>CM070783.1:25280709-26575709 GCA_036346955.1 Dipus sagitta
TACAACCCAGCAGAGTTAGCCTGTGGCAGATGAACCTTTCTTCAGAAGCAGTGCCACCTGCTAATGGCAGCTGGAAGGGTGCAAAGAAAATTAGATTTTTTTTTATCCTCACACATATAATTTGAAGATTATAGAGTATGGTTTTTAAAGGTCAGAATGAATTACTAATTAAGTTCAGGCATTTGAAATTAGCAGGTAAAACCACCTCTCATAATAGTGATTAAGGAATAATTAATCTTGCAATGGAAAATGGCCACAAAGTAGAGTCAGCAGTAAATTTACTTTTTAAGTAGTTACCCTAGAGCCTCTAGAAAGTGGAGAATATTAGCTCCTTTCTTTCTTCTTGGACTGCATTCTTTAAAGAACGAAAGAAGAAAGAAGGAAAGAATAAAAGAGAGGGCAGAAAGAAGAAAGAAAAACCGAACAGCCATCTAGGACAACACAGTCCAAGCAGGAAGTCACCTGCAGCTCATTCCACAGTATTAGAGACACACCGGCTAGTTGTGACTCTCTTTTCCTATTCTTCCTCACATGGAGGAAGCAACCATCTCACGATCACTTTATTTAAATGTAAATGTTACAAATTCAGAGATCTTAACTATTACAAATTTATTTGGTATTGTTAGGTCAGGGCAAAAATGGAGTCACAGCAGGATTGCGACAGAGACATAGGGAAGTGGGTCATCCACATTCCTCAAGGAACCACCCAGCCATCATCTCTTCCTTGCCTAAAAATGCCCCAGATCTAGGTTTCCTGACCCCTTATCTCTCAGGTCTTCCCAAATAAAAGCTTCCATCTTTGCCTCAGAGTGGTCTCCATGGTCTTGGTCACCCTCGAACATTACAGGTATGTTCTTTGAAAGTCAATGGCTGACTCTCTTTGAAGAATTAAAAGCCCTTGGGAAGAGGGCTGGAGAGATTGCTCAGTGGTGAAAGGTGCTTGCTTGCAAACCAGTCTACTCAAGCTCAGCACCAGTGTAAGGAAGGATGCAAAGTCACAAATGCATCTGTTACTTTGGGCTAAAGCAAACGGAGGCAGACACAGGAGAAGCCAAAGCTTGAATCTCCTTTGTAGCACCAAGAGACTCTGTCTTGGCAAAATGTGCCAACTGGTGCAATGGTGGCATGTCTGTTAATGGGGAAAACCAGCTGCTCTCTGATTGGATTTGAAGCCCATTCCAAGGGAGGGAATTCATGCTTAGTACTGAAGGCCTAATCAAAAGCCCATGGCTGGGGAGGTCTTAAGCTCTGTGGTTGTCTGGTTAAATGGATATATTTTGCCCATCAAATTGTCCTCTAAATACTTAGGTTTATGCCCACATAATAATGTTGTTCTCGGTTTTGTTCAGGAAAGCTTCTCTTTTCAGATTGTGGTGATCACTGGGGAGACTCAAAACTCACAGAAGTGCTGGGAAGTGACAATGGAGTGTTCAGCAGTAAGTGAGACATCTCTCTCACATATTCCAAGGCTCAGGGACCATTTTTTAATATTTTCTCTTTATTTATTTATTTGACAGAGAGAGAGAGAGAGAGAGAGAGAGAATGGGAGTGTCAGAGCCTCCAGCCACTGCACATGAACTTCAGATGCATGTACCACCTTGTGTATCTGGCTTATGTGGTGGCTCCTGAGAAATGGAAGCTGGGTCCTGTAGCTTTGCAAGCAAATGCTGAAACCACTAAACCATCCCTCCAGCTCTCAGGGAAGAGGTGGTGGGAAGAATGTATAGCCAGAGTAAGAAGACAAATACTTACAATACTGTCTTCCAGGCATAAAGTGGCTATAGTGTTGATGACCTCATAGTGACATGCTAACTACAAAAGACCTGCATAATAGGAGGGGGGAATAATAAAGACACGAAAATAGAAGAAAGACTAGTTAGAAAGAAAAAGTGGTTCAGTGGAGAAGGGATATGCAAGGTGAGAAAAAGCAGGGTAGTGGGAAGAGATTATGAGCAGGGTACATTGTGTTGATGTATGTGGGTCATCAGAAAAAAAGGTTTTAAAAAAAGAGAAGACCTTGTTTCAAAGAGGATGGATGGAAGAAGATCACAGATACCTGGAGGTTTTCCTCTGATCTCTATATGCACATTCCCATACATACGTGCATACAAAATTAATGATAAATGAAAATCTGCTGGGAACAAGGCATGTTGGAACAAGTTTGTAATCCTAGAACTGAGGAGGCTGAGGTAAAGAGTAAAGAGAAAGTTCCAGGCCAACCTGGTGTACACATTGAGACTCTCTCTCTCTCTTTCTTTCTCTCTCTCTCTCAAAGTAAATGAATAAATGCATACGTACACAAATAAGTGAAACAAAATTTAAAAAAAAAATAAAAACCGCGTGGTTCCCTTATAGGCATTTTATTGTTCCCTTAGATGGTCTTAGGTTTGATGCCTTCAGTCTAGACTGACACTCTCAGAATTCACTTCACTTTTTGTTTTAAGATGTGTTACTTTGTTGTTTGTTTCTTTGATACAAGGGCTCACTAGCCTTTAACTTATAGTGATGATCCTGCCTCAGCCTTCTGCATGCTGGGATGTCAGACATGAGCACCAAGCCTTGCCCATGTATATTACATTTCAGGTATATAAATATATGATAGAGTGTTATCCTGACAACCAGTTTGGCATGCATGTTTTCAAGAAGAAAAGAAATTAAGGCAGCATTTACATGCAGATTTATGTTTTTAAACAGTTGTTATTTATTAGTTATCTAATCCACAAAACAAACTTATGAGGTAGTTTAGCATGCCTTTAGTATGAACAAATTAAGGAAAATTAAAAACAACAACAACAACAAAAACCTGTCCCCATAGTAAAATTCTGATCAGACCTTCCTTAGTCCCACAAAAGAAAAGCAATTCTTTGCACGAGTTGATCAAAGAAACAATGCACATTTAGCTTGGATGGAAAGTAGGGAGTTCAGTTATTACCTGGAAGTTTCTCATTGGGGGGTTTAGTGTCCTGTCTTCACAATGACCTATCAGAAATAACTCACGTATATCAGCTTTGCAAGCAATGTAACTCCTACACCTGAGCTTAGGTTCCCTGAAATTAGCATTGCCCATGTTTTTCATAGCTTCTGTCTTTTGCTATCGTTTTTTGAATAAACTCTGTCCACTAGAAGGTGTGAAAATCCTTGTAGTTCCAATTTATGTCTGTGTGCTATCTACAAGGCTAATGGAACACAAATTCTACTGGTCTTTTTCAAAGCTCAACAACAGCAGTGGAGAGTTTTAATACTTTTTATCAGCAGAAGGAAGTGCTACGGTCCTTGCTCCTTAGTAGACTGCTTTATGGCCACATTTATTTGTTCACTGGGCTGTGGAGACTGTACATAAGGGAAGCTCATTAATTTGGGTTTCACCTGAAGCTGATTTCTGTACTCAAGAGGAAGAGCCTTTATAAAGCAAATTAGAATTGGATAGCCAGGACTACAAAAGTGATCTAACTCTTTAAGGAGACAGTGGTAGAGCACATGTTCCAAGCCCTGGGCTGCATCCCTAACACCACCCCGGAAAGGAGAGAGGAAGATTACATCAATCATTGGTAACTGTCCTTATAAAGATAAATAATTTCCTTTTAATATAAGGAGTTCATTAGGCATGAGTAATAGTTTTTTAATTACTTTCAGACCTTGAGACAAAACTTCAGGTGGACAGATAGTACTTGGTTAATTAACATTACGCCAAGCATACCAGAACAGCGAAAGTGCTTTAAGTATCAACAGTGTGGATAGTCCTCTTCCATGGATGAGTTCCTCTTATGTTCTCTTTAGCTGGGATTTTTAGAAAGTCGCTGGACTTGAGTTCTCCTCTACTGTAATCAAGTTTCTCTCCACCAGGGAATCTTCAGGCTGCCTGGCCATGGGGCAGGAACGCAGCTAACGTGCGGAGAGTCTCTCTTCTCTCCATCAGCACTAACTGGCCCACTTGAAAATGTTTTCCCTAATGCTATTCTCACCATCAATGCATAATAAAACTGGAAAGTGAGATATGACTTAATTAAAGACACAGAGCCACATAGCATATAGAAGCCTTCCTGCAGAAAGATGGACATGTCATCTTCATGGTAGGCGAGAGTGATAACTTCCCTTGTCTGCATGGGAAAAATGAAGGAACTTGAAAACAAACCAACAAAATCTCTGGTGGGGTGTTCATGGAAGGTGGCCAAAAGCAATAGTAGTCAGATGAAGCACTCTCAGACAGTCTAATTACTGTAGCTGGGAGCTTATCTATATAAAGGACTTGGCACAGCTTCTCTGTAAAGCAAAAGAAATCTATGTTCATAGGCTTTCCTATATTAGATTATTAAAAAATAAACACGATACTTCATGGCAAGAGTTCAGGCACTAAACATAAACAATTTTTTTTTCCTTTAGCTTGGACAATGCTTATTTTACAGCAGAATTAACAAATAAAGCTTTATTTCACACATTTGAATAAAACCATCACTGGAGGTTTGTGTGCTTCTTTCCGAAGGAGTAAAACAAACTTCTCCCCACCACACCCTCCTTCCTTCCCACACAGCACTTGGTATGTGGCAGGAGAAGGCAGCCTGGTCCCTGTGGAGTGCACCCTCCTCAAGGGATGGCACCATATCCCACGCACAGCAAACAGGCACCTTAACAACACTGTGCATTTCTGTGTCAGTTCATTTATTGCTCACGGGGTTGTAACCACCACAGCTCTCCGGGGAAAGCAGGGAATGTGCAGAGTCCTGACGCCAGCAGATCCATTGTCTGTGGTCACAAGGTGTAAAGGGCAGCCTGGCCCAGGCCCAGCAGGAGAGCTGAGGACGTCCTGAATGAAAGATACCACTTCCAGTCTCTATGGCGAGAAATTAACCCTAGAACAAGGACTTTATGGTTGCCCTCAGACACAGCTCCTGTCAGAGAGCACTGGTTCTCTGGGTAGTCCTCTACCAAAGGACATTCTTGCCAACGTCACTGAATCTCAGCTCAGCAACAGGATCAATGGGAAATAGAAGACTGGGGCTTCTTCAAGATTCATTCACTTGTTCCCAAATCATCAGTGTCCCAAGTTAAAGCCCCACAGTTCCTCAACTTCCTAACTACGATCTGTTCCCATCTCATTCCGGGCTTTGGAATTCTTCTTTGGAGGCCTTTAGAAAAGTAGTTTGCCAAAGTCAACCACTGTGAAGATGTTTTGTGCTACCGAGGATCATCATGCAAAAGAAAACCAAAAACCAAAAAAAAAAAAAAAAAAAAAAAACCAACAAATGACTTCTTTTCCTAAGCTAGCATTTGGCAGCTTGCAGAGAGGACTTGGCTATCCTTGAAAAGCTAGCCTGTAGAGTGGTCGGAAGGAAGAAGAGAGTGAGGATTCTTAGTTTCCGTGTCTGCCCTGCTCTTGCGCTCTCTGCATTTCCACTGCAGGCCCGGATTGTGAGTTTGAAGGGGAGGGTCTAGTATGTGTCCAGTAGATATCATCTGTTCTGGTTTTGTGCATGCTGTCACCAGTTATATTCACCATGATGACAAAAGCATGTTTATTTATGGATATAAGAGATTTGTGTCACAATCATGGAGGATGTCACAGAATTATTACACTCTGATGAAATCTAGAATAAGTTGCAAATTAATTTTTTTTCCAATCTGTAAATTGAATAATCTCCCATGTGGTTGCTATATTACTTATAATTTAGAACCTGTGCTAAATATGTTATCAGGACTGAATTTTTTAAAACTCATCCAAATACCATAATTTACCACAAAATAAAGAAAAAGAAAATGCTCATTAATTTTCCGAAATCAAGATTGGTCCTGTGTTAATCTGTGAATGCTCACAAGAATTGATCATTGTTCGAGAAAGGAGCCTCCTGGGGCGGCTGATAAGTAATTCTCCAATGCTCCTAAGAATTGTTCATTGTTCAAGGAAGGACCCTCCTTGGTGGCTGATAAGTCATTTTCCACAGCAGAGAAATGCTGGCGTCTTTTCTCATCTCTTGATAGATGTTGTTATTACTTGTTCTTCAGGCTGTAGGGCAGAAAGGAACACAGTCTTACCTTTTTGCATAATTACATATGCCAACAGTCCCTTTATTCCTCTCTCCCTCCCTCAGTCCCAAACTCCCATATCATTTCATCCATTAAACTTAAATAATGCTGAATTTATATGGTAAATCTTTTAGGTGCAAATAACTTCTGTATATATATAATGGCTAAATTACCAATATCATCCCCACATTGTAGAAAAAAAATTATACCTTTACACTCTCAATCCTGATACTGAATCCACTCCAAATGTTGTTAAAGAAAAAGTAATAAATGCAGTTTTACCTTTGGCATACTAAATCTATCCATACATAACTACATGCTGAGAGAAAGAGAGAGAGAGAGGCCTTTTGTCCAAAGTAGAGATCAATACTGAGGCACTTTAGCATTTCAAGTTGTCATAAACTTCATTCTCCGTTCATAATTTTGCATCAGGTAAACAGAAAAAAATATTTTTGGCTTTTCTTTCAAAAAGTAATGATCTGACAGATCACTAATTTCAAAAGACTGTTTAGTAATTCTTTACTTCTTCATAAATGATTATCATTCATCACATGCCTGCTGCTATATGTCAACAATGCCATATTTCTTTTATCATCACTTAATCCCCACCACTACCTTTAATGTATGTGACTTTATGCCCAATTTTAAAGGTGAGGCTAGGTTCTCACAGCAGTTAAGAGGTGGAATTTGAACCTTGGCCCACTGTAAATGGGAGGGATCCCAGGCAGCTTCTCACAGTCGTTGACTGCTAGCACTAAATCTGTATGAGTGACAAGGTGGCTAAAGTGACACAGAAGGGTAGGATGCCTTGACAATATTCTGGACCCGATCATGAAAATCCAGACATCTTAACAGCAATTCTTTAAGACATCTGTTAAGTGGAAATTCAGGAGGACAACGGAAACCCCTACCACTCACCTAGAAACCCCATTTTCCAAGAAAAATGCTAGTCCTAGAATACTCTTAGACTTTACATAAGAATATGAATGCTGTTGGTAGAATTCAGACCAAATGAAAATAGAAACTACATACATTTGTTTTTTCTTTTTAATAGCTTTGACATGTTGCCTTGGAGTGACCCTGATAACCACAGCTACTTTTTTACGAATTGTGAAAAGAAAAATACTATTAACAAAAAAGAGAAAAGAAAATTCCACAGTTGCTGTCACAATCTGGTCATGACCTAAGGAAATTCTACAGAGGTTCCATCTTCTTGAATTAATGTGACATAAAGGTTGAAAGTTCACACTGAGCAAACATGTATATAATTCCATTGTTGCAAACTGCAGAGATGAAAGTTTTTCAAATGAAAACGAGTTTGGAGTACATCTCCCGGGTTATAGTGAGGAGATCATACACACCCTTAGAAAAGTAGTCATCAGTCGTGACTGCATGCTTAGAGACCAGATTGTGGGAAAAGGTGGTTTTGCATTATGATAAAAATGTTTTATTAAGCACTTAATCCCGTAATGAGGAAAAATATCACTCACTCCCTTTTAGTAGTCAGCCTAATTATTCAGATTCTTTCTGAACACACAGAAGTAATGACAAATTACTATGCCCAATACCACATAGCTTTTATAATTATTCATCTGCTAGTGTTGTCATTGCTGGAATGGCTCTTTCATATTTTTAGTCAGTGTCCCATTTGATACAAAAGAAAAAAGAGATTTTTACTACTATTAATAAGCACACAACCATCTATTCCAAGAAGAAAATTCTTTTTTCATCTGAGAGATAAGCTGCATAATTCATGTAGTTTTCAGAAACTTTGTTAACTAGAAAATGGAAGAAAAGTATAGAGAAAAAGAATCCAGTGTGTTTCTATTTGAGGCGAGAGACACTCTATCATCAGTCATTTGGATCACATTGGAAGAGGCAACTGCAAATTGGTCCTGTACATGCCAATGATACCATTCTCAGTGTTATCAACACATATGAACATAATCAGGACAAGCCCTACTGCCTTGGCTCACATTCATTACCTTTCTGAGAACACTGTAACTAATGTAGACTGTTCTTGGGATCTTGGAATGCTGTTAAAAGGTGCACGCCTTTAATCCCAGTGCTTGGTGGGCAGAGGTAGGAGGATTGCCATAGGTTCAATGCCACCTTGAGACTACATAGTGAATCCCGTATCAGCCTTGGCTAGAGTGAGACCCTACCTCAAACAAACAAACAAACAAAATACAATGGCCACACACACACACACACACACACACACATCCCCAAAGATACTTTCATGACAGACTTGTGGAATGACACTTCACTTCTGGGTTCTAAAGTCTCTACTGGAGGGTCCAGGCTTGCAAGAGATATGATGGCTTTTGAGACAAGCCAGATGAGAAGCACACTTTCAGGGCTAGGTATGGACCAATGTTTCTGCTCTTTCCATTCCTCCCCCTTTGCTGTATTTTGACCCATGGTGGCTGAGCAGAGTGGGGATGCTCCCAGTTGAATATCAGCAGAAATCTTCACATAGCTTCATAAGGACCGATGATGATGATCCCATCCTGAAGACGACAGAAAATGCATGCAATCTTCCTGTGATAGTATCAAGGTGATGGACAAAGCACATCATTTGAAATGAGTAACAGAGAGGAAAATATTGGCCTCTCGTTTCACTGCTAAATATGCTATTCTTTCTGCATTGCTGAGAGCAAATTTGTCTATCCCATATTAAACTATTCTATAAACAAGTTCCAAAGCAGAATACTCCCCAGCATTCTTGGCTGTCAGGCAGCAAGTTAACAGTGACCACCAGGAAAAAAAAAAAAAAAAGTCCCCTCACAGGCACCCATGAAATGATAGAAAACTTGTTGAGCAAAGAGGAGTTATGTTCTGACATTCTCCACAGCTGTGCCGCCCCGCAGTCCAGACTGTAAACACGTTCAGCTACTCAAAAGACTGAGGCAGGAGCACAAATTACCAAGGTCTGCCTGGGCTGCAGAGTGAGTTTAACTCTGGCCTGGGGAACTTACTGGGACCTTGTCTCAAAAAATGAAAAGTAGAGCCGGCATGGTGGTGCACGCCTTTAATCCCAGCACTTGGGAGGCAGAGGTAGGAGGATCGCCATGAGTTCTAGGCCACCCTGAGACTCCATACTGAATTCCAGGTCAGCCTGGGCCAGAGTGAGACCCTACCTTGAAAAACAAACAAAAAACCCAAAAAGCAAATAAAACAAATGAAACAAACAAACAACAACAGAAACAACCAAAGGGATCAGTGGACCTGACAAGTGCCAGGCCCAAGATTCAAGCCCCAGGACTGGAAGCACCACAACCTTGGCTACCCTGTGTCCTCAAAGGTTAAATAAAGTTTTGGCTTAACTTACTAGGACAGTAAAATGATTAACCAAATTAAATTGCATTCCCAAATGGGATCTCTTCCAATTTTTATTCCTTCTTTTCCTGTATGTTCTAATTTAAGGATAGGAAGTCAAGGTTTTCCCAGTGTGGTTCCTTATTCTGTGTGTACCAATCAATCCCAGATCTGCTCATGCCCCAGATGACTGTCAGTTATGCTATTCTTGCTGCACGGCTAAACCACACCCCGTACCAGGCCTTGGATAGTCCTCATCATCTATGGGTCCCGCTGTGAGCGTCTCGGGGTTGTGTACTTCTCAGGGGAACATAAGAGTGCACTCACACGGTACACATAGAGCCCTGACCATAGAACAGCTGCTATATCCAGTGAGCCCCTGGTGGTACTCTTTCTCCATGATGCTGGAGAACTGCCGGAGGTTCCTGAGCTTGCTTTGCTGCGTTGCTTCTGCTCACACAGGCTGTTGGTTCTGCCGAGAAACACTCCAGCCTCTTTTCTTGCCCAGGTGGTCTTAATCCTTAATGGGGGCACGCTTCCTTTAGATATCCTTTCCCTAATTCACCCTGACACAACCAAATGTTTCTGCAGTGTTTTCAACAGTCACTTGGGAAGGGAGAAAAAAGCCACAAGAAAATGCTAAAGCTGTAGGAGGTGATCAGTAGACGCCTATGCTTAATACAAGAGATGTGCTTTGTTTCCAAGAAAGATGGCTGTCTGGAGAAAGAAGGGGTTTGGAGGCAAAGGGGAGGAGAGAAAAAGAATGTGAAAGACAGGGATAGAGCAGGTAATTTGAGAGACAGGGACAGAGCAGATAATTTGTGTGCTGAGCACAAGGCAACCTCCAAATGATACTTGAATCTTAAACACGGTTGTCTAAACCAAGACAGACAAAGTGATTGTTGTTTTTAGTGGAATTATATGTGGTCTGGTGGATAGAGCAAGTGAGGGAAGAAGCACTGAATGTATGGGGTAAGAAGACATTCTGAAAGGCCAGAGACTGGGCAGGGGGGGGGGAGTCATACACACAGACAGAGCTTCTTGGATGTTGGCAGGGAGGAACACACCAACTCAAGATACCTAAAAATGGGAGGGCACTCAGCCGATCTCATTGAAATCTCATAAGCACCATATGAATTTATCCCAATCTGTCCTGGGAAAACAAATCTCATATATTTATAGCCCACAGGACAAAGAAATAATGTTTTAAAATTCAGACAAATTTAAGAAAATAAAATAAGTAGCATGAACAGAAATTATGGATGGTTCAATGTATGGATGTTTAAAATGAATATAGTTCTATTGCTTCCTAAATTACACAGACTAGCAAAATTGACAAAAAATGATTTGTAATTAACTTACCAAAGCGCTTAAGAAAGCAAGCCCTCACTGCTTTGACAGAATTTGCATTGTTTATATGCAAATGAATGTTGCTCTTGTGATTCAACACTGTTTATTCCCCTAAGTAGGCAAATATTCTCTTTATAATCTTGTTTACACTATTCATTTACTTTACAAAACATTTTCCATAGAATCACAAAATAATAAAAGTTAGAACCAGAAGGCCCCAGGAGATGTTCAAAGTTGTCCAACAAGACCATTTAACTGACAGGAGAGCTTCAAGGAATGCTTACTGGTTCATGTACTCTCACCATTCCTGAAACCTTCCCCTTCTCTTCCAAGCCCCCTTGTGGACGACTTTATGTTCCTTTTGGGGTTTTCTGCCTCACAAGCAAATGCAAACAGAACAAGAAGAGATCTGCTCAGTGGAAAGGAAGGCATAGCTGGAAGTGGGAACCAGGTCAAGATCTTATGGAGGACAAGATTATGATCTCTAATGACAAGCTCCCTCTAGTCTTTGGCTAAAAGAGGGCTACCTCCATCAAAATCTCCCTAAATTAACAATGCATATCCCACTTAACCTATGCTTACTTCATTCTCTGTTGGAGAATTTGGCTTTTCTTTTCATAAAGTTGCAATACCCGAAGAGATAAGCCACCCCTTACACTTCAGCTAAGGTCCAGGTGAAATGACAGAGGAATTGGAGAGATGAGCAAGAGGTCTGCTTCCATGGTGAGCCTGACAGTCAACACTAGGGTGAAGGAGACAGACGCTGTGGATACTCAACATGGACCAAAGCAGAAATCCAGAGGCTATTGAGAGCTGAAGTAGACCTAAAACACACCTACCACGGCTCAGGGAATTTTGTCAAAGTGGGGGCAGAAAGACTATAAAGAGCCACAGGATGGGATGTCATACCCACAGGCATTGCCTCCCACCAAATAACTGACTGCTGCTCCCACAACACATAACCCACTGAGGAGGGCCCTTAGGGGGATGGGAACAGGGAGGAGAGAAAAGTTGGTACCAAGTCATGACACATCTACACAAATTCTGTTCTTAATAAAAATGTTTTAAAAAAATGCTTGGCATTATCACCAAGACACATCCACCTTATTCCTCCTTTCCACTTACCCATAGACCCAAAGTCTGGTTGCTCGCTGGCCATTTCTAAGCCTTAGCTTCAGTATTCTCTCCTCCATCCTTCCTCATTTACCCCTTGTCCCAGGTCTGCCTCTTACTTGAGAACATTCTGAGATGATTCCAGTGACCACATGACCATATTATATTGCAATCATTTGTTTACGAACTGTGCCCACTTTGAACAAGCATGGGGGACATATCTCTCTAATTCAGTATTTTCTATAATTTTTACAAGGTCCATCCCAGAACCAAGATCATATACATATACATGTATATATGTATATACATACATATATATATGTATATATATGTATATATGTATATATATATATATATATATATATATATATATATATATATATACATACACATATAACCTTTCCCCACTAAACACAAAAGGGAAACCAGAAAAAGAATCTGCCAGCCACACTGGGAAGAAGTTTAACTCCCAGGTGACCACGTTTCCCCTTTACTGCCCTGTCCTGACAAGTCTGTCTTCATCTTGCATTTTCAGATAAGAAAAACAATGGATGGGGCTGGAGAGATGGCTTAGCAGTTAAGCCATTTTGCCTGCAAAGCCAAAGGACCTCAGTTCAATTTCCCGGGACCCACATAAGCCAGATGCATAAGGGGGCGCACACATCTGGAGTTCATATGCAGTGTATGGAGGCCCTGGTGTGCCCATTCTCTCTCTCCTTCTCTCTGTCTCTTTCTCTCTCTTTCTCAAATAAATAAATAAAAATGAAGCTAAAAAAAAAGAAAAGCTGTTAATGGTTTTGAGCATTCTTTCATCTTCCCCACCCTGTTCCTATTCTTCTACATCCAAAAGGCTTGTGACTGACAGGTAGGGGTCTTATTTTCAGCCTCACACCAAGAGGTGCTAGTGTGTTCATAAACACTGTCACTAATTTTGTTTAGCATCATTGTTCTATAAAACAAAGGTACCAATAACAGCCTCCTCATGGGAGCATCATGAAGATGAGATCATGCTTTTCAATGTGCTCAGGAGGCACTAAGGATGCAGACACACTGTGCCTCACGCTCGCTTTGAGACTTCTGCCACAGCTGCACTGTGATAGCTTCTCTGCAGAGCGCACTGTGGGCACAGAGGAGGATGTCATAAAGAAGCCCATTCTTTTACATAAATAACAATATATGCTAATGCAGGAGATATTGAAAAAGTGTTTGGCCTTTTCCCCAGGCTTTTGTTGTTAAACTCGACATTCTCAGATGATGGAAAAAAATTTTCTTGTTTGTGATGGAACCCGATAACTCAGAGGGATAAAGTGATGACTTTGTGGGTCCCAAGATAGCTTCCGAAAAACCCAGCCATGCAGGGAAGACCCACCACATGATTAGAAGGTTGAGGTCAAAGGATATTTCTCTGACCTTGAGGAAGAACAGAAGGCTGGAGAAAAAGGTAGGTTACAAGCCACAGTTTCAATCAGGAACACTTAAACCACAGTAACAATTACAACCTCTGAGCTCCACTGTGCTCCCTAAGCAAGCACACTATTGGGCTGGAAGGATAGTGTGGCTTCCTTTCACAAGGGTGGAGCACAGAAGCTCAGGGCTGGGACCCTTCCAGACTTCGTTCCTTCTTTCTTCTCAGCTGGCTGGTCCCAATTTGTACCCACAATAAAACTAACCAAAAGTCTGGCTTTTTCCTGAGTTAAGAATTCAGGCCAATGAGCAATACCTTTGTGATGCCTTCTGGTGAATTATTGAACTTGAGGTAATAGTGCAAAGTCCAAAATGTATAGCTAATCAAAAGAATAGGTAGTGGTAGGGGGGGGCTGGAGAGATGGCTTACCAGTTAAGGTGCTTGCCTGCAAAGCCTAAGGACCCATGTTTAACTCTCTAGATCTCACATAAGCCAGACCCACAACGGTGAGGCAAGCACAAGGTTGAACATGCCCACTAAGTGGTGCTAGGGTCTGGAATTCGATTTCAGTGGCTGAGGCCCTGTTGTGCTAATTCTCTCTCTCTCTCTCTCTCTCTAAAATATAAATTAGTTAATTAATTAATTAATTAATTAATAGTACATGTGGGCAGGGGAGCCAGAGACTGGTCAATGGTATCTGGAGTGAGGATGATCTTATTAAACACTATAACCTTCTCTTGTGAAATGTGCATTAATCCAGGTAGGGTCAGAACTGAATTGCAGTAGTGTGTGACAAATCTTAAATTATCTGGACGTTTAGCATTCAGAGAACATTTTCATGTATAGCAAGAACTGAGAAGGTGCTATGTCAAAAATTTCACTGTAGGGGATCATGACAGGAGAATTTCATTAATTGTCAGAAAGCAAGCTTCACCATCAAATACTTGACCTTGAATCTCATTCCTGATACATACTATCTCTGTGGCAAATGACTCAGTTTTATGATATATAAAATAGATATGATAATCAAAAGCCTATGGCTAGGTAGGCCATAAGCCCTAGGGGGTAAGCTATTACTATTTTTTTAACTCAATAGATAAATTATGCCCACAAAATTTCCCTCTAAATGCTTGGGTTCATACCCATTTATTAATGCTATTCTCACTTATGCTTAGAGAAGCTTTCTTTTCAAATAGCAGAGACGACTGGGGAGACTCAAAACTCATGAGAATGCTGAGAAGTGACAGTGGAGTGTTTAGCACTAAGTGAGAGATCTTTATCACATTCTCCAAGGTTCAGGGACAATGTGGAAGAGGTGGTGGAAATGATTTAAGAGCCAGAGGATGAAGAGGAGTGCTTTGCAATACTATCTTCCAGAAATAAAGTGGTCAAAGCATTCATGACCGCATAGTGGCTGACATTGCCTACACAAGACTTGCATAACAGGAAGAGAAAAATGATGACATCAAAATAGTACTGGGACTAGGTGGAAAGAAAAGGGATTCAGGGGAAGGGCATAGGGAAGGGGGCAAAAGCAGGATAGTGGATTATGATCATGATATACTGTTTATGTGCATAAAGGTAGTCAATAAGAAGTTAAGAAACTGGATGTGATGTATTAATGTGCAGACTGCACAGGGCTGCCATGGAGATAATGAGTTACTATCTGAAAGGTTATATACCTGCTCTCTTATTATCTACCATTACTAATCATCTTCTACATGGACCTCAGTTTCAGGTTACATCAATTGCTCAGAGGCCGTGCCTGGTGTGGCCTTCCCCTGGCATTCATGTCTGGACTCAAACAAAACAATAAAGTACATCCTTCAGGGGCAGAAAGGGAATCTGGTAGGCCAGCTCAAACTCAAGGATGTGGAAATAGCTTGGCTACAAATAGCAAAACTCACCATGAACCACCATTCCAAATAATCATATTCTCTTAATTGTCCCAGAAGAACAACTGACAGAGTGGGTCACATAGCTATAGAGTGTCACCTGACACCCTCTACATCAATACTGACAGCAAATCAGTTCACCCCACTGAACCTCCATTCTCCAATATCTGAATTAGGGATAACACATTCAGAAGGGATAAATGAGTGAATTAAAGCCTTCTGAAAGTGGTAAATTTATGGTTGATAAAGCTATCTAGGTGGAAATCATTATTATAAGAATTGTATTATCATATTATTTTAAAACTCCTTAAATACTCTTGTGGTTTGAACTAGATGTCCCAATAAATTCATGTGTTCTAGATTGGTCCCCAGTTGATGGCAATTTGGGAGGTGGAGACTTGCTGGAGCTGGTGTGTTATTAGTGGTAGGCTTAGGGGTGTTATAGCCAGCTCCCCTTTGCTAGAGTTTGGCATACTCTGCTCCTGTAGGTTTATACCTGATGTGGCAGAGATGATGTCCAGTCTCTGCTCATACAAAGCTTTCCACTGCTATCATGGAGCTTCCCCTCCAGACTATATGCTAAAAATAAAAATAAAAAAATCTCCCATTTGATACTCTTGGTCAGGTGATATTCCGCAGTAACAAGAAGGTTACTGAAACAGAAAATTGGTACCAGAGGAGTGGGGTCAATTGTGGCTACACACCCGACTGTGTAGCTTTTGGCTTTATGGGACTGATTTGCGTGAGGCATATGGAAGGATTTTAAATACTAGTCTAAGAGATGTCCTGCAATGCTTTATGAAGAGTTTGATAATTTGATGGACTATTTTGGTCTGAGTTTGAGAGACCTAAGAGCAATAAGAAATGTGGTCTGTGAGGTTTGGCTTATGAGGGGGAAGAAAGAGCTTTATCCAGATTGGGTTTAGAAGGCAGTTTGTGTGAGAGGCTTGCTGCATTCGACCTTCATGAGAACTTCTCCAGGGTTGAGTTTAGAAGGAATGGGATAGTATGAAAATATGGATATGACACAGAAAGAAATGAAAGTTTCAAACTAGAGGGAGTGCCCATTCGGCTGCAACCATTGAGACTGGACCAGCTGTTCTGCTTTTGGACAGCTGGAAGAATGCTGACTCTCTTGAACAAGGGAGCCTGAATGCAAAAGTTTCCTGTTTACAAAGTCAGCCCCCCCCCCCCAGATTAACAAATTTGGTAGCCCACGTGTTATTGTGGGAGTATAAGTAATGCAAGAAAGATAGGATCATTGGATTCACAACACGGTTTGATTTTGCAAATGGCCATTTGTTGATGTAAAGCACGGTTGTTGGAATGCCTTCAAGAAGGCCTGCTAGAGCCGTGAGGACGAAGTGAGGGCTTCAGTGGGGACACTAGGAGAAGCCACGGACTATGGGGTGGCTGCCAAGGACAGCTGTTGGGCTGGGATGGACTGTTTCCTGGGCTGTGAGCAGCTCAGCTGGAACGACAGAATTGGAACTCCAGACTTTGTCGCTCATTATAGATGTCAGAATTTGAGCTACTGGATTTGATGTTTGCCTTACTTACTTGCATGATATTGCTTTGTTTCGTTCTTTCTTTGCAATGGCATCTTTTGCAGTGCGGAATGTTTACTCCGTGTCGTTGTGTGCTTTTGATTTTACAGCACACAATTAAGAGACCTTGGACTATAGGGGTGTTTGCACAGTATTGGGATTGCTAAAAAAAAAACAATGGGGACATTTACAGTTGGACCGAATGCATTGCATTTTACATCATGGATGGTCATCACTTTATGGGGACCAGGGGTGCAATGTGGTGATGTCCACCACAAACTCGTGTGTTTTGTCTGCTTGGTTTCCACATGATGGCAATTTAGGAGGTTGAGCATTGTTAGAGGAGGTATGTTATTGAAGACAGACTTACGGGTGCTATAGCCAACTTGCCCTTGCTAGAGTTCAGCTCACTATCCTGCTGCAGGATTCCATTTGCTGTGGCAGAGGTGACATCCAACCTCTGCTCATGCCAATCTTTCCCCTGACATCATGGGACTTCCCCTTGAGACTGTAAGCCAAAACAAACAGCTTTCATCCCATCAGCTGCTTTGGGTAGGGGATTTTGTCCCAGCAACACAAAGGTTACTACAACAAATACTATGTTCTGCACCATTAGTGATTTGCTTGCATGATCATTCTGTGACATCACGGACTTCCAAATCAAATCTAATATAGGCGAGCCATAGGAAATGAGGTTTGCAACAATCTTGGGGTGCTGAGACCTTTGGGATATGTAGTCTAGAATGCAAGGGGCAATGAAGCCAGTGGTAAGGTGGGAAGAACAAGCAGGATGCACCAAGGGGAGGATTTGCATGTGCTTGTGGGAGTGATTGCTCAATATGTGTCCCACCTCATGACTCTGCCCTGTCACGCACCAGGCCACTAAGAGTGAGTCTTTGAAGGTCATATCTGGACCCCTAATTCTGGCTGCTCTCTGTCTCTTGGTCAGCCATGATGTAAACACCATCTCCTCCTCACATTCCTGTCACCATGGACAGAGCTGGTTTGCCCTGCCTTCTATGCCATGCTGGACCAAAATACCTCTGCAACCTGGAGGCAAATGAATCTTTCCTCAAATAGTTTGTTTCTCTCAGGCATTTCCTCTCAATGCTGCAAAAATACCTAATGCAGGAACCAAGACTTAATCATTTTGAAAACTCTCAGCCTATCGAGACAGCAATAAAACAAAATTCTAAGATTAAGAAACAGCTTCCAGGGTCTAAGCAGTTAAGTTTGCTTGCAAAGCCTGAAGGCCTAGGTTTGATTCCCCAATACCCATGTAAAGTCAGTTGTACAAAGTGGCGCATGCATCTGGAGTTTGCAGTGGTACTATGTCCTGGAATGCCCATTCTCATTCTCTCTATCTCCTTGCAAATAAATAAATAAAGTTATTAAAAATAAAAAAGAAGGGGCTGAAGAGATGGCTTAGCAGTTAAGTGCTTGCCAGTGAAGCCTAATGACCCCAGTTTGAGGCTTGATACCCCAGGACCCATGTAAGCCAGGTACACAAGGGGGCACATGCATCTGGAGTTCATTTGCAATGGCTGGAGGCCATGGAACACCTATTCTTTATCTATCTGCCTCATTTCTCTCTGTCTGTCTGTCACTCTCACATAAATAAATAAAAATAAATTAAAAAAATAAAAAAGAAATCTTCTCTGGGTAGGGAATATGGTTCTACAGTTAAAGGCACTTGCTTGCAAAGGCCCGTAAGTCCAGGTTCAATTCTCTAGCCACTTGTGTAAAGCTGGACCGGCACTAATTTGCCAGCAAGAGACACTGACATTGCTCATACACACATGTGCACAAGCACACGCATACACACGCACACACAAATAAAAGCAAATTTACAAAAAGTTTCCAAATATAGTAGGCCCTCCATCTACAGGTTTATTTTCTGATTTTAATTACCTGTGCTCAACCATGGTCTGAAAATTCTAAATGGAATATTTCAGCAATAAATAACTCATATATTTTAACTGCGCACCATTCTAGGACATATGATGAGATATTGACCCATTCAGGGATCATCCCATCTGAAATATGAATCAACCCCTTATCCACTGTGCCTGTGTGTATACACAACTCTTCTATTATTCACTACTAACTGTCTTGATTATCAGATCAACTGGTGTACTATGTCAGGCCTCATTTTTAAGTAGCCCTTACATGACAGCCTAACTACTATGTTACAATGCTTGTCATTCACTTCATCTCATTACATGGATACTGAGATGTCACATGACCATAGGAAGAAAGGTAAGTAGACTATTTTGAGAGAGACTACATTCATACAACTGTTATTATAAATTGTTATAATTGTTCCAGC
The DNA here is from genome assembly GCA_036346955.1 of Dipus sagitta. Classification (NCBI taxonomy): domain Eukaryota; kingdom Metazoa; phylum Chordata; class Mammalia; order Rodentia; family Dipodidae; genus Dipus; species Dipus sagitta. The sequence goes on from CM070783.1 coordinate 25,299,688, forward strand.
TCATTGCCAACGTTATAAATCAAACTTTATCATAGTATTTGTGTATAGGACCTGCAAATCTAGGCTTCTACTAGTTGGTTCCACGAATGGGCCATGATTAGAGGGGATGATTATGCTGCCAGGAAAATGTAATCCAGATACAAAGCTATGAATAAAGCTATGTAAACTTGTCGTTAAGACATGGACAAGGGTGCTAGTCTGTCCTTCAGGTGGCTATGTACAGAGGTTATGAGCCTTACAGACTGTCTCAACAGAACAGCAAGATCTCCAAGCAACAAAATTGTAGGTTCCTATAGCCTTCTGTTCAGGATACAGAAGTGCAGAAGTGCTCTTTTTTTTTTTTTAAAGGAATTTTTGTGCTCCACAGAAATCATAGAAAAAAACATTTGAGAAGAAACTCTTATTTTGGACTAAAAGGACTAGAGAAAGTATCTAGTAAAAAGTTGCTGGGAGGAGCCCAATTCCTAACAGGAGAAAGTAGTCCAAACAAATTATGTTAAGACACAAACATCTGGTTTGCTTGAGAAAGGGCATGCAAGTTGGGCAGCTTCCGAAGTAACTCCCAGAGTTCCCTGCATCCTGGAGCCACTCTATCACTGAAGAATTGTTCCTAACACTGAGAGTATCAGCGTTTCCACTGCTCCCATGGGCAGAGGGTGATGGCTGTGATGTTCACAGGGTTCCCATGGCCCCTGGCCTTCTCCACTGCTTGTTGTCATTGGTCCTGTAAGGGCTCAAGATGCCTTAGGAAATTCACTAGGAACTGAGTCCCCTGTTGTAACAACCCTCAGGGAACCAAATTCTGCCAGCAACCACTGTGGTGAGGCTGGGAACCTACTCAGCTAGCACCCTGTCGATGTGGACAGCCCTAGGAGAAATGTAAAGCCAGAGAACACAGGCAAGCATGAACCATGCCTGGTTACTTTTATTTGTTTGTTTTGGGGTAGGGTCTCACTCTAGCCCAGTCTGACCTGAAATTCAATATGTAGTCTCAGGGTGGTCTCAAACTCAGAGAGATTCTCCCACTTCTGCCTCCGTAGTGCTGGATTAAAGGTGTGTGACACCATGCCTCCCTAGCTCCATGCCTGGTTTTTTGACACAGAACTTCATAACCATAAGATGAAAAATGTTTGAAGCGATTAAACTTTGGGGTAATCTGATAAGCAATAATAGCTAACAAAGTGTTGAGGGTTGGATTTGGTGCTCCAAAAATTCATGTATTGATCTTAGTCCACTTGTAACATTATTTAGAGATAGTCATTGTAGGTATGATTAAGATGAGGTTGTACTACAGTAGGTGGAGCTTTGAGCTCAGTATGAAAATGAGAAAGTTGGACACAGATCTTTGTATATGAGGAGCTTGCCAAATGGGGATCAAAATACGCCACAGACTGCCACATGGGGATCTATGTATATAGGAAGAATGTCACATGGGGATCTATGTATACAAGGTGAATGCCACATGGAGATCTGTGTACAGGGGGAGACTGCCACATGGAGGTCTATGTATACAGGGTGAATGCCACATGCCTCATGGGTATTTGCATTCTTTTTAAAAAGTTATTTTATTTATTTATTTTATTTATTCCAGAGGGGGGGGGCAAAGAGAGGGAAAGAGAGAGTATGTGTGTGAGAGAGAGAGAGAATGGGTGGCTAGGTCCTCTAGCTGCTGCAAACAAACTACAGATGCATGTACCACCTTGTGCATCTTGGCTTAGTTGGGTCCTGGGGAATTGAACCTGGGTTCTTTGGCTTTGCAGGCAAATGCATTAACCACTAATCAATCCCTCTAGCATTCTGTTGGTTCCAGCCAAAGGTTTTCCAGAAGCTAGAGAAAGGACTGGAATAAACCTTTCCTTATTTCTTTTTTTTTTAAATAATTTTTTGTTTATTTTTATTTATTTGAGAGTGACAGACAGAGAGAGAAAGAGACAGATAGAGAGAGAGAATGGGCGCGCCAGGGCCTCCAGCCACTGCAAACGAACTCCAGACACGTGCGCCCCCTTGTGCATCTGGCTAACGTGGGTCCTGGGGAATCGAGCCTTGAACCGGGGTCCTTAGGCTTCACAGGCAAGCGGTTAACCGCTAAGCCATCTCTCCAGCCTCCCTTTCCTTATTTCTGTCAGCAGGCTGCAGAATGAAGGCTCTCCAGGTTCCTGGGCCGCATGATGGCACACTTCCTTGAGTAATGCCACCGTGTTTTCTGAGGCCACTAAGATCATCAGTAAGTAGGAGGAAAGCATGTTGATTGAGTGCCTGATATTAGAGCTGAGATGGAAGAAGACTGTCTGGATCCAGTGGTCCTATGAGAAACTGGCAGCTCACCACAAAAGCTTAGTGGTAAAAATAGTCAATGTGTCTATCTGTCTTTAAACTCCATCTCAACAGGCCGTTCAAGTCACAGAACCATGGAATGATTCACTCCAGAGGGCTGCTTTGCCTCATGGCCTCCCCTGTCATCTATAGCAGTAAGGGGCAAGGGGCAGAAGCAGAACACTAAGCACTCCTGTGTGCTGGAAAAAAGACAATCCCACTCAAGGAAAATCAAGAGTGAACTGGTTCCCAATTCTGAACTGGTTCCAAATTCCAGATCAGAATCCACTTTTGGAGATCAGAATTCTATGGAGTCAAAGATTATGCTCTCCAGTGTCAAGCTCTCTCTAGTCTTTGGCTAAAAGAGGGGTTACATACATCAAATTGTCCCTAAATTAATAATGCTTATCCCATTTAAACTATGCTGAACTTCACTCTCTGTGGGAAAATCTGTTCTTCTTTTTCAGAAGGTAGCAAGACCAGAGGGGATAAACTGCCCCTCGCACTTCAGCCAAGCAACAGCTGAATCCACAGAGGAATTGGGGAGATGAGCATGAGTGCTGCTTCCATGCTGAACCTGATAACCAGTGCCAGGGTGAAGGAGACAGACCCTGAGGATACTCATCACCTACCAAAGCAGAGATCCAGAGGCTCATCACTGAAGTAGATTTAAAACTCACCCACCATGGCTCAGGGGAATTTTGCAGAAGAGGGGACAGAAGGAGAGTGTAAGAGCCACAGGTTGAAACACAATGCCCAGAGGCAATCATTCCCCCCAAAGTAACTGACTGCTGCTCCCTCAAAACATGACCCACAGCCCCACAGGGAATATGTTCAACCCCACTGAGGATGGTCCCCAGTGGAATGGGGGCAGGGACGAGGGAAAAGAGGGTACCAACACATGTATGCATACAAAATGTGTTGTTAATAATAATAAGAAGAAGAAGTAGATGGGCTGGAGAGATGGCTTAGTGGTTAAGCGCTTGCCTGTGAAGCCTAAGGACCCCGGTTCGAGGCTCAATTCCCCAGGACCCACGTTAGCCAGATGCACAAGGGGGCGCACGCATCTGGAGTTCGTTTACAGAGGCTGGAAGCTCTGGCGCGCCCATTCTCTCTCTCTCTCTGCCTCCTTCTCTCTGTCGCTCTCAAATAAATAAATAAAAAAAAAATTAAAAAAAAAGAAGAAGTAGATGAATAAAGAAAAAAATATCTCATCTCCACTATAGACCTGTGGGGGAGGATGAAGAAAAAGGAAAGAAGAAAATGAATTTTTGAATCCATTTTGTGGAAATTCATTGGCAGTCCTCGCTGACCTATTTAAAGAAACCACAGAGTGAGTCACGTTCACAAGAAGAAAAAAAAAAAAGAAACACTCTTTGAATGTGCATCCGCATATAAGTTTAGGTTCGATGGAAAAGCTCACTGGAGTTAGGCTGTGATTGTGAGCAAGTGAGAACTTCTAGGCATGGGGATCCATCAAGTCTCATACTCTGGAACTATTCATCTTCAGTTGAGAGACAAAAGGAAATTGATTATGGAAAATTCAGGGCTGAAAAACAAGACACTCCAATTAAGATTCATGCTGACTGCTCTTATCTGGTGCTGGCGAGCCCTAGTGGGGAAGAAAATCCTTTTTTTTTGTTGACTTTGTTAATACTTAAGAAGAAAGACTAAAGAAATGGATAATATCTCAGTGATTCTCAGAGGGCCAATTCCTGAGGCAGCATAATTATCTGTTTCTAGCCATGACCTTTCCTCCCTGGTGACTGGTACAGAGAGGGAAAGGAGCAGATCTCTGGAAGGCTCTGTGAGCTGCAGATGCCAGGAAATGATCTGCTCCTGAACAGCTACTAAAGAAATAGAGGTTATCTGCAGCACAATGAACCTACCTGAAATATGGCTGAATACAGTTCCCATAGATCTCAGAGTAACACACACATCCTGTCTTGCATGGGTAAGACAATGTTTAAATGCATTTAACATGCACATAGCAGCTACCAGAGGAGAAATGAGAAGACGCAAACATGACAAAGAGTGACACTTCTCAAGGGACATGCAATATTGAGAAATTCCCATTTCTCATGGCAAAGCATCTCATGTTAATGAACAATAAGCTCCCATTAGACATGTGTGTATGACATCTAAATGGAACACTTGGCTATCTCTTGTGTGTCCTCATCCTAGTATGTGTGCCATCCAGCCTGGGCTGCTGGAAGGTGTCTTTATGATCTCACAAAGCCCATGGGGTGACAACCTCTCAGGGTTCTTCCCTTTCTTGTCTTCTCCACAGGTCTCTCACAGTCTGACTCCCTGACCTAAACTGCAGAGGATAGAAAGCACATGGGCACATAACATGTCGAAAGGGACATGGACCTGCGTCCATGAGGGTCTGGGAACAGAAGCTCTAGTTAGCATGCTCTAATCATGTGACATGGGAGAACCACATTTGCTTCCTCAGCCCTGTCCCCTGCTCTGTGATGGCAAGGCTGCCATTTGCTCCTTACACTGTTCTAAGTGCTGGGGGCACAGAGGGAAATCAAAGCAGCAGAAACACAAGCCTGACAGCTTAGTATGGAGCCTGGTGGTAAGTGGAGAGTGAAGTGAAGCGGGGCAGTTGGGGAACTGTGGATGTGGAAGCAGGAGTTGCACTGTTTGAACCATGTGTGGAAGGTAGGCCCTGAGGGGCCACTCACTGCCCTTTGACATGAAAAGAGGCAGCCAAAGACTGGATCATCCACTGCATGGGGACAGAAACATGCCCTTGCCAACAAGGTCTTCAAGGGAAGTCAGTGCATCAGGAGCTGAAGGAGAAAGCTGTCATAACGACGAGACAAGCCTGGAGGAAGGAATGTTTGCATGCATGTAGGACCTGCGTGGCCATGGTACATACAGATTTCTTATGCTAACAAATGGAAAAAAAATATTAAAGTGGTGGCTTCATAATTAAAGATTTAGTAAATTAAGAGGAGGGGAGTTGGGAACATGGCCCATCAAGTAAGAGTGCTTGCCACCTAAGGATGAGGGCCTACAAAGGTCTGGTTCACCCTGAGTTCAACTCTCTAGTATCTACATAAACATTAAAATACATGGCCAAGCCCACTTGTAACCCCATTCTCATGGGCAGCCGAGGCTAGAGAATCATTGAACATCACCAATCAATAGGTCTGACCACAAACAGCAACTCCAGGCTCAGTGACAGATTCTACCTCAAGGAAACAAGTGAATGACCAAAGAGAAGTAAGACACTACTGTCCTCCTCTGGCTGTACATGCACACACGGGGTGTGAATATGTGCCCACACATATGGCACCTGGTACACACACAGACTCACAAAAGGGTGGGGAGGCTGAGTGATAGCTCTGTTGGTAAAGTGCCTGGCCAAACAAACATGAGGACGTGAGTTTGGATCCCAGAACCCATGTAAAGGCTGGCATGGTCCACGCAGCTGTAGGGTTTGCTGGCTAGCTAGTCTAACCCAATCAGTGAGCTGTCGGTATGGTGAAATACTCTGTCTCAAAAATTAAGTGGAGAGTGATGTCACTCTCTGGCCTCCATATACACATGTACATGTATCCATGTGTGCTCACACTATATGAACATACGAATATACAAATGCACACTACATACACACAAGCAATCAAAACTAGGGAAAGAATGGGGACAAGGAGGAACGATGTAAGTCCCCTCTGATACTTCGTCATACGAGGCAGAATATTTCAAAGCATGAAACTTTGAGCCAAGTATGGTGGCACATACATTTAATCCCAGCACTCGGGAGGCAGAGATAGGAGGATCACTGTAAGTTTGAGGCCAGCCTGAGACTACATAGTGAATTCCAGGTCAGTTTGGGCTAGATTAAGGCCCTACCTCAGAAACAAAACAAAACAAAACAAAACAAACCAAAACAAAACAAAACAAAACAAAACAAAACAAAAGCATGGAATTTTGAAATGCTTTTTATGACACTCCCCAGAGAATCACAACAATTATTCCTTCTCTTATTTTCTACCAAAGACTGTGTTTTATGCATAAAATTTTGACTGAAAATTTTGGTATTGCCTGAATTAATAACAGGAAGCACAAATGACAGAAAGAAAGTTTATAACTCCAAGCTTGTTTTTGTTACAGAACCTGATGAGTTTTGTGAGCATGGTGTAGTGAATATAAATTGTCCCCCATAGCCTCATGTACTTGTGATTGAGTTTCATATTTAATCTGCAGCAGATGGAGCCTTGCTAGAGGAGGGGTGTCACTGGGAGAGGGCCATGGGGTGTTGCAGTTCAGCCCCACTTGCCACATTTATTCTCCTTTCTCCCTGGTAATGTAATTATGGGATGTTGGCTGGCTGTTTCTGACATGCTTTGCCCGCCAGACTTGAAATTACCTCTGAGTCAGAAGCACACCCTTTCTTTCCATCATCTGCTTTCTTGGGGGGGGGTGGATTTTTATTTTTATTTGTTTTTTCGAGGTAGGGTCTCACTCTAGCCCAGGCTGACCTGGAATTCACTATGTAGTCTCAAGGCGGCCTCGAACTCATGGCAATCCCCCTACCTCTGCCTTCCGAGTGCTGGGATTAAAGGTGTGTGCCACCACACCTGGCTCCATCAGCTACTTCCTGTTGGGTGGTTTGTCCCAGGAACAAGAAGGTAACTTAAGATTTTGAATTTGAAATTGAGACTTTGTATTTGAATTTATAAATGTTGTGACCTGTAAAGACTATGGGGACTTTTAAAGTTGTACTTAATTCATTTTTCATCATCAGATGGCCATAATTCTATAGGGAGAAGGGGCAGAACATGGTCATTTGAATGTGAAGTGTACCCCATAGCCTCATACTTGATCCCAAGCTGGTGGTGCTATTTGGGAACATGGAGCCTTTGGGAGCCTTGCTGGGGATGAGCCTTGGGATATGACAGCCAACCTTTCTTGTCACCCTTAGCTTGCATACTCTCCTTCCTCTCTGGTGATCTAATGGTGTGACGTAAGTTGTCTACTCCTGCTCTACTTTCCTTGCCAAGGATGAAACTTCCCCTCAAAACCGTGGCTGGAAACAAAACCTTTTCTACCATAGCCTGCTTTCTAACTGCGTGTTTTGTCCCAGCAACAAGAAGATCTCTGCTACGGTAAGTGACTTGTCCATGGCAGGCTCGTGAGTATCAGGTAATGTTTCACAGCCTTTCATCAGTCCTGAGACAAGGGTGCTTCTCCATGACACGCAAAGTACACCTCACACATTTATAGAGTGAGAGAAAGAATTCTCCTAAAAGATAGAAAAAGGCCCAAGCAAGGATGGGACTTGCAAGACAGCTTGTCTACTTAGTGACAAACATTTTTTTTTTTAAAGAATCTGCTCTGCCACTGCTCATGCTTGCTTTCAGAAATTATGTTATTCTTACTCCTCTCACTGTTCATTACCACATCCTTTAATCAATCCACTGACTGGTTGGGAGGGGAAAAAAATAACCTCTGATCAGTTCTCTTCACCACTTAGAACTCTTCAATTTCCCTTCCACGCTTTAATATTTTAGGTTTACATGTTACACTAATTTAGCTAAAGACCACTACCCCACCTAATATGTGTACTGTGTGCCAGTCATGATGAAATTAAAGCTCTTTTTTCTTTTTTTTATTTTTATTTATTTATTTGAGAGTGACAGACAGAGAGAGAAATAGGGAGAGAATGGGCATGCCAGGGCTTACAGCCACTGCAAATGAACTCCAGACACATGCGCCCCCCTTGTGCATCTGGCTAACATGGGTCCTGGGGAATCGAGCCTCGAACCGGGGTTCTTAGGTTTCACAGGCAAGCGCTTAACTGCTAAGCCATCTTTTCAGCCCAAAGCTCTTTTGTCAATGCACCAAAGTGGGTTACATGCACCATCTGTTAGCTGCCTACTTTAGCCTGGAGCTCCCTCTTACTGAAACCAAGACAGTTGTGAGAGTGTCCCTCAAAGACCTGCACCTCCAGCGAGTGGAGAAAATGAAGGTTCCAGTGTTGACTATGCCTGCTGCCCCCAGGTTGCTTTGAGATCCAGGGAAATGGGGATATTGGGTCAGTCCTTCCTTGGAAGACAGTGGTTTCTTGGGAGAAACTTTGCTCCATCATCCAAAAGACCCTGCTTCTAAGATGACACATTAGAATAGGGCCACCCAACCTTCTCTCTGTCTCTTTCACTCTGAGTTAGATTTATGGTCTGGCAGGTCTCCTGGTTCCTACCAGATCTCTCCTTAGTTTATTTCACAGATATTTTCTGTAATAAAATCTTTGCATGTCTAACTCTATCTGGAATTTACTTCTGAGGACCCAGTCACAGAGGAAGAAATTGATAGCCTATGTCTGTTCACTGCAGTGACAGGTCTTACACATCTCTGCATCATAGAAACGAGCACAATGGTTGGCTTATAACTAAGAATGGTTCACCAGCAACTAGGAAAATGTTTAGCACACAGTAAATGTATGTTGAAAGAGTTAGTGATTATTGAATTAATAACCAGATGTCTGCTGGTTAAATGAACGAATCCATGAATGAATGGCATACACGCTGGAGGGCCAAGACTGAAATCAAAAACTGTAGAATCATGACATAGAAAGAGAAACTGTTTTCTTTCTTTAAAGGAATAAGAGAAAATGATTAAATTGCAAATGACAAGGAAGGATTATGAGCAAGATGTAAAATAGGTCTATTAAAATTTGCATTGAAAGTATACTAGTAATTTTTTTGAAGTTTCATTATTTTCTTGTTTACTGCAGTAGGTGTTTGTTAGTTTGTATGCAATGGAGGAAAGGTGTATGGTGTGGTGAGGGACGTTCAACACATCTATAAATGAGACAGATCTGAATTTGCAGAAGAGACTCAAAGAAAACCATAATTTCTAGTTTATATGTCTCTATGGTAAAACTGGAGTGTCCAGAGCAAGGGCTTTTCATGGAATGAACTAGACTTATATAACTTACCCTACACCAGGCTTTTATTTTGGTACATGCTACATTTTAAGAAATGCTATTTAATTCATGATGTATCTGCATTTGCAATTTCCCATTTTCAGAAATGAGAGTTGTGGTATAATAAAGTTTAAAACCTGAAATTTGAATCCAGCATATCTTTCTAGCTTAGCTACAAAAGGAAAATGCCCCTCTTTGCACACAATATTTCTGAGAACTGAATGAGAGCATTAATGTGTCCCAGAATGCCGTCTAGCACAAATCATGCATGCTGTCTAACACACAAACATGTGCACTAACACAGAATTGTGTGTGTTGGTGTATTAATGCACACTTAAATATATTGGCTAACACACAATCATGTGCAGTAACAGACAATCATTTGTGCTGTCTTAACACCCAGGCACTGCTCAATCAACACTAGCTGAATAGGTAGCCAGAGATGAAATAGCATATAATGTATTTTAAATGTCTGAGATTAATTGACAACTTGGCATTTCTCCAAAATCAGATTCTACTTGGAGAGGCTTCGTCAAAACCCTGTCTTACTGCTGTAGACCTCACTTTCATCTGGGAGTGTTCCCAACTCCACTTGTACAGGGTCTTTGAAGCTTCCCCAATGGACTCCCCATTCTTCTGCTCATCTTTCCATCAATCAAGCTGCAGCCCCGCTTGTCAGAGGTTTCAGTCTACTGGGAAACAGTTTAGCCCTTCATGAACCCATGGAGTTGTAAAGTGGTCAGAATGCTTATTTCTCCATTCCTTTCCACATCCCACTATCCAAACTCATAGGTCATCTCTATACCCCTCACACTAAAATTGATATTCTTTTTTGGAAAATTCTTAAAACACTTGCTTTTAGAGGAACTTCAACAAATTTAACAAATATTTACTTGAGTACTGCTTGTGTCAGGCATCATATTCTGTTCTGGGACACTGAAACATAAATAAGCCTAAATAAAGTTCTTATTGTGATAACTTGAGCAGGTTGGCCAAATTGTCCCCTTAGAAAGAAGATGAACCTATCTATGCTAGCTGTGTCAAGAACAAAAGCAGCGGGGACTTGACAGGTAATTCTTCTGGGGCTCTATAGAGAAGTGTGGTGGCTTTAAAAATATGTCCTCAGATGCTTTTCTACTCCTCCTCTCACTAGGAGGACCCACCCTACTTGACGTTGGCAGGAGATTTGCTCACAAAAGAAACTGAGTCATCTTTCTTGAACCTCATTTTGGATTGAGTGCTCTGGAGAAGACCATGCTGCCATGGCCGGGGGAAAGAGTTCACCATGAGTAGAGATGCCTGCTCACAGCCCGTGAACACACTATGCTGGCTGTGAGTCCTTCCAGCACAGCCCCCCGCAAAAAACAACAACAACAACAACAAAACTTCATGGGCTGTAGCCACGACCATGTCCTGGCATCAGTTCTGAGTCACAAAAGCTGTGAGGTAATAAATGGTGGTTGCTTTAAGCTGCTTAGTTTTGGAGTGATTTTTTTTTTTGTATATTTGTTATATAGCACTGGATAGAAAGTCGGGCATTCTTATGTTCTTGAATTTGTTAGATGCCATAGCCAACTCCCCTCAGTCCCAGGAGTGTCAGTGTTGGCCACTGGTTAACATAATGGCAGTGTGTATCCATGCAGCATTTTGGGCCTGATGGCATCTCATCCTCATAATAATTCCACTGTAGGAGTACGGAAATCATGACTCTCCAGTTTACAAATGCTATGGGGAGTGAACTGTGTGAAGTCTCATAGACAATGAGATATGTGGATGTCATGAGAATCTGTATGTTCTTAATTTTAGCCTGATATGATTATCTCTATGTTGTAGCCTCCCCATGAAGCCAAGTACTTGTTAGTTAACAGAAAAAGAAAGAAAAAAATATTCTTTTGGGGCCAAAAAGTATACTAGGGAAGTTATAGAACATTAATTTAACCATCATAAAACTGACAGAACTCTTGTTAGCATCAGTGTTCAGACAAGGATTCTTGAAGGTGAAAGAAATTGAACAAGAGTATTTCTAATGGCCACTTGTGCCATTGAGGGATACAGGCCATGTATATATACATGTCAAAGTCATTGTGATTCACACAGCATTATGTCTCCTTCTAGTTTTTAAAGTTATAATCTGACATAATATAAGGAGGGATTAGTTCTAAGTACTTTTTATCACTTAAGGGCATTTGTGTGGGTGTAAAAGGACAAAAACATACTTTGCCTCCACTTTCAACTGAAGCACAAGCTTCAAGAAGACCACTGACTTTTGCTTCTGCTATTGATAATAACAAACCATCATTGTCTTTTAAAGAATTTTTTTTGTTATAATTATTTATTTATTTGAGAGTGACATACAGAGAGAGAAAGAGGCAGAATGAGAGAGAAAAGAGAGAGAGAGAGAGAGAGAGAGAGGAAGAGAGAGAGAGAGAGAATGGGCGCACCAGGGCCTCCAGCCACTGCAAATGAACTCCAGATGCGTGCTCCCCCTTGTGCATCTGGCTAACTTGGGTCCTGGGGAATCAAGCCTCGAACCAGGGTCCTTAGGCTTCACAGGCAAGCGCTTAACCACTGAGCCACCTCTCCAGCCTCCATCACTGTCTTTTAAAACAAACCCATCATGTTCCTCTTTTGGGTAACAAGAATTGGCCAAAGTCATGTAGGTGCTGAACAGACACGAGCTTTTGTCTTCAGAAAGCTTTCTTGAAAGTGCTGAGCAATCATGAACATCTTCAAATCAGCTTGAGCTCTTTGGAGGAACCATCATTCTGTCCCTTATCACTTCCTCGTGCGCCTTGGTTGGTCATCAGTCATTAGTCATAGCTGTGCTATCTCCTGGTATGCCATCAAACCAAACTCTCAGATGGCCACAGCAAAGAAACAGAAATCTCAAATGACATCTGGTCCCAGAATATGCACTGCCCCCATATGGACAGGACTGACCTTATCACCTCACAAGATTTGTACTCCCATCCTCATTTCATGGGTGAAGAGACTGAAACTAACAACAGACGTGAAGACATTAAGAGGCTTTTCCAGTGCCACACACCAAAGGACAATTGAGGTACGAGTGGCACAATGTCAAAGTCCACATTCTCCACCATAAGCTCTGCTGCCTCTTTGCTCTTTGCTGCTTCCTTCTTTAGTGATTGGATGGTCCTGTGCAGCAGGCATCCTCCTGCCTCCTGCATCTCACAGGAAACACCCCTGTGGTCTCTGGTCCTCTTGTGCCTCCTCCTCCTCCTCTTCCCTGCAGGCGGGCTGTGCTCTATTCTGTTCTCCTCAAACCCACTCCCATCTGCTTCCTCTCTGGCTGCTCAACAATCACTTTTGCCAGAGTCACAAGCAGCCCACATCCACACTCTGCAGATGTTATTAAGACATTGTTATAACAAATTTCTCTCCTGACCTAGACACTGCCTATGGTTCCCTACTTCTTTTCAATTTGTCCAGAATTCTGACATACCAGACACATGACTCTCCCACACCTGCAAACAATTGTTTTCATTTCCTTCATCCCACATGTATATTTTGCTATTTTCTAGGCTGTCACCTTTGGTCACATCCCCATAATTCACCAGCATTTGTGCTAGTTTCAATGTCTGCTACATAAGGTCTCTCAAAATCTACATTTCCACCTTCATTGTTTCCATGTTCTTCCAGTTATGTTTTCTTATGGAAAAATCATCCTTTGCTATTCAGACTTCTCAAATTTCATGTGAATAAAACCAACCTTATGACTTTCCTTCAAACTAGCTTTTGCCTTCATTCAAACCAAGACCACCACCCTCAAGTCTTGGGTCATGAGTTATCTTACGACTAGCTTTCCCTCATCCCTGTGTACATCTTACGGTGTTGTTAACATCTTAGATAATGCTAACAAAGCTACCCCCCAACACTGCACCCAGTCCTACAACATATCCCATCCCAAATCAGGACACCTCCTACCTGGAATGCCTCAGTAGCCTCTTTTTTTGTTGTTCTTGTTTGTTTTCTGAGGTAGGGTCTCACTCTAGCCCTGGCTGACCTGGAATTCACTATGTAGTCTCAGGGTGGCCTTGAACTCAGGCGATCCTCCTACCTCTGCCTCCGGAGTGCTGGGATTAAAGGCGTGCGCCTCCACATCCGGCTCTCAGTAGCCTCTTGATCCTGTTTCTTGATGCATGTGCACATGCATGTGTGTGTGTGTACATGCATGTACATGTGTCCATGCTTCCGGGAGTAAACCCTGGGCCTGGGACATGCTAGTCAAGGTCATACCACTCCCCTATAGCCCTAGCCCTAGCATTTCCACTTCTTTATGAAAACTTAGTAAAATACAATCCTGACTCATTGTTGGACATTGTTTCACACATTCATCAAACAGATCTCAACCAACCAATCAATAAATCATAGACAAATAACAGGAAAAAAGAAACCTATGATCTCATACAAGCCAACTTCTCCTCCCAGAGCTGGGTACACCCACACCCACAGTTCCCTACCCATCCTTCATAGTTGCTGAAACGAACAGAGTATGCATGGTTGTTGGTTTTGCCCTTTTCTTTTTCCTCCTTTGAGATTACAATGAACATGGTCAACCTCGGGTGAAACCAGAAGCAGGACAGACAAGGCTCCAAAGTTTGGTTTGGTTACTCATTATCATTAAAAATGGCTGACCCTCAACAAAATGAACTAAAGTGGAAAATGCAAATAAAAATACAAATTTTCCCTTTAAAACACTTTAAAAATTTATTTACATATTTATTTGAGAGAGAAAGAGGCAGACAAAGACAGAGAGAAAGCATGGGCACCCCAGTGCCTCTAGCCACTGCAAACAAATTCCAGATGCATGCGCCAACTTGTGCATCTGGTTTATGATTGTCCTGGGGAATCCAACCTAGGTCAGCAGATGCCTTAACAGCTAAGCCATCTCTCCAGCTGTAATAGCACTTTAAAGAATCAAAAGGCAGGCCTTGGAAGCTTGGGTTCTTTCTCCTCTCTTGCTGCAAGTTCCCCTCATGGTTGTGGTAGGTGACAAGCCTGTTATCTGTAGGTGGCACTGCCCACTGTGGGTGGTGGGCCCGCCTCTCTACTCAACGGTGACTACGTAGAGATTGTGAGATGGGGGAAGTGGAGGGTGAATGGCCATGGTGATCCTTCTCAAGTTTAGTTTGTCCCTTTTTGCTATGTGCTCATCCCTCACTGGGTGTCTGCTTCTCGGTAGTAAACCATCATCTTTATTTTATTTTATTTTATTTTATTGTTTGTTTGTTTATTCTTATTTATTGGAGAGTGACAGACAGAGAGAGAAAGAGGCAGAGAGATAGAGAGAGAGAATGGGCGTGCCAGGGCTTCCAGCCACTGCAAACGAACTCCAGATGCATGTGCCCCCTTGTGCATCTGGCTAACATGGGTCCTGGAGAATCGAGCCTCGAACCAGGGTTCTTAGCCTTCACAGGCAACCACTTAACCACTAAGCCATTTCTCCAGCCCCTATTTTATTTTATTATTAAACTTTTTTTTAAATTAGTTTTGTACTCAGTGAATATAGTCAAGTTGGTACCATTGTTAGCCTCCTCCCTGTCCTCCCCCCTCCACACTGACCCTCCTTGTTGGGGTATATGGGTCATGCATTGTGCGGTTAACCATCAGTTATGAGTAGGAGGCAATGTCTCTGTATCATAACCCAATGTGTGGCTCTGACATTCTTTCCGCCCCCCCCTTCCACAAATTTCCCTGAGCCATGTTGGGTTCACTTTAGGTCTGCTTCAGTGATGAGGTATTGGGAGCCCCTGTGTCTCTGGATATCTGGTTTCACCTTCATCCCATAGCGACCTCAGTCTCCCCATCTTCATTTCCATACTCTTCCTCACCATAGTCATCTTCCTCTTCTTAATCTACCCCCTTGAGCATTGTCACTTGCGGATAAATCTTTTCCATTCTCTGTCTCCTTCACAGCTTCCTTTTTCTCCTTCAAGACAAGGAAGGTATTGTCCATGGCTGCATCTGACACGGTGAAGCATGGGGAGGAGCCCATGCAGCCAGCTAAGAAGAAAGCCAGAGTTCTGAGACTGGCAAGAAGCACACAGTGAAGTGACTGCAGCAAGCAGAGTGCGAAGATGGCTTTCTCAGAGAAGCCACAGAGGCAACGTTGCCTGCTTAAACCTACTTCCAGCTTCCTATACTGAAATGACTTCAACCTGACTCCACCCTGTCAACATTAAGAATACTGAGGGCTCCCTGTATTAGCTCTAACCTCTTGCTTACATCACCTTACACCTATTTTCACCCTCTTTCTATATCTACTACTCATTTCTAGATTACTTTAAAGACTTGTAGTTCCCTAAAGGGATCATGCAGGACAACATCTAGATATACAAAGCAGCCGTAACTAAGGGCCAGGCCCAGCGTGAACTCCCAGGACAGCTCACGTACCACCTCTTCAAGCTTCTCGCGGACAGGGCTGATGCCTCTTCTCTGTATTCCCATCACTCTCAGCTCTCTCTCTCTCTCTGTATTGGCATTTCCAAGCTCATATTAATATTAACCAGCTCTGACTGTCTTTAATACCCATTGTAGTACCTAAATGCCAGTCCCTTGTAAGCACTTGTAAACACAGCAGTGAATAAGACCCACAGTACCCTTGCAACAAGGGGATCTTTACTGTATTTCTAAAGAGTTAGATAATAGAGATGGAAGAGATAGGTAGATAGACTGATAGACATAGAAAGGAAGCATAGAAAATTGCAGAGAGCTCTGCTAACAAGCAGGGGTTGCTGGAATCTCCTCTGAGCACAGTGGAAGCCTGCAGTGATTAATGTGGAGTGGAATATAACCTGCATTGCATTTTAAAATGGTTGCCCTGGCTGCTGGATGACACAGCACATGGAAAGACAAATATGCCTATAGGAGCCAGTCAGGAGACTGTTGTGAGGAGGGAGACGAAGGCAGAAACTAGAGGCTGGAACTGGGAACTGGGAGTGGAGACAGAGAAGGGTGGGTGTGAGAGCTGCAACAGTAGTCACAGGACCTGCTCCTAAGAGGGTGTGTAAGAAAGGAAGCAGGGTCCAGGGTCAGACTGTTGCCTTGAGTAGCTGGATAAATGGTAGTACTATCTAGAGGCATGAGGTGTGGGGGTCAAAGGAAAAGGTAGAAGGTCTTAGAGGGAGATCAACTGTCCTCTTTTAAGCTTATGACATTTAAAATGCATGTTGGATATCTACACTGAGTACCTGAACTTCCTCTCAGTGTTTGAGATAAAGATTTGAAGGGGTGCGAGATTACACACACATACACACACATGCACACACACAGCTGGATTAGATATCTTACACAGTGTATGATAATGGAAAAGAACAGACAACTGAAAAATAGTCCCTATATTCTGTTTATAACCAAACTTAAGTGATTATTTTCCATAGGCAAAAGCTATGGGAGTTATTGAGACTTAGCAGACTGGAGGTCACTTGTCAGATTTAGAACTTTTTGTTCCTTGAAACATGTCATGCTCTCTAAATAATACTGGTCCTCTCGCCAGCTACAGTAGATGGCTTCACAATGCTAATAAACACTAATGACCTGTGTCCCCTAACCAGTTTCCAGCTCTACCCATTCACACAATGGCCAGGCTAATTTTCTTTGGAATGATATTCCACAGTCCCTGTCAAACTTTAAACGTATATATTGAGAATGAAATAGACACTTTGATGGAGGAAAATGAGACCTTTCATCAAGACTGTGTATCCTGAACAATTTATATAATAATACTGCGCCCAATCACAGAGGTCTACTCTCCATAGAAGTTTTGCAGTAATTTTCTGTTCCAAGGCAACCACCCAAAACATCTTTCTCACTCATCAATGCTCTGAGAAAATGGACAATTGCAGCTTTCCCTTTAAAATAATCTCTATATACAGATAAAACTTGACATTTTCTAGGTGATATTTTAATTCTTAAATATTCTAGGTACCATTGATGCTAGGTAGATATTAATGACACAGGGAATTCTTAAATGCTTTCATCAAAGGTATACGATCTGGTTTAAAAGAGTTAATCTTTCATTTATAACTTTTGCTTCTTGTTAAAATTTTATTTTATTTTTTATCTGAGAGACAGAGAAGCAGAAAGAGAAAAAAAGGCATATAGAGAGAATGGGCATGCCAGGTCCTCCAGCCGCTACAAATGAACTCCAGCTACATGCACCACCTTGTGCATCTGGCTTGCATGGGTCTGAAGAATTGAACCTGCATCCTTTGACTTTGTAGGCAAGTCTAAACCTCTAAGCCATCTCTCCAGCCCCTTCTATAATTTTCTATGTACTTGAGGTAGCTAAGACTATAGGCATGTGCCACCATCAATAACTTGGACCACTTTTTCAGAGGAGCAAGAAGACTTTCTGATTTTGTCTTTTGCTTGGAAAGTAACTATTCTGTCCATATTGTCACTTCATGTGGGGAGGCTGCCCAGAGTTCTAAGAATCATCCTGTGAATTTTGGGTTTTGTCTCCATTCTTGGGTCAACTCTGTTCTCAGGTCAACTCTTATCATTTGCACACATCAGCACTGGATTCTCCTGTAGGTCACATCCCTGAGACTGGAGGTGTTAAGAATTATTGCTGGATTCAGCTCACATCTGTGAATTACAACTTGTCCTTGTTCTACCTGACTCTATGTATTTTTATTTTTTTATTTGTTATTATTTGTAAGCAGGGGAAGAGAGAGTCTCAGAGAGAGAGAGAGAGAGAAAGGGAAGTAAACGGAAGGGGAAGGGGGAGAGGAGAGGAGGAGTGGAGAAAGAGAAGAAAAGAGAAGAGAAAGGAAGGGAAGGGAAGGGAAAGGAAGGGAAGGGAAGGGAAGGGAAGGGAAGGGAAGGGAAGGGAAGGGAAGGGAAGGGAAGGGAAGGAAGGGAAGGAAGGGAAGGGAAGGGAAGGGAAGAGATAATGGGCATGCCAGGGCCTCTTGCCACTGTAAACAAACTCCAGATGCATATGCCACTATGCATCTGGCTTTATGTGGGTACTGAGGATTTGAACCTGGGCCATCGAGCCTTAACCACTAAACAATCTCTCCAGCCCTCAATATTGTTTTTATTTCAAAACCCGTGTCCTGTACATTTCAAGAACAGGAACAGGTACAAGAATACAGTCTTCAAGAGATGTCAAACAACTCCCACAATTACAGAAACAGGCATATCCTTCTGGTCTTTTTTCTGATTTGTGGACCATGGCAAATAAATATTCTCTCTCTCTCTCTTTCCCTCTCTCCCTCTTTTCTTCCCTACCCCTTTCCTTTCTCCCTCTTCTCTCAACTTTGGAGGATATATCTACAGTCTGGGCTTTAACTTTCTCCTAATAGAAGACTCCTCCATCTCTATTTTATGCTCTAGTTTGTATTAGCACACCAGATTTGTTTTCCAGCCACTTGTAGGACATTCCCTTTAGGATAAAATATCATAATTCAAGGGCAGAATATTTCAAGCTGACTTCCTGCTTAACATGCTTTCAGATCCCTACCACTGTTCCTCCTACCTCCTGGGCTGGACAAGCAGGCCCTGTGAGTCTCTTCTCTGTCACCCTATCAGCCATGATTCTCCTGGTTACTAAGGATGGGAGATTGGCTGGGGCCAAGGAAGAAGCCCAGTGGATGGCACTTGTAACAGAATGTGTCCACTTTTTAAAATTTATTTTTTGCTGTTTATTTTTATTTACTTATTTGAGAGCGACAGATAGAGAGAGAAAGAGGCAGATAGATAGATAGAGAGAGAGAGAGAGAGAATGGGTGTGCCAGGGCCTCCAGCCACGGCAAATGAACTCCAGATGCATGCGCCCCCTTGTGTATCTGGCTAACATGGGTCCTGGGAATTGAGCCTTGAACCCGGGTTCCTTAGGCTTCACAGGCAAGTGCTTAACCGCTAAGCCATCTCTCCAGCCCAGAATGTGTCTACTTTTAAAAACAAAGTTTGTCTTATATGAATCCCAAACAGTACTTATTTTTGTTGTTGTTTGTTTTGTTTTGTTTTTGTTTGTCTTTTGTTTTTCAAGATAGGGTCTTGCTCAAGCCCAGGGAGACCTGCAATTCATATGTAGTTTCAGGGTGGCCTTGAATTCTTGGTGGTCCTCCTAACTCTGCCTCCCAAGTGCTGGGATTAAAGGCGTGCACCACCACGCCTGGCTCCACAGTATTTGTTTTAAGCAGTGTTTTCATGCATAGCCTCTGTTTCCTCGCCTGCCTCACTGTCACCATCTACAAGCTTTCCCCAAGCTCTGCCACATGCAAGAAACACTGAGAAGTAAAGTCATTCTTTCCCTTCTTTCCTACCCCAGTTATGATCAGCATCAAACATCAGCAGTACTCCCTTGACCAAAGTGAAGCACCAGTGCTGGTTGACAAGCCATCTAGATTTCTTGAGTCTCCTTCCTACTTGACTCCCATGGGCACTCTATACTCCTGCTCTGGGCTCTCCTCAAACTGTTTTTACTCCTTGACTTCTGAGGCCATAATCTGTCATGCTCAACTACTTATGAGAGAAATAAAAAGCACAGGTCATCACACTTCTCTTGCTCTGTCAGCCTGTGTGTGTGCATGGGTGAACGGGTGCATGCACTGGTGAACATATACACTTATCTTTCATGTTCTCCTTCTACTCTGTCACTGGATGCTCTCCTCTGTTGCCTTGTCATTCACTGTGACATCTCTAAAAGCTTGTGAACCCCCCCCCACCGAAATGATCAATGCTGTCTCCCATCTATGCCCTGAACTCCAGACCCAGAAATTTAACTGCTCCCTGGCTTCTCCATATGTGCCCAGACTTCTCAAATGCGCTATTGCACTGCCCCTAGGCCTGACTCATGCTTGGTCACCAGCCCAGATTAATCTCAACCCAGCATCATTCTCCATGTGTGTCACAATGTGCATTCTCTCCCTTCTCTCAGTTCCTTGATTCTTACAAAAAAAAAAAATCATTCTCATATATCATCATTTAAATGCCCATTATTTTATCTGTTAATTTAGTCTCCTCAGTTAGACAAGAGAATTATTGAAAGTTTAAAAAAATCAAAATTTCATGGTGCTACATTCTTCCAATTGAACTGACCCATTCTCAAGCAGTAGGTCTCCAGCAAAAGAGGAACACACCAGGAAATCACAACTACATCTGCTGTCTACACTCAGAGGTAAAAGGGCCAATTGGTGTTTGAGTACTACTGGCCAGAAAAACAAGTTTAAAGTGAAGCATATATAAGGAAAAGAAGTACTCTAAATTACTTTAGAATTTGAATTTAGAACCATGTCTTACAACATTATTCCATGTTTGCTTCTGCATGACATAATAATTTGTTCCTCTCTACATCCAACTCTCTTTTGGGAACTAGTACATTTAAGGACAGAGAATAAAGTCAATGATTTATTACATTCCGTTGGCCATTTTCGTACAAGTATCTACTCCTTGGCTCTGAGAATGAGTCTATAACCTGGAGGCAAGGAGGTGTATGAGAGGCTGGGAAGCTATCGAAGAGCTTACTAGCCCCTTCAGCCCCTGCTCTGCACCCCAGGGACAGGGCCCCCGAAAGGCAGCCGTTGACCTTGTACAAGGCTGTTCAGCCTGTTCATGTCAGGCTCAGTCAGATTCTCAGAGGCCACACACAGACTGTCTAGTCTTCTCTCTAGGACTACTGATAATAAAACCACTTGTTCCCTGTTTCTCCTCCAAAACTATCACATGACTGGAACATGAGGATGAAATCTATCAGAGTTCCGGAGTACTTAATTTTTTGCATTATGAAACACTACGCTTGAAGAAGCTCAAGAAATGAAAATACACAAAATTCCAATGGTAGGAAAGTCCAGAAATATGTGAACATAGAGAATACTAATAGAAGAAAACCCACTGGGCTGTGTATGTCTCAGCTGCTTTGTGAGTTCAGAGTACACAGAAGCAGGTGCTATCTTGAAACTTGCCTGTACTCCTTGTCATCTCAAACTCCCTTTCTAGACTCTCATACTACTCAGTGCAACCTCTATATTTCTTCCCAAGGCCCCTCCCATATAAACTCCTCACAGATAACATTCTGATATTGTCATTTTCCTGCCTCACTGTGTGATTATCTTTACCCTGCGACTTCAATGCCAAAGTAGTCAAAATGCATTTTTCTATGTTGATACAATTTTGACAATCCCCCAATAGGTGAGTATAGGAGGAAGGCAATCACTTTGAAAGAAAATCTCTGAAATCACATCCTAAGGCAGGCTCAGTGCTGTAACTATTACATGTTCTCTTGAGAATGGCAATATTCCAATTAGTAGGAAACATTCTGGAACGGTATCCATGATATTCATTGACTTCAGTAATTCAGATGCTGTTATCTTTCACCTTAATTAAATAAACTGTTGAATAAAGGAAGAGTATTAATTATGGTGCATCCATGGTGGGCACAGGATGGGATCTTTTAATCAAAAGATCAGGTGTAATCTTACTTCAAGGTTAGAAGATAAACCACCCACACAGGCAGTAAAACTCCACTTTAGAACCATAAAGCAGCTCTTGTTAAGAAAATCTGACGACCAGACTTACTCTTTCATCTATACACTATCTCACAGGCGCTAATCACTTGCTATCAATTTCTTAAATGACACTAGAGAAGGTGTTGTAAGCGTAAAGGAAGAAAGAATAATTAAAGTGATTTTCAACAGAAGTTGGACAGATAAAGGTCTCTAATCATCATTCTCTGATCACAAATGTCATTTACTCTTAATGGAATTTTTAATGCTAGTTTCTTCCCTAAAAAGTGAAGTATCCTATCAGGTGTTACAATATTTAATTCCCCATGCATAAGTAATAAAAAGCTTTGCAAGGAAAACCCACAGAGTGGGAATTTTATGAGAGAAGAAAGTAATTTCTTTTGGATAAGGCCTGCGAAGTCAAGGCTCAATGACCACACCAGCAACAAAACTGCTTGCAGTCTTAGTGTTAGCATCTTGCTTACACCTGAAGCCCCTTCCGCACCCTGAGCCTGCATTCTCTCTCAGCTTCCTGACAGTAATGCCAGGCTACTTGACCACTGAGAGCTCCCTCATCTGTGCCTATATCTGGGGGAGGGCGGTGGGGGGAGCGCTTCCACGTTGTTCCCCGGTCACCCTAGCTGCTCTTCCCTGACAACTGAACTGAGGGGCTCCTTATAACACTGTATTATATGTAAAGTTTTTATGGACATTATAAAAAAATGGCAAGAGCATTAAGACATAAGGCAATTTACTGATTTGTCCTTCTACTAAGTGACTTAGAAATTCACACACACAGTGTCATTTGCTACTTGTAAGTGAATGACCTAGTCAATGAGCGCTCTGGTATCCCTTAGCTATGACGTCTCTACTCACTGGAAATCTCCCAGCCATCCTCCACGAAAACAAGTCTGTCTATACAGAATCAAAACAGCGCTTTCTGCCCAACAAGGTTGATTGGTTGCTGATTGAGGTAAGTCTAATGTGAAAGCTGCTATCCACATGTACGCCAATCATGCAGAGCACCGAGAAATCTGCTTATGCTGATGTTTTTCTGGCGCTGTGGGAGAAGAGTCCGACCTCCCACTGGTCACCTTAGAAGGGGACAACTTATAGCTCTCATCATACTTTTGGGCTGTGAACACTTTCCTGAATCATAATTTCCCTGATCTTTCCTTTCCAAGAGAATCATATTTTACTTCTTGGACTTTTAAATTTATTTTTATTTTTAGAGTGAGTGAGAGAGAGAGAGAGAGAGGGGAGAGAGAGAGAGAGAGAGAGAGAGAGAGGATTGGCATGCCAGGACCTCAGCCACTGCAATAGAGCTCCAGATGCTTGCACCACCTAGTGGGCATGTGTGACCTTGCGTTTGCTTAGCTTTCATGCATCTGGCTTATGTGGGATCTAGAGAGAGATCGAGCATGGGTCTTAGGCTTCGTAGGGCAAGATCCTTAACTGCTAAGCCATCTCTCCAGCCCTACTTCATGGACTTCTAACATGACATGGAATACAAAAGTTATGACACTTGATTCCAAGGCGGAAAAATAGAAATCCATGCTATTGGGTTTTGAAACTTGTTCTAGAGACTCCTGAAAAATCTGAAATTCTTCTTACTCAGTGGTCTGGTCTAGGAGTTAAGCTGATCACAAGCTTGAATTAAACTGAGAAACTGGAGCTAATTTGGAGGTTCTAACAGAGAGCACAGTTCTTCTATACCCATATATGGAAAAATGTCCTCTTCTGGTGGGAAAGATTGTCCTCTTTGACAGAGCATATAGCTTCCAGAGGGACTTAAAAGAAGTAAGAGAACAAAGGACAACTGTATGGCCGGCCAGATCAGCCTAATCAAACTTGGTGGTCAGTGGGGACATAAATTTCACAGCCAAATCACCCTAACCTCCATGAAATTAATAGAAGGGCTAGCTGAGAAGAAGTGGATAGGAGGAGTAGAAGGGAGACAACAGAGGGTAATGGGGGAGGTGTGAATATGCTTCAAATACATTATGCATATATATTAAAATTTCATGAAACCCACTATTATGTATAATTAATATATGCTAATAGAAACATTAAAAATGGGTAACTTTATAACATCCAGCAAGTCCCACCTACACAGAGGCTTACAGTATCCATTCAGATTCTGGCAGTCAAGAGCAATTAGAATCTAATGTATTAAGCTATCTGCCATGAAAATCTGAATTACCTAGTGAGTGTGTCTTATTTATCATTGGGAAGATGTCAGAAAACTGGATCTATTATTCGAATTTTACCCATTAAAAAGGACAGAAAATCAGAAGTTTGAAGGTTTCCCATTTAAGGAATTTATAAGATTTTCTTGTTTGAGCAGAAATAAGTTCAGGGGTGATTGTTTTAGAGTTCAAGGAGTAAAGTGCACATATCATTCTGTTGGGCATCTTTAGAAGGAAGGGCATTTATATAAGGAAGAAAAAAGACAGACAGCTCACTGGAGAATTCAAAAGCACCACAGACTGTAGGTATAACTTTGAACTAATTGTGTCCTAGGGCTTGAAAAATTCCCAACATTTCTGAAAGCTGACGCTATAGATTTTGATTGTATTTGACTATGAAGCATGAAATGGAATGAGATTTTTTTTTCCCTGTAACTCTAAAAGTGATAGGGAAAAAAAAATATAATCCACACACTTTCTATTTCCTATTAAGGACAACTGAGGGTGAGATGGGTCTATAAGAGTACAATTATGTGTGTCTAAATTTATACTCTCACTGAGTTACATCCTGCATGCTTAACACAAAATAGAATGGACTTGATAACATTAGTTCAAAGTACACAATATTCTGAATGCTTATAACTAAGTTATAATAGTAGTTAGTTAATACTTAAATTGGACTATCTACCACACACAGAAATCATGCTTTTTCTAAGTGTAAATCTGGAAAATATGACATTTGTCAAATGCTTCCCGTTATTTGGATTTAATCAGTTAAGATTATCTAAACGTAGTATGAGATATACCATTAAAAATTTCCTGAGTAGAGAATTGATATGTTCACTAATGGTAAAACGAAAAATGCAAATGAGAAAATTCATAGAATCAGGATGGTAGAAAGACTCTACCAGGAAAGTTTCATAACTAACACGAGAACAATTTTAGGAAATATGGCTGGGAACATATTCAATTTATTTTATTTATTTTCAAAGGTATGATCCTCAGTTTCTGGAGATCAATGTGTTAGTTTCAGATGATTGACATAATTCAATTTTTATGTAAGCTGGGAAGCCCAGAAGAAACCAGAATACAAAGACCAGACAGTGACAACATTCAGAACGCATTCATTTCCTTCTTTTATTTCCTTTTGAATTCTTGGCAGTGCTAGGGATCAAACTTGAGTCCTCATAATTACTAGGCAAGCACTCTACCACTGAGCCATACCACTGGTCACAGGAAACATTCTTTCTTTTTTAAAATAATTTAATTTATTTATTTGAGAGAGAGAGAGAGAGAGAGAGAGGGAATGGGCACACCAGGTCCCTCAGCCATTGCAAATGAACTCCAGATGTATGCACCCCCTTTTGCATCTGCCTTACATGGGTCCTGAGGAATCAAACTGAGGTCCTTTGGCTTTGCAGGTAAACACCTTAACTGCTAAGCCATCTCTCCAGCCAAGAAAACATTCTTTCTGATGAAGTAGGATAGAACATCAAATATGAAACTGTTGGATAGAATGAAGATCACAAGAAATTCAAAATATGACCACTTTGGCGGCTTGTACCAGGTTATTCAATGTCCTACTTCTCAATAGGTGATTGAGTTAAGGCACTGTGAGCAGGCCACATTGGTGAGAATCCAAAAGCTCTACCCTTGTGCAAGAGAGTAGAATGTAGAGAACACTTGGAAAAATGGGAATCCAGGAGAGCCTGGCAATCTTTTAAGTACTGAGGATTATCTGAACATCCATTCACCTATGCCCCAAGGCACATCTGGAATGGAAGTTAATTCAGCATTAATAGTTAACAGTTCCCCAGAAAAGAACTCCATAGTAAGTACTTCCAGAATACTTGAGTATTCTTTTTTTATATAATTAACAACTTCCATGATTGTAATCAATATCCCATGGTAATTCCCTCCGTCCCCCCCCCTTTGAATATCGACTCTCCATCATATCCCCTCCCCCTCTCAATCAGTCTCTCTTTTATTTTGATGTCATCATCTTTTCCTCCTATTATGATGACCTTGTGTAGGTAATGTCAGGCGCTGTGAGGTCATGGATATCCAGGCCATTTTGTGTCTGGAGGAGCATGTTGAGTATTGGTTTTTAATTATCATTGGACTTTTCTTAAAATTTAATCTTCACCACAGTCATATTTCGTTGTTATTTGAGGCAAAGTCTTACATAGCCCCAGCTGGCATCAAACTTACTACAGTGAAGGGTGATCTTGAACTCCCAATCCTTCTGCCTCTATCTTCCCAGTGCTGAGATGATACGTAGATGCCACCCCAACCAACTCCAAGTCCATTTTAATATGTATTTTTATAACTATTGCTTTTCATACATGTGGATATTAAGCTGGAGAGAGGCAATTATGTGGTGAGTGCCATACAGAGAATCGACAGTACAGCCACTCCTGAATCAGCCAAGTTCCTTCTCACAGGATGACGGCCCTTAACCACATATACTCCACCATGAACTTTCCTAATAGCCCCAATATCAACCCCTCCTTTCGTGGAACCCCAGAAGCATTCTGTGTCTCCTCTACCTATCTAATTTCACACTGACTTATTGTTATTATTTGAATATTTACTGCACCCACCCCCCCGCTAGGTTACAGACATATTGAATGGCCCAATTACCTGTATGGTTGTCAGTGCCTGCTATCATGTCCTTCACAGTTGGTCCTCAATGGCATTTGTCAGCCACTTGTATTTAATCAGTTCAGAGTAAATACATATGTGAAATATCAGCAAAGGTTTGAGGGGAAAATGGTTTTAGAAAATACCAGGAGGAACGCTGTTCTCTCCCAAAGAATCTGATTTGCATCATGAAAATCCCAGCCCAAATGGACCCACTCAGTCTTCTGCCAAAGGAGGTGACAGAGAATGGGCTCAGCCACCCACCAGGGAAAGGATTCTTCCATGTTCACCTCCTCTCCCTGTCTCCCCAGTTGAAACTGACCATGTCAATCAGCATCCTCCACTGATTTTATTTTTCGGATGTTCATGTTTCATGAAAACCTTAACAGGTTAGACAAATACTGGGCAAGCTCACCCTTCTTACATATTTTATAAAAGTCAATAACAGCTAATAAAGTTTAACAAGTGGACACATTGAACTTCCTTTTTAAAATTGCTGTGACTTTAGTATGCAAATTTATGGAGTATGGGGAGATAATTTGGTAGCTGTATGCAGAATGTAATGGTCATTATATGGCCAGTACATAGAGTAAATAGCATTTACATCTCCTTACACATTACAAAATTAACATAATAACATACTTGGATGAAATGTATCTGATGGGGACATAACACTGTATGGAAGTCACCAAAGGTGTGAGAGTCTGACAGCCTGAATGTTCAGGTGAGTGGCCAGGGTCTCCTTTAGAGACTTTCTTAGTTTCTCCTATCACACTTGTTTGCCAGGAGCCAGCAGTTTGATCTCTATATCATGACATGGAATAAAGTTATAAGGAACTTCTTTCTTTACTTTCTCTCTGAACAACTAGCTCCCCCCACCTGCCCTCAGTTTAAACAAACTGGAAGTTCCCTTGTCTTATGCTCTAAGGTACAATCGCACTGACTTGTAAAGGAGGGGCTTTGCCAATTTCTGGACTCCCTAGCAGTAGAGAAATAAACACTGAAAGAAAGATTTCACAGTCAATCTTCTACTCTCGGAAAAACAATTAAAAAGCTAAAGAAATGAAATCTTCAAGTCATGAAATAAAAAGTTAGAGCTGATGGGAATACAGGCTGCCTCTTGTCATAGACCTTCATATTTCCAGTGGGAACAGTATGCTCAGTGAGGGGACATGCTTTGTTCAGACCTACACAAGGAAAGAAAGAATGACCAATGGATTCAATGATGGGAACAAATCTCAAAACCATTATATGGAGCAAAAGAAGCTAGGCAGAAAAGAAACATACTGTTCTATTCCATTAAATCTAAACCAGACAAGACTGAGATATGGAGACAGAAACTGAGAAATGGATGGCTAGTGCAGAGAGGAGGTATCGGCAAAAAGAGTGTCAGAGAAACTTCGGTGATCATGAAAGTGTTCTGTATCTTGACAGAGCCAGTAGTTCCATAGTTTAGTAGTAGTGTCAAGTCCATTCAACACCTAAGATATATGCATTTTGTTTTATGTTTTATTTATTTATTTTTCTTTTCTTTATTAGTCAGTTTTGTATTCAGCAAATACAGTCAGTTTGGTACCATTATTAGGCTCATCCGTGACCTACCCCCTCCCCTTGGCCCCTCCTTGTTGAGGTATACGGGTCATGCATTGTGGAGTTAGCCCCAGTTATGGGTAAGCTAAATGTCTCTGCATATCATGACCCAACATGTGGCTCTGACATTCTTTCCGCCTCCTCTTCTGCAAAATTTCCCTGAGCCATGTATGCATTTTATTGTACTTTAACTTGAATCTCAATAGGCTTGCTTGGAAGTGATGTTTAAAGTTGTTCAAAGCCACACAGAGAGTGAGAGGCAGGGCTGGTGATGGGGCTCTGCCTGCCAGGCCAGGCCTGTGTGACTCCACCACACTCCTAATTCTCTCCTCCTTTAACAGAAATGCACTTCTCTGGCCCAGGTCAGACAGCAGCCCTGTACCACTGTGGTGATGGATATGGGATGACCATGTGAGGCAGCAGCGCCAAGAGCAAGAGAAGCTGTGGGCCTTGGATTCAATCAGAAACGTTAATCATCAGCTCAGGACCACTCTGAAGGCAGCCATGACTCATACAGAGCTCACGAAGACACAATAATGACTTCACGTCCCAAAAGAAGTGAGGGGAGGAACTGAGTGAGCTGAAGGATATTAAGTGTCACTGATGATTCTGGAAGACATATGAAGAAATCCTCCCCATTTAGTTTTTCTCAAGCTTGCAGAGATACTAATCTTGACACATACTGCAGTTATAGTGGGCCCCTAGGTATGGCCAAAGTGTGCAAATGAGACATAGGAAAAACAGAGGTGCTAAAATTGTCTGGGTAGCAATGCCATGTGTGCAAAGATACAAAGATTTTTTTTTTTTTAATCCCAGCATCTCTGAGTTCCTTCCATCAACAAATCACTGTTGCTTCCACTAGAGAAGCTGGAGTCTATCTGTAGTCATCAATAATGCACTAGCATGTTCAGGGCTTAGTAGAAAGCATACATCGACGTAAAAGGCCTGCTTCAGTCTTCCCTGCTGCTGTAGTGGGCATCTTCATTAACACTGCCTCAGGGAGCTCTTGGTTAGAAAGATAAGGCAGTCTTCCACAGACCTACAAAGAACAGCTGTTCCGAACAGCCTCAACCATAAAATGGACAAGCAAAGGATGAATTCTGTGTTCTAGGTTTCACTCTTTATGCTGAGCTTTTCTAAACATTCTATGGTTACACTCTTTGGGGAAAAATGGTCTAGTATGGTTTTTAAGCTGTATTCATCTCAAAACTTGATTGATGTTTCATTTTTTTTTTAGAAAACCTCTTTTTAAAAATATTTTTATTTATTTATTTGCAAGGAGAGAGAGGAGGAGAGAGAGAGAGAAGAGATCATGGGCATGCTAGTTCCTATTACAGCTGCAAATGAAATCCAGATGAATGCATCACTTTGAGCATCTGGCTTTACATGGATACTGGAGAATCAAACCCAGGCCAGTAGACTTTGCAAGCAAGTACCTTTAACCACTGAGAAATCACAGTCCTCACAGCCTTCAGAAAACCTCTTAAATAAACAAACAAGAGACTAAAGTTTCAAGCTCCTTGGTCATTGGAATTCTTGGTAATACTAGTAAACTACATTGAAAATCCCATAAAGAATAGTTCTAGTTTTAAACTTCAAAGAAATGCCACACAATTTGTTGCTTATTTGCTTCTTTCCATGAAGAACTAATTCGTGGGCATGGTAAACCAATTTTACTTTTCCTTTAGTGTAGAAAATTCTTTATGGTTAGCCTAATTTTCAAAATCTTTTTCACAGTGTACCCTTCAGACAACTCAATGCTATTCCAAGACTATTGTGCTTTAAGAAAATATATTCCTTGGCTGAAAGCTAGCTTAAATATCCATTCAAGCCATTCAGAAATCAAGGAATATAATAGAGAAATGAATAATGGAAGCCTTTGTCATAAGAGTTCATATCAGTTAGGGAAAACTATAGAAGAAATGATGGGTGTCAACATTGAAGGCTTGTTCATCAAGGAAGATGTGAGTTTGGAATTACTACTAATTTTGTTCATCTGATTTATTCTTTTATGCACTTGTGACTCATTTTCCATCAACCAACATGTCAAAATAAGTAATGACAACCTTTATATCCTTTACTTCTAGATGGTATAATGTTCTGGGGACTGGAATGTTCCCTAAGCTCACATTTATGTACATTAAGGGGGAATTGTTCATTAGTCTATGGCATATTCTCATGTGCTTCTAAATTTCATTTTAATCATTTGTACTAATGGACAGACTAGATTCCCTGGAAGCCCTGAAGAACCTAATAGGTAATTGCATGTCAGTGTGGACACTTCCAGTTCTAAACTTTTAACTGTATTAGATAGTTAATACCCCTCTGACTATTTAGTAATGGAGATAAATTTGGCTACTATTGGCTATTTATGGTATTTTTCAAAAAGAAACAAAAGCTGTCTTTTATTAACAAACACTCAAAAATAATTATATGAAGGTGACAAATTCATCCAGCAATATACTGGTAGCAACAATGGAAAGACACCTGACTTCTGCTGTTGTCTCCGCCAACCTTTTTAAAAAAGACTTGGATATGTCACATAGCTTCTTTGAGGCTCAATTTCCTAACCTATAAAATAGAGATGAGACCATGTGGTCAGCCACAAAGATTCTGTGGATCTTAGATATGCATTTAAAACACGTACATTTGCTGCTGTGCTCCAGACACACAAGTACCACTCAGTTGTCAGTGATGACGTCACCATCATCGTCACCATCGTCGCTGGTACAGGAAACACGAGTGCTCAGTAAAAGGTAACCATGTGAAACAAGGCAAGTAGATTCGATACTATATTAACTGTGAAGGTCACCATAAAAACATTATGAACTGGGTAGCTTAAAGCAACAAAAAAATTTTATTCCACCGAGAGAATAAACCCAGGTTCTAGAAGGCCAGCTGTACTCTGTCAACGTGTCAGGAAGTCACACTGCCTGTCAAGGCTCTGGGAAAGAGCTCTTTCTTGACTCTTCTATTTCCTGATGCCCTCGACTTGTGGAAACACAGACTTGGTGCCTGCCTAGGTCTGCCTATGGCCTTATATTCTGTGCATAAAAATCTCATTTTACTTTCTCTTGCAGAGAGCAGCTGTGGGTGTAAGACTAACCTTTGACCCAGATGCCTTTCCTCTAGTCTTACCTGACACCTACAAAGACCAAGTGACATGTAAGGTCACATTCTGAGGCCCTGGCTGAACATGAAATTTCATGAAATTTGGTGAGTTGTCATTTAGTATACTATACCCATATTGTGTGAGTTCCAGTAATATAACAAGGCTGCCTGGGGATCATGTCTTGAGAATTTTAAGACTGAATTTGGATCAGTAATCAGGCTATGAGCACGGGCACAGAACAGAATATGGGATATGGATACTATTAATTGTAAATGAAAATTATTTGAAATATTGGGCACTGAAGAGTGTGCAGGATTAATACAGGTATTGATTAATTTCAGAAAAAAAAATACTTTAAGGAAGGAAGTGTTTTCAGGGACAATGAAAGATGTTCCATACTGATAAAAGGTGATTTAAAAAAGGTCAATTCCAATTTCTAGTATTGAGTAGCAAATCAAAAGCTCAGGACTTGGAAGGTCATAGACTCCAGAGGGAAGCTACCACTGTACTTTGTCTAAATAGAGAGGTTATATCAATCAAACACCTTCTAAATATATATATTTGTGCACTCTATTAATGCTGTTCTCACTTTTTGGTTATAGAATCATCTTACAGATGGCAGTAAATACTAGGGAGACCCAAGACCCATCGAAATGACAAGAAGACAAGAAAGTCTAGGGCTTAGCACTGGGTGAGTATCTCAATCATAGTTATCAGGGATCAGGGAACATTACAGAAGAAGTGATGGAATAAATATGAGTACTGTGCTCCCTAATAGCCACATAAGTTTCCCTGTGGAAGTGGCCACAGATACTGCAGAGACTCAAAATTCATCAAAGCGGAAAATATCAGGAAATCAAGAACTTAACTCTAAATGAGGCATCTTTCATGCTTTGCTAGGCTCACAGACCATTGTGGGAGAAGAACCAGATCACTGTCCTCCCAACATGACCTACCTGCTGACTTCAAGCACCACAGTGGTAACCAGTACCCCCACAAGACTTGCACTGTTCTGAGCCCATCAACATTTTGACATGGATGAGGGAGGAGGACAAAAGGAATGAGAAAAAAAAAAAAACAGAAGAAGGAATAACTAAACAGAGGAGGGTCTTCAGTTAATTGGAGGAGGAAGTGAGAGAACAAAAGAAGATAATAGGACAGAAATATGATCAAACTACAATATGTTCATATATTAAAGTTCTCAACACAAATAAATAAAAAAT
Organism: Dipus sagitta; assembly: GCA_036346955.1. NCBI lineage: Eukaryota > Metazoa > Chordata > Mammalia > Rodentia > Dipodidae > Dipus > Dipus sagitta. Next base: position 25,332,174 of record CM070783.1, read on the forward strand.
GCCCAATACAAATAATAAAAAAAATCAAAAGTTCTATATCTGTAAGTATATAATGATATACCTTCAAAAATAAAGTAGTGGATCTGGAGAAATGGGTCAGCACTTAAAAGTGCTTGGGTTCAAGCCTGAAGACCTGGGTTTGATCCTTCTCTGTGACATGCAAAGTGGTACACACATATGTCATCCCAACATGCCTATGCCTATGACAATGGGAGGTAAAGCCAGAATAGTCCAGAAGCTCACAAGCAGCAGTGGCAAAGAAAGAGATATCCTGTCTCAAAAGAAGGTTACAAGAAAGGAGAAACACCCTGAGATTATCCTATGACCACATGAATGTTGTAGCAAACACACACACACACACGCACACACAATAAATAATAACATATAAGACAAAAGATTATATGGAATTACAAGGATACGTAAACAAATTCATCATTATATGTGGAGATTTTGAATTACTTATGTTTCTCACAAGTAGAATGAGAAAGAAAAAAGTAAGAACATACAGATTTTAGTAAGATTAAGAAACCTGTCATACTTAACATATAGACCAAATCTCAATTAATATAACAGATTCTTTTTTTTTTAATTTTTTTTGTTGTTGTTTATTTATTTCTTTTGAAAGCGACAGAGAGAAGGATGCAGAGAGAGAGAGGGAGAGAGAGAGAGAGAGAGAGAGAACGGGCGTGCCAGGGCTTCCAGCCACTGCAAACGAACTCCAGATGCGAGCGCCCCCTTGTGCATCTGGCTAACGTGGGTCCTGGGGAATCGAGCCTCGAACCGGGGTCCTTAGGCTTCATAGGCAAGCGTTACTTTTATTTTTTATTGACAACTTCCATAATTGTAAACATTATCCCATGGTAATTCCCTCCCTCCCCCAACTTTCCCTTTGAAACTCTACTCTCCACCATATCCCCTCCCCCTCTCAGTCAGTCTCTCTTTTATTTTGATGTCATGATCTTTTCTTCCTATTATGATGGTCTTGTGTAGGTAGTGTCAGGCACTGTGAGGTCATGGATATCCAGGCCATTTTGTGTCTGGAGCAGCACATTGTAAGGAGTCCTACCCTTCCTTTGGTTTTTACATTATTTCTACCACCTCTTCCACAATGGTCCCTGAGCCTTGGAATGTGTGACAGAGATATTTCAGTGCTGAGCACTCCTCTGTCACTTCTTCTCAGCACCATGATGCCTTCTGAGTCATACCAAAGTCAACTTCATCTGAAAAGAGAAGATTCTCTAACCAAAAGTGAGAGTAGCATTAGTATATGGGTATGAACATTAAGAGAAGTGTTTACTGGGCAGTTTGATGAGCATAGTATATACGTTTAGCCAGACACCAGCAGATATTACACCCCTAGGGCTCATGACTACCCCTGTTGTAGGATTTCAGTTTCAGGGATGTATTCCCTCCCATGGAGCGGGCCTCAAGTCCAATTAGAGAGTGGTCAGTTTCCCCTATGACAGATGTGCCACTATTGCACCCATTGGCTCATTTGGCCTGGCTGGCCGAATATAAGGCTTGCAGTGTTCATTGTTGAGTATCTTCACTGGTGATTTCTCTCTCTCCCATTTAATTGCATGCAGCATAGCTTTTTCCACCTTTCTGTCAGCTGGTCTACATGGAGGAGGTTTTCAGCTCAGCTCCAGCAGGATTTCTCAGTGATGTTGCAGCCCAAGTATGTGGAGTCTTCAGCAATAGGGTCTTACCATCAATTCCTGGGGGAAACCAAGGGCCTTGGCAATGGCCTGTAAGATTTTAGGGGCATTAGTGCTCTCCCTGGCCAACAACTCACTGGAAGGTATCCCACCCTTGGCACTGAAAAGTTTCTACTAACAATCTATGGCTTCTGAGTATTCCATTGCCCAAAAAAGTAGGTTCTTTTTAACTGAACATAAAATGTAATCAAAAGTATACCTATGACTGGCGCACATAGTAAATCTTAAAAATTTCAAAGTCATCTAGAGGATGTCCCCTGTTCATAGTAGAATTTATGATGCAAGTTGGTTACAAACATACAGATGTATATAGATCCCCAATTACTGGTCCTTAAGTAACATGTACTTAATTAACCATAATTGGGTAAATCATGGTAAAAAACCATAATTGGGTAAATCATGGTAAAAAACCATAATTGGGTAAATCATGGTAAAAAACCATAATTGGGTAAATCATGGTAAAAAACCATAATTGGGTAAATCATGGTAAAAAACAATAAAACACTGATGTGAATGATGAAGAGAATAGTATATATTAAAGCATCTGTGATGCAAACAGTTACTGTGGGACGCTGGCAAAGCAGGAGGCCGAGAACCTTAGATGCACCGTAGCAAAAATACCAGCACACATTAGTAATCTGTGACTTCATGCGGAGAAACCAAGGGGCAAAATGTAAATCAATCCCAAGGGGAATAGAAAGATTATATAATAGTTTTTTTTCTTGTGTGCATGTGTATATATTGTGTGTGTGTGTGTGTGTAGTGTAGTGTATAAATATGTATGTGCCCCTGTGTACTCCAAGACCTTGCCTTCGGTGGCCTGTGGTGATCAGAGCAGAATCTAAGGCATCCAGCTCCATCCCTCTTCCTTCTGTTATTATTTGAGTCAGAGCCTCTTACTGATCCTGGAGCTCTCATTTTCATTCTGAGCTCTACAAATTCCTGGGTCTCTGCTCCCCAGCGGAACTTGGGTTACAGGCATGTGTGGCTGTGAACAACTGTTTACATGGGATCTGGAGATTCAAACAAAGTAGTCTGGGGCCCCCTATGGCCCTCGTGCTTGCAGAATAAGTGTACTTCACCACTGAGTCATCTCTCTACAAAATCTATGTAAAGAATCTATAAATTTATTAAAAGGTAAATAAGATGAAAGCAAGAAATAAATTGTTATTGTTTTCAAATGACATAACTTTTACACAGAAAGTCTTCAAATTATTTACTGCTGTAATTAGAATTGTAAAGTAAATTTAACAAAGCCATTGGATACAGTTTACATTATAATTTTAAAATATTATTTAGTTATTAGAGAAGCAGAGAGAAAGAGGCAGATAGATAATGGGTGCACTAGGGCTTCCAGCCACTGCAAACGAACTCCAGATGCATGCACTACCTTGTAAATCTGGCTTATGTAGGACCTGGGGAATTGAACCTAGATCCTTTGGCTTTGCAGGCAAGCACCTTAACCACTAAGTCATTTCTCTAGCCCTATATTAGAATTATAAAATCTTTAAAAAATCTTATTTATAATCTGGTGTCATTTTATAAAATATAAATGATTTAAAATGATCTACCATCTCAAAAACAACAAATCATTGTAATAGATCTAAATAAATATATGTAAGACTGCAACAAAGAAACCTATAAAACATTACTGAAAGCATTAAAAAAGATATAAATTAGTATTCAAATGTGCCATGATTATGGAAGATTTGATAGTGTGGATGGCTTCTGAAGAAATTGATAACTTGATTCCAAAATTTATGTAGAAAGACAAAGAGTCAAAAATAGTGAAGATTCCTGCAACTCAAGCTGTTCCAGGTTAGGAACCTCAGATGAGGGAGAACATACGGCATTTGTCTGTCTGTACTTGTGTAAGTTTTCTTAGTATGATCTGTTCCAAGTCCATCCATTGTCCTACAACTTTCATTATATCATCTTTCCTTACTGATAGGTGGAACTCCATTGTGTATGTGTACTGCAACTTCATTATCCCATCATTAAATGGTAGATACCTGGTTTGATTCCAGTTCTTAGCTATTGTGAATTGAGATGCTAGAAACATGGTTGAGCAAATATCTCTACAGTGAAGAGTGGACCCTTCATGGTAGATGCCCAACAGAGAAATAGCTGAGTCAGTTGGTAGCTCTATTTACATCCTTTTCAGGAGCATCTATATTGATTTCCATAGTGGTTTTACATGTTTGCTCTCCCACCACCGATGAATGAGTGTTCCTCTTTTCCTACATCCTTGCCAGTTTATTTATTGCCAGTTGATTTTTTAATGATTGTGATCCTGACTTGAGTAAGGTGAAATCTCATAGTTTTAATTTAAATTTCCCTGCTGGTTAAGGATGTTGAACTTTTTTTTTTTTTTTCCTGAGTATTAGCCATTTGTTCCAACAAGGGTGAAGGAGATCAACACAGAGAAAAATCAACTCCTACCAAATCAGAGATCCTGAGATCCAGAGGCCCCCAACACCTCATCACTGAAGCAGACCAAAAATGAACCCAACATGGCTCAGGGAAATTTTGCGGAAGAGGGGGCGGAAAGAATGTCAGAGCCACATGTTGGGTCATGATATGCAGAGACATTTATCCTACCCATAACTGTGGGCTAACTCCAGAATGCATGACCCATATACCTCAACAAGGAGGGGCCAAGGGGAGGGGGTAGGTCATAGATGAGCCTAATAATGGTACCAAATTGACTGGATTTGCTGAGTACAAAACTAATTAATAAAAAAATTAAAAAAGAATTCTCTATTCAGTTCTCTGCCCCATTTTTTGTGTTGATTGTTTAATATATATATTTAAATATATTTTATTTAGTTGAGAGAAAGAGGGAAAGAGAGAGAATGGGTACACCAGGGCCTCCAGCCACTGCAGATGAACTCCAGATCCATGTGCCCCCTTGTGCATCTGGCTTACGTGGGTCCTGGAGAGTTGAACCAGTATCCTTTGGCTTTGCAGGCAAATGCCTTCACAGCTAAGCCATCTCTCCGGCCCTGTTTAATATATTTTTATTACATATCTGACAGGCAGCTTGAGGGACAGACAAGAGGGTTTGAAGGGTTTGGGGGAGGGGAATGGGAGGGTGGGAGGATATATACACAAAATTAAATACAGAATGAATTGGTACCATATAAACCTTCATCCTTTTAGCAAACTAAGAAATATAACCCATAATAGACATATGTGGGGATAGTCTGGTAAGAAAGGCCTTAAGAAATTGGAACGAAGCCTGTCCCTAAAACATTTGGCTCTGGCTTGTAACTCCTAGTACCAGAAATTGGTTACAACCCACACTGAGCTGTTGAACAGAGAGACCTGTGAATTCTCCAAAACAAGAAAAGCTTCTGTCAAAGCACTGGATTATCCACATACAATAAAAGGTAAGACCCTATTGGTGAAGACACCACATGCTTCCCACACAGAACATTGAGAGATCCAGCTAGAATCTGGAAGGAAGCATTTCCAGATGGTCTACCCATACAGTACTTGAAAGCACTGCACAAGCTGCTGGGGAAATGGCCAAGAATATTGTGTGCTAGCAGTGGACACTGCTATATGAAAGCAACCACCCTGACAAAATGTATACACATGTGCAATAGTGGAACACAGACTAGGTCAATGGCTCTCTGATTGGCTAAGAGGCCCATTCAGTGGAAAGTAACCCATAGCTGGAACTGAGAACAGAGTCAGAATCCTATGGAGATCAAGATCACAGACACCATTGAGAAGATCCCACTAGTCTTTGGCCAAAAGAGAGGTTATCCCCATCAAAATCTCTCCTAATTGACAATGCTTATACCATTTAACCTATGGTGACCTCAATCTCTGTTGGAGAATCTGTTTTAATTTCAAAGAAGGCAGCAGAAACCGAGGGGATAAACCACCCCCTGCACAACAACCAGGGTCCAGGTGAAACCACAGGGGAATTGATAAGATGAGCAAGGGTGCTTCTTCCATGGAGAGCCTGACAACCAGAGCCAGGGCAACAGAGGCAGGCACTGAGGATAGTCAAGATGTACCAAAGCAGAAATCCAGATCTGTTCAGAGCTCAAACTAAAGTAAACTCAAAATACACCTACCATGTCTCAGAGAATTTTGTGGAAGACAGGGTGGAAAGATTGTTAGAGCCACCAAGTAGGAGGGCGTATCCAGAGGCATTGCCCCCCTCTTGCAATGACTGACTGCTGCTGTCACAACTCATAACCCACAACCCCATGGTGATACCAGCAACCCCACATTAGAGGTTCCTCAGTGGAATGGAGAAAGGGAGGAAGAAATGATGGTACCAACTATGATGGGTTAATAGAAAATTCCTACTTAATAAAAAAAAAAAAACTAGTGAAGATGGTCTGGAATAAGAAGACAAAATAGCAGATTACACTAACAGAAATCAGGAGTTACAGCCATATGTTATATCACATATAGTCATGTGATATCAGATAAAGAAAAAATGAATATAACACAGAGACAGAATCCAGAATATTGAAAAGAAAAATCACACACACACACACACACACACACACACACACAAATCTGATTTTACAAGGTTTACTATCATTCTCTTTTCAATGAATGCTACTGGATCTATTGTCTTAACATTTAGAAAAAATAAATAAAACCTGAAATTTGACCTCTCCATCACATCACATCAAAATCCTACATTTGTAAAGAAACATAAGTGATATCTAAATTTTATTTTCTTAATAATATTGGGATGGGCAGTCAATTCTTAAGTCAATACCCAAATAATGTTAACCATAAAAAAATAAGGTTAAGAGCCAGGCTTGATGGCACACACCTGTAATCCCAGTACTTGGGAGGCAGAGGTAGGAGGATTGCCTTGAGTTCAAGGCCACTCTGAGACTCCATAGTGAATTCCAGGTCAGCCTGAGCTAGAGTGAGACCCTACCTCGAAAAACCAAAAGTAATAATGAGATTAAATAAGTTACAGTTTGAGATGAAGACATGGAATCAGTGGGATACTGCTTGCCCAAAATGTGCAGGGCCCTACGCTTGATATTCAGAGCAAGACAGGAATAGAGAGCAAAGAAAGGAGAGAAGAGATTATCAAAATTGACTTGCTGCCTTGTCGTGAGATAGTCAAAGAACACACACTATACACTTCACACTCACGGGCATGTATGCAAGTGATGTCTAAATAAGTTGTACAGGCAAAAAGAACAGGCATCTAAGACAGGACCATGGCAGCTACATTATTCATTTTTATATAATTTCACTCTTCAGAAGGAAGGAAGCTTTGTGTTTTAAGTAGGAACCAAGCCTTGTTCGTAAGAGAAGAGGCAGCACAGAGGAGATGTGCATTACTGAAGCCACGCATGTTCACTGAGCAAAGTCTGGTGAAGTAACATCTTCTTTCAAAATGTGTCATAGGAATTCTTTACTGGAACTCTTCTGGACTGAGCCTGTACGTAAGCAGAGGCCACAGTCAGACCTCGCTGACCTCAGTCCTGGGTCTGCCTTGAGCTGTCACGGTGATGGGCGCTGGAAAGTTACTTAACCTCTCTGGCTTTAATTTTGCTCCTGGAAGATGATTCATAAAGGGTTATTTCATGAGTAGATACAGGTATTAAATGAGACAACAGAAACAAATACACAGCAGAGATTCCACCACATGGAGTTTGTAAGTACAGATGGGGAGACAAACCTCTTTCTAGAGCTGGACACAATATGTTGGTTGTCTACATAATGCCTATAACTTCAAGTTACTATTGTCTTTTCCATTTTGACTTATTAAAGACAATGACTATGTGCTCCCAAAAGATTAAAATTTACTATTGCATATATTTCCACAGGTCTGTTCATTAAATACAGGTTAATTAGAATGTACACATTGATTTGTATGTTTGTATATTGTATAATTATTTGGAGAGACAATGAAAATAGGTTATTTGAGGGAAATATAAAATAGTCAATACAAGCAATCTATACAAGCACCATAGGTATTTCATCAAAAATCAGGGAAAACAGGAATTTTTAAAGACTTACCTTAATGTAAGTCTTTTGGTATAGGCCAAAGCAAAGCAAGCAATGGATTGGCCTTGACTCTCAAAGCAGTGGAGTACTGAAAAGAAAACTGAGACTCACACTAAATCTATGTCTAAATTTCTCTACTTAAGCCACCTTTCCTGTGACTAACACCACTTTGTCTTTGCAGAACAATTTTCTTGCCTAGAATATTCCTTCTCATAGTATAGCTTGGATAATTATTACTCGTATTTTGAAATCACATGGTTATTCAAACCAACATATTTGCCATGCCTCCTAACATGTACTGAGGGCCATGCTGGGCACCAGGGACACAGTACTGCATAGAACCAGACCATGACCTTCGCATGTGCTTGCCCTTTGTACCAGCTTCCCCCAAAGCAGGCTGTGGTTGTTCCCTCCCTGTTGTCAAGGCTCTAGTTTGCACATGTTATCAAAGAACAATCCCCCCAGCCTAAGAGGGCCTTCAGAAGAACAAAGCTCATGTATACTCTTCCCCAGGCCACTTGAGAGTCTGACACACAGTGGTTGAAGTTATTCATTATTCATGGATCCTCAATACAGTCAAATTTGTTAAATGGTTCTTTGTGTACTTTTGAGAAATGAAAACAATCACATTCAAGAAGAGTTCATTTTTTTTTGAGACATTCTCTTTTATACTTATTTTATTAGTATTTTGTTAACAGCTGCTGGTTGTTTCTGAAATGATGCATAGTATAAATCTAGTTGAAATGATGCCCAGTCAGCCTTTTCCTGTTTAAAATTATGAGAATCAGGTTGAGAGATGGCTCAGCAGTTAAAAGTGCATTCTTTCATAAAATTTGAAAATCTTTGGGGATAAAAATTAGAGTGAGCTTCCGTTCAATTGGAAATGGTTGTTAATATAAATTACTTCATACACTAGGGGACACCACCGGCTTCCGTGTATACTATAGGCTTGTGAAGGTCAGAGGTCACGTGGATCCCTGTGCTCAACCCCCACTGCTGTGACTCCACTGCAAGTCCAGCTACACCCCTAGGATAGTGAAAAAGATCTGTGGGCTTCTGGCCTCTCACCCATGCCCACCCCCTGCCAGTGCCACCCCCACTGCTTGCTCCTACACAAACACCTACCCATCTCCACCTGAGCCTGGACCACTTCAGCCAATCCAAGCCAATCAGCACCAAGACCCTCTGCAATTGGAACTGTAGGAGCACCTAGCTGAGCCAAGACCAGCTACACTGTAGGAACACAGACTGCTGACCCAAACACTCACACAATCCCACTGTGCCACACTCAACCAAAGAACTGACCCCAGATGCCCAAGTCCCAATGCAAAATCTAACATGAAAAGCCAAGGTAACTCTGGTAGTTTCAATCAGATTTCCTCTTTAAACCAAGGTGTTTCATCCACAGCTGATGGCAATTTGGGAAGAGGGACCTTTCTAGAGGAGGTCTGGGTGTGTTTCTGAGGGTGGACTTAGGGGTATTATAGCCAGTTCGTCACTGCCAGAACTTGTCTCACTCTCTTGCTACTATTTCTCACATGCTGTGGCAGAAATGATGTCCAGTCTCTGCTCATGCCGTGCATTTCCCTTCCATCTCACAGCTTCCCCTCAAGACTGTTAGCAAGCAAACAAACAAACAAAATCTTTCTTCCCATCAGGTGCTTTATCCCGGCAATGAGAAAGTAACAACAGTGCCATGTCTTCTCCCCAAACCACCAGTCTCATAGTAATGGCCTCCAATGAGTTACTTAAAGAAAATTAATCCAAAGAATTTTAAATAAAATATTATCAACATGTTCAAAGAGGGCACAAATAAATGCCTGAATGAATTCAAAGAGCACACAGAAAACTCTGAATGATTAAAAGAGGACTCAAATAAACAGTTTCTTTGTAATTACCTTCACATACCTGGGACAAAACACCCAACCAAAAACAGCTGGTGGGAGGAAGGGTTTATTTTTATTTACAATCTTGAGGGGAAGATTCATGATGGCATGGAAAAAAGCAGAAGCTGGACATCACCTCCGCCATAGCAGGCAGAAAACAGCAGCAAGAGAGTAAGCTGAGTTCTAGAAATGGGGAAACCCCCCCCCATAAACTCACAACTGTTTCAAGATGTAAACTGCATTCACTCCAATGTAAAATGCCCCCCATATTTTTTATTATCAGTTCCAATACTATTTAAACATCCAAAAGTCTCTTCACTATAAGCCTGCGAAATAAAAACACAAGTTAAATATATATTATTGCACAAAGTAAACATTTCCACTACAAAAGAAGGTATGACAAGAAAACATTGCACCAATGCAAGATCTAAAACCAGCAGGGAAACATATAAAATCTTATTGCTTCACAAGTAACATCTGTCACCAGTTACAAAGCCCCTAAGGTTCCAATTCTGCCCCTCCACATGGGCTGCCCACAGGCCAGAGAAAACTCCATCCTGAGCTAGCAGCTCTCCTTAGTATCCATCCCACAGTCCTGGAATCTCCAAAACCTGAGGGTTCTACAGCAACAGATGGTTCATCCATGCCATGGCCTTCCACAGCATGTATGCATGGACTACAATAAGCCTGTCTGAGTGCCCAGTGGCCAGCCCCAGCCACCCCACAAAAATCACATTGCAAATCCAATGACTCTCTCTTCCTACATGTGTTAGACTTCCATAGTACCAGGTGGGGTACCAGATTTGTTCATCCAGGAGGGAATAAAGCTGACTTTGAATAGCAGGAAAACTCCTTTAGCATTCTTCCTCTCACCCCAATACAGAAAAGCTGCACCAATTCTTAATGATGGTAATCACTCGAACAATCACAGCTGAACCAGGCTATAGTCTCTATCCCAAAATGTTAATTTTTAATTTTTAAATTTTATTTATTTATTTATTTTAAAGAGGGAGGAAGAGGCACATAGACACAGGGAGAGAGGAGAATGGGTGTGTCAGGGCCTCTAACCACTGCAAGTGAACTCCAGATGCATATACCACCTTCTGCATCTGGTTTACATGGGTACTGAGGAATTGAACCTGGGTCCTTTGGCTTTGCTGGAAAGTGCCTTAACTGATAAGTCATCTCTCCAACCCCTAAAATTTTCATTTCTTGCTATACCACATCCTTCTGCTCATACCACATCTGGAGTTTGTTTGCAGCAGCTGAAGGCCCTGGTGCACCCATTCTCCCTCTCTCTTTCTCTCTCTCTCTCCCTCTCTCTCCCTCTTCATCTTTCTCTCTCTCTCAAATAAATAAGTAAATTTAAGAAACAAAAAGCTAAAAGACAAATAAAATTAAAGAAATTAACATAAAGCTTTCAATAAAAACTCTGAATATCAATCCCCAATCAATAAAGATAGACTAGCATGTTGGACCAGAAGATGCATTTTCACTTTTCACTGCCTCCAAGAAACCCACCCCATCATCAAAGATAGACGTTTAGGGTGCATGGATGAATGAAGGTATTCCAAGCAAATAGAACCAGGAAATAAGCAGGAGTTGCTATCCAAATACGTTATATGGGAATGTTGCCCATGCTCCAGTAAGTAACCAACTTGATATATGTCCATGCAACTATCCCTAACTAAACTCAGTAGGCCACAAAAAAAAAAAAAAAAACCCTTAAAAGACCTGAAAGCAGAAAGTAGTGAGGAAGAAGAAGGGGGTCAATGGGCTGGAGAGGTGGCTTAGCAGTTAAGCGCTTGCCTGTGAAGCCTAAGGACCCTGGTTCGAGGCTCAATTCCCCAGGACCCACGTTAGCCAGATGCACAAGGGGGTGCAAGCGTCTGGAGTTCATTTACAGAGGCTGGAAGCTCTGGCACACCCATTCTCTCTCTCTCTCTCTCTTTCTCTCTCTCTCTCCCCCTCCTTCTCTCCGTCGCTCTCAAATAAATAAATACACAAAAAATTTAAAAAAAGAAGGGGGTCAACAGGATTGGGAGGAAGATGAGAAAAGGTAATAGGAATGAAGTAATCAAAATGCATTATGAAATTATCATTTAATAAATAAAAACAATAATAGTATTTTTTAATTTTTTGTTTGTATTTTTATTTATTTATTTTCGAGCTACAGACACAGAGAGAGAAAGGGTGAGCCAGGGCCTCCAGCCACTGCAAACTAACTCCAGACACGTGTGCCCCCTTGTGCATCTGGCTTACGTGGGTCCTGGAGAATCGAGACTCTAACCAGGGTCATTAGGCTTCACAGGCAAGCGCTTAACTGCTAAGCCGTCTCTCCAGCCCAAACAATAATAGTTTTAACCCTCATATTGTAGGACAATTACCTTCTTACTATATTAACCAAGGTGAAGGCAATAAAATAATTAATAAAACCTATACCAGGGGATGATCTGAGGTTTTACAATAACTGGAAATACACACACACACACACACACACACACACACACACAGACACACACAATGGGAACATGGTAGAAGACATCTGTGGTAGTTTTATAAAGGTATCTACCATAAACCTATGTGTTCTGAATGCTAGGTCCCCAGTTGATGGTAATTTTGGAATTGGAGCCTCCTGGAAGCAGTGCATTGTTGCGGGTGGGCTTATGGATACGATAGCCAGCTTTCCCTTGTCAGTGTTTTGCACACTTTTCTGAAGCTGTTGTCCACCTGATGTTGGCTAGAAGGTGATGCCCATCCTCTGCTCATGCCATTGTTTATTTTTACCCCTGACATCCCCGAACTTTCCCTTGAGTCTTCAAGTGAAAATAAATACATTCTTCCCAGAAGTTGCTCTTGGTTAGGTGTTTTCTGCCAGCACTCCAAAGCTAACTGCAACAACATCTATTGAATTTGGCTCCAAAACACCAAAGATTAGTTCACTCTGAAAATAGAGTTATTTTAAAACAATTTTATAGGTCTAAATGTTTCCTCAAGATCATAAAATTATGCTGAATTATTTTTGAAATAACATGAGCCAGAACTTGCAGCATTTGTCCTTCTGAGGCTGGGTTACTTCATTTGGGATAATCTTTTCTAGATGCATCCAGTTTTTGCATAATGCCATTTTTCTTTACAGCTGAATAAAATCCATTTTGTATATGTACCACATGTTCATTTTACATTATACACATGTATAAAAATTGTCAATTAAAAAAAAAACAAACCAATCCAAAAATGGGCTAGGGAACTAAATTGTGAGTTCTCAAAAGAAAAAAAAATATAGATATAGATATAGATGGCTAATAAATATTTTAAAAAGTTTTAAACATCCCTGGCCATCAGTGAAATACAAATGAAAAAGAAGCCATTCTTCAAATGATGCAAGGCAGATTTTAAGAGCTCAGTAATATACATGTCAAGAAGGCTTTGGAGATGAGAAGATACGATTTCCATCTGCTTATTTGGAGATAAATAACTAGCAGGTTTGGGTATAGTTACCTGCAACAAGAAGAAAGGACTGAAGAATGAAAGCATGAAGTACCTACTTGGTCTGATGTTTGGCTCCCTTCAGATGGGCGTGATACTGTTCTATGGAGTTTAGAGACACACTGCAGATGGTGCATCTGTAACTGCGCCTCAGACCTGTGAATGACAGACAGACCTGGTTAGCTGTACCTGCTGCCAGTCAGCTGAATGAATTCCACAGTGCCCGTGAGTGGGAGGTCAGAGGATCTAACAGGACTTCAGAAGTTTCCACTGCAGCAGCCACACGCAGCCCCTCCCTCTGGAGCCCAGCCAAGGAACTGAGGAGAAGTGTCAGGTACACGTATTAGAAGCAAACCGCCCATGCTCTGAGTGGCTGCAGGGAAAGAATACACTTTTTGAACTGGAGTAAAATGATTTGGGGGCATTTTTATAACTCAAGCGTAAAAATATTCTGCCTTTTTCTCTGAGACATATAGATGTGGCTTTCATCTCTACAACGAGATTTGTAACATCAAAGAAAAAACTTTCTTTTTTTCCCTCCTCCCTTCCAATAGTGGAACTGAAGCACAACTTTAAAGATCATTAATTAGGCTTTTCTCCCAAGACTTCTTATAAAATGTAAATACCCAGGAAGACAATGAATTGATATTTCACATGTAGTATGACTTCCCATCAGAGAGCTAAAAAGAAAATCTATGCAATTATCTATCATTAATATAGCACCACCTTTGGGCTAGGCACTAGGGATTCCAAGGTGGAATAAGTGGGCTTTGCTTTGACTGTTAGAACATCAACTCACCAGAAAACAGTGTTACAAAACACGTTTAACCACACATCCTGAAACATGTGTCATAGGTAGCTAAGAGATCCACACTGAGACAAAGTCCTTCTATAGGCATGTCCCATCAGAGCGGAGAGAGAAGCTGAAACAGATCTGAACATGGGATTTATACCCTCACTCCATCTTTACTGGCTGTGTGATTTGGGAGGTGACATACATTTCTCCCTTCTCAGCTTCAACTTCCTTCAGGATGAGGACCAGCCCACCAATATCACAGTGTTGTTTGTTGTGAGAACTAAGTGTATAAGGTACATTAAAAGGATTAGCAAGTGGGATAGAGAGCTAGCTTAGTGGTTAAGATGCTTGCCTCCAAAGCCTAAGGACCCAGATTTGATTCCCCAGTACCCACATAAGCCAGATGCACAATAGGGTACATGTACTGTTGAGTTTGTTTGCAGTGACTAGATACCCTGGTGAGCCCCCCCTCTCTCAAAATAGATAAATAAAGAATAATGCTTAGCAAGTGAGTATGTCTGTTACTGTTTTTTTCCCCCTCAATATTTTCTATCACCATGAAGGCCCAGGCATTACAGAACTGTAGCATGTCTTTCTAATCAATCCATAATACATGGCTTCCAAGTTGCAGAGTCATTCTTCATTTTACTAAAAAGAAAATAATGAAGCATGGTTGAAAGAGCTAAACAAAATCTTGCTGCCTGGGTCATCGTTATGCATATTATGTGACTTATGTAGGCTTCTGTTTCTTATGGCTTTGTGAGGTGACCTTAGTAACAAATGTCACAAGTAAGTCTTACGATTTTGAGGGGATATCAAGGAGTAGCTCTTTCTGTCTCAGCTGAATCCCACTACTGAAGTTCTGAGGCATAGACGGTAAATGCACACACATTACCAAAGTGAAGGAAGAGAACGCTAGGCCAGGCCACAAGGGAAGTGGGCAAGAGCCAGGACCCTACCCCAAGACAAGTCTATACAGAACTGGAGAGAAAACCAAGTAGAGGTTTTCTGAAAGGAGACATGTACTAAGAGCCCAGCCCTACATGGCAACATGGAGTCCTGCCTCTCACTTCATGCCCACAGGACACAGACTCAATAGAATTGTCTGTTGAGCCTGAAGAGCATTTCCCTGCAGTTGGGAATCAATTGCCCAGGACTCTGACACCCCTGCACTCTCCAAAGGTTATGTTAACACCTCTGATGGCAATGCAGAACTACATGTGGCCTTTACTCTCACAGTTTGTCAGCTTTCCCTCTGCACAACAGGTATGAGAGAAACTTATTTGGTATCTGGACACTTCCTGCAAGGGTTGCTTAAGTTTATGGGCAAAGAAGTCTCTGATGAAAAATGCTGGTAGTGTTCAGTTGAGTATCTGGTTGCTAACAGCAGCCCCAGATAAGATACTTAACCTCATATTACGAAACAGTGAATCCCACAGGCCACGAGTGCATCCTCTAAGATGAGTTCAGCTTGCCACTGAGGCAAGCAGAATGTAAGTGGGCTTGTTGCTCTCTGTCAAGCAAACTTTTGTCTCCATTCTTTCCCAAGTTTCTACCCTGGAAGAATCTGAGACACTACCTAGGAAAAGAAAGAAGAACCTAGGTCCTAACAAACAAGCCAAAGCTTGAGAGAGAGGAAGAGAGAAACACGTACATTACGGGACCCTTCTTATACCTCTCATCGGAACAAAGGACAGAGCCTCCTGGAGATGACCACACCCTATGGTCTGATGCATTTCAGGGAAACCTATTTGAAATGTTCTGTGTAAGGTAGGTTTGTCAGGATAAAAAATAACTTGACTTTGTTTTCCTTAAGTCACATAACTGGGTACTCACTATCTGATTACTGTGCTTACAGTCAACTTAAACTAGATAGGATTGTAGCTCAGTGCAACGGCTCTCCCCCCACTGGCATAGAGTACTGGCCTAGTCTGTAAGAGGCCCTGGGTTTGATCCCAAATGTCATAAAACATCAATATGTCAATTTCATTATAGAAGTAAAAAATGAAACCACACATGTGTGGGATTTCCAGGGATGGATTGACATTTATAGAAGAAATGGACAACTGTTGAATCTCAACTCACTGCAGAAGTAGCTCAGACTTCACACTACAGGTGTGAACTCTGATGACCATATTAGAATACAGATGTCCAAACACTCGTGAAGACTTTACTCAGTTAGCTGTGCTAAGGGACCAGATATGCATACATTTTAAACCATGACCCCATTCCCACCTATACTCACACCTTAGAAAGAAATTTACATTAAAAAAAACTCTACTTTGAAAGCTTGAACTGGTCCAAACAACAGTGGATCTTAGGGAGAAACAAGCTAATCCAGGAAGAAGGTGGTGCACAGGTGTGTGTGATTCAGAGTTTCCCCTGGCCCCAAATCCAGAGGCAATCAGTTATCCTAACCAGTGTGGAAGCTGCCTGAATGCTTATCCAGGGCTGATCCATTCTGCTATTTTATGCATAGAATCAAAATATGAAAACCAGCTTCAGGCAATATTCCCTCCAGAGTCTACATCAATCCTGTCAAAATAAACAGTAACGACTATTTATGTGAGTTCTCTTCTGAGCTCCAACCAATCAAAGTTCTCTTGTAACGAATGGAAGTTCAGCTTGGCAAAGGACATGAATATTTATGTTTAAAAATGGGCACTTTTAAAAAACCCCAACAAATCTAAAATAAGATAAAAACCTGATCTGTTGCTTTCCATAACAGTTCTCATACTCTGCAGTCAAACTGCTTGTGGGCAGGGAAGGGAAGAGCTGACATGTTTTACAGTGATACAAACTGCACTCACACACTGGAAAGGCAGAGAACACAAACAATAATGAAGACAGAAAAGGGACAAAGAATACCTCCCCACACAAGACCATTGTCCTTGGTGGTAACTTAGGATTTTATCTAATAGTCAGCTGAAATCCTAATGATATGGCTCCTTTTTTTTCCCTTAGGGAACTAGAGAATCTTCTTATTAAACCAAGTGTCAACTTTCTTATTAATTTTCAGTAAAATATCATATTATGAGTATCTTAAGACCTCTCACCTTTAGGCTATTTCTGAAAGATTTCTTAATATGTATTAGAATCTGCAACAGGCCCTGTCTGCTACAAGCTGACAGACAGCCCGGCTGGAAGGAGAAAGAAAACATGCAAACAAATGTGCTGTGCAAGGTGGGTCTTTAGAAACATCACCAAGAGGAGACAAGATCATGTGGGAAGAAGACGAAGAGACGGTTTCTAAAGCAGCTTCTTGGAGATGCCTCACATTTGTGTTTATATTTCCCAAGCCAGTGTTTATAAAGCAGATGGCCTTGAAGTAGCTAGCAGAATATGGCTATTCATTGTGTCTTTTCAAGTCTAGCAAAACTAGATGGCCCTATGGCTTCAGGTATACCCAGTCTACATTGGAGAAACATTACTAAGCCTCTATTATGGCGTCAGGAATTCTGTCCGATCCCCAAACTATATCACAACATATAAGAATATAATAAGACAGACATTTTCTTATGGAGATAGTCAAGGAAAAAAACCAATAACCAGTAAACAAATAAAAACACTATGAAAGGCTGTGAATGTGCTGCTGCTGCTGCTTCTGCTGCATGCAGGAAGGATGAAGGAGAGGGAAAGTGGAAAGAGGAGTGATTCTGTTTGGTCAGCAGAGTTCTCTGAGAAGCAGGCATAAAACCAAAGCATGGTAACGAGGTGCACACCTGAGCTGGGTAAGAAGCTTCCTGGAAGAGCAAACAGAGGGCAAGTGGAAATGGGCCTGAGGAAAAGATAGCTGAATAAAAGAAAAGTGAAGTAAAAATTAAACCAGTAAAACAGCCTTGTCAATTCAGAATTCAATCTATCCAGAAAAAAACATCATTCAGAACTGAAGGTAGACCAAGAATGTTCTCAGAAAACAAAACTAACAACATTGTACAATAGCAAACTTGTTATGGAAATGCTATATAACTTTATTCAAGTGGAAAAAAATACAAAAAAAATACTCAACCATATACCAGATATAAATTATGATATATTGAAAAAAATCAAGACAGAGATCTGTCTGAGTACTTGATGACCCACCAAAGGTTAATTGTAAGATCCTATTGCCAAAGAAACCTCATGCTGCTGGTATGCAACATGGAGTGACCTGGCTGGCATCTGGAAGAGAGTCAGTCCCCAGACGGTTAGCTTGTCTAGTGCCAGAAGGGGCTACATGAGTGACTAGGGAAAAATGACCAACATTTGTCCAAGTAACTAACTAGTGGTCTAAGTTACTCAGCAGCAATCAACCTGACGTGATGTTCACACAAGTGCAATACTGGCACACAGCTATGGTGGGTAACCAGCTGCTCTTGATTTGGCTAATGGATCCACTCAGTGAAATGGAACTGAGAAACAGTAGCTGGAACTGGGAAACAAGTCAGAACCATATCCAAAAATGAGCCCACTCACCAGTATCAAGCTCCTATCAATAGTGGGCTACAAGAGGGCCTACACCTTTTAAATTCTCCCTAAAATAATAATGATTATCCCATTTATCTGGTGCTGACTTTACTCTCAGTTGGAGAATTTGCTTCTCTTTTTCAGATGGATGCAGAACCTGAGGAGAGAATCAGCCCATTGTACCTCACCAGGACCCCAGCTGAAACTATAGTTCAATTGGGAAAATGAGCAAGAGTGCTGCTTTTTTGGTAAATCTGTTATCAGAATAAGGGTAAAGGAGACAGACACAGAGAACACTCAACTCCTATCAAACCAGATACCCAGAGACACAGAGGCTCCCAAGACCTCATCACTGAAGTAGACCTAAAATGAACCCAACATGGCTCAAGGAAATTCACAGAAGAGGGGGCAGAGAGATTGTTAGAGCCCCAAATTAGGACATTATGCACAAACACATTGCCTCTTCCCCATAACTGATGGCTACCCCCACCATGCATGACCCACATTCCCCAATGAGGAGGGTCCCTTCTGAGGGGGGGAGGACAGGGAGAAGGCTAATGATGGTACCAATAGCTGTATACACACTGTGTACATAACTAATAAAAAATAAAGAAAGAAAGAAAAGAAACAAATGAGGTAGGAAACATGCATAGAAAAATATTAAAGCTAAAATCTACTTCTTACTAAGAATGAATCCAAGGAAGTTTAAAAACAAAGAAACTAAAATCATAAAAGTAAAAGAATAGATGTCAATGTGAATCCTAGAAACAATTTAGAAATATAATAAAAGAACATTATGAATATTGTTATTAAAATAAATTTATAACCAAATTTTATAGCCAAATAGATCTCAGATTATATATAAGACTGGCAAAGTTATAAATATTCAACTAGCTAGAACTAATAGCAGTGTCATTTGTAAGCAAAGTGAATTTGTTGTCAAAATTTACCTACACAGAAAGATTTAAACCTGGAGGGTTGCTCTGGGAAATGCTCTCAAATATTAAGGGTTTATTTATGTTGTACCATTTTATATAAACTCTTGCCAAACATAGGAGAAATAAATTGTCTACCTATACAGAAAAGAACATTTTACAAGTTTCACCATCCGTGATCAAAATGTTCAGCCAAATAGAAGAGAGCTTTGATTTGAAAATCTATGACAAACCTAAAGTTAATATCACACTACATGCCAGAATAATGAGCTGTTTTCTATGATTAGAATAAAAACAAAAACAAAAAAAAAAACAAATGACACTTTGGGGAGTGAGAGTGTGAGATCAAACTCAGATGTTTTTGCATGCTAAAATTTACCACAGAGCTATATCCCCAGCTAAAGTGTGCCATTCTTATCATATGCCTTGTTAAACACTGGACTTTTTGTATGGTATTCTAATCTATGAGTCCTAAAATAAGAGGAAACAAAAGCCACACAGGTTAGAAATGAAGAAGCAAATGGCCTTTATTCAGAGAAGATATTTATTCAAAAATCCTAGGGTATGTACAAAATTACTACTACTCAAACAAGTGAAGGGTAGTACCCAAAACCACATTAAAATATTAGCAATTAGGAATAAAGTTAACATTGTAAAACCATTTTAAAATTTCATGAATTAGGAATAAATTTAACAAAATGTGCCCATGAATGAAAATTCATGTGTGTTTGAAGTAAATTAATAGGAACCTAAGTAAACACAGCAAACCCTATATTCATGAACTATAAGAATCAACATTTCTATGGCATCAGTTCTATAGAGTTATTGCAAGCACATTAAAATCCCAATAGGATGTTTGTAAATACAGACTAAGACACATGTAGAAATCAATAGACCTTGAATGAACAACACAATTTTGAAAGAGAAAAGAGTTTGAGGCCTCACAATTGAGGAGTCTCAGATTTACTTTGAAGGCTAATGCAATACTAGCAGTGTTGAGTCAGCACAGAGTGGACACTGGGCATCAGTGGGGAAGATGGAGTCCAGAAGCTCCCCTCCCCATCAAAAATGATAGGCTAAATGTCAATAAATATGTCAATGCTATACACAGGGGAAGGAAAGCTCTTCCATCAATGGTGACAGACAACTGGATAAATATGTGAACACGAACAGCAACAACAAAAAGCCTCTAAACCTAATATACATTGTGATAATTAATTCCAGTTGTCAACTTGACGGGATTTAGAATCACCATGGAAACCAACCTCTGGGCATATCTGTGAGAGATATTCTAGATTTGGTTAGTTAAAGTAGACACACTAAATGTGGGCAGTATCATTTGATGAGCTATGGGTCATGGACTGTACACAAAGGAGGAAGTCAGGTGAGCACCAGCATTCACCTCTCTCTGTTTTCTGGTAGAGGGTGCAGTATGACCAGCTGTCATGCCTTCTCCTCCACAATGGACTGCACCCTACGGAACTACAAGGAAAGATAAATCCTTCCCCTCTTAAGTTGCTTCTTGCCAGACATTTTGTTGCAGCAATCAGAAAAGTAATTGATACATTTAAATTAATACTGTTTATGCATTTAAATATAATAGTTAAACCTATAAAACATGTAGGAAAATATAAAAATATCCTCATGATATACACATATTTCCTAGAAAAGAAAATGCATTGAACATAAAAAGGACAAATTGGATCTCAGAAAATATAAAATTTCCTTCTTATAAAAGATACCATTAAGAAAACAGAGCAGCCTCTTCAAATGAGACATTGATACCCCCCATTAAAGGCTCAGGAAACACTGTATAAGAAGGGATAGAAAGAATGTAAGAGCAGCAGGATGGAATGGAGGGTTCTAGAATTCTGTCCTCTGGGCATTAAATGGCCTGACACTCTAAAATTCTCAGGAGCTTTGATCACCAGTTCAATATTGGTCTCAACAACATTCTGTCATAGAGTGATATATCACAGAGTGGAAGGGGCCCATGAGGCTCCGTCCCTCCCAGAGGATTTATAGGCAGTTAATGTTTGTTAGTGTGGAGAAAGACATTTTCATCAATGGTGCAACTACTGGTAAAGTTGCCTGTATAACTTACATTGTTATTGCTGGAACAAAATACCTTACAAAAATCAGTTTAAGACAGGAAGGGATTATTTCAACTGACATTTTCAGAATACAGTGCATCATGGTGGAAAAGGCATTAAGGCAGTTTCTTGAAGGAAAGATGGCCACATTCAACTCAGAGAACTATGAATGGTGGTACCTAACCACCTCTCTCCTTTTTATACAGCCTGAGACTAATGTACATTGAATGATGCTGCCCACAGTTAAGGTGCTCACAGTTAAGGTAAGACTTTCCACCTCAATTAAACTAATCAAGATAGTCCCCTAAAGGTGACTCAGTTCTGTCAAGTTGAAAACCAGTTTAGCCATAACATGCCCACTCCTTGTCAACTTGACACCCCAACATGTCAAATCAAGTCATAACCTTCCACTCCTTGTCTCCATAGGTCTGTGGACATCTCATAAGGCAAAGCTTGTTTTGTCCAAATTCTAAAGTCTTCATAATATTTAACAATTCTCATACTGTTTGAAAGTATAAATGCAGTCTCTTCTGAGGCCCAGGTAAACTCTTTTACTGTAAACTCCTATATGTCATAAAATTACATCCCCAACCCCAAAGAAATAATGGGGAAACACCAAGGAACGATCTGATCAAAGCAGGAGAAAGAGCTAGCAGAGCTAACTCCAAATCTCACATGTCTGGCACCCAGGATTCATGAGGTGAACATCTGAGCTCCAAACAGCTTAGGTAGCCCCATCCCTTTAGCTGTACCTCCCTTGGGGCAATTCCACTGTGGATCTGCATCTTTCCACAGCAGACATCTTATAGTTCTGGCATCTCTCGCATCCTGGGGTCTCCACTGTAACTTAAGCTCACCTTCATAGCAGTGACCCCTCAGGTATGTCTTACAGGGGATCTGGACCCACCATAAATTGTCTGAGTTCAGCAGCTCTCTGGAATCATGATGAAATATTCCATGACCATCTCAATCATGCATCTTTCATGCCTTCAAAACTACTACCACGTGAATCATGCTACCAACCTCTGGTTCAAGCATGGGATGAAGTCAGGCCCCTTGCAGAAGTCTCATCATGCCTTCAAAGCTGACATTGGTAAAACATTTCCCAAGGTGTTTGTTTCTGAGAGGGAAATCTCAGTTTGGGTTTCCTTCCTTCAAGTAAATTTGGAATTTCACCACACAGAGCCTCCAGTGGGTGGGGTTTCATCCTCAGGACACCTCCGCCATTGTCCTGGGGCAGCACAGCAGGTTCCTTCTACTTCAGTTTCACTTGTTTTCCCAGTACCAGCCTGAATATTATTACTTCTGTGAGTAATCCTAATTAAACTCATTGGCTCACAAAAATGGCAGAATAATACCACAACAAAGAGGAATGCAGGCATCTAATCAGAACTTTGTCAAGAATACAGAATTAACACTGACAAATGAATAAAGAGAAGACACTCCAGTGTTTTGCAGGGCAAACTGCTTGATCAGATATGTCATAAAGGAATATGTAAAAATGATCAATAAGAACATAAAAAAGTACTAAACATCATTTGTGTCCTGGGAAATGAAGATTAAATAAATGCTACCTCACACCTACTACAAATGCTGACATCTAATAATACAATACTAAGTGCCAATCAAAATGCCCATCAAACAAAGAACTCATAGAAAAATTATGATATAATTATATAATGGAATAAAACTTAGAAAGATTTAAAATGCACTAAACAATTCAACAACATAAATGGATATCGTAAGTATTAGATATATGTATAAGAATCAGACACTAAAAAAAATCAAATATTGAGCAAGGTGTGATGGTGCATGCCTTTAATCCCTGCAGTCCAGAGGCAGACGTAGGAGCATTGCCATGAATTCAAGGCCACCTTGAGACTACATAGTGAATTTCAGGACAACCTGGGCTGGAGTGAAACCTTACCTCAACAAACAAGCAAATAAAAAAAAAAAAAAATCAAATACTGCATGACTCCTGGTTATGTAATGATGAAGAACTGTAAACATTCAGAAGAGTTTTGCAGCTTCTTTAAAAGTATTTGTTGTATGTGTGTGCACACACGTGTGCACTTGCGCATGTGTGTGTATCCACCATAGTGTCTCTTGCCACTGCAAATAACTGTTTATCCAGTTTCACATGGGAGCATAGAGATTGAAGCCAAGCCTTGCAGGCTTGGTAAGCAAGTACCTTTAACTGCTGAACCATCTCCCTAGCCACAGTGTTGCCTTTTCATAGTGGGAATTGAAAAGGAAGGGGCAAATAGAAATTTAATAATTCTAAGAGATAGTCATTTACAAAAAGTCATTGTATAGACTGTTATAGTTTTGCACAGAAACTTCAGCAAACTAGAAATTTCTCTTCAACCATTTTCTGCTCTTACTCTGCAATTTTACTGTATTTCCTTGCCATAATATAAATGTCATATTAATGTTTTGCTAACCATGCAACACTTGGGGATGTTTACCTATTTTGAATTATAATGCTCACTAAAGTTGGGGCTATTTTGAAGGATGATTAATAATAAAAAAGTAAAAACAATGTATTTGCTTTTGAATTATTTCTTGCTTCTACACTTCTTAAACATCCATTAATCAAGCTGTCCTCTAAGTGGATTTGTCATCCTCCATCACACAGAAAATTGAAAGCTGAGAGTTCTATTAAATTTGTCACATAGCTGGCCATGGTGGAGCATGCTTTTAATCCCAGCACTTGGGAGGCAGAGGTAGGAGGATTTCTATGAGTTTCAGAGTAGCCTAAGACTGCATAGTGAATTTCAGGTCAGCTTGGGCAAGCGCAAGACCTTACCTCGAAAACAAACAAACAAATAAAAACATCAAAAAAAACCCATTAAATCTGTCACATATAAACATAGTTGGGCTGTTTTTGTCCATTTTCCCATTTGTGCATTTACTTTTTGCAAAATCTAATTGCAAATGTGAGTCTGGAGGGCACCTAGGGAGCTTTTCAGTTTCTTGTGTCCCGGGACAAAGAACTGAAGCACGTGGTTAGTAAGAGAAATAGAGATGAAGAAAAGATACGGGAACTCCAAAGAATGGACATGGTCTATGGAGTGGACCAAGACTCAAAAGGCCCAAGCCAAGAGGGTTGAGGCAGTTTGAGCAACTCCCCCATAGCCTCATGTACATTCTATGCTTGTCCCCAGCTGGTAGCAATTTAGGAAGTGGAGCCTTGCTAGAGGAGGTGTGTTGCTGGACATGGGATTTGGGATGTTATATCCCAGCTTTACCCTTGCTCCTTCCTGCTGGCTGCTGTGGCAAAATGTGATGTCCAGCCTCTGCTCTACCATCATTTCCCTGCCATGCTAAAACTTCTCCCTGAGACTGTAAGCCAAAATAACCCTTTCCTCCCATCAGCTCCTTTTGGTCCGATGTTTTGTCCCAGTAACATGAAGGTAATTACAAGAGTCCTGACCTTTATGGGACATTACATACATTAAAGTATCTGCCTTACCCCACATTCTAACATCCTTTTTTTTTTTAAATTACATGTGGCCAGAAGTTGAGAAGTTTTCAGTCTTTCCCCACCTTGTCATTCATTCAGGGTAATATTGACGCCTCTGGAATTTCCCACTCCAACTTTCCCCCTCACCAGGAACAGATTCTATCATTACTCTGACTCAAAAGATGACAAGGTTGAAGATCAGCCTTTTGCTGAAATGACGGAGCTAGTTGGAGTCAGAACTGGGTTTTTGAACCTATGCGCTGTGGGTTCAAAGTTAGTGATCCCCAGAACCAGTGAGGGGTGAGTAGAAAAATAGTCCCCAAAGCATAAATGACTCCTCTGAGGTCATCAGCCTTGCCTCTCCGTGTTGTCACAGAGCACTTAAAGTCGGAAACCTGCTGAGTGGCTTCCTGAATGCTTAGAGACATTAGGAAACAGAAGTTAGAAAAGAAGGATGGATCTGTTTACAGTTGGACCACATAGTGTAAAGAAAGCCTCCCAGTTTCCTTCTGTCTGTCCTGTAGCACTGTTAGAAGTTTATAGAAAAGATGAGACAATGGCTAAGATGCTAACTGAACTGTAAGATAAGTTGTCAAACTGTGTGGCATTTCTTCCTTCTAGACAAGTTTCATCTGGCTCTCTTCAGGCTTCAGGCTTTCCTTTCACCTCTGTTGCATGAAACCTTTTTTCCCCCATAAAGACAACAAACACAATATTCATCCTAGATAGGTCATAGATGACAGACCAAAGCTCAGCCACACCAAAACCAGTCTGGGTGAACCAATGAGTTTATTGGGGTGACTAACAGAGCAGGGTGAGGCGTTACTTATCAGAGAATGGCTGATTCCAAGTCAGGTGCATCGCCAAAAAGTCTGTCCCAGCACAGGTGAGGACTCACAGAAGCTCCATCTCCGGAGCACACAGCACAACTTCTAGGAAGCTCAGCTAGTCTGAGAGTCTCCCCATTTTTGTTTACCCTTTATGTAACTTTGAGGAGAAGTCTTGTGACCTTTCAAGTTCCAGCTTCCCAGACTTGCTGACCTCCTGAGTCTCCCTCCTCTCCCTAGGAGGGAATATTTCAATTTGAAGGAATTTGCTATCGAACACTCCAGTGTGTGATTCAGGGAGAAATTTTCATCCTTCAGGGTCCGCTGTTTGAATAGTCTGAAGGACATAGAGGACACAAGTGTCTCTCCTCCTAATGTCTCCTCTCCTGCCAGGACTCTAGCATAGGACCCTGCCCAATTGCTAGATGAGATTCAAGAAGGGATTGTCAAAAGACAGAGTCTAAATGTTACTCCCAGTGATTTGGATTCAGTTTATCTATATTAGAGTCTTGAAATCTCTGTAATGTCAGTTAATTAGTGTGTAGGAGGGAGCATGCATGCATGTGTGTTTATGGGTGTATGCATGCCATGGCATTCATGTTGGGTTCAGAGGGCACCCTCTAGTTATCTGTCCTCTTCTTTGAGACAGTCTCTTGCCAATGCCAAATGAATACCAGTCAAGGAGGCCATAAGCTTCAGATTCTCTTGGCTCCATGTCCCACTGTCATTGATACATTGGGATTATAGATACATGTGCCTCTTTGCATCTGACTTAACATGGGTTCTTGGGAGGATAAAACTTGGTTCAGCAGGCTTTGTAAAACAAGCACCTTTAACTCCTGAACTATCTCCCCAGCCCCTAGATATCTACTTTTAAAAGCTGCACATTGGGGCTGGAGAGATTGCTTAGTGGTTAAGCACTTGCCTGTGAAGCCTAAGGACCCTGGTTCAAGGCTTGATTCCCAGACCCACGTAAGCCAGATGCACAAGGTGGCACATGCATCTGGAGTTCGTTTGCAGTGGCTAGAGTCCCTGATGCACCCATTCTCTCTCTCTCTCTTCCTCATTCTCTTTCAGTCTGTCACTCTCAAATAAATAAATAAAAATCAAGAAAAAAATTAAAAATAATTTTAAAAAGCTGCACATTTCAGGCATTGGTCCAAAATTTCATGTAAAAGTACCTACTTGCTGTTTTTTTTTTTTTTTTTT
Organism: Dipus sagitta; assembly: GCA_036346955.1. Taxonomy (NCBI): domain Eukaryota; kingdom Metazoa; phylum Chordata; class Mammalia; order Rodentia; family Dipodidae; genus Dipus; species Dipus sagitta. The sequence goes on from CM070783.1 coordinate 25,359,045, forward strand.
TTTTTTTTTTTTTTTTTTTTTTTGAGGTAGGGTCTCACTCTGGTCCACGCTGACCTGGAATTAACTAAGTAGTCTCAGGGTGGCCTCGAACTCATGGCAATCCTCCTACCTCTGCCTCCCAAGTGCTGGGATTAAAGGTGTGTGCTACCACGCCCGGCTACTTGCTGTATCTTTAACAAACAATGTATTTTTGTATCTACTATAACACCACTAGTGACCTGGAATCTTGTAGGTTCTTTCTTACAGTCACTTGAATTCAACCCACCAGTCTGAGTTCTGCTTTGCACATGTTCTTAGCACAAGTTTATCCCCACTTAGACCAATACGCAAAATGCTTGGAGAAAGTCAGCAAGTGGTCAGAAGCTCTGCTGAGCAGGCTGTATCCTGCGGGTACTTGCACAGAGCTCTTGAGTCTATTTTGTGCTCACGTTCCCTGGGTCTTCACCAGCACTATCTTCTGAGTAGCATTTCCTACGTGCCTATGACTTCCTGAAATGATGGCTGGCTCCCTGCTGTGGTCTCATCAGTGCCGAGTAGAGGACAGCCATAGCCCTTGTGCCTATCGTTACATTTAAAGCGTTCAGTAAAGGAGTGTGAGTGTGTGGGTGTTTCAACTCTGAGGCACTGTAATTCATAGCCATATGGGATCTGCTATATCCCTCAGCTCCCCCAAATCTCTTTCTTAGAGATTTCTGCTAAATCAAAGCTCATTCACTAGATGTTTGTACTCAGTTATTTCACTGTACCTGGTTGCCCTCACCAAGTTCCATCTCTGTGAATTCTACCTTTTCCTGTAGGAACAGTGCACATAATTCACTTTCTGTGTCCATCATAGCTGGTTGTTAATGGCTGCCTAGATAACACATTCATAGATTTTGAGTCTCAACTCAGACAGTACATTGCTATGGTCTGGCAGCCAAGTTAGTCTGTGGTGAGGTAGACTGGGTGCCATGCTTCTCATGTCTGTGCCATGCCAGCCTCAAAGTGCCAGCAGAAACTACAGAAAAGTCAAGGCAAGGAAGAAGCCACTAGACCACAGTCATGGACATATTCATGAATTTAAAGTCATAATGGCAGCCAGTTCCTCTCTGGAGATGGTACAAGCAGAAAGGAGATGGTTGGGAGAGTAAAAGGCACATTAGCACTGATCAAAGCTATCAATGGCTCTGTAGCCTCAGCTTGATGCCTGGCCGGGAACCGGGACCGCAGGCATCTCCAGCTCTCACTGGATGCTGTCTCTCTACCACACAGGGGCATGTTGCAGGAACCCTGCTGACCCCGCAGGTCACTGTGCCACTGAGGCTAGAGGCACAAAGACATTCACATCATCTGGTTTGTCCCTGTGGCTTCCACTTTTCCATATGAGTCGTTTTTCCTGGCCTCTCCACACCTTCATTCTTCTCACCCAAGACCCATCAGAAACAGCCTCATACAGTTGGCCTCATCAGCTCCCCTAACTGTGCAAGATCTAACACTTATATATTAAATAACCTATTGCTATCACAGTTCTGATCTAAAGCTAACTGGTACAAATTTAAAGTGTCAAGGAAGCCAAAAGAAAGCTATTCTAAAAGAGTAAAGGGGCTCCTATTAACATTTTATCTGCAAACCCCCTTACAAACAATATTGGCTCATTTTACAGAGGAGAAAACTATAGTTCAAAGACATTAAATTCGTATGACTAGTGAGTGAAAAATCTAGATCTGAATCTATTTATTTCTGGTTTTATAGCTAGTGACCTTAATAAGTTTGGATTTAAATAAAAATGAAAGGGAAGTAGCATTAACTCTGTGAGAGATGAAATATAGCTTCTTGCATTGAAATGGATTATGGTCTGGAACCTGGATGAGTTTCTCATTATATTTTAGGCGTTGCACTTAGGATGTGCAAGTGAGGGGCACCGATTCCATGGTGGGACTGGAAAACACAAAGCTTGCTGCATTGCTCTCCTATGACCAGCATAAGGAATGTGGGTTCACTTGATCTCAGGCTTGCACCATGGAAATGGCTACTCCCTGTGGCTTTCCTCCAAGCACAGCCCAAGTTAGAGCCTGCACCACCACCACAGCCATTCTGAGTGACACACAGAATGCTTAAATGGGTTGCCTTCCGAATTCAGCCCACTGCCTGCAGCCATAGACTGCAGGGTACCAAAGAGTCAATTCAATAAAGAACACACATCTTCTAAAACAATTCTTTCTCTGTTTAAATAGTATATATGCAAATCTTTGAAAATCAAATCAGGAAGGAAATTGCTTACCACTTTCAAAAGCTGCTTCCAAACAAAGCCTAAAGATAAGGGAATAAATTCTCCTCAATTAAAAGATAATTTTATCCATGTTGGTATAAAAAGCAGGGGCTGGGAAATGGTCACCCTTGTGTGAAAATTCAGAAGGGACATCCTAAATATTTAAAGACCTAGTATACCAGAAGATGGTTTAGATGTAATCTATTTGCCAAAGAAACTGATGATTGTTTTTATGCTACAAACAAGTCAGCCTTAACAAAACCTTTTTTTCAGTTGTAAAGATAACCATTATCATGATTGCTCTTTGCCACCTATAAGAAACCCAAAGAAATGAGCTATTCTGCTTGTGTTTTGGTGATCTGAATTGCATGCTAAGGAAACAGACTATTGGAAGCAATAGATTCATTTGAGCACTACTAACATGATTTTCAACTATATATTAAATAAAAACAAACATGAGAAATACCTTCTTTTGGGGGTAGGTTTTGATGTGGTATACGTGGATATTCATCAGACATAAAACGGGCTGTTTTTCCATTGCATCCGGGACAGCACCATGGCTTTCGGTGTGCATGGCAGGCAATAACATTGAGAGGCAATTTCTTATGGATAGTGCTTTCATAAAATTTATTTTCTCTAGGACACAAATTCTGACTGTAGATTACTTTAGTTATGAAGCAGACTGTGATCCTGACAAGAAGTTGTGGATATGGCATTGGCTTAAATGGTGCATTGGAGATCAAATATTTGACTATTAGTTACTGTCTCGGGCACATGACAACTGATGGCTCCTCTGTGACTTCCATAAGTGAATTTCTTCTTAGACACTTAACAGGAACCTTCCAAGTTAACATGATTATCCCAGTGGCCTCGCCTACTTATAGAATCACATCTGATCTTACAGACACACATGCATGCTCACCCACATGTATACAAACCATTTATATGCATATGCATGCATATAGACGTATACAAACAACAATGGTTAGAAAACAGCTCAATAAGTATAAATAACTATGAATAGTTTTAATCACAATGATCTTATTATTTGAACAGAAATAAAGACCTCACTCATGAATGGGCCATTCCATAATAATTTAATAGTCTACCAAGACTCCTTTTGTAACACCCCCAGGCATATTCCAAGTATTCTGGGAGGCTGCCTTCCCTGTAGATGCTACTTAAACACATCTTTCTGACAGGTCTAATGCTTTCTTATATCCTCATCATTCTATATATTTGCTTAATAGAGTTGAGTGTAAAATTATCCCTGTGCCTCACATGATTTTTTTTCCTGAAATCATGGAAGAGGTAACATTATATGAACTGCTTCTCACAAAGCTATTGACACTGGAGATCTCAACATGTTGTGCCTGCTTTGTTCTTAAATTGAGTGATTGGAGATACTGAATACATAATTAGTCCATAAATCAGATAAAAAGGAACAAGAATAGAAGGGCAGATTGAAAGCAGTGCGATTATATGTCTTGTTCTTGAGGAGTGCACTCAAGGATGCATCTATATTACACTCTGGGTTTCCCCTCCCATCAACAGCTTCTGTTGACAATACTGCCCCCTCCCGGATCATCATGCACACTGAGCAGACAGCCGCTTCCCAAAAGGCAGCCACTTAGCCATTCATTGCCCACTGTTCAAAAGGACTTCCTATTAGCTTTTGATATGTCCAAATCTACTTGTGTGTATGATGTATTGTGTGTGTGTGTGTGTGTGTGTGTGTATAGAGTATGTGGTTTCCATTATCAGGAAGAAAAAATGCTACAATTCTTGTGTACTGCTGTTTACCATCTTAGGGAAATGTCAGCTTCTTTGAATTAAGCATGGAAGTCTACATAGGGCTGTCTGAGGCTTGGTGGCGTCCTCCATGTGGCTTTCTTTCCTGGGACCATGCCTAGAAGCAGGTGATGCTGGCCTGAAGACGTTAGGAAGAGGTGTTGAGGAGGTAGCTGCTGTGCCTACGGAGGACAGAGGGAGGTGATGGATTCTCAACTCTCAGTGCAGCAGCAGAGCCCTTCTCATCGATGCCTGCTTACAGCGCAGGGCACTTTTCACTCTTTAGACAATGACTGAAGATGCAGTTTGAATACTCTCTTGGTCCTGATCTAGTCATGCTGGTGCAATGTCATTCTTTTGAAATTTCTCTCTCCCATTTAAGGAAAGTTGTGTGTGAGTGCATGTGGGTATGGAAATATGTGAGCGTGTACGGGTGCATGCATGTGGGAATGTGTATATGTGGGAATGTGTATATGTGAGTGTGTGTATGCATATGTAAGCATGTGTGCGTGTGCATGTGTGTGTGCCTGTGCACCTGTGAACGTGTATGAGACTGCACATGCATGTGTGTATGTATGTGTGAGCATGTGTGTGTGTGTTTGTGTGTGTACATGTGTGGATGAAAGCTAGGGAAGCAGGCAGTAGAGAAAACACCTTTTACCTCATTCTCATAAACTAGAAACTCCATTCTGCAGCCTCTCCATTCCTCACCATTCCCCTCAGCATGGGTCACCAGACAAGGAAGGACGTGTCCCTCGCATTCGGGAATTGTTAATCTGACTTCATTGTGGTCCGAGTCATGCTAGTTACTACCACTAAGTTTTTATCAAAAGATAGTGAACCAACCATGGCATCACACACCAGAAGCAGGGTGCTGTTGGACACCAGCCTGCACAGCCACCCGTGCTTTCACTGTGGAGTCCAGCTGTCCTCCACACAGGGTCTCAACTATGCTCAGCAGTCCCTGGCCCACGCTGATGCCAGGCAGAGAGTGTGAGGAGCTCTGACCTGTGCCTTAACTCTGGGGAGTAATAGATGTTATCATCTCACCTTGCTCTGGTGCTCTGGCTTGGTCACTGGACTTCTGGGGGGGCTCAAAGGGTTAGTGTCAGAGCCCGTTCCCTCCCAAGGTCCAGAGGCAGTTTCTTAACTTGGCCCCACGCCCGAGTCCATGTTGTGGAGCACATTGATTTTGTTGTGTACATCCCATGCCATCCCAGTTTTATTCTAACAGGGGGACCATCAAGCTGTTCTGTCTTTATCCTGAGTCCTAGGGAAATGAGACATGAAAATGGGCCTCATTTTCAGCATTCAGAATCCCTTCTTGGCTAGGTATTTTCAGTTCCGAAGAAAATAATTTTATGGATTCAAACAGGCAAAGGCATCATGCAGCTGCTGTGTCCTCAAGAATGCTGGGAACCAGGCAGCTTGCCACTGAAACAGTTGGGGTGGTACAGGGCAGGGCGACGTTCAGAATATGTGCTTATGGCTTTGACCTCCACAGCATCTCATTTTTAAAACTGTCAGTGAGGATATCAACATCCACGAGGAGAACATTTTTTTTTTCTGAGACATGTTTTAACAGTCTCAAAATATCTGTAGTAATATCTTGCAGACCATACTTTTGTAAAATCCAATAAAAAAACTGAACTAGCAGGAAAATAAAATATAAACTAAAGCATGTAAAACATGAGCTGAACATTTTATTCAGTGCAACAGAGTTGAAATTGTAAAGTTAACAGCAAAGAGGATCTCAATGTTCGTGCTCATCTTCCGCCTGTACCTGCCTTGTTTGCGGATGAGTGAAATCAGCTCTGGGGCTAGCACCGGTCCCCCATCTCTACTGTGAGGAGCACCGCGTTAAAGACCTGCATCTTCTCCACCTTCTCTGCGGCTCAACTTCTGCTCCCTTGCCTATCATGTACTGCCCTGTGCCTGAGCATCCAAGAGCTGAGCACCATGGTTTCCCCTTCAGCAAAATTTTACTTTCAAAATCTACACTAAGACACCAATATTGGTGAGTCTGACCTACCGCCAGCCTTTGAACCTAGACGAACCTCATGAAAGTACATGTGACTAGGGCTAAAGAGCAACTGAGAGTTTTCCCCTCAGCTTCATCGAATTTTCTTCTTTCCTGCCCTTTCTTTGATTCCTTGATGGATAACTGTGTGGGATCCTCTGATTTGTCACGCCTCTAAACTTGCAGTATTGGGCCCTGGTTTCCTACAAGTCTGCTGCCCTCCAGGCTATATTTGGGGAGATATCACATGTGCCCTCTGTGCCTATGATGCCACAGAGCCCCAGCTTAGAGACAACTAAGGTCAAGGGACTTTATCAATGGCTATACAGGATGCACATTCAGAATCAAACCGTTTTCACTCCATCCTGACACAGCTAACCTGTTCCCAAGTATGGACAGACCTCAACCCTTCACTCCATTCCAACAAAGCTAACCAGTTCCCAAGTATGGACGGACCTCAACCCTTCACTCTCTCCTAACACAGCTAACCTGTCCCTACATACAGACAGATCTCAACCTTTCACTCCCTCCTAACACAGCTGACCTGTCCCCAATACAGACAGACCTCAGCCCTTCACTCCCTCCTAACACAGCTGACCTGTCCCCAATACAGACAGACCTCAGCCCTTCACCCTGCTGCAGCTCACCAGTGCCCAGGTAGGGCCATATCTCAGGCTTTTACAAAAGTTAGATAATCAATGTGCTGCCATTGTAACGGTTTCCAATTGGTTACCCCTGTGTTGTTTGTTTAAAGAATAAAAGGGAATACAAATGTGATCCAGGGCTGTGGAGCTGGCTCAGTATATTTAGGAGATCTCGTCACTTACGCATGAGGACCTGGGATTACTGGAGTTCAACTCCCTAGAATACAAATAAAAAACTGGGTATGGCCATGCACATCTATAATGCCAGTCCACATGGAGCAGGGAGGAAACTAGAGAATCACTGGGACTTGTGTACCTGGATGAGCAATACAGCAGCATACCCAGATTTCTCTTTTGGTCTACACACATACATGGTATAAGCTCATCTGCATTCATATGTGCATATACCACCCATAATACATCACGTGTACTTCACACACACACACACACACACACACACACACACACACACATACACACACGAAATGTGTTCCATTAGTGCTTATCTTCATCATTAAAATTACAAGGAATCAGGAAACAAACACTTAGTATATATTGAATCTAGAATTCAGAAAGTTACCATTTTAAATAAGCAGTAATTGTAGGAGACAGAGAAATTAATCACTGAAGAACACATGAATAACTTTTTTAAAATACCAGAACAAAACTGGTTTGCACAGAGAACACCTGAGTGCATATAGATCTTTTATTTTGGATCAAACTAGGACAGCTCTGGATCATACCATGCCTCAGGTAGACACGGCAGTAGAAAGCTAAAGTGAGCCACATGAGATAGCCATGCAGCCTCATCCTTCCTTGTACAAGGGTACAACCAAAGACATGTCACGCAGAAACACCCTCCTCAAGTCGGAATGTCTGTTTTGACTGTATCTATCTAGGGAGCATGGTTGCTAATTGAACAATGTAAAGGGAAGTGTGTCATTTGCATAAAAGCAGCAAAAGGTTTATGTACAAATGGCACAAATATAATTGGTATTTGTTCTGTCTGACAAAATGTTTAAGTTTCACACAAATAGCAGAATTTCACATTTGTGCATACACCACATTTTTCTTGGGAGGATGAGGAATAAAGAAGCTGTGTGTGAATCCTGAGTCCTTGGATGTATTCTTTTTTTCTTCAAGTTTCCAGGCTCTGTACACAGCTAAGTGTGGGGACAGGAGGTGGGAAAGAGAAAAGTCATGCTGTGTGCGGCATGCAGGGTGGTCTTTCTGTTCTTTGGCATTTGGGGGCTTGCCTTAGTTCATGCGCAAGATGCTGCTGAAGGCCATGTCCTTTCGTCACTGCATGACAAACATACAATTATCACGTCCAGAAAGACCCAGGGCCGCAGCTGTACTTTCCTCTGAGCTCTTCCCAGAGGTGTGTGGCGTACGTGAGAAGTTCCTTTAGTAAATGCAAAAGTTGTGGACATTTTCACTGCAGAGGCACTTGAAAGTAGTCTTAATGCACCATGTAATAGCTTATTTGACTGTATTCTTTTATTTTAGCACAAGAGCATAAATATTCCATTCAAATGTGGCAAATCTATTGAAGGCAAAAATATCGGCTCAGCATGTCAGCTACAGCGTTATTTAGGTTTTGGCCCATTTAAGCTACATCAATGTGTCATCATTACTTTCTTCTACCTGGAAATTGTACACGTTATCTGCGGGCTACATCTGACTTCTGAAATGCACATTTCAATTTATTGTCGGGTCTGTGTCCTCAGATTTAGGAAGCCATTATTCTTTCCCACGCTGCATCCACGCAGGCTTCCTTTTCAGAGAAAATGTCTGTGCTGTGTGCATACTCTGAGCTCTAGGAAGGAGATCAGTAAAGACGCAAAGTAAAAGTCCTGAATGTTCAAACGGTTTCTGAGAGAGGTTAACAATAAACTTTTACTATCATCTCTTTTAGCTTTACAGACGAGCATCTTAACTGTGGCAGTAAAATGGGAGAACTGTGGGCTAGGGCTCGCTCTGCATTCCAGAAAGCTGTCCGTTCAGCAAGAGGTTTTATGAACACATGTCCATGGTCATGGGAAAAGCAGCAGTAGTCCAGCATTTGGGCGAGGGGGGGCGTTGTGACACACCAGGGGTCCCCAACCACAGACCTATTGTTATTGACTGACACTGAGACCCGTGTTCCTGCTTTGCAAGCATGAAGGTGTCGTCATAGCAGCCGGCTGCGGCGGAAGGGACGGAAGCTGGAGGTGCAATGCACTAGCACAAGCTGCACCGTGGGCACTCGGTACTCGTGCACACACACCCTGCCGTGATCGCGAGCAGCAGCACTGCGAGCAGCAGTCCTTCTCTGGGCCCACATGAGAGAAGCAAGGACCAATTATGTGTCAACACAGGTAACAGCCTATGCATGTGAGTTTTATGCCAGATATGTTGTGACACACACAGAAAACCCTCTAACCCGCATTTGGCCACACTTTTCAGTTTCCTTTACAACCATCCCCTTCCCAAGTACAAACAACAGCCAGTACTTATAAGACAGAATTCCTCAAGTCACTGTCTTGACTCTCTTTCCTTTTTTAACTGACCCCCTCAAGGACCTGAGCTGCAACTTTCATGTATGATCTGACATGCACGTGGTCGATCCTGGCTTTCCTTTAAGCCGTAGACTCGCTAATCCACTGGCCAAATGGCATCCTAACCTGAGGGGACTTCAATTCAACACATCCCAAAGTGTCCTCACTGCTTTTGCCCTCCCACCTCTCACCGTCCCGCAAGCACACTCCTCACACTCTAGGTAACGGCACTCTGACCCCATCATCCTTCAAGGCAGAACACCTTCCCCTGCCAACTTAAATGAGTGGAGGAAGCTCTGCCCTTCATTTCTCCTGTTTTCCTCCAACCTCACACTTTCTCTTACGTATGTATGTATCTTACGCAAATCTTCCTGGCCAGTATGGTAGCTTGAATGAAATGTCCTCCACAGGGCTCATGAGTTTTGAATATTTGGTCCCCAGCTGGTGGCATTTTGGGACGTGGAGCCTTGATAGAGAAAGTGTGTCACGGGGGGGGGGGGAGGGACGGTTTACACTCCAGCTCTACTGGGTGTTCATAGCCCTGCTCACTCTCTCTGCTGCCTCGTTAGTGTTAATATGTGACAATGTGAGTCAGCTTCCTGATTATGTTATGTGTTCCCTACCTTGGGGAAGCTTCCCCTTGAAACTAGAAGCTGAATGGATAAACCCTTTCCTTCCATGAGTTACTTGAGGCCAGGTGTTTTGTCCCAGCAACACGAAAGTAACTGCAGTGGTCAGTTTCTGGACGTGAGGTTACCACTAAGGGCCATTAAGCTGCTTATGCCCAGAGTGCATGCACTGAGTTCCTCACTTCTTCTGTTGTTTCTAAATTTGAACAAAACATGACACTGATGACATGGACCTGAGTGCCCCAACCTATCTTCAAAGGACCTGGATGAACCAACTAGAAGTATGGACATGCAAAGTGTCCATGAGACTGATTTTGCCCCATTGAAAATCAAAGACAGGGAGATGGCTCATCTGTTAAGGCACTTGCCTGCTAAGCCTAAGGACCCAGGTTCAATTCCCTAGCACCCACCTAAATCCAGATGCATTAGGTGGTACATGTATTTAGAGTTAATTTGCAGTGGTGCACCCATTCTCTCTCTCTCTCTCAAATAAATTAAAATATTTAAAAAAATCAGAAGTGGGATAATCTAAAGAGATTTCTTCTTTGTCCTCTTTCCTGGGCTGTTTTGAGGCAAGTTTTGTGAGTAGACAACCCTGAAATGTTCCACACATGGAATGACAGCCTTGCTGGGACCCTTGTCTTTCCGGGCACACAGGAAGCAGCAGGCATTATGTTGTATTACTTCACATCCTTCTCTGCACCCCTCCATAATCTGACTCACTTTTTCTTCCCTGAGAATGCACGTTGCAAACAAACCATCAGCATTTTAATTCTTGCTTCGAGCTCTATTTTCTAGGGAACCTAAGACTAAGTATGCTTTTAAAAAGAAGTTGATGTAGCTTTAAATAGAAGCCTTTTTACAGTAAGATAAGAACCCTTGGCTCATTTTCCTTTTTCTGGCTCAAGCTCTAAAGGAAAAATAAAGTATTTGTAGTTTAAAACTCACTGGAGAAAACCTATAGTCATTTTACAAACTTTGGCTTACAATTTTCTAGAAGCCAGGATTAAAAAGTGGAACAATAGACTCACAAGTTAATAATTAGCAGGAAGTTTACCATGGGGAAAATCTGAATTATTAGACCAGAGATTTAGAGTCATGGTGCCACAATGATCTCTACACAAGGGTCTAAAAGCAATGTAGAAAATCACATCCTTTGTGTCATGCATATTTTTTAGAAAAAGTTTAAACACACACACACACTGTGCCCTGTGCTTTTTTTCCCTTATACTAAAGTGTAGCCTGTGGCCAGATAATACAGTACAGACTGCAAAACTATGATGTACATGGAACTTTCTTAGAAATACATATGCCCCTTCCAGATTCCTGCATCAGAGCCAAGGCTGGTGTCTATGATGGTTTATTTTGAACATGGTGAATCTTCAGCGATCAGAGTTTGAATATGGGCTATTTCTAACACTTCAACCTAAAGATTATCTTCAGTCTTGTCATAATATTGGTAGTAAAGGCTGGTTCTCAAAGGATATTCTAAATCTAAATGTTACCATAGATGCTCAATCACCATACAGATCCATACCACACTTTGGATTATATGATTTATAAAATATACTTAAAGCTAAAATAAAATAGAAAGTCATAGATGAGTCAAACCTGCAATAGGTGTTGAACACCCTCTGTGGTTATAATGAGCCCCTTAAGGAAGCATGGGGCACACTTAAAAGTGGAAGCAAGAGTCCCTGAAATGAAGCTTATGACTTGTTTCAGAGGAAATGCCACACAACAAAAGGTTGTATTGCTGTGCGCAACAGGAGATACTGTGAGCTGTGCCCACAGACACGAACTAAGGACACATCTGCTGAGGAAGTCCAAGGTGAGCCAAATACTTTGCCTTCTCTAAACAGAAGTTCTCCTTCTACACATGGTTTCAGTGCAGAAAAGTGATATGAGATTGTAAACAAGAAAAACAGCAAAGCACATAGCACAGATAAGAGCACAAGCATATTTTATCAAAGGCTACCCCATTCTCCACCCGAGAAGCTGGATGGATGTTTAGAAATGAGCTCACCATTGCTTTCTGCATCTCCTTTCTGTATATCACAGGCACTTGCTTTCCGCCTGTGGCATGCATGTTTTAAAAGGCCTAACATAGATTAGGAATAGAGTCAACTTTTCAGGCTCAATATTTAGAGGTGTTTGAAAAATACCAGCCCAAGTATGACAAAAGGGAAAATATTCTTTGTCCTGGAATCTACAGAATAAAAGTGATGGGAGGCCAGGTTTCCATCTGCAAAGCAGAGTTCCACAGGATCTCTAAGAGACTAAAAGCTCACGTACAAGTATTTTGGAGACCCTTAGAAAGCAAGTATAAATAATACTGCCTGATATCAGCCATATTTCAGTGTTTAACTGATGTTCCAGGTGTCAAAATGGAAAATGGGTTACATATCACTTCGATCATGTGATTTGTGTTCACAGAAACTCAAGTACTATTCAGTACAGAGGTTTATAAAGTTTTTGGTTTTTTTTTTAATCTTTCTAAGTCCAAGCTACCAATGCATTTATTTTCTTTCATGAAGTTTGAAACTATGTGGTCATTTTAAATTGCCTATCTCCTGGCTGGAGAGATGGCTTAGTGATTAAGGTGCTTGCCTGTGAAACCTAACAATTCATGTTCAAATCTCCAGGACCCACGTGAGCCAGATGCACAGTGATGCAAGCATGTAATACTTGCATATACACACAAGGGGGGCACACACATCTGGAGTTCATTCACAGCAGCTGAAGGCCCTGGTTCACCCATCCTCTTTCTCTCTCTCTCTCTCTCTTTCTTTCTGTCTCTCTCTTCTCTCTCTCTGTCTCTCTGTCTGTCTCTCTCTCAAAATAAATAAAACAAATTAAATTGCCTGTCTTCTCTTTCTCTACAGCTACACAAAGATAAAAGATGATTAGTTCTAGAGATCAGAGAGAAGGCACAAGTGACTTCACTTCATCCATTTTCTTAGCATCAGCTGCTCTGATGACACTTTAATCAGAGGCACTGCTGGACTTTGAACCTGACATGTTAACCGCTGGGTCCTCAGCTTATATTTCAGTAGGTTGTAGATCATTCAGGGACATGGCCTAGTGGGAAGTCATTAGGTTAGTGGGGAGTACTCTGTATCTTCCTCTACTTCCTGCTGGCCACAAGGGGAACAGAACAGCTTTGCTCCACCACACCCTCCTTCTTTTTGCATTGCTTTAGGCCCAAAGATAATGTGTCCAAAGACCAAGGATGGAAACCTCCAAAACTGTGAGCTAAAATAAATGCTTCTTTGTAAGCTAAGATCTTTGTTATGATAATGGAAAGCTAACACAGGCCCTGAAGGTGAATAGGGCATTTCTATACTCCTTTGAAGAAGGGCGGCCTAGGAAGTAAAGGGTGGGATTGGTGTGCACCACTTTTACCACAAACACCCAGAGCACTTTGCCTTTTAATTATGAATTGGTATGTATTTCTTCAGACTTGTGTAGTCCATTTCTAATAGCCCAAGACCCCTCAGTCCCACTTCTCTGAGTGAATTAGTTACTCACAATAAGGTACAACTGAAACATGCAGTTCTGTGTTTGGCCATTTGCCAAACAAAATCTGTGTTAGGAGTTTTGGACATGAATAAAAATATTGATGTGTTTCTACTGGTATTCTAGGGCTTGGAAGAATCTGGAGATATGTTAGCGTTTGGCACATCTAAGAATGCAGGGATTCATAATTTGCTAAGGGACATGACTGCTGACCCATGTCTGTCATGCTAGAATTGTCTTAAGCACATGACAGGCACACTGTAAAGTGAAAAATAAGTCTGAATATTCATATCAATAATAAAATCAATGCTAGGGCAGAGGTGATGTGGGGCCAGATCAGGGGAATCCTCCTCCACCCATTCCTAGAGCATGGGAGTGATGTCTCCGGCTAGAGGACTAGGAGCTGAGGTCTGCCTTACCCAGAGCTAGGGTTGCACTTTCTGGTAAACATCACTTTCATTCTCTATGATGGAATATTTTTGGATTTTGAATGGGGTGGAACATGCCTATTGCCTCAGGTCTCAGGAAGTTGAAGCTGGAGGTCACGAGTTTGAGGCCAGTCTGGACTACATAACAAGTTCTAGGCCAGCCTGCACAGCACAGGAAGGCCCTGTTTTGAAAAATAAAACATTGAAGAAAATGTTCGTAGTGTGTTAGGCAGCTTCCTGTCAGTATAAAGAAATACCTGAGATTGTTTATAAAGGCTAAAGTTTTATTCAACTCATGACGTTGGAGATTCTAGTCTGATCAGGTGCCCCCATTCTTTGGGCTGGTGACAAGGAGCAAGCAAGGTGGGAACGCAGGTAAGAACAAATCTGCTCACCTCATCATCTCTTGTGTTATGTGTTTTATTAAGTTTTTGATCTGGCCATTTGGTCTCCTACTTGCTTCTACTTGAGGCATCCCACAGCATGAACCTGCAATTACAGTACCTAGAACATCCTGTCTGTGGACTGGCAGAAAATGCTGAAGGTCTGTTTTTATTTCAGTGGGATTCTTGGGCAAGCTTGGTCATTGGCTAAGTCCTTGTAAGCCTGTGGTGCACGTTTGTTGTTGAGCAGAGGCATCTGAGTATAAAACCTCTGCTGTGCCCTCATTTTCAATGCATCTTGGGCCACTTTCCACATAACTGGGAAAGTCTTGACAACATTATCTATATTCTTATATTAGCGATGTTCTGTTCTGCAAAACTGGGGCCTGAGTTGCTTTGTTAGAGAAGTGGCATCCATCATTTCTCATCTTTGTCCATCTAGACTAATAAGAATGGGCGTAGTGGGAGGGTGAGCACTGTCTTAAGTGCCAGACACAGAACTAACGAGTGTGAGACAGGCCACCACACGCCAGGACCTGTCTGGAAAAAAAACCAATATATGGGAAGATACCAAAATTCTTAAGTAGTCCAGAGCTTGGCTCACTGAAGGCTGAAGACAAACATAAGAGACTGAAGGAAGTCCCAAACCAGCACTGGCATCTGAGGGAAATGAATGGAGGCAGGATGTCATTTTAGCAACAGGCCTCCAAGTCAGTCTGAGATGATCAGGTCTGAACAGCTAGTATTCTGCAGAGACGCAGGGGCTCCACATGTGAAGCAGATGCAGAGATAGGCAGAGGTCCGGCAGCAAGCAGGGATAGAGAGTTAATGTACCAAAGTTAGACTCAAAGAAATAATACTGCTGTGGTTGGACATCATTAGCTGACAACACTGACTCCTCGTACCCTGCCCTGGGCATGTGAGTACCGCAGTCTGTAAGTGGAGGTCCTAAGGCCCTGGAGCTAAAGGTCAGTAGAAATGGGGCACAGGGATCAGGAAAATACACTGCCTCTTTGGGTTTTCCTGTCTGTAAAATTAATAACTTGAACCTGGTCTCTGGGTCACTCAGGTCAAATACTAATTATTCTAATGATTCTTTGATACTGTCTATGAATTGCTCAAGGAAAATTAGATCATATTTTGAAAAGGCTTACTCAAGGCTTTCCTATTTCAATCATGTCAGAGGCTACCATCAGTTATTATAACATTTAAGAATTTTCTTTTTCCAGCCCCAGCTATAAAACCTGGAAAATGATTAGGCTGGGAAGGGGCTCCGTGGTTAAAGGGGCTTGCTTGCAAAGTCTAAGAGCCTGAGTTTAATTCCCGACTCCTGGTGCTTCCCCGCCCATGTGCATACACATGCAAATAAAGAAATGTAAAGGGGTTATTTAAATACTGAATCTCTCAGTTTTAGTAAAAGTAGAAACTACTTCATTTAGCAGAATAACAGTTGTAATAAACTTGATTGTAATCATTTCAAGTGCAAAACAGGCTTAAATTATTCATCACCATTGCACAGAACAACAGATAATTAAAGTGTATTAGTAATTGATAAATGACCTGATTCATTCATCTATACAACCAATTACCACACATTATAATTTAAGCACAGAAAACATAAAGGAAACAAACTATTCATGACCTCTACGGTGAGGTAGTAAAAGAACAGAAGGATGCTGGGAAGGATCCTTGTCCCCAAACATTGCTCTGTAGCCTGGATACTTAAAAGGAGTGCTCCCCTCACCCCCAGGTGAGGTTCATAGTTGCAGGAACATGTCGTGAGTAACGCAGGGTTATACGAAAGAATAATCTAAACAGAGCCATCAACTGGGAGAAGTTGTACAAATTCCTTCCCTTCTCTGGGCTTTGTTTCCCACTTGCTGATGAATAGAAGTTTAAGTGATGTGGTGATAGGGAATTGTGCAGTATTACTTCTTCCTTTCATAACCTTCTCTTTTCTACATTTCAGATACTGTGATATGGAGAGAGGAAACCGTAACACACAAACAAAAAAATCAAAACTGTATATCCAAAGTCTTAGGGAGGTAGTCTTTTATATCACTATAGCAAAATGCATGAGATAGCTCACCTATAGAGAAAAGTTTCGGGCTGGCGTGTTATTAGAGAGTGGGGTAATATGAATGGGGCCCTGGGTTCAATCTAGAGCACACATGCCTGAGAACAGGAGGTGGGGAGGGAGAAAGCGAGGGGAAAATTTTGCCTCGGCTCATAGTTTGCGATGTTGCCTATCTGTGAGTAGGTGCTTCTGTATCACTGGGCCTGTGGAAAGGAGCGCGTAGCAGAGAGAAAAGAGGGCCCAGATCGTGAAATTCTCCACAGAGCATGTCCCTGGTGATCTGAAGAGTTCTTTGAGAATCCACCGTCTCCCTAGTGCCAACCAGAGACTTGGCCTTGTACACCTGGAACTCTGGAGGACACTGAGCACCTATGCAACTAGGGCAAGGGACACTGCTGGCCACTGAGTCATATGCAAGCTGGGAAATCGCAGCAAAGGATGCTGTGAGAGCAGAGGAAAAGTCACAATGTCACCAGAAAGCCAGATGAGGCTTGTAGCCCTCCTGATCAGGCTTTGGGGCTTACTTTATTGAAATTTAGTTAAACTCAGACCAGGCCTATGCTATTTTCCTTGTAGGGTTAAGGGAAGGATTAACATGAGAAAATGTATGTGAAGATACTAGCAAATGCCACTGTAACTATGATAGATATAATCAGTTTTACTAATATTCAAGTTATGCATGGATAGAAAAGATGAGAAGGCAAACCTGGCAATTTTGCCTCTGCCACTTAGTCTTGCTGAGAGAAATCCTGTGATTGTCATGGGTTACCATGGTCACAGACTGCTCCAAACATTCTAGCAGGAACCATCACACAGGGGCCTGGAAAACATAGAGGTCTCCTGAAAACCACAGGAATCCCTGTCAGGTCATGTGGAACCTAAGATGGCATACTGACCCTTCTTCCTTCACAGAAATAATACACTCTTCACCTACCCTCCAAGCACCCACCACATAGTCATATCAGATTCCAGCAGAAGATTTTCTCCGCGACTAGCGGCCCCTGTATCCTACAAACACTCATCCCTTGTGAGAAGCCTGAAACGGACCAGGAAAGCACGGACTCTCTTCGAGAAGTGTTAAGGCTGAAATATTTAGATGACACCAAGTGTGGACAGAGAACAACACATGGGTTCTGGAGTGGACAGCAGAGATCAGAGCTCGATGGATAAATCTGTCAGTGATCAAAGTCAAGACAAGGTTTGAAGCTGCAGGGCTGGGTAAAGGCATCAAGGGACAGTCAATCAGTGGAAGAAAGCAGATGACTAAAGATGAAGCCCTGGGGCACTTCAATATCCTGTGTCAAGGGTGGAAAGTCCAACCAGAAGCCTTGGAAGGTTTGGCTAAAGAGGAAAGAGGCAAGGGTGGGATCTCAGAAGGCATCATGAAGTAAATACATTGTGTATACTGTCAAAATTAAATTTCCTCTGGCTTCTTTATAGAACAGCAGTATTAGCAGAGATGTAAGAGCTGATCCAAAGATGAGGATATGACAAAAAAAAAACAAAAAACTCCCCATATACATGTACCTGTGCACAAGACCAAGAGTTTCTAAGAGTAAACACAATGGCTCTGAGGTAGGAAAGACCACTTGCCAAGGGCTCAATTATAGTGGGTACTGATCATTGCCAGAGCCCCACCTCTCCTCCTTGCTCAATGGAATGAAAAGTCCCAGACAACTACCCCCCGCCCCCCGCACCCCACAGAGCAGTCAGAAGGATGAAATGGTTAAGAAGAATTAGCAATTGACCTTGGCCACCTTACCACTTAGCTGACTGCCGTGGAACTGCATAGACAATTGTCACATATGCTTTTGTAAAGCTCCCCCCAAAAACCTGCCTCCTCTCTCCACCTTGTCACTATGGTATCCACCCTGCTGCTATGGAATTCACCTTGCTGCTACAGCATAAATGAAAGTGCAGCTCAAGCTTGAGGCTGGAGTTTCTTTAGGGGTGATCCCAGCTTCAGAGCCCAGGATAAATAAACTCCCTCTCTTCAACTCTCATTGGTGTTGGAGTGATCTTTCTAGAGACATTCCCACAATAGCTAGGCCAACTGCCAGCCCTGTCTCATATGCTACACCATCCCATCATATCCCACGTGCCATGATGCCGAAGTGGTGAACATAAAGGGCGCCTGGGATGTGATGCGTTTGAATCCAGAACACTACAGGGTAGATGAGAGCTTGACCTGCTGGCATGATGCCCGGCCTCCTAAAGGAAAGTGGGCACTTTCAGAGACCGAGGGAAACAGAGGGCAGAGTGTCATGGGGGATGGGAACGGGCCGATCAAGATTCCACTAACATGGAGGGAAGCTCAGGGATGGTGTGGGATGGGTTGGAGAGAGACATGCACAACTCCTGATGTCCACGTAGGAAGAGCCACAATTTACTACTGACTTTGTAATGTGGATACACGGAGAGTAGAAGGAGGAGCTATGGGATTACACATTTGATACACTGACTCTGTAAACCAGAGTTTAGGGCAGGTGACGCTGTGAACCCTGCCCTGACAATAACTCTACTACAAATGGCTTGCCCTGCTCTACTCCCCCCAAGCAACTGCTGATACCCTGCATAGTCAGCAGCTGCCTTTGTACCTCTCTTCCTCCCTTGTTTAAGCCTGGCACAGCAATCATTACTGCATCAATCAATATTCAAACAACCAGTGGGTCAGGATACAGGAGATTTGTCTGTGCTTGAAAATCTCCAGCCGAAGTATACTGCTATGGACTATTCTACTAGAGATGCAGGGATTTCCAAGGACATTAAGCACACTCAGGATGTGTCGTCACATTGCATAACCAGAACAATTCAGAATCAGATGTTTTGCAGCCTAGTCAGGCTTCAGAATCTAAAGTTTCAGTAAACAAAAGAGTTATAAGAACATACAGAGCTGGGCGTGGTGGCGCATGCCTTTAATCCCAGCACTTGGGAGGCAGAGGTAGGAGGATCTCCATGAGTTCAAGGCCACCCTGGGACTACATAGTGAATTCCAGGACAGCCTGAGCTTGAGTGAGACCCTATCTTGGAAAACTAAAAAAAAAGAAGAATATATAGACTCAGAGACACATAAAACCACCACCTAAGTGTAAGTATATACACATGTGTATGACTATTCATTGTCTTACTGTATTCATGAGTCAGAAAACATATACTTCTAAAATTTATATTTAATAATTTATTAACACTATGATAAGTCAATGTACCTGATCATTTTTCTATCATTTAAGTTTCAGTGATAATATAAAATGGGAATATAATTATAATATTTTATTCCTGTGAGATGAAATACTTTCTAGACAACTTTCCATATTTAAATTATTTTCACTTGCTTATAGAAACATTAAGATGATGAAAGCAGAGGGTGTTATTTATTTTTGAGGTAGGGTCTTACTCTAGTCCAGGCTGATCTAGAATTCACTCTGTAGCCCTAGACTGGCCATGAACTCATTTTCATTCTCTACTACCTCTGCTCAACTCCCTGCCTTTTTTGTTACCCCCAATGCTGTGCTTAACGGTCTGAGCCACCATACCTGGCCCAATTATTCTTCTTTTCTTTCTTACATAACAATAATTAAGCCCTCCTTGTGTTCAACAAATTGCTTATTAACAAGGCTTTGTAATTCTTACAGAACTCTGTAGGCAGAGAGGAGCACAGATACAAAGTCCAAAGCCTGAGGTATTAATTTCCGAAAGGTCTGACTTTTTGTCTCCCTGGTAGGTGGCTGGGTTGGAGGGAATCCTATTGAGAGCATATGGAAGAGGTTAGGAAGGAACTTCAAAGGAGCTTCAAGTATCTGTTCATAGAGAATGGGTAAAATGTTATAGAGATGTATACTTAAATGCTAAGGAAGGAGTTTGTTAATTTATCCAAATACAAGTTTAAATGACTTCTCCCGTAGGGTGTCTACACCATGATTCTAGAAATGGCCACAAAGGCCACTGGCAGCTATGAGACAGTCTGGGAGGGTATAACCAAGAAAGCAAAGGAGTTCCAGGTACTAACTAAAATTGGGGTGACAGATTAAAGTCTAAGCTAAATAAAAAAAAATAGATAAAAGAGGCACAGAGTAGATAGAGATCAAAGACCAAGGGTCATTAACAATGGAACAACATCTGCAGAAGGTTTACATTGCACAGGCATTATAGTAAGCATTTGATACACATTATTTCAATTGTTTCACAGTAACCAAGGTCAAAGTGAATGAGAATAGGACAGAGATAATTTTTAATAGGTAATTAGCCAGGAACAGAGGCCGAAGGAGATGCCATCTTGCCTGCCCTGGCAGGACTAGAATGCCACGCCTGATCCAGTCTCCTTCAAAATGGCTGCAAGCAATAATTTCCCCCTAGCACTTTTGCTTCTTTCTCAGCTCAGATACCTGTGGGTTGGTCTCTCCTGAGTCAGCCTCTGGAGTCTAACAGTCACTGGGGTCACTCCCTTACACACCTGAGTCTGATGACGAGGCTCATCCTAATTGGATGTTTGAGCTATCTAGTGGAACCTAACCGTGTGTGTTAATCCCTCTTCGTTTTTCTGGCCCCTGACTCTCCTGCTCCTTGCCTTGGCAAGACTTTTCTTTTCTGCTGAGGTATTTTTCTGCACACTTTCCATGAGTGTCTCGTTCTAGCTGCTTTCTTGCCTAGCAATGTGTATGTGTCTCTTTCTTGCTCTGGATCCTCACATGGGTAAGTCTTTCTCGGTCTCCTTTCCTCCTTTTTACCCTGGCTGGGGAAGGAGAGTTCTTTTGGTTTGTGTTGTTTCCTGCCTTGCTTTCAGGTGCTGTTCTTGCCTTGCTCCATGTGTGATCTCCTTCAGCTCTATGTCATTAACTATCTCTTAAGTCTTCTCTGACCCGCTATGTGAAGGGATCTTCTGACTTGGGCTCTCTTGCTTTGCTTTGGGTGTGTGCAAGCCCCTTCTCTACAGCTTCTAACCTGGAAATTTCTGTATGTGATGGGGGTTTTCTCCATCACCCCCTCTTTCTAGTTGGAGAAGGCAAAGAATCTCTTTGTGGCTTGGGCTTTTCTGCTAGCCTTCCCTCTGGATCCTAACAATCCATTGTAGAAACCTTACAATTCATAATTTGCCCTACTCTGAGTAGGCCTTTTCAATTCTCTGCAAGTAGTTTAGGGAACCAAAAGCTGGGGTCCATGGGCATGGGATCCTCTGCATCTTGATAGAATTTAATCCCTCCATGAACTTGAAATCCTGCATCAACACTACTAATAGAAGTCAGGGACAGGAGGCCTCATCCTCTCATCCATTACAGGACCTCATGGAGAACACAGAAACTGCATTATTCTGGAATTAAGAAACTCTTTAAATACAGAAATCTGTAGCTCAGGCACAAGAATCTGGATTGAAAAGAAGACAGGAAGAATTGCTGGGGGAAATGAAAAGAAGGGCCTAAGGATTAGTAGCTGAATGGAATGAGCTTCTAAAGAAAGATGGTTACTAAGATAGAGCCAAAAGCTGAAAATTGTGAGACAGCAGTAATGAATTAGAATATCAACACTGCTTCTGGGTCCTTCAAAGCTTGTAGAGAGAATCAAAATAAGAAGTAGCTACTAGGAAAAAAATGCCAACATAGATCAATACTACACAGAATCACTTCTACTTACAATCTACTCTTGGTCTTCTATTCTGCCTTGGTTCTCTTTACCTCTCCAGGGAAAGCATCTGTTCAACACCTGCTTAATGGTTTGTTCTACACGCAACCCTTCAGTGTTGCTCACAGTCTTTAAACCACCACATGCATTTATCAAATTCTCTCATGAGTGGACCAAATTTTATCTTCAAGTAAGGCTTTTCCTCATTCTTCAACTAGCATTTACAAAGAGCCCATGTTACATTATTTGTATTTCAGATTACTTAACTAAGCTATCGCAATAAAATGCTAGAGAACCCAGGATTCAACCATAGGCCTTAAGCTGTCTTACTGTAAATTTTGTATTTAGCTCTTGGAGTACATGCATACAACACATCCTGTAAATCTTGTGTGCATTAGGAAGAGTCCATGCAGGTTAATATTTGTGCCCAATTTTTATCTGTATTTCTGTGAGTGTCCATAACTGTGTTTTATCCACACCAGGATGTGTAAAGACATTTGAATGTAGGGATAAATATATCTGGATTAAAATATTCAATAAAGGAAAACTTGTTTCAGAGCATATCAATGCTCACGGGAGAGGGTGAATTATCAGGAGAGAAGACACCACAAAGAATAACAAGAAGTCATACTGCAGAAGGAAATGGGGAGATGTGGACATGTGTATCACGGATGCACTAAGAAGACAAGTCAATCAGGACCTCAGGGGCATCCTCTCCCCAGGTACTCATGCATAATGTATGAATGCTGTGTGAATGAATTTGGGCATGTGTTTATGCAAACATTTTCTGATGTTGAAGAATTAATTTTTCTCCATATCATTTCCTTAATACATCCCCAATATGTAACATGAAGTTATGTGCCATTTTCTCCAAGTATATTATGTTAAAATAGAGTAATTTACATTGATACATAATTGTGTTAAGTTAAAGCCTTTACATTTCTTTTTTTTTTTTTTTTCTTTTGGTTTTTTGAGGTAGGGTCTTGCTCTAGCCCAGACTGACCAGGAATTCACTATGTAGTCTCAGGGTGGCCTTGAACTCATGGCAATCCTCCTACCTCTGCCTCCTGAGTGCTGGGATTAAAGGCGTGTGTCACCATACCCAGCTAAAGCCTTTACATTTCTAGATAAGAGGGCTAGATTTGTGATGGCCCTGATAGCCTGAGAGCAAAGAAAGGGGGTACATATGATTTGCCAGTAAATTGCCCTTTTATAAACTGTGTATGTACAGATGTTACACACGCAAACTAAACAGACCCATGACACATATCCCATATGTAACTTTGGGCATTGGTGTTTTCATCTCAAATGTGTGTTGCACAGATATATAGAATAGAACCAATTGATAGAAATACAATGTGAGTCAAGTTTTCTGGAAGCCACGATAAAAGAAAGATAAATCAGGTGCCATTATAGCATGTTTTACTTTCCCTAATAATCCAAAATATGACCATTCCTACACAGCAAATATAAAATTTTAATGGTGATGTACATTATTTGTTTTTTCATGCTAAGTGTCAAAGTTCTGGAGTATAATTTACACTTACATGTCTGCTTTGTTCAGACTGACCACATTCTATGCACCTGTGGTGAGCAGTCACCATATCAGACATGGTCATACCAGAAGGCTAGATAGACACGATCCATTGTGATGCCAGCATTTTCGGAAGTAGAAAGGTTGAGAGACATAATTCCACTCAGTTATAATTCAAGGTCTCTGTAGCACCTTTTTCTGCCAGTTCCCTTACAGTTCCATGTTTGATAATCACAATCTTGAAATATAAGCAGCATATGGGACTGTAGGGTCCCAATGTTCATTCACAGGTGAGAAAACTGGTCTAAAATATGGGATGGGAAATAGGACTTGGTTAAAAATCTTCTCTTTGGGCAACAGAGATGGCTTAGCTATTAAGGTGCTTCTCTGCAAAGCCAAAGGATCTAGGTTTGATTCCCCAGGACCCACGTAAGCTAGATGCACAAGGTGGCGCATGCATCTGGAGTTCATTTGCAGCAGCTGGAGGCCCTAGCATACCCATTCTCTCTCTATCTACCACTTTCTATCCCCCCTCTCTCTCATATATATAGATACAGATAAATATATCTTTCCTTATAAGGCACTCAAGCTCAAGATGAAGCTGGAAACTTGCCTTGGGCAGCTAGGAAATCACCTGCCCAGATCAAGATAGATCCTCCAATGTCAAATATTCAAACTAAAACCTGAAATACAAGGCAGGGCTGGAGAGATTGCTTAGTGGTTAAGGTACTTGCCTTCGAAGCCTAAGGACTCAGGATTGATTCTCCAGGTCACATGTAAGACAGATGCACAAGGTGGCACATGCATCTGGAGTTCGCTTGCAGTGGCTAGAGGACATGGTGTGCCCATTCTCTCTCTCTCTTTCTGTCTCAAATTAAGAAAAAGTAAAAATAAATAATAAAATACAAGGTAGTCCAATTGTCCTGAAAACAGTCTGTGCCTTGAATGAATGCTAAGTTTTCCCTTATATGGACTATATTTCTGCTTTCAGTTCTTCCCAATTAACCCCAGGGAAGGCCTTCTGCCATAGTAAAATCAGATGTGGAGAAGCAAGGGTTTCTATGATTCTCTGGATAGGTCAATCTATCATTTGAACTACCTAGGCTGAGAACTCCTGTGATGGAATATTTGGGCCCTGAGATCTATAATAACAGACTTACACAGCTCATTTTCAGATGGAAGGATTTCCATTGAAATCCAGGTCAAGTACATAGAATTTTCCACAGATGAAAGTTATCAAAAACTTTATAATGGGGAAAAAATCACTTAAAAGAGTCTTAAAAGATTCTTGAAAGCCATGCTATTTTTTTCTCTTGCACATTCCCAATTGAGTATGTATAAATAATGCTATCACAAATATAAGAAAGTAAGAAGAGAGTGAGTATGCAAAATTAACTAGGTGAAATAGTGGCTCTCCAAAGAGATGTCCATCCTAAACCTTAGAACGTGACCTTAGATGTGAACAGGATTTGAGGATTAGTGTCTCAGGTACAGATCTGAAGATCAAATCATTCTGGGTCTTAAATACAATGGTAAGTGTCCTTATGAGAAGCAGAAAATGGAACAGAGGCAAAGGCACAAAGGCCACGTGAAGATGAGAAAAAAGTTGGAGTTATGCTGCCACAAGCCTGGCAATATCAGGAGCCACTAGAAGCTGGAGGAAGTAAGGAAGAATTCACCACTAGAGCCACAGAGGAAGCATGGCCTGCCCAGCCTTGTTTGCCAGCGTCAGACGCTCTCGACAGTGAGAGAACACATTTCTGCTGCTTTAAGCCACCAAGTTTATAGCAGCTTGTTATGGGGAACAAATTCAATCACATACAACTTTACCATGGCAACCCCACCACTGTGCTCAGCTCTTATGAGCATATGTTTGATACGGCAGAGTTGTGATGAGGATTCCAGTTTGATTTCAGTTCAGGGGGAAGGAAACGATCACTGATTGAGTTTGCCCGATGTGCTAGACATAGCAGGGACTTGCTGCCATGAGTTCTTCCCCTTTTGCTTCTCTACAACATTTTTTTTTTTCTTCTTTCTTTGTCTCAAATATCTAACATGACTGAGAGGATAGAGTTGGAATAGAAAGACTAGAACTTACTGCCAAATAAATTTTCAAAAACAAATTAATCTTAATCTTCTTACATTAAAGATATGATTGTGTAATGTCCGCAGGAGCTTTTTGCAAGAACAGGGATTTTTTTTTTTTCAAAGTCCTTTTATTTTTCTAGCATTAAGCCCAAGGGGATTTCTCAAGTCTACTTTTGCTCTCACACAAAAGCCAAAGCTGTTGTTTGCTAGCCTACCAGCCTGAATTCCACTCGCCAGTGTCCATGTAAAGGCAGATGCAAAGTAGAGCATGAATCTGTGATCTCAACACATCTATGGCAATGGAAGGAGAACCAATGGGAGGTGAGTCAGGAGAATGTGGAAGCTTCTGGGACAGCTAGGCTTCTGTGGTTGACTTCTGACTTCCACACATGTGCCACTGGGAACAAAATACACACACACACACACACACACACACACATGCACGCGCACGTGGACACACACACAAATTTTTAAAACTTACTTAATTCTCTTTGGGGTACAAATGAACTCCTTGCCTCTGACATGAAGCATGTGGTGTGAAGAAAGAGAGGACATGAAATGGGGAAAACGAACATTCTGGCACTGACACACTCGGAAAAGGCAGCTGATAAAAGGAAGGGGAACCAGAAGCTAGAGAGATACCTGGATAGAAGGAGGCTTAGAAAAAGTGAACCTTCTTCCACTGTCATTCACTAGCTGCCCCTTATCAGTCAAGTTTGTAGCAACACCAAAGTAACCTGAGGCACTGCATGACTAAGTGAGCAGGAGGCTTTCCTGGCAAGATGCCCTGCAGGAGTAGCACAGTCCTGTTGAAACTGCTGCAGGCAGCTCACCCTAGACGGGGTAAACAATGGCCACATTCTGAGTCTCACAAGATCTAAAGCGTCTCCAGGACGTGTGGAAATCCAAACAGGCAATGCACCATGACTGTGTCCACTCTCAGAATGTGGCTATACCATAAGTTACCTCAGAGCTATGAATGCCACAAGGCAGCAGCAGTCAGGTGGCCAGATGGCATGACCTCAGAAATGTGCACTAGTAAAGGAGATTCAAAGCAAGGTACCCCTCTTGTCTATTAGGTTATATAAGCCACCACTGTCCACAAACCAAACTGGCATGGGTGCAATCTTACTTTGGTTTGTCATCTGAGCCCTATCTGTGGTGTTCATGTCTCCCCATGGGAAAAGTTTCTGGTGATAGACCTCAATTCTGGAGGCACAGGTCCTGAAAAGCCTCCTAAAATTTGACTATTATAGGGTAATGACAAATGCATATGTGGATGTGTTCTGAAAAGCAGCAGTTTAAAAGGAGAGGTTTTCTACAGCAGAGAAACTGTAGTCTAATCAGAATCCATCAATGTAGAAGACGAAGAAAGAATTCTGAGTTATAAAACATTTTGGGGGTTTTCAAGGGCACTTTGCAGCAAAAGTCCGAAGTACTCCCATCCATCTCTAAAAGACACAGACAGATACCTGGGGAAGCTGTTTAGCCAGTAGTTATAAGGCATGTGATGCAGAGCCTGCAGTCATTCCAATGTACCCGACCATAGGTAATTGCTTTGGAATTTGGTGGACACGACAAAAACTCTTAGTGAAAATTTGAGAAGACACAAGCACACACATTTCCCACGTCTTTTCTTTCGTGAGAGCAGCTTGTATGCGCAGAGTTGACTCCACCGGGCAGCAGGGGTTGAAATAAATATGGTTCATAAAAGGCTTTAGTTTGGGAAGACCACATCACTGACATTAAAGCTGCACAGTTGCCTCAAGTCTCACATATACCCATCATTTTTTCTAGCCAATGCTCAATTTATTCTGACAGACACAATTAAAATTACCTTGCAGTGTTTTATTTTCTTTCTCTCTCTCTCTCTCTCTCTCTCTCTCTCTTTTTTTTTTTTTTTTTTGGGTTTTCAGAAGTCAGCTTTAAATGCATTCCCATTTCTTCAGCTACCTCCTGTTATTCTTTGAAGAAAATGAATAACAACTTAGAAAATGAAGATAATTTGTTGAGCCTGCTGAAGCTTAGGGCTTTATGAAAGGGGAGGAATGGGGAAGACTCTCAAGTGACATAGTGAAGAGGAGCTCTTAATTAAATAGAGTCACTCTGAGCCACTGACTAAACCAAGCAGGGAAGAGTTTGTGTCTCAGAAAATCCAGTGACAGTCTAGTGGGAACATCCGGGCACTAAGAAATCTTTTGTGAGAAACTGGAGCCTTAGTACCAGTCTTAATTTTACCAATCCGTAAGTCACAATCACCAAGGTTTGAAAGGAAAACTTCATCTTTTCAACAAGTCCTGCCTCCAGAGCACCATTATCAGACCTGAGCTGCTGAATACAGAATTGAATGTCTCTAAAAAGGACTGACTGTGCAGCTGAGACCAGCATGTATAAATTGTGGAAAAAATTACTTTCAGAAGCTCCTCAAAGAGGAAGGGAGGTTGAATCTTAAATATGTGTAAAACAGACTTAAAAAAATTAAAAGTTTTCTTCAATTCCCATGTGGCTGTACAGAATTCTTCAAATGTCTTAGCAGGCAAATTATAAATGATGGACAAGGGGGTCAGAGGAGAAGCTACAGGAATGTGACTGAAATAAAATAACATGACATTATCTTCAGATCATTCTCAGAATGGAACCAATTTTAAGAGACAATAAAAGTGAATCGCTGCCAAGTAAATTGTGGAGTATTAAGCCAGAATTAATGCTGGTGACATGGACAGACTTAAAGAGGCTACGATCCTGGAGAGTAGATGATCTTGACGGTCTAGTTTCTGAATCCACTAAGGTCTGAAAAAGTGACTTAGAGCAAGAAGTGAAGACACAGTTCCTCCTAAGCTTCTGTACTCACTTCTCCTCATCTCCCCAAAAGGGGAGAGAGAGAGAGAGAGAGAGAGAGAGAGAGAGAGAGAGAGAGAGAATAGGATATAATCACAGAATATATCAGAAACCCTCCAATGCCATGTTAAAGTAATTATTAGGCAGTATCCATTGATCAACCTTTCCCTATCCAAGAGCAAAGGCCACAGCTGGACAGGCCAAGAAATTCTGACATCATCATATTACACAGATAACAGTTATGGATTGTACATTTCAGAAAGCTAGAAAAAGAGTTTTAAGTGTTTTGACCATAAGGAAATAGTAAATGTCTGGAGAAATGGGTGTATGTAGTAACCTGTAAACAGGTATATGTAACAAACATTGCACAAAGTTTACAGGTGTAAAAACATCACATGGTTCTTCATTAATATATGCAATCAGTCATGTTTGTATGTATTTGGAGAAATTATTTAAATTATGAAAGTTCATAAAGTGGAAAAAGGAAATGCTAATTATTATTAGGTAGGCCATTTGCTACAAAAGAGATACTGAACAGAAAGTCACCCAGACAATTCAGAGCAGGATAACATCCTGGATAAGCTACTGAGTTTAAGAACAGCTGTGCCATAGTCAATGTGAAGTTTCTCCCAAAGACGCATTCAGTGAAGGCTTGGCCTCTAGCAGCAGGATTCAGGGGTGGAGCCTTGATGAGGGCTGGGGTGACTGGATTATGAGGGTTCTAGCTTTACCAGTGGATTAGTCCATTGATGAGTTCATACCTGAGCTGGCTATTAAGAGGTGGTGCCTAGCCGGAGGAAGTAGACCCCTGGAGGGTTTATCTGGACCCACGCCTTCTCCCTTGTCTCTCATTCACTGACTCCTGGCTGCCACAAGTACAGTTTTCCTCCTCCATGCTTTTCTCCAAGCCTAAAAGCCAACTATGGGCTGAGGCTTCTGAAATGGTTGAGCCAAAATAAAACTTTCCTCTTTTGAGTATGCTTCTTTCAGGTGTTTTCACATCAGTAAGGCCTTAACAACCGTGGTAGAAGCACTGACAAGACCTTCGGGTGGTGGTGTCCTTTCTGGGTTCACTGTGACACTGTGCACCAAATCCTCATGAACCAGTGAGTAAAGCAGAGAATACCTTCTCATGGTTATTTGGGAGGTGTCACAAAGGTTTTCATGCTAACATACACAATAGAATATTATTCACCTTTTAAACAAAGGGAATCCTGTCATTTGAAGCTGCGTGCAGGACTCCAGTGGACAATAAACTAAGGGCACTTAATATAGAATCTGAACAGTGGGAAAGGGGAAGATGGTCAGTCGGCAGGGAGAGTTTGGGTCTTTTGTATAGAGCTGAGGGAGGATTAAAGCCACTTTCATTAGGAAAGAAATCCCACTCAGCCCCTTCTACAGAAAAAAAAAAAAAAAAAAAAAAAAAAAGAAAGAGAATGTGTGTGCAAAAGGGAGGACAGAGTAGGGAGAGGATGCAAACCTCAAAAAACTTGGGGATAGAAAGGCACTAGAAGTGCAAAATCAAAGTTCACTTCAGTCCAGTGTATCATGTCCCCAGAACCAGCTGTGAGAGCTCTGGGAAAACAGGGATCAGCAGTGACTGCAGCTACTGTGTGTGTTTCTTTAAAAAACAGACACACTAAGTGAATGTATAAAGTAGTCTCTGAGAGGATTGAGAAAGGGTAATTAACAGAATTTACTAACACATGAGACAGGAAAGCATTCATGAGGCCAGTCTATTACATAGCTGTGATCCATCTCATAGACAAGTGTTAAGTCATTATCTCATAGTGAAATAATTAATTCTGAGCAGAAAAACCTTGCTGCACCCCCACAGAACTACATGCTGGCGGGCTGCCGGGTGTCCTCTTGAGTATCCTCCCAGCTCTACAGCTGGATGCCTCACCCTCCTTCTGAAGCAGAGTCAAAGGGCAGAAAGACTCGGGCCGCAGACGGGAGCATGGAGACACTGCTTTCACCTATGCTGTTCCTTTTTTTTTTTTTTTTTTAAAGAAATTCTTAACTATTGTTGTTTTTGTATATCCGTTGATTTAGTTGTGAAAATTGAGACTTATAACTTAATCAGTGGGTTAACTGATTTGAGTTAATAGCTGAACTGGCTATTAGGAGGCAAAGTTTCTTATGAAATTTTAAATGACGATGAAAATGGTTTCCGAGATGGCAAGAATACGCTGAGGCTGAGGCATCCTATGGGATTCTGAGCCACAAGCATATCTGGAATCCAGCTGGGCAGTGGTTCTCAAGCTTTGAAATCACTGCCACCTTGGCCATGGGGGTTGGCCTAAGAATGTTACAGAGAGGCGGAATAGAAAGACTAAATCCCATTTGTCACAGACAGCTTTAACGTTGATGGGATGGACATCCAAACCAGACACAGTTTACAGGAGGAAGAGATTTGTTTCAAGCTCACAGATTCAGGGCAGTTCCATTTATGGTGGAAGCATCTGGCTCTCATTCATAAACCTGAGCAGAGAGAAAACGCCTCCAACGACACCGAAATGCAGCAAGCACGAACTGGTGGAAACCTGGACCCCGCCAGAGCTCAAAACTTCCCTGCATACCTTTGGGCTGGAATTCAAACCCACCCCATAACACACTTTGGGCTGGACCCCAGGATCCACTCCCAGTGATACATCTTCCAGCTGGTGAGCCAAGTTACATTAATAAGACACATAAGTCTATGGGGGACATACATTCAAACTACAACACTGGTTTGTCTTGGAGTCAAACAAGATGAAGTGAGATTTAGTTTTCAAAAAAAAAAAAACTTTTTTAAAGAATGGAGTGAGAGAACGTGAATTGGAAGCAAGAATACCTGAGCATGCATGCACCTCCAATGAAGTCACAGAGATCCTCTCCAAACCCTACCTGCTGCTTCTATTACTCAAAGATTTCAGCATATCTCAAGCCATAAAAGCCCCTTTGTTATTTACCTGCATGTATAACAAACATCCATATCTTCTATTTTTATTATACATAGAGAAACCCAGGAGAAAACATAGAGAAGATATTTTAAAACAAGAAAGGATTAAACTAACACAGACAGTGCTCCTGCTCTGTCTTCTTTCTTCCCTCACATACAGCCTTTTCATCAGAGCTTCTGAAGGCAGGAAGGTGGATCAGATTATCATGGTGCACATGTCTGGTGACAGCAGAGAAGACATAGATGGGAGATGCTCCAACAAATGGCTCTTCCTTGACTACAAACAGGCAGCATCCCATGCCACAAGCTGTTACAGGCTGCCTCTCCTTGCATGGTTCTTATCGCAGATCCAGAACAACCCTGCCTGGTAATGTGAAACTAGCAAGAGGAATTGTTTGATATCTAGCATTGTTTCACCAAGTCATTTTAAACTTGCACTGAAGACCTGATATCTCTGAGCAGGTCTCATTAAGAAGAAAGGGGACATCAACTAAGTTCTCTCAAAAAAAAAAAAAAAAGTACTGACAGCCTCAACATGGAGCTGATCGCTGTTCACTTGATGAACTCAGAAGCCAGAGCTCAGAAGTTAATCTTTCTAAATGGTTGAAGTAAGGACAGATACTCCTTCAATGACAATGAGGACCCCTCTGTGTATGTATCATAACTAGCCCCACTCTCTCTAGAGGCCTGTGTTACAGAAGCACATAAGACACTATTTCTGGGGAGGAAAGTATGGGAAAGGTTAGTAATGAATGAAATTAGTATAAAAAACCCTTCAAAAGAAAAGGTTGAGGCTTGAATGTTCTTATATGGGAAAACAGTCAAACATTTGGAAAACAAACCTTACTGTTATCTTGGTGAGGGGATACTTCCAAGTCACATTTACAGGAATAGCAGTAGGAAAATCTCAATATTTTGTGTACTTTATGTCTCTAAAACTTGGGCAGAAATGAACCATTTTTTAAAGATGATGTTTTTGGGGCTAGGAAGATGGATCAGTAGTTAACAGTGTTTGCTTGTGAAGCCTGTTGGCCTGGGTTCCATTCCCCAGCACCCACATGAAGCTGGATGCAAAGGAAAAATGCACATAGGAAATAGTATATTTCATGAATAGACAATAGCCCATGAGTCTACCAGAAAACCACAATACTAATGAGGGAAAAAACAATAACCTTACCAATATGAATAACAAACAAAACACAGAATAGCAAGCCCCTCTCAATAAAAGTGAGCAAAAGGATGGAAATCAAGCCCAAGAAGATGAACAATGGAAGCACATTGTTATAGCTTTTCTCCCATTTGACAAAATAGACTTCAAGCCAAAACTAGACAGAAGAGATAAAGAAATCCTCTATGTATTAATAAAGGGAAAATTGAGAAGACATACAAAATTTAAATATTTTGTTGAGGCTTCTAAAGTCATAATGCAACTGTTGAAAGGCATGAGAAGGGAAATAAGTCCTGACATAATAACAGTGGGAGACTTCAATACCCCCATCCCATGTTTAGATACATTCATCAAACTAAAAATCGGCAAAGAAATTCAGAGATAAGCTGTACTGGATTTAACAGTAATCTACAGAATACTTCAACTAATAGACATAGAATAAAAAATTCTTAAAGGCCCATGGAATCTTCTCTCAATTCTATCATATTAGTGAACACAGTTCATGGTTTAAAAATACCTTGCAGCTTATCAAAGGTAATAGTGCATTAAAAAGAGATAAACCATAATAATAAAACTACAAAATCATTACAATATTTGGGGACTGAGCAACTCATTTTTGAACAAAAATTGGACCACTGGACAATAAAAGGAGGAACTGTAAAAAGTACTTAGAATTAGATGAAAACAACAACGTGACCTACCAGAACCTCTGGGATTGAGCTAAGGTAATATTAAGAGGGTAGTACACAGCTGTAATCACATTCATAACAAGTCAGACAAACCTTACATAAATAGCTTTAAGTATGTGACTCGAGTTCTAGAAAAACAAGAAGCCAAGCCTAAGAAATGCAGCAGATAGCAATAAATAATAATGACTAGATAGAAATTAATGAAATAGGGACTAAAAGAGCAGTATACATACTCAAAAAAAAAAAAAATACCCCAAAAGATGGTTCCTTGAAAAGAAAAGCTAAGTTGACAAACTAAACAAAAGGGACATCTTAAGATAAAAAACAAAATTAGAAATTAAAAGGGAGTTGTTATTACAACAAACTCCAGGGAAATCCACAGAATGATTAAGGAATATTTTATAACCTTACATTTCAGAAAAAAAAAAAACTGAAAACCTAAAAGAAACTGGTAACTTCTTAAACATACACATCCTGCCTAAATTAAATCAGTTAGATACAAATAAGTAAAATAAACCCATAACAAGCAAGGAAGACTGAAAGTGTAATTAGAAATCTATCTACAAAGAAAAGCCCAGGACTGGAGAGGTACTGCTGAAGTCTACTTAAAGAAGACCGAATTGAACTCCAGTACTTGTCAATGGTTCCTCAAAGTACAAAGGGAAGTGACACTTACAAACTCACTCTATGAAGCCAGCATTACCCTCACAACCAAAATTGGATAAGGACACAACAACAACAAAAAGAAAGAAAGAAAGAAAGAAAGAAAGAAAGAAAGAAAGAAAGAAAGAAAGAAAGAAAGAAAGAAAGAAAGAAAACTACAGGCCAAGAAAATTGCCAAACATAGGTGCAAGAAAATATAGGGAAAAAGACTGAAGAACACATTAAGAAGCTGAAAACCATCAGTAAGTTGGTTTCATGCCGAGGATGCAAGTTTGGTTTAACATACACAATTTGAAAAAAAATAATGCATCACTGTGGTGGTTTCATTCAGGTGTCCCCCATAAACTTAGGTGTTCTGAATGCTAGGTTCCCCAGCTGATGGCAATTGGAAATTAAAGCTTTCAGGAAGTGGTGTATTGTTGGGGACAGGCTTACAGGTATTATAGCCAGTTTCCCCACACCAGTGTTTGGCACACTCTCTTGTTGCTATTGTTCACATTACATTAGTCAGGGGGTGATGTCCACCCTCTGCTCATGCCATCGCTTTCCCCTGTTGTCGTGGAGCTTCCCCTCAAGTCTGTAAGCCAAAATAAAACCCTTTTTTTTCCCACAGGCTGCTCTTGGTTGGGTGATTTATGCCAGCGATGCAAACCTGACTGCAACAATCATATAAACAGAATTATGAATAGAAATCACATAAATATCAATAAAGGCAAAAAAGATAGTTGACAAAGTTCAACATGCCTTCATTATAAATGTCCTGAGGAAACTAGGAACAGAGAGAAGGAATATATCTTAACATAATAAAGGCTATATTTGCGATTATCCTATATTTCATATTATATAAAAAGAAGAAACTGAGGGCACTTCTTCTAACATAATGAAAGACAAAGCGTACCAACTCTTGACACTCATATTAAATAGTGTGAGATCTTAAAGTAATAAAATAAAAATAAAGGATATTATAATAGGATGAATTTAAATTATCCCTTTTTTGCAGATGATAATTTTATATGTAAAAGAATTCATAGGTTCAAATTTTCAGGGTATAAAAATCCAATATCAGTATCATTTCTGTATACTGGTAACAAATTTCCTGAGAGAGAAATTAAGAAAAAAATCTCATTCACAATACAATTTAAAAAAAAAAAACTGTTCACTTTGGCAGCACATATGCTAAAATTGGGTTGGAGAACTGGCTTAGTAAGGTTGTTCCCTGCAAAGCCTAAGGACCCTGGTTCAATTCCCCAGTACCAACATAAGCCAGATGCACAAGGTGGCACATGCATCTGGAGTTCATTTGCAATATCCAGAGAGAGCCTGGTGCACCCATTCTCTCTCTCTCTCTCTCTCTCTCTCTCTCTCTCTCTCTTTCTCTCTCCAACCTGTCTTCTTTCTCTCAAATTAAATAATAAATAAAATATTTAAAAAAACAACACAGCTATAAACATAACCAAGAAGGTTAAAAAATATCTCCACACAAAATCTCAAATACTGAAGAAAGTAATTAACGACACTAGACAATAGCAAGACATTCGATGCTCATGAATTAGCAAAATTAACATGGGATAATAACTCTATTATCTAATATGTTCTACACATTCAGATTCCCCTGGATCTGTAAGCTTGAAATAAATCCCTTCCTCCCATAAACTGTGGAAATGATTGCAACAGGTGCACAGACACAATGATGTTTTTTTTTTTTTTTTTAAATATTTATTTATTTATTTATTTGAGAGCAACAGAGAGAAAGAGGCAGATAGATAGAGAGAAAGAGAGAGAGAATGGGCGCGCCAGGGCCTCCAGCCACTGCAAACGAACTCCAGACGCGTGCGCCCCCTTGTGCATCTGGCTAACGTGGGTCCTGGGGAGTTGAGCCTTGAACCAGGGTCCTCAGGCTTCACAGGCAAGTGCTTAACCGCTAAGCCATCTCTCCAGCCCACAATGATGTTTTTTAGCTATAAGGAAAATAAAACTTTTAGGAAAAATGGGTGGCATTGGCAATATATAAGTGAAGTAACCTCGATTCAGAAAGATAAATGCTACATGATTTTGCACATATGTGGATCCTAGGTTTTACTTTTCATAGACATGTGTGGTGAGGGAAGAGATAAAGATTTTGAAACTAGAAAGGTAAGAAAATGATGTCTTAAGAGGTGGAGAAGCATAAAAGATGGTAATAGGATACATTTGGGATGAAAGTAGAAGAGGGACTATGAGTAGAAAGAAAAAAACAGAAAGAGGATAGGCGGGGAGTCGTAGGAAGGAAGTAAGGGAAGAGGTTCAAAAGAAACCAAGTCTAGATTTAAACATCATAATGAAAAGTTGATGGATCCAGGACCACAGCTGACACTGCCAAGGCCAGGGCTCCTTCAGGATCTTTGCTCTCTTATCCTCACTTTGCCATCTCCATCTCTGCAATGGGTCAAATATGCTCCCAATCACCATTTTGAAAACTGAATGGCCAAGTCAACAGTGTTGTGTTTGGAACCTTTGAGAAGTGATTAAGTCATGAGGACAGAGGCCTAATGAGTACGTTTAATGCTACTACCTCAAGTGGGTTCAGCACTCTCTCTCTTTCCCTTTCTTTACCTCCCTCTCTTCTCTTATTTTCCTCTCCCTCTTATCTTCCCTCTCCCTCTCCTTCTCTGTAGGAGAAGCATAGCCAGGGGTTCCCTAATTCTATGTGCCATGAGAAGACCTTTGCCAAATGTGAGCCACTCATCCTTGGACTTCTCAGCCTCCATAAGTGCAATAATTAAATTAAATATTTGAGATAATACATATGTTAACTAGCTTGAATTAATTCTTCTGGTTAAGTTAATAAGAAATCATATCATTTTATACCCCATAAATTTATGCAACTACAAATTATAAGTTCACAACAAAAACAAAAAGGCACAAATAAAATTACCAAGAAAAAATCTGATAGAATTATTACCCAAAAGTTTACATATATACATTATAATTAATATATACAGAAATTACACACACATATATATTTCTATGTAAAAGGTCATAAAAGTGATAATTCCACTAAGTCTAGTATTGTAGTGTATAAAAATGAAATAACACAGGGAATTTAAAATTAATTATAATTGGCCATAGAAAACAAAAAAATTATAAACATTGGCCATTTTAATTATTGTGACTGAATGGGGACTCACAAAGTCAACATGGCTTCCCAGTAACCAGAAATGTCAAATACCTCACTGTATACTGTCCTCTTTATACTGGCCCCACTTTAGCCTTTTCTAGTTTCAGCTACAGGCAACCATTGTACCCCTCCCCCGCAATTATTTGTGGGTATATGTGGCATTCACATATGTGTGTATTCATGTTTGTGTGTAGGAGAGGTATGTGTTGACATTTCTGCAGGCAAGAGGTAACACTGGGTGTCTTCCTCAATCACTCTTCACTTTATTTTTCAAGACAGGTCTCTCACTGAACCTGAAGCTCACAGATTTGCCTATATTATCTAACCAGAAAGCCGCATGCTCCTCCTGTCTCTACCTCCTCAGCACTGGCAATACAGGTGTGTATAGCCATGAACAGTTCTAGAAGAATGCTGGGGCCCCAAACTCAGGTATTCACACTTAGACAGCAGCAACTATAGTGAGTGAACCATCTCTTCAGCCCCACAAACAATACCTTCCTTTGTCTTGAGTCTCCTAACTATTGTCAATAAACAAAAACAAGTATGTAATATGAAAACAGAGTTTAGAATGAAATATTTTTAGACAGGATCTCACTATGCAACCCAGCTTGTGACCCTCTTGTCTCCTTCTACCAATTGCAGGGATTACCTCTGAACCCAACTATAGAATGAAAATTTAATTCTTTTGTTTTCAAGTGGAGAAGTTTAAAAGCATACTGGCCAAAGTTGATAGTTCCAAAATAGCAGTGGAAGGGAATTTCTTAGAACCATGGCACATTAAAAAGAAAGAATAAGAAAATAGAGACTAGAGAGGAGGTAGTAAATATTTACTCTAAAACAGAACTGGACAGAAGGTTTTCCTGGATTATTTGGCTTCTGTGTGTCCTGCCAGGTAAAAGTGACAATTTTAGGCATCCTTGCCATTGCAATAACTACATAAACAAAGTAAAAGCTATGTACTAAAATAAAAAAGGCTTCAGCAAATAAATTTGTAAGCAACAAGTATATATGTGGCAGTTAGAGTTTTAGACCTTATAGTGAGGTCCTTATTACATGTAGAGTTGACATTTGGGAAGGGTGATAGAAGTTGGTTTAATTTTATTCTTCTACTGGTAGGTTTCCAATTTCTCCAGCACCATTTGTTGAAGATGTCTTATTTTGTCCAGTGTGTATTTCTGGCCCCATTGTCAAAGATCAGGCAGCTGTAGCTGCTTGAATTTAGAGGTGGGTCTCTATACTTTCCCAATGTTCTGTGGGTCTGTTTTTATGCCAGTACCATGCTGTTTTAGTTACTATGCCTTTAAATTAGGTATGGTGATACCACCAGACATATTTCTTTTCTTGAGGATATTTTGGGCTACCTGAAGCCTCCTGTTCTTCCATATGAATTGTGAGGTGTTCTTCCATATGAATTGTGAGGTGTACTCTCTCATATGAGGTTCCTAACTGGAATCAATTGGAGATGGTTGAAGTTGGTACTAAGCACCAAGAATATGGGAATAAAACTAGAATGAGACCACAGGAGAGAAGAAATAGAGAAAGAGGAGAGGAGGAGTTACTTCACAGGTTAAGGAAGAGAGAGGTTATTGGGGCAGAGAGAGCATTACATAAAAATTGAGACAACATGAACCAATTCCATAGAAACTTTTATTCTGGCTAGCATTCTACAAAGTATAACCACTGATAAAGAGGGAGGGGTACAGTCCAGACAGAAGGGAGGAAAAAGCTTAACCTTAAAGCCAAGGACTTTGTCTGGTAAATCCCAAGTCCCAGAGTTAGATTGCACCCCTACAGTTGGCGGTTTACCAGGTAGACCCATGAGCTCACCAAAGCAATGCAGACCATTGCCAAAACACTTAATTATCTGCCAAAGCAAAAAGGTAAGACCCTGATGCTTAATACATCACAGACTGTGGTCACTGGACATGATAACATCGTGCTGGGACAGAAAGAGAAAGCAGCTCCCTCCTGGCTACCCGTCATAGTACTAGAAAGCCCTGATGGGAGCTGTTGAAGGACAACAGTCACCACCATCGTGAATAAGCAGGGGACCCTGCAGAGTGTGGAATCAAACAGCCAGACAAGAAGTACCCACTTGTGCAACAGTGGCATGCAGTCTCTGCACTTAACCAACTGTTCTCTGATTGGACATGAGGCCTTCTCAGTGGGAGAGAACTCATA
The DNA here is from genome assembly GCA_036346955.1 of Dipus sagitta. Classification (NCBI taxonomy): domain Eukaryota; kingdom Metazoa; phylum Chordata; class Mammalia; order Rodentia; family Dipodidae; genus Dipus; species Dipus sagitta. The sequence continues at coordinate 25,398,199 of CM070783.1, forward strand.
CCTATACTGAAAACCAAATCAGAATCCCATATCCAAGAAACTCAGACTTTAGAAAGAAGCCCACCCTGCTATCTGGAGAATAAGAATAGGCTTACATTCTAAAAAGTCTCTCAAATAACTTTTCAGATCCAAAGGCCTATAAACTACACTGTCAAGTTTTGTAACAGCAGTAGCCCTAGTTCTTGGTACTAACTTTCTGTATCAGTTACATGTTTTTTGTTTGTTTGTTTGTTTCTATAACAGAAAAAAAAAAAACACCCAACAAGAACAACATAAGTGGGAGGGTTTATTTTGGCTTACAGTTTGAGGGTGTACAGTCCTTCATGACAGGGAAGACATTATTGGGGGCAAGAGGCAGCTGGTCACATTGCATCAATAAACTACTCATTGCCTTCATCCTCTTTATACAGTCAATGACCCTGGTCCATGAAAAGGTGCTGCACATCATTAGGGTGGGTCTTCCCACCTCAATTAACCTAATCTAGAAACTCCATAGGGAGTGATAGCCTGTCCAGACGTATGCCTGATTGGTGATTTTAAACCACATCATAGTAACAATCAATATAAACTATCACCTGCTCTTAGTCTCATAAGTAGCAATTATAGGAATTCAAATATGCTAAAAATGTCATAAACTGCTTCCTTTAACTGAAAAGGTGAAAAATTATCAACATCAAGGAAAGGAGAAATATCTAATGCCAGGATTACTAATATTTACAGTAAGAATTATTTTTCTAGCAATATACTTGGAAAGAAAACTAAATGCCCTGCTTGTTTTCCTGTTCCAACTCCCACTGCAATACATGAGAGATGCTACAATAGGAAAACAGATTAAATTTGGTGCATATTTATAGGGGAAATAGTATTTGCAGAAATTGGTGCAATCTGTAGTTGTAAGTACCCACTGTGATATCTTGGGACCTATCTCCCACGGATAAGGAAGGTGACTGTACTCAGCTGTCCAACACTTTTGCTTCAGTACTATGGTAAAAGGATTTTTTGAAACCTTAAACACAGGCAGGTTGTTTCTTCCAAAGAAAACCCTGGCTAGGTTGTGGAAAGCTTAGCTTCTTATCTCGAAAGGCTATCTTCTAGATGGAGCCATCAGTGAGCTCTTCATCTCCACATCAACAGGAGAGCTGAGCTCAGATAAGAATCCTGGAGGGGACGTCTGTGATATCTTAACAGATTTAGAGGAGGAGGACTGCTGCACAAGAACTTCGAAGGAACAGTGTTTCTATTCTAGCAGCTTTGGAAAATCTCACACAGTACCATATTTCTTGAGAATAAGATGATTGCCCCAGATTCCTAGGGAGAATTCAAAAGACACGATGGGTGAAAATGAGCCATGGAAACCATCAGTTTCGGGGTTATCCATCAGTTTCCATGTCAGACTCTTCTTGGCTGTGTAACTATGAGGGAGAAAATGTAGATGATTTGACATTTTTTTTGAAACCACCGTGCATTCTGAGCTACCTGTGGGAGGTTCAGCCTCTTAGAAGCTTCATAATTCTTGTCCATTACCCAATGCACCATGAAGAAATGGGGATCCCTGTCCCAGGTCTGTTTAACCAGGTGCATGCCTACTTCTAGTGTAGACCTACCAACTCAGCCCACAGCTCCACTTTGCCTTCCATTTTCACTTTGGAGATGAAGGACAAAAAAGGCCAAGAAGTTATGCTGCCTTATCATAAAGAAAACGATGCTTTATATTAACTTTCATGTCTAGCACAGAGGAGATGCACATCCTGCCATCTATTCTATATTACGAAAACAATACATTTAACATCTTATAAGCCATGGTCCTATGGAAACATCAGTGACTACTAAATACTGAGGCTGTCTTGATGGACAGTATTCAGCTGGTAACTTATTTGCATATCAGGTGCCAGCTATTGTGCTACATATTGAAAAAAATGACAATGAAGAAAATGAACAAGGCCACTGCATAACAGAGTTCTCAGCTTAGAGGGAAGAGGCAAGCAGGATGGTGATTTCTACCACTCTGATCAGCACCACAACAGGAGACACAGCATATGCCTCCATTGCCTGGTGGAAGACACAGAAGAAGCCCAGCTGGGAAGTTCCCTGAAAGAACGTGTTTGTCTAAAGGAAAACCTAAAAGACTGAGTAGAGCCAGGTGTGGTGGAGTGCACCTTTAATCCCAGCACTCGGGAGGCAGAGGTAGGAGGACTGCTGTGAGTTCGAGGCCACCTTGAGACTCCAAGACTCCACAGTGATATCCAGGTCAGCCTGGGCTAGAGTGAGACCCTACATTGAAAAACCGAAAAAAAAAAAAAAAAAAACAAAAACCTAGTGGTGTGTGTGTGTGTGTGTGTGTGTGTGTGTGTGTGTATGCTTGCACACATGTGTGACAGCAAAGAAAGAAGGACTGAGGCCTGCTTAATTCCAGTAGACCAAAGAGCAAGAGCAAGCCATGGGTGAGAGTTTTTAGATATGAAGTTGGAAAAGGAAGTAGGAACCAGATCCCAAAAACCTTTCCAATGATATTAAGCTTAAACCTTCTCCTGGGGGCAATCCTGTACTTAGGAAGGTTTTTTATAACCAGGGTAACAGCATAATGAGATTTGTATTTTATAAAATCCTCTCTGGTTGCCAAGTAGTGGGAATTAGATGAAAGGAGACCATTTAGGAAACATTCACATAGAGGAATGATAAGCTTAAAGGAATACATTGAATTTGCAAAGAAGAAAAATTTCTTGAAATAAAAGACTTTAAATCTGTGGAAAAGAATACATTAAAATAGGCAAACTTCTAGTGCCCACTTCTAGTCTTCTTCAAGGGAAAAAAGTGGAATTTATTCTAGAAATAGCTGACTGTAAGAACTGAAAGAAGATATTCACAAGGACAGCCTGAAACACCTTGTTCTGCTAGAAAGTGAAAGTTTAAACAAACATGCATCTCCAAGTTCATCCACTAAAGATGGAGATATATCAAAAGTACACAGGAGTCAAAGAGGAATCCCTAGTAACAAATCGTAGTACAACTCTATTGCTAAAATAATAGGAATACAATTAGTTTGCAATCCAAAGTGTGTGTGCATATATACATATATACATTTATAACACTATGGGCTATATAAATCTACACATATATAACACTATGTTTTATATACTATATGTCACTACATATCCATAACACTACATATACATAGTGTCACATAGGAGTAATAAATAAGTCATATAACAACCAACAAGGAAGCGTAGACAATCTTCCATGAAAAAAAAACTCTGTGTAACTCATAGGCTCTACCTTTAAAGAGGTGGAGGACAAGCCCTCAGTCCTTAAGTGTGTGCTGCACCTAATGGCTTCCTTCCAAAGATCTCAAGACAACCAAGACTGGCCGTGATGATCAGGAAGCAGGTGACCATGGCTAACATTGACAATGATGGTCATTTTGATGATGTGTACACTTGTAAGGTGTGTTGAGAATGGTCCTTTCCCTCTCTTGCCTTTCTCCCAAAACTCCATAGCCCCAGTAAAGTTAGGAGAAAACATCAGACAAATTATAAGTGAGGAATATTCCCCACAATATCTGTCCAGTATCATCAAAACTAATAAGATTGTGAATCCATAAAAAAATTAAATTAAGATCATCAAAGATAGGCTGGAGATATGACTTAGTGGTTTAAGGTGTTTGTTTGTAAAGCCTGATGGCCTGGGTTAGGTTTACCAGTAACAACATAATGCTAGATGCACAAAGTGGCTCGTGCATCTGGAGATCATTTGCAGTGGCAGGATGACCTGGGCATAACAATTCTCTCTCTCCCTTTCTCTCTCTCTCTCATAAATGCATAAATGAATGAATGAATGAATATTTTAAAAGGTCATCTCAAAGGTAAGAAAAGTCACATCCAAGAAGCAGTAATGTAGTTTAATGAATACATTAGTATTCTTGGTGGGTTCTGGGGCAGAAAAAAACATTATAAAAACTAAGGAAATCTGGGCAAAAAGTGGCTTAATTTAATAATAACAATGTATCAAATATTGATAAATTAGTTGTAACAAATACAAATGCTCATAAGGGGAGAAGCTAGGTTGTCATATATTCTCTTCACAATTTTTTCTCAAATCACAGAATTATTCTAAAATAATACCTACTAAATATGGCCATAATTAATTAGATAAAAATAAAGATGATGACATCAAAATAAAAGAGAGACTGATTGAGAGGAGGAGAAGATATGATGAAGAGTGGAGTTGTGAAGGAGAAAGTGGGGGGGGCTAGGGAATTCTCATGGTTTATTGTCTATAACTATGGAAGTTGTCGATAATAAAAAAAAAATACAAAAAAGAATTATTCTAACATAAGATACATTTTTAATAAATAAGCAACAGGGGCTGAGGATATAGCTCAGAGGTAGAGCACTTGTCTAGCACATGTGAAGCCATGGGTTCAATCCCCCTGAATTAATGAGGAAAGCTTCTTCAGCCATTGTAGAACTTCCCTTGGATCTGTCAGCTTCAATAAATTCCTTCCTCCCATAAACTGTGCCTGGTTTGGAAGCAATGTGACGCTGACTATGACATCTTAAATTATCCATACAATAATTATATGCAATTACATGCATATAACATATAGAGCAAGAGGTATATATAAATGTTTACATATACAATGTAAGATAAAGCTTTCATTTACCATTGGATCATAGTGTCTTTATTGTGACTTACTTTAACTTAATAGATAATCCTCATCTCTGTAATAAGCTCTCAGAAAGAAGTAATTGATTCCAATGTAAATTAATGTTTAGGCTCTGATTGGTTTATCTAAATTTGTAGTCTCATTCATTCTGAAAATTTCTGCTTTAAAATAGAGTGTTTAACCCATTTTATATTAATGTAACTACTATGATGATTATATTTAGGGTGTGTCTTTTACCACCTGTTTTCTATATATCTCAGATATTTTTCTTCTCTTTCCATAATATTTCAATTTAAGTGAAATTTCTCATAACTATTTGTATTTATACAATATCTTTTTAGTAATCTTTTCTGTATTTTTGGTGATTTCCCTAAAGATTATTGTACTTGAGCTGGAGAGAAGGACCATGGATTAAAGCACTTTCCTGCAAAGCCTAAGAACCAGGGTTTCATTCCCCATTACCCAAGTAAACCAGATGTACAAGGTTGTGTATGCGTCTGGAGTTCATTTGCAGGGGCTAGAAAGCCTGGTATGTGCCCATTCTCTCTCTCTCATTCTCTCAAATTAGTTTATTAACTAAAAAGACTAGTGTGAATATATTTTAACTTTTTTTCCTTACAATTAATATTGTATCACTTTAAGCTAGGCATGGTGGCACACATATTTAATTTTCATACTTTGGAGTCTAAGGTGGGATTGCCATGAGTATGAGGCCATTCTGGAGCTACAGAGTGAGTTCCAGGTCAGCCTGAGCTAGAGACCCTGCTTCAAAAAAAAGGAAATATTGCATCACTTTATAGAAAATGTAAGTACCTGGGCTAGGAAGATGGAGATTGCTCAGCAGTTAAAAGCAACTAGTACTTAAACCTCAGAGTCTCTAGGCCAAAAAGCACTGAGTTTGACTCCTCAGAACCCATGTAAAAAGCTGAATGAGGCCACATACTTTTGTAACGCCAATCCATGGCAAATGTAGACTAAAAAATGTCAGAGACATGCTGGGGCTTGCTGAACATGGCAATGGCAGCTCTGAGTTGAGGGAGAGACCCCATGTCAAGTAAATACATGGGTGATCATAGGGAAGGACACCTGAAGTTCTCCTCTAGCCTTTGAATTCATGAACACACATGTGCAAATAAACATCAGACACCACACCACATACCTACTCTACACATAATACATGAAAAATGTAAGAACCTTGTATCTTTCATTTTATGTTATAATTGTTAGTGTCAATTTATTAAGAATAAATATCAATATAAAGTAACTATTTTGTTTTATAAATATATTTATGGTTGTCAATTATAATTATCTTCAGGATATGTCAACTATAAACAGATGCACCTAAAAACAGAGCCCTACAAGCACATGAAAGAAAAACAGGCAGAGTTAAGAGAAATACCATTAAATATTTGAAGGTTCCATTTTTAATGTAAACAAAAACAACCTAGATAAAAGATCAACAGCAACAAAAAATCAAAGCCTTGAACAACACTGTTTTAATGATTACTCTTGGTATCAACTTGTTGGAATTTAGAATAAACATTGAAACAAAGCTGTGGAAATGCTTATGAGTGATTTTCTAAACTGGGTTATCAGAGGTGGGAAGATGCAACTTAACACTGGGTGGTTTCATTCCATGGACTGGGGTTCTGGACTCAATGAGAAGGAAAAGTGAGCTGAGTAGCAGCATCCATCACTCTCTGCTTTCTCATTGCAGACTGAATGTGACCAGCTGCCGCATGCTTCTGCTACCATGACTTTCCTACTATAATGGACCGTGGCCCGGACCTATAAGCTGAAATAAACCCTTCCTTCTTTACATTGCTTCTTGTCATTTGGTCATAGCAACTAGAAAGGTAAATATATAGCTGCAAACATAGGAGACCTAAAAAGACATGTACAGAATACTATACACTTCAGTAGTAGAATGCATATTCTTCTTAAGAGCATACGGACTGTTTTATTTTAAGACAGATCATATATTAGACCATTAAGCATCACCTAGTAAATTTAAAAGGATTATAGTCACAGAAGTATGTTCTCTAACGGAATGGAATAAAGTTCAAAATCAGCAATCAGAGAAATTTGAGGAATTCACAAATAAGCAGAAATCAAACCACATACTCTTAAACAATGAATAGGCCAAAGGAGAAATTTAGAAAGGATAACAGAAGATATACCAATGTGAGTGAAAATGAACAATTTCAAAGCCCATAAGATAATGCAAAATCAATACTATAAAAATTAAAGCTATGAACACAAACATTTAAAAACACACAAAAAACTATAATCAAAAGCCTTGCATTTTATTTTAAGAAATTAGGAAAAGGAAAGAAAGAAAACTCAACCAAAAGGAAGATAAGAAAAAGTAAATATTATAATGGAACTAAATCATATAGACCATAGAAAAACAATAAAAGTTAATTCAAAAAATAAATTAAATAGGGCTGGAAAGATGGCTTAGAAGTTAAGGTGCTTTCCCCAAAGGCTAATGACCGAAGTTTGATTCCCCAGTACTCACATAAAGCCAGATGCACAAAATGATGCATGCATCTGGAGTTCTTCGCAGCAACTGGAGGCCCTGCTGCACCCATTCTCTCTGATTCTCTTCTATCACTCTCTTTCTCTGCTTGAACATAAATAAATAAACATATTTTTAAAATAAAAAATAAACAAAACCAATAAAATTTTTATCTAGATTGAAAAAATCAGATAACTCACAACTTACTGAAATTGAATGGAAGAGAAAGCATTGCTAAAGGCCTTACGTAAAAGGAAGAATGAAAAGGTATACTATGGACAACACACACCAACAAGTCAACACATTTAAAGTAGGCCAATCCATAGACAGAAAAACACAGCGCCAATGCTGATTCAAGGGGAAAAAAAGGACTTATAGTAACTACAGGCTCTAAATTAGTCTTTTTAAAATTTTACACAGACAAATCTCCATGATCACTTGGCTTCCTAAGCACAGAAGAAGGTCACACTTCAGAATACTCAATGAAGCCAGGTTAGTAAATGAGGCAAGGTGTGCATGTGCATGACACAAGGTTGCCTCCTTCTTGGAGCAGGCTACGATCTGCTTGTTCAAAGCCTACTGGAACCAAATACAAAGTTTTACCTATTCAGTTACTTTAAAGCTGCTTTTTATCACATGTGGAGCTTGTTTGCTTTGAATATTGTGCAGAACTGCACCAATATCTGGGAACTTCAGATAAAAATAAACCTTATATGAAAATCCTAAAGTGATTGCTGCCCTCAGAACTGTCTGTCTACCATGATCAAGAAATTCAAACCAGAAAGGGAGAAGATCCATGGCTTGATGTAACTATTACCATGTTTAATAGTGCATAAGTATCTCAGAGATTTCTCCTAATGAAAGAAACAAACACCCACAAAAAAAATCCATGCCTCTTCAACATGGCAATGCAGACTCCTGCCCAGCTATTAGAAAGAAAATTTCAAAATATTCATATTAGTACAACACTCTTGACTTGCACATAACAGATTTTGGTATATAGAAAATCCCAAACTCTGGGTGTGGTGGCACACGTACTCAGGAGGATCCCTTTGAGTTCTGGGTCAGCCTGAACCAGAGTGAAATTATGTTTCAAAATTCAAAAGAGAAGGAAAGAAAAATATCCAAGAAGTTCCTCTCTTCACTCATATCCACTCCTTCACTCTTCTTTCCTCTCCCCTCATCTCTATCTTCCCTTTTGCCATCAGCTAAGAAATGTTATGAAAAATGTTAAGACATGATTTACATAAAAGTAAATTAAATTATATTTCTATACATTTTTTCAACCCAAAAATAAAATTAAGAAAACTTGTTCATTTGAAATGATATCAAGAATAACACATTGATTGTGAATAAGTTTAGCAAACTCAGTGAAAGACATACACAGTAATAGCTGCAAACTATCATTGACACATGAAAAATCCAACTAAATGAATTGCCATATTGCCATTTATGTATTTGCCAAGATTCATCTATATATTTAATGTAATGCCTGTGAAATCCTAATTGTCTGCTTTGGAGACATTGACAGGATGATGTTAAATTTGTATAAGAATACTCAGCCATACAACTCCTGGACACATACCCTAAGGACTACTCACTACCTTAGAGACACTTACTCTTCTGTGTTTATAGCCACTCTATTTACAGTAGCTAGGAAATGGAACCGGACTAGAAGCCCTTCAACTGATGGGTGAAATCAAGATGTGGTACATTTGCACAGTGAAATTTTATTCCACCATATAGAAAACTGAAATTTACAAGGAAATGGATAGATCTGGAAATAATTATGCTAAGTGAGGTAATCAGGCTCAGAAAGTCAAATGCTGTATGTTCTTTCTCATATATAGATCCTAGCTTCAAATGTTTAGATTTGTATGTGAGTGGGAATAAAAATCATTAGTAGAGACCAGAAATCTAGAAAGGGGCTATGAAGGAGGAAAGAGAGAGGAAGGTTTGAGTGGATGGGATAGTAGATATGAAAGTAAAGGGCAGCATATTGGGCGGGAGATCATCTAAGGGGAAGGGATGCTGGAGAGGAGAGTAGGAGTTAATCAACATTTATGAAGCAGCCATATGAAAACCTACTTTTTTACTACTTAATAATGGTCTATGTTATAAAAATAGAGAGTTTGGGCAAATGTATCTTGTAAGGGTGAATAATGCTATACCCAGAAGTCATAGATTGTTATTAGAAAAACTTTCAGCTCCAGAGAAGGGATACCTTCCAGCGAGTTGTTGGCCAGGGAGGCCTCTGCTGCCCCCAAAACATTACAGGCTATTGCCAAGGCTCTTGGCTGCCCACCAGAACTAGATGGTGAATCACTGAAGACTCTACATATTTGGGCTGCAGGTCATTGAGAAATCAAGTTGGAGCTGATCTGGAAGCCTTCTCCCTGTTGACTAGCTGTCAGGATGCTGGAAAGACCTATGGAGCCTGTGGGGAAGAAAAGTCATCAACTGTGTTAACAGCAGTGGACCCTGCAAGCTCTATGGCTAGGCAGTCAGGACAAATGTGCCAACTGCTGCTATGGTGACATGCTTCTATGGGGGAAACTAACTGCTGTCTGAGTTTGCCTGGAATTCCTGCCTGTTACTTAAATCATAATGAAAAGCCTATGGCTCAGGATGTCATAATGTCTAGGGGGGAAACTGGCACTGTTATCTGTCTAAATAGATATAATATGCCAACCAAACTGCCCTTTAAATATTTATGATTTACTTTATTTACTTATTTGCATGGAGAAAGGGAGAGGGAAAGTTAGAGGGATACAGAGAGAGAGAGAGAAAGAGAGTGAGAGAGAGAGAATGCAAACATGGACACTTGCCTCTGGCAAATGATCTTCAGATACACATGCCACTTTGTGCATCTTGTTTTACATGGCTACTGGGGATTAGAACCTGGAATGGAAGGCTTTGGTATCAAGCACCTTTAACAGCTGAGCCCATCTCCCTAGCCCTAATACTTAAGTTTATGCCCATATATTAATGCTTCTCTCATGTCTTGTTAAAGAAGCTTCTCTTTTCAGGTGGTGGTGACCAATGGGGTGATTCCAAACTCACCAAAATGCTGAGAAATGACAGTAGAGTGCTCAGCACTAAATAAGACATCTCTGTCACACCCTCCACTACTTGGAGACCACTGCAGAAGAGGCAGCAGAAAGATTGCAAAAGCAAAAGGAAGGGGAGAAGTGCTTACAGTTTTGTCTTTCAGACACAGAGGTGTTGACATTCGTGATCTCAATGGATGATGCTATCTACAAAAGACTGACATAGAAGAGAGACTACTTGGAAAGAATAAGGGATTAAGTGGAGGAGGGGTTTGGCAGGGGAAAAAAGAGTGTAGTAGGAGAGGATTAAGATCATGGTATATTGTTTACATTTATATAAGTTTTTAATAAAAAAGTTCTAAAATTCATGTAGAGATAGAAGGGATATAGGATGGTAAAAAAATGATGCTGAAAAGGTAGATCAAAGATGAAAGACTGCCACTTTCTGCTTTCAAAAGTTAAACTCATTGGTGTAATAATGAATATTGTGGGATAAACAAAAACATCAATAGAATAGAATACATAATCCCCAAATAATATCGTATATTTATGGTGAATTTATTTCCAAGTAGGATGCCAACAAAATTCATTAATAAGTAGTCATTCCAATGGAAGAAAACTCAGTAGCAAAGGCCAGTAAGCTAAAACAGAGATATAAAGGGAAGAAAAAGAAAGGAGGGGAGGATTTTATAGGATGGTATTGTATATATATAAGTAGAAAAATAGATTAATGGGGGTGAAAAGGCCCAAGTGAGGTCAGGGAAGTGACTGAGTAAAGGAAAAGTGGAGGGAGGGCTAATCAAAATCTAAGAGGATATAAATAATTCATATGGAAACCTACTTTTTTGGGCAATGGAACACTCAGGAGGCAAAGATTGTTGCTAGAAAATTTTCAGTGCAGGGATGGGATATCTTCCAGTAAGCTGATGGCCAGGGAGGTCCCTGATGTCCCCAAAATATTATAGGCCATTGCTGAGGCCCTTGGTTTCCCACCAGGAATAGATGGTAAGACCCTATTGCTGAAGACTCCACATACTTGGGCTGCAAGGCCACTGAGAAATCCTGCTAGAACTGAGCTGATAACCTCCTCCATGTATACCAGCTGACAGAAAGCTGGAAGAAGCCATTCTGCATGCAGTTCAATGGTAAAGAGAGAAATCACCAGCAAAGATACTCAACAGTGGACACTGCAAGCCTTATATTTGGCCAGCCAGGCCAAATGAGCCAACAGATGCAATAGTGGCACATCTGTCATGGTGAAAACCAACTGCCCTCTAATTGGACTGGAGGCCCGCTCCATGGGAGGAAATCCTTGATACTGAAAACTTAAAACAGGGGGAGTCATGAGCCCTAGGGGTGTAACGTCTGCTGCTGTCTGGCTAAATGTATATACTATGCTTATCAAACTGCCCAGTAAGAACTTCTCTTAATGTTCATACCTATATTTTAATGCTACTCTCACTTTTGGTAGAGAATCTTCTCTTTTCAGATGGCAGTGACCTTGGGATGACTCAGAAGGCATCATGGTGTTAGAAAGAAGTGACAGGAGTGCTCAGCACTGCAATATTTCTATCACACCTTCCAAGGCTCAGGGTCTATTGTGGAAGAGGTGGCAGAAAGAATATAAGAGCCAAAGGAAAGGTAGGACTCCTTACAACGTGCTCCCCCCAGACACAAAATGGACTGGACATCCATGACGTCACAGTGCCTGACACTACCTACACAAGACCATCATAAGAGGAAGAAAATATCATGACAACAAAATAAAAGAGATACTGATTGAGAGGGGGAGGGGTTATGATGGAGAATTGAGTTTCAAGGGGGAAGGTGGAGGGAGAGAGGGAATTACCATGGAATATTGTTTACAACCATGGAAGTTGTTAATAAAAACAGTTGAAAAATAATAAAATAAATAAACATTAAAAAGCAGTCATTCCAACAAGTGCTAATATTATAATTTTATCTCTATATGCATAAGTCTCATAGGGGTGTTACTTCAAAATGAATCAGATACTTCAGGGTAAAGTCTAAACTTGTAAAATTTCCATAGGACAGACAAACTGGTGCCAAACTTTGTGAGAATTAGAGTATGCCATTTCCTTAGCTTTGTTTCCAAAAATGCATATAAGGAAAAAAAAAAAGCCTAAAAAATACACCTAATCAAAGCTAAAAATGTGTGCATCAAAGGATAAAAAGTGTTAAGGCATTCAAAGAATGCTCATAGAATGGGAGGGAAATGCCTAATTATGTACCTGATAAGAATCTAGCACTCAGGGAGGTAAAGTCAGGAAGATTATGAGTTTGAGACCAGATGGGAAAACAAAAACCAACTAAAACAAATAAGAGCTGCCAATTACCCCCACAAATACTCTTATTTGGATATAAGGTCAAATAAAACTCACCAGGAAGAAAATCACGCTAGTTAGTGAGAACAGAGTCAAAAGCCTAGGGCTTGGGAAGCCAAAGCCACTAGAGGGAAGCTGCCACTGTTCTTTGACTGAATGGTGATAGGATATCCATCAAAATGCCTTCCTAAATGTGTATGATAATGTCCTTAGAGGAATGCTATTCTCACTCTTTGTTAGTATTCTTTTAATTTTCAAGATGGTAGTGAATACTGAGGAGATACAGGACTTATCAAGGTAATAAGAAGAGAAAGCCCAGGGCTTAGCACCGGATGAACCACAGCCAGCCATGGCTCAGAACAATGCAGAGGAAGTGACAGAATGAACGTGAGTGCTGCTCTCAGTACTAGTCACAGAACCTTCTCTATGGAGACGGTGGTAGAAACAGAGGAGACTCAAAACACATCAAAGTAGAAAATAAGAGGCTACAGATAGCTCAAACCTAAATGAAATATCTATGTTTTATGGCTTCCAAGGCTCAGGGAACTGTGAAGAAGAGGGAGCAGAAAGCATGTAAGAGCCACAGAGTGGCAAGAAGTACTCAAGGGCACTGCCCTTCTTACATGAACTAACTGGCGCATTCATGGCCCATCAACATTTTGACAGGGAGGAAATAATAGGACCAAAGGAATGAGACAATAAAACAGAGGAAGGGCTATGTAGAAAGAGTAGGGTACTCAGTGGAATTGGGGTGGAGAGGGGCCTAAAATAAAATAAAATAAATAAATAAATAAGCCAACCCAAGTCATAACTAGTGAAAGGATAAGAAGGGTATTTTTCCAAGTTGTAGAAATATTCACCAAACACAGGAAAAATTGTTCAATGATAATCTTCACTGGGAAAGGAAAATGGCAAATCACACCCACAATGAGATTATAATTATACAATTATAATAAGAATATAGAAAGTATTAATTGTTGGAAAGAGTGTGAAGAAATAGAAACATTTATTTATTGCTGGGGATTATAGAAAATGGTCTCACTTCTCAAAACAGTTCTGCAGCCCAATGTGAGCTTGACAGAGTTCTCGTATCACAAGCAAGCCTATTGTAGGATATACAACCCAAGAGAATTTATGACACAAGTTCATACAAAAACCTTTTACACAAACATTCAATCCTTATTACTTGGGATAGTTAAAATGTGGTAACAACTCAAATGTCCATCAGTTGGTGGATAAACAAGTGAACCATCCAGTGGAAGTCTGAGAAGGACCTTAAACGAGCCAGACACAAGGCACATATTTATATGAAATTTCCAGAACGGACAAGTCCATGAAGGTGATGAAAATATTGCAAATCATGAACCTGGTGAGAGACTCTTGGTACCTGAGGCTGTGGGAAAGAATACAGAATGACAGCTAACAACACGGGGCTCACTCAGATTGAGGAAATATTTTAACATGGATACCATTCGTGGTCACACAGTTTTGGGACTACATGGAGAGTCACCAGATTGTACACCTGGAAACGTAAAGCTTACAGTGTGCTGGTTATATCTTAATTTAAGATTTTTGTAAAGGAAAAAGAAACCTTGTTATGTTAACATACATCATTTATGATTCCTGGTGATTTTCACTCCTTCTTACAGACCTGCTTTCCCATCTGGACAGCGTGCAGATCTTCCGTCAGCAGTGTTTGAACAAATACGCTGGCGGCAAACCCCTCAGGCTCTGCTTCTTTAAGATGTCTTCCTCCACCTTTGTGCGTGAGGAATATTTTCACAAGTTGACAGGACGGTTGATTTGTTTTGTTTTATATATCCTTTCACTATGTTCTTGGATTCCACTTGCTTCAGGATTTTTTTTAAATGAGAACTTGGCTATAACTCATATCGTTTTCATCCTCTATAAATTGTGTAATCTGTTTCTTTTTTTTTTTTCTCTTTGGAGTCTTAAGCAGTTTTACTATTGGAATAATTCTAGGGTGTGGGGATGTATGTATTTTACCTTACTAAGGTTCATGAACTTCTCAAATATCTATATTTATTTATTCCACAAGTCATAAGACATTTTGTTACTATCCCCAGTGCTGTGCTTTAATTTTCAAATTTATTTTCTACATGTTCTTAAGATTAGGCAATTTCTGCTAACATAATCTTCAAGTTCAGTATTTTTTTTAACATCCAATTCATACCACAAGTCCTTCTGATAATTAATTTTTGTAAATTGATAGCATTATATCTAAGATGTATACCTAGCTCTTTTTGTTTTGATGTTGATTTTTTTGTGTGGGGGGAGGTTGTTTCTGGAACTGAACTCCTGGTCTCTGATATGCTAGAAAGCACTCTACCATGGAACAATACTCTCCACTCCTTTGATTTTCTATTTCCTAATCCATGATTATATTTTACTTTACATCTTTGAGTATAAATGGGACCACAGCTTCTCTGAGCCATCTTGGTATCAACCTCTATGCATTGAGTTTTCTCTTGAGTATGGTTCACATTTTTCTATCTCTTCATATATATGTATTTTAATTCCGAATTATATTTAGACGCTGTAAATGACATATTATCTAAATTTTTGATTTTGCTACATTACTCCACAGTATTTATTTTTAAAGCAGTCAGTGAATTTATCTGAATTCTACACTATTTCTCTGTAATGGTGCTGGTGGGGAGGGTAGAGGAGTCGGCAGCTGAATATCTGCTTACTTAGCACATCCAGGTCTAGCTGGACTGTTTGGTATCAGCATTGTGGATGCGTTATTTCCATGTCAGGGAAAGGTGGAAACAGAGGATATATATTAAGTTAAAATTTCCCTCTGAATCTTGAATTTCTCCTCTCACGAATTTCCCCTTTATTTTCTAGGGTTTGGAGTCTCCTGTTTTGTTTTGTGTTTTGTTTTCCTCCTGTTTGATGATTTTTTTTTATGTTAATGGCAATTTACCTTCCATCCTCATGAACTCACTGCCTGAGACAGCACCTCTTGGTTTTCATCTGAGTTTCAGTCAGTCAAGTTGGTCGCTGACTGGGGTCAGCCCTGAGGAAAAAAAACCATAAAAATTGCAAATACTGTGTTATTTTATAATTATTCCTCTTTCCTAGGTTTTGCCTTTTTTTTCCCCCTTTGGTTATTCTTCAGCACCTTCAAGCAGATGTTTTTAGATGTGTCTAAGAGTGTGTAGATATTATGAGCAGGAGGCTAGCTCTGAGAGGAGTCACTTCTCTAACAGCAGAAATGGGCTGACATGATTGAGCTACAACAGTGGTGAGCTCCATTCTCAGTGACAACACTTGGAGACAACAAATGAAAGGGCCAACATGTGTGACCAGTAATCATATGTGGGTTCATGTGTAAACACATGTGTGTTGCAGAGGCCCTGATCCCTGGTCCCACTGAAGAAAGTTCATGTCTGAGGGCTAAAGATGGAGAAGACACAGGATGTGCATCTAATGCTGAGGGAGGTTATGGGGATAAAGATGAGCTGTGGGCAAGAGTGAAGGACTCAGGACGCACTGGCCTGTGGAGACTGAGGTGAACCTTGGCAATGAGGGAGAAAGCGGAAATGTTCCTCATGTGTTGGTTTGCGTAGGGCAGCACGTCAGGATACAGGTTAGGCAGACGCAGCCGAAGAGCAGAGGTTGCTTGGTATGATCACATACATAACTGGTCCCTGGACTATGAACTTCACAAGGTCTAGAACAATACAGAGGGCTGTGGTGATGGTTCAGCAATAATAATGCTTGCTTCACAAGCATGAGGACCTGAGGTCATCCCCAGAACCCATGTAAACAGCCAGGCAGGCTTGTAAACCCAGTGCTAATGGATTGGGCTTCCTGTTCAGCCAGACTAACAAAAACAACAACAACAAAAAACAAAAAACAAAAAAAAAAAAAAAAAAACCATGGAACTCCAGGTTTCTGGTCTCAGGGAAATATTGTAGAAGAGTCATAGAAGATGATAGTTTACATCTTCCTCTGGCCTCTCTCTACATGTGTGCACATGGGTTGTGCACATCTGCATGTGCATATACCAGAAACTAGAGACAGGATAAAATAAAATTCTCTTATTGGAAGCAAAGTAGGGTCAGTTCATTAAGATGAGGCTTAGAAACCACATCCTGTTCTGGAAAGACACCACCCATACTACAGGTACGCAGTCTCACAGAAAATCATTCCTCCGCGGTCCAGAGTGGACAGGGTGGGACACAATAGCCCTGCATGTTCCCAGAGAGGCGAAGAGTCACAGCAAGCTATAGTCACTACCAAATAACAGCAGCAGGACTCAAAGTCAAGCCTATGAGTCCACTTCCTGGAATGTCAACGATTCACCAAGATTTTGAGAAAACCACAGGCCCCAAGCCCCCACCCAGTAGGAGATAGATGTCTTTCACGTACAATTGCAAAAGAAATCAAGACTTTGATTTACAAAATAGCAGTGCTTGTTAACTGGCCTCACCTCACTTTGCACTTTGCGAGCCAGAATTTGGAAGAGCTGGGCTGTCCCTTCTTGTTCATTAGCCATTTCAGGCAGGGTAGCATAGTTGGTCAGACTTTATGAAAGTAGACTCCAAATTCAAGTTATTGCATATTTTGTTCATAGTTTGGGTCTAATACCCTACTTATATGATGCAAGCATTGTACTCACTTTCCAAATAAAAGAGATGTTGTAGTAAATAGTATCTCTCCTAGCAGGACATCAGAAGCCTCCATATTTGTAAAGAAAACATTTAGTTTTATTGCTATCGAATTTTAAGTTAAATTGCATTTTCTGAATCTTAAGAGAAGTTTCCCCATTTCATAGAATAGGTACACACGAGACATGCAGGGATTCAGAACCACCCTATAAATTATGTTCAAGGGGCCTGGGGACATGGCTCAGTAGTTAAGGCACTTGCCCATGAGGCCTAAGGATCCAGGTTTAGTTCCTCAGCACCCACATTAAGACAGATGCACAGGTGGCACATGAGTCTGGAGTTTGTTTGTAGTGGCTAGAAGCCCTGGCGTGCTCTCTCTCTCTCTCTCTCTCTCTGTGTGTGTTTCATGAATAAATAAATAAATAATAACTAAATAAATAAACAAGCAAAGTTCAAATTCTTGCTTCAGCTAAGCTCTTAGGAGTTCTTGCATTCACTCACTCCTGAGCATGGTGTCAATAAACAGCCGCTTGATGAGTGTTTGTTGAATGACTGATGCACACCATTCATTCTGTGGCTCCTACCAAAGAACATGTGGATGATATCACTCAATGTTTGAGGGACCATACAAAGGCCCCAGGCATGACCTGAAAATGTGTGTTCTGCCTTCTTCTTTACTTCTCAACCACAAAAATCACGATTTTTGGTGGGGTGGGGGGAGGATTGACATGGGATGATAGTGTAAAATGGCAGAATGTATTTAAAAAAAAATAGATTATTATGAGACCCATAGCTGGAGCTGGGAAACAAGTCAGAACCATATCCAAACATAAACCCACTCTCCAATATCAAGCTACCGTCAATTGTGGGCTACAAGAGGGCCTACACCTATTAAATTCTCTATAAAAAAAAGGGTTATCTCATTTGTCCTGATGCTAACTTACTCTCCGTTGGAGAATCTGCTTCTCTTTTGCAGGTAGATGTAGATCCTAAGGAGAGAGCCACCCCATCATATCTCAAAAGGGCCCAGGCTGAAACTAAGAAAAATTGGAGAAACAAGCAAGGGTGCTGTTTTCCTGATGAACTAGATACCAACACAAGGGGGAAGGAGATCAGCACAGAGAAAAATCAACTCCTACCAAATCAGAGAGCCAGAGCCTCAGAGCCCCCCAACACCTCATCACTGAAGCAGACCCAACATGGCTCAGGGAAATTTTGCGGAAGAGGGGACGGAAAGAATGTCAGAGCCACATGTTGGGTCATGATATGCAGAGACATTTAGCTTACCCATAACTGTGGGCTAACTCCACAATGCATGACCCGTATACCTCAACAAGGAGGGGCCAAGGGGAGGGGTAGGTCATGGATGAGCCTAATAATGGTACCAAACTGACTGTAAAAAAAAAATAAAATAAAAAATAAAAATGAAAAAAATAGATTATGAAGTGCAAAATGAGCTATACTTTGGTTTGTTTCTTTCTTCGCCATGTCTCTGTGCCTTAATATACACAAAACACACAGGAGATCTTCAGGTAAAATATTTATCACACGATCATATTAGCCACAGAAACCACATTGCTGTGGACTTGGTGACCACACTGAGAATGTTCAGGTTTGAGGGATAGATTTACCAGTAAAGAACTTATTGTGTAAGTATAAGGACCTGTGTTTGGATTCTCAGTACTCACGTAAATGCCAGGTGAGCATGGTGACCCCATGTAATGTAATACATGGAGGCAGAAACCAGAGATCCCAGGGGCAAGCTGCATAGCTAGAGTAGCTGACTGGCAAACTCTGGGACCAAGTGAGAGATCCAGCCTCAGTGCAATAAAAACAAGAGCAATCCAGGAAGACGCTCAAGGTCAGCCTCTAATTCCCATATCACAAACATGTGCATGTGTGCCCACAAACATACACACATGCAGGCACATCCCGTACATATGCAAGAAATATGAAAGAGAGAGAGAGAGAGAGCGATCTTTACATACCATGGTGATGTCATAATTATACTCTGAGGTTTTTCATGGTGTCCATTACATAGTAATATGTGGTAGGTACTCATTAAATATTAGTTAAGATGACACAGTAAACAACTATATCAATAGATATGTTCTGCTTAAGTAAGTTTGACATTTGTTTTTTTTGGGGGGGTGTTTGCATGATGTGTGGGTGTTTGTGTGTGTGCATGTGTGTGTGTGTGTTCATGTGTGTATGCCGGCATGCGCATGGTACAGTGAGTATGTGGAGGTTGGAGGCCAGAGGCAGGGTTGGAAGACAACACTAGGTATTGGTTCTTGACTTCTATCTTATTTAAGGCAGGGTTCCTCACGGGTCACTGTTGTGTTTACCATCTAGCTGGCCCATAAATTTCTAGAAGTTTCTCTTGCCCCCGCCTCCCTTCTTGCTGTATGCACACTGGGATTGCTGACACTAGTTCTACACTGTCCAACGTTAATGGGTTCTGGGGATCCAAACTCAGATACTCATGGGAGTGGCAAGCCCTTTATCCACTGAGCCATCTCCCCAGACTCTTGGTTCTTATATTCTTATATTGTGATCAACACTATAGAAACCCATCTACCAGAGAAAATTAAGTCCATCTGCAACAGATTTAACATCAAAGATACTTATGACTGATTTTTCTGCATGGAATTAAAGTCGTAATTGTAGAAAAAAAAAAAAAACAATTTTCTGTTTGTTAAAGGACAGGTGTCTCCTGGTTTTGCACGTCACTTTGCGAAATAGAAGCATGCCACTATCACGGCCTACAGCTACTGAAGAGCAAACGTGATGGATCTAGCCTCCCAGAATCTTAGGAAAACACTGCTAAGCTCCTGCAAAATATAACCCTGGCACTTGAGCTTACACTAAACAATAGGGACCTTCATGCAGCAAAGGGCTTTATAGCACTGAGGAACAACACGCATGTTTAGCTGCTTATCATGCCATTTAAGCGTCGTCCATGGCCAAAATTGACAGCTGGAAAAGTGTCTTAAACGTGGGGAGGCGTGTTTTGTTGCTTGCTGCATGTTGCCTTTTCTTGGTCAACATCTCACAGTAAAGGACAATGGCTCTCAAAGACAATTTTATGGCTGTTTTCCATGCAACAGCCACCTCTGAAATTATAAATCCAGTAGTTTCTAATTGCCTGTTTAATATATTTATACACAATAGACACATCGTGACAGATGTGCAAAAACTAATTCCATGTTAAAACCCCAGCTCATCTTCTCTGGGACCTCATCAGTCAGAGATGATGGAGGGCTAGCCATGTTTTTCTGGAACCTAGTCAGTGGTGATGGAGGACTAAGCAAGCTTTTGTAGACAGTGCCCCGTTTATTAGTCTCATTAATAAAAATAATAGGCGAAAACCTGTCCCAGCTAAAGAATTTCCCTACCAGATGTAAATAGGCTACTGGGAATGTTTATCAAGTAGACTTCTTGTTGGATCTGAAATTTAACAGAAATCTCAGTCATGACTCAGGCTCCTCATTAAAGTTATATTTTCCTATTAACAGTTCCCAAATCCCTGCCAGGGTGTCATGGAGAATTCTACTCCGCGGATGGTTTTCACTTAGCAGAGGAAGAGGGATTGCTTTTCTCCCCTGCTGCCACACTTCTGTCCCTGCTGGCCTCTCACCAGGTTTACCCTCTCCTTGAGCTGGGACCCTCACCCTCAGGATCCCCCTCACTCAAATCCAGCACCCACTCTACTGCCCAGAGTCCACCACGAGCAAAGATGCAACCAGTCATCCCTGTCCTCAGAAAACGCCACTGGCTGTCAGAAAACGTCCCCGTTCTTTACACTGTGCTATTATTCATGTCCACTGCCTTGTCTCATCCAGACCACCGACCTAAGCCTTACTCTCCTTCCCATTCCTGCTCTTAGCAACCTCGTCACTAAGATCCACATGACCTGTTGTTGACCACAAGTTTGATGCCATTTTTTGTCTTTCTTTTTCAATTCTAAAACTGTGAGGTTTTGAAATTCTTTTCTTCCTCATAGTTTGTGCTACATTTCAATAATGATGTCATTATTCTCCTTCCCCTGCTCCATACTTTAAATGATTTTAGATTCAAGAATGAGACACAAATAATTTGATATTCCCTTGGGACTTCTAGCATAATGATGTTTGCAGAATATGAATTTACTATGTTCAACTGAAAAAAAAAAGAGAGGGAAAAGAAGAAAGATTCATTCTATATCAAACTATTTTCCTACCCTATTCCCACCCCAAGAATATGACATGAACATGAACCATTTAAGCAGCTTAATTATCTAATCCAAAATGTGGTCTCTGAAGATCAGTGAGCCTACATGCAACAGCTAAGGTGTCAAAACACATTCAAATAATGCTGTGAAAATAACCAGGTGTGATCTAAGCTAAATTCTCTTCTGGTGCCATTTCCCCGCTATTCACTTTACAATTGTGTTCTATAATTACCATATCTGTTTAAAGTACCTATTTTCTGCTGATTCTCAGCTAGTTAATATATATAAAGCTACCAGAGATTGAAAATATTAGTCTAAGGAAGAAAACAATGTTTTACTTGCAATTAATTAAACATGATAAAAGTGCATCTTCCTTGACACCATAATATTTTTTTTGTCTAGAATTTGGTGCTGTCAACATTTTAATTATCCATTTATGAGTCACAGTTCTGCTGGGTATGGTGGCACACACCTTTAATCCCAGCACTCAGGAGGCAGAAGTAGGAGGATCACCATGAGTATGAGGTCACACTGAGACTACAGAGTGAATTCCAGGTCAGCCTGAGTTAGAGTGAGATCCTACCTCAGAAAAACAACAACGAAAAAAAGAGAGTCATAGTTCTGATTGTACCATAGAGTATGGTCATCCTGCTGAGGAGCAAAAGTTAGACCAGGAATTTAGGATTTCTGTCAATATAGATGGTTCTAGACACTATAGTTAATACAATGAAGAGGAGGATGTAGACCTCAAGAAACTCTGACAAACCAAAGCCTGGATTAAGAGGAGCAGGAGCAGGACTAACGGTATCCAAAGCCCCACACAGGGATTCACTCTTCAGAAAAGTCTACAAACGCTGGTGACGTGGCAGGGCAAGGAGGAGCAAACTGAGACTGGGGTACAGTTCAGCAGCAAAGTACTTGCTTGGGTTCCACAGCCAGTACTGAAAAATAGAAATTATGGAACAAATTGAATTTTCATTTGTTTTGGTAAGCTTTCCAGTGTTGTAACAAATATCTCAGGACAGAAGGCTTTGGGAGGTGTTAGTCCAAGACGCTGGACCATTACACAGGGACTGTGGAGGCTTGTCCTGATGATAGCAAAAGACCGAGTAAAACCTTTTAGCCTCATGACTGGGAAGCAAAAGAGAGCAGGGGATGAAAAGTTCTCTTAAATAAAGCCCTCTTAAGAATACCTCCCCAGTGAACTGGAGACCTTCTGCAGGGCCCCACTTCCTAAAGGGTCCTGCCACTTCCTAGGAACCTCAAATTGAAGAATACACCTTCAAATCGTGGGGTATGGGGATATTCTGGTTACAAGCTCCAGCAATATTTCAGGTTTTCCACATTTTGTTTTCTTTTTTTAGATTATTTTTTATTAAGTAGAAACTTTGTATGGACACATCATATATTGGTACCATAATGTCCCTCCTCCCTGATTCCATTCCCCCTGAGCCAGGGTGATGGAGATAGGCACTCAGGATACTCAAAATGTATAGAAGCAGATATGCAGAAGCTGCTGAGAGCACAACACTGAGGTACACTTAAAACACCCCCACTGTGGCTCAGGGAATTTTGTGGAAGATGGAAGATGGGGTGGAAAAAAAATGTGAGAGCCACAGGGTGGGAGGGAATATCCAGAGGCATCGCCCACCCCACTGCAATGACTGACCGCTGTTCTCACGGCTCACAACCCACAGCCCCACAGTGAATACCAGCAGTACCACCGAGGAGGGCCCTTGCTGGTTGATATCCAACGGCGACTTCCTCAGGTTGGTATCGTTTCTCACTGCAAATCATAATTAAATAAAAGTTTCCCAACAAATTTCCTTGCCTGCATTCTTATCTTCCCTGTATCAACCTCCACAGTGCTCCCTGCAGAGTCCCATTTCAAAAACAGAAACACTAACCTGTGACTTCCTGCTGAGTATCTTGAGATTGTTCCCCATCCTCCTCAGGTATAAATAGATGATTTCACCTCTCACTGTAATATGAATCATTTTGTTTCTCAGGCTGGCTTCTAGCACTGCCAGACAGAGTTGCAAGCCCCAGCCGTTCCACCAGGCTCCTCTCAGAGCCAGGGCATCCATGCTCCCACGCCTGTACAGCGCCTGTCCGCCAATGTGCTCCTGCACTCAGCTGCCTGACCCGAACACATCGCAACCATGGTTTCAAGCTTGCCTGATGCTACTGAATCTCAAATCAGTGAAGTTGCACATTGTTTCTGTCATTCTTTCTTGGGCAGTTGGACTATTTTATTCACTAAGCTAATCAGGCCTTCTTAACCAGTGAGCAGAACCTCCTGTTTGGAAATGAAGACTGTGAGATACTTTCCAATTCCAGTTTTCCCAAGACGTGTCCCTGAAAGCACCAGTGAAACACTATAGGAGCAAGATAATTTCCTAGGCTGGTTAGAGCTGGGGAAAGTGCCATTTGTAGGTGGCTATATTCAAATTTGAGACAGTGAAGAAGGTGATTCCACTTCCTCCTGCCTTGTTAATTTTCCTTTCCAATAGGCTCACTGGCACCTTTCCTGTGACCTCCACAGTACTGGATGCATCGTGGGCAAACCAGTATTTTTACTTTTGCTTAAGCAGAGCAATTTTGGACTCTGAATGGGTGGCTTTCCCCCATTTGATAGAAAGTCCAGGTCTTACAGGGGTGGAAGATATTTTTTTTTAGTTCTGGATCTCCTCCTCCATAAGGAGCCCATGTTCTCTCTGTTTTCTTTACCTCTTGCTCTAAAATAAACTTTGTTCTCTTCAACCCTTTCCTGTCTTTGACACATATTTAATTGGCAGAGAAAAAGAACCCTAACACACCCATAGGTGGTGTCAGCATTGGGGAGCTTGTCCAGAATTTGCAAGCATTGAATCAGATTCCCCTCAAGGCCAGTTCAAAACAAACTAAACAAGCAAGGAGGAGAATGACCTTTGAGCTTCTGTCATCTCCTTTGCTCTTTTAACCAGGGGAAGCCCCTAGCCACGGTTAGCAAGCCTGAATTACCAAGATGGTTTTGTTTTATCTTTTTTTGTTAAGGCTCCCTCTTTTCCTGGGTATGAGTGGTAGCCCTCACTGTTTCTGGCATAAATAATAAAGTTCCTCAGAGATCTAGATAGAATGGACTCAGCCAGTGATCCAGGATCATACAGTGTGGGCAGACTGGGGCTCACGTGGGTGAAGCCTTGTGCTCAGTAGGGCAACCTTCACAGGGCACCTAGATGTCTTGGGGCTGTGACCCACACTAGTCAGAAAATGATGACGGGGTGGTGGCAGAGAGATACTACAGCCAGACTCCACAGGTAGAGACCATGTGGCTGTGAGTTGCTTGTCAAAAACAGTTATCATCGTTGGGCAGAAAACTAAAACAGGCTCATCTGCTCAGTCCTAAACCTACCCCCTATGGTCTGAAAGCCAACCACCTAGGGGCTAAACTGAGTTCTCAATGGTTATAGACACTTTCTAGTGGCTGCATCCATTTTATGTTTTCAGATTTGCTTCTGGTTTTAAAGGAAATAAGATGTTTTTACCTATGGACACCTTTGGGTTTCTGCATTGCGCATGGTAAATTACAGCATGGCTTCAGAATGGCTTTCTTAATTGAGGCATCCCCAACAGATTTGAATGGGGAATGCTTGCATTCATTTTACTCCAGAAGAATCATTTTTGTTTGTTGGTTGGTTGGTTGGTTGGTATTGCTTCAGGCTGAAACACATTTAGAGGCTAACTGTGTGAAGGTGTGGCTGAAATGTGTCACAAGCATAGCACCAACAGAGATCAGTCATAGCTCTTTCAGAGGCAGGAAACCTAAATTATAAGTCATTTAGAGTCACATCATCAAAGATCTAAATCCACAGGCTCTTTGGGGTTCCATCTATAAGCATTTAAATCTACAGAACCTAGATTTAGGATCCCACCAGTAAGAGTCTAAATCCACAGGCTCTATGTAGAGCCCCACTGGTAAGGATCTAAATCTGTAGATCCTACTTAGTCTCCCATCAGTAAAGATGCAAATCAGTAGACCCTAGGGTCCCATCAGTTGTATGGATTTAAATCCATAGACCCCAGACTTTCCAGTACAATCTTAAATAAGCCTTATCTGTAGACTCTCTTTGCTCTGAAATGCTATGCTACCTCAGCACTCCTGGCTGCTACGGGGCCATCTGAGCTTGACTGTAGGATGATCTTGAGGTCCTCAGATCGAGATGCCATACATGAAGAAGAAAAAACTTCCTCCCCAGGGATAGTCTACCTGCTCTAGGTCCAGATAGATTCTAGGATTTGAGAAACTGAAAGTATCAGAGATGGCAGGGATATAAGAGGAGGAAAGCAGTAGATAAGAAACTACACTGCAAAGTCACACTGGTATGGGGGCCCCAAACCCATAGACCTTTGAGGTCCTATTCTCTGGCCCTCTAAGAGAAATCTCAATGGGCTAAGGTTCCCCCATGTCCAAATCTTTGTCTCCTACCCATTCCCTAAGACACTCAAGTAGCTTAAGGGATTATTAGATGTGATAGACTTTTGCAAGGTATGGTGGCTCACACTTTCAATCTCTACACCAGACATTTAGAGTAGTTTTGAGAGTCTCAAGATTCTTCTGGGTATAGTGGTTCAGACCTTTAATTACACTTGAAATGTAGAGGCAGCAGAATCAGGAGTTCAAGGCCAGCCTGCTTCCAGGCAATGACAACTAAATATCTATTAGTCTCTAAGGCTACCAAATTAACTTTAATGACACTCCTCATGTTTTCATAAAACAGAAATGTAAGCACTCTATTCTGATTAAGTTTCTTTTTAACAAAACAATAACCAAATGTTTTAAATTTGTTGATTAAAAAATGTTTCCAAGGTTGATAACTTTTAGTATGTTCTGCCTGTACTGCATCTGCTAGAAATCTTAAAAAAAAGACACACCTCCTTTATATGTTCTAGATATGGTAACAATGTTGCCAAGCAACTAGACCTAAATGTTACATTAAATGACTTTGAGATTTTGCACCATTATCTAACTAGATATGCTTGGTTCAAGCTCAAAGTGATCACATCTTTCTGTACCTGCACTCTTCTTCAAGACTGGTGTATTTTTACTTCTGAGTGCTTAAGAACCATATGTAGAAGCCAGAGCCAATTGGAAACATCAGAGTTAAAAAGACAACCAATATTTTGGTTCCTGCCTTAGGTCAAGAAGACCTACGAGATGATGGGACACTTCAAAATGTTCCCTCAATTCTGGTAAGTCACATAGATTCTTGGTTATGGATTACATGGAGATCCAGGGATTGGACTCCAACCAATTAATAATCTACAAAAGGAAAATTAAATCATAGGGGAAGACCCTTAATGCTTGCAAGGGGATCCACATGGTCAGCATGGCCCTGACTCATCCTAGCAGATGGCACGGATGCTAAGTCATAGAGCTTCCCATCTGGTGTTAAGCACTCAGAATGAAAAGTATAGATAGAAAGTAAAGTAAATGTTATATAGGCAAACATTTCTCACTATGACTTTCTTCATGATAAAGAAACTGCTGCTCAGATGTGAGGCAGCCAATTCTACCACACCTACAACTAGGAGACTAATTCTCAGTGTCCCATCCTAAACAGAAAAAATTCACAAAACAAAACAACAACAAAAACAGATAGTCAAATCTAATTTTCAAATCTAATTTTCTCAATCTCCATAACTTTCCCAGGTGTGATCCCATGGTGTGGTTTTAGTTGTCCTAACAGCCATCAAAGTGCCTAGGGTTAAATTCTAGATTATTTACTCTTGAGTCAAGCAATGGATGCCACAAAAAGAGAAATCTGCAGAATGGCCTGATATACCATACACAGACAGATAAAGCTAAGTCTGATTTGTCTTCCATCATAGAACTTGCCTTGCTTTCTGTCCCTTTGTTTAGCTTTTTCTTTCTACCTGCATTTACTCAAGATGAAAACTCATGCCTTAAATGGACTAAAGAATATACACAAGACAGTAATCAAACTGCTGTGTCTGAAGTTTCTTACCTACTTGCAGTACCTCTGCACTTTCATGACGGGCATCACCTCTCTCTCTCTCTGCCTCTTTCTCTCTCTGTCTGTCACTCTCAAATAAAATAAATAAAAATAAAAAAATTTAAAACAACTATCATGAATCAGGCTAGGAGGGCAGATCAACAGTTAAGAGCACTTGCTATTTAAGCATGAGGGCCTCTCAAGCCAGAAATTGCCAAGTCTGACTTCCAAGAACCCATGTAAAAAGCTGAACATGGCCACACACCTCTGTTGTAGGTTGGATCAAAGACTCACTGATGGGCAGAAGCTTCAAGTTAAGTAAGAGAATCAGAAAAGTGTTCTCACAGAAATATGTGGATGATAAGTAAGAGAAAAACATTCACTACTGGCCTTTGAATGCATGCATATGGGTTGTATGCATCTGCACACACATGTGCATACACCAGAAAGTATCACACACACACACATACTACACCTGTACTCTGCATTATACACATACACATGCAAACTGCCATGAATCACAACTGCTTTGTTGATTTTTATTTTAAAGTAGTAAGTTTTGAGGGAATAGTGACTAGTTGTCCTTGAAAATTGCTTAGCTCATTTCCCAGAGTGTCTTTCCTTTCATTGCTCATGGAGTAAGATAGATCTATTATTCAGGAACCCAAATGCAGATCTCTTCAGTAACTGATGGAAGAGGGGCATTGAAGTTTCACCATGTTAGATGTCCACCTCTGGGCATATGAGCACAGGCCAAGCCAAGATTAAGCAGAACGAAAGAAAGTGACAGGAGCCCACTCGGTCATTCACAACAGAAGTTATTTGAAAGGTAAAAATCTTTCACTAACATTCTCTGCTTATTTTAAGGTAAATCTGCTACTTCTGACTCACATATGACTATTATGATATAAAGTCCTAGAAAAGATGCTGAAGCCTCTTGAAATTAACCCCCACTCCACCTAATACAGTCAGTAGCTGCAATTATAAAAGGAGCTTTATAAGGACGTGCTTCTCTTCATGGAACTATGCCTTTAAAGCCCTGGCCCCTGTGAAGAGGGAATATGATTTCTTTGCAGTTCTATATTTACTCCAGCTCATATGGAGTCAAGAAATCCCTATGAAAACTTATTTATTAAAGGTATATTACACACTTTGCTAAGAGTCCATTTCTAGACAGCTAAACCGACTGTGCCATTTCTATATTTGAGCTCCAAATCAAGGCTAAAAATATACTCGAAAATATTTAAGTCCTTCACTCTCAACTGCTGCTAAACAAAAGGGTGAATTACTCAGCATTCCAGTTAAGCCATGCTGAGTCATTAGATAAGGGCACACCTATGATCAGGAGGCATGGGTCTATGTATATAGTCATAACTCAGAAAGTAACAGTCGCTTCACAGCTTTGTACCCCAGAATCCTGCTCTCTAAAGAGCAGGGGTTTTTTCATTCAATGATATTTAACATGCTTTCCAAAGCTATTTATTCTATGATTCTTGGAAACGTTGTTAAATTTTCAAATGAATTCTTTCGCTCTGTGTATTTAGAGAGAACTGCAACAAGAGAATCTAATGTCCCCTCCAACAATAAAACGACTATGCAGTTTTTTTCATTCTGCCAACTATTAAAATAATTATAAAAACGTGTGAAATGAATATTTGATCTAAAAGTAATCAGAATTTATACTATCATTGTTTTTATGTAAGAAAGTGCCTTCCATCTGTATTTTATGGTAGCAAGAAGAAATTAAATGATAAAGGAAAACTCTGAAGTAATTTCTGGCAACAGAATTGTATAATTCGGTATTCAGTATTAGACTTCAAGAAGAGAAGAGAGTTTTTTTTTACTAAACTAAAATTTCAGCAGATAACATCTGCTTTCCCAGAACAAAAACAACACTAAAATTAGGTTAGTACTATGCTATACATATTAATAACTATTTATGCCAATAATCTTTGTAATGCTTTATTAATCTATAAGAATAATTTACTTTTATAAATTTTTGTCTCCCATTTGCAGCCAAAAAAGTGAGGACAGCATGATGTGATAATTTCCAGAAATGAACTAATGTGAACACTAAAAACATCAGAAAGTAAACATTATTTATATTACGTTATATGCAAATAATAAAATTTTTCCTTAAGGCACAAGAATTGAGGCTAATATACAACAAATTCTTAATATTAATTACAAACACATAAAATGCAATTTTAAAAAATATCCATAACAACAAATGACATGGCAAACATTTACACCGAGGCTACAAAGCGTCATGTACAGAACGTAAAGAAACACTGACACATATGGAGAGTGTTCCTAGAGTAGATGACTAGTATTGAGAAGACTCTAGACATCCACCCAGACTGATCTACTGACTGAACTCAGTACCATTTAACATTGCAATCAACTTTCTATCTAGAGACTGACAAGTTGATTTTAAAATCTAAAGAGAAATGCAATGGATTTAGAATAGTCAAACATGTCAAGTGAGAGGAAGAAAGCTGGAAAACTTTATCACCCAATTTTAAGATGTCTATAATGCTAACAGGCAATTGATACAATATGGTACTCAAATAAGATCCCTGGGACAAAAAAGAAATTGTTCAAAACTAGACACACATATAATAAAGACTTTTAGCAAAAGTAATTCAAAACAATTAACTCAGTGAGAAAAAAAGTATTTTCAATATATTTATGTAAATGTCTAGAAACAAAATGAATTCCAACTTCCTACTTCATAGCATAACAAAGACTAATTTGGGATTTATCATAACACTACATATAACAGCAGAATCTATGAAACTTTTTAAAAATGTTCAAGTAAATCTTTAATCATGGGTATAGGCAAAGGTTTTTTTTTTTTAAAAAAAATAGGACCTCCAAAAGCTAAGAGTACAAAATCAAGAGACAGAAATTAGACTTTCATAATTTCAAACTGTGAACTCAATCAGAAGAGAAAACACTCATAATGCATGTATTTAACACAGGACATGTGCCCATGATATATGAAAATATTCTGCCTACCACTGATTCATACAAAGATAAACAATGAAGTTTGAAAATTAGATAAGACATGAAGTGACACTTCACAAATGAATGACTATATAAAAGGCCAATACACATATTAAGAACTGTTTGATGCCATTAGTCAATAATGAAGTATAAAGGCATAAGAAAATTCCTTCTAATATGAACTAAAATGGCTAAAATTTAAAAGACTAACAAAGAAAATGCTGATGAAGATGTGCAGTTCTTGTCTGTTGCTTTGAGAAATGCAGAACAATACAGATACTTTGGGTTTTGGCAGCTCCTTATATAACTAAAAAGAGACACAAGTTATAAACCAGCAATTATACTTAGAATAAAGTTTATGTTGACAGCAATAAAATAAAAGACATGAACGAAAGCATTCATGGAAGCTGTATTCAAAACGGTCTGAAAGTTACCCAAAAATCGTCAAGAAGATGATTGGATGTATGTGTGTAGCTCAGTGGTAGAAAACTTGCCTAGCATGCAAGAGGCCCTTGGTTCAATCTCTAGTCCTGCAAACAAACAAAAGCCCTTATGAAGAAAATGAACAGGCAAGGTGTGAAATTTCTCTTAGTAGAATACTGCCTAGTAAAAACTACTTCATGTTATATACTATAATTGGATAAATACTTGGATATTGTATGCTAGAATCATACAAAAAAATATACCCTGTATAATTGTATTTATATGAAATTGTAGGACAAGCAAAACTATCAGTTCAGAAGAAAAAAAATCAGAAAAGTAGAGCTCCTAAATCAGAGGATTGAGATTAACCAAGAAATGTCACAAAGATGTTTCCCAATATGAAAAGGAATGTGCCAAATAGTGGAGTGACTTATACCAGTTGTATCAGTGACTTTCATGTTGCTGGGTCAAAATAGCCACCCAGAAGCAGCTTAAGGAAGCAATTTATTTTCAGCTTACAGTTTTGCAGAGAAATCCACCATAGTGGGAAAAGAATGGCAGGAGCATACAACTGTATCATGCTGTCACATTAGCATGGAGAAGTAGACAAAGTGAGAAGTGGCCAGCAGGGCTGTACTATAATACCTCAAGGCCTGCCCACATCAACACACTTCCCCTAGAAGGGTTCCAACTCCTAATTGTTCCTGAATAATGCCATCAACTTGGGATTTTAGTATTTAAACACACGAATCTATAGGAGACATTTTAATTTCAAACTACCATGTTCTGTCCCTGCCCTCCATAGAATATTGGTCATCACATGATGTAAAACGCATTCAGCCCAACATTAAAGTCTTTACCAGACCTAGCAGTGTTCAAAAGTTCAAAGTTCCGTCTGACACCCATGGTAGTGTCTTAATTATGAGCCCTGCAAAATCAAACAAGCTACATGCTTCTACTATATAATGGCACAAAATAAGCATCCCCATTCCAAAAAGCAGAACTGAGGGCATAGCAAGGCAAGAGCAGACCAAAGCAAGACAGAAAAAAAGCAGGTGAAATATTAAATTCTGTAGTTCCATATCTGGCATCTGAGACTTATAATAAAATCCTCAGGGTTCCAAAAAACTTAGGTAGCTCTGCCTCTCCAGCTGTGTGGCGTGTGTCCTCTCTCCTGAGCAGAAACTTCCCTGAGGCCACAACTCTTTTTGGTGGTCATCCCATGGTCCTGGTATATCCAAATTCTTGGGATCTCCATTGCAACTTATGTTCACCTTCTCAGCTTAACCAAGTGGTCCTGAAAAGCCTCCTTGAGAATTCTGACCCTACCTCACACTGCCTAGCCTCAGTGGCTCTCTGGAACTCTAGTGCAACCCATGACCTCCTCAATCTTGCATTTTTCATTTATCCAAAACCAATATGATGGCGATGCATCCAAATTCTGCTGTCATATCTGGATGAAGCTTGTCCTTGGAACCCAGCTGTAGCAGCCTCTACATGCTGACTTTGAGGAGAATCCCTTCTCCTATAGCATTTATCTTTCAGGCCTTTTCCTTTCAAAAGCATGAATATTTTTAGTAGCTTGAAGTTTCAATGGGTCAGCATCTTTCCTATTGTCCAAGTTTAATGCAGTTGACCAATGGTGGTAAATCTTTTAATAATTATAGCTGAAGGAGTTGTATTTTCTATACCTGTGATTTCAAACTTTCTCACTTTCTTTCCACAAAAAAACTTTATACTTTTCTATCTTTCTGTTCTGTATTTTCTTCTCTTTCATTGTATATCTGAATCAGGACAGCAAGAAGAAACCACACCATAGACTCAATGCTTTTCTGCCTTGAAATTTTCTTCTCTAAACATACTAGTTCATCAATGTTCAGTTCAACTTCATCTAAGTCCTTGATCAGAGTATCATATAATCTGCTTCTAGCTCAGTTCCCAGTAAAGATATTTTCCCATCTAGAACCTCAAGAATTAAGCCTCTACAATGCATGTTTCTCTCAGCCTATTGGTTTAAAACTCCCACCAGAATGACCCATTAAGTTTTGTCTATCACACTGTAAGGCTTTTCTAGTCCAAAGGTATAGATCCTTCCACATTCTTCCCACAGAAAAGTTCCAAAAGACTAAGAACTTCACTGTCAGGTTCCACCAGTTAGAGGTACCAATTTTCTGTATGTGAATTTTTCATTGTTGAAATAAAATAAAAAGAAATTAATTTTTGTCTTATAGATTTGAAGTAAGTTGCATCATGGTGAGGAAAGTATGGCAGGAGCAGATAGTCAGTGTCACACTATCGCAGTAACAGGGAGGAAGTAGAGTCAGAACTGACAAGTGAAGCCCCCAGTCAAAAAATGGGGAAAATCCCAATCCATGAGTAAATCATATAGTATTTAAAAGTCTAAGGCATGCTATGTGAGAGGGGAAGACTCCAGACTACTGTGATAGAGTCATGTCATTCTATCTGTCCAACACCAGTTTTTAAAAGTTAGGATATGCTTGTATTTATTAATCAGTGTTTTCCCTTTATTAACTGACTAATATCAGTTTGTAATCTGTGTGTTTTAAGTAGTGCTGATTTGCCATGGTTGCTTTATTGCTGAGATTCTACATGATTTAATACTTGAATAAATATATATATCAAAATGTTACCTGGCATGAGTGAAAAGGTTGGTTCAAAGACACCACACTACATGCCAATCACATTCCATGTACTACTGAGTCATAGCCATGCCAAGGCATCAATTGAACCAGCGTATTTTTGTCCTCTGCATAAAAGATGCTGTTCCAATATTTCAGAATTGTGATGCCCAAGTTATTAAGATGCTGTTGCACATAAATTAGGCAGCATGGACAATTCAAGTTAGACAAGAGGAATATGGACTAGGAATAATTCTTCAAACTGTACTATCTGTCACACAGCATAAATAAAGCCTGGTTTTCTCCTTGGTGTCCTCCCATGAAGAAGTCATGAAGCCAGCTTGTTACCTCCCAGTAACAGCACCATGGCAGGGCAACCCTCACCCATGAGACTCATCTTCTATTTTTAACAAGAAACAGGGTGAGAATCAGAAAATTCACAACAAAAAGCACCAGTGACTCCAAACCTACTTCAAAGAAATACCCGGCGCACTGAAGTAATAAACCTTGTGTTGTTTCACTATAATTATTAAGTATACACAAAACTTACACCCTTGAATATTTGTTCTCTAGTTAATGTCTTAACATACCTTGGGAAAAAAAAATATGTGATTTCGGCAGGTAGATTCCTGGATCCCACATCTTAGATCCATGTGGTGTAAGAGAGTCTTCCATGATCGTCTGTCACCTTTCTTCAGCTTACGTGTCTACCCGTTGGCACACACATACATGAATCTGCTCAAATGGGATGCTCTCTCACCTGCTAGAATAAAACTCACACTTTGAGCTTCAACTCAGGTCCTTTCTCTTGGTAAAGCCTTTCCCAGTCAATGTGCTTGGCTCAGAGCATGATCTTTGATTCCACTTACATGGTTCAAAGGCACCCCAGGTCATTTCCTCTCAGAAGCATCCCGGTGAAAGTTCATTGGGGAAGAAAGAATTACAGTTTCTTCAAGCACTGCCCAGTTGAAACCAGGCTGTATTCTCAAAATTTGTTTGTGATATTTGTCACTAACAGCATACAGCTCTTATGATTGATAATCTCTTGGAGAGCTCACAAAGGCAATCATATAGGTTATATACTAAAGCTGAGCTGTAGGACCACCATTACCTGTTACAGAATTAGGTTTTTGAGAAAGTAAAACATAATATGTATTATGAAATTCTGTTCTGTTTCTATTATGCCAACGTCAAAACATCAAGCTGATTTTTTTAAAAAAGGTTTAGTAGATCAAAAATGCTTAAACAATCACTGGTGATAAAATATCCTATTGAGACTCATAAGCTGGCTGTGGCCTCCTAAGGCATCTATGGAACTCATCTTCACCCTACAGTATCCAAACCAGTGCTCACAGTTTTAAGGCCACCTACATGAGCCTTATGATGCCAAGCAGCCCAGAGACCTACTGAGGAGAGTGGACAGAAGATGACCACTCAAAGCCACATGGTCCCACTGGTCAATGTTTGACTGAATTTATAAAAGCACAAAAGATGAGAAGAAGGTAACAGTGTTGGTCTTTTCAGCTTCTTTCTCACTGCTCACCTACAACAGTGCTCACTAGGGAAGTCATTTAAGGGTAATGCAGAAGGGGAAAGTATCTAGTCCACAGATGAGTGTCTGTGACCTGAAGAACAGTCAGTGAACATATGGAATCAAGCAGTTTGAAACAAGGGAGTTAATAAAAGTCAGGCCAGAGTGAGCTGTCTGCTCATTTTCTTTCAGTCATTCCATTTGAGAGAACACCTCATTGTTGTCCTTTAAGGCTCTAAGGAAAATCCTCTCACTTTGGGCAAACGCGGTGCTTCTGCGGAAAGGAAGGCCAGTTATCTGTCGACAAGGAGAAGAGCTGCTCTTACCTCTGAGCTCTCCCAGGTCCAGGGACGTTCCGAGTTGTTCTAGCAAAGCCACCCTTGCCGCGTTCTTTTTGTGTTTCTTGCCGTCGTAATGCTGCTGGGCCATCAGAGGATTATTGAACCAGGCTGCGCAGAGCCCACAGTATCTGTCTGAATCTCTTCTTTGATAGGGAGGTGTGACCACGGGAGCCGCGTCCACCCGCGGGGGTTTAAGTGAATTCAGGGGTGTGGCTGTGGGATAAAACAACCAGAGAAACACAGCCACGTTAGTCTGGGTCTGACCACACTCGCCTACCCTACCTGGGCATCCATGAGGTCAGCATCCAGAGGCGTTCTCTCAACTCCAATAAAATGGTATTTTCCAGCTATCAATTTGAACTGGGACACAAAGTCCTTAATGGACCTTGATCAGCATTTGTGTTTCCTGCCAAAATGTGGTAACACAAGAGACCTTCTCCTGGTGGAAAAATAAAGTCTTTATATTATAGTCTTGAAGATAAAGGAGTGGCACACATTGCACAATTGTGACATGAAAGAGTAGATGAATAAATGGCAACTGCATGTGCTGAAAATGGAAATAAGTAATAAAGAACGGATTTCCGAGGAGACAGAAACAGATCTTTCAGTGACGCGAGTGCACTGACTGACTGAGATCATGACAAATACGTCAGTTATTTATTGGGATAAGCTATTTCAAACTATACCTGCTAAAATTGATGCTGAAAGTACAATTTCTTTCCCAGAAAGACCAAAAGAGAAATGTTACAGAACAGATGTTACTTATCTAAGCTGAAAAGACACATATCACTATTTTGAGATTAGACTCCTAGCTATTAATTTAACACATCCCTTTGTAAATTTATAGTTATTTCTGGCCTAGGGAAAAATAGAAGTTAACTTGAAGGAGTTTACTAATGGAAAATAAAAAAATAGCTTCTGTATGCTTTCAAACATACAAATTACTTCTGCCTTTGTAATGGCTGTACCTGGAGTTACTGCCTATTTCTCAAGTGATTGACATCATAGATAAGTGACTTGTAAAGGTGAGATACCTAGTCATATGAAAGGCAAGACTCAAAACCAAATACTTAATTTCCAAGGCCAGCATTCTTTCCAATACTCTTAAGCACTCTCTTTAAACTAAACAAAGAAGCTTTGTTTGCCCCCCCCCCCCCCCAGCCCAGGGCCTTTCATCTTTATAGGATTTCATTGATTCTTAAAACAATATTCTGAACCAAATATCTTTAGAGAAGGCAGTAATCTTTAACCCCCGCCCATGGTTCACTGGTCATAGACAAGTGAGCAACACCTTACACCTCTAGTATGAGGAGCACAGATGGCATGAAAATTTAGGGTCATTGTCTCACAGAAATGCAGCAGTTTGGGATATCAGAGGCAAGTAGCAAACCAATGAATTAAGTCCCCAAGCTTCCAAGTAACTTGCATATGGACTTGTAAATTTTACATTAAATGAAGTATACACAAATACATCCTTGCTCAAACCACTTTCATCCAAGTAGTGCAAAACCATGACAATACCTCAGGAAGTAATTCTTCTCTCTCCAGAGAGGTCATTACATTAGGAAGTTGTAGCGAGCTAAGATTAAAATGAAGACTGTATGTCGATAGGAACTCAGACAAGTCATGTTTCTTAAAAGTCTCACTCCTCACTGCTGGATTTAATCAGCTATAACCACATAGAAATAGAAGCTCAAATAAATGTGAGCCACATGTCCCAGCAGCTACCTAGTATCATACTGCTGTGACTTAGCAATGCAGATGAAAGCTACAAATGGGAAATTGACTTGTATGGGAAGAGATTTCTATCTATTATTTCCTCGAGAACTTTCCACCTTGCTTCCAAAGTTTCCTGAGTCCTTATCAGTTTCTGAGGATATATAACAAGTTATTGTTTCTGATGGCAACAGAAAGCATAACAGATGTTTGCAATCTAAATGAATACTCACTCTTGCAGCATGATTTATTCTTCCATAAACTGAAAACCCTTAAAAAACAATGCAGTCAATTTTGTCAATGGATAGGTAGGTAGCCCCATATCCTGGCAGGAGTGATGAACAGGGAGAATATTTCTCAAATATATGACCTTACTCGCACATAGGAAAGTTGTTTGATGGTATGATTGTGTTATCAGCTTTTACTTCTAAATAATTCTACAGGCTTGCAATGTAAAGCATGAAAGTTTAATTTTTCTTTTGTTACATTTCCAGCTATCTTCCCAAATCTCAACCCAGGTCATATTTCTTTAATATCAACAAAGGTCAAGTAAAGGCAGTGCCATAGAAACAGCCTTGAATCAGAGTCAGAAATCTAAGTGTGCTACTGTGTTGTAAGACCTTTAGACAATCTCTGATACCTCTGGTTTCCACACAGCTAAAATTTAGGGCCCTAGTCTCTTTTTAAACTAGCATTACTCAGAATTACAGGTTCATATGGTGTGAGTGGAACAGATTTTAGGAGCTTTGTCCTTTCACAACTGTGACTCAATGCCAAATGAAAATGACATGGGAGGAGAACAATCTCCCAGTTTTAATGATGAATTCTGTGTGTGTACATGGATCATAACACAATGTCTGGAAAAAGTATATGATTGCAATCCAATGACTACAGCGTGAGATGGAGAGATTGTCTTTGACTTAAAACAGCCTTTTAGTATGGAGAGATGGCTCAGTTCCTTAAGCATGAGGATCTGAGGTTGCTCAAGTTTGATTCTTGTAGAACCCACAAAAATAGCTAGACATGGTCACTGACATCTTTTAATATCATTTAATCCCCATATGCTAAAAGAAGGGAAACTGTAAAATTGCTAGAGTTCACTAGGAAAAAAAAATGTAGCTCTTGTTGGAGGAAGAGAACCCATCTCAAGGAAGTATCCAGATGAGTAATAGAGAAGGACTTCCAAAGTTCTCCTCTGGTTGCTGCATGTGCATGCATAGCATGAACATCTGCACACATATGCACACACCACACATAACATGTCACACTATACATACCTTAAACACAGCATGTGATAATTCTTTAACAAAACATTTTAGTGGAGGTATAATTTATATTTTAATTACATACTCTATGTATTCAGTGTAATTTTTTTAAATATTGAAATAAGCACTGACTTCAACTAGCCTTTGAAAAATTTAAGTCAACAACAGTCAATTAATTGGAATCAGTGGTTTTAACATTAGACTCACTCAACGTTAAAATTCCTAGGCCCACATTATACCTCCAAGCAAACACATCAGAAAATGTGGGGATGGAATACAAGTCTAAAGATGTTCTCAGACTGGTCTCACCCTTCATACACCTTGACCCATATTCTCAAAGTCCATCCAATGCTGAAAAGCATGGATCTAATTGTTGCTATGTTTTCTTTGAAAATTACTATAGAATAAAGCCTTCTTTGATCTCCAAACAATTATATCCAAGAGCTCCAGAGCTATGTTTTCTATAAGCAGTAGGAAAAAAAAAAAAGAAACCTCTCACGTCTTTCTTTTCATTTTACTAAAACACTGCTCTCCAAAATAGCAGATAATATTATAAATTAATATTGGTAGCAAAATAGCAATTCTTATTCTTTTCCCTATGAAAAACTCAGACACAATGGGGCTGTTGTGCCACCTGTCTTTGGCTGACATCATGACCAGCACAGCTTAGGGTACAACATAGTCCCAGAGCCATACACGTCTCCTGTGGGTGGCTCTTCAATCCACCAGCTGGGTGAGGTCCTACAACCTAATGGAGAACTACTCATTCTCCTCCCTCTAGACTTATAAAGAACTTCCCGACTGCACAATGCACTTGGCATTTCTTAAACAGCACTCAGAATCTGAGTGGTGTGGATGTGTGTTGTGTAGATGTGTGTGAGGGAAATTAGATTACAGTCTTCTACAGGTTTATTTGTGATTTCTGTCTTCTCTAGTAGATATCCACAATCCCCTATTGTAAATCAGAAAGATTTAAAAATCTCTGAAAATCATTTGTTGTTTAATCAGTCATTGAAAAAAAAAACTGATATGAAATCACATGATCCTATTTATAGTATTTATATGCCAATTAGTGTGACTATATAGCCAGAATGCAGGCACTGTCCCAAGTTGGTATAAACATGCTATTTGGTATATGTACCAGCATACATTCCAAATCCAAAATTTTATCATTTTCAAAACACTTTCCACCCCAATGCTTTGAACATATCATGTATTTGTAACCAGTTTAATCAACCAGACCAGACCCTAATCTACCCTAGCTGCTTTAAGGTTTCAGACAGCTGAAACCAGCCACCTCCAAGACTCGACTTGTTTTTTTTTTTTTTCTTGGTTTTTATCTAGTTATAGTCTCACTCTAACCCAAGACAATCTGAAACTAACTCTTTAGTCCCAGATTGGCCTTGAACTCACATGACTCTCTCTACCTCTGCCTTCTGAGTGCTCAGATTAAAGAGGTATGCCACCATGCCCAGCCAAGACTTCACATGTAAGCATCACCTAATCCTAGAAAAAAAATGTTCAATACCTTTTTCCATGCCATTCAGTAAGTACAACAGAGAACAGTTTCTCAATAGCCATGTATAGGCCATTGGATAAGTTATCTTGAGTAATAGCCTGAACTAATACGCATCTCTGCTCTGCCCTGTATCAAATTTTTTTTCTGACAAAATAACCACAGTTGATTTAAGGACAAAGATGTTCCCCCAATCCTCTGTATTAATTGCTATTAGAAGTCTGCTTCATTCTACAAGATATTGTCTACAACTGGATTCTCTATAAATAGTGGCAGGTACATAGCATATATTTCATGCCTGACATTGACTCAATCAATTAATCAATGAGTGAAAGAATGCTCATTATAATAAGTGAGTGAAGTGACAGTTGCAAATATTTTTCTTGTTTCTTCTAAATTGTGTCATTAAGGGCTTGGGAAGCTTGGTGCTGTGACAGTCAGTGTCAATATAAGTGAGGAAGTAACAAGCTGTTGTGGGGGTGAATGGAAAGTACTAAAAGAGCAACTTGTCAAAGTGTGGGTGCTATGCCAGTCTCCCTCCTTTGTTTAGACTCAACTAGACATGTGGGAAGTCACTTTCCTCTGAAATTTCTGCCCATTTTTTTGAGTGTCCTATTTCTGCAAGATTCAGAGGCCACAAATTGCATACATAATTTTAGAAACTTCACTTTCAAACAGGAAGTCATTGGTTCAGATGTGTTATACTGAAATCTAGACACTCACTGTCCTGGTTAATGCTGATAAGACAGTTCATTGGATCATGAAATTCACAAGATATTAGGGAAACACAACTAGGGTCGCCCACGATGCTGTCTCCAGATGCTGTAAGGTCCTGTGAGCTCTAGATTAAGACATGATTATATGATTCATTACTGAGAGATGGTGAAAAGTGGGAGGTGAGATCTAGTGAGGGGAGCTGGGCCACTGACTATCACATCCTCAGAAGCCATATCTCAGTATGGCCCTTCCTGTATTCCTAGTCTCTCTCCTGACTTCCAGGAACAGCCTTCACCACATGTTCCCACCACCATGATGGTCTCCCCAAGAGCATGGGTTAAGCAACCATGAATTGAACCCACTGAAATCATGAGGTATGCAATAAATAATTCCTACTTTTCAGTTGTTTCTGTCAAGTATTTTGGTCAAAGGGTGACTCCTAGAAGTACCAACAATTACAGACTACTTGGGAATAGATGGCTTCCAGGATAGAAAGCTCTCAAGTCTTGAACATGGAGATTTCCTGGACAGGTTGGAATGAGGTCAGATAGTATGAGGGCAGATCTGATTTAAGATCACACTAGTATGAGGGGAAATTTGTGAAAATGTGAAAAGCTTGAGGATGGCATTCAGTAATCTAGAATAGGGTCCACTACAAGATCTCAAAGTTTACTTATCAGATGACCAAGAGACATACTAGTCAGAACAGAAAGGACCAAAGCCAGCAATGGATTCATCCTATCTGCTCTCTTTCCCTGCAGGTTCTCTGCAATTCACTGGCACACCCCTCCTCATCTATCCTTTTCCCTCTCTTCCCATATGCCTGGTCCCAGTTTTCCCAGTACCTTAATTTTTTTCCTGTAATCCTCCTTTTCCTCTAAGAATTCTCCCTCTCTCAGTATGTCCCCCTCTCTAATTCTCACTCATTCACTATTCTCTCTCTTCCTCCCATTCTCCATCCATCTCTACCTCTTTCAGTTATTCCTAATGTTTTCTAGACTGTGGAATGATAAAGTTTAGTCCATTTTCATAGGAGATTGTGAAGCTACTAGCACGGACTAACACAGACAAGGACTTGCTTCATTTACAGTCTATGGCTTTCTAGCCTAAGGCATTCTTACCCATGAGGCTACTCCTTCCCAGTTGAATGTTACTGCACAGTTTCCTCTAGTAAGTCTGCTCCATGGACTTATTTTAGTTGCCTCCAAATCCTGTTCGACCAGAAGGGCAATTTGAAATTCAGGAGGTGAATCATTTATCATAGCTCACCTGGTTAATAAGCAGTGGAGGAACTAGCAAAGATCAGATCTGTCTCTGAAATCAGCACCACGTTTCACGTCATCTGGTCTCCAATAATGTCTAGAGATTGTCAGCCAAATGAGCTAACATAAACTGTGGAGTGTAAATACAGTCCCTAGACTTCAGCCTCTGTGCTTTTCCCCACTCCTCAAAGAAATTCTGCTTCCCGTTCCCCATGATAAATTGATTTTCTTTTTCTAATCTTAGTTCAAAGTAATGTCAGTAGTAATTTTTCAGCAGGTGGTGGCTGTGTTTTGTAACTGGGGCCAACAGTACATCTGACTTGCTCATTCTGACTAGGTGCAAGCTAAGGAGGTAGGCATCAGCACAAATCTACAACCCAAGGTGCCCTGACCCTTCTGCGGGCACTTGTCACCATCCAGTGACACCTCACAAGGTAGTGATTATGTTAATTCCTCACCAGGGTGCAGGCCTCTTGTATAGACAGCAGGCTTCCCTGTACATGTGGTAAGTGAAGAAAGTAAAACAACAGGAACTGTTAGTTCATATCTAATTGGGGGAGGGTTTTATTTTCTCATAGCTATCTTATGATAGTTAATTTTGAAAACTTTGAGAATTTTAATAAAACTATAGGTTAGCAAGTTGTATTCATAACAGATGATGGATTAAATAAAATATGTGTATCTGTACTATGAAATACCATTCAACAATAGAAAAACATTATATAGACATGTTTTAGAAAAATATTTAGTGAATCGGGAGAATGAACAGGAAAGAATATATACCATAATCAATATATATATATATATATATATATATATATATATATATATATATATATATATGAGAATATAAACTAATGTATATAAATATATATAGGACATCAGACAGTCATTAAATTATATGTGTACACACACCAACCACGACACACAGCCACACAACTTTAAAGTATATATGAAGTCTAGGATGTTGCACATGAAGATCTTAGAAAGAGTTGTGTTGTGTCTTCTGAATAATTTATTTTTAATATTCAAGGGTATATATACTACTCAATGCAGAGGCAAAGCATTTTTATTTATGTACAGGTCACATTTCATTCTAGCTTACTTCATTACAAAGCCTGGGAACACTACTTGCGGGACTTGTAGAGCCACAACAAGGTGTTAATATCTCAGAAGATTTTATTTGTGCTAATTTATACATTACTTTATTATTAATTTTCTAGAAAACAGGACAGAGGAAAACTAACTTGGCAAGGATGTGATGTAAAAACACCAGCCACCCCTACCTCTCCAGAAAACCCAAAGATCATCAGTTTTCCCACTGATTTAAAAAATCAAAAATGGCTATAATTATTTAGACAAAATAATCAGATGTGAGGTGCCTCTCTTCCTTCTCTTAGGAGAGGCACTGAAGTGAACTCTGCCTCCCCCCCTTTACTGAGATGAAAAACGCACATGCTATATCCTTCCTACCAGAAATTAAAGAACACTAGAATACAGCCATTTTACACTTCCTAAGACTAAACAAAGATGAGGATGATTTAACAGAATTGCCATGCCAAGTCACTTGTGTACCAACATCCCCGGT
The DNA here is from genome assembly GCA_036346955.1 of Dipus sagitta. Classification (NCBI taxonomy): domain Eukaryota; kingdom Metazoa; phylum Chordata; class Mammalia; order Rodentia; family Dipodidae; genus Dipus; species Dipus sagitta. The sequence continues at coordinate 25,441,634 of CM070783.1, forward strand.
ATAATCAGTCTATTAACAGGACTTGCTTTCTTCCTCACCCACCCACACACACATCATCTGTCTTCATTAGGATGGTAGTCATAGATCATTGATTTTCATTAATATAGAGTAATTCTCTCTAGGTTCAGTCACTGATTAGGCTCCAAATATCTCCAGTATGACTGCTTTTTTTCTTTTTTTCTGCAGAGTCCTCATCTTGAAAATAAGCCATTATACAGAACTTTAGAGGAGATAAAAGCATTTCACAATTTTCTCATGCTGACCAAACAATCAAAACGCTACCGACTCTGTACTCTTTAAAGCATTAAGAAAGGAGGCAAGAATGTGAGATCCACAAGGGTAAGGGTTTATATCTGTTTGTTCACTGATCCAACTGAGGTACCCAGAACTGGCCCTGCATATACAATATGTGTCAAATGAACTCTTGTTGAAGGAGGAAAGAGGCTTGGTCTCCATAAACTAATTTGTGTCAGGAAGGAATTGTGACTTTGTTCCGGCTTAATGTAATGACTGATACTAAAGTGTAGGGTGGTATCCTCTGTGCAGTTGCTCTTAGCACACCCATTTCTTTTTGTTGTTGTTGTTGTTGTTTTTGTTGTTGTTTTCATTTATTTATATGAGAGCAAAAGACAGAGAGAGAAAGAGGCAGATAGAGAGAGGGAGAATGGGCACGCCAGGGCCTCTAGCCACTGCAAACAAACTCCAGACACGTGCACCCCCTTGTGCATCTGGCTAACGTGGGTCCTGGGGAATCGAGCCTCGAACTGGGGTTCTTAGGCTTCACAGGCAAGCGCTTAACAGCTAAGCCATCCTCCAGCCCAGAACACCCATTTCTTGATGGGCCTATGACATCTTAGATGTACAGCCTTCAGATGTTGTTCAGGTAAGGTGCAGGAATCTTTGGTCACAGCCCTTGTTCCCAAAGTCTTGGCAAAGCTGCAATAAACTCATAAGAAATCCATGCCAGGTATTAACATCCTGAAGACAGCTACTGCCCTTTGGATGTCACAAGACCCACTAACTCAAGTAGCTCAGTTTTGCCATTAGATGTCACAATCCTTACAATCATTTCATGTTCCTGTGGACCTGGGCTTTTGGATGCTACTCGCAGCTTATCTAACTAGTGTATAAGAGGTAAAGATTTCTATCCTCACTCCAAAATGTGAGATGCTGTGTCATGTCCAACATGCAAAGACCTGCATGAGTCAGAGAGATTATTTTTTAAAATAAAGTGAAAAGATTAAGTTTTCCCTTAGTTGCTTTGTATTATGTTTTCAAATGGCTACTGAGATGATAAGACATACTTTCAAATGTTAGGATCTAGCTGCTTAATAAATGTATATGATAACTACTTATTTTCTCCTAAGGGCATAGAGGAAAACTAGGAGATACCAGACCACAGCATAATTTCATAGACACTAAGGGTTGTAAGGTCATCCTTCATGCAGGGACTTCCCATATCTAAGGTGAATACACAGACATGCTCCAAACCCCAAGATTTCTAAAACTTCACAAGAGTCCTGAATCCTGTATATACTTGCATCTTTCTTATTTACATTTTTTTGTTGTTGTTGTTGTTTCAAGACAGGGTCTCACTCTAGCCCAGGCTGACCTAGAATTCACCGTGTAATCTAAGACTGGCCTCGAACTTTCAGTGATCCTCCTACCTTAGTCTCCTGAGTGTTGTGATTAAAGGCGTACACCACCATGCCCAGCTGTGTTTTTTTTTTTTTTTTGTCCCATTTACTTTTACTGTCAATGTTATCAACTTCATAATATAATTTTCTTTTAAAAAAATTAACTCGGAAATTAACGGATGGACTTTATTGCCGCCTTTGACAATCTGCATCATTACTCTTGCACTTTGGGGCCATTGCTGACTTCAAGAAGGGTTGCTTGAAGTGTAGCACACAGCACTGTGATACTATGGCAGTCTATCTGATCACCGTGGTGGTTACTAAGTGATGAACAGGCGTAGACAGCATTCAGACACTGCACCCAATGCCGACTGATGTCCTGATCAAGATACGGTGCATGTAGCATTTACCTTCTCATTGTTGAGGCAAACTCCTGACCAGAGCAGCTTATGGAAGTAAAAGAGTTTCTTTCAGGCTTACAGTTTCAAGGGGAAGCTTCATCACGGTGGGGAAAGCATGGCAGAGCAGACAACCAGCTCACACCTTCATACATCTGCAGAAGGGCAGGAGCACTGACAATCAGCCCCTGGTAGTACCCAGTAGGGCTGGACTAATAAATCTCACCACCAGTGACTCACCTCCTCCAACTCCCAAAAGCTCTACCAGCTGGAAATTAAGTGTAAGGCTATATCACCATCACAATGAGACTAAGGGGGACACTTCATAGTTAAACTACTACAGTGGACCAGAAGAGATTTCATCACCCTATTCAGAATGGCACACAATTTAAAAGTGATGAATTTTTTTAATTCCTGGAATTTTCTGTTTAATAGTTTTGGATGACAGTCAACTACAGATAATGGAGGGACTGTTGCATACCTCGCTTATTGCTTGGGCAAGAGTCACCAACTACTAATTGTATAAGACTAGGCATTCTGATAGTCTTTCCTCCTCACTTTAGATCCCATACCTTTACCCCACATCTGTATCTAGCGTTCCAGGTGAGTGTGAGGGCTTCCATGTCACCACTACTCTCAGCATGTGCTCCCTGGAAGTCCTTGGGCTCCTGAGCCAGAGGCATCCCTGGATCCCAGGCACTATGGCCAGAGCAGCAGAGGAATGTTGGGTTGACAGCCAGCACTGATACAAGCTAGGTTGTTTTACGCTAACAAGCATCCCCACTTACCTAATCCATACCCCACACTCCAGCGTAGGGGATGGGTTACTTAACCAGCAGCATCAGCTATTCAAGTAGAGAGCCAGCTTCCCAGATTATTACTTACAGCTAATGAATATTTATAAAGGACTCAAAGACGAGAAAAGAGAACAGTTCCAGAAGCATAGCAGAGATGAAGCATCACGAAGTTTGGGAAAAGGAAGGGGTATGGGGGAGGTGGAAGCTCTGGAAGGCCTGGCGGTAGGAGACCAGCCTTGGTTTCCAAGTGGAACTTACACACCTGTATCCATGCAGCTTCAGCTGCCAGCCATTCTCCCCAGAAAGAGATCCTGAATTCTCTCGTCAACAAGTATATACTCCTAAATTTGCATTAGCCTCAACACCCCACGGTTTCAAGTTGAACAAGCTCCACTTGGTATTTCAAACTACAAATACTAGTCATGTAGCTCTAAGGATAAAGCACCTCCTCTTAACTGCTACTAGAATACTAATAAACATGCAAGCTCGATGCTGTTCTGCGTCAGCTCTATGGCACCTCAGATACGCTGGAACTTGCTGGATCTCACCTTGTTAGGTTGACGGAAAGCTCCAGTATGGTAGGTACTTCCCAATGCTGGCACCAAGAGCATCTAAGATGTTGAAGCTGAAGCAAGAATGTAACAGAGTCCCTAAACATGGCCCTAGGTCTTATGTCACTGCTTCTTAAATTGAGCAGCAAAGTCCATGAAGAGATGATGTTTGCAAATAAATAGTGCGTTTTAGGCCAGACAAATTTGTGTAGATAAATATTGGAAAGTCATTTAGTTTCAGACCCTGAAGGACCTACCTACACAGGGATGGATTACTCAGCTCTGTCATTTATTGACATTAATAGTCTAGGCACATTATCGCTGCCACACAGACATAGCTTAAAGTGAGCTCATAAGAATAAGAATGCTTTCTTTTGAAGAATATTTATGCCTTAAAGATTAGGCCATTGAAGTCCAGTGAGAAAGTAACTGCTTATAACCTTCTCCTGCAGGGTGCAACCAACCGTAAGCACACATCTCCTAGCAGTTTAGTGAGGATATTGATCTCGAGTCCCGGCCAGAAGCAACAGATGAGAATTTGCACATGACAAATGGTGTGTCCAAAGCAAACTAAGTTTGGAACCTGGTGATTCCTGGTCTTGGCTGGGGTTCAGAATCACCTGAAGGATACAGAAGTGCTTTGGAGTGAGGGCCTCACACCTTCGCCCAACTCAGAATTCCTTAGGTGGGGAAAGGCAACGGTGGGCTTTAGAGCTTTGCAGGTGCTTCTCATGTGCAGCCAAGACTGGGACCTGGGGAGACACCTCGGGCTGGTGTGTGCTCCCTTTCCTCTCAGCCACCCCAGGCACTTGTGCTGTGGTACTTCCCTCATCTCGGTGTCTGCTCCAGCACTGTGCTTGGCCTCCAGCCTATGGCACCTCACAAGCTTGACATCTGGAAAGACATGTTTTTTTTTTTAATCTATTCTCCTATTTTATTAAGACATATGAATTTTACAGAAGTCCATATGCTTTCTAAAACAATGACAAGACCAACATAGAGAAATAGAAATCCACAGCACTAGAAAAGGTGACTTGATACTGAGAATGTTTCCTAAAATAAAACAGATTCAGTGGTTCAACATCTACCCCGGCAATGAGAATCATCTGGAGAAAGTGAGTTTATAGTCATAGTGACTATAGAAATGTTAACTGGAACCTAAACCTTCTATCTGCTTCCCCCTCTCCCCACCACCACCCGATCTTTCCTGGCCATGCACTGGGGTCTAGCCTGAAAGGCAGAGATAAAGACAGTCAAGGTCAGAGCTGTGGTGAACACGTGGCAAAGGAGCATCTGGTTGTGTAGAGAAGCTCATCTACTCCTGGTGAAGAGCCCATGTGGATGGCAGAACTTTGTTGTCACTACAGAGATCTACTACCCTTTCACAGCTGGGCAGGATGTCTTTCTAGAGTAATAGAGATGATATGAAAGACCCACAGAGATGGCTTAGGGGCAGAAAGGAAGGTGACCAAAGGGTTTAGAACTACATAGGAGAATAACTTAGAGAGAAGAGAAGCTGAAGTAGACGTTACCAATACCTGATGCACCCAGAAAGTGAGGGAATTTGCCCTGCTGGCCAACTGTTTTCCACAGCTGTTGGAAAAGGGGAGGCAGAGTGGGTTTGGATCCAAGCCTTTAGAAGAGAGAAGCTTAATGACTGCCAGGACTGTGGCATGCAAACTGCCTGTAGTTGAGTGGGTGGTGAGCAGCCTTCAGCATTATTAACACCCAGAGGAAGAGTTCGGAACAGCCTTCAAGTCACTCCAGGCAATGGAACCTAGAAGAAAATGGAATCTTCCTGGAAAGAGCTGGATAGGATTGTAACACAAGATTATGTGAACTTCTAGATGGAACTCATAACCTAGACCAATCTGAAACTCACTTTGTATCCTATGCAAGTGTCAAATTTTTGGCAATCCTCCTACCTCTGTCTCTCCACTGCTGGGATTAAAGGTATGAGTCACCACCCCCAGCAAAGCAACCATTTCTTTTTAAAAGCAGATTCTTGGATACTAAACATCAGGATTTACAATGTGTATTGTTATCGTTCTCTTTGAATTTGACTAAAAACATAATCATTGTGCTACAAATGGAAAGATTCAGTCAAATGCTCTTTAACACACCAGAGTTAGTGCTTGGGTTGTCTCCTCCCCAGCCCACCGGCACTCTCTTGATTAGATTTACTAACCGGAAGTGAAAAGTATAGACATTCAGATTTCAGCAACTCCACTAGCTAAAACCCAGAATCAACATGCTAATGGTTAGCGAGTTTTTGCTCATCACAATTGTGAGAAGAGTGAATGGACAGCCCTCAGCCTGGCCCTTGCCAATTAGGTAAGCAGCTCCACAGGTGGCAATCCAGTGGCAATCACGCCCACAGATGACTGAGGACTCCCTGCTTCCAAAGCCACCCCTTACATGCCAGAGTTGAGGAAAGGTCCAGAATTCACTATTCTGGTGTCTCTTGTAAATCATGATATAGCAAATGCTCAGGAAAACCTTATGTATACTGAGAGTTAAAGGCATCTGTGTGCTCAATAGATAACTAAAAAATCACTTTGCAGGAAATCTTGTACTAGACAAATGGGTTCTTTGAAGGCAGTTAGGAAAAAGAAAAAACTGAGACTCCTTCTTGCTGTTTTCCTAAATAAACTTGCTAGATGTCTGTCACAGGACAATTTGCATATCAGAGTAACCCACTGAGAAATGACTCGCCTCATAAAAAAAAAAAAATGAAGTGTGTTTTCCCACTGAATTCCAAAATGATAGATAACTCTGAAGACCTGGTATCCTCCATTCCTAGGACAGAGGAAACAAATATACTTCCGCTGGGTTATCTGAGAGGTGAGGGATCTGAATGTCAAAGATGGATATGTCTGATGTCAGGAGCAGAATTGGCTTCCTGGGGACTAAGAAAAAAGCAGCATTGTAAGTGAATGTAGACGTGGGAAGCTGGACAGCAGGGTGTCCATGGTAGTTGGACCTCAGCAGGAATGCCATAGTGACAGCTTGGTCTCCTCCTACACAGCTCAGCATGGGAGGGCCAACATCTTTGAGTGGGAGTCTATGACCTATATGGACCCTAACAGCCTGCAAGGAAAGAAAAGGAAGGCAGATGAGTGATATTTGCTTCTAAGGAAGCCTTGTGGCTGCTAGGCACTTTGTGCAACTCAAATACAACATTCTGGTGGCTGGTGATGTGATCACAAAGTAGCCAGAGCCCAGAGACACAGTCTTCCTTGAGGAAACCCACAGGCCCCTAGACCCTGACATACCTCTAAAGAAGGAAAAAGAACCCTAACAACAACAGGGCTGAGCAAAGAGGAAATTTAAGTTTGTTTTTAAATCTGATCCCCTTAGTGGTACGGGACCCATAGTTGGATCTGGGAAACAAGTCAGAACCATATCCAAACATAAGCCCGCTCTCCATTATCAAGCTACCACCAATTGTGGGCTACAAGAGGGCCTACACCTATTAAATTCTCTATAAAAAAGTAAGGGTTATCTCATTTGTCTGGTGCTAACTTACTCTCCATTGGAGCATCTGCTTCTCTTTTTCAGATAGACATAGATCCTAAGGAGAGAGCCACCCCATCATACCTCAAAAGGGCCCTGGCTGAAACTACGAACAATTGGCGAAACAAGAAAGGGTGCTGTTTTCTTGGTGAACCGGGTACCAGCACAAGGGTGAAGGAGATCAACAGAGAGAGCAATCAACTCCTACCAAAACAGATACCCAGAGATCCAGAGGCCCCCAACACCTAATCACTGATGCAGACCAAAAATGAACCCCACATGGCTCAGGAAAATTTTGCAGAAGAGGGGGTAGAAAAAATGTCAGAGCCACACGTTGGGTCATGATATGCAGAGACATTTATCCTACCCATAACTGTGGGCTAACTCCAGAATGCATGACCCATATACCTCAACAAGGAGGGGTCAGGGGGAGGGGGTAGGACATGGATGAGCCTAACAATGGTACCAAATTGACTGTATTCACTGAGTACAAAACTAATTAATTAAAAAATTCAAATAGAAAAAAAAAGAAATCTGTATTTCTTGTATTCAAGTACCATGTATAACCTATTGGATCTGATTATGAAACCAAACAGTGTAAAGTAATAAAGAGCTTTCAGGCCATTTGATTGAAATCTGTAGATATTTCAAAGGCTAAGAATACAGTTTGGGATATTTGCCACTAATTATTCCAAGTGTAATGCTTGTTTATGAGTGCCTGCTCACTTTCAGAGACTAGACAGTTTCAGGGTTCTTAGTTTTACTAAATGATTTAAGAATTACTGCCAGGAAACCTTCCATGTGGAGTGTCTTTGAAATAGTAATGCATTCTGCAAATGCATCTCAAGACCTGGGCATGTTTCCTGTTGACAATTTCAGAATAAGTACAGGAATTGATTACTTTTTATTCTATCGTCCTCTGTAGAAGTGTGGTTACAGAGCTCATTCTGGGGTAAAAGCATAGCCACATCATAAAAGCTGCTGAAATTGTCCACTGTCTTATACCTCTCCTTAATAACCCAAGAGAGAAAAGTGAGTTTATTGCATTGATAAGCTTTATTGATATCATTCAAGGCAGTGGTTGTACTATTAAAATCCTCAGTTTTAGCCAATCATTGATTCCATTTCACTAGTCCTTAAGAATTATATAGGGGGAAGTAGTTGTGATCAAATCATTGTTCCAAGCCCCTTGTAGCCTGGTGGATAAAAGTCATAGTCAAGGCAGGAGAGATGGGTTAGCAGTGAAGGCATTTGCCTGAGAAGCCTAAGGACCAAGGTTTGACTACTCAGAACCCAAATAAGCCAGATGCAAATGGTGGCAAATGTGTCTGGAGTTCATTTGCAGTGACTAGAGGCCCTGGCATGCCCATTCTCTCTATCTATCTGCCACTCTCTCTCTCTCATAAATAAATAATATTTTTAAAGTCATAATCAAAAGAATTCAGCCCTCCTCACTCACAGGGCTAATTCACTGAACCCCTAGTAACTGATTGGGTCTGGCCTTCTCATCGTTTAAACTCCAGTTACTGTAGAGTAGTCCAGGCACTAATGGCCATGATTCCTCCTATTTGAAGGACACCACAGACAGATGGTTGCCAGGGAAGAGAAGTGTCTTTGTCATCAACCCCTGCACCCTCCCTCTGCACATCAACCTCACAGAGGGAAGATGAAGCACTCTGCAGCTCCACAAATCTATTTCTTCTGCTTATAAGCAGAGAACAAAGATAACAGAATGAACACACTGATCAAGAGATGATGTCTCGGAATGCGTAAGCTTTTCTCATTTAAAAGAAAATGCATTGCTATTAAGATGTGCCTGCTTGACAGAGTATTGTTTGTGTCTTACTAAAACAAGCACCTACACAGATTATGCCAAGCAAACCAAATTGACCTGACCCATAAGACAGGACCAGTATGGTCCATCAAACCTTATATGCAAATACGAGGTGCTGATGAAACCTAGAGTGCATACATTATTCAACATTTGAATTTATGTAACTTCCAACAGATCCAAATACCCTGATCCCTATTCATTCCACAGAGAACACACATACGCAGCACTGTGTCTGGCATGGAAATTGATGGAAAAGTTCTGAAGCTCTGGCTCTCTCGTTTTCAATAAAGAAGAAGAAAAAGATATCCAACACAAGTTAAAAGGTAAATATGCAGCAAACACCTTCACACACACTAGCAGGGTGGCTGACTTTACGACTTATCTGTCCCCATTTCCACAGTGTTCACTGTCCCTACAAATGATTTAAAGATTATAAATATCTGCTTTTGCTGCTGTGTTAGAACAAACCATCATGGTAAGAGGCCTAGAATTTGAACCGCTGTACTCAGGAAGCGAACAGAGCTCAACAGACCGCTTCATGTAGGATCACTTATCAATGAGACGAGAGGGAAGGCCTGGAATCTGCAACCACGGCTCTTGCTTTGGGCTTTCGGTTATACAGCTCAGTGCACCATCAGGAAAGGTATTCACCTGCAGGGTCTCTGTCTCCTCATCAGTAAAATGGATGTAATAATATTTTATACATTACTATTCTTTCTGCATCATAAGATCCAAACAAAGTGAAACGATGAGGGTGATGTTTCCGATGTAATTAGCAGCTTTGGTTGCTGATTTTATTACCAACCCAGATCTAGCCTACTCAGCTCTATATAGCTTTACTGCATTCAGCTATAAAGAAAAAAAAATGAAATCATAAAATGTGCAGGAAAATGGATAGATCTGGAAAGGTTGTATTAAGTAAGGTGACTCAAACTCAGAAAGACAAAGGATACATGGTCTCTCTCATATGGGGACCCCAGCACTTCATGTATTTAAGGATGTAGATGAACGGGACTAGACATGGAAAAAGCCGTGAAAATCTAGAAAGGAGGGCAAGAGTAGTACAAAGTGGTGCTGAGGAAAGGGAGAGGGTGAAGGACACGTGAGACATGAGCAGCAGGGAGATGAGGAAGGGGAGGCCGCAAAGGAGGGCAGAGGAGTGGGGAAGTAAGGGCAGAGGAAAATTAAAACAAACTCTGTTTGATACTGCCATATCAAACACTTTGTATGCTACTTTAAAAATAATTTTTAAAAAATATCGAGTTTCTATGTCATTGTGGAGTGATGCGAAGACTTTTTGAAACCTAATTTTTAGAGGTGTTATGAACATAGAGTAAATTTTTGCTGTTTATACACAGTCAACTCTCAGTATGCATGATAGATGCATTTTAGAGAGCTGTCAGGCATGCTAAATTAATGGGTACTGAAACACTGTTATCAGAGGAATCACAAGGCTCAGTTCCTATGAACTGCTGATCACAACATCTTAATCCATGGAGCAGCCTTGGCTCATGCGAGTTTGTTTGAACATATGGTTCGTTGGCCTCTTTACATGGAGCTCAGAGGAGCAGAGCTTTGACTATAGCTCTACGACACAAACCCTGTACATGGCTTTTCTCCACAATAAAATCTCTTAAACCTTCTAGCCTTAAGAATACCAGACAGCACCTCAGCACAAACCTTATAAATGGCAGACTCCCCAGCAAAACCCACAAACAATGCAAAAGTGCTGGCCCTGAGTAGGTCGTTAACAGGGACATTGTTGACAGGACGAGAACTGAAACTCACAGGCAGTTTAACCTCAGCTGGGACTACACACAGCTCAGGGGTGGAGGATCTCTCCAAGCTCTGGGCATGTGTGGGAATTTCAACAAAGTTCCACAAGGGTTGCTTCGAAAGCTGAGGAGACATTTTTGTGTATCACACAAAATGAGTGTTGACATGGGTGAGTATTTGTTCTTACATGCGTTTCCATGCAGAAACACACTCATTCCACAACTTTGTTGTGGTACAGGAAATAAATTAAGCTTTTTTAGTAAGGTCAGCATTATTGTACCTACTCTGTAATGCATTTGAGGGCCGAGGACTGAAAAACTGAGTGCTGAAGAATGAAAACAATTTGTAAAAGGTCACATAAGCACAATCAGAATTTGAAATTGATGGCTCAGCAGTTAAGGTGCTTACCTACAAAACCTAACAACCCAAGTTCAATTCCCGCAGTATCCATGTAAAGTCAGATGCACAAAGTGGCACATGCTTCTGGAGTTTATTTGCAGTAGTTAGAGGCCCTGGCATGCCCATTATCTCTCTGTGTCACTCTGTTTGCAAATGAATAAATAAAAAATTTTAAATAAATAAATAAAATTGTATCTGATTTATATTCTGTATTATTGTGTAGTTTATCTATTTACTAGGAGAGAATTTTTGTAAAGTTAAACAAGTAGACAGATATGTTACTTTGTGCAAAATTGGAATATTTTTTTCCCTTCAGCCATCATTTTGAAGTAAAGTTTAAATATTCAAGGTTATCTATTTAAAACTAGACTTTTAATTCACTGTCATTATTCTAACGTTTGCTTCCAAATTTTACTCCACCAATAAATATTTATTTGATGGGCCCAGAACTGCAGTGATAGGAGAAGATAACACCATGATCTCTATGGAGCACGCCTTAACTCTGCTCTCCATGCATTTTCTAATGTTGTTAAGACAGGCATATCACTATACCAACTTCAAACTTGGAAGGGTCAAAATGAGAGAAAGGTTATTGCTAATTTTAATGCCATTATTTGTCAAAATAATGATGTCTGGGAATTACATAAAAGATTGGTCTCAATATCCACTTTTGCTCTGAGTGATAGATATATTCATAATGGCAAAACGGGAACATTAAGGGACAATGTATCAAGCAGGACAGATTAGGCTGTTCTGTAATAACAACATTCTACTCCAAAGTATCCCTGTAAAGGCTAATTTCTTGTTTGTGCAAAGTCTCCTGGCTTCGTCTGTCTTGTAGCCTGGTCTTAGAGTAATTCACATTACACCCACTCACAATAAGCTGGATGTCTACAGGAGAAAGCAAATGGGTTTCAGAGAAGTAGTGTCTGTCAGAAATAAATGAATCATCTAATTAATCCTAGATGTAACACTTAGCCACTCATATTATGTTCACATGATATTATGTGCTCCCATAAATCAGTGGTAAAGCATGAAGATTGCCCATTAAGATACATTTTCTGTGCTTCAGATTTCCTCTCATTTGTGTTCTCTTCAAAAACTGTTTTTCTTTCTTAAGAGAACAGGTAAATGGTATTTTCTACAAGATTTTGAGCAGGAACTCAGTTTTGTTCTTGTTTCAATGACCGTGCTTATATTGGGTTAATTAGGGAGGGATCAATAGCCACAAAACAGTAGAACTGTGATGTTTGTCACTTGACAAGTTAAATGAAGTTGGCATGTTTCAAATCCATGTCCATCCATAATCTAAGATGGTGAATTACTCAGAATTGAGTCTTTGCAGATGTTATTAGTTGAGTCAAGATAAGGTCACACAGTGTTAGTGTGGCCTTAAATCTAGTGACTCACATCATGGTAAGAGGACATCTTGAGAAAAAGAACATATACCAGGAAAACAGAGAATGACACAAGTCAATGCCAATAAGTGCCCAGAGCCACCAGGAGGAAGAGTGAGTGGGAGTCTCCCCTAGTCTTATAAGAAGCAGCCTGTCCCTTCATTTAAGACATCCAGCCTCAACAAATCTGTGTTCATCTCATTATCCCATTTCCACTTATTGATTACCAGGGTTTTATTTTTAGTTTTATTTTGGTGTTGTTTTTGCAGTTCTTTATATTTTTCAGATAACAGGGAAATAGCTGGCTATTATCTGCTCCCACTCTATAGGTTTCCTATTTGCTCTGCTGATCATTTCCTTTGCTGCAAAGAAACATTTTTAATGCCATTAGTCCCATTTGTTAATTCTTGGGACTATTTCCTGTGCAGAGTCCTCTTCAGAAAGTGCTCACCTATGCCAATAACTTACTGTGTATATTGTCCTCTAGCTCTTTCAGTGATTCTGGATTTACATAAAGGTGTTTGATCCACATTGAACATATAATAGTGTGGAGTGGGAGGTATGAGTCTAGTTTCATTCTTCTGCAGGTGGGTATCCAGTTTTGCTAGCACCATCTGTTGAATATGCTGTCTTTTGTGTGGTTTTGATGCCTTTACGAAAACTACCAAAACATCGCTGTGTGTGTTTATTTCTGGGTGCTTTATTCTACTCTGTTGGACTATGTGTCTGTTTTTGCACTAGTACCATGTTGTCTTTGTCACAATGCCTCTGTAGTATAATTTTAGATTAGGAATTATAGTACCTCCAACAGCGTCCTTTTTACTTAGGCTTTCTTTGGCTGTGTGTGGACTTTTGTGTTTCCACATGAATTTTTGGATTGCTCTTTCTAATACTGAGAATAATTTCATCCAAAATTCAATGAGAATCAAACTGAATCTGTAGGTTACTTTTGGAGATACAGTCATTTCCATAGTATCAATTCTGCCACTCTAGGAGCATGGGAGGGGTCTCCAACATTTGGTGTCTCGTTTTTCGATCTTTTTTTAGTGTCTTAAAGATTTCTTTCTTAAATGTCTTTCACATACTTGATGAGGCTTATTTATGCATACACTTTTGGAGAGCTATTGTGAGTAGGGTATTTTTTCCTAATTTCTTTCTTAGCAAGTTCACTGTTGGAATATATGAAAGCTACTGATTTTTGTGTTGCTTTTTTAGCCTGAAACTTTTCTTAAAGACTTTATTAAATCCAAGAATTTTCTTTAGGGTCACTTAAATATAGAATCATGTTATCGCAAATAGGGACAGTTTCATTTTTTCATTTCCAATTTTCAAGCCTTTTATGTCCTTGTCTTATTGTTCTATCTAAGACTTTAGGAACTACATTGAATAAGAGTGAAGACAGTGGGCACCCTTATCTTGTTCCATATCTCAGAAGAAACACTTTTAGTTTTTCTCCATTCAGATTAATGTTACCTATATGGGATAGGTAACCTTTATTATTTTGATGTATGTTCCATCTACTCCTAATTTCTTCAAGACATTCATTATGAACGCATACTGAACTTTGGTAAATGCCTTCTCTGCAACTATAGAGATGGTGTGCAACCTTATTTGTATGGTGAATTGTGGTTAATGATTTGCAAAGGTTAAACCAACCTTGTATCTCTGGTATGAAGCCCACTTGATCATGATGTATAATCTTCTTAATGTATTCTTGGATTTTGTTCACAAGTATTTCGTCAACAATTTCTGCACCTGTTTTTATCAAGAAAATTGGTGTATAGCTCTCTTTTGTTGTCATGTATTTATCTGGTTATGGTATCAGGATAATACCGGATTCACAGAATGTGTTTGGTAGGGTTTTCCCCTTTATATTTGGAGGGACACTTTAATAAAGTGTTGGTATTAGATCTTCAAGGGAATTTTGATAGGAATTGTTAGTGTTTCTATCTGGTCCTGGGCTATTCATTTTTAATTTTCAATTTTAATTACTGCTTCAATCTCATTGCTTATTATGGGTCCATTCAAATTATTTGCATCTTCTGGTTTTACCTTTGGTAGGTTATATGCTTTTAGACAATTATTCATTCTATGTAGGTTTTCAAAATTTTAGAATATAATATTTCATAGCACCCACTAATGAATATCTGGATTTCATTGGGGTCTAATGTAATAATTCCTTTTTCATTTCTAATTTTATGTATCTGGATCTTCTTTCTCTTTTGGTTAGTTTGGCTAGGGGGTTATCAGTCTTGTTAACTTTTTCAGAGAAGCAATTCTTTTATGTGTTGATTTTGTCCATTATTTATTAATCTCTAATTCATTAATTTTTATCATCATCTTAATTATTTCTTCACACCTACTGGGATTGGGATTGGCTATTTGTTGTTTTCCCAGCAGCTTAAGTTACAACATAAGATTATTTATTGGACATTTCTCTGATTTGTTAATGTGAGAACTTATGGCTATAAATGTTCCTCTCAGGACTGCCTTGATTATATCCCAGAAGAACAAGTAGGTTGTATTATCATTTTCTAGGAAATTTTTAATTTCTTCCCTATTTTTGTCAATGACTCACTGTTCATTCAATAGCATACTGTTTGGCCTCCCAGTGTTTGTGTAGTTGCTGAGGTTTCTCTTGCCTCAATCTCTAGTTTCATCTCACTGTGGTCTGACAGAATACAAGGAATTATCTCAGTGTATTTTGTTAAGGTTTGCTGCATGGGCTATGATGGATCAATGTTGGAGAAGCTTCTGTGTGCCCCTAATAATAAGGTGTATTTCTTATCTCTTGGATGGGATATTCTGTAGATATATGATAAATCCATCTGGTCTATGATATGATTAAACTGTGCAGTATCTTTGCTGATGTTTAGCTCAGAGGATCTGTCTAAATAAATGAGTGGGGTATAAAAGTCTCCCACTACTATTGGGTCTGGATCTGGGTGACCTTTTATACCTTTTACTATTATTTGATGAAGGAAGTAAATAGCCCTGATATTTGGCAATAAGTATTTACAATTGTTATATCTTCTTGGTGAAGTGCTTTCCTTTATTAATATGCAGTATTCCTTGTTGTCTAATTTGATGACATTTGGTTTGAAGTCTACTTTGTCAGATGTAAGAATAACCATGCCTGCTTGGTTTTTTGCCATTTACTTGATATGTTGCTTTCCATCCTTTGGTACTCAGATTGTGAAGGTCTTTGCTAATTCTGAGTTTCTTGGAAACATCAGATAATTGGGTCTTCTTTTATAATGATCAGTCAGTATGCAACTTTTTAATGTTAAGTTGAAGACATTTATATTAAAGTTACTATTAGGTGCCTCATTAGTACAGTAGGTAATGTGCCAGTCTCATAAAGTTACTATTGAGATGTTTTTTCCTATAGTTTTATTGGGTGGAGTTCTGGATGGCTTGCATGGTTGGTATTTCTTTTGCACCTCTACTGTTAGTTTCAGAAGTGTGATTGGTGTTAAACATGGTGGATTTATTTCCAAGTCTGTTTTTTTTTTTTTTTCTCCCTGTTCCTATATTCCTTTCTTGGTGGGGATTCCCATGCATGTTCATGAAAATGAGATTGGTTTTCTTCTTCTCCATGTAGTATTCCTTTAAGGATTGTCTGCTGGTTTGGTTGTTACGAATTGCCTTAATTTGTGTTGGTCTCATAATTGTCTTATTTCTGTAATAATTTTAAAATATAATTTTTCTGGATATAACAGAACTCTTAGATGGAAGTTGTTTACTCTCAGAGCCTGAAATATATCATTCCATGCTATTCTGGACCTTCAGTTTGCTGAGAAAAGATCTTAAATTACTCTGATGCTCTTGTTTTTAAATTAGTTGGCATTTTTCTCTCACAGCTTTTAGTGCTACCCCCCACCCCCTTTGGATATTGTTCATCATGACTATGATGCATCATGGAGAGGGTCTTCTCTGGCCCTGTGTGTTCCATGTTCTAAATGCCTCTAGTGTTTGCTTATCAACATTTCTTTCTGAGAAGTTTTCTGCTATGATGTCTTTTAATAAACCTGTAATTCCTCTGCATGCCATGTTAGGTCTTTCTTCTATCCCATGAATTCTGAAGTTTGGTCTCTTGAATGTATCCTAGAATTGTTGGAAATATTATTTATATACTTGGTTTTCCCTCCATACGTGTCTATATCTATATGCATCTATATCTATATGATCTTGCCTATCAATAATGTTCTCTGTTGTGATTTTTATTTGAATAAATAGTTCTTTGATTTCTAGAATTTCTTTAGGGTCTTTTTGAAGTTTTTGGTTTCCCTGCTGAATTTGTCCTCCAAGTTCTGAATTTTCTCCTAAAAATTGCTTGTTGTTTTATTCACTAGGGAGACTGCTATGTTAAAATTTTAAATGGATTTCCTTAGCTCATTCATCTGCTCGTTTGAGCCTTCTACATGATCTTTGATACTTTTTAGAAGTACGATTTTGAAATCTTTCCCTGACATTTCATCCATCTCAGTGGTTATAGGTTCAGCTATAGAGGTGTTGGGAGGGAGACATGGGTGGTTGAGGTGTGTTGATCCCTATGTTCTTTGTGTTTCTTGGTTGTGTTTTTTACACAACTTCCCTCTTTTCAGAACTAGTCGTTGGTCTGTTTTGTCTTCTGTGGGACCTTCTATAGGCCACTCCACTAGCATTGTGCTCCTTGCAGAAATTAGACTGAGTCACAACAGTGTTTATCCCTTGTTTATCAGCTAATCTGGTTCTTCTCAGCTGTAACACATGTTTGTATTACACAGATGACCCTTGGGGGAGCTTACTTGAAGAAAACCAGTGTCTCACTGGCTGGAGTTGTTGTCTCTGTTGTCAGCCAGATATGCAGGCCTGATGGAGGGAGCCCATCTTCTGCTGGTGGCATTTGCTGGTCCCTGTGATAGACTCTGGCTTCCACTTACTTTGCATGGGTTGGCTGGGGATCCCCCATGTGGACCAAGGCTGGTGCTGGAGCCTGGCCTCTCTACATTATTTTAAGCATCCAGTTTATCAGTTAATTTGTACTTAATTGAGGAATCCATGTGGCAGGCCTAGAACATCAGTATATGTGGGATTTCAGATTTGCAGAAATAATTAAAAACTAGAATTAAGGAACTTTTAAGATTCTGTCAAATTTTGTTATGAGTTCATTTTTTTTAAGCTGCCTTAGATGTCTGAATTTTAGACTGAGTAGACACATTTGTGATCACTGAAGTCTTAAAGCATCTCTGGAAATTTGCTGGCTCCTAGCCAGGGGAAGCCATGACAATTGTTCTCATTCTCTGTTCTGTTTGTTTATGGCAGGATTTCCCTATGCAGCCCATCCGGGCCTTACACTCCTCTTACCTTGTCCCCCCAGGTGCTAGGATTCTACATGTGTACCTTCAAGTCTTGTCTTCCTATTCTTGCCTGTTTCATCAGAGTACACCCCTAACTTTCTTCTTATCAATCATACTCTGCTCATGAACCCCCATCCCTGGTACTTCTAAAGTCCCTCAGTTGTTTATTCCTCAGCATAGAAGGATCGTATCAGTGTCTCTTTGGATCATGATATTGAGGCAGAATAGGGCAGAGATAGGCACCAAGATTAGCACATGAAAGAAACCAAGGAAAGTGAGAAAGATTCCTCCTCACCAAGACTGACATGGAATAGAGGATGTACAGAAATAAATGCCTCCTGCATGGATAACCCCAAAGCTGGAGCTACTGGAATAGAAAAGCCACAATCCTCCACTTAAATTCTGTCATTGAGCTTCTACCGTTTCCTGCTCTCGGGCTCCCTTCATGTCTCTGTACTCACTGTCTCTATTTCTGCCACTAACTAGGTGTCCCTAGTCCAATTCCTTGCTCTGGTACACAAGCATGGAGAAATCCCAGCAAGTGCCTTGTGGAACCCAATCTACATCAATAACACTGTAAGCATGTTTGACTTGTGAAATCTGTATTTGAATTGATGACTTCAGGTTCATAAAAAAATTACTTAAATGAATTTTGACTTGGTATTGGACAGAATTTCCAACAATTTCTGAATTGTTCCTAAACATACATCTGTCATTTTGAGCTATATATTTAGGTGAAATGGTGATCTTAGTTCTGATGGTTATGAAATTGAAATATAGATCAATTTTGGAAACCACTGAAGCTGTTCTCCATTCTTCACTGCCAAATATTCAGCCAAGATTTAATTCTTTATGTAAAATTAAAATAATCGCATTCATCTCATTAGTATGTAAATTGTCTTTCATCTTTAATATATGGTAATATTATATGTATGCCAAATAATTATTTAAAATAAAATTTATTATGATTTATCAGTAAATGTTGACTTTATATATGTACTTTATATACTCAGCTACCAAGGACACTTAAAGGTTTCTGAGGCGAAAAGGAGTCCAGAGTGGAAACACTTTAAGAAGCCCTGTTATAGAGTGTGCATGGCAGGAAGTAGGCGAATTGTAGTCCTCAGTACATAGTTCGCAAACTCTTGGAACCACAGACAATTTTACCTCCAAAGAAATACTTAGCAATGTGCAGAGATTGGCCATAATTAGTCTGGCACTAGTGGCAGGAATACTACTCAATAGCCCTCAGTGCACAGAACAGTCTCCCTTCCTCCCCAGCAAGGGAGCATAAACACTACTAAAGTTTTTAGCCCTTAAGTAGCTACAGGATTCTACATAAGGGAGGAGTCTCTTCCCTAAAAATCTCCATAGGAAACACATTTATTCCAGCCTTGTTTAACTTACAGCTTTCATAAGATCCTACCAAAACCTTCAACTGTGTTTCCTGTCACATGTGTGGATCTTCTTGGCATGGCATTTATGTAGCTGGTTGCCTAAGTACCCTCCTCTTAAGCAAGGAGCCTTACAGGGGCCAAGAGTAACTTCATCATCTTGACATGCTATGGTGGTTTGACTCAGGTGTCCCCCATAAACCTAGGTTATCTGAATGCTAGGTTCCCAGCTGATGGAAATATGGGAATTAACACCTCCTGGATGCAGTGTATTGCTGGGGGTGGGCTTATGGGTATTATACCCAGTGTCCCTTTTCCAGTGTTTGGCATACTCTCCTGTTGCTGTTGTCCACCTTATATTGATAAGGAGGTGATGCCTACCCTCTGCTCATGCCATTATTTTTCCCTGTCATGAAGCTTCCTCTCGAGTCCATAAACCAAAATAAATGTTTTTTTTCTTGCTCTCAAGCTACTCTTGGTCAGATGTTTTCTGCCAGCAATGCAAACCTGACTGCATCACATGCTCAAGGCATAGAAACCTACCTAAAAGAACAAGGACATCATATGAGCTTCTAAAGTAGATGCCAGGGTAAGGAACCTTGAGTTTATACAGAAATGTTACTTGCATCCTTTGAGGAGGGCATTTCTGTGCTGTTAATTTTTCAGAGTGGACAGTTATCAGCTTAAGGCCCAGAGTCACCATGGCATGTGCCTCTGGCCTGAAAGCCTGGTGGACCTGAAGCTGCTGGAGGCTCCTCTCAGTAAGGAGTTTCATTCAGGATCAGGCTGCAGAGCTTCCTGCAGCCACTCCTAGCAGCATGCATCATGAGTTTGACAGCACTTAATGAGACCAGCGTAGGAAGCTGCTCAACAGTTCAGAAGGCTGGGGCAACAAACACAGTAACAGCTGTGGCAGAATCTACCCTGTATTGGCTTTGTCATGCTCCCACGACTAACTCAATAAGGCCCTTTGACACCTGGCTCAACTCATCTCCCCAGACTTTCTCTCACTCTAGCCCTATATGGTTCCCATCTAGCAGCTGATCTCCTGTGGCTCCTCTTCCCATGACATCTCTCAGCTAGTGCTCACACCCTGAGTTCTAGACCAGACCAACACCTGTAGTGAGTTCCTCCTGGCAAAAGTCCAAGCTCCCACCTCAGCTGAGCCACCATTTATTTCTGGCTCCCTGCCCATTCCTGTAAGTCCACCACTCACTTCCCTATGCTCAGCCTCACAAGATTAATGCTTCCTAAAATGTATTTTATGGGTGTGTGTGTGTGCGCGCGTGCGCATGCACATACCTATGGTCTCTCTCATGCTAGGTAAGTGCTCCATCTCTGAGCCGCAGCTCCAATTCCTATATGAATATTTTAATTCATCATCTTCCCAAGGCTTTGTGACCCAGAACACTGGCCCTCACTTTCACACTTGTATTTGTCATCAAGTAAGGACTAAACACCAGATTCTATTTTTTTGCCGTCATCGCTCATGAAGAAGAATATGGCAAAGATGTTGGTATCCTGGAACATAGCAGAATACAGAGTATCTACAGCATTATCGATCATTCATGATGAGAGTCTACAAACCCATGGGTAAAGTAAACCATCCCAGTGGATTAACCTAGGGTAACAATCAACAAATAGTTAAAGTGCAAAACTGTATCTCACAGAGCAAAGTTGATCACAGTGAGTAAAAATGGTACATTTCCTGAATGGGCAGAGCCTACATTTATAAAGCTCTGACAATGTAGCAGCAACTGCATGAAGTACTTTGACATGATCAGTAGGTCATATAGACATCATGCCAACTGTCTGATTACACAGGAAGGGGTACAGGAAAGTAAACTCCTCAACCAGTAAAGACTATTAGCCATATCTGACCCGAAGCTCACAGTATGCCCACTGAGGTTTTCAGGAGCCATGCAGGGATATGAGAGACTAGTGGGGATTTGCACAGGGATTTTGGAGGATGGGAGGACTTAGATCAACAACAGGAAGAGGAAAGAGCATCTCACATGTGCAACAGCTATGGGAATGGCACATGGGGAGACCTGTGGTTGAGAACTGTCCAGAGCATTTCAAAATGTATACTGAGAAACAGAAAACAGAAGATGTTGAGGAATTAGATAGAAAGCTCCTGTGGCTATGGAGACTAGTATGTGTTTGATGGCAAGAAACAGTTGCTAGTGGCTTTAGAAGGGAGAGTGATCAGCTGCATGTGAGGAATAAAACCCTATTACAAAAACATACTTCCAGCCTCTCCAGCAATCCCTGGCCATAGTCATGGCAGTGACATTTGTACATCTGTGAGGTAAAATGTGCACAAGAATGGCTCTTTCTAGCCAGGTTTCAGTTTTCCATTGCTTTTGTTAAAAAAAAAAATGTTCACAAATTTAGTGAGTTAAGTAACACAAATTTGTAAATGGGCCATGCTGGAGATTAAATGTGTGAAATGGACCTCACTGGCTGAAATCTGGGTTGTTAGAAGAGCCACACTGCTATAAACCCTTAGACTTCTCTGGTTCTTGGGGCTCCATCTTCAGGGCACCTAGTGGCTGGTCAAGTCTCTCTCATATCACATCACTTTGGCACTGACTCTCCAACCTACCACTTTCACTTTGGAATATGTCTGTGCTTAGAATTGATCTAGTTAGATATTCAAGAATGATTCCTACTTCTCAGAGTAGGTAAACTACCCATTATTATTTCACCTCAATTCCATTGTCATATAACATATACACACAAGTCCTGTGGATAAAGATGATAACCTCTTTGGAGATCATCCTTTAACTCCTACAACCCGTTAGCTTGTTTCTGGGGCTCCAATAATGGCAGACCTGCAGTCATTGAACATGTCATTTGGAAATCATATTATACAGTGACAGGCTCAGTGTAACAGGGAGGACTGGCCACAGTGAGCCCAGGAGGATGCCATCATGCACCTCAAGACTTCAAACAGTCTAAGGCCCTGTCCAGTATGAATTCTCCCCCCTTGACTCATCATCTACTCTCACAGGTGTAAGAAGTTCCTGAGTAGATCAACTATCCTGATCAGTGTAACTCCTGTGACTTGGCATCAACCTGCGTGGTGGAGGTCCTGAAACCAAAGCTTCCATTCCCAAGAGAAGGGTTAGTATGTCATGAATAAACACAAGGATGTTTGTGAAGACAGCACTTCAGTTAGGAGAAACAGAGGGAAGTGTTCCTTTTATGAGTGTCTGGGGGGGGAGGGGCATGTCTGAACACAGACCATGTGACAGAAATGATTGAGGCAAAGGAGGTAAACATGGAAGATAGAGAAGGTCTTTCTTCGTTCGAGAACTTTGAGGGGTTGTTATGCTCTGCCCCTGCTCCTAAGAGTGATGAGAATAACATTGTCTAATTCAAGGTTGCCCTGATTTCAGTGGATGCACCGGGCTTGCCCACTTTGCTTTGAGCCTGTGTACTCTAACCATCACAGTGTGAATTTTGTCAGCTCTCTGGAGAAGGAGGGGTGGCCTGATTTATGAGGCCACAGCTCCTGCTCAGCCAGGGGAAGTCAGCCAAGCTATTCCCTCATATGAACCAGCATCACGACAAAACATCAGATAAGAAGACTGAAGGTGAAAAGAATAAAAGACTGACCCAAAAAATCATATATACATATGTTATATGTATAACTAATTAGGAAAATATATATAAATACATATATATATATATATATATATATATATATATATATATAGGGAAGCACTGAGCCAAGTGGCACCTGGCTGAGCGTTGCAAGGAGGAAAGAACTTTAAATTCACCTAGGCTAACCAGTAACTGGTATGGAGCCCAGCCCACTGGCTGGAAAAACCGAGCCAGTTAGTCCCTGTGTCAAGAGCCCCCCCACAGTAAGCATCTCTGATTATCAGTAAACTCTTGTCTTCAGCTCCTATAGTTCTATCTGTTGTAGCCAAGCACACGTACATATGCACACAAATTCATGCATGCACACAAACACACTCTCTGTGATTATCACTCTTTCCTATGAAGGCCTTAGAGTGACTTGCCCAGAAGTGATACATTTCACATACTAAATAGCCTCTGCTCCCTCTGCTAGCCCTCTAACGACAGGACTTTCATGGCTTTTGTTTGCTATACTTTGGATCTTAAGTTTTTACAGATGCTCAAGACCATGACAGCAAGAGGAAATGGTGGGACTCCTAAGAGGTGGGTCCTGGTGAGAGGCCTTCAGGTGATCAGGTGTGTGTGTATGATGGACACGGTGGTACTCCAGCTTCTTTCATTTCTATCCATGAGAAGAGCAGTTTCACTCCACCATAATACACTCCTACCATCATGTACTGCCTTCCTACTTGAGGCACAAAACCAATGTCACTTTCTACTTTTGGACTGGAATCTCCAAACCTATGAGCAACCCCCCCCCAAAAAAAATTAAAATTAAATTAAAGTTTAAAAACATTTTTTTTTCTTCTTTTAAAGTTGCCTGACACAGGCATTTGTAGTGATGGAATGCTGACTGACATGCCTCTGACTCTTGTAGATTCTTGGCCCAGAATAGCTTCTCTGGTTTCTACTGCAAATGATATAACACAGAAACATCATCCTCCCTTCCCATCCATATCCACCTCCTGGACTGTGC
Organism: Dipus sagitta; assembly: GCA_036346955.1. Taxonomy (NCBI): domain Eukaryota; kingdom Metazoa; phylum Chordata; class Mammalia; order Rodentia; family Dipodidae; genus Dipus; species Dipus sagitta. The sequence continues at coordinate 25,465,302 of CM070783.1, forward strand.
TGCCCCTGTGAGGTATGGAGGAACAGAATCCCGCTTCATGCTTCTGTCTTCACAGAAGCATGAAGGACAGAGATTCTGAGACACAAGGAGACTCAGAACTGCATGGGTCCCAGGGCTCTGCCTAGCCCTTCAGAACTTCTATTAACATGTGCTCATCTAGAAAAGCAACGCAAATGGAATCAGGTCATGCAGGGTACTCGGCTGATGCCTGATCCAAGTGTAGCTGGAGGAGGAAGAAGACAGTGACTCATGGGTCCTGATCACTCACCCTCGTCAGACGAAGTAGCTCAGAGAAGCAATGATCTGGGCTTCAATTATTCCTACCCAGAAATCACCAGAGTCTGAGATCCTGTTCTTTATGAGGGGCAGCATAAGCAGTACACCCCAGCAGGGGAACTGTTTTTCTCTGACATCTTAATTCCCTTGGCTGGGTTTTACTTGTTCTTTTTTTGTTTGTTTTGTTTTTTGAGGTATGGTCTCACTCTAGCCCAGGCTGACCTGTAATCCACTCAGTATTCTCAGGGTGGCCTTGAACTCACAGTGATCCTCCTGCTTCTCTGCCTCCCAGGTGCTGCCATGAAAGGCGTGTGCCACTGTGCCCGGCTTTATCTATTGTTTTCATTACAGATACAATGTCAAACCAACCTGACTGATTAGGCACAGCCGTCCCAAGACGTGAACATGCACAGGGCAGCCGCAGGACTATGCCCTCAGCACTACTGCTTGGCATGGGCATGATCTTAGCAAGGAAGAGAAAGTATCGATGCTGCATCCAAACAAGAAGCAGGGGCATCTCTGGAAGCCCTCCGTATGGCTGTACTTCCCCATTGCTTCAGAATTCCTACCCTCTATTTACAATAACTGAGTTTGTGCTTACGATCGCACCTCAACCTCTACTCTAAGTCTGGGATCTGGTGGTCTGACCTGTCCCTTGCACTTGCTTTCCAGCCTATCCCCTGTCTCTGACATGGTGGGATCCTGCTATTTTCTTCATGGCTTCCCTTCTTTCCCGAGAACCTTAGGATTGCGTCTGAGGCCCTGCTGTCATATAATGTCACTGCCCTGCTCCATCGTCACATGTACTCTGTACCTGTACACTACAGGCTAGCTTCTGTCCTATCTCCTCTCAAACCTTTAACCTAGGCCACACCTCTTCAGTGCCTTCTTGACGTACCACTATGCCAAATGGCTGACACCTACCCAAGCACAGGAACCAATTCAGCTACCAAGACCCTTAAATTATGTTACTTTCCAAGATCCTTTCTCAAAGCAGGTTTAGAAGAGATTTAGATGAGCATGCCTGCTAAAAAAGGAAGATATGAGTTGGATGAGAAAGACTCTGGAACATGAAAATCAGAATCTTTTCCTTACAATCCAGGCTTCAAGTTGATGTGTGTTTTCCTCCTCTAAGTCCCTTCCTGACTTCTGAAGCCATGAAGAAGGCTGGGTCAGTAGAACACCATGGATAGCACAGGCTGAGATGTATTTTAAATGTTCTTGCTTTTCCCTTTAAAATATGTTGGTAACAATGAATATATTACCTTTGTACCAGATATCCAGGCACTGAAATTCAAGAAAATGATCTGGTGCTTGGTTCCCTTGCATATTATACAAAATCATAAAGAACGATTATTTGTCTGTGTTCCTTACAGTAATAATAATTTTCCCACTTGCTAATCAATGTCATAATCAAATACAAAGCCTCTCTTTTTCCATCACTTCCTCCAAAATGAAATTTCACATCAGTACTCTGCCTAGGCAGAGAAGAAGCAGACTGGTTACTCACTCATGGAAACCAAGGAGAAATTTTTCAGTGACTGTTTCCCTGAGATGTCTGTTTTAAGAGATTTGACGATGAGTAGGTTACAAGGTGAGAACCCAACCTTTCAGAGAGTAAGAGCTTCAACCAGACATGCCTCATCAAATGCCAACCCATGCAGCATGCTCCAGAGCAAGCCTGCTTGTCTCCAGACCCAGAGTGCTTCACAAATACATTCTAACCCTGGAAGTCACAGCCGCCTCTACAAAAACAACCTGCTATACTTGAAATAGAAAAATGTCATGAAAAGATTCTTTGCTATTCTCCAGGTAAAAGACATTTTCTTAAGAAACAAAAACTAGCATAGATAAAGCCCAAGAATTATTTTATACTCTCTACCACCTCCAGAATACCATTTAAAAAATAATTACACCCACAATTTATACACGATTCATTAGACAGCAAGATAAAATACACTCCTAAATGTTAATTGCACTGAAAGCGCAGACATGATGAAAAATATCCTCAAGTTCTTGGGCTCATAACCCAGCCTTCTAACATCTTCACCACAATATAAATCTTGTCCAAATAGTCTTATAATTCTTAAATTATAACAACATTTTAGTATCATGATTTACTAGACCTCTGAAGAAAATTTTTAGTTAAGCAATTAGAAGGTCAAATAAACTGATGACATTATTTGAGCCTTTACTGGTTAAAATTAACAGGCCTGGATCACAGCATCCCTAGTAATGGTGACAGGAGCACGGTAAAACACTCACTTGTCTGCAAACTGAAGTGGCTGTAAAAACTAGTTCTCTTCTCTGCCTCCCCCATCCAGGCAGGTAAGAGCAGGATGACACCCTGCTTTACACAGACACTTGCGGGGGGGGGGGTCTAGCTACCATACAGTATGCACTACGCATTCTGAATAGAGGCTGAATCTCTGGGAGAATATGATAGATATAATATCATACATAATGGATATGACGGAAAACATCTTGGAGGATGTAAACAGCTTTTCAGTACCTGAAACTGTACTCAAAGGTCTTACGACTGCAAGGTTTGCCGGGACTCCCTCTCCATCCCTGTGGGCTTTGAGTGACGCCTGCCATTAGACCCCCATGCAGGCAACTGCCTCGGAAACAGGAGCGTGTTTTGTGTGACAGATGCAGTGCGCGGTCCTAAGTGTCCCTGGGATCACCGTTCACACACGTACCTGCGGTCTTTAATGGTGTTTTCTCTCCTAGCAACAGTTTTAACCTTTTGGCATGAATTTTGCCTTGATAATGCGAGTCGGCCACCACGGCTGAGGTAAAAGACATGTTACAGAGTGTGCAGCACTTGTTCTTATCCACCATGTCTGCATCGCTTCCCTGTGTGGGGAGAAGAAAAAAAAAGATAGTGTCAGAGAGAGACCTAAACATAGGGCTTTTTTTTTTTTTTTTTTTTTTGGTTTGTGCAAATGGGGGGAGGGATATGTGTGTTTGTATGTATGTAGGCACATATGTGAGTGAGGAGGGTCACACATATAGAAATGGGACTCAGGTCCTCTTGCTCGTGGGGGGGAGAAGTAATTTAATTACTGAGCCATTTCTCCAGCCCCAAGTCCCATGATTCCTTTTCTCCCAATCTCAAAAATGAGGCTTATGACTTGGAAAGAGACGTCTCTATCACTGACTAACTTATGGACATGCCTAGTTTTTCATTCTAAAATCTTTTTTTTTTCCTTCATAATTATAAGAAACTTGGATTATAAGAAATTCAGCAGATATGAGTTACCCGAAGAAGAATGGATTGCAGAATTAGACGAGAACACATTGTGTCTGGCTGAGAGGAAAGCAGTGGGTAATTGCACCCATTATACTCATTAAAGGAAGTAAAACACCAGAGTTCATGCAGCCTGAATTATTTAGCAGAAATTATCATTTGGCAGTCAGCTCTGCAGTTGCCCAATTTTAGCCTCATCAGGACACATGGCTGCAATGTTCAAGTTCCTTTTTTCAATTGTAAATTTCTCCAACGACTTGAACATTTTTCATAATTAATTTGCATATATACATCATGAAGCTATGATGATCGTGCTGACTGAATTTTCTGACAAGAGTTGGTATGATTTTTCCTTTTCTTCAGAAAAAAAAGTGATTTGTTAGAAGCTGCACAAAATGCTTAGATTCAGCTTTTCATTCCTTTAATGAAAATGAATCATGATCTAGAAAGAAGCAAATCCATTGTTGCCACATGTGACCTGACCATTGTGTGGGGGAGGGGGCATCATCAGTTCCCTCTACTCACTGAAGGAAAGGTTTATCCATGGCCTCCTCTCTTACCTTGCTGAAAACTGAGGGGAAAGTGGGCTCATAGGTAAGGAGTCAAATCTGTTGCCTAAAGCATTAGCAATAGTAAAGTATCTTGCTGTTCAAGGCCAGCCTTGGAGGTGCATATGGTTCCACAAGAGCCCTTTGAAGGATGCCCAGAAGATCTAGAATGTACTTTAAAATTGAATGGGGACAAGGAGACTTGAGCAGTGAATTATATATATATATTTTTGCCTAATAATAAAATGTCCAGGAGAGAGCATTGCCTTGCAAATTATGTGGTACTTAGAAAAGTAACTCTTTCCTCCTTACGACATCAGCCTGTAGTATCTAGCATCTCTGACAATCAGCTTTAGGTCTTTTGGAACACAGCTGAAGGGCGTGTGTGTGTGTGTGTGTTAAGCTGGTTTATACTTACTTCACAGTTGAGGAAGAGAGGACAAACAACTGCAATGCTGGGGGTGGAGTGGAGGTTTGTAGTCAGTGAGAGGAAGTAGAACCCATGGAGAGAGGAGGGTATTCCCACAAGGTCCTCTCTCCTGGAGAGAGCCTGCCAGGAATGGTCTACTCTACTTGGGATTCCCTTACTGAAGATATAACACTGAGGTGCTTAGAGGTTGGTTTGTTTGTTTTAAGGTATTTTATTTGTATTTACTTCTTTGAGAGAGAGACAGAAAGGGAGGGACAGAATGGGTGTGCCAGGGCCACCTTGTGCATCTGAATCATGCGGGTCCTATGGAATCAAACCTCGGCTTTTGGCTTTGTAGACAAGGGCCTTAACTGCTAAGCCACCTTTCCAGCCATACAGTTTTTGCCTTTGTTGAAAATAAAAGAATTTTCACAGACCTCAGTGGCAGGGTAAAATGGAGGAATAAATAAAGGGAAGGTTGGCTACATCTTCTCCTCTCATTTTTCTAGCCAAGTTGTAGGAATGATCACAGAGTACTCTGAAGGGGAGCAAGCCTGTGAGTACCAGAAAAAGGCAAAGCTCAGAGCTGCTGAGGAGGTACCTCACTGAATGAGAAGTGGGCTAAAGACCATGTGAGCTGCTTTCCTCCTGCATGTAATAGATAGTAGCCATATGTTTCCTAAAGAGAGATTGTCTAGATGACGTAGATGCCTGAACTATTCTATCTTTAAATGTACTCATATATGGTATAGACCAAAGCATAAAGTTTTTTAAAAATAAAAACAAGCATAATTTCATTACAAGCCAGAACTTAACTCACAATCTATCCTTTGGGACTCTGCACATTTCTTTTGCCACTTCTAATGAAGGTTCCAGCAAAGCCTGGCCTTTCCCCTGGAGCTTTGGCATACTGACTTTTCAAAAGAAAGGCAGGAGACCCTGACACAGGGTTTGCATCATTATACAAAGTATATTCAGAGCAAGTTTCTAGTACAAAGGACATGCTCTCACACCACTGAATGACCGATAGGTTTTTGTCACTAATTCAATACAAGTTTAAGGACCTACAAAGAATGTTATGCCAGATAAATGTCACTCTACTCATTGTTATCAAACAGCTTGGCACCAGGAGAATTAGAGAAGGAAGACAGAAAATAAGGGAAAGTATGCTCATCGAGGTAATTAAAGTCTGGTTTTGGACTCTCATAACTGCATAGGAGAAAGACAATTGATGTAAGTCTGTTGGTGGGGAATCTCCAGTGCACCTGTGGAGCCCTTCCTCCTCAATGTTTATCTTTCACAGCCTGGCTGCAGTGCATACTCATGGTTTAAGGTAAATCTCCAGATATATAAGTCCACTGTCTCGCAGAGGTGAGAAGTAGCTTCTGGATCCTCTGGGTGGCTTTTACACTCTTCTGTTACACCATAATACTAAATTATTACATTTATGTATTTCATATTTGTCCCCTTTAAGGACAAGGAAATTGCTTAAGCCTCAAAAACTAAGCACTCAGCCCAATGCTTGCCACACAAGAGACTATCTAGTGTTTACTCAGTGGGTAAACAGAGGGCTGCTTTGTGGAGCTGATAGTTTGCATGACATAAAAGTCAAAACAAGGGATAGGTAATTCAGGAAGATATAACACAAAGCCCCAATTTCTCAGGCTGACAAGAAGATAGACAGGAAAAGAACCAGATGTGCCAATGATTTATAAACTAATTGGAGGTTCAAGTAGGGAAATATATTAATTTCATAATCATAATTTTAATTAGCATCTTATTTCTGTTCCCTGGGCAAGTCTACAACCACGCTACTTTGAACATGCCTGGTCTCATCTATTCCATGGACAACATCATTCACATCTCAGGTATAAGAATCAAAGATTAGCAGCAGAGAACCAACTATTATACAATACAAAGTCATGCAACACAGTGACGCCACCACTGTAGAAGACGGAGCAAAGAAGTATGGATACCCAGCAATGAAGAGACTAAGAGCAGCGGGACATGACTTCTGGGTCATTTCACTATCATGCATAGCACATGGTGCAAGACTGTCCTTCCACAACTGTTCCAATGGCACTGTGGGGACACACTCCCCAGAAAGACAGAACCAACCACAGGCCTGAGGAGTGCCGGGGCCTAGCAAAGGATTCTTGGCTCTCCCAATCCCAAAATAGTATTCCTTTGAACCTAAAGATCATGCCATCTTTCTGAAAGTCTCCCATGACATCCAGAGCAAGGTTCACACATGGTCCGGGTTAGAAACTCCATGCATTTTAATGCACTGATCTCAATGAATGCATTTAGATTTCTGACTCAGAGTTGAGAACTACCCCCAAGCTATCATATAAATGAAGGGAGAACATAAGATTATCTTAAAATAAGGGTTTCAAACTGGAGGCAAAAATTTTAAATGCAATGTCCACATTGCTAAAAAGAAGAAAAAAAAAAGTTTATGCAGTACCTTAAAGGTGCCAAGTCAATGAATTTTGAAAACTTAAGAAGTTTTCAACAGAATTCAATAAGGGGAAAGAAACTGCCAAGATGCTTCTGGCTGGATAGCACTGTACTCCTGAAAAGCCTTTTTGTATATTTTTTAACTCGATTGATATGATTGTCTCCACTTGCTTTAACTTTAGGTGATTATAAAAAGCCTGAGAAAGATGATCATTTCCAGAACAGTAAAGTGAGAGATTTTATGAAACTGTTTCTCATCAAAACAATCACAACTGGTGAAAAATATTTCTTTAAAAAAATTAGAGCCACTGGAAATTATTTTAAGAGCACAAAAGCACATTAGTATGTAATTACTCAAGAAAATCTGTGAAATCTCAAGAAGAAGTGAGGAATTTCCCAACATAGCCCTCCCTCTCCTTCTCAGCCTTCTGGTTCAGCAGGGCACAGCCCCACTGATACTGTGGCAAAAAGTAGGGCTGCCTCTTCATGGGCACCCAATCAGGTATACAGCAGGGACAAGCCAGCATGACCGAATCCCACTTAGTCCTCAGTTGCACAATGTAGATGCCTAGCAATGTAGACAAGAGCTCAAGGTCCCTCTTCCTTGACACACTCATATGGAGGAAAGAAGCTCCACACAAGGCCCAGCAGACAACGAAGACTGACTTTCCTCCCTGTCCTGGCCACAGTCCTGTGCAAGGCCACGAGACTGAGAAAGCCAGAGGCTTCCGTCCTTATCCAGCTCAAAGCAGATCTATCAGTCTAAGAGAAACAGGCCACAATACCTCTCCTCAGCATTGGAGCATTGGTTCAGGGACCTTTCCATAAGAGCAGGGAAGAAAGTAGGGCCAATAAGAATAACGTTAACCAAGGAAGTGAAAGATCTATACAATGAAAACATAAAAACACTCCACAAAGAAACTGAGGAGGACTTGTAGGCAGAATTAACATTGTGAAGATGGCAATCCTACCAAAGGCAAAATACAGATTTAATGCAATTCCAATTAAAATCCCAACATTATTCTTTATAGAGACAGAAAAAATGATCCCAAATTTCATATAGAAAGGCAGAAGGCCTTGGAAATCCAAGCATATCCTCAGCAAAAGAAATACCTCTGAAGGCATCACCATACCTGATCTAAAGCTATATTACAAAGACATAGTAATAAAAACAGCATGGCAGGCATAAAAACAGGAGTATAGACCAATGGAATAGAAGTGAGGACCTGGACTTTGGGTCAAACAACTACAGCTACTTGATATTTGACAAAGGCTCTAACAATATAGGCTGGAAAAAAGACAGCCTCTTCAACGAATGGTGCTGGACAAACTGAATAACCATATGCAGGAAATTGAAACTTGATCCACACATCTCGCCATGCACAACACTCAAGTCCAAATGGATCAAAGACATCAATATAAGACCTGAAACTCAGCTACTACTGGGAGAAAATATAGGAGGAACTTTCCATGATATAGGAATGGAAAAAAGACTTCCTGAACAAAATGCCAGTAGCTCACGATCTCAAACAGTCACTCAACCAATGGGATCACATGAAGCTGAAGAATTTCTTTACAGACAAGCATGCAATAAACAAAGCTAATAGATTACCCACAGAATGGGAGAAAATATTTGCTGATTATTCAACTGAGAGAGACCTAATCTCTAGAATCTACAAAGAACTCAAAAACCTAAACAATAAAAAGTCAAACAACCCACTCACAAAATGGGGCAAAGAGCTGGACAGGCAGTTCACAGAGGAAGAAAAACAAATGGCAAACACACACTTAAGAAAATGTTCATCGTGCCTAATCATCAGGGAAATGCAAATTAAAACCATTGAGATTCCACCTTACCCCAGTAAGGATAGCAAACATCAAAAAATCAAATAAAAATAAATGCTGGTGAGGATGTGGAGAAATATGAACCCTCATCCACTGTTGGTGGGAATGTAAGATGGTACAACAACTTTGGAAAGCAATATGGAGATTCCTAGAAAAGCTGATTATAGAGTTATCAACAGACCCAGTTATTCCCTTACTGGGCATCTACCCTAAAACCTTTAAACCTTAGTCCAGAGAGATTTGCTGAACCATATTTATAGCAGCTCAATTCATAATAGCTAAGAGCTGAAATCAACCCAGATGTCCATCACTATAAGAATGGATAACAAAGATGTGGTATATCTACACAATGGAATTCTACACAGCAGTAAGAAAAAATGACACAACAAAATTTGAAGAAAAATGGTTGAACCTGGAACATCATTTTCAGTGAACTTACCCAATCATAGAAAGATAATCATTGCATAGTCTCACTCATCTACAGCACCTAACCTGAATCTACCCAAGATGCCGACATACCCAGCAAGCATCTCAAGGACTAGACAATAGGGTGGGTGGGGAGTGAGGGGAGAGCAAGGGAGGGGGTGGGAGACATAAATCTAGACCCAAATGGCAATGGTACCATAAAATTCTACATCCTAAAAGGCAGACCAAATTGTTGAACCTTCACCAGGACCTTAGAGGGAACCCCTGAGCCACAAGGCACTGGAGAGGATATGATGAAGTCTGAACTTAATCTTCTACAGCTTTGGTCTCTCTCTGTCTCTCTCTTTCTCTCTCTCTTCTCTCTAATTCTTTTACATTAGTTATCTTTTTCTTCCTTCTCATAGTGGGCACTGACCTGTAACTCCCAGTATCAGCAAGTGGCTATCATACACAATGAGGTTTTGATCAGAGAGACCTACAAGGTTTCCTAAAAGAAAGACAGATTTCTGTCAGAGTACTTGATGACCCACCAAAGTTTAGTGGTAAGACCCTAATGCTGAAGACACCATATGCAGTTGAAACATAAAATGGAATGACATGGCTGAAAGCTAGAAGAGAGTCAGTCCCCAAAGAGTCAGCGTGTCTAGTGCTAGAAGGTGCTACATAGGCAACTGGGGGAAAATGACCAATATCTGTCCAAGCAACTCATGGTCGAACCTAAATGGCAGCAAATAACCTGTCGTTATGCTCACACAAGTGCAATAGTGGTGCACAGCCCTGGTGGGAAATCAACTGCTCTTGATTGGGCTAACTGATCCCCTCAGTGGAACAGGACCCATAGCTGAAGCTGTGTAACAAGTCAGAACCATATCCAAACATGAGCCTGCTCTCCATTATCAAACTACCACCAATCATGGGCCACAAAAGGGCCTACACCTATTAAATTCTCTATAAAAAAAAAGTAGGGTTATCTTATTTGTCTGGTGCTAACTTTACTCTCAGTTGGAGAATCTGCTTCTCTTTTTCAGATAGATGCAGATCCTAAGGAGAGAACCACCCCATCATATGTCAAAAGGGCCCCAGCTGAAACTAAGAATAATTAGCAAAACAAGCAAAGGTGCTGTTTTCTTGGTGAATTGGGTACCAGCACAAGGGTGAAGGAGATCGACACAGAGAACAATCAACTCCTACCAAATCAGATATACAGAGACACAGAGGCTCCCAACACCTCATCACTGAAGCAGACCAAAAATTAACCCAACATGGCTCAGAGAAATTTTGCAGAAAAGGGGCAGAGAGAATGTCAGGGCTAAGCCGGGCGTGGTGGCGCATGCCTTTAATCCCAGCACTCGGGAGGCAGAGGTAGGAGGATCGCCGTGAGTTCGAGGCCACCCTGAGACTCCATAGTAAATTCCAGGTCAGCCTGGGCTAGAGTGAGACCCTACCTCAAAAAACCAAAAAAAAAAAAAAAAAAAAAAAAAAAAGAATGTCAGGGCTACACGTTGGGTCTTGATATGCAGAAGCATTTCTCCTACCCATAACTGTAGGCTAACTCCACAATACATGACCCATATACCTCAAACAAGGAGGGGCCAGGGGGAGTGGGTAGGACTTGGATGAGCCTAACAATGGTACCAACTTGACTGTATTCACTGAGTACAAAACTAATTAATAAAAAAATAAATAAATTTTAAAAAGCATAGGTTATTTCTGAGCTAGTCTCAGAGACCTATATTTATTTGAGATTGTGTGTACAGAACTGTAGTCCTAGAATGCTTTCAAAAGTAGTAGGATAGGTTAGTGGAAAGGATGTAAGAGAAATGTTACATCCCAGTACAGCAAGATGCCAAACTGCAGGGTATTTCCTCTAGGAGAGAGAACTGGGATCATGGCAAATAAGAATTTACTGGAGTCAGAATAAACTTCAGAGACTTATCCAAATTCTATTGCTACAAAGAAGTGAATTCAAATAGATGCTATATACCGGGACACTGACTAGGACAAGAGTCACCATCCAACAGCAAACAGCCTAAAGGCTGGGTATTTTTCCAGGAGAGGCAGGAAGCCTAGTAGAGAAGACCCTTGAGTAATATATAGTTGAAGGGAGCTCTGTGCAAATGCTCTCACCTACACTGAGGTGCATTTCTGAGTCTGTGCCTCAGAGCAGTCAATGGTAGGGAATACACACCTAGAAGCAGATGTTACTCGTCTAGCTAAGACATTTAACAAAAGAACAGGAAAACAACCAAAACAAGGCCCAGAAGGTGGGCAAAGCAGTACCTAACATCACTACAATATGTAATTTTACAATGTACATCTTCCATCAACAAAATTAAACAAAACAAAAACTACAAAGTCATGCAAACACAAGGCAGACTGAAATAAAAATAAGGAAAATGCAACCACATCAAGGAAAAAAAAAGGGGTCCATATGTTGTATGAAACCAGAAAGGTCTTTGAAGAAACTTCAAAGGCTTCAAAAAATTAAAATATATATATATATTCAAAGAACTAAACAGAACCATACTTAAATTAGGGAAATGTTAGAACAATGTCTTATCAAATGAAAATATCTTAAAATTTAAGTACAAATTATTTTTATTATACAAAGAACCAGACAGAAAGTCTAGAGATAAAAAGGACAAAGTCCACCATTAAAAACTCACTGAAGGAGCCTGGTAGTAGTTTGAACTGGCCAAAATAAATTATCAGTAACTTGGGGTTAGATGATAGAAATTGTGGAAAGAAAGAGAGAGAGAAGAAATTGAACATAACCATAGAAAAATGTGGATAACATCAATCATACCAACATATACAGAATAATCACAGCATCAGAAGCAGGAGGAAAGAAAAGAGTAGAAAAATGTATTCAAAGTAATAATGGCTGAAAACTTCCCAAACACGAAAAAACATATTCATCTATATATTAGAAAAGTCCAATAAACTTTAAAAAGCCTCAGAGAAATTCACCAAATACAGCATAATTAAAATGTAGAAAAAAAAAAAGAGGGAATCCTTTGAAAACAGCAGAGAACAAGTCATAACATACAAGGGACCCATAATAAAGTTAATATCTGACTTCTTGAAAACACTGGAGGTCAGGAGCTAGCAAAACAACATACTGAAAGTGCTGACAGAGGAAAATATGTACCAAGAAACTTATATCCAGGAAAACTAGCTTTCAAAACTGAAGATAAAGTAAAGACATCCCTCAAATTAACAAAATATGACAGAATTTGTTACTGGTTAGACCCGCCTTATAAGAAACACTCAAGAAAAATCTTCAGGCTGAAAACAGGCAACAGCAAATATTAATTTACATGCTCACAAGAAAGTGAGAGAATCAGGAAAGTTCATTATGACATTATAAAAGAGAGCATAGATGCACATCTTTTTCTCATTATTTTAAAAGTTATAAATACAAATGTATATAATTGCATATTGGGCCCATCACATGTAGAAATATATTGTATAACAAAACCTCAAAGGCAGTAGCAAAAAAGGACTGAAGTATGGAAATATCAGCAGATCAGTTTAATTTAGTTAAAACTAAAATCCATAAAAACACATGAAAAGAAATAAGACAACCAAGAATATCAATATAACAAATATGTACTTGCTCTCATTATTTTAGTTTAGAATATATAACATTATAAAAAGTAATAATTACAACATTGTATTGTTGAATTTGTAGTGTTTATACAATAGTAGTCAGAAAGGGGGGGAAATAGAAGAGAACTATACTGGTTTGCATGATGGTATTTGCCTAAAATGAAGGTAGCATATGCCTGATTAAGATAAATTGAGATACATAAGGTAGGTTCTAGAACAAGTAATAAATAGATCACTAAAGCTAGTATGGTAAAGAGACTTAAGTGCTACCATCCAAGATACCCTTAATATAAAAGGAAAAATAAGGGGATAATTAAGGCACGGTCACACAGAAAACCAAAAACAAAATGGTAGGCACAAACCCAAGTAGCACAATAATGGTAAGTATGAACAAACTTTATAATCTAATGAAAATACAGAGATGATGTGGTGGTTTGAATAGAATAGATGGCCCCCAATATATTCAGTTGTTTATTTGTTTGTAGTTTGCCACCTGCCTGGAGGCAAGGTCACTGGGTGGATCTTAAGGTGTGGTGGTGGGTTTCAGATTTCAATCTAAAGATATGCAAAATGTGACTAGCTGGAGTTCCTGAAGTGTAGTCTGTGGCCTTTGGCTTTTGGCTGGTGCTTCTCTCTCTCTCTGCTTGGGCCTATGAAGGCAGGCCAGCTTCTTCTGCCATTATGGAACTTCCCCTGGATCTGCAAGCTTCCATAAATATCCCTTCCTCCATAACTGTGCCTGGTCTGGAAGTTCATCTCAGTGAACCTGAAGCTGTCTGCTATAGATGGTTAGAAGAAATGAAAAGAAAACAGCCAATCTATATGTTGCATAGAGGAGACATGCTTTATAATGAAGTTGCGAACAGGTAGAAGCAAAAAGATGGAAAGATACCATAGCAACAGTATTCATAAGGAAGTTGTGATGACTACTAATATCAAATAAAAGATAAAAATTATTATAATTGAGAAATTTTTAAAAACTAAAGTAGTGGACCATCAGGAAAATAATAATTACATAACACAAATGATTATAGAGTCCCAAAACGTATGAAGAAAACATAGCAAATATAGAGGAGAAATATACCATGCTGAAAATGTTTTTTTTTATTAAGTCTGGTTAGTTTCCTTCTTTTTGCTTATTAATCTTCTGCCTCAGTCCTCAATTCAGCATTTCATGTATGGTGTTGAAGGTTGTAATTATTATTGTTGATAATTACTCAAAATGAAAGGTGGGCAGAAGAGCTGATGACATTTGTACAAAGAAGGTATGCAAAGTGGGCAAGAGTCTTTTTTCATGAGGCTATCCCACACTGGCATTCCACCATGTATATGGGATATTTAATATCTTTATAGCTTTAATTACCCACAGTGAACTGTGATTTTAATGTGCTGAATGAAAACTTCAAAATAAAGAAATCATGAATTTTAAATTGCACATCATCTGAGTTAATATATGAAACCTCACCCTGCCCAGATGTATATAACTACATCATCTCTTTGTCAGGCATGTATGCATTGACCACACTGTATAAAGAGTGGTTATTCATTACTAACTCATCTCAGCTATCAAATCACATCACCGCATCATAGTGCTCATGTACAATCAATCCTTATTTTATATAACAGTGTTCTCAGACTGCATGAATAGTAGTGCTGGCAATTTAGATGTTTTAAGGAGCAGCCATACAATGGAGCAAAAGTAAAATATGACAAGATATTTTGATATACAACCATATGGACATTGCATTAACATACTGTCATAATTGTTTTATTATTGCTATTGTCAATCTGATGTGTCTGACTTATAAATAAAACTTTATTATTTTATATACATAGTCTGACTGAGCCATGACTTTTTAGATATCCAACTAGAGGTCTTGTTGTAGTCAGGTTCGCATTGCTGGCAGAAATCACCCGACCAGGAGCAGCTTTTGGGATAAAAGGGTTTATTTTGACTTACAGACTCTATGGGAAGCTCCATCATGGCAGAGGAAAACGATGGCATGACCAGAGGGTGGACATCACCCCCTGGCCAATATCCGATGTACAACAGGAACAGGAGAATGTGCCAAACACTGGCAATGGGACACTGGCTATAATACCCATAAGCCTGTCCCCAACAATACACTGCCTCAGCCTTCAGAACACCAAAGTTTATGAGGGACATCTAAATCAATCCAACACTTTCCATCCCTAGCCCCCATAAACTGATAACCACCCATAGTGTAAAATGCAATGCATTCAGTCCAACTTTATAAGACCTGATTATTTTTAATCAATTCTAATGATGTTCAAATATCCCCATAATTCAAGGTCTTTTAACTGAGCCATGAAACCAAAAAAATCCTGAATAAAAACCATAATGGCACAAAATAAGCATTCACACTGCAAAAGATGGGACTGGCATAGCAAAGAAATGCTCAACCAATACAAGATTTAAAACAACCAGGGCAAACAACAGACTCTGTAGCTCCAAGTCCAACAACTCTACTCAGTGACAAATCTCCAAGTCTGATAATTCTAACCATCAACAAGTCTCTGGAGTTAAAATTCTGCCCCTCCACTAGGCTACTCACAGTGCTGAAAAAGTTCATTGGGGCTGGCAGCTCTTGCTCACAGCCATCTCCTGCTCCAGGCATCTCCACTGCAACCCGTGGTCCATACTCAAGGATCCATTTGGTCTCCATGCAGGCAATCCAGCAACCTGCTTCACACTGTCCATGGCCATTTCCAAAACATGACACCATGTTGCAAATTCCATGACACTCTCTTTTCTGCATTTCTTATACTACATAACACCAGGTAGGGTACAAATTTGTTAATCCAGGGAAGGGGGAGATAAAGCAGACTTTGATGAACAGGACATTCCTTGATCATTCGGGCACCTTCAAAAGAATCTACCTTCTTCCTGTTGACCCATTGCAAGTCAGCTGGCCCAATCTCAATGGTTATAATTTCTCAATCGCAGTTGAACAGGCTTCAGTTTCACCTAAATACTTCATTTTTTTCTGTGCCATATCCCTCTGCTTATACCAGTCCATTTCTATACAGTGCAAGCATGCACAAGCTCTCAGGACACAGGCATGACATTAAGCTTCTCACACAAACTGCTTCTAGCCTAGTCCAAGCAAAGCTCTCTCTCACCCTCAGAAGCTAAACCTCATAGTCCATAGTTCTTACTGCATTCAGGTCTTTCAACTCTGACAAGAATAGTCCATCAAGCTGTACTTACAGAACTGTAAGGTGTCTCTTAGGCCAAGGCTTCAAATCCTCCCCTATTCCTCTTGAAAACCAGCTCCAAAAGGCCAAAACCACACAGTCAGGTGTCTAACAGAAATTGACCCCACTCCTCGTACCAACGTCACTGTTGCAATCAGGTTTGCATTACTACCAGAAATCACCTGATCAAGAGCATCTTTGGGTGGAAAAAGGGTTTATTTTGGCATACAGACTTCAGGTAAAGCTCCATGATGTCAGGGGGAAATGAAGGTATGAACAGATGGTGCACATCACTTCCTGGCCAACATCAGATGGACAACAGGAACAGGAGAGTGTGCTAAAAACTGTCAAGGGGGCACAGACTATAATACCCATATGCCCATCCCCAACAATACACTCCCTCCAAAAGGCATTAATTCCCAAATCTCCATCAGCTGGGAACCTAGCATTCAGAACACCTAAGTTTATGGGGGACACCTGAATCAAACCACCACAAGGTCTTACAATTTACCCCTTAGAAACTATTTTAGACACATGTAAAGAAAACTGACATCACTAATCATCAGGGAATTGCAGATAGAGCTATAGTAAGATACCACAGTATTGCCTCTAGGTTTTCTAAGATCAAAAGGCCAGGTAAGGGCTGAAGAGATGGCTTAGTGGTAAAGGCATTTGCTTGAGAAATCTAAGGACCCAGGTTCCATTCACTAATACCCATATAAACCACATGTGCAAGGTGGTGCATGCGGCTGGAAATCATTTTCAGTGGCTAGAGGCCATTTTCTCTCTCTAAGTAGCTCTCTCTCTGTTTCTCTTTCTATCTCTCTTTCAAAATAAATACAGTTTAATTAAAAAAAAAGGCCAGGTAATAAAAAAGTGTTGCCGAGGAGGCTGATACAGGTAAGAATGCAAATTGGTTCAGCAGCTTCACAAACTACCTGGCAGTTCTTCAGAGGTTTACATGTCTGTTACCATGAGAACACACAATTCTGTGTATAGTGAATCCTCATGCTTGGCAGATTTGTGAATCATGATATACACAACAACAAAAGTCACATTCTCACCTGAGGTCATTTTCTCAGACCTTTCTGGTCTGCCTCCCTCTTCCAGCTCCCATGCTGTGAAGAGTGCCTGTTTATTGCCATCCACTTTTTCACTGTGCTTTGGTTGGTGGTACCACTGTTGAAATTGACCACTGAGAGTAATGCTGAAGAGATGTCTAGGAGATCTAACCACTAATTTAGATACTCTTTGGGGGAAATAAATGTATTAGACAAGCTCCACTTAATTGGCAAGGAATTCTAAATTAGTGAATCAGCAACACTGTAAATCAAAAATAAGAGATGAAATCCACTTATCTGTTGAAAGAACACTCCAGAAAAATGAAATAGTAATTTATATAATGTGTAATGAAGACATAGAAAGATGGTGTAGCAGACAGATTCAGGTTCGCTGAGATGAACTGTCAGACCAGACACAGTTATAGAGGAAGGGATTTATTGAAGCTTACAGATCCAGGGGAAGTTCCATAAAAGCAGAAGAAACTGGCCTGCTTTCACAGGCCCAAGCAGAGAGAGAGCAGAAAAACAAGCCTAAAGGTCAAAAGCCGGAGCACACTTCAGGAACTCCAGCTAGGCACACTTTGCATATCTATACATTGGAATCTGAAACCCACCACCACACTTTAAGATCCACCCAGTGACTGCCTCCAGCCAGGTGGCTAAAGATGCAAACTACAAGCAAATAAACAACTAAATATATTGGGGGCCATCTATTCTATTCAAACCACCACATTCCGCCCCTGGCCCCCAATAGATTTATAACCATCACACATTGTAAATTGTACTCAGTTCAATTTCAAAAGGTCCCCACAGTCTTGACCAATTTAAGATATGAAGACCTGTAAAATCAAGTTAAACATTTCTAACATATAAAGGCACAGAGTAAACATTTTCAACTGGTATAAGGCACAGCAAGGAGAGACTAAAGCAATGCAAACTCAACCACCATCAAACAAACATCAAACTTCTGCAGTTCAAGTTCAATATACCCAGAGACTAACAGTCTCCAGACTTTCCAATTCCGCCCCTCCAGCTGGGCAGAGTACCCGGGGAACACTTCCATCCCAGGCCAACAGTGTGCTCTATGGTAGCCCTTGCACAGTCCTGGTATATACAAAACATCTTCAGGTCTTTATGCAAACCATGGTCCATCTTCCAAAGGCTCTTTCAGCCTATCAGGGCATCGTGCCCTGCCTCATGCCACATCTCAGCAGCAGCTCCTGGAACCATGTGCAATTCATGACCACTCTTCACATTTTCCAAAGGCTCTTTCAGCCTATCAGGGCATCAGGCCCTACCTCATGCTGCATCTCAGCAGTGGCTCCTGGAAGCATGTGCAATTCACGGCCACTCCATGCATTTTTCATGCTTCTGAAACCAATACCAGGTGTGCAGGACACAGCCATATTCTTAATTCAGGGACAAAACAAATCATAGCCTTGAAAAGCAGGTTCCTTCTCCAGTCAACTCTTTCCAAAAGTGTTTGCATTTTTATGATAGTCCTTCCTCAGGCATCCTGTCCATTGTTTTAATGTAAAGCAGTTGGAACATCTTTCTTAAGATTGCTAATGTGTTTGACAATAGCAGGTTCAGTAACCTAAAACCAGTCTCAGTGCCAGTAATTTTAACTTGCTTGAGGTTTTCCAGCTTAAAATCTTAAATCTCTCAGTCCAATATCTCTAGCCAAGCACATCAGTCCATTACAAATTTAACCTTGATCAAACACTCTGGGCCTGGGCAGCAGGACGCAGCCAGCCCTTATGCCAGTAGCCCAGTTCTAACAAAGTCCTCTTCAGTCTTTCCTTCCCCTTAGAAAGCTCATAAGCCAAGCCTTGAAGTTCAATGCTGTCTGTACTTAGCATTCTCAGACTCTCATCAGAATAGTCCATAAAACTTGGCTTACCACTCCAGACGACATCTTCAGTTGCAAGCACCAAGTCCATGCCTATTCCTCCAAAACAAAGGTTCCAAAAGATCAATGTCCACATGGCCAGGTACATCTCACCCCACTCCTTCTGGTACCAAATTCTGTAGCAGACAGATTCAGGTTCACTGAGATGAACTGTCAGACCAGACACAGTTATAGAGGAAGGGATTTATTGAAGCTTACAGATCCAGGGGAAGTTCCATAAAAGCAGAAGAAACTGGCCTGCTTTCACAGGCCCAAGCAGAGAGAGAGCAGAAAAACAAGCCTAAAGGTCAAAAGCCGGAGCACACTTCAGGAACTCCAGCTAGGCACACTTTGCATATCTATACATTGGAATCTGAAACCCACCACCACACTTTAAGATCCACCCAGTGACTGCCTCCAGCCAGGTGGCTAAAGATGCAAACTACAAGCAAATAAACAACTAAATATATTGGGGGCCATCTATTCTATTCAAACCACCACAGATGGGTTGAGGAAAGAATATATTGGAAAACACATGAGGTTCAAAAACAAGAAATTTATAGTAACATTATTCAGGATAAGAAAATGTTAAGTGTATGTTTGATAGCATTTTATCATAAAGGCACAAGGCATATAATACGGTATATAAATGTTTATAAGAAATATAATTACATACATATAAAGGTTTTTTTTGAAATAGAAACATCCATTAAGATAAGGTTATATATTGACAAGTTGACAAAAATGTAGTGACAAGAGCCTTAAAGAAACCTAACCCTGTATTTTCATCTGGGAGCAGTGGCTCAGTATTGGTTAATCCAGAGTTTATAGAGGCATTGTTGAACAAAATTACAATGAAAATGACAATTGTATTAGTTATGTTTCTTGTTGCTGTAACCAAATACCTGACAAGAAGCAGCTTGAGAGAGGAAGAGCATTTTGTCTCACAGGTTAAGAGGATGCAGCCCATCAGGGCAGGAAAGGCATGGTGGCATAAGTAGGAGGCAGGTGGCTACATTTCATCTGGAGTCAGGAACCAAAAAGTAAATAAGAAGTGGGGCAGACTATAAAAACTGAAGGTATATCCCCACTTCCTCCTATGAGGTTCCATTTCCTAAGGGTTATAATCTTCCAAAAAGAAGCACCACTAGCTGGGGACCAAGTGCTCAAACACACGAGACTGTGGAAGACATTTCACATTCAAACCACAAGAACCAAATGTGTATTTCATTCATGAGTAATAAAAATATATCCACATAAAATATATCCATGAATTTCCATAGCAATAGAGTTTCTAAGAGTTGAAATTTGGAAACAGCTTGTGTCTGTGAACTACAGGATGAGAACATAGGCTGTGGTAGGCTAAAATGGCATGCTACACCCTGGTCATGAAAGAACGAATTCCTGACACATGTTACAGCATGGGTGAACCTCGAAGATATGGTAAATAGAAGAAGAATTCACAAAAGGCATATATCATATCATTCCATTCAACTAAAATTTCTAGAATGAGAAAATGTTTGAAGAATATTGAAGAAGAGAATAACTTAGCAAATGTAAAAGTGTGATAGTAGAAACAAGGTGGGAATAGAAGGATGAATGAAGAGAGGCTGGTAATGGAGACAGACTTTCTGAAGTGCATGGAGTGTATGACAGTCGTACGTCTCCAAAAATATACTTACAACTTGAGGAGTGTGTTCTTTAACTGGGTAAACTGCATGACCCATAAATTAGATCTCAATAATAAATATATCTCATCAGGAAAAGGTCTAAGTAATTCATTTAAATAATCCCAAAAGCCCAAAGAAATATTGAAATTTAGACAAAAGTTTCCTTTTCTGAATACCTTCTACTTGGAGATCAAGTGAATTCAGAAAGTATAGGGAGAATGTTGGCAGGCCCCCTGTACTGAATGGAATTTCTGGTCACTGTTCATTTTGGCTACAGACAGTCTGTGGTAATACTGAACCTCTACTTGTAAGTAAGCTTCATCTAAATATAACAGCCAACTGACACGATCTGTTTGCTAGAGGTAGAAATAACTGGACTTCTCATCCCAAACCCAGTAAATGCACTTATTTCTAGTGATAAGCATTTGTTTGATGATGATTGCACGTAAAAACTCAGAGGGAGCTAGTGAACAGAAAGAACATCCCTTCTCCTGATCTCCCACACTACTGCGACAGACACACTAGAATGTGATGCTTCCTGCAGAGTCCTGCTCAACTTTATCTGCTACATATTCCTCACAAATGCCATTCCGCTCCACCAAAGCAGGACTCCTCTTAGCAAGTGGTACCCACACCTTCCTTGCTGATCTCTCCCAGTCCTAAATATGCTTGTCGTGAGTCCTGACTAGGTATTTTCAGTGTTGTATTAAACCCTCCCCTCTTATTTTTAGAGTCACTTCTCCAAAAATCACTTAAAGACAACAAATTTTTAGGAACTTTAGAAATTATCCTCCCACATTCCCAGTGCCTGATCCTCACCTGGAAATAGGGGAGACCCAAGAAACATTAAGCCCACAGTTTCTAGATGAAGGACTTCAAATAACCTCTGCCTTGCTCTCTTAGCAACATTATCACTTCGGCGCAGGAATAGAACAATTGGCACAAAGTTCGTAACTGATCCTGCAATGGTTACAGCGGTGCATTGTGGTTTTTTTCCAATATAAAAAGGCTGTGTGTACTCTGCTGTTCAGAAGAAAGGTGGTGTTCAGGTATCTCACAAAAGAAATGCTGTGTCCACATCTACAGATTCTGTGAAAGCTGCCAGAGACCCTTATATCCCATGGTTAACTAGGGAGATTTATGCCTTGCCACTTGAATAATAACCACCACTGGTGGATGAAAACCCTCACTCTCTATAATATGGGATAAAATAAAATAAGAAAATGAAGATTTATTTTCATGCAGTATGTAGAATTTTCTGTGCACCACTGGTATTTGGAAGACTTTGGTTTATTTTCCCAGTCCCTGAAGAAATACTTTAAGAGATGGTCACAGTAGTTGTAAGGCCCCTAATAGGAGATCTTAGCCAGAGTTCCTGAGAAAGGACAAACATACTACATAAGTGCCACCAACCAAGAGAATCAGCCTGTAAAAAGGTAGCCAATGTGTCACATACCAGAGAGTACAAAGGTGACCCAGAAGCAATAGGAAGCACAGAAGACAGAGCTCTGGATATTTCCCAGCTACCAATGAAAAGCTGTAGAATTTCTTTTTTTCTTAACTTTTTAAATTTTATTTATTTATTTGCAAGGAGAGAGAGAGAGAGAGAGACAGACAGAAAGAGAGAGAGAGAGAGAGAGAGAGAATGGGCACACCAGGGCCTCTAGCCACTGCAAAAGAACTCCAGGTGTGTGTTCCCCTTGTGCATATGGCTTACGTGGGCCCTGGGGAATTGAATCTGGGTCCTTTGGCTTTGCAGGCAAATGGCTTAACCACTAAGCAAACTCTCCAGCCAGCTGTAGCATTTCTTGAGTCATGACCTTAAGCTAGTCTAGGATGGACCCTTAGTAAAATTGAAATGCTATCAAAGTGACCTTCCTATGCCATGGTCATCTTCCAGAGCACTGACATAGGTTTTCTCAGAGTTGAGGCCGTTTTCCATATAGCATCACACTTCTTGCCCTCATAACTGCAGGTGCATCCTCAGGATGTGTCCCTCTTACCTTTCTCTCATGCCCTAAATCAGATCCCTTCACCATACCCTCCATCCTATCACCAAACTATATCCTGCCTCCCTCTTTGTCTTCCTCTCTTCCCCTTTTCTTCTCTCCTACTGTCTGATCTCTCCTTCTCCTCTTCCTTTTTCTCCTTTGTTCCTCCTCCTTCCCACTCTTCATTCTTCCCTACACCACCACTTTCATTCCCCCATTTCTGGCTAAAGTTGGTCTCTCTGTAAAATTCTTCTTCTTTTTTTTTTTTTTACTTTATCAATAAAACATGACTCACATTCTAAAACTACACAGGGATTGAGAATATAACACACACACACACACACACACACACACACACACATGTCTTTGGAATGTACCTCAGTGGTAGAGGACTGGTCTACCATGTATCAGGCTCAAGGTTGAATTGCCAGCACCCATGTACATAGCAAATAAAGCTATATGCCTTAAATTGACTTCATTTTCGGTGTATGAATACTATATTTGGTATATGTGTGTGCACAGCTCATATGCATGTGGAGTCCAGAGGAAGATATCAGATATCCTTTAATGCTTTTCCGCCTTATTTCCCTGAGACAGAGTCTCTCACTAAACCTGAACCTCCCTGTTTCTCAGTTAGGCTGGCTGACCAAGCACCCAGTAATCCTCTAGTCTCCACCTGCCTTAGCACTGGTGTTACAGGTATGTGCAAACATGCCCAGTTTCTTATGTAGATGCTGGGAATTGAACTCAGTTCCTTATGCTTGCACAAGAAAAGTACAGTTACCCATAGAGCCACTTCTCCAGCTCCTAATTTGATTTCTTAGATCAGTCTCCTATTACTAAAATATTCAGTTTTGAATGCATAGTATCTAGAACAGCTATGAACTGCATTGCCAGCTAAACTCGAGGCTATAGTATAAATTTGAATACAACACCAGGGCTGAGGTGATTGTTCAGTGGTTAAAGCCTGACAGTCCCAGTTTCAGGTTTAATTTCCCAGTTTCATTCCAACTCAGTAGCTACTCAGATGATCTAGAGCTGCATTGTTCAACATAATAGCAATATAAAACATGAAACTAGATGCACAAAGTGGGGCATGTGTCAGAAGTTTGTTTGCCATGGCAAGAGGCTCTGGGGTGTTCATATAGTCTTTCTCTTTCATATATATATAAAATTTAAAATGAGACCATATTTAAACTTTCTAATAGTTACATTAATTAAAACATGAAAGTGTGAAAGTACATGGTTTATTTAACCCCAAATATCCTCCTTTACCAGGTAATGTACTTATGTTATTTTTTCTCATACTAAGAACTTCATATTAGGAGTATATTTCATATGCTAACCACATCTAAGTATATGCTATCTAGAT
Organism: Dipus sagitta; assembly: GCA_036346955.1. NCBI lineage: Eukaryota > Metazoa > Chordata > Mammalia > Rodentia > Dipodidae > Dipus > Dipus sagitta. The sequence goes on from CM070783.1 coordinate 25,489,335, forward strand.
TTCCACTGCTCACAGACTCCATGGACTGATGGCTATTATTTTGAACAATGCAGCTCTAGATCATCTGAGTAGTTACTGAGTTGGAAGTGAATTTCCAATTGAGCCGGAAAAAAGAACGAATAGGTAGGAATGTAGTTTTCTGATAGAGTGCAAGACCTTACAGTCAATCTACCACACAAAAATAAAAATAAGAAAAAAAATTAAAAAAAAAACAGAAACCAAAAGGAACAAGCAAAAGGAAAAAGATAATAAATGGATAAATGAAAGATCCAGTGAGTAGATCAATTAATAATGCTGCATCACAGAGATGAAGTTTGGCAAATATAAATAAACTCCCCACCATGTCCTGCTTTAAAATGTGGGGACACGTTTCCAATCTTTACCTGGCAAATACAAGACAGTACTGTTTCCACTGTACTGCCATGGCATCTGAGATTAGCATTTTAGCAGAGAATTCCAATGTCTCCGTACTACCTAAAAATAAATACTTTTAAAAAATATTTTTATTTATTTATTTTCAAGTAGAAGAGATAGAGAGGAGAGAGACACAGACAGAGAATTGGGTGTGCCAGGGCCTGCTGTCACTGCAAGCAAATTCCAGATGCATGTGACACATTGTGCAACTGGCTTTACATGAGTACTGGGGAACTGAACCTGGGTTGGTAGGCTTTGTAGACAAGTGCCTTAACTGCTGAGCCATTTCTCTAGTCCTAAAAATAAGTTGTCATGGAATTGAAAATCTGTTAAATTTTAACTCTCAACATATCTTCCTACTACATATTTTTCTATTCTTTTCCCTACCTTTTCACATGCAACAGACTCCAAACTAACTGATTCTTTGAGGGGAGGGACGCCAAAGATTGCCTGCCATGGAAATGGCACAAAAGAGGAGCTCCCAACCCTCCACCGTCTGATCTTCCTCTCCTTGTTGCTACTGTAGGTCTACGTGCCTTATCTGCAGGTCAGGAAAACACCTGCCATAGGCCGCTGATAAGGATCTGCTGATGGATAAAAACTAGAAACATATAAAGTAAAATGAGGTTTCTGGAAGATACTACTAGTAGGGGAACAGTTTTAAAATTTCTAAATTCTCAAGCCAAAAAAAAGGAAAAGGTAAAAATCAGTAACAACAATGAAAAAACAGCCATAGACACTTATGATTGGATTATGTGACAAGGTATTCCCATGAACCTCAAAATGCAACTTGATGAAAACAGACCAATAACAGCTGCAAAACTGGTGTGGCCCCAGCATCTATTTCAGGGAAGTCCAGGGATAAAGGGAGGCACTCAGGATTTCCAAACAGAAAAATGCCAGGAACCAGGCAGTGCTCTGGAGAAAGCAAGGCTAATCTATTGGAGACCACAGCTCCTCCCTCAGCACACTGAGAAGAGGCTTGGGTAAGGTCTGAAATGGCAAGGACAGTGTTATTGTGTCTATTGGTTTCCAAATAACCCACCAGAGTCTCTTTCCAGGCCCTTACTGCACGCTGTAGAGGAATCACTGAGAGTTGAGTCAGAGTGCATCAGGGCAAGGACCTCAAGGGGAAAGCACAAGGAGATTCATGACTGGGAGGATAATGGGGAGCAAACAAACCCATATACTTTAGTAAACAAATCACTCTATCTTAAAATACCCCATCATCCCCACTAAAGCAGCTAGAACAGGACAGGAGGAAATCAACCTAGAACTTATTCAAAATATTGAAGAATCAACATATGGAAAAGGCAAGAGAAAATAACAAATTAAATTCTATAGAAAATTGGTCTTTGTGAGACAGCTTATACACTATAAAAACACATTAGACACAAATGCTTTGGAAGACAACAACACCATAACCTCTCATTTCAAACACACAAAAAGAATTTAAGAGAATAATACATAACAATAAATAATAAAAACAACTAGAAAATCCATATATTAGGTGAATGGACTATAACACAGAACAAGTCACTTCAAAGATGAAAAATGAACTAGAGGAAATATGACTGATTACACACCATGAATATTTTTCTAAGAGAAATAGAAGGAAATCTTTTAAAAAATATTTTTAAATAGTTGTGGACTGGAGAGATGGCTTAGAAGTTAAGGTGCTTGCTTGCAAAACCTAAGGATCCATGGTCAACGCTCCAGGTCCCACATAAACCAGATGTACAAAGGTGAGGCAAGTGCAAGGTTGCACATGTCCACTAGGTGGCATAAGTGTCTGGACCTCGATTGCAGTTGCTGAGGCCCTGGCACACCAATTCCTTCTCTCTCTCTCTCACACACACACACACACACACACACTCCCTGTTTCTTTTTCTCTCTCTCCCTCTCTCTATAAATTAAAAAAATTACAAAATTATTGAACAAATGACAAGCTTACCAAATTCCATGATCTTTTCATACAAGAACATTAAACAGTCATAAAACCAGAGCAGAGGAGCAAAGCAAATACTACATACTCTGACAAGAAACTTCTAACATTAAAATTGCAGGAAGCATCTATTGAAAGAGCATGCTGTATATATCTAGATGTTAATCTAGAACAAACAACACTAAACGCAATCTAGTGAAATTGCTGAGTAAGAAAATAATTTACCTACAAGTAAAATAAAATTAAATTTCATCAGACATTTCAAATGAAAGGTTTCATATTCCTCAAATAGAATAATATACTTTTGATTTTCAAAATCACAAACAAAAGTGTGTTTTTAAACCCTGAAAAATGGACATTGAAGTATAAAGAGTTCAAAGTGTTCCCAGATAGCAAGAACAATTATTCTCAGAGCTATCTTAAATGTGTCTACCAGAATGAAGACCAGATCAAATGACAAAATTACAAAAGAGATATCAGTATAAGCACTAAGGGGTCAGGTGTGTGTGTGTGTGTGTGTGTGTGTGTGTGTGTGTGTGCTCTTTCTCTCTCTGTCTCTCTCTCTCTCTCTCTCTTTGTGTGTGTGTGTGCGTGTGCTTGACTATTGAGAATAAATAAATAATCAGTAGGACATTCTAGCTTCATCATATTCTGTTCTTGTGTGAATCAAAACATTCAGTGGAGAATGAGTAAACCTATGGTCTAGAAGACAGGAGCCACAAAACCTTGTAATCATGAGTTTAATTGGAAGTGTCAGTTTGAAATCATGACAAACCATGCTTTCAGTTCTAGGCACTGAAAGGGTCTAAGAGGAATGATAAACTCAACACCATGTTTGTGACACCTAGAAATCTTAGCAAATTCCAACTACAATTCCAATGAAAATAACTACCATTGATTTTAGGATGTGTGGAATAGAAAATTCTAAGGCATATACAACTGAGCCTGCAACATCCTTCCTTATGATATCTCAAGGAATACTATGAAGGGCAACTAGAGAGATGGCTCAGTGGGCAAAAGCACTTATGCACAAGCCTGGCAACCAGACTTCACATTCCCAGAGTCCATGGTTCTGCTTGACACATAACTTAGCCATCTATACTCCCACTGTGCCTACAGTGAAAGGGAAGTGGACTGGAGAATCATGAAGCTCATGGCCCACTTACTCTGGCAAAAGCAGCATTGAACAAAAGAGATCCTGCAAGTTGGAGAGTGAGGACCAATATTTGAGGTTTCCCTCTGAGTGCCACACACACACATCATGGTATGCACACACTGGCATTCACACACACACACACACACACACACACACACACACACACACACACACAAAGAAAAAAGAACTCAAAACAAAGAGCTACTAAATTTCCAACAGTATAGTAATTTCAATTGGTCAAAACTCACCAAATGTATTTAAATCCATGAATTTACAAGGGTCTTCCCTAAACTACTTCTCAACTCTATAATAGGATGATAAGGAAATGCTTAACTGAAGAGCTGACAAAAACCGGAAAGGTGAAGCAAGCTCTAAGAGCCACAGTACAGAATGTAAATGATAAAAGTGGCAAACGCCTTGTTCTAAAATTATTCTAATCAATGACAAAACTGTAGAATAAAAGTTTTGCAACCTCTAGTGAATTTATAGAGACAACCTGATATCATGAGCCCAAAGACGAAAGGACTCAACACCATTTAGAGGCTGCCAAATGCATCAATCCAAAATCCAACCAATTCTCTTGATTCATCTGCTAATTTCCAGGGAACAGAAAGAAAGGAGGAGAATGATGAATGGGACTACAAAGACAACATCAGCAAAATCTACATGTTAGAAAGCTGGATATCAGGGCTGGAAAAATGGCTCAGTAGTTAAAGGCACTTGCTTGCAAAGTCAGATGGCCTGAGTTTGATTAGTCATGCAAAGCCAGATAAACAAAGTGATGCATATGTCTAGAGTTTGCAGAGGCAGGGTCCCTGGCACAGCCATTCACATTTTCTCTCCCTCTCTCTCTCAAATAATTAAGTAATTAAAAAAACTGGGGCTAGAGAGATGGCTTAGTGTTTAAGATGCTTGTTTGCAAAGCCAAAGGACCCAGATTTGATTCCCCAGGACCCACGTAAGCCAGATGCACAAGGTGACATATGCATCTGGAGTTTGTTTGCAATGGCGGGAGGCCCTTTGTGCCCCCCCCTCTCTCTCATACACAAATAAATTAAAAGTAACACAAAAACTTAAGAATAAAAACAGTATGTCAAATCAGAACAGATTCCCATGCAAGTAAGTGATGGAAAGACATGGAATGAAGGAATGTTATGATTAAGCTATATATATATAAAACAAGTACATTAAAGTATTAACATGAGATAAAACTCAAAAACACTAATTAGAGGGAGGGAATGGTGATAAGATTGTAAAACACCCAAAGGAGAGTTTCTTAGAAGTATGTTTATGCATACTTTTGGTGGCACGAGGGTCAGGCTGGGGAGGAAACAACTGAAACAATGGGAAAGGCCTGTTTCTCTACCTGGTCAGTGGTTCTGAGGGGGACTTCCTTAGGATCCGTGGAAGGATGCAGCATCTTTCATATCTGGCTTTTCTTTATTTAATATTTTGTTTATTTATTTGAAAGAGGGAAACAGAGAGAGAGAGGGAGAGAGAGAGACAGTGGGTGAGGCAGGGCCTCCAGCCACCACAAACAAACTCCAGACACATGCACCACTTTGCACATCTGGCTTACATGGGAATTGGGGAACCAAACCTCAGTTCTTAGGCTTCACAGGTAAGTGTCTTAACTGTTAAGTCATTTCTTCAGTCTTGGGTTTTATTTTCTAATGAAATCATTTTTAAAAAAGAAAAAGAAGAATAAATCTTTATTTAAAATGCACACAAGTGGCATCCTTGAGTGTCTCCCCAAATGGTATTTAAAAATACTAATGGAGACAGAACAGGGCAAAATATGCACTAAAAAGTTAATTCAATAGCCCACTTGATGCCATAGTTTCATGTGAAATCCTGCCTGATCCTGGTAGAAGTTAGACTGACATAAGCTTTAAATTAGAGTAAGAATAGGACTTTCCTCATCAGGTAGGAGTGAAAATTATGAGTTTAGATGTAGAAAATAATCAGGACAGAGGTTGACCTAAAGCAAGAACAATATTTAAGAATAAGCTAAAATGTCTATTTTTTTTAAATGCAAGATCTAATTTTATTAAAAACCTCTCTATGTTAGGAGAAAAAGCCCTCAGTTCAGTGGAAGAGCCAAAGGGAAAGAAGGATAAAATAAGGCATTAGGAAAGATTGTGATAAAAATTATTGTGAATGCTGGAGAGATGACTTAACAGCTAAGATGCTTGCCTGTGCAGCCTAGGGATGCAGGTTTGATTCCCCAGCACTCACAGAAAGCCATCCTAAATTCCTTCTCCAAGAAGACAACCAAAGGCTCAGTTGGCTTGATCCCCAGCACTGCCTAAACCTGGGCCTGAATGTGCATGCCTGGCCTGTAATCCTAACACTAAGGAGGTGGAGACAGGAGGCTGGGAAGCTCAAGGTCATTCTCTGCTACATATTGAATGTGAGGCCAGCATGGGATACATAAGACCCTGAAGAAAGAAGAAGAAAAAAAGAGCAAGAAAGAAGAGAGAGAGAAGTTATACAGCTAGAATAACTTTCAAAATTAAATATAATGAGACTTGAAGTCCAAATATGAGAAGGATATTAAAACTAGTAAGTTTTTAAAGTTGGTTTTTCCTGAAAAAAGGCACAGGTTACTAAATGGGAAAGAGAGCAAACAAATGGAAATTAGTATGACTAGGATGTGATGAAAGGAATCTCAAGTCAGTGAGAAAAATGGCAATATTCCACAGATGGGATAGAAAGATGGAATGACAATTAAGAAAATGATAAAACCATGCGACAGCTCGAAGAAATCTTAGAAAAGTCAAAGCAGAAAGGCTTTTTATTACCTTGGTCTGGAAACATCAAAATATTCTTTACATCATGAAGATATTTAAAAACAGATAGCAAAGACTACATAGTTTTTCAATACTCGCCTATATGAAGAGCAATGCCAAGCACTGATAGTCAATGTCCTACCCAAACAAAGCACAGACTATGTACTAGAAATGGATAAAAGACATATATACATCAAAAAATATAAGAGATGATCCACCTTACCAGAAATCTCAGCAAAAAAATTAATTACCATTTTTTACTTGTATAAGTGGGAATATTTTTGAAGAGTTATGCCTAGTATCTCTCAAGTAAGGAGAAGGGAGCACTCATCACCTTCCTGGGAAACACAATAATGTAGGAAAGTGATTTGAGACTGGATATCAAAGACCTTACAGACAAACTCTTCTTGACCAAGAAATTTCACTTCTGAAAATTTATTCTGAGGAAATTATCAAATATTTGAGCATTTACATGCAAGGTTATTTGCTCAGGCTCTAATAACAAGCAAAAAAAATTTATATTCTATATCTAATGGAGGATATTTGAACAAACTTAGAGTATCAGTTATTAAGCTAATATACATGTGTGTAAATAAATAATGTTACAGTTACATATTGATGTAACAGAAAACCATGTTGTTAACAAAGACACTGAGAAACATTCCTGTACAGGCTATTGAACACAGCTTGTGACGACTGCTATGGTCATTCAGTCTTTTCAGACAGATCTCCATGGAGTGTCATGGTGTCATGGAGGGACAGTACGGAGAACAATCCTGAGCCTCTAGTGAGGGAAGCTGACAATGACGAAAATAAGTGTGTGAAACACTTGTCATATTCTCTGCTTGTGTCTGCTAATGAGGAAAGAAAATAGCAGAAGACTAGGAAGTGTGCGCCGCTTCGAAGGAATCCAGGAAGGCTTCACTGCAGAAGGAACTTTTGAACAAAAGCCTGAATGACATGAAGATCTAGGAAAGAGCACCGTGAAGAGGAGACAGGAGAGAAAGGCCTTGGGCAGGGAGTATACAACGTGATCAGAATGAGCAGGAAGGCCAGTGAGGCTGGAGCAGAGTGAATGAAGAGGTGGCGAGTCCACAGTCAGGATCTTGTGGAAAACTGTAGGGACGTTGGCTTTTATGTAAAGTGAGATGCAAAGCTGTGCTCAGACAATCAGGAAGACTTACATTATGCCAGTGATAAAAGCAACATTGTTGTTGTTTATGTACACATGAAGTGGAGAAGATGGAGTAGAAAAAAACTGAATGCTATGCCTCTAAATATTAAAGAGGTGGCATATATATATATACATATATATATGTGCATATATATATATATATATGATTGTCTTTTATAAATAGTCTAAACATTACATCCTACATTGTTTTTATTTTTAAAAGAAAGCAGAATTTTTGCATGTATATTTTAAGTGAGCAAGTCCCTTTTCCCACCACCATCATATGAAATTGACAAGTAAAAAGGGAGAGATTATGACTGTTTAGGTGAGACTCCTTACAGTTCTTTCAGAGGAAGCCCAACAACTCATGGGGGTAGAAGTGGAGATGTCTCTAGCAAGCAGAACCCCAGGGCTACACAGCTCAGTGGCCGGGGCCCTTGCCCAGAAGTGCCTGTGTGAGGTCACATATGTATCCTGAGCACTTCCAAATGCACTGCAGTCTCGAAATACAATGGCCCATAAGCCATGGGGCAGACATCCAAAGCCTCAACAAGGTTGTTTTCTGCCTCAACCTGCAAATCCCTGCGGCTTCTGTCTTCACGACCCAATAGCCACAGGCACGCTGTGCTGCCCACGGTACAGCCAGCCAGAGGTGGGCACCTGCACTTCTAAGCCTGCTGCTCTCTTTGCTGCTACTGAAAAGGGGAAAAGTTGAGGAGGGAATAGACAAGGAAACGATACAAAATTATAAGTTTTAGAGGAAAAGATTAAACCTCAACTAGATTTTCTGTGCACATTGAGGAAGCTGTCTCTATGCTCAAACCACGGTGCCTACGTCTGTGACACCAGGGATGCCACAGAACCTGTTAAAAATCCAGTGTCCTGGACTCCGTGTCAGACCTGCTGCCATCAGAAATGCTGGGGGCAACCAAGCCCCATGCCAGGAATGCCATAAACCCAAGGCAGAGGTTGGTTCCTAAGACTCCTCCTCCCTCTACTGAAGACAAGTTGGCTTGGTGAGAGGTCCAAATGCCTAGCCATCTCTCAGGAGATCTTTCTTACTCCTTTGTGCTCTGTGGAGTCCTCTAAACATAGGTGTTCTCCAGAAGCAAACAACTTACCAGTTTCTGCCTCTGACCAACACCAGCACTGCCCAAGGAGGCCACAGGCTCTCCTTTCCACTTTGTTTGCTCCACCTGTCACCGGGAATTGTGTCACAGGTAACTAATCTCTCTGGAAAAGTGCTGAACTTTTTCAACAACAACTGAAATATGCTGTACATCTTCTATGATCCTACGATTTTAACTTTGATTCTCTGTAACACCATCACTTCCCAACAGGGCAGATTCATCATTTCACTATTAAACCCTGTATATGCTGAGGGCCTTTAAGCCCTAATTTAGAGGGAATGTATGGAAAGCATGCTAAGATTTTCACTTATCATTTAATTGGCACTTGATCTCTGAAACAGATGAAATTGAAAAGTCAAAATAAATCACCATTCACTATCCTTTCTGTATTATTACAACACAATAACACATTACATCATGACATACACAATTAAACATTCATTAAGAATTCATTAGTCCTTGAAAATTTTTCATAGAGTTAAAACCCAAGATAATGTCTCGACCAGAACCTACTTGCCCTAAGAAATGATGATTAACTTACATAGCTTTACTTTCTCATTTTTTTAATAAAAGAAAATTTTGGAATAATTTTAAATAAGGAGAATATTTTAAAGATATCCCAAAGAACTCCCATAGACATGCCACTCTCCCCTCATGTTAACATCTTAAATGACCATGATGCATTATCAAAACTGAGAAATTTACATCAGTTCATGACCATTACAGCTCCACACTTTATTCAGCCATCAACAGTTTTTTCCACTAGTGTTCTTTTTCTATTCAAAGATCCAATCCTGGATGCCACATCGCAAATTGCCTTTTGTTTCCAGCTCTCTTCTGCCCCTGCCTGCCAACTTGTGGATTAGGACATCACATAGAATAGCCACTTATAAATAACTGCTAATTAACACGGCATCTCACACTTCATAACTGCTAGTGATTCTGCTTTAAACACAGAGAAATTCATGGTGCAGTCGCCAGACTGAGTCAGAAGAGTTGCCAGCCCGCCTCCGGGTGACACTGGCTCTACCCTGTCAATTGACACCCTCCTAGGTGAGCCTGGAGGAGAAAGAAGAAATCTATTTGGACCACAAATGAGCTGCAGAAGTTAATCATGCCTTACTGATCACAAGTCTGAAAAATAAAAACACAATGAACCAATGTGTTCTTAAGGAAACACTTTTCCTTTATAATCTCATATATACACACATATATCTGTATATATATATATATATATATATATATATATATATATATATATATCTACATATGATGTATTTTGAGCACATTCACCCTCCATTGCCCTCTCTTATCCCCTCCCACTCCCACTAAACCCTTTCTTCTTCAGGGGAAACTCTTATGACAATACTTTCAAGATGTTTCTATGAGAATTACTGAGATGTCTCTGAAAACGTAGTAGATCCCATCAGCTGAATAACTGTGAAAAGCTACATGGAGGAAGACCTCCTAAACTTCTGTGCCTGCTGTCCATGCTGCAACCCTGCCCTTTACCACAGCCAATTCGGTTCAGCCGTTAAGTCAGGGAGATGGAGAAATGGTTCTGGTGTGGTCTCTGCAGTAGAACCAAATAATTTTGTCTACAGGTCTTGCTTGAGCCCAGGTCAACAATAAACTTCCTTCTATCTAATTCCCAAGCAATAATGTATGTATATGGTGTGTGAGTATGTTGTGTGTTTGTGAGTGTGTGTGTCTAAACATACTTATCAACCTCCCGAGTATGTAACGTTTTTACTTTAATGTTTTATCTTATTTGTGTATTTATTTAGACTTTTTGGATTGTTTTTAAAGGCAGGGTATCACTCTATCCAAGACTCTCCTAGAACTCACTCTGCAGCCCAGGCTGACCTCAGACTCTTGGTGATCATCCTACTTTAGTCTCCTCGGTGCTGGGATTAAAGACATGAGCCACCATGCCTGTCAATTTAGACTTTTTGAGACAGGGTCTTACCCTACAGTTTAGGTGGCCTGAAATTCACTATTAGCTCATGTTGGCCTCAAGATTGTTATTTTCCTGCCTCAGCCCTCTTCTCTGATCCAGGAATGACAGGCATACACCAACATACCCAACGTGAGTATGGTCTACCCTCAGAAACTTGCTTGGGAATATCAGCTTATTTGGATCATTTAAAGTCCAAGAAATAGCAATTTCACCCAGAAGACTTGCCACTGCTCATCAGATTAGCCCTGTTATGAGATATGAATGGGACAGGAGTTAGTAGAACATTCAGAGTTCCTCTACACGTTTTCTTAATAAAATATACTTTTAATTTTCCAGAAAGGTTTCTGCAGCTTTGGGTGAATGCGAACACTAATTTGAGGTCAGAAAGGCTTGCTTCATGCCCACCTTCTGACTGTGCTTGTCCACTTGAGTTACAGGAGGAAGAAGGCAATAAGACCAGCGAGGTCACAGGCCCACTGAAATTTCATGTAGAGCCTTTTCTAAGTCTCCGTCACCTGGCAGCACAGTCTTATAAAGGGTAGTGGAATTGGAAAGCTGGCTGCAAAGGCAGAGTAAAAAAAAAAAAGTCTTAAGAAGGTATTTTTAAGTTTTAAGGTGACACCAAGGACACCTTGCACCTTGGAGCTCTAACAGCCAAACCATGAGACTGTATTTTAGATTTTTTTTTTATTTTTAGTGGGGAGGGGAAGTGTATTTATAACCAAGTACACTATCAAGTCACAGACACCTCAGAGCCACTTCCCTGCCTCTTGCTCTGTTAGGCTTCAAATGCTTTTTAGTTTTTGTAGACTCAACAATTCTTTATAAGGAGCCCTAAATGTGTCCTTAATTAAATTGCCATCAAACATGATAAATTCACATTTAAATTCCTCTCAAAAATTTAATAATCTTTCTCTTTTTATTCTGTGATACACAAAAATAAAACTGCCATCCTCAGGGAAAAAAAAGCAAATTTGCACCATCACCAAACAAACCTCTCTGTTGAGGAGGGGAAGAGAGTTTGCTAGAAGGCCCGGGAATGCCAGCAGCAGGAGACGATCTGCATGCAGGAGACTGGCAAGGGCACTGATGCTGAGGGGGAGGTGAGCCCACCTATCTCTTCCTGCAAGTATCCTGTGTACACACGAGTACATAGCATACACACACACCCACACACACACAGGAATCAGCACCAAATACAAAATAAAACAGACATTATAAGCCATGAGTACACATCTCTTTTGATCTGTCTATATTTTCCACTAATCACACTGAAATAATGACACCTTTCCATCATGACATGTCTTCCAAGGGAACCCTTCAGCTACAGAATGCCTGCCTAGTTAGGAGCCAAACAACAGGAGGCCCAATCAGGAGGGAAGTCGTTTAGGAATTACCAGGCATTAGAGCTCTGCTTCCTGAGACACCTGGAAGTGCACGTCCCCCCTGAGTCACCTGCGGCAACTTAAAAACACAGGTTCTTCAATTAATTGTAAAGTGGCAATCAGGCTGTGGGGAGCAGAAACCCGAAGAGCTAGAGGGAGTAAATGCTGCGTTCATACCTCCCCACAAATGGCAGAGGGCTTGGTTTGGAAGAAAGCTAATATGATGTCTTCTGGGAGCGATTTCTTTTGTCCAAGGTCAGGTTTCTACGACTTCCTGATCAACATCCATTCCAGGGCTAGGCATGAGTGCCTCAATGCAGCCTGCATTCACTCCACACCACATACCCTCATGTGTGGACTGGGCTTCAGAGAACAGTAGCTGGAAGGAAAACGCTTGGGCAGAGATGCCCACACTTGGCTGGCCGTGAGCCACTGTCACAAGGGGTCAAGCAAGCAACCCACTGGGGAATGTCTTCAAGGGGACAGAGGAGGCTGATCTTAATTTACCTGAAAATCATCTTGCTGCAACCTACTGCCATGGAGAGCACAGCAGTTGAGGAAACAAGGGAGGTGAGGTGTAAAAGGACTTAGCAACATCTGTGTTGCACATACTTGTGCCATTTAACCCAGGATGCTCTAATTTTCATTTCACTGCTCCTATTACCTGAGTTCCATCACCCAAGATTGTTTATGACAGGGTTCATTATGATCCGAAGCAGTATGTTGATTATATGCAACAGAATGGCACTTGCAGAAGCAGTCTTTCCTCTTCTCCTAATTAGAACAGCATTCTTAGCCAGACGACCCACATGCACCCGCCCTTAGCAACACACTGAAGTCTAATCATGCTGCCTTTTATTTGGTTAAAGATGTTTTGTATTAAAGCAGATGGTCTAGATATATTTTTTTGCATATATTCATTGATATCATTTGTAGATGAATGATTTTTAAAAAGACACAGCCAACCATTGATTATTCCATCTCGGTTAAGTAAAATGCCAATTACATAAAACTTAGGTTGCTTAGTTTTTCACCCTCCTGATTTTTGGCCTTTGCATCATCTTACTACAAAGTGGCTCTTTCACCAGAGGGCAGCCACCATAAGTAGACAGGAGAAATAGAACCAGGTAAGTGGTCTCCCAGCCACCTGCTGAGTGTAGTGCATGCTCTACTACACCCTCCTTTGTCAGTTTTCAAGATTGAGAAAAACCAAACCCACTCTTAGCTCCCATCTACTGTATCTCACTGTGCAGACAGCACCATAGATCCAGGGACTAAGTCAATTTCTATCAAGAAGACAAAGCTATTAGTTGCTCTAAGCCTTGTGCTTGGATAGACATGCCTCTCTCCTGAAGCTTATGGCTTATCTGAAAATGATGTCTACTTAAACAACTTTGGCTCCTGCAAGAAGGAAAAAAGAAGAGAGAATATGGTTTGGAGGTAGTCAACCAACAAGCCTTCTATGGATTGGTATGAATACCATTTTCCAAGAGAATAATTTACAATATATGTACAATTAGTGATGAACAAGTTTTGATCTCTATTAAAAACATCGATGTGTAAGTGTGCATGCATTATACATATATAACAGAGAACACTTATATTTTAAAAATAAAATAGTTCCATGAATTATCACACGGAACTTGAGTATAGCATTTTATTTCTCTCAACCTTAAGAAGTTAAGATGAAAATCCCTTCAAAGTCTATGATACAAAACTCATCACTAATTCAACAGCTTGAATAAAGGAACACTGGGTATTTGAATAAATATTTCATTTATGCTTTTTTATTTATAAGCTACACTTTTTTTACACAAAGAAAGTGAGCTAGCCTTAAAACAAAATGCCAAAAGGGAAATGAATACCTGTGGAACTGGCACTAAGTGCAAGCAAGACCAGGGAAACATTAAAGACAACGTATAGGGCACATGTATAAATGTAAAGCACATTTTCTTGAGTATTTGCTTTAAAACTCGCCCAAAATCTAGTTGCCTATGATTTAAATCAAGATGGGTAATCATTGTTAAATTAAGATAAATTTTACTCATGTCTCTCAAAAAAGAGAACGGTGCGACAAATATTATTCATAGTTTCAACATTTTAAATTCTGGTATGTTACTTAAAGAAATGCCAAACTCTGAAACAAACCCTAGTATCTGAATGTCTAGTACAATGGAAACTTAATGCACATGCATGCAGCAATGGCAGCTGTGATCTGTCCATAATCCTTCCCTAGGAACCAAGAGACTTCATAGCCACTAAAGCAGGTCTTCTCCCTATGGACATTCTAGAACAGACAATGATGGGTGTTTGCTGGGATGGCTGTCTTGAGTACTGTTGGATGTCTTGTGTACTCTAAGATGTCTTGTGTCCTCTAGCATATCTTGCATATTGGAGGATGTTTAGAAGCACTATTGGCTACTACCAACTAGGATGGCAAAAATACAATTAAAGGATGCCTCCACACATTGCTAAATGTCTCCTGGGGACAAAACTACTTTGGGTTGAGAATCACTACATTAATGAAAGGAAAAAGAAAGAATAAAAAGTTATATCTGGGCTGGAAGAATAGCTTAGCAGTTAAGGCGCTTGCCTGCAAAGCCAAAGGACCCTGATTCGATTCCCCAGGACCCACGGAAGCCAGATTCACAAGGTGGCACATGTGTCTGGAGTTCGCTTGCAGTGGCTGGAAGCTCTGGCATGCCCATTCTCTTCCTCCCTCTCACTTTCTCTCTCTCTGCCTCTTTCTCTCTGTTAGATAAATAAATAAAAATGAAATATTTAAAATATTTTAAAAAGTATGTCTGCTCTTTCTGCTATCTTGTAGCCTGTGGAGGCCTTATGGGAACAGGGCTTCTGAAAGGTAAGTATTTCTGGACAAATCTTGCACAAGGCAGTTTTCACTGGCTGTAAGCAGGGTCTCTGAAACCAAAAGGAGCACATGGCTCTTTTTAGAAGTGAAGGTGTTTGTGCCTGAGATGAAACTGAATTCTGTTTAGATGAGGATGTACTTACACATCCAAAGCAGAAAACAAGAAAGTGATTCCTGGTGGCAAAGCAAACAAAAGCAGAGCGATGTGGGAAAAGTTAATGGGGGTATATGGAAGCACTTCTGAAGCAACCTTCCTGCCCAGGCCTTTGGACACAGAATCTCTGTGATGCAGTATCCCTCAAGGATTTAAACTGATAAAAAGTGAACAAATTAAAGTAATGTTTATGGTAGTTTGAAGGTATGTCCCCCACAGTCCCCGGGGCCCAGTGCTAAGGTATGTTTTGGGGTGGATCTGAATTCCAGCCCAAAGGTATACAGAGAGGTCTGAGCTCTGATGAGGTCCCTGCTGCTGCCCATCTGTACTGGCTGCTTTTGATGTGTTCATGGGCTGCTTCTCTTGGTTCTCTCTGCTTGTGTGCATGGGAGCAGCTTCTTCCATCATGGAGGGAACTTCCCCTGGATGTGTAAGCTGAAATAAACCCCGTCCTCCTGTAAACTGTGTTTGGTTTGGATGCTAATCCCAGGAATGTGAAACTGTCTATAAGAATTTATAAAAATAAAATCCTTGCTCTTATAAAATAAGGCAATATCCCATTCTGTGTTAAGCCTAATTCATGAACACGCACACGTACACACACACATATGCTTGTGCACACACACACAGAGTTAGACCTTGAACACAGAGATTTTTTTTTCCTTTGGTTTTATGAGGTAGGGTCTCACTCCAGCTCAGGCTGATCTGGAATTCACTATGTAGTGCTTAATGACCATTCAAAACAAGATGCCAACATTTCTATTTTCCAGACTGTTTCTAGTGCTCCTGTCCAGTTAAATTATCATTCTACTCCATGCCCCCTCTTTCTGATTTTATCACCTTAGACCAAGTGTGTCTATTGTAGTTCATGTGAATACAACTGAACAACATATACTCTTAAATCTCACTTTCATTCAACACAATGTTTGAACTTCATTCCTGTTGTTCCACAATCAGCAGCTCTTTCCCTGGTATCACTGAACACTGCATAAAGAAACCACAAATCTGCTTATTGGTTCAATTGTTGCAGAATGACATTTTTTAAATTTTATTTATTTATTTGCAAGGAGAGAGAAAGAGACTGAGAGACAGAGAGAATGGGCATGCCAGGGCCTGTAGCCACTGCAAGCGAACTTCAGATGCATGCGCCCCTTGTTCATCTGTCTTACATGGGTCCTGGGGAATTGAACCTGGCTCCTTTAGCTTCACAGGCAAACGCCTTAACCGCTAAGTCATTTCTCCAGCCCGCACAATGACATTTTAAAGAACTTAAGAACTAGTATCACACCCCATCTAATTGTAAAGAGGGTGAGAAATGATGTCCTTAGCAAGATAGACACTTGGCACTGACAATTCTGTACTCTGGGAGGTGGGGCATAAATCTTTTGGAGGATAGTAATTTATCTCTGTCATATGTAATGCCCCACATGGGAGATCTATATATTGCTTGAGTCCTGTAGGTTAAAAGAGGTACAAACTGCTGGGAAAGTTTGTGATAATATATATACATAAATTCTGAAAAACAGTATTAAAAGCTGTCATCCATTTAAACATTCACTATCAAACATGTTATAAAACAAATATATTAATATTCATTAGCCATGTTTTGACTATTGATCAATCAACAAGTACCCAAAGCTACAAAAGCACTTAGTTAATGTATATAAGTGTTTCCTTTGACCATTTCTTTCTTGAAGATTCAATAATTTAAAAATACAGTATTTGCCTTTAGATAGAACATGATTGACCACGTATAAAGAGTAATATGTTTGAATAACCATAATTATGTATAAAATTTTCAGACTTTCAACTCACAGAAGGCTCAACTTTAATTTCACATCATGTGAGCACATTATGCTTTAATATAAGCTCAAAAAAGAAAATCTAAAATAATAGAAATGCAAATTAAACATTTATCACATTTACACCAGGAATGAAAGCTCATATTCAGGAATCATGACTATTTCCAAAGTAAAATCTTTCCTAGACCAAAAGGGCTGGCACCTTAAAGACATATTTCAAAAATATAGTTGTCCTAGGCAGAGTGCACTGCTCAGTGGTGAAGGACGTGCTTTGCATGGGAAAGGCCCTGGATTTGATCTCTAGCACTTCTCCCACAACACAGTAGTCTGTTCTGTTTGTAGAATGGAGAAATGTCAAAAAGGCCAGCATTCTCTGCTTGGCTTTTGCTAATGGCTTAAAAATATATATAACTCAATATAAATACATAAAATGAAAGCAATG
This sequence comes from Dipus sagitta, assembly GCA_036346955.1. Lineage (NCBI taxonomy): Eukaryota > Metazoa > Chordata > Mammalia > Rodentia > Dipodidae > Dipus > Dipus sagitta. The sequence goes on from CM070783.1 coordinate 25,506,561, forward strand.
ATTAAGAAAGAACTGATATTAACATTCCCTTATTTGAAAAAAAATTGAGCATAGCAATTCAGACTGCAACACATAAAAGTTATCAATATGAAAGTCATGCAATAATATTTTATTTGCCCAACTTAACATGCCCACCATGCATTATTCTTTAATAGATGCTCTCTAAAAGAACTTTATTAGTATTTAAAGAACATTTATAGACTAACAGAACATTTCTGCTTATGTGGGTTGTTAAAAGTGTTCTCAAACTCTGTTCCCGGAAATAACTTAGACCTAAATGTATATGTGGGGGCTCTGATGCGCACAGGCATGGTAAAGGTCTCCTAGAATCTAAGAAAATCCCAGGCAAGTAGCTCATAGCTCACCCTAAAGAAAGAACAATAGAGACTTTTTAAAGGATAAGGTGACAAAACTTTCATTCGATGAACTAAAAACAAGTCTCCCAACTTAAATTATAAAACTCAGAAATGAGACCGAGATGCTGAGGAGATGGTGGTATACTTGCCACACAAGCATGAAGACATGATTTGGAGCTACAAGCAAGTGAGGTGACACACAGCTGTAATACAATCTGGAGGGGCTAGAGACAGGAATACCTGAAGCTTGCTGGCTGACTCTAGCCAGATCAGTGAACTTCAGTTTCAGTGAGAATCCTGACCCTAGCCCTTTTTCTTTGAGATTGGGAACAAAACAAAAATACCCATTGTGTTACTTACTTTTCTTCTAGCAGTGATTAAATACATGAAATAAGCAACTTAAGGGAGGAAGGGTTTATTTGGGTTTATAATTTGAGGTTATGTGGCGTCACAGCTGGGAAGACATGAGAGCAGGAGCATGAAGGAGCTGGCAGCAGAGCCCCCACGGTCAGGAAGCAGTCATGAAGGCTGCTGCTCAGCACTTTCTCTTTTCCATTTATTCTGGGACCTCAGGCCATGGGATGATGCCGATGATGCCACCAACAGTTAGGATGTGTCTTCCAACCTCAGCAAATCTATCTAGAAACTTCCTCACAGACACACCCCAGAGATTATCTTCTAGATCCAATCAAGCTAACATCTAGATGAACCATCACAGTCACTCTCAACAGTTTTAGAAGCTCTAGCCAGAGAAATTAGGCAGGAAAAAAAATTAAATCACAGTTTTAGAAGAAGTGAAATTATTTGTTTGCAGTTGATATGATTTTATAAGAAGGCAACCCAAATTAATGTAGCAGGATATAATATCAAGACTAGAGTTTATCTACATTTCTATATACTGCCAATGAACCATCTTAAACCAGTTTCATTTATGATAGTATCAAAAATGCTGAAGAGCTATGTTAAAGATGTAAAACACTTAACTATGAAGCACTGATTTTTGCTGAAAGAAATTAAAGATATAAATGTAGCATTCTACAATGTTCACAAGTCAGAAAACTTAACAAAGTAAAGATCTCAATGCTACCCAAGCAATCTACAGGCACAAGGTAATCTCTTCCTGTCAAAATTTAAATGACAAGCCAGGTGTGGTGGCGCACACCTTTAATCCCAGTGCTTGGGAGGCAGAGGTAGGAGGATCGCTGTGAGTTCGAGGCCACCCTGAGACTCCAGGTCAGCCTGAGCTAGAGTGAGACCCCTACCTTGAAAAAAACAAACAAAAATAATAATAATTAAATGACATTTTGTGCATAAGTAAAAAAAATCCTGAAATTCACATACAATCACCAGGATACTGTGCATGGGCACAGCAACTTTTGAAAAGAGAATAGCCTATGAGGCTGCACCTTCCTGGCTTCAAATTTCACTACAGAACTCTGTGATCAAACCAATATTGCTCTGGCAGAAAGTCAGAAATATAAGCAATGAAATAAAATAGATACTGCCAGAAATAAACCCTCTCATAGACTGTCAAGTGAATTTTGATGAGTGGCAAGAACAAAGGACATCCTTTTGAAACACAGTACTGGGAAAATTGGATATCCATGTGCAAAAGAATGAAGTTTGACTCTTACCTAATGCCATTCAAAAAATTAACTCCAAATGGATCAAAAGTTTAAATATAAAATTCTTAGAAAACACAGTGCAAAGCTTTGCAACATTAGATTCAACATTGATTCCTTGGATGTGATACTTAAGGCAGAGGTAACCAAAGATTTTGTTTTGTTTTGTTTTGATATTTTTTTACAGCAAATTGTATGCAGAAGACATTCCCAATGGTAAACTGTAGAGTGGAAAAATTATTTATAAATAATAGCTCTGATAAGATTGACAACCAAAATAATACACAGAAAAGTATATATATGGGATATATATATGGGATAAGGGTGAATATATGTGTGTGTAGAAACTAATTGATAGGTAAATAGATGGTAATAGGTAGGTAAATAGTAAATAGATGATAGATAGATGATAGATCAATTCATAGATAAATGTCTTAAAATTCAACAGCAGGCTGATGATTATGGGTATTGTACTCTGTGAGTTAACACTTGCCTCGCTTGCACAGGGCCCTGGGTTCAATCCCCAGTCACAGAACAATGAAAAAAATCCTGAATGACAAAATTACAAACAATCTGAGCTTTAAAAGCAGGGAGAAAGGCAACAAAGAAGTTGGTATTAGTCAAGGTTCTCTGGAGGAACAGAACTGATAGAATGAATATTGATTATAATGGAGATTCAGTGGATTTGCTTACAGGGTACAGGCGGAGCAGTACACCAATAGCTGTCTGCAGGCTGTTGTTGAGTTGGAGAACCTGATAGCTGTCCAGGAGGCGATGTCTCAGCAGTCCCAATCCTGAAGGCCTGGAGGAATCCTGGAGAGGTGATGGTCTTCTGTCCATGTTGGAATACCAATGAAGCTGGGTACCAGTGTCCAAGATTAGCAGCAACAGGGTAGATGGACACAACAGCAAGTAGCAAAGATAGCCAGCCCAAGGGCCCTGCGTTCTCTTGAAGCTTCACTAGATGTAGCCCTTCACTGGAAGGGCCACTCACTCTGGGGGAAGGACTTCCTCCCTCAGCTACACCTTCTTGGAAATCCCCTCACAGACTCAAGAGGACTATCTCTTACTTAATTCTTAATCTGATTAAGTTGGCCACAGAACCTAACCATCACAGACTTTAATTAACATTTCTACAACAAAGACATACAAATGGCCTATAAGCACAAAGAAAGTCCAATATTGCTAATCACGAGAAAGACAAATGTAAACTATAAACTCATTAGTACAGTTACTATTTTTTTTAAAAAAATAGCATAAAGTAATGTTTGCAAGGATGTAGAGAAATTGAAACTTTTGTGCTGTGTTGGGAATGTAAAGTGGTGATGCTTTACCATGGAAAACAGTATGACAGTTTCTCAGAAAAAAAAAAATCAAAGCATAAATACCACATGACCTAGAAATTTGTGTATATAACCACAGGAACTGAAAGCAAGGCCTTCAAGAAATATTTGTGCAGTCATGTTCAAAAGAGTTTTATTTGTAGTAACTGAAATGTGGAAAAGCAGCCCCAGTGAGCATGGCTGGAAGAATGGATAAACAAAAGGCAGAATGCATGTACGGTGGAGTGTTCAGCCTCAAGAAGGAAGGAACTTCTGTCATATAATACAATGCAGGTAAACATTGAGGACACTGTGGGCCCTGAGCAAAGTGAAACAAGCCTGACACACACACACACACACACACACACATACACACAGACACACACACAGACACACACAAAAACCAGACACTGGATGATACCATTTCTATGAGGCATCTAGTAATTAGGGCAGAGGGAAGAAAGTAGAGTTGTGCTGCCCAAGTCTGGGATGGGGGCAGTGGCTGAGGGGCTGTGGTGTAATGAGCAGCGTTTCACTTCTGCAAGATGGGAAGAGCTCTAGATACAAATGGTGCAGTACTGTAGAACATTGCAGATGTATTTAGCAACATTGAACGACACCCATAAAAAATTAAGGTGGTAAATTTTATGTTGTACATATTTTTCCGCAATAAAATACATTGAAGTGTTAAAAGACAAAGGGAACTGATGAGAGCGCATACAGCAGCAAGGTCAGACAGAGCATCAGTCTTGCGAAGGAGCCAGCCACACATGTGCGGCCTCAGGACAGCACATAGGGGAGGAACTCGGAGCTTCTGTCCACACAGGCGCACACAATGGCATTCAGCTTCCGTACTGTTGGTCAGAAGGACTCACACCAGCACTCTGAAGCCTGGCAAGAACAAACCTGCCCTGTAGTGCCAGCCAGATTGCTAAAGATGCGACAAGGGCAAGGGGGAAGGGACAGGGTGTGTTTGCAGGTCTGTGTGGTTCACAGAGGTCTTAAAGCCATATTACTGAGGCCAGTTCTCAGAACTGTGTGAGAGGCCATAAACATCTTTTCCCCAAGTGGCCTCAGCTATGGGAAGAAAAAGGAATCGAGGTGTTGCAACCAGGGAGACCATGCAGACACTGGCAGATCCTGACCGCCAGGCTTTTAACTTTCACAAGAAGAGAACTCTGGGCTGCAGAGATGGCTCAGCATTTAAAGGCTCTTGCTTACAAGCCTGACAGCCTGGGTTTGACTCCCCAGTACCCAAGTAAAGCCAGATGCACAAAGTGGCATTCATATTTGCAGTGGCAGGAGGCCCTGGCTCTCTCTCTCTCTCTCTTTCTGTCTCTCTCCCCCCACTTTCCCTCTTTCTCTCTCTGTCAAATAAATAAATATTTTAAAAAAGAAAAAATTGGGCAAGGGAGATATCTCAGTAGTTAAAGGTGCTTTCTTGCAAAGCCCACTCTCCCAGGCTTGACTCCCAAGTACCCACATAAAGCCAGAGACATGCGTCTCGGGTTCGTTTGCAGCAGAAAGAAGCTGTTGCAATTGCTTCACACTGCTGGCAGAAAACACCCAACCAAGAGCAGCTTGTGGGAAGGAAAGGGTTTATTTTGGCTTATAGACTTGAGGGGAAGCTCCATGATGGCAGGGGGAAAGGATGGCATGAGCAGAGTGTGGGTATCACCTCCTAGCCAAAATAAGGTAAACAATGGCAGCAGGTGAGCGTGCCAGACACTGGCAAAGGAAAGCTGGCAATAACCCCTATAACTGCCCCCACAAATACATCACCTTCAGGAGGCTACAATTCCCAAAGTGCCACCAGCTGGGAACTAGCATTCAGAACACACAAGTTTATGGGGAACACCTGAATCAAACCACCACAGAGGCCCTGGGTGACTATTCTCTCTCTCTCTCTCTCTCTCTCTCTCTCTCTCTCACTGCTCTTCTTATTTTCTCTCAAATAAATTAATAAAAATAAAAAAAAGGGAAATAAAATCCCTTTATAAGAACCCTGAATTCACCTTTGCAGAGAGAAAATGACTATAGAGGGTTCAGTGGGCAGAGGGAAACCATTCTTGGACTCTCATGGTTTGACATTGTCTTTCAGAAGTCAAAACTCTGCAATTTAATTTCCGGCTTTAAATGCCTTGAAACTCTATTATGTTCTACATTTTAAATTTTCATTGCTACAGAGCGGGTAACTACATCTAATTTTCAACGTATGCCTGGTCATGAGGTTAATTTATAGTACTTGTGTTAATAATACTATATATTTCAAAGTGAATCCTGTATTTCCTACAGAATTGACTGAAGTTTTTCTGAGGCCCATTAACAAGTTGCTGAAACACAGAAGCACTTGAATATGCTGGACAGTCAGACCCTATTACAGGTTGTAGCAAAGCAATTTCAAGGACAGGCAAAAGAGAATCATTGCTCTGGGTGGAGCCTTGGCCACTTTTTAAGATTTTATTCAGAATGACAAACACATGGATTCCAGAAACTACTATAGGTGGGCTCTAGTTTAAAAAATATCACTTGTGCATTGGAGAGATGGCCTAGTGGTTAAGCGCTTGCCTGTGAAGCCAAAGGACCCCGGTTCAAGGCTCAATTCCCCAGTACCCATGTAAGCCAGATGCACAAGGTGGTGCATGCATCTGGAGTTCATTTGCAGTGGCTGGAGGCCCTGGTGTGCCCATTTATCTCTCTCTCTCTCTGAAATAAATAAATAAATAAAATGGTTATATATATAATCACTTGTGAAGGACAACCTTAGAACATATATAAATAAGCCTGAAGTTATTTGCTTTAATGAAATATGTTTTATCAACTCAATGATAGTCATTTATTCATTTTTTCAACAAATTTGTTTGAGTCCTCCCATAAGTTTCCATGAAAGTCTATGAAGAGTAAGACAGTCACAATTCAGGTTACACAATAAAGGTAGCACCTGTTAACAATAAGCTCCATTCAGGAGGTAATAGAATAAAACAAAGATACTCTGAACATTCAAATGACAGACTCTATTTCCAGCAGGAAATGGAAGGGAAGTTCCACAAAAGATATGGTAGCCTAGCTGGGGCTAAAGGAGAACAGTACTCAGCAATTGAGGGGTGGCTACAAGCAGGAAAGAAAAGGCTACTAGACATGCTTAAATGGTCTACAAGGGGGCCAGACAGAAGGGGCATGGCAAAGGGACCTATTTTCCTAGGTGTGAGTTTTGCATTAGAAAGAGCAATTCCAAAAGTGAATTGTGAGGCAATTTAGGGGATATAGTGTTGCAAAGTGAATAGCTTTCTCTTATTTAAACATAAGAATTGTGCTTGGGCCAGTAGGGGAAAATCTATGTCATTACACTTTACTATGGGTCAGAAACATCTGACCTGTAGTAAATGGACTGGCCTTTCTTCATCTCTCCCCACAGGGAGTCCTTCTACTCCCTTCTAAGAAGGTCCATCCTTGAGAATTAAGATTTCTTGGAAGATTGCCCTTTTCCAGAAATCCCAACCCCAGACGCCGGATATCAGAACTAGACTGACAGAACCAGCTGCCCATCCATGGGGCTCACATAAAAACCCCAACTTGAGTCTCAAGTTGGGCTTCTCAAACCCCTTCTTTCCTCCCTTCCTTCCTTCTTTCCTTCCTTCCTTCCTTCCTTCCTTCCTTCCTCCCTTCCCATAAGATCCCCTTCTCTTAAAATGTTCCCTCCTAGAGCTCTAAGTAATAATAAAATACTTCTGAACCTTGTTCTCTGGTCTGTGGAGTTCATTCATCAAATTCATAAGACCAGAATCTGGAGGCTCCCCAAAATTATTGGTGTGCTGGTATACTGTATTAGTGTATTGGCAGGGGATCCCCAATTCCTATATCAATAGTAAAGGTGAGTTGGATAGAATCAGGGAGAGCCAAGATAAGGGATATGTAATGGATGTGTTAGTGAGGAAGTGAGGAATCACTAAACTCTCTGCAGAGAGCTAGGATAGGTGTGATGTTCACTGGTGAGCCTTCCTCCTCACATGCTGAGCGGCTCCTGTGGAGATGGAAGACAGAGAGCAGAAATATCATATAATAGTAAGTCACTAGGGTTTGGTAGAGAAGTGGTGAGGGGCTGATCCCACATGTGCACACAAGAGTTTACTCAAGCTGCAATGCCATAGGCTGCCATGGCTGCAGGAGGATTCACTGTTTTGCTGAAGAAACACAGTGTATTTTACTTTTGGGTCCAACAGAGGAGAAAATTTTTCAATGACTCTTTCTTCTCTGGTCTTAGGGAAGATGCTAGCGTATGTCATGCTCAGAGGCATACTTATCACAAGACCAAACCAGAACCAAGTTAGTAATATGGTCTGGAGCAAGTAACAGACATTTTGGTGGCTCTGATTCTTAAGGGTCAGAACAACGGAAATTAGCGAGAAGCAGTTGCAGATGAGATCGGCTGAGAAGCAATTCCCTGGAGCTGTTGGTAAAGGTCTCTCATCAATTCTTTAGCAATGAGGGACTACAGACTTCTCTGAAACCCATGGTCTGTCTATTCTTGTGTTTAGTTGCACATAAGGTTGTCAAGGAAACCGAATACTACTCCTGTTGGAGGGCAGACATGCTCACAGACAATGCACCTCTTATGAATTCCATAAAGTGCAAAGGAATAATCACTTGAGGCATAAGTATATGCTGATTACCTCCATTAATAGGACTCTCTACCAGTTAAAATTCAGGTTTCCTATGACCAGAGAATGTGTCTGGAAGTAGGCAAAGTAAAATGATAAATTGTTATATAGACTTTTATCTTTTTGTTGTTGTTTTGCTTTTTGTTGTTGTTGTTGTTGTTTTTCAAGGCAAGGTCTCACTCTAGCTCAGGCTGATCTGGAATTCATTATGTAGTCTCAGGATGGCATCAAACTCTCAGCAATCCTCCTACATCTGCCTCCCAAGCTCCCCAGTGCTGGGATTAAAGGTGTGCACCACCACGCCTGGCTAGACTTTTAACTTAATAAGGCTTATTATCCTAGGACAAAATCTACTTTGTTTATGGCTTCAAGTGCAGTAGTTACAGTTTTAGACTTGGATATCTGAGGAATTGGACCTGAGAAAGCCCAAGTTTTCCCTTTGTTAGATAACAGCAGTGGGGGAGGGGAAATGACTTGGCAAAATGATTTCAATTGAGAACATGATGTGTTCAGATGGAAGTCCAGAGAAAGATGTTGGGAACCAGAAAGAGAGTGGAAGCTTAGCAGAAAGTCCAGGCACAAGATCAAACATTTTCCACACAAAACACAAACCAACAAAACGTTAACAGAAATTAAATACAAGCAAAGCACATTATATGAAAATGCCATCATGAAGCCCATTATTTTGTACTATTAATGCAGGCTAATAGAAATTTACCTATAAAAGCAAATTATAATTCACCTACAAATTAAATTTACCTATTAAAGCAAGATGTGCACACATCTTTCCAGAGCTATCTCAAAAATTAAAAAAAGAGGTACACATTCAACTGTCCTAATATTTTACTACTTGTGATGGTCTGTGCTGTCAATTTGACATGACCTGGAATCATCTGTGAGGGATTATCTTCGCTAGGTGAATTGAGGTGGGAAGACAGACACTAACTGTGGGCAGCACCCTCCCATGGACTGTGATCCTGGGCTGTATGAAAAGAAGAGAGCGGATGGGCAACAGCATTCATCACCCTCTGTTTCCTCACTATTAACTGAATATGACCATCTCCGCTTCAAGCTTCTGCCACCATGTCTTCGCCATCATGACAGGAAATTTTAACTATAATCCAAAACAAATCCTTCTGCTATTGGTCAGGTATTTTGTGTCATCCAATGCACTTACTTCACAATAAATAGAAGCTCCAGGATAGAGAGATGGATTAACACTTAAAGCACTTGCCTGAAGAGCCAAAGGACCCAGGTTCGATTCCCCAATATTCACCTAAAGCCAGATGCACAAGATGACATTTGCATCTGGAGCTCATTTGCAGTGGCTAGAGGGCCTGGCTTGCCCATTCTCTTTCTATCTGCCTCTCTCTTCCTATCTCTCAAATAGATAAAAATAGAAATATTATAAATAGAAGTTCATTTATCATATTTTAGAGTAATAAAAACAATACTTTTAATAAAGAGCAATAAATCTCTGATATTTCCTTCATTTTTAGTTATTCAGTACATTTACTGAAGTAATGCCATCTTCAAAAATTTATGTCATAACAATTGTTAATAACTTAATACTAGTTCTAGATGCTATATGCTCAAGTTTTAAACATTGTGAGATTTGGGTATGCTTTTTTTAATATTTTATTTTTATTTATTCATTTGAGAGAGGGAGAGAGAGAAAGAAAATGGGCATGCCAGGACTTCTAGCCACTGCAAACGAACTCAAGATGCATGTGCCACCTTGTGCATCTGGCTTACATGGGTCCTGGGGAATCAACCCGAGGCCCTTTGGCTTTACAGGTAAGCACCTTAACTGCTAAGCCATCTCTTCAGCCCCTCAGGCATGCTTTTGAACATAAATTAAGAGTAAAATCTATAAAGCATTGCTGGTACTTATCATTCTAGAATCATAGTGCTATCTCCTAAGCCTGGCTGAAGTTGATCATAAATCCAGGTGTCAGGACACCCTTACATCCTGGTCTTCTGGATTTTTCTCCTTTCTGCCCCTCAGGTATGCAGACAGACTCCATAAGGACAAGTAATTTGAGACCCAGGATTTATGTATACGGCAGGTTTACACTATGTGGCAGCCTCCCTGGACTCTACCTGACGTCATTCATGTCAGTGTTTTCTGCACTACTTCCATGACAAACCAGCAAGCACACTGAACGCACAGAACACGGCACTAATCATGTGCGTACATCCTTCACAGTAGGAAAAAGCCTTAGATGCCACTACATCCTCTATGCCCAGGACACGCGGGAAGTATTCAGTAAATTTTTGCAGTATTAGTCAACCAAGAAACACCAAAGTGATATTTTTGTTTCTTAGCCAAAATATTGTGGCATTTTAAAAGCAACTTTCGTATTTTATTTATTTGTTTATTTAATAGAGAGACAGAGGGGGAAAGAGAGGGAGATAGAGACAGACAGTATAGACATGACAGGGCCTCTTGCCATTGCAAATGAATCCTGTATTCACGCATTATTTTGTGCATCTAGATTTACAAAGGTACTGAGGAATCAAACCTATGCCATAAGGCTTTGCAAGCAAGTGCCTCAAATTGCTGAGCTACCCCTCCAGCCCCACTTTGAGCATTTTAAATGGGACTATTCTTACTGTGAAGCAACTGCATTGCACATCGCAGCACATTTAGGGTCCCAGGGACCCTCTTGTGAAGTAGCAGTTGCCCCATTACACCATCCAGAACTTCACACTTTCAAAAAGGTCCCTAACAGGGATTGCTGGATTCTGTTTTAAACCAGTAAGCGAAGGGCTCAGTGTATACCTGACATCTGTGTATGAACCACAAGACTGGGATGACACTGCAGAATCAAAACAATTAGCCCGGCAGATCTGCATGTACATTTCTACGCTTTCTGTATGAAGAAAACTACACCTCTGCTATGAGAGCACTGGTGTCCCAAGGAAAAGTGGAGCAGGAAAAGCAGGAGCTTACTTATTATCCTATAGCATTCAGGAAGACAATGGTGGTCAGATGTCTCAGATGAAAACATACTCCCCACTTTACTCTCCCAAGCCTCTGCACAATGCAAAAATCAAAGGGAAATTAGGAACCGCTTCACGACACACAGGAACTTTCACAGAGCACAATATCCCCCAGGCCAAATTCAAACATAACAGGGGCCAAGTCTGAAAATCTGCTATAAAAGGAAACATAAAAACTTAAATTAATTTGATTAACATTAACTTGGAACTTGCACTTATTGTAACAATGCTCTCTCCTTTAAACTTTGCAACAATATGTCCTACATCATAAAAGTAATAAAATAAAATAAAAATGAATGTACCAGAACTGAAAACACATATGAAGCATGACACATAGTTAGTTAGCTCTATATAAATTTTCATCGTAGACAGTGCAATAAAATCAGTGACTCTTGTGACCTAAAGATTACAGAGCCTGTTGAGATTGACTTTGGAAAGAATGTAAACTATTCCTTTCTTGGGAGAATGCCATGTGTAGAAGACAAAAAAAAAAAAAAAAAAAAAAAAAAAAAGAAAGAAAAAGAAAAAAGATGCTCACAGACATGATGAGCCAGCATTTATTTGACTGAGCGTGAAACAATCTAAATTTCTCATCAAATCTGATGCCCTAGGTCGAAAATCTACCTTATCATTACTCAAAACTCCAAATTTAATATATAACAGCAAAACAGCCAAGCTATATAAATAAGCCAGAGTAAAGAAACTAGTGGTAAGATACCTGCAAATCAAGATGCAATGCTTAACACAATGTGTGGCACATAGCTAGAGTTGAATAAATATTTGTTAAATGCAGAGATAACACGGATGACCTCAGTTACACAGGAAATTTAAATTATACTCACTATTTTCTGGTGATAGAGGGCATGATTCTGCCCTATACATTTTATAGGGATTTCCATCAAAATGATTCAATATTCATTTTGCTGTTAACAAGATAAATAAGCAGATCTGGCAAAGATAATAATGTAGAGAATCCATTTTCATATACTGTCAGAATCTTTTTATAAAAACCACTTAATTACACGATCTGAGTTAGAAGCTTGGTAAGAATGCTTGTGAGGTAGCTTCAGGAACTGTGCTTACCAGAAGCCCAAGGGAAGACACTGATCTCTCCCTTCTCAGAGAGAATGGGCCTTGCCAAACACTGTTGTCACATAATTTAGAGAAGCTGGTGGTCAGTGCACGCAAAGCAAGTCAGGGAAACACGAGATGGTAAAAGTAAGTATGACCACAATGGCGTTGGCCGGCCTGCTGCACACAGCCCGCCATGCATACCTGCAGGAGGCAGAGGGAGGGAGCCTCCAGGGGGAGCCTATGGAGCTCAGATTACCAACCACTGGAAGGATGAGGAGTCAATGTCTATCTGGGAGGTCAGGCACTTTTGCTCAATGTGCACGTGACCTAGAACCTCTTCTTTCTGGAATTACTATGTTTATGCCATTCAGCAGTAAGTTTTGGGGAACAATCTCCAGTAGCAACCCGTGATCCTCCTTGACTCAGTGAATATGCGTGAACACACACAATGAGAAAGGCAATACTGGAGGTTCAGAAATAAAAAGTGGGAGAACACTTTGTAAGGATTTCAGAGTCAAATGCTAAAAAGTGATGAAACTATTCTACAAATAAGCAATAAACTATGGAGAAGTAAAATAAGGCAGCCCCAAGAAGAACAGAGAGTGTTGATGATACTAGAAGCAGAAGAAATAAGAACCAGTGTATTTTACAACGTGGAAAGCTTCTTGGATGGTGGTAAGATGGGTGTATTGGTGCACAATTGGGGTTCTGCCCTGGAATTATAAAAACCAATCCTTAGACTTGTTTGCCTGAGAGTAGACTAGCTAGCTTCTTAGAACAGAGCCTGAAAGATGGAAACCTGACCCTTGGAGTTGTACAAACTCAAACTAAGGGTGAACCTGCTGCTTCTGCTGTTGTCATTGCTCTGATGTTTCTGCGGCTATAGCTTCTCCCAACAGGCACTCATTGATGTGTTCAGTGAACAACAAAAAATAGTAATACATGAAGAATTACTATTACATCGGCAAAGGACAGGAAACATGAGTGGACAAGGAGCTTTTGACTCCATACAAGTCTTTAAATATTTGTTAAAAGGAAAGATTTAGGGGCTTGAACTGTTGGGTTCTGCTGATCCAGCACACACACACACTGTTTACAAATGCAATCACATTAAGCCTGCCTGTTGCTTTCAACAGTTCTGAAGCAGTTCTGTGGGCAATTCATTACTTTTAATGGGTGTTTTCTTCAATGCAGTCAGCATATTTCACTCATGCACACACTCTTCTGGGTTAGAAGTGCAACCAGGTCACTGTGAAAGTATGGCAAAGTGCATAGTTTAAGATCAGTCAGTATTTCTTAACATTACATGTCAATACTGGTCACCTGCACTGCTCAGGAAAAGGAAAACTAAGATAGAGGAAACCTAGTGACATTATTGTAAGCAGACTGATTACATGGCTGTAAGGTTAACTTCAGGGCAAGTGACAAGTCAGGAACTTAACCAAAAAAAAAAAAAAAAGCATCTTACAGTAATATTCTCTGAAAGGTCCATAAGGATTATCTGTACAGCTCTTTCCCATATTTTATTCTTTTTTTGTTTTAATATGTTTTATTTATTTATTTGAGAGAAAGAAAGGGAGGAGGGAGACAGAATGGGTATACCAGGGAATCCAGCCACTGAAAATGAATTCCAGACACATGCACCACCTTGTGCATATGGCTTATGTGGGTACTGGGGAATCAAACCTGGGTATTTATGCTTCACAGGCAAGCACCTTACCTGCTAAATTGTCACTCCACCCTCCTCATATTTCATTCTTATAGTTCATTCCCACAGTTAATTCCTGTAATTTATTTCCACATTAATTAATATGGCATTTTTCTTGACCAAATGTCTGACAGGAAAACTCAAAGGGAAGTATATTAGTTACTTTTCTTATTGCTATGAGAAAAAAAAACCTAACAAGAAGCAACTTAAGGAAGGAAGGGTTTATTTTTCTGCCAATTTAAGGGGACACAGTTCTTCATGACAAGGAAGGTATGGAGGCAAAAGCTGGAAGCAGCTGGTCAGATTCAGTTTGCAGTCAGAAAACAGACAGCAATGATGCTGGCGCTCAGCTCAGCCTCTCTTTTATTCATCCCATGACCCCACACTCGTGGCATGGTGCCTCCCACATTTAGGATGGGTCTTCCCACCTGAATTAACCTAATCTAGAAACTACTTCTCAAGCATGTCAAGAGATGTATCCCTTAGGTAACTTCCATGTTTACAATCTTAATCATCACAGCATTCCTCTAGTCAACTTGACATCTAAACATATCATCTAAACATATACCTACATACTCATGCTCTGTAAGATTAAAGGTATTTTATAATGAAAAATGTAATCATTACAGCTTCAAAAGTTTCTATAACCTTTAACAACCCCAACATTGCTTGAAATGACAAAGTTTCTTCTGAGACTCAAAGCAACTACTTAACTATATTCCCAATAAAATTAATAGACAAGTTACTTATACCATGCAATGGCATAAAGAAAACATTCCCATTCCAACAGGAAGGGATGGGGACATAGCAAGGGAAGATAGAGATCAAAGCAAGACTGAAACCCATCAGGGCAAATACTAAATATGCAGCTCTATGACTAGCATGTGGGACTCATGACAGAAGCATATGAGCTCCAAACGGCTTATATCCCCACTTACCCAGCTCTGCTGCCTACAGCACACATTTACTCTTGCTTGGGTCATGACCATTCCATGTATACAAGTTTCCTCCACAGACGTCCAATATTCCTAACCTCTCCAGCACCCTGGGATCTTCATTTCAACTTAGGGGTCACTTTCACAGCTTCATACACTATTCTCTCAGGGACAATTGTATGTCATTCATGTCCACAAAACCAGTACCACGTGGACATTGCTGTTCTGCTACCAGGTTGAGCTCTAGCTTAGGCCACAGTTGCATTGGCCTCCATGTGTCTTACAGATTGACCCTGGTGAACATTTCATGAGGTGGTGGTATTTGAACAGGGAACTTCTTGAGCAGTACTCTAAGTTCAGGGTGTCTCCTTTCATATTAATTTGAATTTTTTTGTTCTTTTTTTAAATTTGGATTTTTATAAGATGAAGACTCTGGTAGGTGAGGTCTTGCCATCACGACCCCTTTCCTACTGTTCCAATGCAATGCAAAAGGTTTCACATTAGTGGTGCAGAACTCTAACAATTATGGCTGTTTTCTCAAGACCAGGCATTTTTTCTGCCAGTTTAAGTGCCTGTTTTCCACACCGAATTGTATATATCCCATATCCTTTTGCTCTGCTTGTTGCTTTCTCTCACCATAGATGTGAAGCAGAGCAGTGAGTAGAAACCATGACACAGCCCCAATGCTATCCTATCTTGAGATATTATCTCTCACTGTAGACATGGAACAGAGCAGTGAGTAGTAACCATGACCCAGCCTCAATGTTATCCCATATTGAGATTTGTTTTCTGCCACATAAATCAGTCCATTGCTTTCTTTTTTAATCTAGCCTCATGCAAGTTCTCAGGACACGAGCACCATTTGACCAGATTCTTTGCCATAAGACACAAGACACAATGATTCTCTCTAACCCTATTCCTGAAGGAGTCCTTGTTTTCCTCTGAAACCTTATGAGCTGGACCTTCACTGTCCACATTTCTCTCAACATTCTAGTCCTCCAAACTCATACCAGAGTAGCTCATATATATGCAGGCAAACATACACACACTGGAATGGTATTTATCCATACAAAAGCATGAAATCTTATTACTTGCAGCAATGTGGATGCAAGCAGAGGACACTGTTAAGTGAAATCAGCTAAACATAGAAAGACAAATACAATATATGTTCAATTATGAAGAGTAAAAAGTCAATCTCATACCACAGAATAGTGAACACTAGAGATTGAAGATAGGGTTTGGGGTAATGAAAGAAGTTAACTGTGGAACCTCAAAACCCAGTTAGGCGGGAAGTCTAGTTTTCCACAGCAGAGTTATCACTATTGTCTACAACAATCTATGGCAGATTTAAATATAAGTAAAAGTACCAATGACCACTACAAATAGGAAAGATTAATTTCAGAGAAGAAAAGTGTTTATTACTTATTTGAGCAATACATATATGCATAAAATTGTATTATTCTCCATAAATTTACACAAACACTAGTTTCAACCAAAAAGATAAATCAAAGCCATTATTTTGCCCCAAGGTTATTTCTCTTCCAGGCAGAACCAGTGCCTAAGAGCCTACATATTAGAACATGAAAAACAGACTTTTGTAAAATGGCTTCACACAGGCTAGATAGATGGCTTAGTGGTTAAGCGCTTGCCTGTGAAGCCTAAGGACGCCAGTTCGAGGCTCAATTCCCCAGGACCCACGTTAGCCAGATACACAAGGGGGTGCACGCGTCTGGAGTTCGTTTGCAGTGGCTGGAGTCCCTGGAGCACCCATTCTCTATCTCTCTCTCTCTCTTTCTCTCTCTCTCTCTCTCTCTCTCTCTCTCTTTCTCTCCTTGTCTCTCTGTCACTCTCAAATAAATAAATATTTTTTTTTTAAATTGCTTCACAACATAGAAACCACAAAGACTATTTCTAAATGGTTAGGTGTACACAAAAGATATCATTATGCCAACTTCATTAATTGTTTAAATTTGGTGCTCATAAAAATCTCATTGCATTTAGCATGATGGCTGTGAATAAGAAGGACCCAGTTGTAAATTATATTACTTTCTCACAACCATGGACCTAAAAATAAAATTATAAATTCCTTCAAATTTTTATAATAAAGTTTTATTTAACATGGAACATGGTGGATGCTAATATTCTTGATACAGTATTTGAAAAACTCCCAGAAATCTTCCTGGGAAAGCTTCCAGACAAGTGGTACAGCAGTCCCAGAAAGCAGAGGAATGGGGCAGAGGAGGGAGGGCACAGTGAAGTGAGGCTAGGCACAGGAAGGAAAACCGGCATCTCAACAAAGAACAAACTGAAATCTTTGAGAAACTTTTAGACCCTCAATAGCTGAGGAACTGTTAATCTATAGATGCCTTGGGTACTTTAACAGTCTGCTGAAACCTCTATATTCCTTTCTAAAATAATATTTGTAAATCCTTAACATAAAAAAGCTGGGGACACAGACCAGTGATAAAGCACTTGATTAGCCTGAGTAAGGTCTGGGCTCAATCATCAGCTACACAAGATAACAAAAAATTCCACAAAATAAAATGTACAGGAGTACACAAACAGAAACATGCAACACACTCACACACACACACACACACAAACACACACACATATCTCATCCTATTATACTAAAATGCAACTATCAGAATGTTATGCTTTCGCAATAAAAAGGTAGAGGAACATGTGTTCTTTATAAAATAACAATCCAGTTGCATATTATAGTAATGATATTTTAAGGTTTCCAAGAGTAATGTGATTTTAAAATTCTGGTTTTTATTGGTGTTAGCAACTGTTTATATCTCTGCAGTTTGTTGCTCGCATTTATAATTGAAAGAACACTAACTTTCAGGAGATCAGCGCTCATAAAGATGTAGTTTCCTTTCCCACCTCAGCTCACAGGCTACAAACTTCTACCCACACAAGTTCATGGCCCTCTGATTTAAAAACCTGTGCTCTGTCTCCTTTATGAATTAAATGGCTGGATGAAAAATAAGTGTTGAAGGACTGAGATGGTTGGGAAACATACTATCTGATACTACAGGGACCTTTGGTACTCAAAGGTGCTTCCCCAGTTTTCA
This sequence comes from Dipus sagitta, assembly GCA_036346955.1. Lineage (NCBI taxonomy): Eukaryota > Metazoa > Chordata > Mammalia > Rodentia > Dipodidae > Dipus > Dipus sagitta. The sequence goes on from CM070783.1 coordinate 25,524,322, forward strand.
TTTTTTCTAATCCACTGCAAATGTGTAGTCCCTTATCAGAACTCATCTGGACAATGTCAACCTCTGATAAATGCACACATGTATGCATGTCCATACATGTGTGCACGCGCGCACACACACACACAAAATCTTTTCAATATTAGAAGACATTGTCACAGTCTGTGGAAGAAACACAAAGAACAAAACATAAAAATCAATAAGGATAAATGATATGACAAAGCTCTGAAAACATATGAAGGTCTGGAAAAAACAGACATAAATATTAAATCTGAATTAACTAAATAAAGGAATCATACTTTCATCCATTGAACTAGCAAAGATTAAAAAAATCAACAATGTCTAGTATTTGTGTGGATGAGGTCAAATGTAGGGTTGACTTCAAGCTTTTATTCCTAGTGGGGACAGGAATCAGTACCACTTTCCTGGACAGTTGTGTGGCTGCACATATACATTAAAGGTGCATAAAGTATACCACTATAACCCCCCTCTGCATATAGATGAAACGATAGTGAAAATTTGGAAACAACTTGAAGTTTCAGTATAAGAAGATCATAATAAGAAAATAATTAAAAATTATATCTCTACAAGCATGGAAATGGGAAAATGACCAGATAATTTTAATTCACAGAAAGTAGAATGTAGAACATTAATTGACATCATGATCCCACTTCTTCTGAACAACATGATATAATATAAATACAATTTATAGATTACATAAGCATGTAATATATCCACACAAAAGCACATAGCATATAATAAATGAATTTTGCTTATGTATAAATATATGTGCAGATAGATTTGCAGATATATAAAAATAAAGAAATCATAAAGGGTCAATCTGTTAATACAAATATAGAAATAAGATTTTAACTTTCAACTGAAATAAATCAAACAAAGCAAAAACATTGATCACTCTCATGTTTTTAAAGGATATTTCTTTTTTTAAGGTATATCTATTGAAATACATGTCCTACTATCTCTATCAGCCAAAGACTAACTTCTTTGAAAGGTGCTTTTGAATGATTAAGGTTTCTTAATTGGGCCATTCCAATTTACACTTGAAATCAGTAACCTGGGCTGACAGCTGAACAGGGAGCTCCTGGCCTGATACGGCCTGACAGTGGCATGAGAAACACAAGAAGCTGCCTGTGCTCCCTGGATCAGTGCACTGAGCATCAGCAGCTGGACAGCGATGCTTGGCACTGACACATCAGGCTCACACCCAAGGGTTATCATCTCAGGGGTTCATTCTTTCATCGCACAGGAGCTGAACACTACTATGGAAAAGACTCGAAGTGTGAGTGCAGTGGAATGACCACAGCTAGCTAGCACGCTCCCTTCCCCCAGGACCTCAGCACTGAGAAGGAGTGTGGCCAGTGCTGGCTGCATGTCAGAGATCATGTTGATCTTCAAGGTGAAGAAACTTCAGAGTTGGGCCACAGGTAAGGAGTAGGTTTCTCCAGCAACAGAAGGGTAGGAAAAAGCATTCATTTCTATGGGAATGTACACTTAAAAATAAAAGTAAGAAGGCTCATGGTGAATGCTTCCTGGTACCAGAACCAGCACAGAGAAGGGCTGGCTCAAGGTTGGGTATGTAAAGAGGTGAGGGCATGTTCAGGTCAGTTTCAAGGTGCTGGCACAAAGAACCCAACCAAGAGCAGCTAATGGGATAAAAGGGTATATTTTAGCTTACAGACTCATGAGGCAGCATGATCAGATGGTGGACATCGCCTTCTGGCCAACATGAGGTGGACAGTAGCAGCAGGAGAGTATACCAAACACTGGCAAGGGGAAATAGGCTATAACAACCATAAGCCCACCCCTCAATAATACACCTCCTCCAGGAGGCTTCAATTGCCAAATTGCCATCAGCTGGGAACGTAGCATTCAGAACACTTAAGTTTATGGGTACAACTGAATCAAACCACCACATTTAGCCCTTCGCCCCCATGAACTGATAAGCATACATGATGTTAAATGCAATGCATTCAGTCCAACTTTAAAAGCCCCCATAGTTGGGCTGGATAGATGGCTTAGCAGTTAAGTGCTTGCCTGTGAAGCCTAAGGAAACCAGTTCGAGGCTGGATTACCCAGGACCCACGTTAGCCAGATGCACAAGGGGTCACATGCATCTGGAGTTTGTTTTCAGTGGCTGGAGGCCCTGGTGCACCCATTCTCTCCTTCTCTCTCTCTGTCTGCCTCTTTCTCTCTCTGTCTGTCACTCTCAAATAACAAATAAAAAATAAACAAAACAACTATTTTAAAAAGTCCCTATAGTTTTTATCAGTCTCAGTGACATTCAAACATCCATCCCCATGGTCCAAAGTCTTTCAACTGAACTGTAATACAAAAACAAACAAACAAACAAAACCCATAATGGCACAGAATGAACACTCACATTGCAAAAGATGGTATTGAGTATAGCAAGCAAATATATATTCAAAAAATACAAGATTTAAAACAAACAGGGTAAACATCAAACTCTGTATCTCCAAGTCCAATAATTCCAGCCAGTAATGAGTCTCTTATGTTCCAATTCTGCCCCTCCAGCTAGGCTACACTCAGTTCCAGAAAACTTCATCCAGTGCTGGAAAATCTCCTTAGCAGCCATCCCATAAGACTGGCATCTCTATGGGTCTCCACTGCAAACCACGGCTCATCCTCATGGCCCCATCAGGTCTCCACACAGGTAATCCAACAGGCCTGCTTCACACTGCCCATGGCTACTTCCAAAAAACAAGACCACATTGCAAATATAATGACCCTCTCTTTCCTGCATTTGTTATATTCCATTGTGCCAGGTGGGCTACCAACTTGTTGATCCAGGGGGGAAATAAATCTGACTTTGAAGAAGAGGACATTCCTTCATCATTAAGTCCCCTTCAAAATAGTCCACATTCTTCTGTTGTCCCAGTTCAGGTCAGCAGAACCAACCTCAATGGTCATAACCTCTCAAGCAATCAGAGCTGAATGGGCATATTGGCCCAAAGATTTTATTTCTTTTTTTTCTGTGCCATATCCTTCTTCTCATACCAGTCCATTTCTATGCAATGCAACCTTGTATAAGTTCTTGGGACCCAGACAGGCAGAATGCAGCAAGCCTCTAACAAAAAATTGCTTCTAAACTGCTTGTTTCTTACCCTCATAAGCCAAACCTCACTGTCTGTAGTTCTTACTGAAAGCAGGTCTTTCAACTCTGACCAGAATAATCCATCAAGATATATTTACACCATTACAATGCATCTCTTAGGCTGTGGTTTCAAATCCTTCCACATTTCTCTCTCAAATAAGCTCCAAAAGGCCAAAAGCCACACAGATTTCTACCATCAATAGCCCCACTTCTCAGTACCAATTTTACTGTGGAGGTCAGTTTTCAGTTCCTAGCACAAAGAACCCAACCAAGAGCAGCTTGTGGGAGGAAAGGATCTATTTTGGCTTACAGACTTGAAGAGACGCTCCATGATGACAGGGGAGAAGGACGACATGAGCAGAGGGTGGACATCACCTCCCTGCCAACACCAAGTGGACAACAGCAACAAAAGAGTATGCCAAACACTGGCAAGGGGAAGCTGGCTATAACATTCCTAACCCACTGTCAACAATACACTGCCTTCTGGAGGATTCAATCCCCAAACTGTCAACAGCTCGGAACCTAGCATTCTGAACACATAACTTTTGGGGGGACACATGAATCAAACCACCACAGAGATGCAGGTCAAGGCATAATCTATTAGAAGTTTCCCAGCTAGGCCACCTTCCTTTCATTGATTCTGTAAGTATTATGAATACCCTGACCTTCAAAATTCCAAGTGAGGTAAGAAAAATGGGATTGGATGTCTCACCGAAGCCACACACAGAGTCACATCCCTCTCCCCTCTTCCAGCCCTTCCCTTTAAACAGTCACTTGGCTGTGCTCACCTATGACTCAACAGTCTTCCTCCCACTGACTGACTAAGCAACAGCCCTCCTTACTCCAGATTCAGGTTCATATCATCACAGAGGCCATGAAACTGTGCATACCACATTTTCCTGGGCATGAAAGGAGAGTGAAAACTCTCAGCAGATCTGTGTCCTTGATGTCTTACAATTTCAATATAATGTTAAAAAAAATAAGTAAGGCAAGTCCTGGTGTGACAACCTTCAGTAGAGTCATGACTGCTTCTCTATTAAGAAATTGAAAAATGCACCATCATACCTATATCAGCTGGTTTCATGTTACCATAAGGAAACTCATAGCATCATTAATTCATAATGGGAAAGGATTTCAGCTCATGGCTTTGAAGGTTCTAGTCCACAATGTACCCACCACTATGGGCCTTGAGTGATGTCCCTGATGACCTTGGCAAGAACACATGGAGAAGCAAGCCCACTCATCTCATCAGCCATGGGAAGGATGGTCTCAGGACCCATAACTCCATCAAGGGCATACCATAATAACCACAGGATCTCCTATTAGCCCCCACCTCCTAGGCCTCTGGAGAGCATTCAAGACAAAAACTACAACCATGTGTACCAATAAGGACACCATCAAAATGTCCAGGCAGGTGAGAAGACAGACTTAGAAGAGGGTCAGGAGCAGAGACTTCATGCATGCATTTCAGAGGCTTGACCTCATTCCAAAACATCAGGATGGGAGGGACATGTGAGTGGAGCAGTGTCAGGCAGGCCAGAATCACAGATGTAGCTACGTCAGGTGAGCAGGTCACATAGAACTCGATAGTTTGGGGCCTGAAGTGTGGAGGAAGTTCAGTGTTATTAATCAACTCATAAAAGGAAACACAAGCAAGAAAACAGGGTTGGGAGGAGAAGAGGATTCATTCCACTGAGATATGAATTTTCTATACGGAAAACACATGTTCTCTACAATTCTGTGGCAAGGGGGCTCTCTTCCCTCTAAAAATTAAAAAAAAAAAAAAAAGCAAACTGCATGATGGACAGCCCAATCATTCATGTAAAAAACAAACAAAAAAATGTTTCTATTAGTTCACACCTGTAATCCCAATAGATGGGAGGCAGAGGAAGAAGGATGATGAGTTCAAGGCCAGCCTTAGAGACATAGCAAGACTCCATCTCAAAAATAACAATGCTGATTCCATACTCAGAATACTTTTTGGAAGAGAGATTTCTTTGTGCTTAAGACTTAGTTCTCCACACAAAAGGCTTTTCTGTCATTGGCATGTGAGAATAGAATGAGTTCTTAAAGTTATTTCCCAAGCCAAGATTTTAGAGGTGAAATGAAGAGGGCATGGCAGTTAAGCACAGCGGCTCTGGGAGAGAAGACAGAGCAGAAGGAGATCACAGGCATTACACTCCTCCCCACAGGATCACATTCAGAACCACAGCCCCCAGGCTATATTCCCCTCTGTGGTAGTATGATTCAGGTGTCCCCCATAAACTTACTGCTCCAAATGCTAGGTCCCTAGCTAGTAGAAATTTGGCAATTGAAGCCTCCTGGAGGTGGTGTATTGTTGGGGGTGGGCTTATGGGTGATATAGGCAACTTCCCCTTGCCAGTGTTTGGCCCATTCTCCTGCTACTGTTATGTACCTGATGTTGGCCAGGAGGTGATATCCACCCTCTGTTCATGTCATAGTTCATAGTTTTCCCCTGCCATCATGGAGCTTCCCCCTTGATTCTGTAAGCCAAAAGAAAAAGAACAAAGAAAACGTTCCTCCCACAAGCTGCTCTGTGTCAGGTTCTTTATGCCAGTAAAATGAAGGTGAGAGCAGCAATCTCTCCTTCCCCATTGTCCCCCATTTCCCGACAGTGGATGTTTTTGCCCTATTGCAGTGTCTATGGCCATAAAATCCAGTGCCAGAAGTTGGGGGAGAAAAAAAGGAACATTTGGTATTTTATATTGCTGGTCACTCAACATATCTCACGGGTAAATAAACACGGGCTGTTCAATTTATTTTATTAAACATGAAAATAGTAAAGTGAACCAAATTTTTTGCTTTATAGCTGATTTTATCCTCTATCATTAATGTGATGAGAATTAGCAGAGCGTCCCTTAAAACAACAATTTATCTGTGGTTCTTTTCCATCTTCTTCCCATAAATCCATCTCCCTTCTGTAGCCTCACCATTTTCCCAGTGACTGACCTCTTCCCACTTTACAGTCTCTCCTTAAGAATTGTTACCCACACAGATCACACAAAAAATTTACATCTGATATCCAAATTGATCCTCTGAGCTACATACAGAATTTCCCTACCTTCAACCATCACCTCTTTTCATTATTCCTCACTCAGGATAATGAGATTAAATGACCTTAGACAAACCAAACTGGGTGCTCTCCTCTAGCTTCCTTTCAATGCATGGCTCCTATATCTGATGCATACAATAAACTCATTCACCACTTAATGCTTTAAAACAGTCTCTTCTTATCTAGTACACAGTTAGGTAGATGGTCAATTCAGGCAGGGCTCAGCTGAGTGGTTTTCTTGGTTTGAACCCAGGTCAGATGTTATTAAAATTTGAATGTAGGGTCCTTCATAGCTCTTGTGGTGAATACTTGGTCCCCAATTGGTGGTGCTGTTTTAGAAATTGGAGAGCCTTTAAGAGGAAGGTCCTTGCTGCAGGAAGTAAGTCACAAAGAGCAGATCTTGAAGAACTTGACAGCAAGGCCCCATTTCCAACCCATTCTCTCCAATTCAAGCTCTGCCCACCTCTTCTTTTCCCCAAATATCCACTTCTTCTCCACAAGTCCATGTCCCTGTCACGTCTGCATCAAGTGCTAGAATAAGTTGACCAACTCTTCTTCTAGGACCCCTCCAATCTTGCCTCTACACTACAACATAGTGCTCATAAATATCCAAATCTGAACATTTCAGTCCACCAATGTAGACATCTATTAATGTTTTCTTATTGCATTTGAAGACAAAAATCTTAAAATAAATGTAAACAGGGTCGAAGATCATACAGATCATGTCCTGTCACCCCTATTCTTTCAGTTTAATTATCAATGCTGTTTACTGGCTGGAGAGATGGCTTAGCAGGTAAGGCACTTGTCTGTGAAGCCTAAGAATGCATGTTCAAATCTCCAGGTCCCATGTAGCCAGATACACAGTGACACAAGCATGCAATGTCGCACATGCACACAAAGGGGCACATGTGTCTGGAGTTCATTCACAGTGGCGTAAAGGCCCTGGCATGCCCATTCTCTCCCACTCTCCCTCTATCTCTCTGCCTCTCTGTCTCTCTGTCTCTCTCTCAAAATTGAGAAAAAATTTTAAAATGCCATTTACATCCAGGTTTTGGTGGTAAAATATACTGTTACCCTTCCTCTAAAATCATAAGATGGTCTGTCCCCTACTCATGAATATTTCTAGTCTTTACCACTACTATATCCTGATATGTCAGCCATATTTGCTTCCTTTGTTTTCCTTATCAAATTTTAATAATGTTGTTGTCTCTGCCTGGACTGTTCTTACTTTATTACTCTGCCCAGTTTATGCCTAGGCACCTTTCTTTTTTTTTTATTTTTTTTTCCTAGGCACCTTTCAAATGCAAGCCAGGAAGCATTGTTCAAGGAAACTGCCCCTCAGATCCCAGACCAAATGCCTCTCCCTGTTAGCTTACTGATTCCCATAGTCCTTAATGGAGCTGTCTGTCACCCAGTGTCCAGAACACACAGTAAACTCATGGGTCATATGGATGGGTAAGTACTGTATCAGGAACTATGGCTTAGGATATGTTGCAAGGTAGGGAGCTTGTCTACATGTGAAAAACCCTGAATTTGATCTCCAGTACAAGAAGAAGGAAAGGAAAGGACAGGGGAAAGAAGAGCAGGGGAAGATAAGAGGTAGGAGGAGAAAAAGTAAGAAGTAAAGGAAAGAAAAACTTCACAGTATAAATAATCTATTATCCTTTTTATTTATGAACTGCAGTATTAGTTTCCAAAGCATAGATAGATAGATAGATGATAGATAGATAGATAGATAGATAGATAGTTAGATAGGTAGATAGATAGATGTTATTAAAACTGGAAAGGAACAAATGTTAATATAGACCAGAGGAAGACAATCTAGGAAAGTTAATGATTTGCCCAAGACCTGTTGTCCTTTCTAGAAGGCCAAACAAGATGGACAATATCCTTGCCAGACTCAGGTATTTTTGGTGGTAATTTGTCAGTTCTCCCTTGAGAGAACTCTATACTTTTCCTTCTGGCCTCTCCTTTTTGCTATTTCTTTTTTCCCATCATTAGCTACAAAGTAAAAGGCTAATGTTCAGAAAAGACTGACAAAAAGCACAAACACGCACAAAAAAAAAAAAAACAGAAAAATGCCACAGCCATGTGACAAAAGTACAAGAAAAGACATTAATGATCCTTATTTCTAAGTGTCCAAGACATGTCAAGGCATAATGTCATCTTGAATTTTTCCATCCCCACTTAGGTAATGGAAGGAATGGATAATGAGATATCAGCAATTCTAGGATGTGACATCATGAGCATTCATGTCCCGGGTTGCTAATGCCAACCAGTGACCTTCTAGGATTACACATGGCTGAAATGTGAAGAAGAAATTTAATAAGAAAAGGTCAACCATCACTCAATATACCAATGAAGCAAGACATTTTTTTTTCCTTTTACAATAAAATAGCAAAATAATTTAAAAACCAACCTTGTATCTTATGGTACTTATTCAGTGCTTATAACCACAGCCATAATGACTATTTAAATGATATGGAGGATAATGTTTGCTGAGCTCTTGAGTAGCTGAAGTCATAGACCTTCCTTTAGAGGCCAGCTGTAAAACCAAGTTAATAACTGAAGGAAAATGCATTTTTCCAAAATGAATTCACAATAAAAAATAATCTCCTCTTCCAGGCAACTTTTACAGTATGCTTGGCAATAAGACAAAGCTAATAGACTAATTAAATACAATTACAAGCTTATGTGTTTTTTTTTTCTATACAGTGCCACAGATCAAAAGGAACAGTTCCTGTTGCAAGCAGGTAATGGTCCTGCACCATATTCACTCACATAGGCTTCCACAGAGCTTCCACGGAGCCGCAAGAATGACACGCTTAAACAGTCGCATTTTTAATACCTATTAAAGTTACTGTGCCAGGACTGAATCATGCTGCCCATAAACGGAGGGGAGAAGAATATAACCAACTGCTCACTGCACATGGCTGAGGGCCAACGGCACCATCATCTTGAGTGTTCTAAATATCTCAGCCCTCTTCTGGCCAGACTTAAATATTGGGGCTGGATAATAGCCAAGTAATGACAAGATACGCACGTTCCTCGCAGCAAAGCTCCACGTACAAACACCAGCACCGTGTTCTCCACTCTATGACCCTGTGCCCGCCACCAGATCGGCGTAGGCCTGCACAGATGGAGCCTTGGAGCCACAGCCAGGAAGAACATTCTACAGGTCCCCTCGTGCTACCTCCATGGAAATGGCTATGGCAGGAAGAAGCGAACACTTCCTCTTAAAGCCAAGGAAGTCAGTCGTTGATTCTTAAAGCCAAAAGCAGCTACGGGATGTTGGCAAGGTAAAGAAGCATGAGGAGCAGGTGACCTCACTTTTGACCGAATCTCTGCTTCTGCTACTTCCCCAGCCTCCCCTCTGTCTTGTTTGTGAAGCTGGCGCAGTTACACGATGTCTCATATGCATAGCTCCTGCTGGCATCTGTGATTCGGGACAAACACGTGATTTAAGTTCAGAAAGATGTTTAACGACAGATTAGTGGACTCAGCACATCACCCCTGTTCTTCCTGGGGTTTGTCAGAAGGCATTCGTCATTGTCTCAGCACTACCCGCACCAAACCCAGGTCTCATCAGTTATAAATGCACCCTGTATTCAAATGTCATCATCCTTGGCTGACTTTAAGACAGGGGAAATATATACATAAGACTAGAAGAACACATCAACATAAACAGCGCCAAACAGTCACAAGCCAGAACGCAGTGAAGGAAACAGCCTTCTTTGCTCTGCGAGAATCATTCTGAGCATGAGGAATGCCCAAAGGTTACTAAGGAGAATCAGAATGGTCACATGGTATCACCTAAGGGAAGATGGTGAGCATGATTTATGACATGGCTTCATGAGGGCGAAGACTCCCTGTGCTATGTAGGACAAAGGAAGTCAGGCAGGAAAAGAAAATCCTCTCAGAGTCCTTCCCATAGAAAGAGAGAAAGATAAGCAAACCCAGGTACATAGGAAAGAAATGTGATAAAAAAAAAAAAAAACTCGATGATGCATATTTTCAGAAAAGCACTGGGACTAGAGAGAGAATGAACATACTTTTTGTGGGATTCTAGAATGTGAACAAAAGAAATATATCAGGGACAACAATTCAGGCAGGAAGGCCATGGCTGAGATCCAGGAAGCAGAGTGAAGACCACGGGAAAGAACCAGGTGCAAATGCAAGTGAGCCGTCAGGCTCAGTCTAGAGATTCTGGAGTCGAGAAGCCCAGCACGTGCGATGATCATTTCAGAACTGCAATGAGAGAATCGTAAGAACTAAACAAAAGCAATTTAAAAAATGTTTATTACTTGCAAGCAGAAAGAGAGAAAAACCAAGGATGGGCTCACCAGTGCCTCTTGCAAACTCCAGGTGAATATGCCACTTTGTGCATCTGGGTTTACATGGGTACTGGGGAATAGAACCTGGCCGGGCAGGATTTGCAAATAAGTACCTTTAAGTGTTGAGTCGTCTCCCTAACCCCCAAAGCAACTTTGCAGTCTACTATCACTAGAATCCTTTTATTCAAAGTAACCTAAACAAAATTATGTTTTGATTTGTTTTCACAGATGCCTATCACACAAGAGGCAAAGACACATGCTAAGGACTGACCTGCATGACTTGACACCACCCAATGGGGTAATACACCCATCCTCAACCAAGCAAGATCTGTCAGAAAAGGATTTCTTGGTTGATGGTATAGATCTGGGAAGACACATACTTCTGGGTTTTTTTGCAGTCCATGCCTCACACCAGGGCTCCAGTTTATGAAAGAAGAGAACACAAGGACCCAGATGACAAGTGACTACTGTAGCAATAGCTTGTACTACCAAAAAAGTCCACTCAAGTTCCCCGCCTGAAGGACCCCGACAAATGACATAGCAAAATTCTTTCAGAAACTGTGTCCAGAGCCCACATGTCTTCCTAACAAACTCAATGTCAAACAATATTCTTTTGTTTAAAATACAAAAGCAGTTTGTTGGGTACATAACTAAAATCTGTGTCCAAAGATACTGCTCTGTAAGGCTTTCTATACAAATAAAAATTTTAAAATAAATTATGACTGTTTTCAAGAAAAAACAACAACAACATGGCAATATATTGTTGACAATATCAACAAAATACAGGGACCTACTCTGGGCAAAGAACTAAGAATACAAGGATGAATGAAGGGAGTTCCTCTTTCACAGATCTACCACTGAGCTTCCTGGGTCCAGCCATGGCTACCTTTAAAACATAGGAAGGGCTGGAAAGATGGATTAGAGGTTAAGGCATTTGCCTATGAAGTCTAAGGACCTAGTTTTGAATCTGCAGTGCCCACATAAAGTCAGATGCTCAAGGTGGTGCATGTGTCTGAAGTTCATGTGCGGTGGCTGAGGTCCTAGAGCATCCATATTCATTCTCTCTCTGTCTCTCTCTCTCTGTCTCTCTCTCTCTCTCTCTCCTTACACTTTTTCTTTCAAATAAATAAAATATTTTTTAAAAACCATAGGAAGAACAGCATGGGCCCTCCTCCAAGAGTTCAAGGGCTGAGTTCCAAGGTCAAACCGAAGCTGGGCCAATTCTTTCAATAACCCTATTCCTCCTACTGGAAGCATATGTCAAACCACTGCCCCCTTCTGTATCCTTCTCAGGAAGTTTCCAGGCCATTTCCTCCTGGCCTTATGTGAGACACCAGGTGGTTGCACTAATTTCTCATTCTCCACATTCCTCGGGTCTTTCTCCTGTTCTCTTGTAGCCGTGGCCTTGAATATCAAAGCAACTGTAGCTGCACGATAGCTTAGCATTCTTCTGGCTGTGAAAATTCTTTTTTTTTTTGTTTTTTTAGAGGCCAAAAATTGTCTTTTTAAATTATTTATTTATTTATTTATTTGAGAGAGTGAGAGAGGGAAAGAGGCAGACAGAGACAGAAAAAGAGACAGAGAGAGAGAGAGAGATGAATGGATGAACTCCAGAAGCATGCACCACCTTGGATATCTGGATTATGTGGGTCCTGGGGAATCAAACAGCGGTCCTTTGGCTTTGAAGGCAGGTGCCTTAACCGCTAAGCCTTCTCTCCAGCCCCCTGGCTGTGCAAATTCTTAACCCAGAACACATTCAGGAGCCTCCTTCCCGTTCAGTCATTTTTCCAATTAATCAAATCTTACCTACTTAATTATGCCCCAATCTATTTCTTCCTCAATTTTTACTGCTGCCTTCACTCTTACCCAGGAGCACACTTGTCACAGTGGCCACTGTGAGGCCAACACTTGGGAGCTCAGAGGGACTCTTCTTTCCACCCATCCATCCTCTGAATCTCACAGCATTGCCTGTTTCTATGTCAAACCCTAACTGCACTGGCTTTTCTTCCTTCCACCAGAGACATACCATTCTCTCTCTCTCTCTCTCTCTCTCTCTCTCTCTCCTTCTCTGTGCATAGCCTACACAGGTTGTTCCCTCTTCCTGGAATCCTCTTCCCCATCTCACCTCTCTAGTAACTAAATTCTCAGCCACCTTCTGAACACAGCTTAAGTTTCTCTTGTTCAGAAACACTTTCCTGACCCTAGAGGCTGATGGATTTCCTGCACTTGTACATTTGCATATTATTCATTTCCCACACTACCTCCACAAATTCTGTAAACAGAAACTATTCTATTCAGCAATAAATTCTCAGCAATCAACACAGTACCTAACTTGGTTTATTATCAGTTCATATTTCTTAAATGAAAAGAATAAAAATGTAAAGAATACATAGTCATGGAGACTTTAAATTCTAAAGCCAAGTTGTACTGAGCTTGAATCTTGGCTGAATTACTTTATTGGGCTACGTTTGTGATCTCAGATCACTGAGTTCCACTCTGTGTCTTTTCAAACAACGGCAATAATGATTCTTCCTTAGGCAGTATTTGAGAAGGTCGGATGAAGTACCTACCACGTATTTAAGTTAAGATCTGATGCAAAAGCTTAATTAGACTGCTAGTAAGACAACGTTCACAATGATACACCAAGAGGTATAACGAGGTTACAGAGAAGGGGATGGGTAGTGAGTAGCCTCAAGCTTTGATAGTTATCAAAGACCTATGACCATGTGTATACTGGTTTAAGAATTACTTTCATGGCTGTATTTATGAGGAATACTTCTTTCCTCTCCCTCATGTCAGATTCTAGACAGAAGTAGTAACTATGTCATATATGCTAGTGTCAAAACCAGAATCCCAAGCCAGAGATTAAGTCTCGGGCTTGGAAAAATTCACAGCTACACCAGGAGAGCGTGTTTTTTGTACTAGCAAGGAACTCACTACATGTATCTTATCCTGTTTATATCCATGCACTGCTTAAGGATGGGGATACATTTTGAGAATTGTACTGTTAGGCTGTTTGGTCACTGTGCAAATATCACAGCCATAGCCTGCACTTAGACAAGCTAATCTAGCTGTGAGACCACGAGCCAATACAATCTTATGGAGCCACCACGGGATAGTAAGTCTGTCTTGACCACAATGGCTCCATAATTTATTTGTATCTGTGTCACCAAAGGGGCTAATTCTGCCTTGGGGTGGAGTTTGGAGAGTTGATTTATACTGACAAGAAAGACTGATCCAAACCTGGGCTAGCCTGACAGTCTCAACAAACACTTCAGAAGTGCTGGTAGCCGTCAGTTGTTTTCACTGTATAGATGTCCTAAGAAACCCCATCTTCACCGTTTCCAGTGTTTCAAGCTTCGGGTTCTTATAAGATAGCCTGTTCATAAACTGTAAGCAGAGAAAACCAAAGCAAACGAGCAATAATATGGAGCTAGTCTGAGGGCTAGAAATAGCATTAGCCAACTTCCCATCACTGTGACAAAATACCTGAGAGAAACCACCTTAAAGGTAGACAGGTTACTTTGGCTCACAATTTCAGACCAAGGCCATCAGGTTCCATGTTCTGGGCCTGAGACAAGGCAGAATGTCATGGGGCTGAAAGTATGGCTGAAAAATCTGTTACCCCGTTGGGGGTGAGGATTAAGGATAATTTATATTCTTCAAAGACATATCTCCCAGTAATGTACTTCCTCCCAGGAGCCCCCCTCCTAATGCTGTATTCAGTGATGAACTCAATAATGGATTATTGTCTTGGTGGGGTCAGAGCACTCATGACTGCCTGCCTCTGAACACTGCTGCCTGCAGCACTAAGCCTTCAACACAGGAGCCACGGGAGACAGTCCCAAATCCGAACCACAAGAGAAGGTGCTTCTAACTGGGTAGACTCTTCAAGCTTCAGGCCAGAAACAACATACACCCCTGCAAAGGGACGGCAGACATCTTAATAATTTGCAATGACTGCAGGGGTTGTCCTTGTGAGTGGGGAGACGCACACCTGAAGGAGAGGCAGCCCCCACTTCCCAATCCTGAATGCTCCACTGCAGACAGGGGTGGCCAGCATGTTCTGTAGAGGACCCAGAGAATACATATTTTATGCTTCCCAGACATAATTGTCACTGTCTCAACTACTCAATTCTGGAACCATCGCGTGAAAGCATCAACAGGCGTTATATAAAGGAATGTGTGTGGCCATGTTCCCACAACACTATTTATGGATGTTAAAATTTGAATTTTATCTAATTTTATGTGCCACTATTGTTATTCTCCTTTTGAGTTTTTCAAACATTTAAAACTGTAAAGCTCATCCTCAGCTTGCAGACTTTGCAAAAATAAGAAATCACTGAAGCTGGCCAGTGGTTGATTTCAGGCTCCTGACTGAAGACAGCAGGGCACACAGAGAAGTACAGATTCCTGCTGGTTGATTCCTTAATTACTCTTCAGGGTGTTCAGATGAGATCAGCAAGCCTGCCCCTACCTGACCTATGGAAGGAACAAATGATACTGAAGAGGCAAAGAGACGAAGAGAATGGCACCACCCCTTGTTTGCCACTGCTTACCCACTGAGACCCCACCAGTTCCCTTCTCCATGTGGAGGGGGGGGCGCGACACCTGCATGTTTCAAGTTATTCTCATGTCCCTGGCATAAAGCACCCTCTACAAAATAAAATATGCTTGTGTTTCTTAGAAAACACGAAGAAAAGCCAGAGATCTGTGCGCCATTCTGCCACTAGGCTTGTGAACGACAGAACCCCAAGAAACAGTGGGTGCCAGCAATGCAAATGATGTGGATAGTCTCTGTGAAGACAATCTGGTAGCATTTGTCAAAGTTGCAAATGCATGTTTTGACCCAGCTATTCCACATCTAGGAAATTTCATTCATATGTATATATGCATGTACGTTTATATATACCTGGAAAAGAGGAGCACATGCATGTATTGAGCATGGCATCCTGTGTAATAGCAAGTAATGTGAAATACCTAAATATCTATCAGTGGGCAATTACACAAATTATGGGACAGCCCTACAATGGAATATTATACATCTAATAATGTATGTATATATGCGTGAAACACACACACAGTTTATTCCCATTATTTGTGATGTTATGTTCTATAAGCACTGAATTAGCAAATACTGATCATCAATCCTAGAGGAAAGACAAGAGTTTAAACTCCCTTTAAACTCTTGTCACAACATTTTTATCAACCAATCAATGTAAAACCATTTTAATGCATGTTTCTGTTTAAAAACTCATTATTTAACATATCCCATAGGTTCATTAACATTTAGCTTATAGCTAATGGCGCTATGACCCATGCTTACTCAAGACATGTGCCTTTTTCCTAAGGCAGATCACCACCATCCTGTACTTGAAGTACCAGACAGTATTTCAGCTCTGTACTTACGGGTCATTTTGAATAAGAGAGTAACAAATAAAATGCACAAAATTGAAACCATGATATTACATGAATATAGGAGAGGAAATTATTTGTGGTATAGTCTGAAACTAAATGACAAAGCATCACTTGTTAGACCCCATGTGGGAATGTGTATGGCCCATGACTCAAATATTACAGAGCTGTTAGACCAAGGCCAAGTCCAACTGTTGCCACTGATTTGGGCCTGAGATGAGGTAAAATTTCACAGTGCCAAAAGTAAGTGGGACAGAAAATGCTTCTTACCTCACAGAAGCTAGGAACCCAAGGCAGATGGAGAAAGGGGCTTGTTAGGATATGTCCTCCCAGAACATTTCCAGTTGACCTATTTCCTCCATCTAAGCACTACCTCCTGAAGTTTGCACAACCTTAAAATAATGCCATTAAATTTTAAATTCATTAATGCACTAATCCACTGAAGAGGTCAGAGCCCATGAGCCATCACTCTCCAGAAATCTATCAGCTGGCAAGACATGGGGGTCATCTTAGATCCACATCATAAAAGTAGACAAATTTTCAAATATGGAATTCATAAATAAAGATGATGATCCTCTCCACACACACAAGTCTTTACCGCATATGGAGTGATCTTGATAATATGCAACATTAGATGAATAAATCAAAAGTAGAACAATGTACACACACTATGATTTATGTAAAACACAGGAAAATAATGTATCCGTTTTTATATGCATAAATTATTTCCAGATGGATAATTCATTACCTATGAATAACTGATGGACTAGACTGAGAAGGAGGCTGTTTCCATACTTCCTTTCCATTCTGGTCATGTAATCAATCCTTCCATAGTAAGATGGCAGACCACATTGGTAGTAAGGAATGTTAATGGTCTCCAAGGAATATAATATGTATTGTTTTCCTTTAATACTGTGATTTTTTTCAAGTGTATATTAGCAATACTTCTTTTGAAACATGAAAAAAATTCCTGTGTTAAAGTGTTATGGATCTGCGGTATGGCAGTTATAAGATTCTAGTTATAGCCTCTCAGCCAAGTCTTCCCTAAATATTTTCAATCAACTAGCAATGGATTATCTAAAATTAGGTATGGGATATTATTTTTCATTTGTGTGAATATGACAAAAAATATGCTCATTAAAATGTTGATACTAAATCACAAGAAGAAGAAACACTGAATACCTTGGGATATCAAGAAGGAAATAAAGACATTTGAGAATAAACAGAATCTGGGCATTTAAGAGTTGTAGGGTGAAGTTCTTGCTTTGGCAGCACATATACCAAAAAAAAAAAAAAAAAACCTTGTAGGGTGAGAATGGTCCTAATGTAAGTTTATGAGAAGGAGGAAAACACATCGAGGCTTGGTGACACATTCTTGTAATCCCAGCTCATGGAAGGTTGATGCCAGAGGAATGACCACAAGTTCAAGGCTATCTTGGACTATATAGCTGAGACTATGAGAAAGGTGAGAGTGAGAGGGAGAGTAAAGGAGAGAAGGAAAGAAGGAGAGGAGAGGACAAGACAGGACAGTGTCAATGCTACACAGGGATCTGTGAACATGGGTCAGAGAACACTAAGAAAGATAGCTGACATCTCCTCAAGGGAGTGAGAAGATGAAGAATCCATTCCAAACATTGAAACTATATTAAATTGGCCTTTGGGGACAAAAAAAGCCAGTCTAGGTTATTATGGGTAGATTATTTGGGTCCCTTCGAAATCCATACACTGAAGCCCTAACCGCCAGTATGATGTTATTTGGAGGCAGGGTCATTGTGAGGAATTTAGCCAAGGACAAAGACATCCTGAGTGGGATTCACATTCTTATTATGTGAAGCACAAGGGTGATGACTCCCACAGCCAGGTCATGTGAGGCTTCTGCAAAGAAGGGGACCATGTGAAAACCCATCGGAATGCCCTCACCTCACCGGGTGTGGGAATGACTATGAGAAATAGATTTCTATTGCTTATGCCCCCAGGCTATTCTATTTTTCTTCTTCAGTCCAAGCTGACTGAGGAAGGTCACCAGCGTTTGTCCTGTCCCATCCATATGACAATGTGAAGCTGTATCTGATCCCTTTGCTCACAGTAAACAGAAATAACAAATCACCCATTCTTTTATGTTCCAGGACAGAGTTGACTGCAAAGCCATCCCTTCTCACAGGACTCAGCTGATGGTGGATGACTGTCTTATTCAACTATGATGAGGCCAGACACAG
Organism: Dipus sagitta; assembly: GCA_036346955.1. Taxonomy (NCBI): domain Eukaryota; kingdom Metazoa; phylum Chordata; class Mammalia; order Rodentia; family Dipodidae; genus Dipus; species Dipus sagitta. The sequence continues at coordinate 25,542,490 of CM070783.1, forward strand.
ACCTGCAAGTTTCCATTCTCTGTCTCATAAATAATTAGCAGAATTGTTTGTGCGTGCCTGCGTGAGCGCACACACACACAAATAACATCAACAAAATGCCTTCTAAATTGAGTTGACCAAACTATAATCAGTTTCCTCTCTTTTTCGCAAGAACCCTAACAGATAGCCTACTCTGCCACTAGCCAAGCACAGACAGCATATGTGACAAGGGGGAGACCCCTTCCCTCAATATTACTACCAATCATCTTTTCCAATAACTCATGAACTAGAAAGGAAAAATGTTTCCTGTTTAGTGCCTTGACCACAGCACCTGATCCTTCCATTACCCCCTACCTAGTGTTTTCTAGCCTTGTTGAACTTGTCGTATAGTAGAAAGTACCTTCAGGGCTGGAGAGATGGCTTAGCAGGTAAGGCACTAGCCTACAAACCCTAAGGACCCAGGTTTGACTCCCCAGAATGCACATAAGCCAGAGGCACATGATGGCACATGCATCTGGAGTTTGTTTGCAGTGGCAGGAGACCCTAAAGTGTCCATTCTCTCCCTCCCTTTCTCTCTCTCTCTTTCTCTTACTTGCTCTCTCTCTAATAAACAAAAATTAAAATAGTAGTTTAAAAAGAAAGCACATCCAAAGAAGAGACATTCACAGATAATCTGTCTATTACAGTAAGCTGTCATGTAAAATCCATCTTTACTCAAGTCCAGGTTGTGAATTTGACACACACTTTAAAAAATATCTATAACATAGCGTGGACTTGCCTTTGTACACCCTTGGCCTACCCGCCAACATCTATCTCTCCTTTGAGGAACAACGCACTCTCTAGAAGCCCCCAAGGTTCCAGCCCAGCTTCACCAGACCCTCACCAAACCAGATGGAGGCCGGGTGAACTGAGCAGTGGCTTGAGTCACCTCACTGGACTGTGCACAGTATTTGCACTGGAAGATAATAAGGGGTTTTGAAAAAATGCCTGCTAAGCTAAGCTTCCACTGACTAAATCTACATGGCTCTCACTTTGGGTAAAGCGAATTTGACTCGTAGCCAAGAAAAACTACACAGATAGATACCTACCCCGCAACCTCCCTCATGTTTATACTTTGTAAGCTGTAGAGTTACTGCAGGTTTCATCGTCACCCCTGGGGACAGGCTAACCGGAAATTTGCTGTTTCAACAAACTAAAATCCAGAATCCAATAATGCACGTGGTTTCCCCGAAAAACACCAGAGACTTGGGGGGCCGGCAGGGCATTCAGTAACAGAGCACACTGTTGGTATGTGCAAGATCCGGGGTTTAATCCGCAACACCACAAAAAAAAGGCAAGTATGTTTTTCACCTGCATTATAATCCTAAATTGCCCTTCACAAAAGCTGTTTGTATGAAATTAACAACAAAAAGCAAGAAGGAAAGAAAGAGAATCATCTGTCACATTGAAAACCTGTAAGGAGTGGGGGAGTCAGCTCGGTGGAAAAGAGCCTTCCTAACAAGTCAAGGCCCTGGGCTCTGTCTTCAACACCAGAATGCAAGTCATGGAGTAAAAGTTACTGAAGAGAACACTTCAGCATATTTCAAATAAAACTTCATAAGTATATCAATGAAAGTAAATTTGGCTGTTACCAAACCCATGCAACTGTGGCTATCCGTAAGATAACCGCTTTCAAACAAGTTTGGAAGTTATACTTGGGTTGGGGAACTGATTCCTCATTTTGAATATTAAATAAACATTTCTAACGGGTGTTCTAAATAGATTTTGTATAAAAGCCAGATTGAAGAGTACCTAACAGTCTTTGGCTAAAAAAATCAACCCCAAGGGTCTTCCTAGCTTCTGAGGATTTGCAGTGTGGGATCATCTTGTGCAAGCCCCACACTGGTACCAACCCTACCCAGGCATCCAGAACCTTCCAAATATCTGCCATAGGGAAGCTATTGAGAACCACTCTAGTTCTCAACAATTACTTCTCTGATTATCTGTCTCATTAATGACACATATGAGCATTTAATTGTTTTAAAATTACTTTTATATATTCTTTTTCTTTCCAAATGCACAGTAAAGCCCATGTTTCATTTTTTTCCCCCTCTGTATCCTTCATGGTATACAATCCACAGAAACTGGCTGATCGATGGATTACGGGAGGCACCAGGAAACAGAAAATAATCCAAAAACAGAGTAGAAACCCTCCCTGAATTAACACTTCACAACTAATCATGACCCCTCACACAAAACCAGGAAAATTGTATTTAAGCCCTTTAACAATTCTGAAAAATGGACAGGCCAATGATTATAGCTCCAATTCTAATTGTAGCAATTAAATTTTAGAAGTTCAAAATAACATCGTAAAATGAATGTGCAGCAAATCTAGAACAGAATCCCCCATTCTAGCTCTGAGTTGGTAAATGTTCTTGCCTGTGAAAACTCACTAGGAACTCAGACAGACCACATGGGAAAACAGAGCGTGCTAACTTAGTACCTGTCATTGTTTTACAGGCTGAAGACTGGTTACTAGTTGCGCCTAGTAGTCAAACCTCAGCTTTTTTCTTCTTTTCTTGATTTTTTTATGACATGTCTATATACAAAGTTGGCCTCAAACTCCCTGTATAGCCAAGAATGACCTTGAATTTCTGACCTTCTTGCCTCTACCTCCCAAGAGCTGAAATTACAGGAGTGTACCACCATGTCTGGTTTATTTCTGCCATTGGATTTAGTGAGTAATAATCTCCCTGAAATTCAGGACTACCTGAGACATGGGATCTTACTCAGTAGTAGGTGGAAAAGCTCATCCTTGATTAGACCAGGCTATAAATCCCACTCTGATGTCCTTCTGTGGTTATTTGAATGAGATGTCTCCCATACCCTGATGTGTGTTGAGTGCTTGGCCCCTAGCTGGTGGCAATTATTTGCTTGTGGAGGTATGTTGGTGAGGGCAGGCTTTGGAGTGTTATAGTCCAGCTTCCCCTGACCAGAGTTCACCTCACTCTCTTGTTGCTCTCTGCTATCTGCTGTGGCAAGATGTGATACCAAGCCTCTGTGCTACCATCCTTTCCCTGTCATGGTGACACATCCCCTCAAGACTGTAAACTAAAATAAACCCTCTCCTCCCCTCCCATCAGCTGCACTTTGTCATGTAGTATGTCCCAGCAATTTGAAGTTAACTGCAATACCTTCTCAGGAGGGGGTGGAGCACACAGAGCTACACAAGAAAGAAAGCCAGAGACAGATGAGGCAAGCCCGTTGAGAGGCGATTGCAAACCAAGGACTGTGAGAGCTTCCACAGCCAAGAGAGGGCATGCAGCAGGCTCTCACCCAGCCCTCCAGGAAGAGGCTTCCATAGCCCTAGACTGAAAGGAACAGGAGCCCATGAAAGCTTTGTACTCTAGAATCGCCTCTGACTTTTGTTTCCCTGGAGCCATGGCTCATGCTAACCCTAACTCCACACTCACAGGAGCCTTTCCCATCTTCCTTGCTTGGCTCACTCCCATCCTCCAAAAATTATCTCACTCGGACTCTGTCCAGGAAACCTAGCCTGTCTCGTGTACCAGAGCCAGTTGTGGTCTTGTGTCTATGGAAGCATAGACCACAATGTGTTAAGACGTGGTTTAAACAGCTTATTTCCCCACTAGATCCTGACTTCTGCTGGGGGGTACTCCCTGACCCTCAGCATTTATGGACACTTACAAGCCACCTCCAGGCATGATGTGGGAGACTAGGGGTGCAGACCCAGGGAAGACTTTCTCTGATTTTGTTTTCTGTCTTCCCAGCCAGCCCTCTGCCACTTAGCAGCTGTGTGACCCAAGCGAAGTTATTTAATAACTCTGTTTCAGCTTGTCTCCCTATGGAGCAGGGGTCGTGTCCATCTCCACCTTACACAGGCGTTGTGAAGATCTACTATCCTAAGGCAGGTAATGTGCTTAGAGCACATGTGGGAAACAACTGGTAAATGTCAGAGCAATAGTGCCCACTGGCTCGGGACTGAGTCGCAGCAGGATTAGATGCACCTTTGAGACACGTGCATGTGGGACAGAAGCTGGGGTGGAAAGAGCAGCATCACAATGGCAGGCCTAACCAGTTTAGACAAGTCGTGGTACGTCTTCATCCCTTATCTTCACATCAGTAATAAGGAAGGACCAGAGGACAATGACATTTGCTCTGAGCCTGGATTCTAAGATGGCCAGGGGCCTGAGAGAACTACACAGGACCTTGAGCTATGCTGAATGTTTGACTCCTCAGCAAAAGCATATCAATATATTCCTCATCCCACTAACCAATACCAAGTTTCTCCCCTCTGGAGGAAGGTTTATTAACTCCATATAAATTTTCTGTTTACTTCATAATGATTGGCAAGTTTATTACATTTTCTAAAATCAAAAACAAAAAAAAAAATCTAAATCACACTTTTATTGAAAGTGGTATATCCCAAGTGGATATTTTTTCAAAGCGTGTGACCCATGGGGAGAAGATGATGAAAGGGTGAGCAGGGAGAACAGAGTCACGGTGGATGTGATCATCTCTACAGTCCTCGTTCACTCTAACCTACAGGGGACCACTGAAAATCTCTCCAAGGCAATCAACTGTGACAATTTATTTCATATTTAATTTGACTCTGTGTCCTCAAGGGGAAAATTTCTTGTTCTAAATTTTAGCAAAATAAAATAAAGAAAGAAGGAGATCCAAATGAGCATTCTAAGGAGCACAGCAGATGAAGGATTTAAAAACCTGGAAAAGCCAGAACAGGAACAGAAATGAATTTAGGTTAAAAAACAAAAATTGCAAACAGCACCACCACCATAAAGGTCAAAGGATCCAGTAAGAAATGACAAGAGTAGGCCCTGGGAAGAGTAGCAGGCACGTCTCTTCAACTCAAAATGCATGTGGAGCTGCAAAGCATTCCAGAGGGCAATGAGATGGGTGGGCAAGTGCAGACACAGTCAGTGGGAACAAAAAATGGTGACAAGCTTCCTCTCTCCTAAGAAGCCATTGGCTTTATTGGCTTGAAGAGTAGCTGTGGAAATACTTCTCACTAAAGGTTAGTGGGATGCAAATGTGCCACAGACCCAGAAGCAAGGAGAATGGACAGAACAGAGAGGCAAATAAAGGAGCTCTGTGTCCATCAAGGAGTCTAGGCTGCTGACGGGAGAGGAGCAGCCATGCAAGTGAGTGTGCTACGAAAACGATGTGCTACTGAAACATCTCTATCACAGCCTCCAAGGCTCAGCGTCCATTGTGGAAGAGGTGGTGGAAAGAATGTAAGAGCCAAAGGAAGGGTACCACCCCTTACAATGCAACTGTCTGGAGAGAAACTGGCCTCTATATCTGTGGTAGTTTGAATAGATGGCCCCCAGCATATTCAGTGTTTTATTACTTTGCAGTTTGCATCTGCAGCCACCTGGCTGGAGGTGGTTTCACTGGGTGGATCTTAAGGTGTGGTGGTGGTGGGTTTCAGATCTCAATGTAAAGATATGTAAAGTGTGCCTAGCAGGAGTTCCTGGAGTGTGCTGTGCTGTGTGGCTTTTGGCTTTTGGCTTGTGTTTCTCTCTCTCGGTGTTTGGTCCTGTGAAAACAGGCCAGCTTCTTTTGCCATTATGGAACTTCCCCTGGATCTGTAAGCTTCAATAAATCCTTTCCTCCAAAGCTGTGCCTGGTCTGGAAGTTCATCTCAGGGAACATGAAGCTGTCTGCTACAATATCCATGACCTCGCAGTGCCTAGCAATACCTACACAAGACGCTTATAATAGGAGAAAAAGATGATGACATCAAAATAAAAGAGAGACTAATGGAGAGAGGGAGGGGATATGATGAAGAGCAGAGTTATGAAGGGGAAAGTTGGGAGGGAATATCATGGTTTATTGTCTGTAAGTATAGAAGCTGTCAATTATGTGTGTGTGTGTGTGTGTGTGTGTGTGTGTGTGTGTGTGTGTGTGTGCAAACAAAAATAAAAAGAAAAAGAAAACAACGTGCTAAGCATATGTGTATGGTCCCATAAGAACCCACATGCTCCATGACACTGTAATTGCTGTTTTGCAGGCTTAGAGAAATGAACAGAGAGTACTCAGTGAAAGTAAGCCCAGGCTATTTATCTGGAGCTTGTTACACCAAGAAAGCAGCGTACACCACATCCACTTAGGGAAGACTTATGGGCAGGAAAAGAAGGACAGCTTTATGGTAGAAAACATGGGAGCCTGATGGTAGGCGACTGGCCTGGGGACGTAGGAGGAGTGCCAGCTACTTTGACAATCCACATCACAGTTCAGAGGCATTTGCTTGGCTTTCTCAGCTTGATCCTAAATTGAAAGTGGGGTTGAGGTGTTGGGACGCTGTAACTAATCAGGTATTGTCCATCTGGGGGTCTACTGTTACAAGGGTTAATGTTCGCCTCCCTGGATTGTTACAGGACAGAGTAAGACTGACTTACAGCATGCTGCCCTCCTGGCCTGGGTACCATGGATTTCCAATCTTTTGGTTTCTCTGGGCCACACTGGGTGAATAATTGTGGTGAATTATACATTAAATATAGTGTAATAGATAGTAGAGACAATGGATGATTCTCCAGACTAGGCATTACCGGTGGGAAGTCAGCGTTCTATTTCTACATATGGTCTGGCAGGTCTGTTTCTATATGCTGTCGCTCATTCCTTTGGAGTAAGTCTGTACAAAACAAAGTTGGTCCAAATAATTACCAGCTTATACCCTCAGAGACCCAGAGAGAGACTGAGAGGGCTTCTGCACTATATCCAGTATATCAAAATGCATTGCGGAACAGAAGCCTGTGAAGTGTGCACACAGTGTAACAAAAACAACCATTTCTTTCAGAAAGTGGGATTATCTTGTTGCTTATACTGTTTACTGACTTGATTTCATACTATGATAAATAAGTTATGAAAAATGATTTGATAAATAAATCATTTGTAGATAAAAGTTTTCAGAACCTAGGATGCATGAGAGGGAAAAGTTTTCAAAGGGGTATTAAGTACAGAAGACTTGAAAATGCTTCTTGCTCTCAAATCCAAATACCGCCCCCCACCACCTTCTATGAGCTGTATCCAAGGTTACTTGCAGGAAGGGAGCCTGAGTGGAGTAATCACAGATGTGTTCAGAGTGGCAAGAATCGTGTCCTTGAGGCTACGTAGACAAAGTCGGCTTGATGTCTTCTGTTCCATTCCTGTTTCAAGGCCTCAGAGGTCTAGGAACTCACATATAAATTCAATATTCATGATTAAAATATAACTCAACATAAAATAAGCTGTATCCTGATAACTGCTGATCAAATAGGCCTTGAAATTCACTGTTTCCCGACCCACAAGGTAGAATACTAAATGCCTCTTGAAGATCCAGGCACCACTGCTGAATGATTTCAAGGAGTAGTTCTGGGACTGGGGGTGTAGTTCAAGTGGTATATGCACAAAGCCCTATGTTTAATCCCCACCACCACAGAAAAAAAATGGGCATGGTAGTGTGTACTTGTACCAGCTCTAGAGAGGTGGAGGCAGGAGAACGAGAAGGTCAAAGTCATCCTCAGCTGCATAGGGAGGTGAGGCCATCCTGGGAAGCATGAAGCCCTGTTTGTTAAAAAATAATTAAAAAAAAAAAAACACTAATTCTAATTCTGTTCTCCGTGATAATAAATCCTCAACTATTGAGAAGCATGATTCCAATGTAGCTTCAGGTTTCTGAAATTACACAAAAGCCTGGCAAGGCTAACTCATCTAGGACTTCCCAAGTGTTTTTGACAGAAATGTGCCTTTAACACTGACCCCCTCTCCCTCACACCTGCCTCCCCGCTCCATCTGATAAACTGCATCCACATCCCAGCACTGGAGCAAATGCCACCCCTTCAGCAACACCTTTCCTAGCTGGATGTCCTGGTATAAGACTCTCGCCTTTGTCTCCATGGGTCCCTGTACAGACGCAATAAATGCATCGTGGGATAAAAGCTATTTCTTATACAATGTTAATCTCCCTTGTTAGGCTATAAATTTCTTTTAGGCAAGTCTGTCTTATTTATTTATCTGTTTCCTTGTTATGCCACATCAACAGTGTATCTCATAGTCACCATTTCATACTCAGCAAGGAAAGCATCATGATAGTCCAATTAGGGAAACTGAGGCTCCAAGAGATCAATATTTGCCCAAGATGCTGGAGTTAAGAGCCGACAGAGCTTGATTCAGTCCCAACTCAGCGGTTCACAAACATTACATGCCATGGTTTGTTTCAAACAAGCTGGGAGCTGCCTAACACAGCAGTAAAGACGGATCCAAGCTTCCAGACTAGTCTAGGAGCCAGCAGCTCATTGTGGGATGCTAAGAGGCACGCTTGGAATCGGTTTTAAATGCCAGTCCTGCTCACCACCTTGGGTCACACAGAGGTTTCTTGATCCATTCAATTTCTCCTGTGAAAAATACTGAAGTTCTCATTATAGAATGCCTGTTCAATGATCACATAACATATTAGCTTTTTATAATTTTTATTTATTTATTTATTTATTTATTTATTTATTTATTTATTTAAGAGAGCAAGAGAGGGAAAGAGGCAGACAGAGAGAGAAAGAGAGAGACTGGGCACACCAGGGCCTCCAGCCACTGCAAATGAACTCCAGACGCATGCTCCACTTTGTGCATCTGGCTTACATGGGTCCTAGGGAATTGAACCTGGGTCCTTTGGCTTTGCAGGCAAAAAGGCCTTAACCAGTAAGCCATCTCTCCAGCCCCCCATATTAACTTTTAACTAGAAAAGAGGACAGACACCTGCAGTCAGATTCATGAGCACAACTGACGGCACAAGGCAGCAGTTCTATGGCAGCAGACACCTCAGAACCCAGAGGGTAAGGACTGCAGGTTGACGGCCGTGTCACCAGGAAGGCCCTCTGAAGCTAGAAGGCACCCATGCTCCTCTCCCTGGGAGGAGCAGCCCCTGCCGAGAGGAGGGCGGTGTTCACCTCATCAGGCTTTGCCTGGGCCTCAGCCACAGAAGCCCTGTGTTCTGACTTTCTGCTCTGGGGGTGACTTTCCAAGTCGCAGTTGTGTTCCCAAGTGAATGCTCCTTCAGGGAGAGGGAGCGCAGGTTTGACGCTTCAGTATGTTTTTGGTTGTTGTTTGTTTGCTTGTTTGTTTTGTTTTTTTGAAGAAGATGTGTAGAGTTTTTATTAAATATTGACAAACCAACATTCTGCTGTACATATCAGGGGAAAAGTAAAATATGGAAAGAGCAAGGCATCAAACATTTCTGGCACTCTTGTCATTTTCCTGACACTGTGCCTTTTGATGGCCTCTGTCTCCAATCACCCAGCCTTGCTGTGTCCCAGCACCTCTGCACATTCTCTCACTACAGGGGTCCATGCAATATCATCAACATGCCCTCCAGGACTGACAAGTTCTATCAGGAAAGAAAACAGGACTTGTTCATTACATAATGCAGTCTGCAATATGTAATGAGAACTCTTTCAGCCTACGTGGTTTTGCTACTAATCTAGACATGGCTACAATTCCGACACCTGCAAATTTATAGCAAATAACTCAGGGAGAGCACATGGTACCACATACTCACATTTTCTGCTCGGAGCCTCTTGGCAGGACACCCACCATCTCTGGGGTGAAGCATATAATACAGTCGGACTTTGCTTGCATGCTTTCGACTCTGGGGAGGAAAAGCAAAAGGAGATACTGTAAAAGCAAAGCTATTTGAGAAGGAAAGAGAATAGAAAATCCTTTGATACATGGCCAGTGACCACAAATACATTTCAGTGGAAAACATTCTTGTGTGCTCCTGTGAGTTATGCAACACAGAATTTCATATAAAGGGACTTGCCCAAATCCCAAAATGTAAATCATTTCATGATAAGTAAAAACAGTAAAATCGAGACAGGCAAAAGCATTGAGTTAGTGAGCTTAGAGTGGATCATTTATTTAATTGACCTCAAAAGATTGGAAAGATGGTTCAGCGGTTAAAGGCACTTGCTTACAATGCTTGCTGGCCTGGGTTCAATTCCCCGGGACCCACATAAGGTCAGATGCACAATGTAATGCATACATGTAGAATTCATCTTCAGCAGTAAGAGATCCTGTTGCACTCATACTCTTTCTATATATCTGTGTGTCTCTCTTCCCACTTTCAAATAAATATTAAAAAAAAAAAAACAAGAGAGGAAATAAGATCAGCTACGATGAAGAGAAACAGCAGGGTGCTCTCTCACTTCTGCTGCAAGAGCTACGAATCTGGTTCCAGGGCCTCTCTGGATTCCTGACATGCACAACTCTCCCAACCCCCCACCCCGGCCCTATCACCCTGCCACCCAGGGAAGCCTTTTCTTTTGGTTCTCTCCAATCTTTTAACAGCCTACCAAGCGGGATTCTCAGAAGTCAGTATATGTAAGCCTGGGGCTGACCTGAGCCCAAGCCCCCCACAAGCATGCAGCTGCTGGTGAACAGGAAGGCCCCTCAGTGGGCACTGCTAGATACACTGACTGGCCCAAGGCCAGCAAGGAGAACTCACCCCTTTGTGGTGCCCTCTTCCCCTATTCCTTTTCTCAGTTGAAAGCAGCCCACTTAGACCCGAATATTGTCCATTCTCACAAAGGCAGGACAGTGAGATTTGTTGGGAAAATAGGAACAAAGAGTCTGAGGTCAGTGTCAGGCCCAGCTCTGCAGTTGCCTGCTTAGTAACAGTGAGCAATTATTGCCTGCAATGTGCTTCTATTCTAAATGAGTCTGATCTTCTACAGGTACACAGTGAATGTAGTGCTGTTTCTTAGGCTGTGCTGAGGATAGAATGAGACAGTTGCATCTGACATCCTGTGATTTGTACAATGTTTACCATTACTTCTCACCATTGACTACACTGGTTCCTGACGCTGAATCTAATGCTGCCTCATTCCAGACCACTTTCCCTTGTCTTCCCTTGGAGATGTCCTTCTCAAGGACTCTCCCCACTTGGCCTTGCCCCACAGCTGAGCTCTAACCAGCCTCTCAGATGATGGCTCACATTTGGATTAGCCACACAGGCAAAGTGCTTTTCAGAAGAGACACAGCAAGTTGCCTCTTGTTTACAGGATACTCTGTAAATCCTTGTAGCAGATTTTCCTCACGCATCCCTTCTTAAATTCCTTTGTCCTGCCCGAAGCAAGAAGGCTGCTTCTAAAGAGTCCCTAGACACTTTTAAGACCTTCGAATGTGTTGAAAAGCATTAGCAGAGCATGGGAAGTGTTTACAAATGATTGAACACACATTGTTAACACTGTGGCTATTTCTAGGATCTACAGGAGATTTTAATTTATGTTCTTTGGGGTGTTTTCTTGCCTGGAAAATGGATAGGATAGAGAGCTAGAGACCTATGAGGACACATGCCAGATGATTCAACATATTTCTGAGAAACACACAGCACAAAGTCGCATTTTTTGTTGTGAATATGCTGGTTACCAAAGTCGGTATACATTTTCTATCACTTTGTTGGGGATGACTGGAGGTAAAGGAGAGTGATAATATTCAAAATGCTGCCATAGGCAAGAGTGACATTTCAAAATCAGCAAAAAGGCTGGTCACAGACTGGAGCCCTGGTGGGTAGAACAGCACGAGCAGAGGGTCACTAGTGAACAGACAGTGGAGTGGTGACTGCTTGTGCACAAAATGGCCCTAGTCAGCCTTGTTACCACAGATGAACTTCTGACCACAGGCCTGTATCAACATGCTTCCGTGAAGTCCTGATACCCACAGGAAAAAATAATAAAACTAGAAATCTCATAATGCCTCCTACCTTGTAGCTCTTGTGTACATGCTCTCTCTCTCTCTCTCTCTCTCTCTCTCTCTCTCTCTCTTTCTGTGTCTGTCTCTTCCCATGTCTCCCTCTCTTTCCATCTCTCTCTGTCTCTGTCTTTCTCTGTATCTCTCCTCTCTCTAGGTCTATGTCTATATCTCTTTGTCTTTCCATCTGTCTCTGTTTATCAAACCGTCCATCTGTCTGCCAGTCCATCAGTCTGCCTGTCTCTTGGTATGTCTGTCTACCTTTCTGTCTGCCTATCTGTCTCTCAGTCAGTTGGTCAGTCTCTCTCTCTCTCTCCATCTCTGTGTGTGTCTGTCTTTCTAAAACATTTCGTTTCTTTTGCAAAGGTAAAGTTCATCAAGTTATTTAACTGCAGTTTGACAAAACTAACAAAAAACCCATTAGCTAAAACATACAGACAAATAAAAGGTAAGCCCTTCTCTGAAGTCATTAGTGGTGAGAAACGTTGGTTAGCATTTGAGGCTTATTAGCAAGTTTGATGTCTAAAGACCTGATTTTCTCATTTAGCTTCCCACCCTGGCCACCGTTTTAGATATAAGGTCTGACTACACACACTTTAGGCAAGGCCTTGCTTCAGGTTATGCATTAAGAGATTTGGCAAATAGTGTGGACTCGGGGGCAAAAGATGGAGGTGTCCTAGCTCATCTGTCATGGGAACTGCCCCTGCCTGGGCTTCCCATAGCTTTCTCCAGCTGCCAGAGTCAGATCCCATACCTTCCTTGTCCCCAGCCAACCCTGACATCCAGTAGCAGACAGCTAACTCAGTAGAAGGGGTATGAATTCCATTTCTAGTTATAGCTCAAAATCCAAAGTCACTTCCAAATGTCATGGATTGAAAGTGAGAATGGGATTTCCAATAAATTAAATTGTTCCTGGAGGCGAGGGGAGACAAACCCGTCGCCAACCTGAATGTGCTGCACCAGCACAAGTGAGTCCTCTCCTCCTCCTGGTCCTGGCCTCATCCTTCACAGAGACTCTCTGAGTCACTAAGCAGAGTGCTTCTAGTCCATTGGCTCCTCTAACCCACTTCCTTTCAGAAATTCTTTGAAATTTGGCACACTTCTGTCCATTTATTCTAACAAACAAATACAGCCTTCCCCACACAAAGTCAAAATTAAATTGTCGCAAACATGTTCATAGCAGCACTTCCTAATCTGAGCAATGAGAAGAAAAAGAATTGGGAGCAAGCTGCTCATTCAGCAACAGAAGAGTGGTTAGAGCAGCCATGGAATGCCCTTATGTCAGAGGGAGACCCAGAAAATGTACTCCCCTTAACAAATCCCAAATGAAAAACCTGAGGCCCCAAACTGTCTGCATACAGTGACTATAATTGTACCAACATATCCATGTACAACAAGATGTCAAAGGGAAAAAGATTCATTAGGTTATATGGAGTGTGTTTTTCATTTATTTCTATGATAAATATAAATTTGCCTGAATTATGTATATATTATATATATTTAAAATCACACACACACACACACACACAAATATACAGCAATAATTAAGCCATGAAAATTCTACATTTTACCCACAATTATTTAAAAGCATCTTTGGGGCTGGAGAGATGGCTTAGCGGTTAAGGCACATGCTTGCAAAGCCTAAGGACTCAGGTTTAATTTCCCCAAGACTCACATAAGCCAGATGCACATGCGTCTGGAGTTTGTCGAGACTGAAGGCCCTGGCATGCCCATTCTCTCTTTATATATATATACATATATCTGTCCTTTCTCTCCCTCCATCTCTCAAATAAATAAAATAAATAAAAAGTTTTTTAAAAATTCAAAAAGCATCACCGATCTGAAATGCTTTGAATGTGTACTGGTATAATTAATTAAACTTCCATCTATTCTTAATAGCTAATAAACAGTTCAAGTGCATTTTTCAGTACAGTACAAGCTACCACAGATTTTGACCTTAATTTTGGTGTGAGCCAACACTGTAGTAAACACATGTGCTGTCCATGGTGTGTTCACCGTTCAGCCTCTGTGTATGTGCAGACTTTGGGGAAGGGGTGGCCAGCATGTCCAGAGAAGAACTGGCAGAAATACACATCTGAACTGGCTCATATGCACCCTAAATATATCCAGCAATGACAACAAATCTTCATTGTGTTTTCAAAGATTTATCATTATTTAAAATTTGCTCTGGGGGGGAAAAAAAAAGGCAGACACACTACCAAGTGAAAGGACATTCAAGAAAAATACCATTACTTTCAGAGGAAGGCATGACAAAGAAATAACAATCTCTTCCAAATGCACCGAGAGCCATTCCCAGGCTCTTTCTTGCATTCATATTTGCATTTTAAACAAAAGTCATTACTTTCACTCAAACCACATCCACTTAAGCTTCCCAGATAGGCCGGAAATTACCAACCCTTCCATTTTAATTAAAGCCTTCGCCCTGGATCCTAGGCATTGTGCTGGGTCAGACCTATCTGAAGATTAGTTTCTTTTGTTGAACAATCTCCTGACAGTCAAAGAAATTGTCTAAGGTGGAAATTCAAGCCAGCCTTCTCCTTGGGGGGATGAAGAACAATACAATCCCCTACTTCAGATGGATTGCTGTGAAATAAGAAGACAAAGCACATGAAAATTAGAATGGATTTGTGATTCACCTAACTAACCACATTCTACGATTGCGCATTCCTTTAAAAATTTTGCAAATTGAGGGCTGAATAGATAGCTTAGTGGTTAAGGCACTTGCCTGCAAAGCCAACCGTCCCAGGTTTGATTCCCCAAAACCCACATGATGGTGCACGCATCTGGAGTTTATCTGCAGTGGCTAGTGGCCCTGAAGCACCCATTCTTTCTTCTCTCTCTCACTCTCTCTCCCTCTCTCAAATAAGTAAGTAAATAAAATATTTTGAAAAATTTGCAAATTGATTTTGCTTCCAACAAGACTACTGATTTCTTCTCATCTTGTAAAATGTGGAGACAATAAAGCAAGGTTGTATTTTCATAATGCTTCAAGCAGTCTTCAAAGACTTTTCACACTTATCTTTTCATTTCATCCACAAATCTGAGTCGTGAGGCTGGAGGGAGATATGTTATCTCAAATAAGCTTTACGTTCCATTCCTGATTTCCTAGACAAGCCTTCCACTGTATTCCTTCATCATAGCTATCTAATTATGCCTCTTCCAGAAGTAAGCTAAAATAAGCCACACTTCAAGAACAAGGCAGAGCCTAGAAGAGACTGATAACTGTAGAAGTGTGATTTTCACAGGTCACCACTTTTGGGGTTATTACAGTCAGGTTCTCATTGCTGGCAGAAAACACCAGACCAAGAGCAGCTTGTGGGGGTAAAAAAGGTTTACTTTGGCTTACAGACTTGAGGGGAAGCTCCATGATGGCAGAGGAAAATGATGGCATTTTCAAAAGGTGGACCTCATCTCCTAGACAACATCAGGTGGACAACAGCAACAGGAGAATGTGCCAAATATTGGCAACAGGAAACTGACTATGATACCCATAAGCCCACCCTGAACAATACACTGCCTCCAAGAGGTGCTATTTCCCAAATCTCCATCAGCCTATAATCTAGTATTCAGAACACTAAGTGCATGGGGGACACCTGAATCAAAACACCACGGCAGTGCTTTGAGACAACAAGCACCAAGTCTAATTCACTGGGGTTCAAAAAATGATTGGCTGGTGTGAGGCAAGAACTCTCAAAGAATGGAAGGAAGAAGCCAAGGGCATGTTCCCTAAACAGGTGCAGGACTAGCACACTAGGAGATAAGGTTCAATACAGGAAAACTTAAGTTAAAGATTCTCTAATGTTTGGAGCTTCTTCTCAAGCTCTACAATTTCTCTTCTTCCCATGGAAGCAGTCTGAGTCCAGAATATCCCCAAACTGAGGAACTATGAAAGATGGGCCAACTATAAATCTAGGAAGAGGAAGACTTTACCATCACAGAGAAGGCTAGACTGCCCAGGCCCCACTTACAGGTCTTCTACCTGTGGGCTACTGACGGGTGCTATAGCATGTCCTAGAGCTGAATTTGGGCAGAAAAATCCTAAAAGGATTTAGGTCTGCTGAGAAAGGATGCAAAGTCAAGCCATATACAGCAAGTACATATGACAGGCTTTGCTAACCTTCTAGTATGCCAGAGGTGAGTGGAAATGTCACGTGATATAAAGGGAGACTTCTTGCACTGCTGAAGACCAGGATTTCATGCTGGCCAGGCAAGCACTCTACCAACATTCCCCTCCTCAAGGGCAGCTGCTGAAAAACTGACAGAGGATAAACCAAGCAATTCTCTGCAAAAAAAGTGAGACATTGTAAATGGTATGCCTGTAGTGTTATTTAATGCAAGAGAATACGAGCTGAGGGTAGAAGCTGAAAAATGAGACCTGACAGCTGATTGAAATGATACTGTCCGGGTTAATAAAAGAAGGATATTAAAATGTCACAGCTTAATTTTGAAGACCTTCTGCAGCATTTGAAAATGAGAATCAATACTGCAGATCTGGGTAGAAGTTAAGATAGACACAATGTCTATGGCACAGAAATAGGGCAAAGAAGTCAAGAGGACAGGGTGCACACCAGTGATGGCAGACAGAAGTCAGCCCAGCGTAGAGTGGGCCACGCTCCAAAAAATATGAAAGAGGGGGAGGAGGAGGGCGGGAGAAAGACAGAAGAGTCAGAGGAGGAGGGAAGAGATAAGAGGCGAAGGAGAAAATAATGAAACTAAAGAACTTATATATGGAATAACAGAATATATACATTATGGCATAAATAAATAGTGACTGAATGAATGAAATAGAAGTAAAAGTCCCAAAATACTAGAAAACTACTTAAGTATGTCTAAATTTGTGGTTATAAGATTTCTAAGCAACAAGGCAAAAGAACCAAGACTAATAAATACAACTGTGAAACAGACATGTTTACTCTGGAATATCTACATGTAACAGCAACCCTACAAGGCAGGAAAAGTATATGCAACAGGTCAAAAGGAATCATTCAAAGCCACTGAGAAATAGTGCACTCTCACAATTGTGTATGGAAAAAAACAATACTAGACAAAAAATATAAATAAAATTTTAGAAGCACAAATAATTGAAAAAACTCAAAAACAAATTCATACAATTGCTACCTGGCTATTTTTATATAAAGAAGTTCTTTTTACCCATCAAATTCACAAGAATTTGAAAAATATACATAACCCCTTTTGGCAGAAAAAAATCAGCACTTATACACAGTGAAGGAGCACATTGACTTATACAAGCTTCCTGGGAAATTTTGCAATATATAACAAAAAGAAAAAACTGGAAATCTCAACAATATTTTTTTAAATTTTTTTTAGAGCAAGAGTGAGAGAGAATTGGTATGCCAGGGCCTCAGCCTACACCACCTAGTAGGCATGTGTGATCTTGTGCTTGGCTCACCTTGGTGAGTCTGGCTTAAATGGAATCTGTAGAATCGAAGGTAGGTCATTAGGCTTCACAGGCAAGTGCCTTAACCACTAATCAATCTCTCCAACCCAACAATCTTACTTCTAAGAATTTATTTCAAGGATCAATTAAAGACACATATTGTTACTGACTTATAATAAGTCTAAACAAAAGGAAACCAAATGTTTTGAAATATTTATACAATAGATTTCCAAACAACTATTCATACGCACAATATTATTCAATGTGAAAATATGAAGGCTACCAAACTCCTAAACAAAAACACATGTGTATGTATGCTATAAATGTCAAAAGCCTCTGGAAAATCATATCCAGGGATTACCATTGTCTAAGTAAACTACAAGTGGCTTTGAACTTTCTTACAAATGTGTCTTTGAATTTTTAATTTTCTTGAGAGAACAAATCATTTAAGTAATACAAATGAAGGGATCACAACTTTCAAGATGCATTGCAATACTGATAATATATTATCCTAATATTCCTTCCATGAAAAAAGTTTCAGAAAGGCCAAAAATTTGGTTCAACATCCCACATTGTATAACTTCACTGTTGTGTTTTCAGTCCATTGCAATTGCTGACAGATGGGCAGAACGCTATATAGATGTACCCATCACCTGGTTAATATTCAAAAAAGAACAAGGCAACCTCAAAACAAGACCCCAAGACTCTCAGTGAATACAGCTGTGTAAAGTGCCCTGTATATTTGTGGGCATCATTTCCACACCTGACCTTCCATTCTAAACCCAACTGCTACGCTGTGGGTCAGAAGATAGAGGAAGATCAGCAGGAACTTGGCACACTGAGCACACTGGGGAACCATACAGGTGCCCTGATGAAGATGAACTTTAAGGCTCAGCTCTGGAGAAACAGGACTGCTACAACAAACACATAGGTTCAGGGAGACAGGCACATAGCTGCAGACACTAGGCACACACAGTACCTCCAGCTATTGAGGAACACAGGTTTGGGACAAGACAGAGTTATATCTATCCACTGCCTTGAAGCTACCAGATTTGCCAGCTACTAGCTTGGCAAGATCACCTTTAACCTGTGACCACAGGGACATGTACGCTGTTGTAGCCTGGAACATAAGGGCTTGAGTTTCGAAATACAGGTTCCTGGAAGTTGCGCTGCTAGGGATTAATCGTGTCCCACAATGTTCTTATGTCAAAGCCCCAGCTCAAAAAGTGACTGAGTTTGGAGACAGGGCCTTTGAAAAGGAATTCAAGGCTTAATGAGGTCATGAGGGTGAAGCCCTGCTGCAAACAGGACAGTCCTTTTAAGAACAGGAAAAGCTAATAGGAAGAGCTCTCTCCCCAGGTACCCCATCAGCCAGTCAGACAAGATGCGGAACAGTGACTCAGAAGTTATAGGAGTATAGCTTTCTTATTGGATTTGAGGCCTCACAGTGGGAGGGAATTCATACCTGGTACTGAAAACCAAATCACAAGCTATGGCTTGGAGGGACATAGGCCTTAGAAAGAAGCTAGAACTTTTCTTTGCCTAAACGGATATTCTGAACACATCAGCTTGCTTTCTAATGCATACAGTTATGTCCACTGATTAATGCTGTTCTCACTTTTGGTTAGATAAGCTTCTTTTTACAGATGGCAGTGAATACTGGGGAGCCCTGAGACTTATCACAGTGATGAGGAAAAGAGAAAGTCCACTGCCCAGTACATGAATAAGTCATCCTTACTACACCAGCCAGAGCCCAGGGAACATTGCAGAGGAAGTGGCAGAAAGAATATAAGTGCTGCTCTCTCTGCTAGCCAGACTAGCTTCTCTATGGAGATGGCAGTGAGCACTGAGGAGACTCAAGACTTAACAACACTGAAAACAAGAGGCCATTTAGAGCTTAACACTAAATGGGACATCTCTGCCCACCCTCCAGGGCTCAGGAAACACTGCAGAACAGGGATCACAAAGAATGTAAAAGCCCCAGGGTAGGAAGGGATACTGCACTCCAGATATGAACTGATAGACACATTCATGACCTCAAAATGGTCGTCATTACCCTGACAAATCATGCACAATTCTTAGCCTATTAGCATTTTTCAAATTTTAAAAAATATTTTATTTATTTACTTGCAAGCACAGAAAGACAGAAGAGAGACAAACCGTGAGGATGGGTGCTCCAGGGCCTCCAGCCACTGCAAATGAACTCCAGATGCATGTGGGCCCTTGTGCAACTGGCTTTATGTGGATACTGGGGAATCAAAGCCAGGTCCTTAGGCTTTCAGGCAAGAGCCTTAACCACTGAGCTCTCTGTATCCCCAGCATCAACATTTTGACAAAGAGAACAGAGGAGGACAAGAAGAATGAGACATCAAAACAGAAGAAGGATTACTTGAGAAGAGGAACCTGCTCAAAGGAATTAGGGTGGAAAGGAAGAGTCAAAAGAGGGTAAAAGAATGGGATTAAGTCAAATTATAGTGTGTTCACATATTAAGATTCTCAATAAAAAATAAGAAAAATAGAAAGAGATTTCTCTCTCTCCTTTCCCTTCCCTCCCCCTCTGTCTTTGTCTCCTCTGGTACAGAGGAAAGTCCATGAGGCAAGTGGTGCAAAGGTAGCTGCCTACAAACTAGGCAGAGCGTGAATCTGAAAGTGGCCCCACTGACACCTAAATTGTGGACTTCTAGCTTCCAGGACTGTAAGGGAATATCTACCTTCTAAGACCTCAAGACTGTGGTATGTTGTTATGACAAAGAGCTAATAATACACATGCCATCTATCTAAACTAGATGTTCTCTTAGTCTTTCTTCTCTTCCAGTCCATTTTTCAAAACAAAAGGGGCAATCTAAAAGTCCCTAGACTAAGACCCTTTTACATTTTTTTTTTTAGTTTTTCAGAACTATGTTTGAAAAGTCATTTAAAATAAGACATGCTTGTCTTAAATGAGTACCATATTAGAAGAAAATGAGTTTTTGTTGGAGAAAATCATGTGTGGTGGGATGTGCTGTACCAGAATTGTATAAACATATTTGTACAAAATCCACATTGCTGTCTGCCTACGCGAGTGACTGCATCAATGCATTACAATTTTAAATCAAAGTCTTGCAACTCAAAAATTTAAATTATCACCAAGACGCAGAGGAGGAGATTTGCTGTGGTGTGAGTACAGAGCTAAATATGTCTCCATGAGAACATGAGAAATAGAAGGAAGGACTCATTTAGGCCTTTCTCTCTTTTTTTTTCTCTCTCTCTCTCTTTTGGGGAAAAATAACAAAAGTGGTATCCCTTCCCAACTCCTTGCAGAGAAGCAAACAAAGTTGGGGAGATAAACCTGTGTGATAGGTGATTAAAGTCAGAGAAGATTGGGTGATCTGAAGTTACAAAGATACCAAATCCTTCTGAGATGTGAAAGCTTAAACAACATGCACCAAGGTTAGGCTATAATTTCCCAACATCTCTAGGCTGCTCTTAGAAAGTTCATGGCTGGACTAAGGAATAAAATAGTGCTGTATAAAAATATCACTATCTGAAGCCTTCCAAGATTAGCCCCCCCAACACACTGGGACAGGCCTCCCATGGCCTCTGCACCCATTTGTCTGCAGTGAAGTCAAGCTTGCAGAAGCACACGGCCGTAGAGTACCTTTCCTCGAGAAATAAGTCACAAGCCTCATGGCTGGCCAGTCACCCCATACCAATGATGAGGTCCCCAAAAGCAGTGAGCTCACATGTGATGCTCAAGCTGTCTAATGGCCTCTTTATTTGGCATAACATCTTCACATTAGATTCTTCTTTTATATGCTACGATTTTACACTCCTCAAGATGGACCATATAATTATACTCAAGTTGAACTCTGTTCTTATAACTGAATCCCCAACTTCTCATTATTTTTGTAATCCCAATTCATTCCCACAATGAACATTTAAATATTTGGCTCAGAGCAATTCTTTCTAACATCCATTAACAGTTTAAGTAACCCAGTGAATGACGTTGCAGAGCAAAACTTAGGTGTACCATAATTGCTTACCAAAGAGACTGTTCATCTCTTAGCAAGTTACATTTTACAAACTTAGTAAAAATAAACAAAAGCCAGAGGGGTGTTAAATAGTGAACATAAATTTTATTTACCAAGCTCCCACCAATCGCAGGTTACAAGAGGGCCTACAACTATTAAATTCTCTCTGGAAAACAAAGGTTATCCCATTTATTTGGAAGTAACTTCACTCTCCATTGGAGAATTTGCTTCTCTTTTTTTCAGATGGATGCAGATTCTAAGGAGAGAACCAGCCCATCACACCTCAAAAGGGCCCCAGCTGGAACTAACAGTAACTGGGGAAATGAGCAAGAATGCTGTTTTCTTGGAGAACCTGGTACCAGCACAAAGGAGACAGACACAGGGAATACTCAACTCCTATAAAACCAGATATCCAGAGATACAGATGCTCCCAAGACCTCATCACTGAAGAAGACCTAAAATGAACCCAACATGGTTCAGGGAAAATTGCAGAAGAGGGGGCAGAAAGAATGTCAGAGCCACACGCTGGATCATGATACACAGAGACATTGCCTCCTACCTATAATTGATGGCTAACCCCATCATGCATGACCCATATTCCCCAGCAAGGAGGGTCCTTACAGAGGGGGGAAGGATAGGGAGGAGGCGAATGATGGTACTAACTTGCAAGTATGCACTGAGTACAAAACTAATAATTAAAAAAAAAGATCTATTACAAGAGCTGCTTATGGTTGTGAACATCTGAAAAGAGATAGGAGAATTGTGAGTTTGAGGCCAGTGGAAAATATACAGTGAGACCTTGTTATTTAAAAAAAAAAAAAAAGAAGAAGTAATAGAAGAAGAAGAGACTCCACTCTAGAAATGGCTAAATCAGAGCAGGTGGGCACTCAGAAGCAAGGACCAAGGTGTATAAGCTGGGGGTAGGGGTAGGGTACTCATTCTCCAAAAGGAAACACACAAATGGCCAAAGGCCGATGAGGAGCTAGAAGCTCATGTCATTCATCGTTAGATAAATATGAGTCAAAATGACAATGGATGCTAGATCACACAGCAGAATGGCCATGAAGAAGACCAGCAGTAGCAACTGCTGTGGTAGAATGAGGAGACGCTGGACCCCAGTGGGAATGGAAAATGCGACTGCCAATTTGGAGGACAGTCAGCAGCTGCTGGATGAGAGTTAACCTAAAAAGTCTACTCATAGGTACACACAGGAGAACGGAAAGGTGTATTCCATACAAAGCCTTGTGTGACTGCTCACAGCAGCAACATTAATGTCTACCAATAGGTGAGTGGATGGATGGGTAGATAGATAAGCAAAATATGTTCGCCATACAGGAGTGAATCCATCAGTCCTAAAAAGGAGTAATGATCTGATATATACCACGTGGTAAAGAGTTGAAACTACTCTGCTGTCAGACAGGAACCACACACAAAAGGCCACACACTCTAAAATGCCGTATACATGAAAGATCCACAGTAGTGAGTCCATAGATCTCGGAGACTGATACGTAGTTCCCAAGGTCTGGGAAGAGGAGAGAATAGGGGTTTTTTGTTTTTGTTTTTCTAACACTGCTGCACTACACTGCCAGTGGGACCTTCAGGAGGTGGGACACACGTCCCAGGATCATTAACATCTACGTGCAACTTCGTGAAGTAACCGACAATAACCAAATGTACACATGAGCACGTGACAAAAAGTTTCTACATCCAAATATGATGCCATTAAAATGAGAACTATGGGCTGGAGAGATGGCAGAGCAGATAAGGTGTTTGCCTGCAAAGCTAAAGGACCCTGGTTTGATTTCTCAGGACCCACGTAAGCCAGATGCACAAGGTAGAACATGTGTCTGGACTTTGTTAGCAGTGGCTGAAAGCCCTGGTGTGCCCATTCTTTCTGTCTTTCTATATGCCTTTTTCTCTCTCTCTCCCCAGTAAATAAATAAATTAATTAACTAAATGTAAGAAGTATAAAGTAAGCCGGGTGTGATGGTGCACGCCTTTAATCCCAGCACTTGGGAGGCAGAGGTAGGAGGATCACTGTGAGTTTGAGGTCACCCTGAGAATACAGAGTGAATTCCAGGTCAGCCTGGGCTAGAGTGAGACCCTACCTCAAAAAACCAAAAACTAAACTTAAAAAATTTAAGAAGTATAAAGTATGATGAACTGAGTTTGTAACATTAATACATTTCTAGAAAAATAAAACAAAAAGTCTGAAGAATAAGTGAGAAAATCTTGAAACACCCCCAAAACTAAAAAGCAAAGTGGAAACGTCCCCAAGTACATTGTCACGCTATACTGCTACCACCACAGAACGAAAGATTAAGAGGACCAGATCATTTCATGAGGCTAATAGGTTCCCTAAGAAATGTAAACATAACATAGATTTTTAAGAAATTATGTTATTCATATTAGCAGATTGAAGAAAGCGTACCTTAAATAATGCAGAAAATATCTGATGAAATCCAGTACACCTGCGTGCATGTGCATGCGCACACATGTGCACACACGTGCGAACGTGCACACACACACACACACACACACACACACACACTTAACTTAGTAAGCTGCAGAGTGACAGTATTATTCTCTCCACACAGCGATCATTATGCTCCCGGGGAAGTTTTGATGGTGCTCCTTGTGCTAGTAGAAACACAAATGCAGGATAACTATCTCTGCTGTTGGCACAGTGCTAGGACTCCTCAACAACTCCACAGAGAAGGAAAAGGGGAGCCAGGAATGAAAGGAGCTGAAACTCACTGGTTGCAAATGACACATTCATCTGGAAAAGTGGCAGAATCACTACAAAGACGACCAGAATGTGTGAACTTGACTCAGTTTGAGGCCTGTGAATGTGCGCTGTCCCGTGTCCCCTTATGGGACAACATGATCCCTCAGGGGCACTGTCAGTTGAGAGCTGCAGCTGTCCACATTTTTAGGGACTCTCACAGCTTAGAGAGCTGGCTGGCCCAAAGGCAAGTCCTTCCCAAAACGTGATGAAGTATACACATGTGTACGTACATACGTGCACACATACATGCATGGATAATGAGATTGGCTCCTTGCACAGAGCAATTTTGAAACTGCATTATGAACTCTGAGTATGGCTAACTTAAACTTCTGTAGCAGAGCTTAAATAATACTTCACTGCACACTGCTACGAAACTAGTAGGTTGTATAGAACCATAATTTACACCCCACTTTTCACTGTGACATGCAGTACAATGTGTGTTTCTATTTCTGCATGTTTGCTGATTCTCACCTCAGTTCCATATCTCCATCGCCTACTTGACCAAAATAACCCTTCTATGTCTATTCCAAGGCAGACCCCTCAATGAAATCTTCAGTAGTTTTAGAATACTAACTTCTTTCTGAAAAACATATTTAATTTACTTATTTATTGGAGAGAGAGAAAGAGGCATATAGAGAGTTAATGGGCATGCCAGGGCTTCCAGCCACTGCAAATGATTTCCAGATGCATATGCATGTGCTAGCTTGTGCAGCTGGCTTATGTGGGTACTGGGAAATCGAACCTGGGTCCTAAGGCTTTGCAGGCAAGCACGTTAACCTCTAAGCCATCTCTCCAGACCAACTTCTTCTTAACTCATCACTGGTATTATTGTGTTTGATGTGGATGGATGGATGGATAGATAGATAGATAGATAGATAGATAGATAGATAGATAGATGGATCCTTTTAATAAGTAAAATAAGTAATTTATCAAATACAATCTTACATTTTAGTAACTTCAGATTATCTCAAAAAACTCAAAACCACAACCTCTTTAGCAAAAGATCATGTTCTGATGACTCATCTATATTCTAAACAGGTAGGGATAATATAGGTGCTCAAAAATGCCTCTTGATTTAAGCTGATGATATACAGTATATGAATTAGTCTTGCTGTTTTGAGACCGATGTTAGAGCTGGAGAAAAGAGAACCATCAACCACAGCCCCACTTGTCTTTCTCAAACACATGGTCAGTGTTCTGTAATTTCTCCCTTACTCCCATTATTCTTGACAATCTATGTTTGATTCAGTCTCTTCTCAAAGCCAGCCACAGACAAGTACGCATACATAAAGTTAGCCAAAGACTCCTGATAAGTGCTTAGCCATTGTAATCATGTAATCAGGCTGGACATTTTGCTCATCCAAAGAAAATAATTACATCTTCATCCAAACATCACTGGGCACCACACGATTATTCAGTGCCACACACAGTCCTTCCTCTGCAGCCACCTGCTCATAACTAGAGTCCAAGTATGCCTGCCCCATTTCTTTTCACCTGCTGACTGATTTTCTGTTTCATGTAAATGCACTAAGGTTTTGAAAAATGACGAATGCGGGTGCAAAACATCATGAATATTATTTCTTTTAAATAAAAAAGAGGGTTCGGCTGCCTTCAGCACCTCAGCAGCCCACTGCAGTTGTTTCTGACTTAAAGACAAAATGCAGCAGGGAGGGGAGGTGGTGGCTGCTGGGGCCTTTCTTCTTGGCTGAATTAGGAATCCGGCAGAAAATTAGTGCCTCCAATGCTCCCATCTGTTCCGCGTGGAGTCCTTGCTGCTGGACTCATCACAAGTGGCGTGATGCTGCTAAGTCACAGTTCATTCCAACCCCAGTTTTTCCCATCTCACTCCTCTCAGCTGAGAGGGAGTTTATGAAACTGGGTCAAAGTGAGGGCAGAAATTAATGAATGTTGGAGTCGTGTTAATATTCTTAGCTTTCTTTTTGCTAGATTAAAATAAATCTAGCAAGAAAAAAAATCCTGCCACAGTTCACCTATGAGGAGCTAAATAGCCATGAACGACCTCAGGTAAGGAATTTAACCAATTATATGTCAATTCTTCATTCACTCTTTTGCCCTCCACACTACCCTTGCTGCACACTGCACACAGACACAGATCCAAAGCACCAGTTTGCATCATCTTCAATAATCATGTGCAAGGATTGTACATTCTGACAGACACAAGCACAGACATGTGAGAGGAAGGAAACAGACTATGTCACACCAAAGGCTATGTTATTCCAATAATGAATAGGAAGAAGGTCATTCCGTAATTAGTTACAAAGACTGAAGTCAGTTTCTTTCTGAGTATGCATATATGTAACATCATGGAACTGATTTTGCAAGAAAGATTTAATGAAATATCATTGGATATACATAAATTCACTTCAACATGCTAGTTTATGTTTTCTTAATGTAGAAAACAAAGTAAAAGATAACCCTTTCTAATGTCCCAAATCAACTTTAATACTCTCTAAAAGTGATACAGAGACTCCAAGATGGCATCCCAATTGCACAGCATAGATGTTGGTCACAGAAAGAAGACACATCTCATATCAATGGCTCCAGCTTCTACCTTGAGAATCTAGGAAATGAATAGGTTAATCTCAGTGAGAATAGAAGAGAGGACAAAAGTAAAAATTAGAGTGGGAATTAAGATATTAGAAAACAGGCAGAGAGAATCAATGAAAAAAAAAAAAACAGTAAACCTGATAAACCACTAGTCAAATTGATTGGGGAAAAGACATAGAAACAATACCAACCACAATCTCACAAGAGAGAACATCACAGATTCTTTGTGTTTTAAAGGAAGACTTTTTTTTTAAAGATCCAGAAACCTTTTTAATTTTTATTTATATGTACATGTATGTGGGTTATGCACATGTGTGAGCAGATGCACATCCTACGTAGATAAAAGATGAACCATCTCCTGAGCCCCAAATAAGGCAATATTATGAAGGGCTTCCTGCCAGTTAGTTCTAAGACTTAAGATGAGAATGAAAACCTAAACTCCCAGAGCTCACTTAGGAACAAACAGATAAGCCAAATAGCCTGTCTATTAAGGAGATTGACTTTGTGGTTAAAAACCTTACCACACAGGAAACATTGCAATTGTATATTTTCACTGGGAAATCCTACTAAGTATTAAGAAAGAAATGGCAACACTGTACACAAACTTTTCCTGAAAACTGGAGAGAAAGGAATACTTTCTGACTTGTGAGGTGAGTGTTGGTCTGACATCCAGATAGACATCACAATGCAAGAAAGCCACAATCTTTCTTTGTGAATATAAATTCAAAAATTCTTAACAAATTTAGTAAATCAAAACCCAACAATGTATAAAAAAGATAATACATTATGACCAAATAGGATTCACATAAAGAACACAGAGTAGGTTTAGCATTTAAAAACCAATCAGAAAACATTTATGGTGCTTGCTGGCAAAGCCTAATGACCCTGGTTCGGTTCCCCGGTACCCACATAAAGATGGATGCACAGGGCGGTGCACGCGTCGGGACTTCACTTACAGTGGCTGGAGGCCCTGGTGTTCTCATTCTCTCTGTGTGTCTTTCTCAGTCTCTTTGTTTGCAAATAAATAAAATAAATTTAAAATTTAAAAATCAGTCAGGGACTGAGGGGATGATTTAGTGGGTGGGAATTCTTGCCATGCAAGTACTAGGGCCTGAGAGGGCCCAAAAGAGCCTGAGTCCAATTCCCAGAACCCACATAAGAAGCTAGGCATGGGCATGCACACAGGAAAATCAATGTGGTTTGCTATTCAGCCAGTCGGGCCAAAAATATCACTTCCAGACTCAGTGAGAGACTCTGTCTCAAGAAAGTAATGCAGAAGACCTAAAGAGGGGAAAAGCTGACGTATATTCCCTGGCCTTCACATGCGTGCACACAAGGCATTCACAAGCTTGCACATGTACACACGCCGCACACATATTACACGACAGAACCCCCCCCCCTTTGACAAAATGATAGAATCCACTATAGCTACAGAGGGAAAAAAAGAAAAGAAAGAGGAGAGGATTCATACAAACATTGTAATAAATGCCAAAGAATCACTTGAGAAAATCCAGCAAAAAAAAATCCTGATTAAAGAAGAAAAATTTCCACCATGGTAGAAATGCAAGAAAGTATCCTCAACTTGAGAACGGGCAGCTGCAATCAACAGACCGCAGCACTGTCATCAGTCTAGACAGATGAACAAAGAGAAAGCCCAGAAACAGACACATATTGTGAGATGATCCTGAAAATGATGTGAAGGTGGACAAAGAAGGTTCTTTCAGAGGAGATGCTGAGACAGCTGGCCAGCCATAGGCAAGGCAATGAACCTGAATTCGCATGAAGGCCCACATAAAAACTACCCAAACATGATCAGAGATCTACTTGTTACAAAAAAAAAATACAATAAAAACAACAATGGGACTCATTCAAAAGACTAAACTATTGATACACTTAATGATTATTAATATAATTTGGATCATTAATGTCTCCCAAAGGCCCCAAAGACTTGGTCCCCAGGATATTGCTGTTGGGGCAGTGGTGGAGTCTTTAAAAGATGGAACTTAGGCTGGAGAGATAGATAGATGGCTTTACGGTTAAGGCATTTGCCTGCAAAGCCAAAGGACTTCAGTTTGATTCCCCAGGACCCACAAAAGCCAGATGCACAAGGTGGCACATGCATCTGGAGTTCGTTTGCAGTGGCTAGAGGCCTTGGTACACCCATTCTCTCTCTCTCTCTCTCTCTCTCTCTCTCTATCTATCTATCTATCTATCTCTCTCTCTATATATATATATCTTTGAGTGTGTGTGTGTGTGTGTGTGTGTGTGTGTGTGTGTGCCTCTTTCCCTTTACCATTCTCTCAAACAAATAAATAAATAATTTTTTTAAAAAAAGATGGAACTTAGCAGATGGCTTTAGTTAGGTCACTGGAAGCACACCTTTAAAAAGGACAATGGACCACAAACTCTTACTTCTCTTTTACTTCACAGCCATGAGGTGAGCATTTTGGATCCATCACATATTCTTGCCATGATGTGCTGACTTGCCACACACCCAGAGCCAAGGTCACCACTCAATCACAGACCAGAACCCCCCAAAACAGGAAAAAAATAAAACTTTTCTAAGATAATAATCTCAAATATTTCCCTGATGGAAAGCTCTCATGTACCCACACGACTCTGAAGTGAAAGAAGGCAGATGAAAAACAAAGCACATTCTGTGGCTGCACCTGGATGGGAGGTGGCTGAGAGGGGGAGTCAGGAAAGGGGCCTCCAAAGGAAGCGGGTCAGCTTTTGTGATGGGTTAGCGTGCATTCTGTCTCAGTTACAACCATGATTCACAGATGTGTTCATATGAAAACATAACTAAAACAGACTATTGAAAAATATGCAGCTTATTATATGTCAAGTATACATTATTAGAAGTAGGTTGCTGTGAGTTCAAGGCCACCCTGAGACTACATAGTGAATTCCAGGTCATTGTGGGCTAGAGTGGAATCCTACCTAGAAATACAAAACTAACAAACAGAAAACTGACTCCCTACCAGGTAAGCCCTGCATACCTTTACTAGAATTCTGTGACTACTAGTAAAAATAACATACACAATGGGCAGATGGCTGGAGAGATGGCTCAGTGGTTAAGGTGCTTGCCTGTGAAGCTTAAGGACCCATGTTCGACTCTCCAGGTCTCATGTAAGCCAGACACACAGACTGATGCAAGTGTGCAAGGTTGCACATGCACACAAGGTAACACGTGCATCTGGAGTTCAACTGGAGTTCTCTCTCTCACTCTCATTCTCGCTCTCTTGCATAAAAGAAAAAAAAAAGGCATGTCCTTTACTGAACAGATTTTAATTCATTACCTCATTAGGAAGGATTAGTTGTATACTGAATATTTTACCCAACAAAATACTCTTTGTCAACTCCCAGGCCCTACAGTTCTCTGCCTCAAGACAGTGATCTTTGTGGACCTTCTCACTAAGATATTTCCTATGATTTTTTTTTACTAATTATTATTAACATAAAGGAAACAAATAAAATTGTAATTTGGAGAAAAGAAAAAATATAAAGTATAGCTTCAATAGCCTAATACACCTAATACAACCACTGGTAACACTGTAGTATATTTTCTTTTTTAATGACATTTTATTGACAACTCCCATGTACATACACAATATACCCCTCCTACCACCATCTCTCTTCCCTCTCCCAAATCCCCTTCTATTGAATCCCTTCTTCTTTCCAACTAGTCACTCTTCCATTTTGATGTCATCATTTTTCCCTCCTGTTATGCAAGTCTTGTGTAGGTAACAACAGCCGTGGTGAGGTCACGAATACCATGGCCATTTTGTCTGGAAGACAGCATTGTTAGCGCTCCTCCCCTTCCTTTGGCTCTTATATTCTTGCTGCCACCTCTTCCATCATGGTCCCTGAGCTTTGAAGGGTGTGACAGAGATGTCTCACTTAGGGCTAAACACTCCACTGTCCCTTCATCTCAGCACTTCAGTGAGTTTTGAATCACCCCAGTGGTCACCAACATCTGAAAAGAGAAGCTTCTCTCACCAAAAGTGAAAGTAGCATTAATATGTGGGCATAAACAGGTATTTAGAGGGCAGTTTGGTAAGCATAATATATTCATTTATCCAGACAACAGAAATAATCCCCCCTCCACACACACAGACCAGGGCTTAGGACCTTACCAGCCATAGGCTTTTGATTAGGTTTTCAGTACCAGGCAAGAATTCTCTCCCATGGAATAAGCTTCAAGTCCAACCAGAAGACAGTTGGTTTGCCCTGAAACAAACATGAATTATGCCATTGTACCCGCTGTTACATTTGCCTGGCTGGTCTGCCGTACAGCTTGCAGGGTCCACTGCTGGTTAAGACTGTTGATGACTTCTTCCCTCCACCCCTCAGCAGGCTGCATAGGTCTTTCCAGCATGCTGGAAGCTAGTCAACAGGGAGGAGGCTTCCAGCACAGCTTCAGATTGATTTCTCAGTGTCCTGTAGCCCAAGCATGTGGAATCTTCAATAAAAGGATCCTACTGTCTAGTGCTGCTATGCAACCAAAAGTCAGTCATATTTCTTGTCCTCTAGCCTTTGGTTAGATTCAAACAAGAGAAAATCCTGTGGGTAGGCCCAGCTTCATGAGTGTAAAAGCAAAATTATAATGTATTCCCAAAGAATTTAGGTATTGGAAGACCAACAGATCAAGTGATGATCACCAGAAGCAACATATGCCTTTATGGTGTGTATGGGCAGTTGAGACAAGTCACACAGGAAGGGACATGGGTTAGTAATGTGCCAGGAGAGGACAGCACTGTGGGCAAGAGGCTCTCTAAGGATTTCTACAGGAGGGAAAGGTCTAGGTAGGATGATCCTAGTCAGTACTGGCTATCAGGAACAATTTCAGTGGGTTCTAAGGCATGGGAAAATTCCCAGCTATCTGAAACTGGGCCCTGGACTGATCAGGTGAACCAGGTGGTGCTCATAATGGGATACTCTGAAAGGGGAATACTGAGGTGCAGATTCTGGGTTGTTTATTTATACTTGAGAAATTGGTGGCATGGGAGAGGTGACCAAAGGAGAACAAAGTGGACTGATTTTAGTTGTCCTGGTACGATGTGTGTTCCACAAGCCACAGGGAAGATGTTCTAGCACATGGTTGTATGCATGTGAATACAACCTGGGCGGTCATGCAGCCCAACATTGGTTTACCACTCTTCTGCCAAAGTCTTGGAAGTCATAATACGTTTTCAGCAAAGTCTCAGACTTTGTGCAACTGAGCCTGCCCAGGAAAGTAGAGAGAACATGAAGGACATTCATTTCTCCAGCTCAGGATTCACCAGTGTGTCTTTTGCTCCTCCATCCATAGCCACAGCCCTATGATGTAGCCCACTGCAGCTGGGCCAGTTCTCCTAGGTTCAAGGACACCCTGAGCCCATACGTCTCTATTAGCAGAGCAGGCTTCTTCTTATGGAGACCCAAAAAAGCCCACCATTACCTGCTGGTTCTCCTAAACTTCAATCCCATCTTTGTAAACCATCTTTCCTTACTGCTTTCCAGCCATATATTCTAAATGTCCATTCCCTGACCAAACCCCGTTGGACCCATAAAGGGAGTGGATTTACATGACAGGCAAGGGAACAGCATCCAAAGGTGGGAGAGAAAGCACAAATTCGATTAAGGTCCAAACCATGGCACATTAAAAATCAACAGGGATACAGATAGGGGCGTCCCAAAGGACAGCATCCCAGGAGGTGCAGCATTCACTAAGTTCCAAAGCTGTGGGGGCAGTCTGAAAACACAGCTACAGCAATGAGACTGAGGAAGAAACTGGCAGCTTACACTGTGATTTCGTGTGTAGTCAACCGATGCTCTAGGAACCCTGCAGCTTGCAGAGGCTGAGCAATCCACCAGGGTCACATAGTGGCTAGCTGAATGAGGACATCTGCCCATGCATCACCCACTCACCTACTTCCAACCCTCTTCAGTGTTAGCACTTTTAAAAAACATTGTATTTATTTATTTACTTGAGAGAAAGATAGAGAGAGATAGATGATGAGTGCACCAGGGCCTTCAGCCACTGCAAATGAACTCCAGATGTATGTGCCCCCTTGTGCACCTGGCTTTATGTGGGTACTGGGGAATCAAACCTGGGTCCTTTGGCTTTGCTGACAAGTGCCTTAACTGCTAACCATCTCTCCAGCCTCATTGTAAGCATCTTGAAGGCAAAAATCAGTCTTAACTGTTCACTGCTCACTCCAGAACGTAGAGCCATGTGGGCAGTTCTGATATAACTCTGAGAACACTTGGCTTGTCACTACCCTGCAACACAGCCCACAACTTCTTCTCTGAGCATGAGAAACCCATGCTCCCCTTTTTGTCCTGCAGATAGGCAAGCTGTAGACAGCTAGGCCACACTTTGATGCCCACAGTAAGCCACTTGTCAGACCATCGTGAGATATGTCAGGCTTCCATGGGAGGGTCACTGCACAGCTGAATGGAACACCTGCATGGAAAGGTGCAGCCTCATCATGCATCAGCCCTGGGTCCATGCACTGTGCACCGTAATCTCATCTCCTCTGGAATAAAAGACAGCATTCAGGCCAGGATGGGGTATAAGGACAATAAGTCTAGATGGCTCTGGGACATAAAATAACTCACATTAATTTATTTTATCTACCTATAGTAAAAATCTTATCTATTTTTGTTCAACTCTCTATACTGCTATATTGAACTATATCAAACTGCTATTTTGAAAATAAAATGAACAATTGTTGACAATTACAAATGATTAACTTTAAATTTTCTTTTTATATTTTTTTAATGATCAGAAAAGTATACATTTTGGTGGAGTCAGGGGAGGGAAATGGAAAAGAAAGAGGGAATGAAGAAAGGATTATTCAAAACTAAAGGCAAGATGAAAATTCCATATGGAAACTTACTTCTTTGTTAGCTAATTTAAAAATAAGGTAGCCAACTTGTATGTATCTACAGATTTTGTAGGTGAGTAGCCCCTCCCCCAATGTACCCAGTTAGATAATACATGGAGCCAGAGCAGACTCATACTCTCAAAGAAATTATGCCCATTTGATTTGGTGGCTGAGGGCAAATAAAGAGGAAGTTCTGAGGTCAGAGCAATGACTATGGCGGTTTATAATCTGTTCTCATGCGTGAGAATCTGGTCACAATCCCTGTCCCGATGGGAAGCCACAGTCACCCCAAGGCTCAGACTTCTCTAGCTGCATAATGATTCTTGAGATTCTCTTTAAGAAACAAGTAAGCATATTGAAACACTATGTTGTGAGGCCTGGCTTTCATAAAAGATGGTTTAAAGTTTCTGTTGGAAGGATTGAAAGTGATTGGTTCAAGGAAACTGCCTCATTCTCTGAAGGTTTTCTAGAAGCACAAGTAAACCCTCTGCAAAGGACAGCTGCATAACAGCCAGCTGGTGTGAAGCACTCTGCATGTCTTAAAGGTCCTGGAGTGACTGTATTTTGTTGACAATAGATACAGCCTTTATTATTGGCAGGGTCAACATGTCTGTGACTATACACACTTTCTGTCATCAATAAAACAACTGAAAGAAAAAAAATAAGAGAGAGATTTTAGATATATATACCCTGTGGGGTTGGATAATGCTGTGTACAGAAGCCATGGGTTGTTACAGGAAACTCCCAGGACCAGGGTGTGGGCCAGGGATGGACTATTTCCCACTAAGTTATTGGTCAAAGAGGACCTTGAGATACTTAAAACCATGCAGCATCTTGCCAGTGCTCTTTGTTGCCCACAGAATTAGATGGTTTAAGTTTCTATTGCTGAAAACGCCACGTTCTTGGTTGCAGGACACAGAAGTCCAGCTGGAACTGAGCTGGAAACATCCTTCCTGCTGACGAGCCGTCATAGCGCTGGAAAGTACCATCTCTGCAGGCTGCCAGAGGAGAAAAGTCATCAACAGTCTTCACAAGCTGCCAAACCTAACCAGGCGATATGTGCCCACTGATATAACAGTAGTAGTGTTATGGGGGTAATCAATTGCTCTGTGATGAACTTGAGGCGTGGTCCACAGGAGAGAATTCATACCTCGTACTGAAAACACAGGCAAAAGCCTACGGCCCAGAAGATCACAGACCCTAAAGGGGAAGCTACGACTACCTTTTGCTAAATACCCATCAAATTGCCCATAAACTAGTGCTGCTCTCACCTTTGGTCTTTTGCAGATGACAGTAACTACCATGGAGACTCAAAACTCATCAAAGTGCTGAGAATAAGTGACTGTTGTTGTGAAACATGTCTACTATCCCTTCTAAGGCTCAGGGAACATTGTGGAATAGGTGGGGGAAAGAATGTAAGAGCCAGAGGATGGCAGGGGTGTTTTTGGAATGCTGTCTCCCACACACAATGTGACTGCTGCGTTTATGGCCCCTCAGTAGATGTCATTACATGCGCAAGATCTGCACAATATTAACCCCATTTCATTTCACCATGGATAATAGAGCAGAGCAAAAAACTGCAATCAAATACATTATGTACATGTGTGAAAACAGGCAACAAAAAGATATATATATATATATATATTGACTTTTTAGACAGGAAGCAGACTATAAACGTTTGCATCATTGCTGACTCAGCCATTTTTCTGTTTCAGTTTCAATAATCCTAGTGTGTTCAGGGAGTTAGAAACCATGCCATTAACAGTCACGATGCCTGTCAGCAGATAAGCATAAAACTGTGGGGCATCCAAAGATGGAAAAATTATCTAGCAAAAAAAGAAACCCAAAATATAAAAAAGAAAGGACACAAGAAACCTTGCATTATATGACTATATAACGTAAATGCAAACAAGAAAGGCTACATATCATGTAATACCAATGTCATAAAGTCTAGAAAAGACAAGCTATAAAGCTGGTAAAATGACCAGTGTTGGGATGGAGAGATGGCTTAGCAGTTAAGGTGCTTGCCTGCAAAGCCAAAGGATCTGGATTTGACTCCCCAGAAACCATGTGAGCCAGATGCATATGGTGACACACGTGTCTGGAGTTTGATTGCAGTGGCTAGAGGCCCTGATGTGCCCATTCTCTCTCTCTCTCTCTCTCTCTCTCTCTCTCTCTCTCTCTCTCCCTCTCCTCCTTCTCTATCTCACTTTCTAATAAATAAATAAAAGCAATTTTTTTAAACGATCAGTGTTTGCCAAGGCTTAGGGAAAAGGGAAGGACAGATAAGTAAGTAGAAGAGAGGGTTTTTCAGGGAAGGGAAGATACTTTACATAACGCTGTACAACACAGATAAT
Organism: Dipus sagitta; assembly: GCA_036346955.1. Classification (NCBI taxonomy): domain Eukaryota; kingdom Metazoa; phylum Chordata; class Mammalia; order Rodentia; family Dipodidae; genus Dipus; species Dipus sagitta. The sequence continues at coordinate 25,578,225 of CM070783.1, forward strand.
GTACAGCAGAGCGAGGCCTCATGCCAGCTAGGAACCTTAGGAAAGCCTGGTGTGTCCATGTAGTGTCAACTATGGCAAGTCCACCACACTGGCAATGCAACATGGCAATGCCAGCAGGGAAAATCTGGGGTGAAGACAGATATGGAAATTCTGTACTTGCCACTCAACTATTTAGTAAGGCCCGGGAGAGCTCACTGTGTAAAATGCTGCCTCTCAAACATGAGGACAGACGTCCATCCCAGAGCTTGTGCAGAAAATGACAGACATGGTGGCATTTGCCTCTAGTTTCAGCGCTAGGAAAACAAAGATGGAAGGATCCCCGGCCTTACTGGCAAGCCAATCTAGCCTAACTGGCAAGCTCCAGGCTAATAGAAGACCTTTTCTCAAGAAAGACAGAGGTAGGCAGAAGAAAGAGAGAGAGAGCGGGCGGGCAGGCGGGCTGGCAGGGAAAGGCGGGGAAGGGCAGAGAAGAGAAGAAGAGAGGAGAGGAGAGGAGAGGAGAGGAGAGGAGAGGAGAGGAGAGGAGAGGAGAGGAGAGGAGAGCAAAGGAAAGGAAAGGAAAGGAAAGGAAAGGAAAGGAAAGGAAAGGAAAGGAAAGGAAAGGAAAGGAAAGGAAAGGAAAGGAAAAAAAGGTGGGCAGCATTTTGAAAAAGACACTCAAGGTTGTACTCGGGTCTGGCCTCCACATGCACATGCATTCATACACACTCATGTGCATACACACACACACACACACGGATTGAAAAATGTCTGTTCTATTATTGTAGAAACTTAAAAACACAAGACAAAAAAATCCCACCTTGCCTTTCATTGCCAAACTAAAGGAGAGATGAGGCGTTGGAGAAAAAAATACAGAAAATTGAATGTGTTCCTGGGACAGAGCTGCAGTCTCTAGCTGCCCACTGTGTGGTTCTTCCAGGAGCCTGGGCAAGCCTCAGAGAAGGGCTGCGTAAGTGGGCCTAAGGCTGACCTTTTTTTCCCAACAGCAAAACTTAACACCAGCCTTGACATTCTTCTGCAAATTTGCTTCTTCCTTCCTTTCAAGCACTATAAATTTTCTATTTGGGGATGACTCAAAAACCATAGCAATGTTTTGTCTTCTAAGCCATATCTGCGAGTCCAATACTTGCAAACATTTCCAGGTAAAATGAATTGCTCAAGACAAATCATGCCCCGATGTTTCTAACTCTGCTGCTCTGTGAAGACAAGAGTCACTCATTTTTATCTGTGTCATTTTATACCCCTGAGGTTTCTCAAGGTTGAGAGGTCCCCTAAGATGCGGCATCTGTAATTACATCTGGATGCTCCACTCCTGGTCACCTTCTTTGGGAAAAGTATGACAGACTTGCCCCTCTTTTGCTCTCTTGGTAGAAGTACAAATTTGTATATATCCTGTCTGAGATCTGTACAGCCCTCAAGGACAGCTCTGAGCTTCCATCTGTGAAAAACACAAGTTTATTTCTCCCCTGTCCCTTCTATTCTCATGCAGTTAAGCAGAGTGTCCATTTTCACTGAAGAAAATTTTCCTTGGAATTAGTTATCTTCTAGCTGACTTACATGAGATCAAAAGGCTTTTTAAAACAACCTTTAATGGAAATTTTCAGACTCCAGCATAATTATCATTTAATGAAATCCATTGATCATTATAGCCAGTACAGAGCATGGCACAGGTCCATCTCACTAGCCTGATCTGCAGGTTAGGACACATTTAGGGCAGCGTGCCCACATGCTTGGGATGGAAATGACTGAATGGAATCCCCCAGCATTCAGGGCAATAGGATCTGCCAACTCAAACATGGACAAGTGTTGCATAAATGCCTTTACTTAATGCACTACAGAGTAACACACTGCCCAGCACCATATATCGCTATGCATCTCCACTGTGGGTACGAACTGGAACTTGGGGAGGGGGTGGCTAGAAAGGCCAGACAAACTATACTGCATTTCATGAAGTGTTTCTCTAATCAAAATATTCCAGGTACCACCTAGAGGGTGACAGTTAATCAAGCTTCTTCCTGAGATTCTGAGTGTAGGGATGGGCAGAACAACAAAAGGAGAAACAGACAGGCTCGTGAGTAAAATGCTTGCCCACACAAGTATGAGGATGAGAGTTCATACCCTCAGTTCTTACGTAAAATGCCAGGTAATGTGGTACACATGCCATCCTATCGCTGGGAGGCAGGGACAGGGAATCCCTAGAGCTCATTGGCTATGTAGTCTACTCAAATCAGTGATCTCTGGATTCAACATGAGACCTTTTCTCAAAAAAAAAAAAACATAAATAAATAAACTGAAGGGCATTTAAGGAAGACACCTGATGTTGATCTTTGACCTTCACAAGCACAAGCATGTTCCCACACACATACAAACATATATGCACATACCAGGATGAAAAGGAGGAGGAGGAGGAAGAGGAATAATAGGTCCATAGGAAACCACATGTGAATAATGGTACAAGCCTTGGCTTGTCAAGGTGATGACACACGCACTGTCCCTTGCCCTTCCAACTCTCTGTTCCCTGATGGACACGGAGATTTGTAGCCCAAGCATGTCCTTCCCCGACAACTCTGTCTTCTCTTGTTGGACCTTTGTCTCAGCTGCCACTTACAGGGCCAGCCAGCCAGCCGTCATCACTGAGGCTCTGCGGTATGTCAGGGAAGAACACCTTACCAGCGCGGTTAGAACATGGGGAGGCAGCAGCAGATGGAGACTGGTGCTCCTCAGAGCAAAGGAGAAGCAGATGGCTCTGAGACGAGGCACAGCTTGTGCAGAAGGGTGCCTCCTGGAATTAGAAACTCAAGACTCAGCTCCACACTCCTTTCTGGACTCTGTTTCTTGGTCTGCACAATAACGACTCAAACAACACTATGGCCATGTCACACTGGTGGCTTTTCAGTCCCTTGGCTAACCATGTTTGTTCTCTGCACTTGCCTTGAAGCTCAAACTTGAGCTCATCTGTGTAGCCCTGCAGCTGTCCCTCCTGCTGACCTGGGGACAGATCTCCACGAGCAATCCTTCTCAATGGCTGAAAATCCGCAGCATACCTCTGCAAAGAGGCCCTTATCCTTGTGAAACCTGAAGACACAAACATAAACTGTGGTGAGTCTGACCTAACAGCCATTCAAGGGCAAGAACCAAAGGCTGTAAGGCATCATAAAATACCATGGCCACTTGGGCATGGGGGCGTTTTGTAATTCAATTTCTGACCAACATAGTTAACGCTGGGATTTACAGTTAGAGAAATTCGATTCTGAGCCTATGTTGTCCCTAGACTGAGAAGAGAATTTAGTGTCACACCTGATTCGTCCCTATGGGCTCCTTTTATGTTTTGACTGGATACTCTGACATAGCAATTGGGAAACTGTCCTCATCAGTGGACTGAGTATTGATTTCAAGGGCTGAGACTCTGGGACTTAGGATATAAACCTTCTCCCCAGATTTATTCTATACAATCCACTGCATTCATGTTGCATATAAAAACTTCTCTATTCTTTATAATAAGCATTTTTTTTTTGTTCCACACATTGCAAAACGATAGCTTTCTTGAGCATTCAAAAAAGGAGTTTCACATTGCACTCGCCATCACAAGTGTCCTATAGCTTACACAAGATTCTCCCTAGGCAGGTGTGTGAGTCCTTTCTTACTACAACATGAGCATAAAATGTAAAGGAAGTGCTTAAATATAAACATCACTGGAGTTTTGTGTGTGTGTGTGTGTGTGTGTGTGAGAGAGAGAGAGAGAGAGAGAGAGAGAGAATTTACTTCTTTTATTGGGAGAAGCAAGAAAAGAGTAGAAAGAGAGTATGGGTCTCTTGCAACTGCACACAAACTACAGATGCATGCACCATTTTGTAGATCTGGCTTTACTTAGGTACTAGGGAATTGAACCTGGGCCATTAGGTTTTTCAAGCAAGCACTTTAACCTCTGAGCCCTGTCCTTTCTTTCCACATGGTTTTACTCTGCATCTTAAATATTAAATGATGCCAGAGTAACCGGAAGACTTAGCCTGAGATTCAGCTCCCCCCATAACAACTCACTCTTCATCCGTGGCTGCTTGTCAGGGGCAATAGCAGCTACTAAGGGACCTGGAAAGTTCCATTCCTTTTTAGTCTGCCCTGAGAGCCTGGGTGTGAGCCAACTGCCTACAACTATGCGGAATGTGCACCTAACAGCAGACTCCAACATGCGCCAGGGAGAAAGCAGACCCTTGATCCCACCGCAATCCACTCTCCACACCCACCTTCTCCCTCCCCACCTGCCTTCCACATAAATGGTCCCTGTAGGATTTACTCAGATCCATCATGAAAAATGAACAAAAATCATTGATATTCCATTTCGAGATGTTTCTTCCTGTACTTTGTAGCACAGAAGGAGAAAAGCCCTGGAGGGAGGGAAAGAGTAAGTGCTGCAGTCAGCATCTTAGAGTGACTGTCCACTCACCGGAACCCTAGGATTCCACCAGCCTTTTCTTGCTGTCTTGCTGACACTGGCTGGGAGGGTGGGGGGAGAAGCAGAACTTTCATAACTGCATTTCTACCTTAAGTGCACTAATTAGCCAAGCGTTGCCTCCCCTCTGCTCCACACAGCCACTGCTAGGTGGATGAGGTGAAGGGACCTGGATTTGCATGCTTAAGCATTTTTCACAGTATGCCCTTTATTTGTTTGGCTGTTCATTTGTTTGTTTAATCAAGTCCAATCTGACATCCCTTCCATTTCTGGCAAACATCTTTTTTGCTTTCTCTTGACATTTTGGGTGTCAGGGGGGTCTGCATTGTGTCCCAGGCTGTGTTCAATACCAAGCCCCAAACAGGATCCACTCAGCCCACTGTAGCCCTGCAGTGCACTCCTAGCAATAGCCCATTGCCCTGGTCTTCCTTTCCAGGGGCCTCAGGCCCTCAGGTGGGTCCAGTTGGCTTCCCAACCTCCCTAGACTAACAAGCCACTATGTACAGCACTGCTGAATGCTGGGTGCTATCCTGAACCCTCCTGACTTGCCAAAGGCGCACTCTTGCCTCATTGGTAAATCCAACCACGCCCTTCATGTCCTGAACCCTGTTGTAACCACCACCACCCAAAGGGACACCAGCCATTGGCTAGCTAGTCAGTGCAGGTAGGACACAACACTTAGGTGCACACTGGCTTGTGTAACAACTCCTATGCACTTTTCAGTCCCTGCTCTTGAGAAGCTGTGAACCAGTCACCCACTGGATCACCCCCATCCCTGTGCTCCTAGGCCCCAGTTCAATGACTAGAACATTCCAAAAGCACAGTACATAGCTATTCAATGAAAGGAACACACTCCAACTGAACGTTCCATCACCTGTCCTCTCTCAGAAAGACAGTCGGGAAAGAGGCAGTGACAGGACCAAAGAGGGTAGTGGATGGTGCTGGGGAACCTTCCGAGTAGCCAAGGCCCAAGTTCTCCAGCTGGGCAAATGGTAAAATGTCTTCAATGGATTAAAAAATGAACAATGAACAAAACAAAACAATGAAATGGGTGGGTTTCAGTAATAGAGCACTTGCCCAGCCGGTGAGGCCCTGGATGTCAGCTCCTGCGCTACTAGTGAATGCATGAATGAATATATGAATGAGTGAGAAGGAGGAAGTGATGTGAAGCATATAAAGACTGTGCAGTGCTCAGTGTAAGCCATGGCTGGGGGGACAGCTGCCACAGTAAGATCTTGGTGAGAAGCCCATGGGCAGGAAGTGTGCACACGGCTCACACACTGCTCTCCTGACGTGCCTCCATGAACATTCTGGCCTGTTGGTAAATACACAGGAACAAGCAACCTTCGGACACTAAGTTTCAGGACAAAGAGCAACTATGAAACGGGCCTGAGTACCGAGGTTGTTGGTGGGCAATTCCTAAGGAGACTTGGTCAAGGGCCCAAGATTCAGAGCAGGAGAAGAAACAGAGCTATATGGCCCCAAAAAAACCTGCAGAGAGGCCACTGTTTGTGGCTGAGAGGCCAGGCTCCCGACCACTTTCTGCTATGCCTTCTCACAGTCATGAAGGTTTCCAAGAACTTGAAATCTATCCATGAACCAGGTCAGATACACTCAGAGGCCTGATCTGCAAACTCAGGCTTCTCAGGAAGAATTTCTGGATGGTCCTGTCCTCTCAGCTGGCAGTTAGCTGTCAAGCCCATGGTGGGGTGTGTTTTCACCGATCCACATGGCTCCTGTTCCAAAGTTCCGATACTAGGCAATTAACGTACTTCAAAACTCAATGGACGGGACATCTCATTTCTGAAGCTTATGAGCATAGAAGCTTTATGGAAAAAAAAAGATGCTGCTGAAAGCAAGGGAAAACATTTAGAAGGCAACAACCATTTCTACTCCTTGACGGATTCTGCCTTGAAGAGCTGCCTTGAGTTTCCATAGGATGCAGAAATCCACCCACTTTAGAGCCACAGAGTCTCAGCCCATGCTCCTGGTGGTCCCAATCACTCCCAACTCCAGGTGGCTCTGACCAAGAAAATCCTCACTCACACAGGAGGTGATGCTACCCACCTTCATAGAGATCAATTCCTCTCACCTTAATGCTACAATGGTTTTGTTCTCAGAATTCCTTCCTCGGTCTCAAACATGGACCACTTAGGGGTTCATCAGTGAATGAAATAATTGCTTGCAGGCACTTTTAACAGCCTACACCCCTTCCTTCAATCCCCTACCCTCTTCTCCAATCCAAATTTGTGCACTGGGCTTCTACTCGTTCACACAGGCTGTCTGGGCAGTTTCTTCCATGGACCAGGAATGGGCAATGTTCCCAGCGTTAGTTTCCAGCCTGGGTTATATCTTCCTGTTTGCTTCTGCTTCTCTTTCAATACACAGACAGACAGATGTATACAGAGACTATATTGAAATACCAAGTGTTTCTGACCTCTCTAACATACAAGCAGAGACAGTGAGATGGCAAGAAATAGAAAGTCAGACATGAAACGAAATAAAGCCATTTCTTTTTTATTGAAATTCACAGAATTTTCCCATTTCGCTGATATTCTTCCCCGAGGGCTTGAAGGAGCTCACTAATTGCTTTTAATTCAAATACACAAATGGAAACGATTCAACATTTTCAAAATGCAAAAATAATTAAGAAGGTAAAATCATAAAGGCCAGGAATTTAGAGTTTTATGAAGTCAGGAAGTATGTTGAAGAAATTAAAAACTTCTGTTTTCCTTACAAATTGCTCTAGCAGTTCATGTTTCGTACAGACACATGACGGCATCTGTGTGCTCAGTGTCACCTACACCCATATGCAAATGAAGCAATGGCAGAGCCACACGGAAAGGATGGGAGGCAGGGAGAGGACTCTGGCTAGTGAGGAATCATATTATCCAAGAAGTAGCACCCGAACTAGCCACTAATATGCATCACAAACTACAGATCAGCCTCCAAACAAAGGAAACAATTGGATAACTGATCTGTTAGCAAGAGACAAAGCAGAATTATAGAAAACGTTCAAGACTAATGCAAGATGAAGGAGGCAGCAAATATGGTACATACCATTTATCATTAATGGCTTTGATATCAGTAGCCTAAATACATAAATTAAAGGGCACTGTCAGATAAGAGCCACATGTTTTCTCCAAGAAGTCCACACTAAAGTCACATGTATGTTAAACTTATTAATGTTGAAAAATATTATACTAATACAAATGGAAGAAAGTAGTGCTATACTAATTTCAAAAAGAACGAAAAAGGAAAGGAAGAAAGGACAGACATGAGACCAAGAAAAGTTATCAGGGATAAAGAAAGATACATAATTATAAAGAGGTTAATTTTCTAAGGATGCATAACAGTTTTAATGTGCATATACCTAATAAGTGGTAGACATGAGTGAAAGTGTGCATACTTAATAACAGCATCAAAACTGGTAGGCATAAGGAAAAATAGATAAATACACTGTTATAGATGAATACTTCAGCATGCATCCATCCAAAACGGACAGATCCAGCAGACAGAAAATCAGTAAGGACATAGGTGAACAGAACAACACCATCAGTCAAGGGGACACATGGACTTTTATAGACTGCTTCATCCAACAGCACCAGAACACACTTTCTTCTCAAATACAATCACCAAGATTCATCGTGTTTTAGGCATAAAATGTAGCATAGCTTCACAAATTTTAAATAATGCAAGTTATAAAGTATTTATTCTTAGACTACAGTGGAAAATAAACTAAAAAGGCATAATAAATGGATAATTTGAAAAAATCTTGAAATACTTAGTGGTAAAACAAAGCAGGCCTACATGACGTACCATCTAGAAATAAAATCTCAAATGTAACTAACAGCATTTTAAATAAAATAAATAAGAATTAAAAAGAAACAAATCATTAAAAATGTGCTGAATACAGTGAAAACAGTGCTTAAGAGAAAATGTATGCCACTCAATCTATAATGAAAATAAAAATCATGCCTGCCAGCTGGGCGTGGTGGCGCACGCCTTTAATCCCAGCACTCGGGAGGCAGAGGTAGGAGGATCACCATGAGTTCAAGGCCACCCTGAGACTACATAGTGAATTCCAGGTCAGCCTGGACTAGAGCGAAACTCTACCTTGAAAAAAAAAAAAAAATCATGCCTGCCATTTCATCACTTGGGAGACAGACTCAGAATGATCATGAGTTGACAGCCAGTCTGAGCTACATAGTAAAGCTCTGTCTTGTGCAGCAATAGAATGCTGAATTAGCATATGCAAGACTCTGTATTTGAGAGAAGGGGTTGGGGAGACACTTCAGTGGATAAAATGCATATATTGCAAACATGAGGACTTGAATTTCATACCAGAACCTACATAAATAAGTTAGGTATGATGGGGTATATACTGTATTCCCAGCACTGGGGAGGTAGACACAGGCAGACCCCTGGATCAGGCTGGCCATCAAGTCTAGTCAAATTGGTGAGCTAGTGGGAGACCATATGTCAAAAGAGGTGGTCCATGGTTCTAAACAAAACACTCAAGGTTGGGCTCTTGTCTTCACATGCAGGCACACCCACATGCACATGTACCCACACATGTGCATGCATACACCCACACACATACAAACATGCATATATACATGCATGAGACCAACTGAATAAGGAGGAAGGGAGAGGGAAGGAGGCAGGGGGGAGAGAGAGAGAAGGAGGAAGGAAAAGAGGAAAAAGATAGAAGAGCAAGAAGAGGAGAAAGAGATAGAATCGATCCCCTACATTTCCATCTTGGGAAGCTAGACAAAGAAGAAGAAAATTCAGTCAGGAGAGAACATAAAAGTTAGAGCAGAAATCAATGAAATAAAAACAGGAAATTTACAAAGAAAATCATCAAAACCAAAAGCTATCCTTTGAAAAGCACAATAAAATTGACAAGCCTCTAGCCAGGCTAAGAACAAAAGGAAGATTGCATAATTTATTAATATTGGAAAAGAAAAAGGGACTGTCACTCTGGGCTCATGAACATTACAGGAATAATAAAGGAATGGCATGGACAACTCTATTAAATGTGATTATCTAGATTTAGTGGAAGAAGTCTTTGAAATACGCAATCTGATAAAAGTCCCACAAGAACAAACAGACAGCATGAATAGGTGTCTGTATCTGTCAGAGAAAGTGTTTGATTTGAGAAACATTAATTAATAATTAATTATCTTCTAAAACAGAAAGTCTCAGGAAGATTCAATGGTAACTTCTGACAAACACTTTAAGGAGAGAAGATATCAATTCCCTGTGATTTCTTTCAATGATTCTCAACTCATTTTATGAAGACAGTAATATCTGAATTGCAAAACAAGACAAAGAAATTACAAGAAATCTACAGTGCAAAAATTTTATAATATAGATGCAAAAATAGTCAGCAAAATATTAGCAATGTGCATCCAATAAAGTGTAAACTGTTTGCATACCATGACCAAGCAAGACTTATTACAGAACGAAAATCACATGATGATATCAAAAGATGTAAAAAATATAATTAATTCAACACCATTCAAAACCTATTCATCATAAAAACCCTTCAATCCAACAGACTACTAAAAAATTTAAAGTTAATTTCATATTTAACAGTGAGAAACCCAAAGCTAACTTGCTGTGGTTAGTAACAAGTCAAGATGGGCCCCTCTCACTATTATCTTTCAACACTGTATGGGAATTCTAGCTAATGCAAGAAGGCCAGAAAAAAAAAATTTAAAGCACATATTGAGAAGGAAGAAATTGAATTATCTTTTTTTATATAAATAACATGATTCTCTCACTAGAAAATCTCAAACAATGGACAATCCTCACTCCCAGTATTCTAAGGTAACTATAGCAGGATTGTAGGACACAGAGTTAATATATGCTTCAAATTAAACTTGAAATTTAAATACAATATCATTTACATTAGCATACTTAATAACTGCAATAATTAGGCATAAATCTAACAAACTATGTTTGAGATCTATATAATTGTAGCAGACAGCTTCAGGTTCACTGAGATGAACTTTCAGACCAGGCACAGTTATGGAGGAAGGGGTATTTATTGAAGCTTACAGATCCAGGGGAAGTTCCATAAATGGCAGAAGAAGCTGGCCTGCCTTCACAGGTCCAAGCAGAGAGAGAGAATCACAAACCAAAAGGCCAAAAGCCACATAGCACAGCACACTTCAGGAACTCCAGCTAGGCACACTTTGCATGTCTTTAGATTGAAATCTGAAACCCACCACCACACCTTAAGATCCACCCAGTGACACTGCCTCCAGACAGGTGGCTGCAGATGCAAACTACAAGAAATAAAGAACTGAATATATTGGGGGCCATCTATTCAAACTACCACAATAATAAAAACTGTAATGCTCTAATGAAAAAAAATGAAAGATTTAAACACAGAGATAAGTGCTCCATATCCATGGATAAAAAGATTTGATATTGTCAAGACACAAGTTCTTCTCAACATAAGCTAGATTCAATAAAACCCTAAAGCCCACACAGGTTATTTTACAGAGACAGACAAACTGATTATAAGACTGACATAAAGAAGAAACAGATCCAGAATAGCCAGCTCAGTGATGAAGGAGGGGAAGTTTGAGGGCAGCTCACTTGAAGTCAAGACAAACCGCAAAGGTATAATGATCAAAACAGCTGGGTACTGTTGAAAGAACAAATGAGTGGATCAACGGAATAGAACAGAGAAAGCAGAAGTAACATAAATGCAGAAGAGGGCCTAAAATACAGACATCTGATGTTTAACAAAGGACTACATACAGTAATGGACAAAAAAGGAGACTTTCCAACAAATGGTGCTGGAATAATCAGACAGTCTCAAGTGGAAAAAAAAAACCCAAATGATAATAATTGAAACAGGGCTTACATTCTTCTGAACAATTAACTCAAAATAAACCATAGAATAAATGTGAAACACAAACCTATGAGCCTTATGACAATCATATTAAGAAAAATGTCTACAAGACCTTGGGTTTGGCATTGACATTTTTGGTTGCAACATCAAAGTTATGCTGTAGGAAACAAAGACTTGATGAAATGAAATTGTTGATATTAAAAAAAATTCTGTTCTGTAATAAGAAGCTGTCAAGAGAAAGAAATGACAAGCTCCAGAATGAAGGAAATATTTGACCTATGAGGTAAAGAACTGCTATCCAAAATATACAGAGGAAAATTTAAACTCAATAATTTGATCCCAGCACTCCAGAGGCTGAAATACGAGGATCACCAAAAGTTCAAGGCCAATTTGAGATTCAGAGTGAGTTCCTTCTCAGTCTAGGGTAAAGTGAGACCCTTACTCAAAAAAAGAAAAAAAAAAATCCATGGCAGCAACAAAAACCTCAATAATAAGAGTGTAAACAACATTACTAAAAATGAACCTAAGACATCAACAACTCACTTTACAGAGGTAGATCAGCATGAGATAAAACACTCTACATCCTATATTGCTGACTTGAATATATTCCCCCAAAACTCATATTAACACTTAATTACTAATGCTTTAGCGTTAAGAGGTGGGAGAGTTTAGGATGTGATTAGACCATGAGGGTTCTCTGCTTCATGAATGGGCTCATGTCCACATCTATCACAGGAGTGATTTTATTATCAAATCAACTGTTGTGGTTAGCTTCACATTGCTGGATAAACACCCAACCAAAAGCAGCTTATAGGAGTAAACTGATTATTTCAGGCTTACAAATTTCAGAAAAACACCATCCATGACTAAAAAAGCTGGCTCAGTTCCAAAGATCCAAGCAGAGGGACACCATCAAATAGCCAAAAACCACCAAAAAGCAGGAATATCCGGAGCTCCAAACTGCTTTCTACACATGTTAAGTACAGACTCAAGAAAACACGACTTAGGACTGCACACCAAGATCTGTCCCCAGTGACCTGCCCCTGTACTAGGGATCTGCCTATTAGGGCCTCAAGTTGCAAGCTCAATTTTGATAAAACATCTGAGTCAAAGGGGCCATATATTCGAACCACCACATTCTTCCCTGGCCCCCTAAGACTCATGACCATCACACAGTATAAATTTCATTCAATCCAACTTCAAAGGTTTCCCATAAACTTTACTAACTTTAATAACTCCCAAGTCACATCTAAGATTCAAGACTATTTCTTAACTGTGAGTCCTATAAAATCAAAACAAAGGCTGGAGAAATGGCTTACAGTTAAGGCATTTGTCTGTAAAGCCAAAGGATCCAGGTTCGATTTCCGAGGACCCATGTAAGCCAGGTGCATCTGGAGCTTATTTGTAGTGGCTGGAGGCCCCCGTGTGCCCATTCTCTCTCCCTCCCTCCCTCCCTCCCTCCCTCCTTCCCTCCCTCCCTCTCTCTCTCTCTCTCTCTCTCTCTCTCTCTCTCTCATACATAATGGCAGAGTAAACATTTCCATTACAAGAAGGCATAAGAAGGAAAAACTAGGTTAATGCAAACCAATAACCATCAAGTAAACATCAAACATCTTCAATTCCAAGTTCAACATCCATAACCAGTGAAAGTGTTTGGATTCCAATTCTGCCTTTCCATCTGGCCTGGTCACAGCCTGAGCAAACATCCCTCCCATGCCACCAGCACCCCATGCTCACCACTGCACAGTCCTCTCCTCGTATATCCAAAACATCTTCTGATACCCACAGCACACCATGATCCATCTTCACAGCTCCCTACAATAGCCTTATTTGGCCTCCAAACAGGGATGTATCCCTGCTTTGATTTATTGTATCTCAACAGTGACTAGAATCAGTTTATCTTCCTAGGATTGGGCCTCTATACAGGGACTTCAAATTGCTTCACACTGCTGCTCACGTGGCTCCTGGAATTGTGTGCACTTCATGACCTGCTACCCTACATTTTTCATGCTTCCAAAACCATCACCAGCAAACCAAATTTGTAAATCCAGGGGTGGGGGATAAACCTTGACCTTGAAGAGCAGCATACTCCTTCAGAACTATTCCTTTGAGTTATCTCCTTTAAAAAATAATTTGTATTCCTAATCATTGAGCCTTTCCTTGATGAATTTTACCCTCATAATTCTTTTCCATTATCCCAATGTAAAGCAGTTGGCTCACCCTTACTGGTGGTAATCAACTTGGAGCTTCAGTAACCTAAAGCCAATCCCTGTGGTTATAACTTTAAATATGCTTTAATTTTTCTGTGATAATCCTACAACCTTCATTTCTTTCTGTTATATACCTTCCACAAAGCACACCAGTCCATTACTCTTAAATTTACCCTTCCAAAAATTCTTAGGGTTTGGGCAGAACATAGCATCAGTACCCAAGTTCCAACAAGGTTCTCCACTTTCCCTTTCAAAGCTCCTTAGCCAAGCTTCCACATCCCACAATTCTCTCCACATTTAGCACTTTCAAACTCTCACCAGAATAGCCCACAAAACTTTACACTGTGAGGGTTCTCTGGTACCAAGTCCTTCCATAGTCCTCTAGCACACAAGTTACAAAAGACTAAAATCCACATGGTCAGACTCATTGAACCAACAACCCCACACAACTCCAAACTGCTCTCCACCAACCTTCAGGCTGGACTTGAAGATCTACCACCAGGAACATGGCCACTGTAACAGGGATCTGCCTACCAGGGGCTCAAGTTGCAAGCTCAATTTAAAAAAAAACAAAAAGCCTGCATCTGTGGGGCCATACATTCAAACTACCACACCATTAATTTTTTCTTGTTCTCTTTCAGCTTGCTTTAACTCAGTGCATGTGTCATCCACCTTATACTTGCCAGAATTATAAGAAATAAGCCCCTGTCCATCACTAATCACCCAGAATTTTTTTGTGTTTTGTTGAAGTAGTACAAAATGAATAGACATACATCATCAGAATGATCAGGGAAATACAAACTGAATTAACAATAATATACCACTACATACCAATTAGAATACCCAAAATCTAGAACACTGACATTAAAAATTGGTAAGGATGTAGAACAAGAGGAACACTCATTTATTGCTGGTGGAAATGTAAAAGGACAGTCACTTTACAAGGCAGTTTGAGAAATTCTTATAAAAATAAACACATTTACCATATAATTCAGCAACTGAATTCCTTGATATTTACCCAAAGGAATTAAAAACTTATGACCCCATAAAAGATTGTACATGGATGTTTAGGAAAATTTTTTGAGGTAAGGTATCACTTTAGTCCAGGCTGACCTGGAATTTACCATAATATCTCAGACTGACTTCAAACTCCCAGTGATCCTCCTATCTCTGCCTCCTGAGTGATGGGATTAAAGATGTGTGACACTATACCCAGCATAGTTAGAGAATTTTTATTCACAATTTCCAAACCTGAGAAGCAACTAAGATGCCTTTTAATAGAGTAATAAACAGTGAAACACCTAGACAAGGGTAATATTACCCATCACTAAAAGATACAAGTTACCAAATCATGAAAGACTCGGTAGAAATTTAAATTCACTTTACTGAGTACAGGAAGCTAACCTTAAAAGTCTATGAACTGTATGATTCCAACTATAGAACAAAATAGAAAAAATAAAACTAATGAGATTATTAAAAATTATGTGACTGAAAGAGGCCAGCACAGAGCATGGAATGAATAAGTAAAACACACAGGACACTTAAGGAAATATTTCTCTGTAAAAATACTATAGTGTTAAATATATATCATTATACCTTTGTGCAGATCACAAACTCTGTAACAACAACAGTGACCACTAGGCTGGGCATGGTGGCTTATGACTGTCATCCCAGGACATGGGAGGCCAAAGCAGGAGGAATATGAGTTCAAGGCCAGCTTGGACTACTTAGTGAGACCTTGTCTCAAAATAGCAGGGAGGGAGAGACAAAGAAAAAGAGAAAGAGAGAGAGCAAGTGTGTGCAATGTAATGCAATCCCTAGACTGATAATGAGGCATCAATGCAAGTTTGTTAATTTTATTTCTCTGTGAGATATTCCAAATACATAAAGATATATGTGAATCAAGTAGGAAAGTTTTGTGTTTTCCATGCAATTTTGCTATGAGTCAAAACTGTTATAAAAAATGGGGCTGAAGAGATGGCTTACCAGTTAAGGCACTTGCCTGAAAAGCCAGAGGACCCAGGTTCAACTCCCCAGGACCCATGTAAGCCAGATGCACAAGGGGGCGCACACATCTGGAGTTCATTTGTAGTGGCTGGAGGCCCTGGCGTGCCCATTCTCTCCCTCTCTCCCTCTCTCCCTCTCTCTCTCTCTCCCCCCTTCCTATTTCTATCTCTGTCTCTCTCAAATAAATAAATAAAAATATAAATATTAAAATAAATAAATAAAGTACAGGGAGGGACCATGCCTTATAGTGAAAAAATAAAGTCCATCTAACAGGCTTTGTAACATAAGCCTACAAACCCAGCTACACCAGAGGCTTATAAGTTACAGGCCACCCTGAATAATTTAGTGCAATAGTGTCTCAAAACAAAAATTAAAAATAAAAGTAGAAATAGAGATCAGTGGTACTACTTGCATGGATGAGGCCCTGAGTCAGTCCTCAGCTCCACAAAAAATAAAACCCATTTAAAAACCCACACGCCAACCTATCTGAAAAAAAAAGGTAAACAAATAAACTGTATAAGCCCATCTAGTGATCATCTATATAAGCCCATATAGATCATCTAACCTGTTGGCTGAATAACATTGTATAGCGGCTGTGGCAGATTGAATCAGATGTCCCGCATAAACTTAGGTGTTCTGAATGTTAGGTTTCCAGCTAATGGAGATTTGGGAATTAACACCTCCAGGAGGCAGTGTATTGTTGGAGCCAGGCTTACAGGTGTTATAGCCAGCTCCCCCTTGCTATGTTTGGCACACTCTGCTGTTTCTGTTGTCTACCTGATGGTGGCCAGGGGGTGATGTCCACCCCATGCTCATGCCATCATTTTCCCTGCCATCAAAGAGCTTCCATCTCGAGCCTGTAAGCCAAAATAAACCTCTTTTTTTTCCGACAAGCTGCTCTTGATTGGGGTATTTATACCAGCCATGCAAAGCTGAGTACAACAGTAATGTTGGTAACAGGAGTGGGGTTGCTGTTAGACATCTGACTGCCTTGGCTTTTGGAGCTGATTTTCAAGAGAAATGTGGAAGGACTTGAAACCTTGGCCTAAGAGACAACTTGCAATGCTGTAAGTACAACTTCATGGACTATTCTTGTCAGAGTTGAAAGACATGAATGTAGTAACAACTATGGACTGTGAGATTTGGATTGTGAGGGTGAGAAAAAGTTTTGCCTGGACCAACCAGGCTAGAAGCAGTTTGTAGGAGAGACTTGCTGTTATGGCTGTGTCCTGCGAAGTTGGCCAGGGTTGCTTTGCATAGAAACAGACTGGTTTGAGCACAGGGTATGGCACAGAAGGAAAAATTCAGGCCAAAATTGCTGCCTATTCAGCTGCAAGTGTATGAGAAATGACAACCGTTGAGATTGGGCCAGCTGAGCTGCACTAGGACAACAAGAAGAATGTAGACTCTTTTGGAGGGGTCTCAGTGCTCAAGGAGTGTCCTGTTCTCCAAGTCTGCTTTATTCCCACCAGGATTAACAAATTGGCACCCTATCTGGTATTATACAGTATATGAAGTGCAGGAGAGGGTCACTGAATTTGCAACACAGTCTTGTGTTTTAGAAATGGCCAATGAAGCAGTATGAAGCAGGCAATATGAAGCAGGTTTGATGTATGCCCGCATGCAGACCTGATGGAGCTGTGAGGATGAACCATGGATTGGAGTGGACACCCAGTGGAGATGCCAGGACCATTAGATGGCAGCCAAGGAGAGCTGCTGGCCCAAATGAAGTTTTCTTGGACTGTGAGTAGCCTAGCTGGAGGGGTAGAATTGGAACTCCAGAGACTTGTTACTGGTTAGAATTATTGAATTTTCGAGACTTGTTACTGACTAGAGTTGTTGGACTTGGAGCTACAGAGCTTGATGTTTGCCCTATCAAAATTTAGTATTGGCTGAATATTTATTTGCTATGCCTAATGCTATCATTTACAGTGTGAGTGTTTATTCTGTGCCAGTATGGGTTTGGGGAGGATTTTTTGTTATTAAGGCTCAGTTAAAAAAAGACCTTGTATTATGGGGATGTTTGAACATCATTAGGATTGATGAAAACTATGTGAGCTTTTTAAATTGGACTAAATGCATTGTATTTTATATCATGTATGGTTACCAGTTTATGGGGGCCAGGTGCGGAATGTGGTGGTTTGATTCAGGTGTCCCCCATAAACTTAGGTGGTCTGAATGCTAGGTTCCCCAGCTGATGGAGATTTGGGAATTAGTACCTCCAGGAAGCAATATATTGTTGGGGGTGGGCTCATGGGTGTTATAGCCAGCTCCTCATTGCTAGTGTTTGGCACACTCTCCTGTTCCTGTTGTCCACCTGATGTTGGCCAGGGGGTGATATCCACCCTCTGCTCATACCACCATTTTCCCTGCCATTATGGAGCTTCCCCCTCAAGCCTATAAGCCAAAATAAACCTCTTTTTTTCCCACAAGCTGCTCTTGGTTGGGTGACTTCTATCAGCAATGCAAAACTGACTGCAACACTGGCACAAAAGCAAATTTAACATACTAAGCCAGCTTTTCATGTGGCATAGAGTTAATATCCAGAATATATAACGTACTTTAAAAATCCATTTTAAATGGGAAAATAATCTAAATGGACATTTTGCAAGGGAATAAATATCAATGAGAAGCAAATATATGAAAATGGGACTTCAAGGTAAGATGAGAGATGAGAAGCTACCTCCATGTGACCCTGTGAAGAAGTCAGAATAAGAAAGACAGACTGTCATCCACAGGCAGAAAGGTAAAAAGTACGCAGCTGGGCAGTGTGAGGAAGAAGGACACAGGGGAAAGAAGGAAACTGTGACAAAGGAAAGTCTAGCCAGGTTGTCCTGGGGCAAGGGAGAGGCAGAAGCCTCACCCAAAAGTAGTTGGTGTTCTCCTTACTGTGTGCTGAGAGGGATTGAGCCCTTGTGAATAACTCAGTAAGAAGATCTCCAAACAAAACTAGAAACAATGTCCAACCTAACAGATGCACAAATGCGAACAAGAAACCCAAAGATCATTAAAGCCCAGGCAACACAACTTCTCCAAAATATCATAACTCCTTAACAACTAAACTCAAGGATATTGAAATCAGAACAATGCTAGGTAAAACCATCAAAAGTTTGCAAGTCAAAATGATTACTGACCTCAAAGAGAGTCAAGGACTAGGGAAGAGACAGAAATACAGAGGGAAAAGTTAGCAAAATGGGTGAGAAAGTCAGCAATATGGATGAAAAAGTTAGAAATGTTGGTAGCAAATTTAGAAAGAAGTTAAGATTCTTAAAAAGAAATAAATAAATGTTGGAAATTAAGAACTCAATGAACAAAAAACATACAATGAAAGCATCAGCAGAAGATTCAACAGAGGAGAAAAAAAATATTAGGGATGGAAGAAAAGCTCAAGGAAATACTACATCCAATATCAATAAAAAATAATTAAGCAGGAATAAAAAATAAATCCATACAACCTCAGCCACCCATTTTTCACCAATTATTTCAAGAATAAACATGTAACAAAGAATGAAACTGTACAAACACCCATTCAAAGTGGATCAAAGATTTTAAGACATGGTCTGAAGCCCTGAGACTCCTTGGGGAGAACGCATCAAGACATAGGGAAGGGGTTTCTGTAAAGGACTCTAGTAGCACAGGAAATAAGCCCTAGAAATGACAAATAGGATTGCATGAGATTTAAAAGCACAGCAAAGGAAACCAACCACTAGAAAAATAGAGACAGTTTCAGAATGGGAGATCTTTGTTAAGTATATATGAGAAGTTATTAATATCTAGGATCTATAAACAACTCCAAAAAGTTAAGCAGCAACAAAACAAATCATCCAATCAGTAATAGGGCTAATGAATTGAATCTATAGTTCTCAAAGGAAGAAATACAAATGATCCCTATATATGCAAAAAAGTATTTTATATCCTTAGGTGACATCAGGAAAATGAAATTAAATGGCAAATGCTGTAAGGATATGAAGAAAGAAGTACCTTTATACTCTGCTAGTGAGAATATAAACTGGTATAACCACTTTGGAAAATAGTATAGGAATTCTTCAAACAAAATCTAAAAATTAGGCTACAGAAATGGCTCAGTGGTTAAAGGTGTTTGCTTGCAAAATCTGATGGCCTAGGTTAGATTCCCTAGTACCCATATAACACCAGAACCACAAAGTAATGCATGCGTCTGGAGTTTGCAGTGGTAGGAACTTTGCATGTCCATAGTAACTCCTCTCTCTGCATCAAATAAATTATTTTTTTAAATCTAAAAAATAAAACAATCATGTGATCCAATTATACAATTCCTGCTCTATTCCCAAAGAATTCTAAGTCGGTACACCATGGAGATATGGAGAGTCTTACACAGCCATGGTTAGTTCTGTACTATTCACAGTAGTCAAGAAATAGAATGAACCAAGATGTCCATAAAAGGATGAATGGATAATGGAAATATGATTGTGTGTGTGTGTAATTTTGTTGACTATAAGGACTGTAAGGAATGAAATAATAACATTGGCAAGAAAATAGATGGAACTGGAGGTCATTATGCTGTGAAATAAGCTAGATTCAGACAAACATCACATGTTTTCTCTTATATGGAGAATCCAGACTTAAATTTATATATGCATATATGTAGAATATGATAAGAGGAAGGGGACTATGAGAGGGGAAGATGAAATCTGAAGAGAGGGGGGAGAAGAAAATGTAATGGATATATATGCTATAAAAGCAGAAGGAGGGACTATTTGCAAGAGAGTCAGGGACCAGCAAGAGGGTGAGAAGGGCTATGGGAGAAGGGAATGAATGAAAACAAAGCGTACTTTACTGATACATGTGAAAAAAGTCAAGTGAAGCCCATTACTTTGTATGTCAACTTTAAAATTTTATTTAAGAATGTTGGGTTTTTTTTTTTTTTTTTGGTTTCTTACTTTTTTGTTGCTGTTATTGTTGGTTTGGGCAGGGTCTTACACTAGCCCAGGCTAACCTGCAACTCACTCTGCAGTCCAGGCTGGCTCTGAAATCACAGAGAGCTTCCTACCAGTCTCCTAATTATACATACAGAAATATCTAACTCGCATATAAAACTTGGTTTTATAGGGCTCACAGTAAAGAGACTGTCAAGTGTCAGATGAGCCTTTGTTTAGAGTTTGAACTTTTGAACAGTTTTGGAACTGATTGCAAAATAAATAAAAATAAATAACCATGAGGATGCTTAGGTTAGACTGAATGAATTTTGCATTAAGAAATCGTCATGAGACCTATGGAGGCCAGGGACAGACTGCGGTGGTTTGAATATAAAATGCCCCATAGGCTCGTGTGCTTGAACACTTGCTCCCCAATGAACTGGTGCTATTTGGGAAGGTTGTGGAACCATGAGGAGGTGGAACACTGCTGGAGGAAGTGCGTCGCTGGGTACAGGCTTTGCGGTATTACCTTCCAGCCCTGCCTGCTGCTCTACTTCCTCCCAGCTGATATGACATGTAATGATGCTTTCCTCTTTCTGCCAGGCTTTCCTCACCGTGATGGACTCGACTTCTGGAACTATAAGCCCAAATAAACTTCCCTTCATAAGTTGCCTCTGGTCAGGCATTTAGTCACAGCAATGAGAAAGTAATGAACGTGTCCTCCCATCCAAGTTCTAAGCAGACCCAACCCTGATTAGCTTCTAAGACCAGACGAGCTCAGGTGTGGCTGGGATGATGTGGCCATCGGCCTAGAACATCCTCTATGGCTCTTCTGCCTTATTTCCTTTCAACAGGGTCTCTCACTGAAGCTGGCAGGCTCTGGTTTTCAGCTAGGATGACTAACCAGTGAGCCCAAAAGATCTCCTTGACTCCATCATCCTCAGTGCTGGGTTAAAGGCATCTGTGGCCACACCTGGCTTTTATGTGGGTGCTGCAAATGAACTTATCATAGTCGTGCAGCAAGAGCTCTGACCCACTAAGCCACCTCCTCATCCCAGGTTATGTGGGCTCTGACGAACAAACTCAGGTCTTTATGCTTCTGAAGCAAGCATGTTATTGACTGTGCTATCTCCCCAACCCTAAATGCTACTAGCATGTAAAGTTAGGCATGTTGGTAAAATATTTACAAAAGAAAAAGTAAGCTTAAATAAAGATCAAAACACTGATTGGATGATGACCTTAGATATTCCATTATATATACATACACCACTTAATACATTTAACTTCTAAACATTATAGAAACAAACATCAGGCATCACCATCAGAGTTTTGATTGTTTCCTTTTTGTTTCAGGGCATTAGGAACAGCTCTCTTGGAACTGGAGAGATGGCTCAGTGGTTAAAGTTACTTGATGGCAAAGCCTGAAGGTCAATGTTTGATTCCCCAGAACCCACATAAAGCCAGATGCACAATGTGGCACATGCATCTAGAATTCATTTGGAGTGGCAGGAGGTCTTGGCAGACCTATTTCCAATGTCTCTATCTCTTTGTTTCTCTCTCCCTCTCTCTCTCTCTCTCTCTCTCTCTCTCTCTCTCTCTCTCCCTCTCTCTCATAATGAAATAAATATTTATCTGGTTTTGTTGTTGTTGTTGTTGTTGTTGCTCATGGTAAGGTGTCACTCTAGCCCAGGCTGACCTGGAATTCATTATGCAGTCTCAGACTGGCCTCAAACTCAAGGCAATCCTCCTACTTCTGCCTCCCAAGTATTGGGATAATAACTCTCTTTCTTGATGACATGGATAGAGAGTTCCTTGTGATCTCACACATGATAAACTTCCCAACCTGAAATCTGAACTGAGCACCCTGAATTCTCAGACGTGGGCTGACAAAAGCTGGCTTTCTTCTGCACAAGAAGCAATTAATTTTCCTTTAAAACATTAACATTATCATAATGATAATTAACATTATCATATAATAACATTATATATATATATCATATATCATATATATATATATATATATGTAGTTCTACAGAAAAGACAGGTGTTGCAGTCAAGTTCACATTGCTGGCAGAAATCACTGGACCAAGAGCAGCTAATGGGAAAAACGGATTTATTATGGCTTACAGATTCAGGGGAAAGTTCCCTGATGGCAGGGAAAACAATGGCATGAGCAGAGGGTGGACATCACCTCCTGGACAACATTAGATGGACAATAGCAACAGGATAATGTGCCAAACACTGGCAAGGGGAAATTTGCTTAGGCCTGCCCTCAACAATACACCACCTCCAGGAGACTTTAATTTCCAGATTGCCATCAGCTGGGGAGACTAGCATTCAGAACACATACATTTATAGGGACACCTGAATCAAACCACCACATCCCGCCCCTGGGCCCCATAAACTGATAACCATCCATGATATAAAATGCAATGCATTCAGCCCAACTTTAAAAGTCCACATAGTTCATAACAATCCTAATGATGTTCAAACATTCTCATAGTCCAAGATTTTTTAACTAAGCCATAATACCAAAAACAAAAACAAAAAACATGATGGCACAGAATAAACATTCACACTGCAAAAGATGGCATTGGGGATAACAAAGAAATATTCAACAAATACAAAATTTAAACAGGGCAAACATCAAACTCTGTAACTCCAAGTCCAACAACTCTAGTCAGTGACAAGTCTCCAAGTCTACTAATTCTAACCAGCAACAAGTCTCTGGAGTTCAAATTATGCCCCTCCAGCTAGCCTAATCACAGTCCTGGAAAAGTTCATTGGGGATGGCAGCTCTCTTTAATAGCCATCTCATGGTCCTGGCATCTCCACTGGGTCTTCATCGAAACCCATAGTCCATCCTCAGGCCTCCATCAGGTCTCCATGCAGACATCCAGCAATGCTGCTTCACACTGCCCATGGCCATTTCCAAAACACAAGACCATGCTGCAAATTCAATGACCCTCTCTTTCCTGCATTTCTTTAATTCCATAATACCAGGTAGGGTGCCAATTTGTTAATCCGGGGCGGGGGGGGGGATAAAGCAGACGTTGAAGAACAGGACACTCCTTTAGCATTTAGGCCCCTTCAAAAGACTGCATTCTTTCTATTGTCCCAATGCATGTCAGTTGGCCCAGTCTCAATGGTTGTGATCTCTCATACAATTGTAGCTCAATAGGCAGCAGTTTGGGCCCAAAGATTTCATTTCTGTGCCAAATCCTTCTGCTCACACCAGTTCATTTCTATGCAAAGCAACCCTGCAAAAGTTCTCAGGACATGAGCATAACACCAAGCCTCTCCCACAACCTGCTTCTAGACCAGTCCAAGCAAAGATATTTCTCAACCTCACAAGCCAAACCTCACAGTCAAGTGTCCAGCAGCAATCCCATTCCTCTGGTACCAGTTTTACTGTTGCAGTCAGGTTTGTATTGCTGGCAGAAATCACCCGACCAAGATCAGCTTATGGGATAAAAAGGATTCATTTTGGCTTACAGACTCAAGGGAAAGCTCCATGATGGCAGGAGGCTTTAATTTCCAAATTGCCATAAACTGGGGACCTAGCATTCAGAACACATAATTTTATGGGGGACACCTGAACCGAACCACCACAACAGGAAATTCTGTTATTTTTATATTTGATTACATAGAGAATAAGTCCCAGGTCACTGCATAGACTAGGTGTTGTCTGTATGCGATGGACATACACACCTGTGCCTCCCGCATGCTGCCCACGTGCTTTTGTTTTCATGGTTGTTATTTCTACTGCAGTCTTAAATCTCAACATGAAAATAATGCAAGATTTTTGTTTTGTTTTCACTTAGGAATCCCCACCAAACAGGAAAGTGGAATCTATGCCAGTACTTTTACAGAATGTACACATCCAAACAGTATGTTGGGAGGATAAATGCAGGCACACATCAAGGCTGTTCATCACCAGGCTAACTCAGAAGAAAGTGGTCATAAATATCTGCAAGTCACACACCTCTGTAGATCCAAAGCTACTTACCTGGCTGACGTCAACAGAAGAGCAGCAATCAGTGTGTTCATCTGCATTTGGTTTTTAGTGTTAGATTCTTTTGTTCGGAAAACATTTCAAGAAAAAAACTTTAAAATCCATCCAAATAAACTGTAACATTTTGTTTCTTCTACAAGATCAAAATATTGATTGATCCATAAATACCGTCATCAGTATTGCTTATCTTGGGCATCCTGGGCATTCCAAGGACATCATGGTTCTTAAAGAGCTGGTGAATTTTCACTGCCTTCAGTGTATTCAGTGTTAGACTTCTAAAGACATTTCTTTCAAACTTGACCATGTCTTCTCACCACGTAGAATATCAAAGAAAACTGACTCCACTAATTCTTGCATAGTGACACCGTCAAGTTCAAACATATTTTAAAGAAAGAAATGCTCATTTGCATACAGCTTATTACTATACAGCTCTGGATCAGGTCAAATCATGTCTCTGAGTCTTCAGATTGAAGACAGACAGGAGGCAATGACAGGTAGTAGGGCAAGAATTAGACATATTACTGGCAACATAAACACATATACTACAATACTTCCTTTTAAGAAAATAAAAGGATTTTTTTAGATCAAAGGAGACTACTAAAGAAACACTTGAAACAATAAAGGTTTCAATATGAAATGTTATGGCATGTTGCAAAGACAATGTGCTAATGACAATGAACCTTACAGGTAAAACTGAAATAAAAGAGTGCATATTTTGATGCTTTATCACAAAATATTTAAGAAACAGCTTGGTGATAAATCTTTCTAGTGGTTGGGAATGCATTTGCATAAAGATGAAAACTCACCTTGACTTACTGAGATAGAAAAAAATAGATATATGAAGGAAGGGCTGGAGAGTTGGCTCAGCAGTTAAAGGTGCTTGCTTGCAAAGCCTCATAGCCTATGTTTGATTCTGTATTACCCACAAAAAAGACAGATGCACAAAGTGGTGCGTGCATTTGGAGTTTGTTGAAAATGTCAGGAGGTCCTAGACTGCCCATTCATTCTCTACCACTCTAGCCTCTCTCTCCCTGAAAATTAGTAAATAAAAAAAAATTTACAAAAATAACTGTGAACAGAAAAGTTAAAGAAGGACAGATAAAATAATCTCCAATAGGTTGTTTCTCTGGGATGTCAACTATTTTTTAATCTTCATATTTATGAAGGTTACTCTGTCTTGAGACACAATAAGGAAATAAAAGAAACTGAAGGCATGACCTTTGACTTCGACATGATTGTAATTTAATTGAAAGACAATGATTGAGCCTTGACAGAGGACCGTAAAGGATGATCAACATATGCTAAAGACAGCATCAGAAACTGCAGAGATAGAATGAATTTCAGATAGTCAAATCAAAGCAGATCTCTACCTACCTAAGACAGCACAAAAAAGGCAGACTCCAAATAGAAATAGTCATAAACATGAAAAACACAAAAGCACAGAGAGAATATTTAGCAGTGTGTCTTAAACAGTATGTCAAAAAAAAAGAGGAAATCTAAAAAACATGGTTACCTCTGGGAATGTAGCAGGAAGGGGATGGTCAAGATGAGAGGGGATTAAAGGAACTAAAACTTGAATGGCTAAGGGATTTGGATAAATTAGTACTCTGCATGCAGGTGGTTTTATTTTTGTTGTTTGTTTGTTTGTTTGTTTGTTTGAGACAGGGCTTCATGTATCTCAGGCTGGCCTTGAAATAACTAGGTAGCTAAGGATGACTTTGACATGATGACCCTCCTCTCTCTACCTCCTCAGTTCTGGCATGACAGGCATGCATCACCACACTTGGGTTAGGAAATGCTGAGGATATAACTTGGGGTTTCATGTATTCTGGGCAAGCATTCTCCCCACTAACCTACATCCCCAGCAGTACACAAGCCTTCTGACATTGAGTACACTGTGGTGGTTTGAATGTATAGCCGCACAGACTGAGGCAATTTTTTAATTAAGATTGACCTTGCAACATGAGTCTCCAGGGGGTGGAGTCCTGCTAAGGAAGAGGAGGGGTTACTGGGGCTTATCTTTCACTATAGCCCTACTAGGTCCAGTCAGAGCAGTCTGAGCTATGATGTTGCTGTTTGCTGGCTGTTGGGTCCTTGCTGGTGTTGGTTTTGCTCTCACCGCTGTGGATGCATTCATGGAAGTGAGCAAGTTTTATCCACCATCAGTGGTGTTCCCCTGGACTCTGTGAGCCTGAAATAAACCCCTTCCTCCCATAAGCTGCTTCTGGTAGGTTTTATGCAAGAGCTCTTTCACAACTGAGCATGAATCTAAGGAAAAGCTGACAGTGAATCCACTCAATGGGCAGGAAATGGAGAGCTTGTCAGGTGAGCCCAAGAGTGTATGCTTTCCCATGAAGCAAAAAGATAGATGTTGCTGTGGGGCTTGAGAGTAAGTGTCAGCACTCAAAAGGGCTCCCTGGGTGAAAGAGGGGAGATGTCTTCAGAGCCAACGGGATGTGGGAAGTAAGGTACAAATGTTTTTGGATGAAACTCAGAGAAGCGGGTTTAGAGAAGACAGACTTACAGATGATACATCTTAGCTTCATGGAATTAATGAAAAATTTGAGGGGTGGGATGTGCTGGACCAGAAGACAGGGAAACTTCTCAAGTCAGGAGCAGAGGTTGTGTTTTCAAAGCCAGACTGTGTCCTTCAGATGTTCAGAACAGAGATACTTATAGCAGAGAGTTTTAATATTTCTATTTTCTTAGTAAAAACTAAACTCTAACAAAAGGATGTCAGAGCCTTTTCATCAGGTGGCAAAGTGGAGACAAAGGCGGTTCTAATAAGAAGGAGGGAAAGTTGAAGGAGGTGAGCAGAGATGCAGCAGCAGCAGGTACACGGAGGTGATTCTGGACCGGGGGTCCTCATGCCTGTGCAAGATCTTCAGAGAAAGTAATGCATTCAAAATGAGAAAAACCCTTCTGAGCATCTTAGAAAGAAAAAGAAACCCTCAGGAAGTGAATTTCTCAAATCATAGAGAATAGGAAGACAAGAAGAACACAATGTTTCGAACACCTCAGAGCATCAAAAGGAAGATAAGGGCTGGAGAAATGGCTTAGCAGTTAAGCGCTTGCCTGTGAAGCCTAAGGACCCCAGTTCGAGGCTCGATTTCCCCAGGATGCACGTTAGCCAGATGCACAAGGGGCACATACGTCTGAAGTTCGTTTACAGTGGCTGGAGGCCCTGGCACACCCATTCTCTCTCTCTCTCTCTCTCTCCTCTCTCTGCCTCTTTTTCTCTCTGTTGTTCTCAAATAAATAAATAAAAATAAAACAAAAACAATAAATAAATAAAACTTCAAAAATCACTTGTCTAACTTTATAAAATAAAATAAGAGAGATGAATAGAGACACGTGGTTCAATCAACACACAAGCCCACTGCTTAGGATAGACCGTTATCCCTTAGCATCTCCTCTGCTGCTAATATGTTTTTGAAGAAATTCACCATTCCAGATGGCTCTGGCACATGGAGGTCAGGAGTAAGTATAATTTCAGAATCCTTGGAATGTAAAGCTGGAAGAAAAACTCAGTGACCACAGGCAATCTGTATAGGCTGGGATCTGAGAAACTACTGATACACACATCACTAAGCAAGCTTTCAAAGAAGAAACTTTTGACTTGTTCATTCAGGTGACCAAGGAATTTCAAAGCAATTTAAGGAATATTTCTTTACCAATTACGATACAGTCATATAATGGACTTCTGTGCCACAAGTAAAACACATGAAAATAAGGGAATAGCATTCATACATACACATAAAGTATTTCAAAGAAAATTGTGCACACTGGTTTCATCTGAGAGACTTTAGCAGCTAAGAAACAGGAATAGATGAGAGACTTTTTACAGGATACATTACTTTCTTTTTTTTTTTTTTTTTGAGGCAGGGTCTCACCCTAGCCCAGGCTGACCTGGAACTCACTCTGCAGTCCCAGGCTGGCCTCAAACTCACAACAATCTCCCTGCCTCTGTCTCCTGAGTGCCAGGGTTAAAGGCTTACACTACCACACCTAGCTTATGACACATTTTTATATTATTATTTTATTATTTTTAATACTTATTGAACTCTGAATTATATTAATTTGTTGTCACTTCAAATAATGAATAAAATATTGAGATAAATGTACATATTTATATTTACCATTTTCCTGAAATATAACAAAATATACCTAATACTAATACAAAAGAAAAAAAAAATAATCAAGAGACATAGATTTAAAATAAGATAAGGAAAAGGAGAAGAGTAATGTTGAGAAGTGAGTGCAGCAAATGTATGCACAGATTCCTGTGTAGCTCCAGGACTATGCACTGGGTATCAAAATTAAAGCAGAAAACAGAATCAAATGTCTACAATGAGCTGACGAATCAGAAGAGAACCAGCTTGCAAAATTTCTCACAAATATCCATCTAAAGTAGACACTTCCAGTACCCTCCACTACAGTTCCAAGGAACTTATACTTAGCATCGTGGGGATTTGTGCCATATGGGACTACCTGTGGCTTTCCCTCTAGGGACGTTTTTCAGCTTCTTTATGACAGGGATCATGTCTCATAATGGCTCAGAACCCCAGACAGTAACTAACACTAATGAGCTGGTCATATAGAAAACAATTCTCACTGATTTACCCAATGAGGAGGCTGAGGATGTTACCTAACTGAGATGAAAAAAAAAAAAAAAAGAAGTCATACAACATTCTCAGTGAACTGAATGAGATTTCCATCTCAGAGTCGCTCTCTATAGGTGATTTAACCAGACAGGATGTGAATGGAGAGAAGGGGCAGACAGACAGAATAGCAGATTTCCAATGGTCTCAATTGATCTGAGGCAAATCATCATCTTAAAAATGAAGAAGTACTACTTCAGGAGTGTCTCAAACAAGGAGACAGGAGGATAAGAAAGAGAAGACAAGAAGCACAGAAAGGATCCTCAATCCACCTTCTAAGGCTTTACAACCTCAGCCTATTTGTAGCAAAAACACACTGGCTATTTATGACTGAAGGAAACGCGCCATCTCTGGTGGGAGGCAAGAAGAGAGAAGCATCATTCTGAGTCCTGTCTACATTCAACGGGAATACACTGAATGTTGTTGGATGCTATATGAGACAGTGTTCCTTGCAGATCTGTTGTTATTGCTTGATTTTCTCAAATCCATCTATGCCATGTTCAACTAACACAGAAACAACCAGACTATACCACAGCAAAAGTTCATTATACCAATACCAAAACCTAAGATTAAATAACTCAACTTTTAATCAAGTAGCCAAGTTCGGGTTTTACTATTTGTTTAACATTTTGTGTTTTTTTTTTTTCTCAATGTCCTGACATTAGTTTTCCAAGTGAAAACCATCAGTTTTTACTGTTTTAGTAACACATCCATTCACACTGCAAATGCTAACCATCTATAATATACAGATACTGTTCTGTCCTCAGAGTCACAATGATTCACATGAATTCAGAAAGCCTAGCAAAGGGGCTGTAGAGATAGTTCAGTGTGTAAAACATTTGCCATGAAAACATGATCGAAACTTGGAGCGCCAGCACCCACACAAAATGTCAGGCGTAGTAGCACGCGCCTGTAAACTCAGTGCTGGGGAGGCAGACGGAGGATCCCTGAGGAGCTTGTCTAGTCAAATTGTGAGCTCTGTATTCGGTAAGAGATTGTGTACCAAAGGAACAAGGTGAGGGCTAGAGAGATGGCTCAACACTTAAGGCTCTTGCCTGCAAAGCCTAATGACATGAGTTCAATTCCCCAGTAACCAATTTAATGCCAAATGTACAAGATGGTACATGCGCATGAGTCTGGAGTTTGCAGTGGCAAGAGGCCCTGGACGCCCATTCTTGCTCTTTCTCTATCTGCCTCTTTCCCTCTCTCACTGTCTCAAATAAATAAATATTTTAAAAAGAATAAGGTGGAAAGTGATAGAGGAAAACACCAACATTGACCTCTAGCGTGCACACAGGTATGTATGCACACTTGCACAGTCACTGCTGCCACATACAAACATGGGTGCACACACACATGCAAGCGTGCACATACCCATATGCACAAAAAAATAAACACCTACTAAAGAACTAATGGGGAGCATGGTATTTCAGGGCAGGAAAACTTTACCTTATCTTTTTTTAAAGTTTATTTTTATTTGTTTATTTCAGAGAGAGAGAGAATGCACACACCAGGGCCTCCAGCCACTACAAATGAGCTCCAGATGCATGTGCTACCTTGTGCATCTGGCTTAAGTGGGTCCCGGAGAATTGAACCTGGGTCCTTTGGACTTGCAGACAAGTGCCTTAACCACTTAGCAATCTCTCCATACCTCCCCTGTTTTAACTTAGGGATTTTATGTTAATGAAACATTTATATAGCAATATTCATAGAAACTAGATGTTTCTTTATTTCAAAAACAATAGACTTAATCCCTGTAAAGTAACTAAGCTGATGCTGACTTGTAGCACTCACTTGACTCTTACCAAGAGAATACAATATCAGCCCACCATGACCTTTGTTTTCACATCTGTGCATTCAATTCAAAACAGACCAACAGTATTTGGAGAAACAAAGTCCAGAAAGTTCCAAAAGCCAAAACTTTCCCACAAAGCTCTATGCTGAATCAATGGGAATGGGGTGAAGTGTAGGCACTGTATTGTAACCTGAAGATAATTTACGACATATAGGAGGATGTGCACAGGCTCTGTGAAAAACCACACCATTGTATACAGAGGTCATGAGTATTCACAGGCATCCTAGAACCAACCCTCTGAAATCTGAGGGCAACTGTACTGATTTGTTCACAGATGCTGACTTTCAAAGCTTTCTTTGAAGAGTAAATTTTATTTTTCATCATCAAAACATTCCTGTCAAGGAGTTAATAATGGTTATTAATAGAATTTTGCATGTTCAGCACATTTCACAACTTCCAAAACATTTCCTTCCACAAATACTATTAAAGGTCACATGTGGTCACCACTAATCCAGTAGAGAATGCAGACTCAGTATGTTGACTTCTAGGTGCGTATGGGTGCAATATCATTACTATGATTTCCATGGATCTCATGGCAACCTGAGGCCAAGAGGAGTCACAACACTGACAGTCAGCAGTCATCACACTCATCAGACAAGAAAAAAATTGGTGGCTAAGCGTCCCAATATAACTTCCTCACAAGCCAACACGCTTGAATGGTCAGGTTCCACCACTGCATGAGCTTATGTTCTCTGGAGAGTAAAGCACACCTTGTACCACTCAGTACCTTAGGATCCTCACCTCCTTGTCCTCCAGCCAAAGACCTTCAATCCTTCCTGGGAAACAGAACAACCCTCTTCTCTCATCCTCTGTTGCCAATATATAGAGTCAAAAAGCAACCAGCAATTTTTCTTTCCTAAAGAGCCAACTTCCCTGAGTGATGCACTTCAAAAGAATCCAGGTTTTTAAATTTTTGTCATGTCAGAGGTGAGGCACTGAGTGAGTACAGTGCTTATCCTGAACCTGCATTTGAGCTCCGGTGCCCATGTAAAATGCTGGGCGTGGTGACACATGCCTGCAATCCCATCAGGCAGAGGGAACGTATAAAGGATAAGTTCCTTCAGTCATGCTGAGACTCTCAAGTGATCACGTTTCCCTGGAGGGACTAGCAAAAGCCTGTAAGCCTATCTTGAGTACAGCACACGTAGAGAAGGTCCAGTGGGTCTCTCTAGGAGCAGAGGTGCACAAAAGCAGTGAGGATGAGGATCTGGACAAGTCAGCAGAGCCTCAGAAAGATGCCTCCAGCTCTCACTCCTTACCACACACACACACACACACACACACACACACACACACACACTGAGCCTGGCCCAACTTCACCCTGTATAGATTCTAGCCTGGTGATTCCAAAAACACTCGGCAGGTCCAGGACTCTCAGGTCCCACAGCTATGCCACGGGGTCTCCTTCTACATGAGAAAACTGAGTGTACCACACAGGCTTACCTCATAATGGGCCACGCGCTGGGATTCAGATATCAGTTGAGCACTGCACACTTTGCAGTAACTGTCTGTAAATAAATCCTGATCAATATCGGAGGACTTCATCAGGCTAAAAAACAAAAAAATCAGCAGAAAAAAAATGTAAGTGCATTGCTCTAATACTAATGAACAACAATACCATGTGAAAAGCTAGGATCTCTGCAACCAATCTGAAGAAGGCAACAACATGGTAAGACTCTCCAAACTGTGATGTTGCCATACCAACTAACCATAAGCTTATAGTTTATTGTTTTCTTATAAATAGCTGTAGGGCTGCTGCAACTCAAAAAATTAAAGAATCCAGCTTTAGTGTCTCTGATTGAATAAACCAAACTCATGTCTAATTCTTATCAAGGACTTGTATGAAAGGGTAATAATACACAAGATATATACATATATATATATATATATGTGTGTGTGTGTGTGTGTGTGTGTGTGTGTGTGTGTATGAGAGAAAGAGGCAGTCAGCGAGAAAGAAAGAGAGAGAGAGATTGGGCACACCAGGGCTTTGAGCAGCTACAAACTCCAGATGTTTGTGCCATCCTGTACATCAGACTTACATGGGTCCTGTGGAATTGAACCTAAGTCCTTTGGCTTTACAGGCAAGCACCTTAACCACTAAGCCATCTCTATAACCCACAAGATATATGCTAACAAAGTGCCAAGTATCTAATATATGTAACAGCAGAAGTAGGTCAAAAGGATCCTGATACATCCATTCATTAGAAGTTGAAATGGCTTCCAAATTCAAAAGAAGGTTCAAAACAGGTATGTACCATATCATGCTGAACTTGTTTGAAAATATATATGTGGATAGGAAAACATTACAAGCTTTAACAAAATTTAAATAGCAGGTATCTTTTAGAAACTATAGGTAATTACTTTGTAATATTTTGGTTTTTAAAAATAACTACCATCAGGGGGACCCCCACTGCCATGGTTCAGGCACACAGTGACATCAAGCCATCCTCCCTCCCCCACCCCAGGCATTGGTGCTGGGGAGCCTGCACTGCTTTGGCTTGGGTACACAGTTCCTCCAAATCATTCTCCCTTCCCTTCCTTGGCCATTACAGCTAAAATATACACACCTCATTAGTTTGAGCATACAGTTACCTCCAAGTTACTTTCCTTTACCTTTACATGGTAGCAAAGATTTTGTCCTCGGAGCTGGGAGACCTGCACCATATTAGATGGGGTATATAGTTGCCCATGGAATTCTACCTTCCCTTCTCCAGATGTCTGACCAGGGTTCCTGTCAATGGAGCTGGGGTCCTACATGAGTTGGGACACAGCTGAAGCTAAGCCAAGGTCACCTCAGCTACTGCATCCACAAAACACCGCCAAGTATCTCCAAGACTGAACTCCAAGCGGCACAGAGCAGAACAAAGGCAGGTGAACAAAAAGAAATCCCAAATACCCACTTCACATGTGTGTGACAAAAAGACTTGACCCACACACTATATTTCAATACATATGGCTCAATGGAAAACGGGTAACATGAAAACCAAGCTGATATGTCTTCCCAAAGAACTACTAGTCACAACCTAGCAGACCACCCCCTTAAGGGGAACTTAGAGGAAATTCCAGGAAAGGAACTGAAAGGAATTATGAATCTGTACAAAGAACTCAAAGAGGACATGGATAAATGCCTGCGTGAAATCCTGGGTGAATACAAAGATGACACAAATAAATGCCTGAATGAATTCCAAGAGAACTCAAAGAGCTACATAATAAGGAAGTCAAACCTAGATAGAAAAATAGATTTTCATACAAGAATAGAAATACTGAAGAATAGCAAAACTAAAATGAAGCTGGAAATGAAAAGTTCAAGTAAATAATCTCCTCCAATAGAATGGATTAAGGAAAGACAGAATATCAGGCCCTGAAGACAAGGTACAAGAAGTGGATCAGTCAGTCAGAAACAATTACGTTAAAGAAAAGTTCAAAATATACATAAACAGAATACCATGAAAAGACCAGTGTTCAAATAATCAGTCTAGAACTTCATACCAATGACACAGAAAATATTTGCAATAAAATTATAGAAGAAAAATTCCCAAATAAAGCAAAAGGGATACCCATCCAGATAGAGTACACCAACTAGACAAGACCAGAAAAGACACACTCCACCTCATGTTATAGTCAAAGCACTAAATTCACAGAACAAAGGAAGGGTATTGACAGCCACAAGAGAAAAACATCTAGTCATATATAAAGGAAATCCTATCAGAATAGCACCCAATTCTTCAATGGAAACTCTAAGAGTTAAAATAGCATGGCGTAATGAACTTCAAGTACCAAGAAGTCTATAGCTGCCAATTCAAACTACTATAACCAGCAAAGTTACCTCTCATCATAGAAGGAGAAAGAAAAGTTTTCCACTGTAAAAGCAAGCCAAAGAAATTTATGACCACTAGCCAACTATACCAACAATACAGAAAATATTCCATCAAGGAGAAAAATGAACACATTAAAGAGAATACAGGAGGGAAAAATAATAAAGAATGCTACAATAGTTTTTAAGCCAATGAAAACTAAGAAAGTATCACAAAATCATCCACATGTCGAGATTAACTCACATTTTTCAATAATAACTCTAAATATTAATGGTCATAATTCCCCAATCAAAAGAAAAGAGGATCTATTCTTTCTCTGTCTTCAAGAAACTCTCTGAACAGTCAAAGATAGATATTACTTTAGGGTAAAAAGATTGAAAAAAAATTCCAACCAAAATGGTGTCAGGAAAAAAGCAAGAGTCGCTATTCTAATACCTAACAAAATGGACTTCAAACCAGAATTAATCAGAAGAGATAAAAAGGTCACTTCATATTGACTAAAGGAACAATCCACCTAGAATACGATATAATTCTAAATATAGGCACTGGATACAGGTGCACCTAATTTTATAAAACAAATACTTCCTGATATAAAGTAAGAGTAACTTCAACACCTTACCTTCACCAATAGATAGGTCATGTGGACAAAACAATAAGTAAAGAGCCACTGGAGCTAAATGATGAAGCTGTAGAGAATACACATTATTCCCAGAAGCCCATGGACCTTCCTTTAGAATGGATGACACATGAGGACACAAAGTAATTCTCAACAAATTTAGAAAAGCTGAAATCATTTCTTATACTTTATCTGAACACAATGAAATAAAGAAGAAAATGCACAGATTCATTGAGATTAAACAACATAGTATTGATCAATGATTGGTCATTGAGGAAATCAAAAATTTACAGAACTGAGTGAAAATGAAAACATAACATACTAAAACCTATGGAAAAAAATAAAAGCAGTCCTAGAAGGAAATTTTCTAGCTTTAAACGCCAATATTACAAACAGAGAGATCTCAACTCACAATTGAATGATGCACCTGAAGACCCTGGACAAACAAGACCTTAAAGTACTAGAGAAAAAGAAGTGATTAAAATCAAGGAAGAATCTAAAGAAACAGAAACAACAACAACAAAAAAAATCAAATAACTGATGAAACCAAGAGTGATTAAGATCAAGGAAGAATCCAAAGAAACAAAACCAACAACAAAAAAAAATCAAATACTGATGAAACCAAGAGTTGGTCCTTTGAAAAGATAAACAAGGTTGACAAATGCTTAGCAAGATCAATGAAAAGAAAGTGAAATAGTATTAATAATGAAAAAGTGAGACATTGCAACAGATACCAGTAAGACTGAAACCACCATATAGCATATTTCAAAAACCTGTATTCCACCAAATTGGAAAATCTAAAAAAATGGATAGATTTCTAGATGCACATGACCTACCAAAGCTAAGCCAAGATGAGATGAATAATATGAACAGATCTATAACAAGAAATGCATTTGAAGCAATACTAAAACATCTCCCAACAAAAAGAAAATCCAGGTCCAGATGGACTCACTGCAGAATCTGCCAGAACTTTAAATAAAATCAAAACCACTGCTTCTCAAGTTATTCTATAAAATAGAAAAGGAAGGAACACTACCTAAATCCATCTACAAAGCCAGCATTACACTAATACAAAGACCAGGTAAAGGGCTGGAGAGATTGCTTAGTGGTTAGGGCACTTGCCTGCAAAGCCTAAGGACTCAGGTCTGATTCCCCAGTACCCATGTAATCCAGAATCACAATGTGGCACATGGGTCTGGAGTTCATTCACAATGGCTAGAGGCCCTGGCATACCCATTCTCTCTCTCTCTCTCTCTCTCTCTCTCTCTCTCTCTCTCTCTCTATATATATATGTATATGTATATGTATATATATACTTTTTTTTCTCTTTCTCCCTCAAATAAATAAATTTTTAAAATAACAAAAAAAGGTAAGAACAAAACCAAAGCAAAACAAACAAACAGAAAATCTTGTAGACAAATATACTGAAAAGGAAATCAAGGAAGTAGTTCCATTCATAATAGCCACAAAAAAATTATATTCAGAATATCCCTAACTAAGGAACTGAAAGATTTCTTCAATGAAACTTTAAAACACTGGAAAACATATTGAGGGAGACTCCCAAAGATGAAAAGATATCATGATTGTAAATTAGAATTAATATTGGAAAAATGGCCATCCTACCAAAAGCAATGTACAGATTCAATGCAATACCAGTTACGATTTCAGTACCATTCTTCCCAGAAATAGAAAAAAATATATTTAAAATGATACTGGGAAAACTGAATATCTACTTTTTAAAAATATTTTGTTATTTATTACAGAGGAGGGCAGACAGAGAGAATGAGTATGGGCACTCCAGGGCCTTCAGCCACTATAAATGAATTTCAGACACATGTGCCAGTTTGTGCATCTGGCTTTACATGGCACTAGGGAATTGAACCCAGGCCTGTTAGGCTTGACAAGCAAGCACTTTTAACCATAGAGCAATTTCTCCAACGTCACAGAATAATGAAATTTGACCCTCATCTTTCACCCAGCATAAAAACAAGTCCAGATGTATCAAGAACCTCTGAAAAACTATGAATTGGGTAATAGAAAAAGCATGACGAACACCTGAAGATACAGACATAGGGAAGTACTTTCTGAATGGGGCTCTAATAGCCCAGGTAATAAGATAAACAATCAATAAATGGAACCTCATGAGCTGAAAAGATTTTGTTCAACTAAGGAAACCAACAACTGAGTCAAAAGGCAGCCTACAGAATGGAAGAAAAAATTTGAGAACAACACACCTGACATAGGATTATTATTCAGAATATACATAGAACTTTAAAAACTAAATTTAAACAAATAAAACAATCCAATAAAAATGGGTTTGGGATCTGAACAGGGAATTCTCAAAAGAAAAAAGTACAAATGGCTAATAAATATTTTAAAGTGTTCAACATCTTAATCTATCAGGGAAGTACACATTGAAACTACTTAGATATTCCACCTCACTCTAGTCAGAATGGCTATCATCAAGAAATCAAATAAATGGCAATAAATGCTGGTGAGGATATGGAGAAAGAGAAATTTTTATTCACTGTTGATTGATGTATAAGCTTATGCAGGCATTATGGGAATCTGTATGGAGGTTTCCAAAAAAGCTAAAAATAGATGTATCATATGACCAAGCCATACCAATCATGAGCATGTACCCTAAGGACTCTACACTGCACTATATAGATATTTGCTCATGCATGTTTACTGCCACTGTATTCACAATACTAGGAAATAGAACCAGCCTAGATTCTCAAGAGAAGAATTGATAGTGAAGATGTGTTAAATATATAATAGAACTTTATTCAACTGTAAAGAAAATGAAATAACTAAATTTGCAGGAAATTTGATGGATCTAGAAAATAGTATAAGTGATGTAACCCCAAGCCCAGAAAGACAAATAAGGCATATTTTACCTAATCTGCAGATGCTAACTTTGAATTTCTAGGTTTGTATTTAAGTTGATGTAAAAGTTAGTAGAAGCCAGAAAGCTAGGGAGGAACCATGATGGGGCAAGAAGCGAGAGCTCAAGGGGATGGGATAGCAGGTACGTAAGTAGAAGGGTGGAATACTACAGGAGAAAGAGTTTAAATGTAGTCAGAGGAGAAGGATAGAAGAGAAGAGAGGGTGGGGGAGTGTTAAGCAAAACTAAAAGACATTATGAAAATGCCATGGAGAAAGCTACTTCCTTGTTAGCTAAATAGATTTTTTAATATATTTTTTTAAAAGAGAGAGAAATTGAGAGTCTGGACAAAAGAACCCTGAGGAGGTGGATAATGCTGCTCAGAGAAGCTGTAGATTGTTACAGGAAAATCTGAGGAATATCTCCCAGTGATTGTTGATCGGGAAGGTACCTGAGATCCCCAAAACAATAAAGGTTATTACCAACACCATCGGTTGCCCATTGGAACTAGATAATAAGTTCCTGTTGCTGAAGAAACCACATGCTTTGGTTGCAGAACACTAAGAAATCAAGCTGCAACTATGCTAGAAGCCTCAACCCTGCTGGTTAGCAGTGTGGTGGTTTGAATAGAATAGATGGCCCCCAATATATTCAGTTGTTTATTTGTTTGTAGTTTGCATCTGCTGCCACCTGGCTGGAGGCAGTGTCACTGGGTGGATCTTAAGGTGTGGTGGAGAGTTTCAGATTTCAATCTAAAGATATGCAAAGTGTGCCTAGCAAGAGTTCCTGGAGTGTGCTGTGCTATGTGGCTTTTGGATTTTAGGCTTGTGCTTCTCTCTCTCTGCTTAGTCCTGTGAAGGCAGGCCAGCTTCTTCTGCCACTTATGGAACTTCCCCTGGATCTGTAGGCTTCAATAAATATCCCTTCCTCCATTACTGTGCCTGGTCCAGAAGTTCATATCAGTGAACCTGAAGCTGTCTGCTACAGCAGTCTTGGTGCTAGAAATGCTATACAAGCTGCTGGGGAAGAAGTCCTCATTAGTCTTACCCAGGGTTGAATCTACCATACACTATGCACAATGACCTAGTCAAATAAAATGTGCTCACTGGTATAATACTGGCAGGACTCTGGCGGGGGGGGGGAGAGTAACCAACTTATTTTTCATTGGATTGGAGGCCTGTTCCATGAGAGAAAACTTAAGCCTGGTACTGAAAACACAGCCCAAACCGGTTTCAAAATCCATCCTAGGTCCCCGTGAATAAGAAAGTGACATGTCAAAATGTGTCTTAACAGTGAAGGGTCATGTTATCACCTAAAAATGCACCCCAGTGCATCAGAACTCCCACAAACTCCACTGCATTTCACTTTGTCCCTACTAAGCAAAAAGCAAAGCCTGTACCAAAAGCATTACATGGAGAGGCCCAAGAATGCCAGAAGACAGTGAATGGAGAGGTCAGGGAATCTCAGACGACACTGCATGGAGAGGTCAGGGAATCTCAGACGACACTGCATGGAGAGGTCAGGGAATCTCAGACGACACTGCATGGAGAGGTCAGGGAATCTCAGACGACACTGCATGGAGAGGTCAGGGAATCTCAGACGACACTGCATGGAGAGGTCAGGGAATCTCAGACGACACTGCATGGAGAGGTCAGGGAATCTCAGACGACACTGCATGGAGAGGTCAGGGAATCTCAGACGACACTGCATGGAGAGGTCAGGGAATCTCAGATGACACTGCATGGAGAGGTCAGGGAATCTCAGACGACACTGCATGGAGAGGTCAGGGAATCTCAGACGACACTGCATGAAGAGGTCAGGGAATCTCAGATGACACTGCATGGAGAGGTCAGGGAATCTCAGATGACACTGCATGGAGAGGTCAGGGAATCTCAGACGACACTGCATGGAGAGGTCAGGGAATCTCAGACGACACTGCATGGGGAGGTCAGGGAATCTCAGACGACACTGCATGGAGAGGTCAGGGAATCTCAGACGACACTGCATGGAGAGGTCAGGGAATCTCAGACGACACTGCATGGAGAGGTCAGGGAATCTCAGACGACACTGCATGGAGAGGTCAGGGAATCTCAGACGACACTGCATGGAGAGGTCAGGGAATCTCAGACGACACTGCATGGAGAGGTCAGGGAATCTCAGACGACACTGCATGGAGAGGTCAGGGAATCTCAGACGACACTGCATGGAGAGGTCAGGGAATCTCAGATGACACTGCATGGAGAGGTCAGGGAATCTCAGACGACACTGCATGGAGACGTCAGGGAATCTCAGACGACACTGCTTGGAGAGGTCAGGGAATCTCAGATGACACTGCATGGAGAGGTCAGGGAATCTCAGATGACACTGCATGGAGAGGTCAGGGAATCTCAGACGACACTGCATGGAGAGGTCAGGGAATCTCAGATGACACTGCAGTGGAGAGTCAGGGATCTCAGACACACTGCATGGAGAGGTCAGGGAATCTCAGATGACACTGGCATGGAGAGGTCAGGGAATCTCAGATGACACTGCATGGAGAGGTCAGGGAATCTCAGACGACACTGCATGGAGACGTCAGGGAATCTTAAACAACACTGATTAGAGAGGTCAGGGAATCTCAGATGACACTGCATGGAGAGGTCAGGGAACCTCAGACGACACTGCATGGAGAGGTCAGGGAATCTCAGACGACACTGCATGGAGAGGTCAGGGAATCTCAGACGACACTGCATGGAGACGTCAGGGAATCTCAGACAACACTGTATGGAGAGTCCTGGGAATCTCTGGAAATGAATGGAGATATCATGGAATCTGAGATAAGGTGCATGAAGAGGTCAGGAAATCTCTGAAAACAGTGTGTGGTGAGCTCAGGCAGCCTCTAAAACACTGAATGGAGAGGTCAGAGAATCTGAGAAAAAATGCTGTAAAGAGAGGTAATGGAATCTCAGACAACACTGTATGAAGAGGCCAGAGAATCTCAGACAACAGGCACATGTCATGCTAACTGGAGTTATTTTTAGTCCAATGCTTTCATCTTCTCTACAAGACTGGCTAAAGCTGCATTAGTGGTTGGTGGTGTGGCCAAAACACAACCTATCTTGCATTATTCCATTTCCTACATGATCCTGCTATATCACAAGGCGAATGATGCTATGTGACATTGTTGCAGAAGACACTATGGTCTGGGTAGACTTAGAGCTAACCCAGCCAGTGACTTCTCTACCATTAGCAAGGAATCAAAAAATACATAGTAATGGGTAAATTATTATTTATTTTAAGATATAGTAATAAATAGGACAAGAAGAAAACCTCCAAGTGGAAGAGAAAACCCCATCCCCTCCTTCCAGCTAGAAGGGGTCCATGAAGAGCAGGAATCTATGTCACAAGGTGGAACAGTATTTTTTATCAACTGGTCATTCATTTCAAATGGGCTTCACTGCCAAGTTCAAATATATATATGAAGGACCTTGATTGACTAGTGGGCACAGGAGAGGGCCCTAGACTCAAAATGGGCCCACCTGGAGTCGGGTGATGGCCCACAAGGAGTTAAGGAAGAATCAGGACACTACTCCTTATCGCCACGTTGGATCAGACTTGAGTTTCAATATTGTCAGAGTAGGGTGGCATCCATGTTCTTTCGGACCTGTGTCTCTAACTGATTACCCGTAAAAAGCAAGCTACCTGGCTCCCAGCCCACATCAATAGTGACTGAGTCATTCAGCTCTCTCATCTTGGGGTGTTTTTTGCCCTTAAATGTGGAGATTATATTAGCCATGCCTCTTAGAAAACTGAAGTGAAGTTACAATAGGGAAATTTACAAGAGCATGATACAACTCTGCATGGTGGCAGAACATCATCATATTCTCAGTGACTTCCTGACAGTGATGAAACATTGGCAAAATCTCAAGCAGT
The DNA here is from genome assembly GCA_036346955.1 of Dipus sagitta. Lineage (NCBI taxonomy): Eukaryota > Metazoa > Chordata > Mammalia > Rodentia > Dipodidae > Dipus > Dipus sagitta. Next base: position 25,620,416 of record CM070783.1, read on the forward strand.
GTAACAAAATGAAGGACCGGGGTCAATTTTAAGTGATTTTGAAACCATCTGAATGAAGAGCTAAGCCATATAAATATAGTACCTGCCTAAAATTCAAGACAATCTGCTTCAATGACTTCAGTGCACTTTATTTCTTTGGCCTTGATTCCAGGGGCCCTTTCAAGGTACTTGTATTCAGTGATTCAAAAAGAGTCAGCCTTTGGTCCTAAAAGACAATGTTAAGTACCTCTGTATTCTAGCCAACCAATAATGATATCCAATTCTAAAGACCACTAAGTATCACCACTAATATGAACAAGTCATTTCTGGAAGCCTCATTTCTGATGAATGGTGGTTGGCCACAACAAATAGTGGAGTTCCACGTCTACCATGCCTGGTGGCTTACTACTCCACATGATGAGGCCTGTTCCATGGAGGCTGGAACTTTTAGATATTGGTTTTTTTTTTTTTTCTTCAGTTGAATCATCTTTGTTCCAGCTGTAGCTTTTATTCATTAAGTCTATCTTAGGTATATCATATAACAGTTCTATTCTGCATCTTTCATTAAATATCTTCCTTCAGGTTCTCCCTGCTTCCAAGTCTTCCCCTGCACCACCACTGTGGTCTGTGCATTTCACTATGATGCATCTTCACAAGGAGTAGTGCCAGGGACAGAAGGAGGCACTCCAGAGACAGACTAACTGGGACAGAGGATTTGCAAACATCAACTGTCATTTGCTATGGTCTCTGTTCACATGTAAGAATGAAAACGGGGAGGAGGACTTTTTATGACGGGTGAATGTAGTATAACATTTTGAAATGTCAAACAGGAAAATGAAAACTTAAGCATGTTTAAAGCCAAGTTCCTCTAAGTGGTTGTTTTAAGTTTCATCATGTTCTCTGCTGTTTCTAGTAAATGTGTGAAGATGGATTCATGTGTGACCTGTTTAATAGGAATTTCCACACTCCCTGTACACTCCTTCCTCATTATACAATCAACTGCAGGAATCAAACACTGTGAAAGGATATTCAAGGTACGCGTTGGACCAAGAGAGGCCGTAGGAGTCTGTGTCTCAGTGAAGCAGCTGTGTGGCAGAAATAGCTTTAAAAACAGAATATAAAATGTGTATACTAAAAAAAATTCAAAAGACTAGAAAATATCATGGCTTTTTTCACCATTTTATATAAGAATATTGATTTGACTAGGTCCATATGCAAAAAAAAAAAAAATAAAACAGGCAATGAAGACCCATGTGGATCCTGTAAGACATGAATGAAATAGCCAAATCTAGAAAATTCCAGTGGGAGGCAATTACTGGGCAAGTGTCAGCCTGGTGTGTGCATGAAGCCTTTCTCCAAGAAAAGAGAACTCTCTGTGCAGGTCACTTTAGACAAGCCAAAGGTCCCATTTATGATATAGACAGATTCTCCAGAGGAAAAGCTGCCTCTTGCTCCCCTCCTCTGGGCTGTTGGAATAGGATCCTCTGCTTCAACGGACCTCGCAGGGCTTAGCAATACCTACACAAGACCCTCATAATAGGAGAGAGGGAGGGATATGATGGATAGCAGAGTTATGCAGGGGAAAGTGGGCGAGGGGAGGGAAATACATCATGGTTTATTGTCTATCAGTACAGAAGCTGTCAATACATATATATAGATATGAGAAAGTATGTCCCTGGGCTCTGTCCACGGGGCTGATACGCTCAAGGCTCCACCAGCACTTGTCCGTGGTGCTGATACATTCACGCCTCCACCAGTACTTGTCCATGGTGCTGATGCTCCCATGCCTCCGCCAACAGCTAGAGCAGCAGCAGGACCAAGGATCCCTCACTGGTTAGAGCCAGTGTATGCTGTCTTCCATCCTGGGAACCTATTTACTGTGCAATCCCATGATGCCTTATTGCACTGTGTGGCAAAGGACAAGCAAAAAGGAAGAAATCTGAGCTCTTGAACCCGATCTGTTGCCCAGCCCCAAACTCTACAAAGGCACAGTGCAAAGCCACCATGGAGGATTTGAATAGCCTCATTGCTCTTCAGCATTCATTAGGGATAGTGCCACTCTGAACATAGTACAGGCTCAGATCAGAGAAGCCTTCCATATGAGTGCCTGATCAGATAGCTTTGCTGTCCTGGGGTTGACTTCAGTAGATCCATTTTGATGGACAGCAGTACCATATGCACAGCTAGATAGAATATATAAGGAAAATCTAGAGGCAAGGGTCTTTCTCTGTCCCATAATAGTCATTGAAATTCTCCAATGGAAGAGGTAAAACTCCCCAAGAAGGCAAAATTCCTGTGCCCAAGTCCTCATATGCGACTGGATAAGAAGACACACAAATACACCCATCCCTCAGACAGGAGCAGAATGTGTTTGGCTGGTGAAAAGGGCCAAAGGACTTGAGAAGTCAGGAGGGGTTGTCAAGTGGCTCTTCAAAGAAATTGCGTAAGAGTGAAAAGTTTGAGAATGGATAAGACTAAGATCTAGGGAAAAGGGTTCCAACTTAGAAGACAACTCCTTTCCCTGACACAGAGAAATATCTTACTACCAATGGGATAAGATGATATCATAGGGGCAGAAGTAGGATCTAACTTGGGATAAGACAACATAATAGTTAATCAAATACTAGAAATAGAAGCCAAGTCCCAGGTGGAAAATGAAAGACTGTGGAGGAAAAACCAGGTCATAAATGTGTCTGATAGGTCAAGGAATGGCCTTCCCAAGATTTCCAGAGGCAGCCATCCTCTTGAGTTCTTGAGAGCAGATTGTAGAACACAGGCTAAAACTTTAGGCTGAAAATCCATGAAAAGGAACAATAACTACTCCTTCCATGTAATAATAGAGTAATACTCTATTCTATGCTTGATGGTGTGAGCATAACTTTGGCCCAGGGATCTCAAAAGCCACACAGTGGCTTTGGAGAAAAAAAAAATGACACTAGTGCTGATCCAGACTTTGATGTTTGCCAGCTGTTCACCCAGTCCCATAACATTTCTGTGCTTTAGCTCCCTCACTTGTAAGAAGGAGGGAAGGAGTTCTCACAAGGTGATTATGAAAACGAGAAATACTATAGACAAAGCACCGAAACACTGGCATAGGTCAGACACTCAAGAAGCCAATATTTCTACTGTTATTATCAATATTATTAATTTTGTTTTAGCACCATTTTTAGTTTTGGAGACAAACTATGCATATTTAAGAACCATGTCAGAGGCTGTGCTAGAAGATATCACACAGTGTATGAAATCAGAGCTTTTATTACTGCTTTAGCCTTTCTTTTGCATTAATAGCGTCATCCTTAGAAATGGCTGGTTTTCACTGAAAGGCGGTTGGCAGCCCCTCCTGCCAGCAGACACCAACATAGGGCCTGTGAAGACCCCCACACTCCATAAAACACAGAAAAAAATTTTATCATGCAAAGGTGCTGACTTTGGCTGAGGGAGTTTGCGATTAGAATCTGCCCCCTTTCTCTTCCTCCTACTTGTGTTCCTTTCCCTGTGATGTGATTCCCCAGGGGACAAAGAAGAAAGCACATGCCATCTGAGGTCTGGCAGAGACCCATGTATGCCAGCGATCTGAGCCCACAGCTACATTCTGCAGCTGTCCCAGGATGCCATAGCAGCCACCTTCCCATCTACTCCGCCCCAGACCCTTAGTAGGAGAAGGCTTAGGCATGGGATTCTCCCACTGGGTAGGTGCCCTTTCATCACCAGCTGGGGTGATTTTTCACCATAAAGCTCATCCTGGAGTTCTACTAACATACTTGTCTGTTTCTCTCTCTCTCTGTCTCTTTTTCAGTGATCCCTTAAGGAAATGATTTTAGGCTGTGTTGTTCCCACCCAAAGAGATCCTCTTGCCCTTAGAACAAGGTTTCTGAATTTCTATACTTCTGCTCAGTATGACCCCAAGAGCACTCCAGGATCAGGTACCATGGATCCCTGTACCATTACTTCTCCTCACTATGACAGAGCTGAAGCAGCTTGTAAAAGAAAAGGGGCTTTGGCCGGGTGTGGTGGCCTTTAATTCCAGCACTTGGGAGACAGAGATAGGAGGATCACCGTGAGTTCGAGGCCACCCTGAGACTACATAGTGAATTCCAGGTCAGCTTGAGCTAGAGTGAAACCCTACCTCGAGAAAAACAAAAAAGGGGGGGGAGTGGTTAATTCGGCTTACAGTTTTGAGGGGAAATTTAATCATGGCAGGTAATGGTTTAGCAGACAAGGGCAGCCTGTGTCATACATCACCAGATTCAGGAAGCAGAGAGAAAACGGGACAGGATGTGGAGCAGGGCTGTAGCACCTCAAGGTCCATCCCTAGTGACCCACTTCCTCCAGCAGTGCTCCTTCTACTAAATGTTTCATAACTTTCCCAAATGGTTGCCACTTGCTGGGAACCAAGTATGCAAACACATGAGCCTGTGGGGAGAACTTTACATTCAAACCGCCACACTGCTCAGGGTTCCCACATGGCGGTCAGTTTTGTAAGCCAGGCCTGAGTTCTGTGTCCACAGATGCATCCCCTGCCCAGACTGCTGCACTGGGGGCTGGTGTGCAACTCTGTCCCGTCCTCACTTCCTCTATGTAGGGCCATAAAAAATCCTGGAAATGAAAGCCCAGTATGGTAGTTTGAGTTAGGTGTCCCCCATAAATAAACTCATGTGTTCGGCATGCTGGGTTCTTAGCTGGTGGTAATTGGGGACCTGGAGCCTCCTAGAGGTGTGATGTTGGCGGTAGGCTTATGGATGCTGTAGCCAGCTTTCCCTTGCCAGTGTATGACACAGTCTTCTGCTGCCGTTGTCCACAGGAGGTTGTCCAGGAGCTGACGTCCAGCCTCTGATCATACCACTTTTCCCCTGACATCATGGAGCTTCTCCTTGAGTCTATAAGCCAAATAAAGCCCTTTCCACCAGCAGATGCTTTTGGTCAGGCGCTTTCCACCAGCAACATTGAGGCAACTGCACTGCCCACAAAGATGGTCTATACAAAATCAGTACACTGAGGCATGAAGAGTCTGCTGCCTAAGCAGAGCCATGGAGGCCACTCCTGTCCTCAGAATCCAGAATCCCCTCCCTGTGTTGACCTGAGCAGGGCTGGGACGCAATACTGTTCCCCCAGACACTCTTCTCCTGCATGTATATCCACACTGTATGCACCTGACCACGCTGGCTATGTCTCTCACTACTGCTTCCAATACAGCCTCCTGCTCTGAGGAACCACTTACAACTACCTGCCCAACCCGTCTGGCTCCTCCAATCCATTTTGGGGCCTTCCACTCTACGTCATGTGGCCACCATGAAACATTTGTGCTTCTCTAAGCAGCTCTGACCTCTGTCGCCCAATTTCCAGCCTAGGAAGGGGAACTGTAATCTTTCCAATGCAGACACAGTGAAAGGTAAACCAAGAATATCACCAACTAAAATGAGCCACCAGCCACACTTAAAAATCATTAATATCCAGACTAGCCCTTGAAAGTTTTTCTGCTTTATTAATGTTAGAGAGGATGGGACTATGCTCAGAAGGAGGGTGGATAAGGAAATTAGATTTGGCCTGTGTTCAACACAAAACAAAGAAGCCTCAGTCTGCTCCTTTGCCATCCTTTTCAGCTTTAATTTCCTGAACACTGAGCCCACCTCCAGTGTTTTAGTGACCATGATCTTACCTTCCCATTTCAGGTCTCTGCCACTATCCTCCCTCACTAGCCTACCTAGCAACAAAAGGAGTAAGATTTGAGAGGCAAACATGTAAGCCACATGTTGAGAACATATCTCAACAGTGCCTCAGAGGATAGGCCTGCCCTGTCCCCATCACATCTCCCTCCAAGAGAAGATGGGTGATGCAGGGATGGTTGCCATGGCAGCAGACTAAGCAACCTTAGGGAGGAAAAAAAAAACCTCCAGAAATGAAAGCATAGTGGTGTTCTGTGAAATCTGGACAGAAAAGGGGCAGCAAGCCGATAAGAGTATGGAGCTGCCCACAGGAGGCTGTCCACACTTGGCCTCTCTGGCTTCAACCTCTAGCATACACTTTAACTCCGCGCATATGTGAGTAGACCTGCAGGAAAACCACCAGCAGTGCCTGCAAGCAGGGTGGAGGTCAAAGATACGACCAGCCTGGAGATCTTGGGTAAGTCCATATTTATTAGGACGGCAGCCTTTCTTCTGGTCTGGAGACCTGATGTGGATCAGATAAAGGGATCTGGCAGTCCAAGCCTCTCACCAGATATCATACACATACAGCTACTAGCTCTGCCTTCTAGCCTGAACTGACAGAAAGACAGACAGACAGACACACACACAGAGAGAGAGAGAGACAGACAGACAGACAGACAGACAGACAGAATACTCCTACACCCCACCATCCTGTTTCTTTGCTTAGTGTACCAGGAGCAACACAGATGACTCATACCACTTGATTAATTGCCTTTTCCTGGCACCATTTTCTTCAGTTGCAAAATCCAGGCTCTGTGATTCCTCACAGGCATCTCTGCTTTTGGGCACACACTTCACCCTGGAACCCTGGTGGTGGAAGTACACTCATTAATTGCTCTCTCATGTCACAGCCTGACCTAATGGCATCTAGGAAGGGAGGGGGGAACAGCAAACACACCACCAGCTCATAGACAGCTCTCTAGCCAAGCTCTGTGGGCCTGCACATGCACACAGCTCCCTGGCACATCAAGTCTGGACTATTGACCCCAGGGAGGGTGCGTGGAGCTAGCGCTGACTCACCACACCACAGCTTCAGGCTGCCATGCAATTATTTGTAAAGTCCCAATATTTCTCATGCCATTCACCCAATCGCCTCTACCAATGTTTCAGACATTACACAGCCTTACACAGACCCCATTCTATTTATTTCATGGATTTTTATTGGGCATTGACTATGTGCCTAGTGCTGCTTTGAACTGGGCAAATCTCCAAGGTCCTGATCTTATGGACAAGGCCCACATATTGGGACCAAACACACACCATGTTAACCAAACAGACAGGCATCCATCTCCTTCTCCACATAAATAAAATATTCACACCAGCTGGAGCCCCGGGGCTCCGGCATGCCCACAGCCATCTGTGTCATTCCAGAATCTCTTCTTGCCCAAAAGGTCCTGGCTCAGATTTCAGTTGGATCTCTGCCTCCACCTAACAGAAAGGCCAGGGATGTGAGTCCCAGAGGCAGAAGGGCCTCAAAGACTCCAAAAGATGAAAGCTTTCTATCTGGGCTTCCAGGAGATCCTTTTAACAGGCAGCCTTGGAGACAGCCCAAGGTGTCTAACAGGATCAAGCCTGGCTGCCGGCTTCCAGGCCTAGCAGACTTACTGCGTGCTATTGTCAGGAGAGCAGCACTCACTTCTTCACGACACATCAGCCCTTTCACCAATCTCACGGGCTCATAATCATTTCCATTCTTTCGCCACAATTTTGGGAGGGGGTGTGGGTGGAGGGTGGAGAGCTTGGGTTTTTAATTCTTCTACCACTTCAAGTTGGAGCAAAATCAAAGCCAATATCACAGGGGGAAAAGCCAGACAGAGGCAGAAAAGCAAGAACGATCGCTAGCCCACAAAGACAAGAGAAGGGAAGAGAGGAGAAAATATTAGGAAGCGAGACATACTGTTTCCTGTCGCCTATTCCATCACACTAAGTGACTGTGCACCCAGGCCAAAAGCCAGCTCCCACCTTTCCCACTCAGAAGCAGAAAGCCAGCAGGAGCCCTCACCTTACACCACGTTAGCTACCTGAACAGACCAGGTGCATGATCAAGATTGGTGGATTTTCTTCATAAGCCAAGAGATGACACAGCTCTTTTATTTTAAGTCACAGCAAACCTTCAAGGGTACAGTTTACAAATACGTACTCTGTTACTATAACTTATTTGCATGCCTTGTCCTCACCAGGTCACCCCAGCAGATTCCCATGCAGCCCTCATACCCAGGGCCGCCTCACCCGTGCTCACACCCAACTGCAGAGGGAGGCAGGCGCGGCAAAGCAGTCAGCCGCAGAGGAAACGTCCCTTTCCATTGAACCCGGACTCCAACACTGCTGGGTGGGCTGTGGGTCAGTCAGACATGCCCAGCACCATCCTTCACAATCACATGCTAATTTGTTGTGGCTTCTAAAAGGACTCCAAACATATGGGTCCTCTCTTATCTCCTTACATTCCTAAAACCAGCAAAATTGTGAAGCAGCTGAAATGACCAAGATTCAGGGATTCAAATATTTCAGCAACGGAGGTGGGGAGTGGTACGGGACACAAGCTGATGGCATGCACATCTTCCCTTCCTCTCTACCCTTCATCTAGAAAGTTTTTTTTTTTTTTTCAGATTTGATAATTGGTTTGAGGTCTTGTGACACTTCCTGCTCTGAGATGAAGGAAGACAGAGTGAAAATACTGACAATTTGGGGAATTCAACTACCATAGGAAGGTGAAGATACAAGGTTACTGCTGTGTCTGTTGAGCCCACTGACAGTCAGTGAGGGATCTAATGAGAGGACGTCGGGCTATCTAAAGTTCAAGGGGGAGGTATGGACACAGAGTCTTTCATACATTTTTAACAGAAGGATAAGGTGAAAGCTAAGCATTATCTCTTCAAGTAGAACAAATCAGTGGCAACACTCCTACTTACAGGAAAAACTCTTCCAGTACTATATTAAATAAAAGTGGGGACAGTGGACACCCTTGTTTTGTTCCTGAAGTTAGTGGAAAAGCTTCAAGCTTTTCACCATTTAGTAATATGCTGGTTGTAGGTTTGTCATAAATACCTTTTATTACATTGAGATGTGTTCCTTCTAGTCCCAGTTTCTGTAATACTTTTACCATGAAAGGACATTGGATTTTGTCAAATGCTTTTTTTCTGCATCTATTGAGATGATTATGGGATTTTTGTCCTTCAGACCATTTATATGATGTACTACATTTGTGTATGTTGAACCATCCCTGCATCCCTGGGATAAAGCCAACTTGGTGAGGGTGAATAATCTTTTTGATATATTCTTGTATTCTGTTTGCCAATATTTTGTTCAGAAATTTTGCATCTATGTTCATGAGGGAGATTGGTCTGTAATTTTCTTTTTTTTTTTTTTTTTGTTCTGTCTTTGCCTGGTTTTTGAGGGTGGTGCTGGCTTTATAGAAGGAGTTTAGTAGAATTCCTTCCTTTTCTACTTTATGGAAAAGTTTGAGAAGCATTGGTGTTAGTTCTTTCATGAAGGTGTGGTAAAATTTGCTAGTGAATCCATCTGGGCCTGGGCTTTTTTCAGTTGGGAGGTTTTTTTTTATAACTTCTTGGACTCTATACTTGTTATAGGCCTATTTAAATGGTTTATCTCATCTTGATTTAATTTTGGTAGGTCATATGAATCAAGGAAATCATCCATTTCTTTCAGGTTTTCAAACTTAGATGCATATATATTCTTAAAGTATGTCCTTATAATTGTCTGAATTTCTTTGGTATCTGTTGTAATGGTGCCTTTTTCATCTCTAATTTTATTAATTTTTGTCTCTCCTCTCTTTCTTCTAGTCAAATTTTCTAAGGGTTTATCAATCTTGTTTATCCTTTCAAAGAACCAACTCTTTGTTTCATTGATTCTTTGGATTGTTTTTGTGGTTTCTATTCATTAATTTCTGCCCTAATCTTTATGATTTCTTCTCATCTACTGCTTTTTGGTTTGCCTTGTTCTTCTTTTTCCAAGGCCTTAAGGTGGAGCATTAAATTGTTTATTTGTGAACTCTCTAATTTCTTAGTATAGGCTCTTAGAGCTATAAATTTCCCTCTTCAGACTGCCTTCATTGTGTTCCAAAGGTTTTGGTATGTTGTATTATCATCATCATTTGATTCTATGAATTTATTGATTTCCTTTTTGATTTCTTCAATGACACACTGATCATTCAATAGTGTACTGTTTAGTCTCCATGAATTTCTGTATGCTCTTTAGCTTTTCTTGTTGTTGATTTGCTTCTGCACTGTTGGTGGGAATGTAATTTGGGACAGCCATTGTGGAACTCAGTGTGGAGGTTCTTGAGACAGCTAAAAATAGATTTGCCATATGATCCAGCTATAGCACTCTTAGGTATATATCCTAATGACTCTTCTTACTACCTTAGAGATACTTGCACAACCATGTTTATTTCTGCTCTATTCACAATAGCTAGGAAATGGAACCAGCCTAAATGTCCATCCATAGATGAATGGATAATAAATATGTGGTACATCTACACAATGGATTTCTATTCAGCAGTAAAGGAAAATGAAATTATGAAATTTGCAGGGAAATGTATGAATCTGGAAAGGATTATACCAAGTGAGGTAACCTAGGCCCAGAAAGCCAAATGTCTCATGTTCTCTCTTATATATGGGTCCTAGCTACAAATTTATAGACTTGTGTGTGATCTGGAACCAAAAATCAGTCGCAGAGGCCCATAAGCTAGAAAAAGGCTATAAGGGAGGGAGGAGAGGGAAAGTCTTAAGAGGATGGTGGTGTATATATGTAAGTAGAAGAACAGATTATAGGGAGGGGAAAGGTCTAAGCGAGGTCAGGGGAAGAGATTGCATAAAAGAAGGGCAGGGGGGAGGGTCAATGAAAATTCAAGATATTGTGAATAAGACATATGAAAATCTACTTTCTTAAATAATGGCATATCCAAAGCCATAGATTGTTACTAGAAAATTTTCAGTGCTGGGATGGAATGCCTTCCAGTGAGTCATTGGCCAGGGAGGTCCCTTTTGCCTTCAAAACATTACAGGCTATTGCCAAAGCCCTTGGTTCCCCATGATAAAGAGATAGTAAGACCCTATTGCTGAAGACTTCACATGCCTGAGAGGTAAAGTCATTGAGAAATCAAGTTGGTGCTGAGCAGAAAACCTTCTCCCTGTAGCAAAGCCAACTGAAAACTGGAAAAAACTGCGCTATATGCAGTCTTATGGGAGACAGAAATCATCAGCAGTGAAAACAGTGACACTGAAACCTCAAGTCTGGCCAGACAGGCCAAATGACTGACCGAGTGCAATAATGGCATGTCTGCTCTGGGGGAAACCAACTGCTCTCCAATTGGACTGAAGGCCCACTCTGTGGGAGGGAATACATGCTGGGTACTGAAAACTTAATCAAAAGCCTATGGCAAGGGGTGGTCATGAGCCTTAGGGGTATAAAGCCTGCTCTTGTCTGGATAAATGCATATATTACTTTCACCAAATTGCCCTGAAAGCACTACACTTAATGTTCATACTCATATATTAATGCTTCTCTCACTTCTGGTTAGAGAAGCTTCTCTTTTCTGATGGCGATGACCCAAAAGGCAACACAGTGCTGAGAAGAAGGGACAGAGGAGTGTCCAGCACTGAAACATCTCACACCCTCCAAGGCTCAGGGTCCATTGTGGAAGAGCTGGCGGAAAGAACGTAAGAGCCAAAGGAAGGGTACCACTCCTTACATACAACTGTCTGGACAGAATTTGGCCTCAATATCCAATACCTTGCAGTGCCTAGCAATACCCACACAGACCCTCATAATAGGAGAAAAAGATGATGACATCAAATTAAAAGAGAGACAATGGAGAGAAGGAGAGAATATGACAGAGAGCAGAGTTATAAAGGAGAAAGTGGGGGAGGGGAGGGGAGGGAAATAACATGGTTTGTTGTCTGTTAGTATAGAAGCTATCCATATATACATATATTTTTTTTAAAAAAATGGGGACTTTAATAAAACGTTGCTTACATACAACATGGGGCAGCTGGTATGTGACGACAGCAGAATCCTTCAAGTAGCAAAACCTACAATCACCCCAGTGCATCTTCAGGAGAGGATGAAAAAACTGAGGTAGAGTTTCAACATGAATGAAACACAGTGAACACCAGAGCACAGATGGACCACAGCTACCCAGCCTTCATGAGCGCATGACTGGATCATGACCTAATGTGAGCACAGATGGCCCATGGTCACCTAATATTCAGAGGATAAAGTTCAAGGAACATCTACATGAGATATTTTCTATAAGCTCACAGGCATATGTACAAACAAAATAGAATACTAAAAGTGTTTGACAGTAAGAGAGGATGGGGTTCAAGATGAAACCTCACTTGGAGAAACACACAGCTAGAGGTAGAAGGTTGTCAGACCTTAGCTTTGCTTTAGAAAATGTCCTATTGATGCTCATTCTGTTACTTATGATGGTAAATAATCAATGTGATAATTACATAATAGAGATAATGGATAGTCAGATGATATATAGATACATAGATACATGATAGATAGATAGAGAAAGATAGATACATGATAGATAGATAGATAGATAGATAGATAGATAGATAGATATACATACATACATACATAATTGATAGACAAAAGAGAGAGTGAAGCAGCATCTATGTGCCACGATAAAAGGTCATTTTCTGGCAATGAATCCTCCAAATTCTTTTTTTTTTTTAATTTATTTATTTATTTATTTATTTGAGAGCGACAGACAGAGAGAGAAAGAGGCAGATAGAGAGAGAGAATGGGCACGCCAGGGCCTCCAGCCACTGCAAACGAACTCCAGACGCGTGCGCCCCCTTGTGCATCTGGCTAACGTGGGTCCTGGGGAGTCGAGCCTCGAACCGAGGTCCTTAGGCATCACAGGCAAGCGCTTAACCGCTAAGCCATCTCTCCAGCCCGAATCCTCCAAATTCTTAATCACAGATATATTTGCTTGTCTCCTTCCCCTGTCACCAAATATTAGACTAGATTTTCCAGCCTCCCTTGTATCTAGTGTGCCATGTGACTGACTTCTGACCAACAGAATGTATACACTTCAAAGTAATGTACATACTTTCAGGCCTGGCTCTTTAAGGCCTACTGAATGCTATAATCTGGCCTTCCCCAACCCCCATCTTCTGCAGGCTGGATGCTACCACTGTGGTCAACCCTGAAAGCTGTGCTATCAAGAGGCTGGAAGCTCTCTAGATCTCAGTCCTAAACATGGAGTAGAACTCCAGGTCCCCAATCCCTGGTACCCACTTGAATTTGTTTGACTAAGAGATAAAATTTTGACATACTAAGCCACTCCAAGATTTATCCAACATTACCTTAACTAACTCCATTGCCATGAGTAGGTTCACATGGCTAGAGAAGTTACTCAGAACTTTACTTTTTACCCAAGTAAACCTACTGTGTGCCTCACATCAGAGTTAGGAAAAGTCAGGGGCTTTCAAAGATATTCTACTCTAGAGATTAAATTCCTACACTCACCTCTGCTTTCATGCTCTGCAGTGGACTCTCCAGTCCTAACCTCACAGGGACTACTTATTCACAACAATAGCAATCTAGTCCACATTCAAACAGAGTGTAGGCTCTGGATGTAAAATCAAGTAATTTGTAGAAATAGATGCCATCGTGTTAAAGCCAGGCATGTTTTTGTTACACCAACCAGGAGTACCTTTTCAGGTTCACTGACCAGTAATAAGTCTCCAGGCATCAAAGGCACTTCAGCAAGGTGGCTCTCTCCCTCTGGTTTAGAGCAGATCCATTGTAACACCCCTAGAAGGCTGGTGCTGGTGTTTTGTGAAATCTGGTCTGACACCATGTGAGGGGGCAAACTCAGCAGATGGTCATGACCACTGGGGATGCCAAGTAATGAGCAAGTGTCTGGCATCAGAGTGTCTGGGTCTTGTCACCTCGCCAACAATGACAGCTTGGCTGTCTGGTAACACCCTGATGCTGGGGAGCAGGCACACATCTCTCCACTCCAGTTCTTAATGTGGTTACACTTTCTAATTTTTCCTCCCAGCTCATTCTCCTCGCCTCAGCCAAGGTGAGTGGAAGTTGGGCAGTTCGGAGGAAACAAAACCCAATTCATGGAGATTTATCTCCTGGCTGAGCACTTCCATACCAGGGCTTTGGGGAGGAACAGGCATGTCAATATGGGCTCATGCTGACATTGGCTGCCCCTGAACACTTTCCCCATCATTCTGCTAATATCCTAGCCTGGCCTTAAGTCTGGTAGGGAATTGCCAGCACCTCCCCCCATAGTGCCCACCTACAAACAGCAGACTGATCACCAGCTGATACCACCCCCATCCTAAAGAAGGGTCAGAACTGGTCCAAGATAGCCAGTGACACTGGAGAACTGACTTTCAAATGGGGGAGTGGGAAGGGACACATGCCTGGCTGGCAGAGGTAAGATGGAGTGAAGGGAGAGTCAAGGCAAAAGGAGAGATGAAGGAGCTCAGGCAAGTTGGAGCTGGATAAACTGAAGAGAAAAGGCCATCCCCACAATGGTGACCAAAACTCAAAACACCACAGAACCGTGCAGGGACTGGAGCTCACCTACTATGTTCCTTTCACACTCAGAAAGAATGCAAAATATTGCCCAAGCAGGCATCAGAACATAGCCTTGCAGGTAAAACACAAAATGAGGAGAAGTGGTGCCTAAAGTGCCATCATTCTTTCACTAAAACTCACTTCCTAGTGCAGAGTACTGACTAATTGCTTTTCTGGAGCCATTTGGGCAGGGAGAAATGTCTGCCGTTTTGAACTTTGGGAAGAAAAGACCTGTACAATTGAACGCAAGATCCCAGGAGACCTGGCAAAGGGCTGCAAAGATCTGATACAGAATGGTCAAACCTGGATATCTGTGGCACATGACCATGTTAAGGTCAAAGCAGGAAGATAATTTAAGTGGTGATTCCACTCAAAAGGGAACGCTAGCTGTGGCTGGTGGCGGCAGCAATTTGGATTTCTCACCAACCAAAATCAAGAGGACACGTTCTCAAGTCAAGGGGCTCTGAGTGGCCAAAACACAGTATAAAATGAGGACTGGGAATAGCTGTGGGACTGGAATATGCACCACCCCCCTGCCCACTCAAAGGAGAGCTTTCCCCAACTCCTAGGAGCACGGGTGGCATTCAGCCTGGGCAGTACAGCCCTTCAGGAATGACCTGTGCCGCAGCGAGCTGCCCACACACTCACTGCCACATTCCAACGTAGAGACCCCAGCCACCAGCTGGTGATGCAAAGGTGAAGTCTCGCCACAGGCCAGTATCATAGACCCTTTCCACTCAGAACTCCCAGTGGGGCTGGCCAAGGCTCCCGTACCTACAGCAAAGCCCAGCTTCTCCTGCCCCATCCCACTCTGCCCCTGCCCTCCCCAGACACCTTCCGCCAAAGAACATCTTAGTAAACTCCCTGAGCACTTACTCTGTGGTCCCGGTTACCTGGCAAGCCCTAGTAGTCGTGTGACTTCTGGCTGACCACACTAGGCAGTCCCACAGTGAACTGCACTAGAGTTAGTGTGCTAAACCCTACAGCCGGAGATTGGACCAACTCTCAGAGCTCTAGAACTCCTCTGGGAGTCATAAACTTATTCATAGGGTAGCATTCACGTGATACTCGGCTCAGTACTATGTAATAACATGCAAACATGAGATCTGCGCTAGTTCTGAATCCCAGTTCCCATCCTTCAGATCTCTCAGTCTCCAGTGTGGTTGCAGTTACTATCAGGCCATCTGACTTGAGCTGATGATTCTGGGCTCCATAATGTCAAATAAGTCATATTTCAGTAACACTTCCCACCCACTGCTAAAAATATTATTTCTTCCCACACAGCTATTCCTAATGAGATATTTCAAGCCACCTGGCAACCGGGGGAGTTACTTGGCTAATTTTCTCTGGAGCCCCACAAGACAGAAAGCATAGATAAGAGAATTCCAATGAGAGCCGGTGTCAGGGTAACAAGAGCAGACAGGGTGCTGTCCCTTGGAGGGGTCACCTGACTAACAGCTCAGGGCTAGGGCTACGGTTAGTGCAGTGCATGTGTTTGTTCAGTGAACATACCCAAAGAGGAGCTGGCTTCTGCTGCAGCTGGCTTTTACCAAGCACCTTGGTGGCTTTTACAGCCTCTGGTGTGAACTAGCGTGAAGTCTGAGCAAAGGCTAACTCCTACTGTCATCAAGTCATCTCAGCTCTTTGTCAGTCAGTTCCTGCCTCTGGCCCTGCCCTTTCCACCTCTGCTGAATGCTAGGCCATGCTAACCCAGGTGTGAGGCAGCCTTGTCCCAGCACATTCTAACCCCAAAGCTGAGTTGTTCAGCAGGTCCCCTAGCTCTCTGTGCACACTTGCACCCAGTAGTTGCAATCCACGCCTGTAATGAGGACCGGGAACTTCTTAAGAAGAAGGAGCTGCCTCTCATCTCTGTACTCAGCTGAGCAATAACAGAATACTAAACATGAAAATAGTAAAACTAAATGCACTAGTAATGAAATAATGCACATATACCTGGTGTGGTCAGCTGTGCATAAACAGGACTTTATATTCTTTGAATCTTATCCTGAAAACTGTTGAAAACGGCCCAGAGGATGGTCTCCAAAAGACACGCACTGGACATAAGGAGAGTCTGCAGCACGCCACGCACCTCTTACCCCGTCATGTCAGTGCCAGAGCCAATGGAAGGTATCAGTTAGAAGATGATGACTCTGTGTAGGGAGCAGGACTGGAAGGGAGGTCGATACAAAGTCTTTCCCTCCCCTACCACAAAGCTGCTGCATGCTAGGTGTTTTCTGGGGCTGGAGGCGACACACGAAACAGGTAGTGTTGCTGCTGGCAGTAGCATCAGGGGACCAGCTGAGCTCATCAGCTCTCTCATTCTCCCCAAATGCCCCTGTGTTGTGAGCCACACTATTTCACAGCCTTGTATCAGCTTTATCCACTGTTCAGGCCATACCCGTGGTACTGGTAAGATGCTCCTCACAAACAGTGCTCACTGACTGTGAAAGCCTGAGGCGTATGAATCCTGCCTTCCAGAACTGGTGAATGCAAACTCTGTTGGAAGTTTAGACTTTGCAGGTGTCATGAAGACGAGGTCCTTCTGGGTTAGTGTGAAACCTCGCCCAGTTACTGGTATCCTTATAATAAAAGGGAGGGACACCTGAACACTAGCTTGTAAGGGTCCAAGCTGTGAGACATGGGATGACAGAAGCAGAGCCTGGAATGGTAGAACGACAGCTAAGGAAGTCCAGGGATTTCTGGCCACCACCAGAAGAAGCAAAGAGAGATGTTCCCCAAGGGCCTTCAGAGGAGTCACGGCCATGCTCACACTTTGCTTTTAGATACCCAGCCTCTGGAACGTCAAGAGAATGAGTTCACGTTGTTAAGACGCCCCATACATGGCACTTCCGTTGCAGTAGCTCCAGGAAACAAATACTCTGACTACCTGAATAATGCCTCTGTCCTCCTCCACATAATAATTTTATTTAACCCTTTGACAGCCCTGAGAGCTGGTTCTGAAGGCTGGAAAATCCATCTGACACACCCAGAGAAAGCTCAGTGTGAGGCCCACATAACTGGCACAAGTAGGCCAAGGTTTTGAATCCATGGAAGCTGGAGAGATGGGGGCTCACAACGGCTAAAAGCACTTGCTTGCAAAGTCTGCAGGTCCATGTTCAAGTCTCCAGTACCCAGGTAAAGACAGATGTACAGAGTGGCGCATGTGCCTGGTGTTCATTTGCAAAGGCAAGATGCCCTGGCACAACTATGTAGCTTCGTTTTCTCTCTCCCACTCTCTCTCTCTCTTCCTCTCCCACACCCACCTCTCTCTCTCTCTCTCTCTCTCTCTCTCTCTCTCTCTCTTTCTCTCTCTCTCTGTCTCTCTCTCTCTTAAATAAGTCAAAAAGTTTTTCATACAGAAATCTACCATCTTTCCAGAGCTTTGCAATGAGATTGCCATTCCAGCATTTGTGTTGAGGGTCTTCTACTTCTTATTAAAATATTCTAGTTATATTATTTCTTCCCACTTGCCAAAAGATGTTAATCACATCTGTGACTGTACCCAGATGTTATGGCAGAAAAGACAACAACATCTGTACCTGCAGCCACTCTGCCTATCACAGGTCCTGCCTAGGCTGCCGCACTTGCTTTTGATCAGGAGAAGGCAGTCTCTAAAAGCCACCTTTACCTGCCAGTGTCTTAGTGGGAGCCTATAAGCAACTAGGCACTTCTAATCACTTAATTCCACTTTAAACCTCTTCAAGAAGAAGGTCATAATTAGGAATCTCTGATCAGACTGCTACTTGGCTGCTCCTCATTAACCATTCTCCTACAGGATGTTGTAAAGTTGTTTTTTGTTGTTGTTTTGTTTTAATAGTCTCCTCCAAATGTCAGCTCTGAAATTTCAAGCCTTGGGCAGAGAATCTAGGCCAAGAAACAAATGGAGCTTCCTTCTGTTTCTCCCATACGTGTGGAGCTGAACTGTCCCACCACTGCACCCACTGCAAAGACCTTGACCGTCAGCGCGAACCAGCGCCCAGCCCCATGACAGAGGTCTTGGATGCACAACTAAGTAGAGAATGAATCAGGAACTCAACCTCTTGCCTTCTGTGTCCAGCTCACTCCAAGGTGGCACTTGTGTGACAAGAACGGGACACACTGAGGAGGGAGCAGAGGGCTGACCAGGAACAAGGCCCCTCCCTCGACCTGCTGAACTCATCTCTCCTTTGGCCGTACCAGCGCAGCAGCAGCAAGGTCTAAACACATCAGGCTTTTATCTCCAGAGACTGAGCACTTCCCCAGCCTTCAATGCATACACAGTGGTTATGTCACAGGCGGGTAGCACTTCTTCAACAGCGGCTGGCTGGAGGGGCCCAAGCTTAACTCCTGAGATGGTTCCGTGTCTCTGTCTTGCGGAAATGTGCGCTTCCAAGTCTCCGGTGTGCCCTGCCAATGTGAATGCCTCGAACACAGCCCACCTCGAGAGCTACTGCTGAAATGAAAACTAGCTGAATGAACCTTGGTTCTGACGTTTGTCTTGTGGTTTGTTGCATAGTTAGGAAAACAATGGAAAAATGAAACCAGCAAGGTGATGCTTTGTCCCTTCCTTCTTTGCCTTCTGGTTTATAAAGTTGAGCATCTAGACAACTTGGACTGAAATAACTGCAAATGGGACAATATACCAAAAAAGCCCAACCAAATGAGTGTGAGCATTTTCATCAGTCCAGACCAAAGAAATCAAAAACATACCCAAAGATTCCACAGTAAAGTTGTCCATCCTCTCCATGAGCAAGGACATCTATCTTCCCTGTCCTGAGATAGGTATGTCTACATATCTCAGAGACAGAGCTAGAATAAATACTTACCAGTTATGTATTATAGATGCATGTCTTTTGATTCTCTTATCTTACACAGAACAGTTGAGGTGACTGGGCCCTAAAATCATGAAAGGATGGCTGGGGATGTAGCTAAGAGGCAGGGAGCATGCTTAGCATGCATGAGACTCAGGGTTTCAATTCCCAATATTGCCAAAAAGAGGAGAAAGGACTTGCCTAATGTTACATGGTCTATAGCAGAATCCCAATAAAAGAGCTGATGTACCCAGGAATGGGCATGAGTGGCAATTATAAGGTTTTAAAGAAGGACTGGTTGTAGGCTCGCTTAGGAGATGCGCAGATAGGCTTGTCGGGGGAAAAGATTTATTAAGGGAGATTAGTATGCTAGGGAAGAGCATGGCTGGATTCTGAAGCTGAGGCTTCAGTGCCAAGGAACAAAAGGAAGTACCCCTTTTGATTTGTTTCTGGGGGGAAGGGGGTGTGTCTGAGCATAAACCATGTGAAAGGCACAATGGAAGAGAGAGTGAGAGATAAGGAAGTCTCTCAGGAGGAGGGGTTCCTTCTCCCTGCAGTAGTGAACTTTTAGGGGAGGCAAGAAGGCACTACGTAAGAAAATAAAGTTATAGTTCCAGGTTTCCCAACCCAGCCAGCATCCGACCTCCCAAAAGGACTGCATCTATTTCCTAACAGAAACAACGAGGTTCTTCTGGGGAAGGAGGGTCCACCACATACCCTGAGCACTAATAAAGGAGCATATTCTGAGTGTACCTGAAGGTCGAAGCAGGGCATGGAGTGCTCTGCCTGCTGGGGGGTTCCATCCTGGTTTACATGATTCTAAGGTCCAAGTGAGTCTCAGAGCAGAAGAGCAGTTTCCAATAATTCCCGCATCCACAGTTCTTACCATCTCACTTTCCATTTAGTTCAGCTCCTCCTTGTCCATGCGACTTAGATCTTCTCTGAGAGAGGAGTGGAGGCCTGGGTCTGTTCCCAGATCAACAAGACCAACAGGCAAATGCTAAGTATCTTCTGCATTATGATCAAAAGCTTTGCTTCTCCCAAGAAAATACTCTCATTTCAAGATTTGACACCGCAGGTTAGCCACAGAAGGACAAAAAGTTAAGTTATTCATGAGCATCCCTGGGAAATTAAAACCATGACATGCTCAGGTATTCAGTCTCACTCAGATGTCACAGGCCAGCTGATGGCTCTTCTACCTCTGAAAGATAATGCAGCCTTTGGTGCAGTTGGTAAAATGGTCTATAACCTGGCAGGTTGTGGCAGCCTTCTAAAAAAAAAAAAAAAAAAAAGGAAACACAGCAGAGTCCTGTAATTTCACTGCAGGCAAGACAGTGGCAATGTACGGGGAGCCCCAGGAGATGGCTGGAAGACCACAGTGACAACCTGTGTTCACTGGCCCAAAGAATCACAAAAAGCCTGTTAGGAGATGTTTCAACCTCACAAGCTAAGTGCATTCACTAGTTAGAAACAAGGGTTGGAGGAAGCAGTGAGGGCATCAATGTATTTTAATAGATAAAGTCAAGCCAGCATTAGGACCAGCCAAAAGTGATGGCAAGATGACCAGAGAAGGACCAGACAACTGGCAAATGGACTCTGGGCAGGGAGGAAGCAGGGCTCTAGTCTATGAATCCTCGAATTCCTGTGTTTTGACTTCAACCTCTTCTGAGCCCCAGAGACGAACTCCACAATAGCTGTCATGTGGCATGAGAGCAAGCAGCCAGGTCTGCCAGCATTTCACTAAAGAGTCCACAGACCAGCCAGCTCTGGACAGAAGCTACTTCTGAGCTTTGCACTTAAATGGGCTCCATAGTAATACTAGCTACTTTTCCTTCCTGGCAACATCTTACACATTTCTCCTTCCCCATCTCATCCATCCTGACATTGCTTCCATTCTGTGCAGCCCCAGACCCAGAGGAAGACTGGTGTCTGGTTCCCACACCTCTCCCTGGACGTCCTGGAGCTCCTCTTGGGGACAGTGGAAATGGCTCTGTGCAGGGTGAGGACACCCTGACCAGGCCGTGGCACCTCTGAGCAGCCTGGCTAGGGATTCCATAATTAGTGTCCCTGTATGTGAGTGATCTCCTCCTCTGTGCAGAGTAAGTAAAATCAGTGCAGGACATTTATCAACCCATTTCCTTTGATTAATGGTGAAATCCATCAGCGAGCAGAAGGCATGATGCTCTACCTCACTCTCTCCTGTGGCTTCCTCTGTGCCACAAAGTGTCCCTGTCTCTCCAAGAAAGGCAGAGGCAGGGGGAAACAGTACAGCAGGAAGGGCACAATGAACTGGGAAAGTGCTGCAGGATGACCTCCTCCCAGGGCACGCCCCCTCCACTGTTGGGGCAGAAAGGGTGCAGGGTGGGGGTCTGTTCTATAAGGAAAACTAAAGTGTAAGTTCAAGCTCTTCTCTCCAGCTTTTAAGGATATCCTCTTCTATCAAGACCTATGACACAGAAGTGGGAACAATCTAGTCACCCCGGAGAAGACAGCCTCAGTTCTAGCCTCTCCATCTATAAAATGGGGATCAGTGTCAACTGCCCTACTTCTCACACCAAGATGTTACGAGAGTTAACGGTAGTGTACAATGCACTTCCAAGTGCAGTGGCAGGAAGTTCTCACGGTGTCGGTGCCTCCAACACTCAGGCTGCAGAAAGAACACACTTGGCTGGTTCTCTAAGCAATTTGCTCGCTCTAAGGTAAAGCAAGAGACACAGAAGGAGAGACTAGGAGGGAAGGACAGGAGAGGGTAAAGGTATTCCAGGGACATCTCCAGTCCTCCACTGCACTCGTGTTCCTTCAGGCCCGAGGCCACTGGCAGCCCGTGCACAGCACAGACTGCTTTCTCAAGGAGCTCGGTTCCATCTCCTTCCTTAATAGCTGGTGTGCTCCCAATAGCTTGTGCTGTGAGGGAGACGAACACGCCAGCAGCTGTCACTTCTGCCCTGGGAGTTTACCCCAGCATCACCTCTATGCGGCTGAGGCCCATCCAGGAAGGATTGTGGACCCTGTCCCCATCGAGCCAGCACCTGCCGGGCTCCAACAAGAAAACCTGCAGTCAGCCCTTCTTGGTCTCCCGAGAGTGCCAAACTGCTGTGGATTATGTGAAATCATTTCCAAGGCACACATGATGTGGCCTCTAATTTTAAGCTCAGGACTTTTCTGAGACCCATAGGGACCAAACAACCCTCTAGCAATGAATAAATTTGCAGAGGACAAGAGGAACTCCACGGGAACTCTGGATTTAGTGTGCCCTTCGGTCCACCAGCTCATGTCATTAGCCACCCCAGGAAAGGATGTTACCCTAACAGAGAGAAACAAAATCTGAAAGACTAGAGCAATGAGGAGGAAAGGTTTCAAATGACAGTGAATAGTTCTTGAAAGGAAATTATTCTGTCCCAAAGCCATACTGAGCCGTAAGAACACAACCCTCAGACTGTGGGATAGCTCAGTGGTACAAGAATTGCCTAGCACTTTCAAGGCCCTGGGCTTGATCCCCAGCACTCTGAAGGGAAGGAGAGAGAGAGGAAGGGAGGGAACACAAGACAGAAGAAAAGAGAAAGTCAGGAAGGGAGGAAGGAAGTGGGGGAAGGAACCCTCCAGGTTTCCCCACTCACATCATATGGCCTGCTCTGATCCCAGAGCCCACACCTGTGGCCACTATAAAGCATGTCAGAATATCCTGAGCATGACCAGAAAATGTTGAAGTAACTACTACACCAGTATCGTGTGTGTTTGGGTGAGTCTGAACTTTGTGAAGAAAAGTGTCTAGGTGTCTGTCACGAAGCAGAGAGCAGCGTATCAGAGAGGAGTGAAAGCCCCAGCTTTGAGGACACACATATCAAGGCATGACGCTGAATTTTCCCTTTGCTAAGTACATTACTCTGGGGAAGTCACTAAAGCTCTGTGCCTCGGTTGACATTATCTGTCAAAGGGTCAACAACCACCTGAGAACAGTGTGAATAAAAAGAGAATGTGAGACAGCATGAGTTCTTGGTGCTCAGTAAAGATTAAATGAAGCATGGCTATTATCTTCATCACTCTCTTTCTTACTCTCTACCCTCAATTCCAAACTCCATTCACTATGGTTCCTGGTCCCATAAACACCAACTTGGGACCTGCATCATCCTATCCCCTCTTCTCCCTCTTCAAAGAGCCTGTTTCAGAAAGAACTCCAGACTAGGTGCCAAGGAGACCTTGGAGTTCTTGTCCAAGTCACTGAGCTGAGATGGCAAGTTGTGCAGGGAAGACAAGCTGTGGTGAGGCTGGCAGACCCACCCCATTCCAACATCGCAAGTGGCCAGATCAGTCTGCACAGCTGCCTAGAGGGAGCCCAACCTGTAAACCTTAGATACAAGGAAGAAGTGAAAGGCGGTGTGGGAGGGAAACACAGCCTGTCTACCTTTTTCCTGTCCTGCACTGGTCATGCCTGGCCCAAAGTCACTCTTGATGAGTAACTACCCTCACTCCATCATTGCCTTTTCCATTCCTGGAGATGCAACCCAAGACCTCAGTCATGTCATACTCCCTGGCCTGTTTTCATCATCTCTAAGCCAAACATACAAACATGGGTGCTCATTCCACAAGGAATAGTCTTCCCTTCTGCTTCTCTGAGTACTTTCAGTATTTACTCGCAATATATTTATAAGTAATGACATTTCTCCTCCCACCTTTCTCCCACAAACACAAGAAGGTGAAATAGAATAAAATGTTGTACTCCTCCCCAGAAAAAAAGAGATAAAAGATGTTATATTCATGTGTATTGTATCCCCAGATCTTGCAAAATGGTTGCTGAATCATTCCACCTGTCCCCTGAAAAACACACATCTGCCCTGGTTAGCAGATGCTTTGCTATCCCTTGGTCATACTTAATTTATCTGACAAAAAAGGGTGGAAAAACAATGTAACTCGCTCATCCAGAATTACTCACCCTATCTTCTCTTATTCTACAATACCAAGACGGGGAGGGACAAACAAGATTTTGTAGTGTGGTGTGTGTGTGTGTGTGTGTGTGTGTGTGCATGCGTGTGTGTCACCCTTATTAAATTCCCTTTCAGCATTGTTGTAATCAACTTCATGTTGCTAATACAAAGAAACACTTAACCAAAAGCAGCTGATGGGAGTAGACGTTTCAGCATGGCAGGGAAAGGATGGTAGAGCAGAGGCTGGACATCACATCTTGCCAAAGCAGCTGGAAGGAAGCAGTAAGAATGAGCTCCAATCTGTCTAGGGAAAAGCTGCTGTTTAACACCCAAAGCCTGCCCCCATCAACACACCTCCTCCAGCAAGGTTCCATCTCCCAATTTCCCACCAGCTGCGAACCAAGCATGCAAAACCCATGAGATTATGGGGGCCATTCCACATTCAAACTACCATAAGCATCTAGCTAAGCATCTTGCACAAAATAGGCATTTGACCACTCAGTGAAGATGCAGTGAATATTCATGGGCATTCCGCATGGTTCAGATATGACTCAGATCCAAGTAAGAACCCATCTGTAAAATCACTGCCCATGGTTTCCAATCCAGTACATGGTCCAACTATTCACACAACTACTCAAGACAGAACCTAAAACCCCTTCTGGGCTGTGTCATTCCCTTCCCGCACACACCTGAGCTACTAGCAAGACAGGTCGCTACACCTGCAGCACAGGTCCTAACTCCATGTCTCACTAGCTTCATCAAAGCACCGGGAGCCCAAGCTGCCATCACTTTTCCCCTGGACTACTCCACACAGCTTACCTATTATTTCTACTTCCATCTTGCCATCCTCGCCTGGATTGACTTCAGCAGTCGATGGGACCCTGCAACTTCCCTGCTTAAATACTGATTAAGTTTCCTAGGCAACAAGAATGTACCCTTAACCCCTCATGAGCCTTACCCTCTCTATACCCTGACTACTTCATCCACAGCTTCCCTGACCCTACCTTTTGTAGTTACCAGCTCACTGCTGGGACAAAGCACCCAACTAAAAGTCAGCTGATAGGTGGAAAGATTCCTATTTGGCTTAAAGTCTCTAGGAGAAGCCCCATGATGGCAGGGGAGAAAGCATGGCATGAGCAGAGGTGGCAGAGGTGGAAAACATCAGTAGCAACTGAGCCAAACTGACTCCTAGAAGCTAGGAGCTAATAAATCCTCAAGGCCCGCCCCCAGCAACATACCTTCTCAGCAAGGTTCCGCCTCCCAAATTACTACCAGCTGGGGACCAAGTATACAAAACATTTGAGTTTATGGGGGACATCTGATCCAAGCCACCAGACCCCTCCTCACATTACTCTTTCTAGTTGTACTTACCTAGTCCCCACCACCTAAAACAAACAAACAAACAAAAAAAAAAAAACACCAAGTGAATATCTAGAATGTTCCCAAAATCAAGCCCCACATAGCCTATCTTTCCACCTGGCTCTCTAACCTATTTTCTCTGCTTTATAGAACATTACATAAAGGGAACTAATTTCTTTACGTGTTTGTTTAAGTTATCTCCCAAAGACATCCAATTTTTCAGGCAATGGGACTCCAGCTATCTTATAAGGTGCTGTATTTTGGTGTCTAAAATGCCATCACACACAGAGTTGATACACAGTAAAACACCTGACTAAACTAACTTGCTCAATTTAGTGCAGTCTCCAATACCACTGAATTTAGATTTGCACACTCATGTATATTTATAGGTCATACTGAATGAGGGGGAGAGGACAAAATTCTCCAGAGACATTATACAAACCCTTGCTTTATCATCCTTACCGCCTAGCAGTATACAGATACAAACACTCTTCCCTTAGAGACCATTCTGAATCAGTATTTCTCAAGCTTTCTATGCTCAGGACCTTCTTACACATTTAAAAATTGTTGAGATTTGACAAGAAATTTTCATTATGTGTGTCATATCTATTGATATATCTATCTCTCAAAGTAGAAACTGAGAAATTTTTAAAATATTTATTAATCCATTGAAAATGCTAAAACATTACATGTTAACATATATGTTTATATAAAAGTTGGAACTAAAGAGGTGGCTTAGCAGTTAAAGGTGCTTGCTTTCCAAACTTGTGGGCCCAGGGTTCAATTCCCCAGTAGCCATGTAAAAACAGATGCACAAAGTAGCACATGCATCTGAGTTCATTTTCAGTAGCAAGAGCCTCCAGCCCAAGTACGCATGTGTGCATACACAATTTCTCTCTGTCTTTCTCTGTCTCTCTCTCTCTCTCTCTTTCTCTCACCTCACAACCAAATAAATAAAAATTTTAAAATAAATAAATAAAAGTTATATGCTAAATGCAGTACAGTCTCCTTGAGTCAATCATACAGAAAAAAGTGGGGCATTAAAAACATGGCTAGAGACTGATTGAGAGGGGGTAGGATAAGATGGAGAGTGGAGTTTCAAAGGGGAAAGTGGGGAGGGAGGGAATTAACATGGGATATTGTTTACAATCATTGAATTTGTTAATTATAAAAATAAAATACAAGAAAGGACATGCTAGAAAGAGTGATGAAATATGAATAAAATCTTTTGTTCAGCTAATAGTTAATTTATTAATATGATTAATAATTAATATTTTGGTTTTGAAAAATGTACTGGTTACAAAAGGAAAACAGTGATTGATATGGAGAAACTGGACCATGCTTGCAATTTTTCTTTGAATAAAAAATTATTTTTAAATAAAAATCTTATTTTATACTATATTTGAAATAAAAGAAGAAGAGAATAATATGCCTTTTATGACAGGCTTAGTGAAAAAAAACATATTTTCATACCTATTGTATTAGTTCTTTCTGCATTGCTGTGGTCATATATAACTGAAAAAACAACTTAAGGATAAAAATAATTATTTTGGCTCACAGTCTGACTTACATTCAGTTGGTCAGGGCAAGGAAGATATGGTGGCAGGAACATGAAGCAGGTGGTCACATTCACTCTGCAGTCATGACACAGAGAGTGAAGAATGCTACATGCTCAGCTAGATTCTCCTATCTGGGACCCCAGCCCATGAGATGGTTCCACCCACAGATAGGGTAAGGCTTCACACTTCAATTAACCTAATCTAGAATCTTCCTAACAGAATAAAGGATTCTAGCTCTAATCAAGGTGATGGTAGAGATTAACTATCACATGATGTCTTTAATAAATCCATCGTGATGTACCATTTTTAGCTGAAGTAAATGCAGAAAATCAACCTCCACATAAAAAATTGTTACCAAGGAGGAAAATTCTACCACTAAGAAATAATTATGGATACTGTTTTTTTTGTTGTTGTTTGTGTGTGTGTGTGTGTGTGTGTGTGTGTGTGTGTGTTTTTGCTTCTAAATCACAATTTGACAAATGGTAGCTTCTTCAAAGTGGGCTACAATGTATTACTTGTAGCAATATCACTAAGTTCCTTGTGCTTGAAAATATAAACTTTTGCAGCTGGAGAGATGGCTCAGCTGTTAAAGGGACCTGCTTAGAAAGCCTGATAGCCTGGGTTCAATGTCCCAGTACCCACATAAAGCCAGATGCAAAAAGTGGTGCATATGTCTGGAGTGCCGTGAAGTGCCACTAACTCTGGTGCACTCATTTTCATACTCTCATTTTCTCGTTCTCTGTGTGTGTGTGTGTCCTTGCCAATAAATAAATAAAATTATATATAATATATATACATGCTTTTATTGATCCATCTTGTAGATATTTTACCTGTCCATAATTTTGTAACAATTTTGGTTATTTAAAAAACTGTTCATTCTATAGTATCAAAGAAAGAATATTAATTAATATTAGCCTTCTCATCAGAAAAGTCTCTAAGGTTAGAAAGCTGTCAAATTCATCATGATAGGTTCAAGTTTCCCAAAATTCTAATTTTTAGAATTTTATCACTTGCAACATAAATAAAATAATAAAAACAGGCAGCTGCGTTTCCTAAAAATGAGAGACTCATTCCATTCAAGTTTTCTAAATGTCTCATAAACACTTAGGTCTGAATGACAACAGTTTTCAGATCCATGAAAGAAATTCTAGGTCATCACAATTACAAACTCTACAAATTTTTTTTTCTCAAAATAAATTTGCACAGTGGTATGAGGCAGGTGTCTTTATGCCTCTCATTTTACCACTCGCAATAGTAAAATGATGTGCACTCGAGGGTTGACATTCAAAACAATTTCTACATCAGCAAGGACATTAAGTGAAAATGGCAGATTGTCTTGGAGGGGTTAGCTTTTGTTTTATAACCAGTATATTTTGGTAGCATTGACTTGATTTAGACTGACACCATCACTTGTACCCATCTTTGCTTTTGTCTCTTTAATCTAAGTATCAACACCTTGGAAAAGGCAAAAACTGTCTTAATGTGATTAAGAAAACTGTTGTGATCTTAAAGGCTCTCTGAAAGGGTCATAGGAAACCTCATTCTAGAGGTTTGTGAATTACTGTTCTGAAAGATTTGCCAGTAAGATACTCCAAAATGCAAATATGTATCAAGCACCAGTTTATAGACCCAGTTTTACATTCCTGTAGTTAGTGAAGCCAGAATAGCAGAGAACAAATAAAGACAAAATCCCTTCCCTGAGTTCATAAAAATGGTTGTGCAGCTAACAGAGGCAGAGTACAGTTTGGGTGATGTGGGGGCACCCCAGATACAGCGAACTGGACATGAGTGTGGGATTCCAGTGTGGTGAGAGGATGGACACTGCACCCTCCGCACGCCAGATGGGTTTGGGGGGGCAGCAATTCCTCAGGGTAATACTTTGACAGAACTGCCTCAGGCTTCTCCTCCAGAGCCTGGGCCTCCAGCCTGCAGGGGGAGCACAGACAGGCAGGACGGAGCCTAGGCCTCCAGCCTGCAGGGGGAGCACAGACGGGGAGGACGGAAGCTGGGCCTCCAGCCTGCAGGGGGAGCACTAAAGGGGAGGAGGGAGCCTGGATTTCCAGCCTGCAGGGGGAGCACAGATGGGGAGGAGGGAGCCTGGTCCTCCAGCCTGCCCGGGGAGCACAGATGGGGAGGAGGGAGCCTGGTCCTCCAGCCTGCAGGGGGAGCACAGACGGAGAGGAGGGAGCCTGGGCCTCCAGCCTGCAGGGGGAGCACAGATGGGGAGGAGGGAGCCTGGGCCTCCAGCCTGCAGGGGAAGCACTAAAGGGGAGGAGGGAGCCTGGATTTCCAGCCTGCAGGGGGAGCACAGATGGGGAGGAGGGAGCCTGGGCCTCCAGCCTGCAGGAGGAGCACTAAAGGGAAGGAGGGAGCCTGGGCCTCCAGCCTGCCTGGGGAGCACAGATGGGGAGGAGGGAGCCTGGGCCTCCAGCCTTCAGGGGGAGCACAGATGGGGAGGAGGGAGCCTGGGCCTCCAGCCTTCAGGGGGAGCACAGACGGGGAGGACGGAACCTGGGCCTCCAGCCTGCAGGGGAGCACAGATGGGGAGGAGGGAGCCTGGTCCGCCAGCCTGCAGGGGGAGCACAGAAAGGGAGGCGCAAACTCAGCAAGATGCGCAGAAATGTTTCTGGAAGTTAAAGCAGTCCACCAGAGGCAAGCAGATGTCCCTCGTCAGAAACTCACATTGGTCAATTTGGACAAATTAAAAGGAGGCAAAATAGTGTGGAAAACTCTAACAGGCTAAATATTAAAGGGTTAACTGTTTTAAAGAGCTAAATTGTTTAAAGACCTAAATTATTAATCATAAAAGGGCTAATTATTGTGTTTTACAGTATTGTCAGTGTGCATGTGCGCATGTGTGCGTGTGTGTTGTGTGTGTTTGGGCATGCACTCATGCACTGATGCACCACGGTGCATGTGTGGAAATCAGAGATCAACATTTGGGAATCGATCCTCACTATCTAGTTCATTGGAGGCAGGGTTTCCCTGTTTGGATCTCGCTCTGTTGTTCTTTGCTGCACTCGCTGTGAATCTTAGGTAAATTCTCCCATCTCCCTGGCAGCATCAATGTCCTAGGATGGCAGAAGCCCACCATGGCTTCCAGCTTTTTACTTGGGACTGGGAGGAGCAAACTCAGGCATGCAGGTTTGAGAGGCAAGCATTTCACACATGGAATCATCTCCGCAGGCCCAGCAGCTAATTATTTTTAAAGGGCTAGTTTTCCTCAAAGAAGACTAATTATTGTTTAAATGCATCCACACACCCCACCACACAAATTTGTAAAGCTGCTTCCATGAGAGATCACAATCCAAGGACAGGTGGGGTGTTTGGCAAATGACATTCCTGCCAGAATACTGTGTGCCTGCGCCGGCAGAACCCGAAACTCCTGCAGCTAACTTGAACACATTGGTATTCACATTTTCTGCCATCCCCCACTGTTTGTGTGCATTTCAAATGACACTAAACTTCAAAACTGGGCCACCTGCCCACTTAACTTAGGCTCTTTGTAAATGGTTTGTCTGGACCAGAAGCCATTAAAGCCTCTATTATTTTTCTGACAGGCTGCGCTGTTTTACCCTGCAGAGCCAAGATGCCTGAAATCCTAATGGCACCCACTGGAGCCCATCAGGGGTGGTTATGGGCTTTTCTGCTACTGCTTTCAGCTTTGGTGCCAGATGACTCAAAAAAAAAAAAAAAAAACACTTTCTCTATTGCTAGGCTCGGGGCTCAAGAAAACTTTCACAAATATAAGGACTGTTTCCCTTCCCCCAAATTCACAAGCTGAGTGGTAAGACCAGAGCCCTCCCTGCATCACACTTCCTGAATCCTGGAGTGGAAACAAATTCTCGTGGAAGCTGGGGAGCTTTCCCAAACAGAATCAACCGGTGACAAGTTCTGATGACACAGAGAATTGCCTGGCAGGATTGCCCACCACACGTGGGTAGCTCTATGCCCCCAGTATTCACACCTGTCACGCTGCTTGCCATAACTCTGTAAGGTACACTCTACCTAGTTGCTGCCCCCACAAGACTCCTATGCACATGAGCTCTGGTAAGCATTTGTCTGCATAGGCTACATAGTCAGGGGCAGGAGACAGACAATGGAACCCAAACAATGTCGTTGCTGATCCCATTAGTATTTGACTCTAGTAGGGTGGTGAGCTCCTTAAAGGTGAGCCGCAGGAAGGGCATAGGTAACACAGGAATACGGAGGTGCTGAGTGGAACTCAGAAAGCTTGGGTAGATTCCTACAGGAATCTGAATTCACGTGAAATGCAAGATGGGAAGCACTGAGCCAAGAAGATAAAGGGAAGAGAGTCTCCCTGGCATGGGCAACGACATACAGAAAGATGCTCACATAGTGCAGTAAGACACAGTAAAGCGTGAAGATTCCTGCAGCTAATGTAAAGAAAGCAGGCTGAAGCCCTAACAAAGGAAATTGAATGTGGAGCTGCTAGACACCACACAAGGGGACAAAGATGACTATAAGCACCACAGCCCCACAGAGGGTGGACAGGGAAGGTGGTGGCACAGAACAGCAGGGGGCGGGGGAGGTGCCAACCCTTAAGGACAAAGGAAGGACAGATACAGTAGTATGATGGCCTAAAGGATAGCATATTTTCTAGACATTTGGAGGAGAGCAAAGATAGCCTTCGCTAGGACAAGGCCAGCATGCACAAAGACCCGAGGCTTGGAGCAGCATGTTGCATTCAGAAGAATGCAACATTAACTTTGGCCTAGAAGGGTGATGGCTAATGGTCTAACTGTGGACAGGCACCAGGTCCAAGAGGGTCTCCTTAGTCAGTGATCTCCAACATATACCCCAAGGAATCCAAGGAGTTTCACAAAGTCAGTTTAGAGGTTGCAGCTCTAAGGGAGAGAGGGAAAATAGGGAAGGGGAGGGGAGGAGAAGGGAAGGAGGAAGGGGAAGGGAAGGGAAGGGAAGGAAGGGAAGGGAAGGAAGGGAAGGGAAGGAAGGGAAGGGAAGGGAAGGGAAGGGAAGGAAGGGAAGGGAAGGAAGGGAAGGGAAGGGAAGGGAAGGAAGGGAAGGGAAGGGAAGGGAAGGGAAGGAAGGGAAGGAAGGGAAGGGAAGGGAAGGAAGGGAAGGGAAGGGAAGGGAAGGAAGGGAAGGAAGGGAAGGGAAGGGAAGGAAGGGAAGGGAAGGAAGGGAAGGAAGGGAAGGGAAGGGAAGGGAAGGAAGGGAAGGGAAGGAAGGGAAGGGAAGGAAGGGAAGGGAAGGAAGGGAAGGAAGGGAAGGGAAGGAAGGGAAGGGAAGGAAGGGAAGGGAAGGAAGGGAAGGGAAGGAAGGGAAGGGAAGGGAAGGGAAGGGAAGGGAAGGGAAGGAAGGGAAGGAAGGGAAGGAAGGGAAGGGAAGGAAGGGAAGGGAAGGGAAGGAAGGGAAGGGAAGGGAAGGGAAGGGAAGGGAAGGGAAGGGAAGGGAAGGGAAGGGAAGGGAAGGGAAACCAGAGGGGTGAATAAGCAGATCCCATCCTCTTTAAAGATGAGCTCTGTTCTCAAGAGAGAGTAAATATAAGATTTATTCAGTCGCAAATACTTAAAGGGTGGAAAAGTTCTCATATTAGTAATTAGTAAGTGGTTATCAAGACTACATTATGACTGAAAAACTACAAAAAAAGAAAAATGACAGGAGGTGGATCTAAAATCAGGTGACAAGGCTTTCCTGAGTCTCAGTGGCTAATTCTGTATACAGAGCCACAAGGAGATCCCACTACACATTCTCTAGAATTACCGTTTCAAAGGTTGGCAATAAGAAGGGCTGGGGAGGAGGTGGAGTCATCTAAACTCTCATGGGTTGCTGATGGGAGACAAAACAATGTACATCCACTTTGGAAGACTAGCAAGTTTCTTATTTTTATTTATTTATTTACTTATTTTAGCACTAAACAGACACCAACCTTATAACTCAAAAACTTCATTGCTAGATTTTTTTTTGAGACAGGGCTTCACTCTAGCCCAAGCTGACCTGGCCATGAACTGTCCATGAACTCATGGTGATCCTCCTACCTCAGCTTCCCAAGTACTGAGACTAAAAGCGTGTGCCACAAGACTCAGCTTGCATTCGTAGATATTTACCCAAGTAATATAAAAACATATTCCTCAAAAAGACTCATATAAGAATATACATGGTAGGGCTGGAGAGATGGCTTGGCAGTTAAGGCATTTGCATGCAAAGCCAAAGGACCCAAGTTCAATTCCCCAGGACCCTTGTAAGCCAGACGCACAAGGCAGCGCATGTGTCTGGAGTTTGTTTGCAGTGGCTGGAGGCCCTGGCGTGCCCATTCTCTCTCTCTCTCTCTCTCTCTCTCTCTCTCTCTCTTTCTCTCTCTCTTTCTTTCTTTCCCTCTCCCTCTTTCTCTCACTCTCTCAAATAAATAAATAATTTTTAAAAAAAGAATAGACATGGTAAATACTTATTGTTCAAAAAGCTGCAAATATCCCATATGTCCATCAATAGGAAACAGGATAGTCATGTTTTGATATATCAGACAGTTTAACAATACAAAAGAAATAAACTACTAATACAAGGAACAATCTCAAAAATGACATATAAATGAAGAGAAGCCCGATGTAAAAGAATGCATGCTATGTAGCCCACTTATAGGAAGGTCAATACATATGCGAACTCAGAACGCTTAATGTGTCTGGAGCAGGGAGGGATGGACAAACGCAGCACGGGTAGACACATCCCCTGGGCGCCTCAGAGGAGGTATGTTTCCTCCTCCTGGGGCGTACCAGAATGTGGCTCATTGGACTTCAGAACTTTGCATTTCACTACATACTTCAAAACACATTTCAATAATTTTTCGCATGAGGAGCCTGAGGAAGGCAAGTCACAGGTGACTCAAGAGTGTGTCTGGACAGGGAGGAAGCAGTTAGTCACCCACAGCACCGGGAGAGCAGCAATGGAGTCCTCATTCTCACCTCCTACGAAGCTGACTCTGCCTATTTTGCAATTCTTGTTTGTGTCTTTGGCGCCGTTAGATAGTAAGCTCCCGGGGTCCCCTAATACAAGGACTTGTGCCAAGCAACTACTCGATAAGCGGGTATTGCCTCGGAACTGAGAATGGACGTACGTTCTTCTCTTGCCTCCTGAGATTGACAGGTTTAATAAGCGAGTACATGGATGCATTAATGAATGATGACAGGTGAAAATGATCCCTTCAGCTAAAGTCGTGGCTTCCTTTCTGTGGATCTCAGAGAGACTCAATGCCATCACACAGAGAAACGAGACTGGAAGATTGGATTCCCTGGAAGGCCAGCAGCAATGGCAGTTCCAGAAGTTTCTTTGCCACATGCCTCCCCGCCACACTGTCCATGCCACCTGAGAAGACTTGTCTCAATGCTTAGCTAACAATGCTCTCCTCCCATTAGTAATTTTTTCCTCAGTCTCCCCTCTAGCCCTTCTCCACATAATTCCCATTCTTCCTTTAGCCTCACTGTCAGCATTATCAGACATGGGAAACCTAAGCTCTGGCAGTACACAGGAGTGAGCCATTCAAATGTGTGGCGTGACTCATACTGGCAAAGTGTCACGTACAGTCGCAGCATGCTGATGCTGACTGGCAATGGGGCAAGCCCCTCCCCGCACACACACCCCATTTCAGAACTAACCATGTTTAGAGTCCAAGGGTTCAAAACATTGTCCCCTTAAGAATGGCAAGAAGATCAACCATCTCCCAGGCTTGAACACAGCTCACTATTTACCCCATGGTGTACAAATGCCCATGGTGGGAACTGGTAATTGGAAGCCTCCTCCAAGAGGAAGACGCTCCACCTGGAATCTTTGTCAGGATCTCCAGCTATTTCTGCTGGGTGTGGTAAGCGCCTGCTCAGATGTTCTGCCGTCTGAGGTCGTGTCATCTGGTGTTCCGTTACTGACCTGCTGTTTGCCATTTGCCTTCTTCCACTCTTCGGCAGAGCTGCTCCAATCATTTCTGCTGGGTGTCGTCCACTGCCGGACTTGATGTTCTGCGCTTTATCTGCTACTCGCTATTTCTTCTTTTACTCTTGCTGGTTACATCGTTCGTAAACACATTCACTCAAAACCAAAAGTACAGCTACCGTGGATCATTTTACCAGCAGCAGCACCTGTCCTGAGAGACAAAGGGCCCTGCCCTGCTGAAGAGTCATGCTGATGATGAGCTCTGAGGCTGTCTTGTCGTCTTTTCATCAAGATGCACTGTGCTTGTCCCTAACTCAACAGAGGGGACACTAGAGGCCTTGAGAAAGCCTTTGTAATCGCCCTTGAGAACAGCATAAACACTGCACAAATTATGTCTCCTCCCCAGTGGGGCCAGGACAGTCAATGCCTGATTTACTGGTCCTGACCTCAGAACTTTAGAAGGATTGTACTTCCCAGAGAAATTATATTTATGCAAAATACCCACAAAGGCACATGCCTGCCTCCAAGGTCTCCCTGTTTCCCTCTTGTCTCAGAAGCTTCCAGAAGCAATCTCAGGAAACTCTGATACACAGCAGGATGCGACCCTTACCTCAGAAGGTGACTGGCTTACTTGGGTGAGACGAATATGCAGAAGAGAGGCCTTGCTCCTCCCCACCCCCATCCCTGTAGCACCTATCCCCACAAGAGGTGCACACACAGAAATCCAAACCCTCAGTCCCCCAAAATGCTTGCCCAGGGCAGTAGGTGGTTCTAGTAATACATGGGTGTGTGCTTCCTTACACACACACATGCACAAAAAAAAAACTCAAGAATTCCAAGTTTATTTTCAGTCAAGAAGAATTATAGACTCTGCTATTGCCTTTAGCTAACTTTAAACATGAGCAAAACCACACTGACTAAAAGCATAGACGCTCCAGGTCAAACTCTGCCACCAATATATAGGAAGCACATGAGGGATCCAAACAAGAAGGGTGTGTGTGTGTGTGTGTGTGTGTGTGTTGCACAATTACACATGGACTGGTGGTGAATATGCATGTCCTGAAAAATATATAACCAAGCTCCTAGAAGAGCCCTTTATAACTCTGAACAGCCAAGTGAAGTCAGGTGAGGAGAGTAAATATAGTAGGAAGGTAGGGTGCTAACAGCATCTTCCTTTTCCTGCAGTGATGGGTAATTTCATAAAATATACTTTCTGGCCCTAAGAAGTAAACAACTTAAAAATGAAGATAAGCAGATAGATGCCGCTAAGTGGTGGGACACATGATTTTTAGAGTATGCATGGCCTTTTAGCAATCTCTGGCCTGGAAAGTAAAACAAAACAATAAGAGATGGGCTAGAGAGATGGCTAAATGGTTAAAGGCACTTGTTTGCAAAACCTAATGCTCTGGGTTCGATTCCCCAGTACCCACATAAAGGTAGATGCACAAAGTAGTGTGTTCCTCATGGAGTTTGTCTGCAACAGCAAGAGGCCCTGGCACACCCATCCATTCTCTCTCTCTCCCTCTTCTTTCTCTCTCTCTCAAATAAATTTTTTTTAAAAATAATAGAGAAAGAGCAGGGAATATTGTTGAGTCAGTAGAGTGCTTGGCTAGCATGCATGAAGCCCCGGGTTCAATCCCCAATAGCCACATAAACTGGGTATGGTGGCACATATCTAAAATCCCAGGACTGGAGACGAGAAGGAGGAAGGATCAAAAGTTCACAGCCATCCCCCTCCTTGGCAAGTTTGAGGCCAGCCTGAGATACATAAGACTCTGACCCAAACGAAAACACAGACAGAGCTGCTGAGGCCAGCCTGTGATATATCACTTGCCACAGAAAAGGACTCCATGAAGTCAGGAGACCACCAGTGACGAACCCAGCTCTTGGGGCTTTTTCCCTAGGGCAAATCCGACCTCTTTTGCTTCAATTTACACATCTAAAAATATAACAGTATTTGTATATAGCCGTGTTAAGTGAAGAGATCTGCCACAAATCTTTTACTGCAGAAATGATCCAATCAAGAAAAGAAATGATGTCCACTGGTGTGGTTCTGTTTAACACAAAAGGAGGCATGTGCCCATCAGAGCACCCGTGGCCATGACTAGCCCAGATCTGAGCCGACTCACCAGGCAAAGGCATCATTTTGTCCCCCTTGATCAATCAGAACATACTTCCACATCATTAGAATATCCAGTATCATCTTAGTTTCCCCCAAGGCCACACTAGGTTTTTGGTAGGTTTTTTTGTTTGGTTGGTTGGTTTTATTTTTTTTATTTATTTATTTTTTTTTTTGCATCAAGCCACTGTTAAATTGTACAGGGTTGGTGTCTCTTACTACATGTTTCCAGAGACACACAGAGCCACAGTGCTGGAACCACGGGTTTGCCACCTTGGACGTGAGGACAGTGGCTCCCAAACCACCTCACTGTGTGGAGAAATTTGGCAGAAAATGCTGACTGTGTACTTCAGTGTCCCTGGCTTTTCTGGGAAGAGCTTCCTGCTTTACCCAAAACTATAGACAGATGTTTATTAGCAACTGCTTGTGTGGAGCTTCTTGCATTTCAGTCCAAGAGATGAAAAGTAGGATCTGGAGAGATGGTTCAGTGGTTAAAGACGCTTGCTGCTTGCAAAACCCCACCCACACGCGTTCATTTCCCCAGGACCCATGTAAAGCCAGATGCACAAAACAGTACGAGTCTGGAGTTTGCAGTGCCAATAAGCCCTGGCGTATCCATTCTTTCTCGCTCTCCTTCCTCACAAATAAATTTAAAAAAATATTTTTTGTAAAGAGAAGAGAGGTAGCTGCAATGTAATAGGGTAAATACAGCAATAGGAGAACTACTGGCGCTCTGTGGGCCCTGAAGAGGCTGTGTGAGCCAGTCAGCCAGGCCGAGAGCAGCTTCCTCGAGGAAGCGGTGGAGAAAAGACCTGAAGGAAGAGCTGGCATGGGGCTCTTTGTCACTTCCTCAAGGATGCCCTTCATTACCATCCCTGCCTATTTAATTAGGCTGTTCTGACACTCTCTTGCCTGGGTTACAAGTCTGGGGTTAGTCTTTCTTGGCTAGCTCCAACCTCTGTGAGGGAGGGGCCTGTGGGCCAGCACTTAGGCAAGACATGCACGTGTGTGGAGAGAATGTCCTAGGCTGGAAGAACAGCCTGCCTGTGCAAAGGATGGATCAAGGGCTGGAAGCAGATGGTATGGTCGAGGAACAGTGGACCAGAGATCAGAGCAGATGGTGCCGGGTGAGCCCAGTGACAGAGTGTGGATGCTCTCCCAGGAAAGAAATGGGCCTAGGAAGAGCATCAGATGGGAGTGTGAGGTAGTGTTTCAGATTTGTTTCATATTTGCTACAAAAATAGAAGATATTTGGAAACCGTCAGGTCAGGAAGAGAGACTTCTGAGCATATACCCAGCACACCTGAAATCATCAAACTGAAGAGGCCACCTGATGCCTGTGTTTACAGTGTCACTAGTCTCACAGTCCAAGTATGGAGCCAGCCCATGTGTCCGTCAGCAGAAGACTAGGTGAAGAAAATGTCGTATGTGTACACTGTACAGCAGAATCCGATTCAGCCACTAAAAAATAATGAACTCCTGAGCTGACGATGGTTAAGCAGTTAAAGCCACTCGCTTACAAAGCCTAACTGCCCAGGTTCAATTCCCCAGCACCCATGTAAAGCCGGCACAAAGTGGCACATGCATCTGGAGTTTGTTTGTAGTGGCAGGAGGCTCTAGCACACCCATATGCTCTCTCAATCTTTCTCTCTCTCTCTCTCATACACACACACACTTTTACTGAGTATTAAATTTTAAAAACTCAACCTGAAAGTAAAATACTGGTTACTAGAGATAAAGAAGAGTGTAGGGTTGAAGAAGGTGGTAAAGGGGGAGCTAGATCTGATTAGTGTGCACTATTTGCATACATGAAAATATTATACTGAACCAACAGATGCATATAATTAATACATGTTAATTTTTAAAGGATTAGGAGAGAAACTCTGTAAGTGGGAAAATGGCTTGAGGCCTACGTAAGAAAGCATGTGAAACATGATGGTGGGCTGTTGCAGAACTGGACAAACGCTTGGAGAGAGTGGAGGCACCAAAGCCCTCAGCACAAAGTACGATGTTAATCGTCTGGACATCCTCAGAATGCAGCAGGTGAAAGAAAGAGTCAAGACCTACGCCCTGGTGTTGGGCTTCACTGGCAGCACCTTCCACGTCCAGGAAGAGAGGGACTTGAGGCTGCAAGAGGAGACTCCCGTGATACATTCAACTAATGATTGCTGAGTTTGACATAGCTTCCTGCTATCAACCCTGGCAGGCAGGTGAATGTGCCAGAGCAAGCAGCTCAGGCAAGATTTAGGCAGAAAATGCAGATGAAAATCTCATGATAGTTATTGATATAGAGAAACGCATGAAATGGACTTGCCCAAATTAATCAATATAATATCCCTCATGAGATGCCAAAAAGACCTTGTATCAGAAACCAAACAAAGCTATTACCAATGCTCATGACTAGTATGTATATAAAAGCGACATACCACCTTGTGCTTTTAATCTAACACTTAGCTGTAAAAAACAATTGCCGCACATTATGACATGCTCAGTAATTAGATAATAAAGTCCTAGAAAACAAGAATCTAGTTTTGCCCATATATTACTCATCTTTGTGACTTGAATCCCACATGATTCTCTGACATGCAGAAAGTACTCAGCCAGTATTTACATACTACATGGAATTCAATTTCTTAACTAAATAACCTCCTTAATCCTTTCTCAATGTATTGAACTGACTCTAGCTTAGATAAATAAAAACCAGGGTTCTGTTGTCCCAAACTCAGGAAATCTGGCCTGTTTCATCCTGGAGCAGGAGAAAAGGTACTTGCCTGCCTCCTAGAGCTATGAATACTGTCATGATTGGCCTAGGCTGGGATTCATTTTTTCCATGAAAGCTTCCCTTTTACTTTTTTTTTAAATTTCTTTTTATTAACAACTTCCATGATTGTAACCAATATCCCATGGTAATGCCCTCCCTCCCCCCACTTTTCCCTTTGAAACTCCATTCTCCATCATATCCCCTCCCCCTCTCAATCAGGCTCTCTTTTATTTTGATGTCATCATCTTTTCCTCCTATTATGATGGTCTTGTGTAGGTAGTGTCAGGCACTGTGAGGTCATGGATATCCAGGCCATTTTGTGTCTGACAGAACACATTGTAAGGAGTCCTACCCTTCCTTTGGCTCTTACATTCTTTCCGCCACCTCTTCCACAATAGACCCTGAGCCTTGGAAGGTATGATAGAGATATTGCAGTGCTGAGCACTCCTGTCACTTCTTTCCAGAACCATGATGCCTTTTGAGTCATCCCAAGGTCACTGCCATCTGAAAAGAGCCCTTTCACTTTTCAATATACTGGATGCAGAGCCACAAGTCTAACCTGTGCATTTCAAAAGAAGTTGAAGAGAAATTGAGAGAAACGGCTATCTAATGCTGAAGTGTCAGAGAAGGAGGCCCTAGGATAATGGCCACACTGACACATCTCAGATCTTCTCCTATCAGCCCACCTCAGTTAGTGACATTCATGAGTCATGACACCACTATGACCCAGTCATACAGGTGTCTCCATTTTGAATTCCTTCTCTCTGTAACTACAGTGAAGGTCATGATTTACCCAAGTGACCAAGTGACTGGTATTTTTATGCCCTATGATGGTATAGGTTGAATTTGGACAAAAATAGAAAGACAGCCTCTAGCATATGAGGAGATGACTATAAAATACCTAACAAAGTATATTTCTCAAAAACTGAACAATATGCTACAACCTATCAAGAAATTGAAAGTGTGCTGATATTGATTTAGATGATATGAAAATCCAATATTTATGAGGTATGGGGTTCCTAAAAATATAAATTCTTGAACATTTATGGAAATGTTTATTGAAATTCTTCCTCTATTCAGGAAGTCAGTTCTTTAAATAAAAGGGGGCACTGTACAAAGCACAGAATTTGGCTGAATGAATGCTGAGCTAGGCCAGGCACAAATATGAAATTCAATCATATTGGCAAATTTTGATGCAAGTTTTCCTCTTAAAATGTTTTCCTTTGGTATGGATATCTCTCAGTAAAAGCAAAAACTGAAGAAAAAAAATCAGCCTTTTACTGAAATCAAAGATTCTGAGTGCCTTATAGCAAGAGTAACAAGTGCCACCTTCTCTCCTACTGAGCTTTATTACATGTTCTGACATATAAGGTCCACAACAAAAAGGAACTCATGAATACAGAATTAAATGTGCATATAAAACCCAAGACTGATGATATCCCTTAGAAAACATCTCCTTCAAAAGAAGGAAAAAAAATCTCCCAAACCATTCCACCCGCATAACTTATCTCCACGGTACAGAATGCTGTGTGCCGGGGTTGTAGGGGACCAGGGAATACCTGGGGGCTAAAGGACCTTTGAGACTAGATGTGAATCTCAATTCAACCCAGTGAGGGGCCCCAGGCCTTTCCCCTGCCAGGTCCTCTCAGGATGAACAGTGAACATTGGTCTAGCATCTTTCCACACCCAGCTAGCCGAAAGAAACGTGTGACCCTACTCCCCTCAACAGGCCTGCTAGGGTTACATTTATTGTCTTGCTGGGACTCAAAAAATAAAATCTGGAATGCAGAAAGTTGGTCACCTACTGTCCTCAGATTAAAAGTCTAGGGTTCCCACTCCTGTGTACTACCTGACATGTGAATTGCACTGCACCAGGCAGGTAGAACTGGGGAACATCTGGAAGAGAGGTTCCTTCTTATCCCCACTTACTAACAACCATACATCCAATATTCTCAACCACTTGGTAGATCAGAGAGTGGCAATCCAACTCACTTTCCAGCTGCTCTGAGGAAGGAAAGCCAAGAAACAAATTACAGGGAGAACAAAGCCCAAGCCCCAGAGCAGCTCGCTGCCTCTCAAAGCCTCCTGGCCGCAGGCACGCTTCATCAGCAATCCTGTTCCACAGCTTTCCACCCCTGGGTCTTCATGGCTCCCCCAAGGAAGAGGACCCCCTGCGGGGTGCCATCTTGAGTTCAAGCCCATCAGCACAGCACAGCAGTGCCTAATGCAGCGTTTCTTCTGTCCTTTCCTCACCTTCAAGGACTGGAAGGCGCCCCAGCATCCAGGAAAGCGAGCCTGAAGCTCTGTGTGCATGCGGGGGTCCTGAGCGGGAAACCTCGAGGGTCCTGTTGTAAGCAGATCCATTTCCACTAACTGCTGGTGGATGTGCATTGCAAGCCCGCTGCACCGCAGGCACATTTCCAACCAACAAAGTGGCACACACAGGAATTCATCCGAACCCAGCGAAAAATCACTTAGCTTAATCACGGCACCCTGATTTAATTTTAACTTTTCATAAAGCGTGAGAGATGAGTGGGGTGTGCTTGGTGCTTGATAGATTACTGATGAGACTGGGCTCACATCTGGCTGCTTTATCTATTTTTTTTTTAACAAGTTCCAGAAAGAAGGGGGTTAGGAAAGGAAGTGGATGAATAATTAAGAGAAGGGCAACACCTGCAAAATGCGCAACAAAAATGCAAAGAGATTTTTATTTTTTTTTTTTGTCCCTCTCTCTGGTGCGTAAATAGCTTTAAGTGCCTGCGGAGTCCAAGGATAATGGCCTTAATTAATAGATGTGATGGTGAGTTTATGGGTATCTAACAGGAAAGTCACCACACATATAAACCTCGAGCTGACACACAAATATCCATGAACACACACGGTCATGTTCATATGTA
This sequence comes from Dipus sagitta, assembly GCA_036346955.1. Lineage (NCBI taxonomy): Eukaryota > Metazoa > Chordata > Mammalia > Rodentia > Dipodidae > Dipus > Dipus sagitta. Next base: position 25,662,983 of record CM070783.1, read on the forward strand.
TTCACATAAGTGCACATGCATACACATGCAACATCACAATCTATCCTACAGTCTATACCTAGATAGCACCTAATGGCACAGGAAGCTCAAGGAAGCCCGTAGAGTTTCACTACTGTTAGTCAGAACATGTGCTCCCAAAAACCTGCCCTAACTGTTCTCTCCTTCTACCATAACTTCAAAGTGCACGTTCCCATTCACCATCTCTACTGCTACCACTGACAGAAGGCACCACTGCCTTGCCCTACTTGGTCACTGAAGCTCCTTGGGCTCTTTGTGTCCCCGTCCCACCCCTTCGTCCCATTTTCAAATGAAAGCTAAAGTGACCCTAACGAACATGAATCAAGGGATGTGGTCTCTGTGCTCAGGTTTTCCCAGTGTTCCTCCTTTCTCTATGAGTAAAAGATAACATCCTTACAGAGGCTCCAGGACCCTGTGGGATCGGCTACCCCACCCACCCACCCTATTTGACTCTTTCCGGATCACCTACCTCTAACCTTGCTCTCTACTCCGGCCAGTTTGGCCAATTCCGTCTCTCACGTTTGCCAGGTAGCCTACCATAGGACCTTTGGGCTTGGCATCTCCTATACCTGGAGGACTCTTCTTCCTTCCACCACAGAGCCTTTGTGCTTGGATCTTCCTGTACTGGGAGGCTCTTCCTTGAAGTATCCACACGGTTCACTTAGTCACTGCCTGTGAGTCAAGCTTGAGTCAAGTTCAAATGTCACCGTCTATGGGATTCCAGTTCTCCTCTGTGACCTTTCCCACAGCATTCCCACAATTTCTAATCCCTCTTTCCAGGTCTTACTTCTTCCCTTGTACTTATCATCTTGTAATACACTACAGAGTTTGTACCGCTTGTTTCTACCTGCTCAACTCTAAGTTCCACGAGAGCAGGGACTAGAACAGAGACTAGAGCAATGTCTAGCACAAATACATGAATACAATCACAATAAGCTTATTGAACAACTAATGAACAAATGATCTACTTAATTTACAAGTATATTCATATGAAAAGTAAACAACCCCAGGCCTTACATGTGCAAATCTCTTATGTTCAAAATAATAAAATAAGGCTTGGGAAAGAGTTCAATCTGTAAATAAATATGAGGACCCAAGTTCAACCCTCTGGATGGGCTTAGAACTCCCCAAGCCAGTGGCTCTCAGGTGCTTATGACGAACAAAGAACTGGTAAGCTTCAAGCAGAAAAAGGGTAAACTATGACATTTGTTTTAAGAGAGACTAGAAGTAGAAAAGCTCCCAAGCAGAGTGTCCCTCTCCCCCAGCTGAGAAAGCCTAAAATCCTTAGAGGTATAAGGCATCCAACTGGGATGAGCCAAGATCAAAGGTGTATGGGGACCTTGATGAGTACATGGGCCAGGAAAGACAGCAGAGACTCAGAAGTCACCTGCCAGGGGGAGGAAGGACCAGGAAGCTGCCTCTGATCGCCACATTGAAGCAGACTGGAGTTCCCTGCTAGTCTCGCCAGAGCTGGTTGGCACCTATGACCTTTTGGGCCTGGGTCCCTAAACTGACTACTTGCAAAGGGAAGTTACTTTGCTCCTCGTCTCTATCAGTGTGTCCCTGTAATCTCTACACTTGGGAGGGGGAGAGAGGCGCATCACTGAGGCTTGCTCTCCAGCCAGTCTAGCTTAATTGGCACACACCAAAGAGTGACCCTATCGTTCTAAAAAAAAAACAGTGAACAGCATCCCTGAGGATAGATAACACTTTGAGGTTGTCTTCTGGCCTTCATAGGCAAGCACACATATGTGCATGCACATTCACACACACACATGTAATTACACACACACACACACACACAGAGAGAGAGAGAGAGAGAAAATAGTAACAACAATTTTTGAAAATTAAAAAAATAAAGAGGACCCTAGAGTACGTGAAAATTAGCAGATACAACACATTCAGGATACACCAGCTTAGAACTGCTCATAATACAAATAGGGCTGCCCCTCCTCTGTGCCTCCCTGCAGCCACCAGGCTCTCCCAGAGCCACAGGACAGGAGTGAAGCCTGGCCTGACTCACCCCCTGCCACCTCCTTGGCCTGTGCTGTGTAAGGCTTCACTCTCAGCTTGTCAGGATGCCACATCTCCCTGCCCCAGGACCAGGGGCAAGAAAGAATGTCAGAGTCACATGTTGGGTCATGATATGCAGAGACATTTAGCTTACCCATAACTGTGGGCTAACTCCACAATGCATGACCCGTATACCTCAACAAGGAGGGGCCAAGGGGAGGGGGTAGGTCACGGATGTGCCTAATAATGGTACCATACTGACTGTATTTGCTGAATACAGAACTGACTAATAAAGAAAAATAAATAAATAAAATGTAAAAAAAAAAAAAGAAAAGAAAAGAAAGCCTGTCCATCACGGATGGCAATCAGGTACCACTAGGGGGTGCACAGAGCTAAAGCAAAACAAACAAACAACAACAACAACAACAACAAGCAGAAGGAAAAGACAGCAGGACTAAGGCAAAATAGTCCAAGATCTTCTGACTTTGCAACTTCTTCCCCCACCTTCAAGCCAAGATCATCTCAAATGTCTGTGATCCCTAAAGCTGGCCTGCAGGCTGTAGACTGAAATCTTATTTTCAGCAGATTTTTTTGTTGTTGTTGTTTATTTGTTTTGTTTTTGTTTTTGAGACAGGGTCTTGTTGGGTTTTAGCGAGAATGAGGAGGTTCCCAGGCAGAGAAGAGAGATCAAAGTCAAACATTCAGACCCACAATGCACAGTCTGAAGTACAAAGGTTCTGCCACCCACCAAAGGCAAAGACAAAGGTGCTCGTCCAGAGTCCCTGAGGAGGGTGGGTGCTGCTCACTGAAAGCAGGTAGAAGCCCCCTTTACATTAGATTAGGCTGAAAGGGCCCATGTGCCCCATGCATTCATGGTAGGAAGGTTCACAGCATGTTCTTGGATAAATGGCCCGATGGAGACTTTTGCAGAACGATGGGAATGTCTGGTGAATGACAATGGTCAAGTTGTCTCTGTCCCCAAGGACAAGGAGACTGAGTGTGTTCATTTTTGTTGTTTTGGGGTTATTTTTTAAACATTTTCTTAAAAACTTTCATACATGTACAACAATGTTCGTGCATGTACATAATATATTTCATAATAATCCCTTCCTATCACTTCCTTTTGCCCCCTCCCTCTATTCTGTATCTAGACTAGGGGTGTTCCTATCAGGCTAGCTGCCCTCTTTGCTTAGGGCCCGATTACCTGGAGAACATGTTTCTGGGAGAATCTGGTTTTTAGCATGTCTCATATGTAGAGCAATCTGACCTCCAACTCCAGATCCTCCTGCCTCAGCCCCTAGCTTGCCAGGGTTACAGGAGTACACTACCAGTCAGTGCTTCAGGGGCTTTGAAGAAACACCTGCCCATACCGCTCATGGCCACTGTGTCACCAAAAGCAGGCACAGAGAAAAGTGTCCTTGACCTCAGGCTTTGCCCCTGTGCAACCCATGGTGCAGACTACTGCCAGGGTCATTGTGGGCAAACAAGTATCTTTCCTATTAGAAAATCCACAGCCACAGACAAAAGCCCTCCCCGCCCCCCACCTCAAAGCCCTACAGAGACCAACTAGGCTCTGCCTGTCCAACTGCATTTCCAGGAAATCCTTTACCTAACACTGGTTTGGATACCATTCTTCAACTCACCTCAACATGAAAACATGTGAACACACTAGTTCTCACCTCTGTCTTCTACTTTCTTGCCATTCCTCTTGGCTAGAAGCCCCTCCTCTTTCCTCCCGAATATTAGTTGTATCAGTCAGCTTTACATCCTGTGACAAAATACTGGAGGAAAACAACTTAAAGAGAGAAAGACTGGTCCGGCTCAGGGCTTCAGGGAGGTTGGGTGGCTCTCTTGCTCTGGGCCTGAGGTGAAGTAGAGTATCCTGATCAGTGTGGAATAGCGGAAGTGATTCCTCACCCCTCAAGACAGCTAGGAACTGGTGGGGAGGGATGGGTCCGAACCTCAGCCAAGCACTTCCTCCAGCTAGGCTCTACCTCTTCGGGTTCCACCACCTCCCAACAGACCACCAGCTGGGGACGAAGAATTGAACACATGGGCATTTGGGAGATGTTCCTGATCTAACCATAACATTAATGGCCTAACATGACTTCATCTGAACCTGGCCTTCGGCCTCTCCCTAACCCTTGGTGCTGAAGAAAAGCCCTTCTTCCTCAGGCTCTGGTTAACTAGCCGGAGGAGAGCAAACTCCACTGCGGGGAAAGAAGACACACCTCTGAACAGGGAAGAGCCTCCCACAGCACGGCAGGGGTTGCCTGTCTGCTGCCCCTCTGCTCTCACTTCTTCCTCCTATGAAGCTCTTCAAAGCTGAAGGCCCTGCCATGGAAATAGGAAATCTTGGAGAGTCTGTTCTGTCTTCTTCACAGGGAGGCTTTGCATAAGCAAATCTGTTTCCTCACATCAACTTCTGTCTTCTACATCATTATCAGAGAGCAGCAATAGGGAGCTCAGATTCTGGGAACAATCATGCTTCCAGTGAGTCCAGTAAGAGTAGAAGTCTACTCTGAGAGAACTTTACAAGCCGCTCAGAGTGCAGGACAGCGCTGTGCTTGCAGTGTGTTGTTGACTAAGCTCTCCATCGGGTCCTTGTCAAAGGACCCAAGTCTATTTCTCTTGTATCTGAAGAGATTGGGAGATAGAGAGATAGCAGGTGTTAAGTGTATTTCCTGCACAAACATGAGGGCCTGAGAGAGCCACCAGAGTTTGAAGCTCCAGACCCCACACAAACAGATGGGCGTGGCCATGAGCGGCTCTAGCCCAAGCCTCACAGGGGAGCAGAGACCCAAGAACCTTGGGGACCCACAAACTCTGGAATCAGTAAAGTGACTCAAGCTTAAAACAAAATCTGAAAGTAGAGAAGTGGAGCAGGACACCTGATGTTCTTTTCCAGCCACCGTAGGTGAGCATCCCGCTTTCTACCACAGGCAAACATCGGGGGCACCACCCCACCCCTCCCCCCACACAGCACATGATACACACAGGCAAATAAAGATAACAAATAAAGGGATTTGGGCAGAGGGTCGCTCCTTTTGCCTGTGAAGAAGGAACATGACACTGGGCTTTAGAGACAAACGGACTTGGACCACCATCTGCAATTAGCACCCACTATGCCTAAGTTTGACTAACCTCCTTATCAACAATCAATCTCAATTTCATTTTCTACAAAAAAAAAAGAAAGAAAGAAAAGAAACGTACAAACCTTTTAATGTCATCAGAATGACAAAACGAGATAGAACCAAAATTCTGCTAGGGCAGAAATTTGTCTCTAATGACCTTGGCATCCAAAACAGTAGTGGATGCATATCATCAATTATGAGAAAATGTGAACAAATTGTGTGTATAAAGTCCCTTCCACAATGCCTACAAGGCCTGGTACATGGTAGTTTTTTTTTTTTTTCCAAAAGCCAGCTGCTACTGTCAGTCTTACTCTTTGGAAACCTGAAGAATCATGCATGACTATCAGGTAAACTGCTCCCAAGCCAGACAAGGGTGGCAGGACCCTGGCCACTTGCTCCACCCCCTAGTGGCCCATGAGCTCTTTCTCTTGAGACCTGTCCCCTCATCTTAGAATTGCCATCCTTGAGGATGGTTCTGGTTCCCACATTTTGGGGGCTATGGACACACCACGCCAAAATCACTACAGTAGACTAGATACTCCACCCCCAAACACTATTGTTTAGAAACTACAGATCCTGTAGTAGCTCTGAAAGCTGCCCTAGTATAAACTACGTGCACATGTCTAAAGGACGTCCACCTCAGGGAAGTAGCTAGATCAGGAGGAAGGCTGCTCCGCACAGTCTTATCACTCGAGAGACTTTCTAATGAGACATTTTTACTTGGCACACATGCCTTCTTCTCACACTGCCCTAACTCCTGTGATTACCACCTACAGAGACCTCTTCCTTCCTGTCACTCTGGAGGCTTGAATCATTAGCCCTTCCTTGTGGGGACTCCTGAGTATCTGCATTTGGTCACCATGGCTTTCCTCCAACTGATTTGCCTCATGTCAGTTCAATTCATAGCCAAGCCAATGAATCTGGAAGACAAGGAGACTTGTTTCCCCTCCTGTCCCACACAGCATAAAAATTAAGACATCTGGTTAACTCTGGAAGGGAAGATCCTTCCTTAGAAATTATTTATTTGTTTCATTTGAAGCTTTCTTGGGCTGCTAAACCACTCTGTATGATTCTTTCCTGACGTCAAGTGGTCTCCTAGAAGACCAAGAATGGATTCGTAAGGCCAAAGAACATTTGGTACTGATTTTTCTCTCAAATACATGGGATATTATATGTGCTGAGGAGAAAGAAGAGAGGAAGGGAGGGAAAAGAGAGGGAAGGAGGAAAGAAGGGAGATGAATGAAAGGGAAGATGGAAACAATATAGTCATTTTTCCAACTGTGGACATAATATTTTATGTCAATATAAGTCTGGATTGTGATCTTGAAAATAAAAAAAGAGTTCCCAGCCTAAGGAAGCCTACACCAAGCTCAGTCTTAGGAGTCATATGTCCCCAAGGATAGGCTACCATGTGGGGGCCACCTGCCCATTTTACATAGCTATCCAGATATACTAGGTCACCCATCCTTCTCTTCACCATGCCCCCTCTTTTTATAGCAAGCCACATAGCTTTCCTATGGACCACATGAGGAGAGTGGTTTATGAATGAGACAGTTGACAGTCTCAAGTCCTTCTTCCCAAATGGCTTTAGCATTTATTTGAGGGCACAAGGGCAAGGACTGAGGACAGAAAAGAGAAAGAACCTAAGGTGTCTGCCCCGCTTCCTCCAAATAGAGACCAAGCTACTTCTAAGACCTGTCCCCGGTTTTTCTCTCACCTTTTCTTCTGTTCCCACAGAACCAAAGCCTTTCTTGACTGCTTTTGTTCCCCCTCACTCTCTCCCATTCATCTTCACTTCCCAAGAGCTGGGGAGAAAAAGAACTCAATGGGGAAAACTGTGAGCAGGAGAAGAATGATCACAATATTCATCCAACTCTTTACCCCAAAATATACCCCCAATAAAGTCACAGTGGACATTCTGCACAGAAGGGAGGGGAAGAGAAAAAGAAGTCAGAGGGGAGGATAAGGGCAGGAAAAGGCTGTTCCCCAACATGAGGTGAGACCCCAGCCACTGGGAATAAGCACTTCCCACCTCCAACCAGCAATGCTGACTATGGACTAGCCATCCTCAGCGCAGATCCCTAGAATTTGAAACACCATGTGAAAGAAGAGGGAGTCATCACAATGTGCCCTTCCTAGAGATTTGAACTGCACCATGAGAAAGCATAACCACAGATTGAACCAAAGGGAGGAGGTGGAGATAGCAGGGCTTTGTTGAGACCCATTAAGGAAACAATATTTCCTCCTAGTACAGCATGGCTAGTTCAACAGATTTATTTTTATTTTTGTTTCCTTTTATTTAATGCTTTAAAAATATTTTTTTAATTTATTTAATTTTGAGAATCATGGAAGACTGGATGTGCCAGGGCCTCTTGCTGCTGCAAAAGAATTCCAAGGGCATGTATCACTTTGTGCATCTGGCTTTACTGGGGAATCAAAGCCAGGCTGGCAAGCTTTGTAAGAAAGTGCCTTTGACTGCGGAGCCATCTCCCCAGCCCACTTTAAATTTTAATCTACGCTGTCATAATTTTTGGTCAAAAGAATAGGATCTGAGTGATATCTCTGGCCCTGGGTGTAGACATGACTCTGAACTGCTAGGAAGGTTATATGAATACCATCTAGCAGGAGGCTTTCTGGCGAAGAACAAAACACACACCGTTGCTCTCCTTAAGAAGTAATGGGCCTGCCAATCACATAGGCAGGAAAACACCCCTCAGAAAAGCTGTCTGTTCCAGAGACATTAGACAGCAACATGTAGCCTACCCAAACAGGTTGGCACAGAGATCCCTTTGGCCATTGTCTACTCTCATCCCCAGAGTATATTCTACACAACGGTCTCTGGCCACTGGCCACTCTTGACTCCCAGAGAGTACCTTTCTTTACAATGGCGCCTTCGGTCATTTCCCACTCTCACCCTTAAGATGGCCTCACCTTATTCTATAACAAACTCTGCTGTCTGCTGTGCTATGCCTCATCGGAATGAATCAGCTGGAGATCCCAAAGGCCAGGGAGTCCAGGGGAGGCCAAAGTGAGATCCCAGGGCCCTCAGCACCAGCACGTCTGCTCCGCCCTGCACGCCTGCGCCAGCCCTCGCAGGCTCCGTCTCTCATGCTCTTTCCTCCTCCACAAAAAATGTGTTCCCAGGAACGGTTTGATAAACTACCTCCCGATGAGCCTAAAATGGTCATAAAAACTCAGGAGCTACCCCTCCTAGACAGATTGGGTTTTTTGCAGTTCAAATTAAAGCTACATACAAAAGAAACTCATTTCAAATTCTGGACTTTCAGGAGGAAGACTGGAAACTGTGACGTGATTTCAAAGCAGAATAGAAGACTTGAAGCCAAAGCCAACACTGGCAAGTTCAGGAGTTCTGGTTGCCGCAAGCAGTCAGTGGGGGTGGCGGTGGGGGAGGGAGGAGTTTCTACCTGAAAGTGGAGGGCAGCTTCCTTGACCTCTCACTTCACAGGTGGAAAAGCTGCCCAGTAGTGCCTTCTCTGTCTCAACACCTCCATCGGGGTCGCATGGGCATGTAAGGACATGCACACCAAGAAAACCCCCGTGCCAGGCAGGAAAGATGACCCACAGAGAGAATCTCAAGGGGCACCCCATAGGGCACCCCCAAATCCTGCCAGCTGGGGAAGGGGGTACAGGAAGGGCCTCCAGGTGGCAGACAGCACACCCTTCCTTCAGGCACAAGTCATTTCATACATGGCTGTTGCTAGAAAATGGTAGTCCTCCCCACCTTGCCTCCCAGTCCCCAGGGTCTCCACCCTGAAAGAGAGTGATCAACCAGTTAACTACATCCATTGTTCTGCCAAAGCTCCACCCCTGGGAAGGCAGGGGTCCCCTCGGCCTTAGCCACTGTGGGGTCAGGATAACACAGTGGGTCAGTAACGGCCAAAACAGTGCAGCTGGCCTCCAGCAGCCCCATGGACGATGTCTATGATAGCTGGATGCTAACTGTCAGAGAAGTTATTTGAACTTGGGGAGAGAAGTGATGCTGTTTGGAGTGAGGGGTGATAAGGAAGGGACACTTTGTTTCTAGTTTTAGATGGCTGTTTTAGGACTTAAACAGGGCTCGCTATTCCACACAGCACCAACACCAGAGCAATCAGCAGGGGCCAGGCAGGCTCAACTCTCCGAGGACCCGTGCGGCAGAAACGTTGGCCTCCAGGATTTTAAATAATCAGGGCTTGTCAGTACCAATGAGCCTCAGTCTCTGAAGCTCCAAGAGGTCAGAAAAAAAAAAAATTTCCCCCATGTAAGGTGACAAAGAGCTTTAGACACAGAATTCTTTGAGGAACAAAGGAGGTGGCTGAGCTCTGAGGGATGTGCCGCCTTCAACCCATCTGAGGATCCCGTGTCACCTGACTGGCAACCCAAGACCCAAATCAGCCTTCCTTTGGAGACAGCAGCACATGTGTGCAGCAAAGATAATGTTAATGTCACTCCTTATTTGCTTTTCTGTCTACAAAAAAATGCCCACTTATCAGGATTTAATGGCTCTCTGAAATAAAGCTGTGTGAAAATATTATCCAAGATGCAAATGAGTCTCTGAAGACTGTTGCTATGACCTTTCCCGCCTCAGGGTAGATTTTTCATACCAACACCAGCCTTTCCTGAAGGCTTAGCCCAGTTCTGGAACCCCACCCTCCCCCCCCCCCACAGAGGTGCCACTATCCGAGTGGCAGACACCCATATGTACGGCTCAAGCTCCTTGCAGGGCCAACACTCTCTTTTTACAGAGAAGTCCCTGTGGCCTTCTCGGACAAAATGTTTTTTACTTGGAGACAGTGCCTCCACAGCCCCCCCACCCAGGGTCTCATGGGCAGGTCAAGCAGGCCCACACTCAGATGTCCTGTCCCTGTTCTGCCTTTGAGAGATGCAGGTATGTGGGACCCAGTCAGACAAGGTCACCCCAACAATGGGTCCCAAAAGCTCTTAACATAAGTATTTCATCAAGAGCCAAGAAATGTTAACTGTAAGAGAACATTAGTCCTCCTTGCTGTTTTCAACTTCCATTGTTTTTGAGGATGTAAATGCCGTTCTGACAATCAGAGTTTCCTTCTCTGTGTTTATCAAGCTATCCATCACTATGACAAAATACTTGAGATAAATAAACTTTCTTCTGATGCAATAAACAAACATGTTTTGGTGCAAGTTGGCCAGGTATGGTGGTGAGGACCTATAATCCCAGCACTCAGGAGGCTGCGGCATGAGGACCTCAAGTTTGGGGCTGCTAAGTGAAACACTATTTTAAAAAAAAGTAAGGGCCTGGAGAGATGGCTTAGCAGTTAAGGTACATGCCTGTGAAGCCTAAGGACCCAGGTTTGGTTCTCCAGGTCCCCACGTATGCCACATGCACATGGTGGCGCATGCATCTGGAGTTCATTTGCAGTGGCTAGAGGCCTTAGTATACCCACCCATTCCCCCCCCTCTCTCTCTCGCTCGCACTTTTCTCTATTCTCTCTTTCTCTCCCTCTCTCTGTCTCTAATAAATAAATAATACCAATTTTTAAAACTTTAAAGAAAAATGAAGGGCTAGCAAGATGGCTCAGTGCTTATAAGCTCTTGCTTGCAAAGCCTTGCGGCCCAGGTTTGATGCCCCATACCCACGTAAAGCGAGATGCACAAAGTGGCAGGACTCCTGGTGTCCCCGTACTCTCACTCTCAGATAAATAAAGTATCGTTTTTTTAATGAAAGGTTTGTTTTGGCTCATGACCAGGTGGCCCACTGCTTTCTGGTCTTGTGGAGAAAGCTGCCCACCTCACTGTGGCTAGGGAACTCAAGAACAGCTGGAGCCTCACCCCCCCCAACCCAATGCACACCCGCTTGCCTGACTTCTTTCCCTTGGGCCTCATCTCCTAGTGGTTCTACTACATCCCAGCAGGGCCTCAAGCCGCCCGCTCTGCCCTTGACACATGGGTTCTAGGGTGTAGTGGTTTGAATTCATGACCGCATAGACTCAGGCTTGAATCTCGAGTCTCCACTGGGCAAAACCTCACTGGGGAAGAGCTGTCACTGGGGGCCAGTCTCGGAGCCCAGCACTAAGGTGCATGGAGAGCAGGTTCAGCTCTGGCTGCTGCTGCTTTTTGGTGTTTGACAGCTGTCTAATGGTGTTGCTGCTTGGATCTGTGAAAGCGGGCCAGCTTCTTCCTCCATTGGTGATGCTCCTCTACAATTTGAAAGCCTGAAATAAACCCCCTTTTCCTGCCATGAACTGCTTTAGATTGTGTGTTTGTCCAGCAATGCAAAGATGACTGCAACACAGATACTTGTCCAAACCACAGCACCTTGGGATGCTGATAAGGAAGGGTGGGGTAGTCAGCAGTGGCAGGGTTAGCTGAGCTTGTGAGATGGTGTGGAAGTCTCACCACAAACCTATCAGTCTCATTCTCAGATTAGGAAAGGCAGAAGGTGTGGGATATGGCCTGTATTTCCTAAGATCTCAGATCTTCCCCTCTAGGAAAAACATGTTTCCAATCCCACCTTTCCAATCCCTTTCCCGTGACACCTTGGGACCCCATCATTGATTGACGTCATTCAAAATCTTTCATGCTTGTGTGGTACTTCTCAGATGAAGTGCAAGCTCCCCTATACGGTTATTCAACCTGCCTCCCCCCGCCCCCAAGGGCCCTCCCTCCCCTGCTCTGCTCCCCTCGGCCTGGAATCATTGTCCCGTTTTCATCTTGCCCCACACAAGTCAACCACCACTTTCCTCTGCGCCTCTCTTTGAGATCCTGCTGGGTGACTGGACTCAACTCCACTTTTGCGTCCATCTACCTCTTGTGAGCAATGTTAAGTGTTAAAGGCAAGGACTGGGTGTCAGGCATTAGGAAATCCTCTGTGCCAGACACAGTAGTTGGCACTGAGAGTTGCTCATCAAGTACCCATAAAGTGCAGTCTTTCTCTTCTTATGGTGCCATAGACCTAAGTGTAAGAATCTCAGAGTCTCTCTACCCATTTCCCTCTCACCTCCCTCCCAAGTGGCAGTACTCTAACTAGGCCAGAGTCTCTGGAACTATCTCCTGTTATGTTAATTGAGACTTCAAAGCGAGTTGTCTTTCCCCCTTCCTTGTTTGCTCACAATAGGTCTGAGATCTTAGAATCCCTATCTTCTATTGTTGTAATGAATTAAGCCTTTCTGTACCTGACCTGTGAGGAAACAACCTTTTCCCAGCCATCACCTTGTTGACTGAGCCTCACCAAAGAAGTTAAGCAGGGGTCCAGCCAGCCTGGCTAGTACAGCATCCAGTCCACCTCCTTCACACCCACGCAACATAATACAGATCTTCCCCCTTGCCTTCCTTTTCCCCACAGAGCTGCAGAATCGCTCCCCTTCAGTTCAGAGCCCCCTCCTCTCTTGCACCAAACCCTTCCACTCTTTGGCTGGAGTTAAGTAAAACCTTGGACAAAGGAAACCATGTCTCAGAGTCCTTGATTCCGAACCTGACAATAAGCAGGTTGGTGTCAACAGATCTTTGTCACTGGAATCCCACTAGGGATATTTTAACTATTCCTCTGCTGGATCCAAGGTATGCTTTTGATCAAAACCCATCCCAGGGCTGGAGAGATGGCTTAGTGGTTAAGCACTTGCCTGTGAAGCCTAAGGACCCCGGTTTAAGGCTCGATTCCCCAGGACCCAGATGCACAAGGGGGCGCACGCATCTGGAGTTCGTTTACAGTGGCTGGAGCCCCTGGCGCACCCATTCTCTCTCTCTCTCTATCTGCCTCTTTCTTTCTCTTTCTCTCTCTCTCTCTCTCTCTCTCTCTCTCTCTGTCATTCTCAAATAAATAAATAAAAATGAACAAAAATATTTTTTTAAAAAAAACCATCCCAAAGTAGTAGCATTCTCACCCAGAAATCTCTGAAGTTCAGGGTCCTATGTAAAACCAGAAACCTTCTCCCCATCCCCACTCTAGTTTCCCTAAAACTCAAAAGGAGATTCAATTTTTAACAGTACTCACACTCTGTTGGCATATTAATTAACACCAATTAATCATCTTCATTAGGTGTGATAATGACTGGGAAAGAAAAGATTAGAAAAAGATTTTGCCATCACAATGTGCTATGTCCACATCCAGTGTTCCAGTAGCTGGTGAGATTAACCTCCTGTGATCATGCCCTTGTCACACCAGCCCTGCTAACAAGCAGCCACTGCACTTCTGGATGGTGTCAGAGAAGCCAAAAGCCTCAGCCAGACACAGGGGCCTGGCAGAAGCAATCATCACAAAATTAGTTGACGTCCTCCCATAGCAGGGAGTTCTTGTAACCATAACAATACCTCAAACATGATGAAGCCATCAGGGACAAGTCCTGAGGCCCGGAGGAGGCCGTGAAGGAAAATCACAAGGAAAAATTATTCCAAAAGTAGTTTCCAGTCCAGTGAGGACCAGTTCAAAACCCTCTGCCAGCCAGACGCCCCACTTAAGGATAGCTTTCTCATCTCTGGTGTGCCAACACCAGCTTCCTACTTGCTTAGTCCCCAGACCTAGAAGTGTCCTTGATTCCTCGCCTTCTCCTCTGTAGCACAATCTCTTCGTTCACAATATTCAGTGTGTACACAATTTGACCACCTTCCTGCATCTCCAGCCATCCTGGTTCTCCTGAGTCTGCATGACCAGTCTCCTGGTTCGGCACTTCCCCACCTTGTCTGTTCTAAACACCAGCAGCCAGAGCAATTCTTCTGAAAGACCAGATCATGCCATGTCGCACTTCTGCTCAAAGTCCAACCTTGGCTCCTGGTTAAGATGGTCTCCGACTCCGTATGCCTTCCTCTCTCATTATTTCCCTTACTTTATCCCTTACTTCTCGCCAACACCCTCCCTGCCCCATGAGCACCCAACAACCGTTTCCTCCTCCTGTAACCTGTAACGAGACTGGCCTCCTTGTTCCTTGAACTTATTAGGCATATTGTCCCCACTGGGCCTTTGCACACATCTTTGCACATACATCATCCTCTTCAGGAGACCAATTAAAAGTCCACTTACTTAAAATGGCAACCCAATGCTGCTCTTGAGCTCTGGAGTCTCAACCTGACTCTCTTGCTTTGCTTGTTTTCTTTCCATAGAAGTTATTACCTTCTTACATTTCATGTAACCTACGTATGTGTTGTTTCATGAATTATTATTATCTTTCCAGCTAGAATGCAAGCTTGGTGTGTGTGTAAAAGCTTTGATTTCCCATCAATTTATCCTGAGCACCAAGAACAGTGCCTGGTAGACAGAAGGTGCTCACCAATCCTTCACTAAGTAAGTGGCAAGAGCAACTGAGAGAAGGTTATGTAGGTGACTATGGGTAGGCTGAGAGCCAGGGACAGAGAAAGCAACAATGCCAGAGAAGCTGCATGCAGGGCACAGCATGTGAACCAAGCCTTGAAGGAAGAGTGGGACATGAACCTGCGGAGTTAAGGTTCAGGATGTGAGGCTCAGCAATAGAGGGTCTGAGACACAGCTTTCTCCGAGCAGGGAAGTTTCAGTGGGAGAGCTTATGGTTTGGGACAAAGGGATGGAGGATAAGAGCCACGATCAGGGCAGCGGTCCCTGGCAGGTGTATGAGAACTTTGGAAAACGTAGCGGTGGAATCCCAAAAGGGGAGGGAAAGGCACTGGGGAAGGTCAAACTGGACTCTGAACTGATAAGCAGAGAGAGAGAGAGAAGGAACAGGAGAGGAAAAGAAAGAGGGAAAAGGTCATGCAGTAGAGAAAGAGAGATGGAGACAGAGAGGGAGCAAAGAACGCATATACTTTAGTTCAGTGAGAAGTCAAGAGAAAAATGGAGGAGTGCCCAAGGAGGCCTGATATATACCCGCTTTGGGGAGGAGGACCTGCCCTGTGAGAGAAGAGCTTTGGGAGAGGTGCAGAGGTGTGGGCTGGTGGTCAGGGAAGAAGTCAGGCTGCCTAGACCCCTCATTGAGCTCTTCTGAGGAAGTGAGACCTTTGAACCCTCAATTATGGCCAACTGGGAATGGGGAGAGGGGAATGGATACAGGGCTCTGAGACTCTAACAGACGGCAACAGTGTCTTGGATCATGGAGGAGCTACAGAGAAGAGTAGGACAGATCCCTGAGGTACACCGTGGATCACCGAGCACCACGGGCAGGGAGGTGGCAGAGAAGCGGATTGATTGCACACGTAGCCTCCCGCCACAGCCTGAGCGCGAGGGCCAGGGCCAGGGCCAGGGGAAGGGCTCAACTGCTGGCAGATACTGTAATGAGTTAGAGGTCTTGGTTTTCCTTCAGTGCTTCCCTTCTGTAAAACACACAAAGTTGGGCTGGTTTGTAAAACATCACCAACCTCATTCCCACAATCAAGCCTGCGAAGGGGTCTTGGCTCAAGCTGTCTCAAGACACCCTGTTCCCTGGCCTCTTCTGATTTCCTGAAGACTGTTAACGCCCAGCTCAGTTACTCCTCACACTCACACCGGAGCCTCTTCTGACACGCACCTACCCCGCCCCTCCTCACATGCTCACCCACTCCCCCGTGCCCCGTCCCCCGCAGAGCCCTCCCAGGAGCTCATGTCTCTGAACCACATCTGCTTCCTCATCTGCGTGCCGTGCATCCTCTGTGCAGGCCAATCAGCACCATGGCGCTTTGGTTGCTTTTGCTCAGTTCATGCACCAAGAGAAGTCCCAGTAAATCCCTGTGCCCCATGCTCCTCCAGAGCCCGGGCAACCCAGCACAGCAGCTCTTCCCACTGAGTGCCACCACCGTGCACGGTCGCTCAGGCAGGAAGTTTGAGAGAGAGAGAGAGAGAGCCAGAGGTGGGTTTCTCTCAAGATGGTGGGGAAGTGGTAAGTGTTGAAAATGCATACTGACAGAGCCCTGAATGGAAGTATAGCTAGCAATCATCTTAAAGGGATTCCCACCCCCTCCCCAAACCCACCACCTGGAAACCTGATGGCAGTCTCACAGTATGGCTGACACACCAGAGCAGGGCAGTGCCCTCTGCTACACACCACAGAACTCCCCTTACTCTCCCTGCGGGTAAAAATGAAAGAAAGGCTACTTGACATTTAGAACGTATTTCTTTGCACCGTTCCAGGGCATCTAAGTAGCATATACTTATTGATGGTTACACTTACGCACGTGTTCAGTGGCCCAAGGCCACTCGTGGCCTGAGCTGACTACTTGGCTGTAGGTGTGACTTTCACACCCTGTTTATCTTAGCAAATAAAACCAGAGAATGTAGTGGTGGGTGCATTTATAAGTCAGTGAAGAGATATGCCTCCCCTTGTTCTCATTTTCCTACTTGACTTCCCAGCTGTAGCACATGATGGCTTCTCAATATGTCAGGCTGGGACCAGGGAACACACTTGGCCAAAATGAGAACCGCACCCCCCCCCGCTCCGTCTCCTTCATAGCTTCTATGGCACCAGAATATCCAGGGACAAAACAAAATTCTTAACTTCTCTGCCCTGGATTTCAGGGCTGTATCTCTCCCTTGGGGGTGGGGAGAGCCCTGGCTTCTTCTCAGCAAACACAGCTGACCCTTAGGTTCCTGTGAGAGTGTAACCTCCTGCAGGACATATGAAAGCTCTTGACCATCCTCATGTGCTCAGCTTAAATGTCTCCACAGGTATAAGCCTGGCCCTGGCTAACATCATCCAGTGGGCATGGGCTGTACACATAAGAACAGGACACACAGAGCAGACCGAGGAGCACGCAGGCTTGTTCAGGACAAGGGAACGGGGTAAAAGGAAAAAACAGTTAATGAGGGTGTGTCTGAAAGTGTAGCAGTCAGCTTCAGGTTCACTGAGATGAACTTCCAGACCAGGCACAGTTATGGAGGAAGGGATATTTATTGAAGCTCACAGATCCAGGGGAAGTTCCATAATGGCAGAAGAAACTGGCCTGCCTTCACAGGCCCAAGCAGAGAGAGGCAAGCACAAGCCTAAAAGCCACACAGCACAGCACACTTCAGGAACTCCTGCTAGGCACACTTTGTATATCTTTAGATTGAAAACTGAAACCCACCACCACACCTTAAGATCCACACAATGGCACTGATTCCAGCCAGGTGGCTAAAGATGCAAACTACAAACAAATAAACAACTGAATATATTGGGGGCCATCTATTCTATTCAAACCACCACAGAAAGGAACTGGACCTAATTCAGGATATCAGTGCTTGGAGCGCAGTAGACAAAGAGAAATGAGTGAAAATTACATATCTTATAAAACTGGATGTCAATTTAGCATGTCAGCACTTATAGCACCTACTAGCTATCACTGAGGGGATTTCCAAGTTCAGAATAGGAAAGCCTGTGTGTGTGTGTGTGTGTGTGTGCGCGCATGCGTGCACGCGCGCGTGTGCATGCATGCACACATGCACATCTATGTGGTGTCTTCATGGGAGAGCTGCAGAAGAGTATTCAGAGCCAGGCAGGGACCTGAAAGGCAGTTGAACCCTTCCTTCACCCATAGGCATGGCGAGCTCGGCCCAACAGTTCTGGGACAAGTCGGGTGGCAGGGGAATGAAAGAAGCCATTGATCCACCCCCCCCCCCCTTTTGCATCCATCTAGTGGAGGATAGGTCATCTCTTGAGACTTTGTTCACAGAGAAGGAAAAGCTATGGGCCACAGAGCAGCCACCAATATGTTAGGATAATTAATGGATGTCCAACGTTTCTGAAGATGGAGGAAGCCGCTAGACTAAGGGTGGCAACCAATGGGTCTCCATCTAATCTGTGGAAGAAGACATAGGTTTTGCAGAATTAAATTTGAAGGCAATATGAATTATAGAAATCCTAGTGAAGGGAGACGGAGAGAAATAGAGTGAATCTGCCGATCTGAGATTAAAGAAAGTCCCAGAGGTGGAAGTATTACCTGAAAGGCTGTTGTTAAATTGTGTCCCTCTCAAAAAGCCACATGTGGGAACTCTAACATCACCCCCCTCCCCGCCCCCAGTGCTGTAAGCCGCTTCCCTTATCATTAAGAGAAGGTCACAAAAGGGCTGGAGGGATGACTTAGCAGTTAAGGCGTTTGCATGCAAAGCCAAAGGACCCAGGTTCTATTCCCCAAGACTCACGTTAGCCAGATGCACAAGGGGGCGCATGCGTCTGGAGTTCGTCTGCAGTGGCTGCAGGCCCTGGCACACCCATTCTCTCCCTCTCTTTTTCTCTCTCCCTCTCTCTCTCTCTCTCTGTTAAATAAATAAATAAATAAAAATATTTTATAAAACAGAAGGTCACAGAAGAGGTGTCAAGTTAAAATGAGGAAGATATTTAGAGTGGCTTATAATCCAATATGACTGATGTCCTTAAAGAGAAAGCTTGGACTTAGTGACAAGAGACACACAAAGGAAAGATGATTTAGAGACCCAGGGGGAAGGTGGCCATCTACAGGCCAAGGAGAAAGCCAACAGATCGTTTCCTCACAGCCCTCAGCAGGGACCAGGTCTGCCAACACCTTGATCTTAAGAGTGTCATCCTTCGGAACCACAGAGGGTAAATCTCTGTGGGTTTCTGATGTTTTGCAGCTGCCCCAGCAACACACGTGGCCATAAAAGAGCTTCTGCACAGCCCCAGAGCCCAGGAGCTTATACAAGGAGTTTTCACACAGTACCTCCAGGAAGCCTGCATGATCAGTGGCATATCACCATGCCCTCTCACTGGATGCGAGTTTTGAAGACAAGAGCTAGTTTAATTTAGCATTATGCCTGGACATAGCAGATTCTTAAGAAAGTCATGGTTCCCCCCCCCCCCCGTTATCATCAAACCTCTTTAACTTCTTTTTTACCTAATTCCTAAAAAGAAAAGAAACCAAAACACAGATGGGAGTGAGTACATTCAAGATTTTTGCTTATGTTTAGACATAAGTGTATGTGTGTGGAGAGAGACAGAGAGATGAAGAGAGATTTTTCTCCCAGTGGGCGGCAGTTAAAAAAGAAAAAAAAAAAATGCCAGCATCATGCCAGCATTGTAGCTGATGTTGGGTACTATTTATAGAGCTGGCCACAGTCATGTCAGAGCTTTACAAGAAGCCAAACATCTGGATGCATTCCAAAGCAGAGCGGAAGAGCCAGCAAAACAACACATCTACAGGGAAATCTGCACTGTGACAAAAAAAAAAAAAAAAAAGTTGCCATTCGCGTTTGCTAAACATAATCTCGTGCTTCGGAGCTCTCAGGTAACCTCATTCTGTACCCGGTGCAATAACGGAATCACACAGAGCTGTTGCATCTCCAACTCCCAAACAGGTCCTGACGTGAGTAAAGGAAGGCTTGCTTGACAGCAGCACACAGCTGTGGGTGAGGCCTTTCACAGGCTCTGTGGTCAAGTGGCAGTCAGCTGGGAGAGGTGTTTTTATTTTTGTTTGTTTGTTTGCTTGTTTGCAGGAATCAAAGTTAGGCAACCAAACTGCTTCTTACTCCCCATGGTGTAACAATGAACTAAAAAAAAAAAATATATATATATATATATATATATATATATATATATATATAACTCTTAGGACTAAAAGGAAAAGATCACGATTTCTCCAATATTTTGTAACTCTAAAAGCAAATGTGCCCTACTTTCAGCAAAAGAAATATCCCAATTTTGAAAAGAAATATCGGAACTAAATTGCCCAACACAGATAACAGAGGAAGCTCTGCAAAGGCCACGGCCTGTTTTATTCAGTGAGTGATAACCCACCCACAGCCCACACCTGGGCCTGCACATCTCCCAAGGGCCCTGGCTGCACAAAACAATAGCACCACTGGATGGCCTGTCCCATTGGTACTCTTAACCTACTACAGAATTTACACACATGGCACGCCTGTGCCTCCTCCTCCTTACACAGGCACAAGTGGGCTAGAGAGACGCATCTGCGGCACAGCCGTGACTGGGAAGGACTATGTTTCCTGGGAGATGCCATCTCTGGGCCTATCATCGTAGCCTGTTTTCCTAAATCACCCCACATCTCCAGCCCCCATGTTCTATTAGCATGGCGTAGGCAGGGCTGCTTTTTTGTTTTACAAAATCTCTTCCTGCTTCCAGCGACAACCTGAAGGAAAGGGAGCAGCAGCTTCCAGCTTGGCTGTGGCTTTCATAGTGACTAGCTTGGCAGTCTGTCGGGTCCGTAGCTCTGTAAGTGAATGGGTTTCAGGACAGAGAGCAAAAGGGGACAACTGCCCACTACACTCAGTGGTGTCTACACCATTTCACTCCCATTCCAAAATGGTTGTTTCTATTCCCAGAACAATATTTCTCTAATGGAACTGGGAGGAGTAAGAGATGAGTCCACCCAAAGCCAAGCGTGCAGGAAATCCAAGGCAGGGCAGTAGATAAGAACATACCTTCCTAAATGGGGCAAGAACCTGCTTCCCCCCAGAAGCCACTGGGCCTCATTCCCTTTCTGCAATTTTTTTTAAAATTTATTTGAGAGAGGGAGAAAAAAGAGGCAGAGAGAAAGAGAGAGAATGGATGCACCAGGCCTTTCTGCCATTGCAAACAAACTAAAGATGCAATCGCCCCCTTGTGCACATGTGCAAACTTGCACACTTGCATCACTGTGCATCTGGTTTATGTGGGACCTGGAGATTTAAACATGCATTCTTAGGCTTTGCAGGCGAGCTGCCTTACCCACTGAGCCATCTCTCCAGCCCCCTGTATGCAATTTTTATTGTTTGTTGTCACAGTTATCTTCGCACTGCTAGGACAAAACACCCAACTACAAGCAGTGGATGGGAGGAAAGGGTTTAATTTGGCTTACTTTGGAGAAGCTTCATAATGGCAGAGGAAAGATGGTAGAGCAGAGGCTGTACATCACTTCTTGCCACAGCGAGTGGAAAACGGCGGCAAGAGAGTGAGCTGAAGTCTGGCCAGGGGCAGCTGGATAGAATACCCCCAAAGTCTGCCCCAGAAACATTACCACCTCCATCAAGGCTCTGCCTCCCAAACTGCCACCGGCTGGGGACCAAACATTCAAAACATATGTGGCAACAGGGGACATCTGACTCAAACCATGCATTTTGGTCTTTTAATAATCATTAAAGATTCAGTATAAAATGTGTTGAAAGTTAAAGAAAAAAATATGTAGAAAAAAAAACACGTAATATCAGGGCCCAGAGTGAAGCTCTCTTCACGTTTTGGTTTGCTCTATTCACACTGACACAGCTGCTCATGTTCCACTGGCTTAGGAGACATTTCCCTTACAGCTGCGTGAGCACTGTCTCATGCTGTTAACGTTCTTCCAATAAGTTTGTGAGGTGGCTAGCTAATTCTCCTGTGTGTGTGAGGTACATGACTAGTTACTTCGCTACGGGGCGAGGGGGGGCAGGAGGTACCACAGCAAGCTCAAGGCAGAGCTCCTGAACAATACCAAAACCCATGCTTTCTAGAAAGACTACCCCAAGACACCAAGAAATGTCACATTTAACCTTCAATAATTTTATAGGTAGGAAGATGCAATCTCACTTTATCTTAATTAGCATCATCATTGTAATTACGATTGGAATTATTACTGGTGATAGTGCCTGACTTGAATCACCATACCACACCGCCACACTGCACTCCCGAGAGGCAGGCTGCCTTACCCTCACTGTGCAGAGAAATAACCAAAGGCGAGTGCAGTGACTTACTCAAGAATAAACAAGTCCCTCCAGAGCCAGGACTTCAAGCCTGGCTCCACTTAAGTGTCACACTGTACCAACTGCTCATGAAGTCAAACATTTCCCCACATGTTTCCAGATGCTTCTTGCTCTCAGCATTTTATCTTCCTTTGTAGAAAATGAAAAAAAAAAAAAAAAAAAAAAAAAAAAAAAAAAACCTCAGTACTTTGGATGTTTTGACATTATGCCACACAGAGATTCACACATAACCTTCTTGACTCCTCCCTGGCTCACTGCAACCCAAACACCCACCCATCTCCTCACAACCCCTCAGACAGTGTCTTCCCTAAACATGAAAAGAATTTAAAACAGCCTCAACTAGCCTGTCTTGAGACTACAAGTGCCCTGGAGTTTTGTCAACCCCCACTGGAAAATAGCAGGCAAGTCGCATCTGAGGAATCACCTTATGAAGCCCACCCAATGCCACAGGCCAGCGTGGAAGCAAAGTTTTCACTCCGTGAGGACGTCCACTCGGTGTCTGGAATGGAGATGGGCGTGGCTCTGACCAGACAGCCCTCTGACAACATGATGTTAGGTACATTGCCAGGCCAACCTCTGCCCAGCGCTGCCACTCATCAGAGGCCTGGAACGAGAGAGGTCACTGCATCATCTCAAAGGAGGAGACACTGCCCGGGCAGAGCCTTGCACTAACCAACAAAGTCACACACTGGCTCGGGAACTGGTGCTGCAGGAAAGTCCTGCAGCGTCATAAACCAAGCCTGTGCAGGCTTCGCAGCACACTGAGACTCACGGCCAATCACTGGCTTTATGCAGCTTTACTTAGATGGATAGGACTTCCCCGCAAGTCGCTTGATTAGTATGAGAAATCTATGTTCCTGCTGCTCTCAGCACTGCAGAATGTTGGGTACCTTTGCGTTCCCGTTACTACATGGCTCTCACACCTTCCAGTTATCTCCCCAGGACTTACTCGTTTCTGAAAGTGCTACATTATTTGACAATGTTACTTTTGTTTCTCACTGGAGTTTTTCTTTCAAAAAATGAAAAATCCTTAACCGGCAAGTTATTTGGAAGAACCTATGCTTTGAATCCTAAAAAGCAGGTATTTCAGCCTTTTTCTTTTTTTTTTTTTTTTTTCATTCTAGGATCTCCACATCAGAACTGTATAGAACCCATGACCCTGGACTGCTATCCCAGCCCATCCTTAGAGCTGCTGCTCCCAGCACCTCCCTCACCCTTGCGTTACTCACCACAGACCCTGAAGGCTCTCTGTAATAGGCGGAGTACTTCACATCGAACACTCCACCCGATCCCTGCCCAAACCTGTGAGGTGCACACCAGGTGTTGCAGTTGCCTTCTCTTTGCTGGGATGAAACACCTGACCAAAAGCAGCTTGTGGCAGGAAAGCGTTTATTTTAGATAATAGTCTTGAGCTGACGCTCCATGGTGGCAGGGAAAAGATGGCATGAACAGAAGCTGGACATCACCTCTGCCACAGCAGGTGGAAACAGCAGCAACAAGAAAAAGTGAACCCAACTCTAGCAAGGGGAAGCTGGGTATAACACTCCTAAGTGTGCCCCAGAAACATTACCTCCTCCAGCAAGGCTGTACCTCCCAAATTGCCATCAGTTGGGAACCAAGCACTCAAAACACAAGAGTTTATGGGGGACACCTAATTCAAACCACCACATTCTGCCCCTGACCCTTATGAATTGATGACCATCCAAAATGTAAAATACAATGCATTCAGTCCAGCTTTTTAAAAAGTCCTAAGGCATTTTCTTTTTCCTCTTTTTGGTTTTTCGAGGTAGGGTTTCACTCCAGCTCAGGCTGACCTGGAATTCACTCTGTGGTCTCAGGGTGGCCTCAAGCTCTCTGCGATCCTCCTACCTCTGCCTCCCAAGTGCTGGGATTAAAGGCGTGCACGACCATGCCCAGCCTTCCCCTAGTTTTCATTCAATCCTAATATTTCAAATATCACCATTGTCCAAGGTCTCTTAACTGTGAACTGTAAAAATAAAACAAAACACGTAATGGCACAAAGCAAATACTCACACTGCAAAAGACGGCACTGAAAGGAAAATCTGAACCAATGCAAGATATTAAAAAGTCAGGGCCAATATCAAATCCTCTGGTGCCATGTACACCTGAGACCCACAGTGAAGTCACTGGAATGCAAATTCCACTCCTCCAGCTGGGCTGCTCACAGTTAGGGGAATACTCCATCCACAGCTGGTAGCTCTCTTTGGCTGCCACCCCACGGTACGGGTATATCCAACACATCATCAGTTCCACATTGCAAATCATAGCTCTATCAAGAATTCAAAGGACATTAGTCTATGGGGGACATCTTATTCAAACCACCACACCACATATTTTAGAGCTGACTTTGGAAACTTCCATATGGACTGTTTGAGTTAGGTATGTGAAGTTGTATAGGATTACACTCAGGGGACCTACTTCTCTGAGCTTCTTAATTCTATATTTTAGGCAAAAGTCCCCCTAGGAAAAAGATTTGGAGGAAATATTGGTAAGCCTTTATAGTGGTTTGATTCTGGTGTCCCCCATAAGCTTAAGTGTTCTGAATGCTAAGTTCCCAGCTGATGGAAATTTGGGAACTATCATCTTCTGGAGGCAGTGTATTGTTGTGGGCAGGCTTATGGGTGTTATAGCCAGCTCCCCCTTGCTAGTATCTGGAAAATGCTCCTATTACTATTGTCCACCTAATGTTGGCCAGGGGGTAATGTCCACCCCTCTGCTCATGCCATCATTTTCCCCTGCCAGTAAAGTGGTACTGAGGAGTGGGATTGCTATTAGACACCTGACTGTGTGGCTTTGGCCTTTTGGAGCTGATTTTCAAGAGGAATGTGGAAGGATTTGAAATCTCGGCCTAAGAGAATTCTTTTACTGATGTAAGTACAGCTTGATGGACTATTCCAGTCAAACTCAGATGTGAACGCACTAAGAACTATGGACTGTGAAGTTTGGCTATAAGGGTGAGAAAGAGCTTCGCCTGGACTGGACTAGAAGCAGTTTATGTAAGAGGCTTGCTGTTATGCCCCCACGTCCTGAGAATTTGTGCAGGGTTGCATTGCATACAAAAAAGACTGACATGAGCAGACGGATATGGCACAGAAAAAAATGATATCTTTGGGCCAAGACTTCTGCCCATTCAGCTGCTATTTTATGAGAGACTAAAACCATTCAGATTGGGACAGCTGGCCTACATGGGTCAACATAAAGAATGTAGTCTTTTGAAGGGGCCTCAATGCTGAAGGAGTGTCCTATTCTTCAAAGCCTGCTTTGTTCTCCCCTGGATTAACAAATCGGCACCCCATCTGGAATTATGCAGCATAAGAAATGGAGGAAATAAAGGGTCATTGAATTTGCAACACAGTCTTGTGTTTTGGAAACGGCCATGGGCAGCGTGAAGCAGGTGTGCCTGCATGGAGCTTCCCCTCGAGTCTGTAAGCCAAAATAAATCTTTTTTTTTTTCCCCAAAAAAGCTTCTCTTGGTCGGGTGATTTCTGCCAGCAATGTGAACCTGACTACAACAACCTCCTCCCTTGATCAGTCTTGAACCACAAACTACGATAGTGGCCTCAACTGTGTGCCTCCAACAACAGTCTATCACATACACTTTGTACTGGAGAAGTGGTCCCTCCCATAAAGAAAGTGGTGTGCCATATCTGCCCCCAGGTCTGCACAAGTCATCCCTCTTCTTACACTGACAGG
Source organism: Dipus sagitta (assembly GCA_036346955.1). Taxonomy (NCBI): domain Eukaryota; kingdom Metazoa; phylum Chordata; class Mammalia; order Rodentia; family Dipodidae; genus Dipus; species Dipus sagitta. The sequence goes on from CM070783.1 coordinate 25,688,438, forward strand.
GCATCTAAACTGAGGTACTGGCCCCCCTCCCCAGGCTACTGAAACTAAGCCCAGGCCCATCAGCTGCAGTGTAGCTACCACAGGTCCTGTGCTAGCATTCTGCTGGGTGCCTGACCACAAGGTGTTTTCATCGCTAGAGCCCCAAGTCACTTTCCCTTCCCTGAAACCCTGCTTTCTCCCAGTCTGTTTTCTTTCTTCTTCTATGGACATCTAAAAAGAATAAAGAGCACCTAAATAGAATAATAAAATGCCAGCACTTCTCTGTTCCCAGACTGCCTGGCGTGCATGGCAAGGCCTTTGCTTGGCCTGCCCTTCCTCCCTCACTTCCTCCTAGACACCGAGAAGACAGCACAGGACCCCCACCCACCTTCTGAATTCCACCTCTTCCACTGATAAGCCTTTCTCACCCCAGGGCAATTTCTGAGGTTAAAATTTAAGGAAGGTAAGCTTCATTTCACCACCTCCTACTGGAGAGGACAGAGGAAAGAAGTAAGAAAGGCAGGGAGGAAAGAAGGGAGAGAAGGAGGAACGAAATCTTTGGGGAGTGGATAAATAGCCGCATCTCCCCTACTTCCTGAGTGCTGCTGGCCACTGGGCTCCGAGGCTCTCCCCCCTGAGAGTTTTGGAGGAGATCCTCAGATCGCCAGGCATTTCTACAAATGTTACCCTCCACAGGCCGCTTCGGGCCTGCAGGCATCTTCAAGACTTTCTTGTATTTTTCCTGAGGACTCTTCATCCATGCCCTCATCTTAGCTTTATTAATTCAGTCATAACTCTTCAGAATTTACAAGGCCCCTTTTGCAGTGAAAAACTCAAGAGTAACCATCATCAGGAACCTTTTGATTTTGATTTAGAGAGTGAGAACACCCTCTGCGGCTTCTCTCTCTGGGCAGGAACAGCCGCCTCCAGGGCCATCCAGGTCAGGCCCTTCACCTCTTCCCCAGGAAACTCAATTACTTCCTGCGCCACAGGAAATGAAGCAACCCAAGGGCATTCCCACCGGACCTCCACTCATCCAGACACACCCACCAACCAAGCTGCTGTGCTCTAGAATGCTCTTCCCTCCTTAAGAGGCCAGCTCGGCCCACACTCCGGTCCATTCCCCCGAGCCCTCCCCACTGGGGCACTTGGAAATGAACCATTTCTATGCTTTCTATTTGGAGGGAGGAATGAATGCTTCCTTTGCCTCCACATACTCCAGCAGTTAACATTTCATTTCTTTGCACCTCTGTAGGACAACACTCGCCCATAAAGTTGTTTACATGCGCCAATGGTGCTTCTGGTGCACACTCCACCTTACACTCCACCTGAAGTGCTCTCGTCTGCTTGGCATCAGGTGTCGCTGCACTGGTGTCTCTAGTAAGCTTCTGGGGCCCCTTTCCGCTGCACAGTTTCCTGCTGAGCAACTGAGGCAGTGTGTGTGTGTGTGTGTGTGTGTGTGTGTGTGTGTGTGTGTCTGTGTCTCCATGCCAGGGTCTGTTGCCACTGTAAACAAATGCTTATCCAGCTTTATGTGGGTGGCTTCAGAATTGAGCCCAGGCCAACAGACTTCTCAAGCAAGTGTTTTAACTGCTGAGCCATCTTCCCAGACCCCACTTCTTACTCTTTTAAGAAGTTCTTCTTTCTCTTCTCAGTCCCCTTTTTGGGTTCATCCTCAAGGTCCTAGACCCAAAGTCAGCAAACTCTGGCCTGTGGGCTAGCTGCCTGGTTTGTAAATACAGTTATTTTTGGAATCAGCCATGCTCATTGTTTTATATACTGCCTGTGACTGTTTTTGTGCTCCGGGAGTCAAGTCAGACAGTAGCAATGAACACGGTATGGCCTACAAAGCCTAAAATATTTACTATCTGGCTCTTTAAGAAGTTGGCCAGCTACTCTTCTAGATCTATAAATACTGCAGTTCTCAGGACTCAGTCTTTACACCTCCTCTGTACCCAGACTCACTCCTGCATGAGCTCATCTGCTCCCATGACCTTAAATGCCCCTGACGCACGGATGACCCCGAAGTCCTTCTCTAGCCTAAAACTCTCCTCAGAACTGCAGCCCGCATCAGCTGTGCACTGGCCATCTCTCACGGACGTCTCACACCTCCAACTCCTCACTCCTTGCAGCATCACCGTGCTCCTCAATCCTCACATTCTATCATCTTACCAGTCCTCACCCTTATTTCCTGTCCCCCACCTCTACCGCCCTTACTTCCCATCCCTGCACTCCCCCAGCCTCACTTCCAGCTCCCCCAGCCCCTGTTTGCAACTTACATAGGCTGTTTCACCTCATGCTTGGGCACGGTCTCTCAAACCCGACATTCAAGCCATCAGCAGAGCCTTCTAGCTCCTTCTTCAAAATACGCCCAGAATTTGGCCACTATTCTCAAGCCTCTGCCCTCCTCAGCCAGAACCCTTGCCTCCTGGCTGGCCTTTTTCCATACATGGCCTGCTACAGTACACTTTCAGCGCCCTGGCCAGGGATCCTTTGACATCACAGGCCAGGCTGAGCTTCTGCTCCTAGCAGTACAACTTTGCGGGACTTTGAGGAGACTCACCTGGCCTAGGCCTCAATTACCGTGGTTAACACCCCTTGTGTCTCCAGTTTCAGGGCTTTTCCTGGCCAAGCCTACAAGTCCCTCAAATATCCACAAGGGCCAGCTCCACAGCTGAAGGCCTCTGCTACATGCGGTCTTTTATTTAGGCAAGACCCTCGCACTCCTCCGGCTGGATTCCTCCTTATCAGTGCGAGTATTTCTCAGAGAGGATGAGACCTGGGATGGTCTCATCAACAGCTGCTTAGATCCATGCCTGTCTATCCTTCAGTATCTGGAGCGCTGAATAAACGAATGGGTACGTGAAGTGTCACAAGCTTGTGGAATTTTTGTTTGTTTCCGTTTTTATTTTTCCAAAATAGAGTCTCACTTTAGCTGACCTGGAACTCAAAATGATCCTCCTGCCTCAGCCTCCCAAGTGCTGGGACCAGTGTGTGCCACCACTCCTGGCTCTTGTTTCTTATTAAGGAAACTGAAGGGTGGTCGCATTATGGAAAAATCAAAGGGCAAAAATGCATCCCAAGGCTCACACACCCTGAGCCAGCCATATGCCTTGCTGGCCTGCCCTAGGGAGTGTACTGGCTCAAACCAGTCCTCCAGCAGCAAAGGGACAATGTAGCCAGAACCCTTCTGTGGAGCCTCCTGGAGATGAGTGAGGCTTCTCCCAGCCACGGAGCACTGTGGGTGCCTCACTACTAGACACAGACCAGAAGGGGGAGCCAGCGGGGCAGCACAGCAGCAAATGCCTTGGCCTGGGCATCTGCCACACAGCAGTTCCCTTGGTCAGCCTGAACCATTGGGATCCTCAGTTTCCTCACTGGGTAGAACAAGGTGAAACGACTGAATGTTTGCAAATCCAAAGCCAAAGGGCAGCCTGGGTTCTTTTTTTTCCCCTACTTGTGATCATCCCAGTGAAAAGCGGACACCTTCCGACTTTGAAAGGATCCTTTGTGTGCTGTGTCCTTCCTAAGTAAACGGGAGAACTTGCTCACTCCCCACTCTTCCCTCACTTTTTAATTTGATTTTCTAACATGTATGTGTGTGGGGTATACATATGTGTATGCATGTTTGCGTGTGTGGGTGCACACGTGTGCATGTGTGCATGAAGGCATGTGTATGTGATGGGCAGAGGGAGATACCAGGTGCTTTCCTCAGTCATTCTCTGCTTATTCTTTGAGACAGGCTCTTGCTGAACCTGCACTCGCTAGCCAGAGAGCCCCTGGAATTCCCTATCTCTACCTCCCCAGTGCCGGAATTCCAAGTGGTTACCACCAAGCCCAGCATCTTTTTTAGTTTTTTTTTTTTTTAATAATTAACAACTTCCATGATTGTAAACAATATCCATGGTAATTCCCTCCCTCCCCCACTTTCCCCTTTGAAACTCCACTCTCCATCATATCCCCTCCCCCTCTCAATCAGGCTCTCTTTTATTTTGATGTCATCATCTTTTCCTCCTATTATGATGGTCTTGTGTAGGTAGTGTCAGGCACTGTGAGGTCATGGATATCCAGGCCATCTTGTGTCTGGGGGGGAGCGCGTTGTAAGGAGTCCTACCCTTCCTTTGGCTCTTACATTCTTTCCACCACCTCTTCCACAACGGACCCTGAGCCTTGGAAGGTGTGATAGGGATATTTCAGTGCTGAACACTCCTCTGTCACTTCTTCTCAGCGCCGTGATGCCTTCTGAGTCATCCCGAGGAATATATTAATTAGTTATTTATGAGAGAGAGAGGCAGACAGAAGAACAGGCAGATAGACAGATAGACAGAATGGGCACTCCAGAGCCTCTAGCCACTGCAAACGAACTCTGCCCTAATTTTTCTAGTTTTCTTTTTCTTATTGTCTCATAAATTTTTCTTCCTTATCCTGAGGCATGACAGAAAGACAGGAAAGTATGGGACATAGGAAGGGGGTGGAGGGAAGTCCCTCATTCCGTCGCCTGAGGCTTCTTGCCAGCTAAAAGCAAGAATTCCACTATAATTAACAATTACTATGAAGGCTGCCAACAGAAAGTTAAGATTCCTTTTCTATACAGCTATCTTATGATAAAGTAGCAATGACCTAGGTTTAAGGCACATGTGTATATGACCTTGGAAAGGTCCTTATTTCTTTCCAGAGACATTTTCTGAGCATCTCAAATAAGACTGTAGACTGCTTACAGGAAACATGTCTACCTTGCAACATTCTAGGGGCCTTATCAATTTTTATCCAATCAGGTGCCCCTCAGGAACCATCCTATGATGTCATGTAAATTTCTTAACAACCTTTGAACCCAGTAACTTCAACCCTACCCCCGAATCTTACAGAATGCTCTCGTAAAGACAATGGAGTGCTCCTCTCAGGGAAGCCCACAACCCTGCCTCTTGTGGGTAGAGTGAGTGCCTCTCTTTCTCTCAGCCTCATGCTTAAGCCTGAATTAAATATCCTTATTAAACTCCAATTTGCTTTATAAACTGACTAGTCCCATTTTTTCTTTTTTTCTGTGTCAAAGCCATAAACTCCTTAGGCTACTGAGGGTGACAATGGAATCTATGCTTCCTGCCTCTGCCCCCTTACACACACGAAACACTGACAGTCCTCCCTTTTAAACCTCTAGACTCAGAGTTGGGAAGAAGGCTTAATGGTTAAAGATGCTTGCTTGCTAAGCCTGTTGGCCTAAGTTCAATTCCGAAGCCACCCATGTAAGCCGAATGCAAAAATGTGGTACAAGTGGAACTCCTACACACACACAATTAATTTTTAAAAAACCCTAGATTCCCAACAGGAAGCAGAGGGCTGGCAGAATGGCAGCAGGCCCAAATTCCCCTCTCTTCCTGGAGCCCTGCAGGGCACAGTGAAAGAGATCAAATGCCTACAAGACACCCCCCCCCACAACCTCATCTCCCACCTTCAGTCCTTCATTGTTCCAAGCTGCTGAAGACATAGAATTTCTAAAAAGACAGCAAAAATAAAAATCTATCGCGATGGAGTACCCGTGATACATGTCGCCAGCACTGTGATGTAACCCCACTGCCCTGGCAGCCAGAGCTGATCCTTACAGATTCCTGAGTCCAAACTCCACTCCTTGCAAGATGTACCTCCTGTCATCCAAATTGGTTACATCCCCTCAATTCCCAGCCCTCAGGCTCCATGAGTCTTCTGAGACTTCTCTCCACCTCGCCTCCCTGGCTCGGCTTCCTCCGCCCCTACTCTCAGCCTCCTGTCGTAGGACTCAGCTGAATGAACTCCGGGCACCCAGAGGCATCCCATGCTTGCTGCCAGCGCCACACAAGGCGCCAGTCTTCCTTCCCCAAGGACACATAGACCCACAGGAAGTCATCACCGCTCATGAGGTAGGTAGTGATAGGTGTGTTAGACTCAAAGGTCATCGTAAGGCAGACCCAACCTCCTGTTGCCCTGGTAACGTTAGAGAGGGGAAAAAATCACAATTGCTCCTCCATCAAAATAGCATATGAAAAGAAGAACAGAAGATTTTGGTGAGGGAAAGCTAACATGAGTTTTATCTCTGGCCCTGGGTGAGGCTATGATATAAGTTTATGGTCCCTTTCCCTCAAGAATGAATTCAAGAGACCACTCCTCACCTACGAACAAGCTAAGGAGCTGGGAAGAATATACTCATCCCCTTAATGAGACCATGCACTGTAGAAGACCCCCACCCCAGCCCCACCTAGGGGCTGCTGTCACTGCTGAGCCAGTCTGCTTTTCTGAGTTCTAACGCAAAAATTAACTTTTCCCTGTTTTTTTTTTTTAAACTTTCTCTTCTTTAGATGTCACCTGTAGCCCCAGATATGCTTGCCTTGACATTTTGGCACTTTTCCACCTTTTTCTCAATAAATCTCCTTTGCCTTACTCACTCCTTGTCCTCTGTGTTCCTAATTTGTCCTGACCATGAGATAAAGAACTCCACAGTGTGAAAATCTGCAAGAGTAGAACTTGCAAGCAGCATTCGGCTGCTGTCATATACTAAGGACAGCAGCTCTGCTTTCCCCCATCAATTTCCTCTCCTGCAACACGGGCTCATGATACCTCCTCACCCGGCACCAAGGCTTGCGAATACAAAATGCCGTACAAATTTGAATAATTAAGATAAATAGAGTGACAAGTCATGTACACAGACCACACCACTCCTGAATTTTCCCTGCTTGACATCAGGCCAGTCCACTTTTCCCCAATTAAGCTCTCAAGAACCCCAAGGGTATGTCCATCAGGGCATCCCACCTGCCCTGCTGCGGAAAGGCACCCAGAGCTCCTGCGTGGCCCAGCGCAAAATATGAAGCCAGCCAGCTGTGTCTCCCCCACTGAGCAGGCTAGCTTGGTTGTTGAGTTGATGTAACAGAGGAAACCACTGTGGAAAGCAAACGTTCTGGAAAAGCAAGAACAAATGAGACTCGGGCAGGAGGCAGCACCTTAAGCCCGGCACCAAGTGGAACTGACTTAGTCTTGGCTAAAAGGAGTTTGGGATGGTTCCACATCACCCCCATGGGATTGTGCTGGTCCCCTCAAGCACAAAGAAAGCCTTGCTAAACAGCGGCTCTGTAAAGAGTGTGGCGTCTTGTACCAAAGCCTCGGGGTTGTACCTAGCGAAGGCACGCACTAGCTTAGTGACCCTGGGCAAGCCAAAGACGCTCTGAGCCTTAACTTCTCTCCTTGTGATTCACAGAAACATGCCAAATGCTAAGACAGGCCTAAGCGACATGGGAGACAGCCTAGACTACTGCTGTAGGTGATGTGTGCAAGAAGGAACAAGGAAACAGGCTCAAGATGACCATCCCTGGAGCAGAGGCTGAACCCTTTCTGCAGGATGGCATGCCGGATTTCATGACCACATTTAACTATCTCTTCAAATATACTGAGAACATGGATCTGTCATTCATAGTGTGCATTGAGCCTAGGTCACATGTAGAGTCATTGCTTGAACAACTGTTTTAGAATGACTTTTTAAAAATTATTTATTTATTTATTTAAGAGAGATAGAAAGAGGCAGATAGAGAATGGGCACGCCAGTGCCTCTAGCCACTGCAAAAGAACTCCAGACGCATGTGTATTTGTATTTGTGTGTGTATTGTGTATTTGGCTTATGTGGGTCCTGGGGAATCAAATCTGTGTCCTTTGGCATTGCAGGAAAGCACCTCAACCACTAAGCCATCTCTCCATGCCTAGAATTTCTTTAAAACATGTTTTCTGATGTGCAAAGTATCATTTTTGTCCTGTATAAAATTTGGAAAATATGAAAAAAATGTTAAAAAGAATTAGAAGACATGAATTTCGGCTGTTATATTCCATTCTGTTTTTCAGGACTAAACATGCTTTCCACTTTTATTACAATTATACTCTATTTACTTTAAAATCTGTATTTAATATATATTGTTAGCATTTCCCATACCCTTATATATTATTCAATGTAATTTTAATAGCTTCCTTGCTATCCATTTTATGGATGAACCATATTAGATTTAATTAATCCCCCACACAAAGTTTTGTTATCATGAATAATGTTGAAAGGAGTATCCTTCATTAGAACTATTTTGCACATCTCTGATTAGATCCTTAGGATAAATTCCTAGGAGGAAAATTGGTTATGGGTTCAAAGGGTATTTTTTTTTTGAGACATAGCTCCCATGTTTGCAAATTATCCTACCAATGCTGTATAAGATATTATCATTTTTTTTCATTTTGCTCATTTATTAGGTGGCTAATAATGTCTTGATTTTAATTTCACATCTTCACTATGAGGTTTGGACTTTTGGATAATATTCTAGCCACTTATTTATGTTTAATACTTTTATTGATTGATTTTAAAGCAGAGAGAGAAAATATGGGCATATCAGGGCCTCTTGCCACTGCAAATGAACTCCAGAGGCATGTGCTACTTTGTGCTTCTGGCTTTATGTGGGTGTTTAGGGAACTGAAGCCTGGCTGTCAGGCTGTGTAAGCCAGTTCCTTTAACCACTGAGCAATCTCCCTAGCCCAACACTTTTTTCTTCTGCATGTGCTTGAACTGTTTACCAGAGCCTTTGCCCACTTTTAAATTAAGGTAAAGACTTTTTTGTTAATATTCTGCAGAGAAAGAGAATTAGTCCACAACTTCCTTTGATGACTCTCTCTCTCTCTGGTTAACAATTCTTTCCATTAAAACATTAATTCTAATGTCTTTCTTTTACCTTCTTTCTATGGTTTAAACCCATTTCCTCTTAACCTTTCTTCATACAGGGAGCTATCCTCACGTTTCTCATAAAGTGACCTTTCTTGTGACATGTCCGTTTCTCCTCCCCTGATCCAATGTAATTCAGGAAGTCAAACTATGTCCTGTTGATGCTGATCCTCCCCAGGGCTGCTGCTTTCCTTCGGGCTCTGCCATTTGTCACCACTGTCCCAGGCGAGGCACGCTCTTCTTGACTCTCCTAAACTTCTACTCTCCCCTTGACAACCACCGGGGTTGCTGCTCCTAAAATCGAAGGTGACTGCCGTTTCCTTCCTAAAACCCTTCTGCCCCTCACTTGGCAGCTAAGCCCTCCATAGCTGGCAAGTACCACAAGCTCCTCTTACCTCCCACAACGCAGCTCGTATGCTCAAACTCAGCAACACCCAAGTATTACTGGTACCCGCGTGCTGCCTGGTTCCCCTCTGCCCGCCCTTGCCCAAGTCCCTCCCATGCACTCTCCAGAAGACCTCTTCTGACCATCAAAATAAGGACAGCCACACTGAAGCCCACATTCAAGACCTGCTTCTCTTCACCTAACACACCTGTTCTCAAGGATAGGCCATGAGGTCAATACCGAGGACAACAATGTGGATGCAATGCAGCTAAATGGCACTCTGAATGACAGGGACATGCTGGAATGTTCTGAGTGGCCTGTCATATAGATCCCTCAAGATTATTTTCCCAGGTGATGAGCTACTCTCCTTTCCCTCTGCAGACAGGCTCTGTAGTTTGGTTTCTGTCCCTCTTCCCTCACCACATGCTCTCTGTTCTCACAGCCCATCTCACACCCTAGACAGTCTTCTTGGCTAGCCTTCCCTGCCACTGAGCCCCTCTTCCTCTGACTCCTTCACACCCTCTGTCTGGAGACACCCCCTGCTTCTGGCTCTGGGCTGAAGTTTTATTTTGTGGGGCTCAGTTGTATGCATCTCCCTTGTCAGAAGCATGAGTCTCTTCCTTTGAATCCACAGTGGTGAGCTTTGAGCCCCAGGATCGTTACATGAGGCTAGACCCAATGCACCCTGAAGACTCCTCACATGCTGCCTCCTGTTGTATTTAATGAAGGCCATGGGTGAGGTGTCTCACTCTGAGTATGCCCCATGCCATAGGCTTCTCTTATTTCACATGTTCAATGAAGAAACTGAATTAAAATCTCTAACCATTGCAAGTTGAGGCTCAGTGTCTTCCATGATTTCCACATCTCTCTTCTTGGTGTTCCCTGCTTTTCCCATCCCATCCTGTTATCTAGGTTCTGGCAGAAATTCTGCCACCCTGGCCTGGCAGCAACACCGTAGAGCCTACAGAGGTGGCACAGAAGCCCTCCCTCGAGCTCTAACTGGAGACGGAGGAGCGAACTGTGTAACCCAAGGAGGGCGCGGCAGAGCACAGAATGAGCAGTGGGCGCCGTGGAGATGGCGCGCGGTGTTAGTAACGGCCACCGGCGACCACTGCTCGGCTGCAGGTGTCCATCTTCACTACTCAGTTAAAGAGAGGTCAAGAACCCGGCAAAGCAAGCAGTCGATTCAACTTGGAAACAAGAAGGAAATGAGCTGCGAAGAAAATATCCCTGGCTGTGGAGATGGAAGACCACGCTTCCGCACTCAGTTCTGCAAGGGCTCCCTGTGTGATCCCACCAAACCCTCTTGCTTCCCCGGACACATGTGCCAGGTCTGGAATCACAGATGAGACTGGATGGGATGTTCCCCAAGCAATGGACAAGGCCAGGCAGAGGGAGGCAGATCCGCCCTGCGAGGCTGCACAGGTTGGCTTCATTCGGCAGCAGCAGCAGGCCATGGTGAGGTTTTGGAGGAACGGCAAAGGAGAGTGAGTGTTTGCTGAGTTTCTGCAAGCCTTGCCTTTCACCTCCCAGTCCCTGCCGCCTTCTCCTCCTCCTCCCCCAGCTTAAACCTCAGCATATCCATTTCCTACAGATTGTCCTAGAGGCTCCACAACCTTCCCTTTTAGAAAAACTCTTGCTGATGGAAAATTCTTCCTCATACCTAATCTAAGTCCATCTGCTGCAATTTCTGTCTATTTTCTCTCGTTCAGTCCTTACTGGAGATGGAGAACAGCTGGTCGCCATCCTCCATATAACATCCCCTCCTAAACCAAAATCAGTTATGACATCACCCCTCAGCCTGTTTTTCTCCTAGCATAACATCCACCATTCTTTATGACCTGCCCTCGAAGAGTCTAGCTCTGGAAGCAGCCCCATTCAGGGTCACCGAGGCCACAGTGGAGTCCGCTATGTCACCCAGAGTCCATGTGGAGCTGTGGCCTCCATGGCAGGAGGTAGACTTTGTGGCAAGATTAAAAAGGAAGGTTCGAGCCCCTGACTTTGCACTCAGGAAACTGGCAGACAGAAAGGGCAAATGAGTGCAGTGCCCAAGGTCAAATCTGAGGGACCGGGCTGCAGGTGCCAAGCTCCATTTGTCTTTTAGAGACAGAAGGCCATCTCCCTTTGTAGCCCAGGCTAGCCTTGAACTCTGAATCATCCTGCCTTCATCTTGTAAGCGTTGGGATTATCAGAATACACTACCACATCCAGCTCAGATACCAACTATTATCACAATGCCATGAGCGGCCACAACAGACAGAGCGGAGCCAGCCTGATCTGAGAAGCAGAGCGTCCATTTCTCAGTTTGGCCCCTCTCCAGGTCTTGCTCCCAAATCCCACTAGCAGATGCCTGAAATAGCACTACATAACTAGTTGGTTTCCATGAAGAACTCAAACACCAGGCTGTGGAGGGTGAGGGAGCTCAGTGGCAGACTGATACCTACTCTGCCTGTAAGGAAAAGAAGCCTTCGAACCCCTCTATAAGTAGCAACACTATTCATTGTTCACACTTCAGTACTGGGGAGGAGATCTGATCCTTTCCAACTACTGATAGAGTTAAAGGTAAGGAACGAACAAACAAAGAACCTTAGAGAAAAGCAGACAAACTAAACTCACTTGCTGCTAGTGTTTGTTTCCAAGGCCAGTCCTGGATGGGCAGTGTGGGCACTGCAGAATGGGTAAGGAAGGAGGAGTCTCAGGACAGTGGAGCAGCTGGGGCCTGTACCTGGTAGGAATGCCCTACACCCAGACACATCTGCCCTGTATGCCTCATGAAAATCCAAAGTGCACCCAGGTACTCTTGAGAGATCTGCAGTGAAACTGAATTTAGCAAAAGGATAATGTCATTGCTCCCAAAGGGCAGGGTCCCGTGGATATCCCCAAATTCCTGAGGTCTCCTGTTAATACTTTCTGAAGCAAAGAGAACAGCATGTGTATGCATAAATCTCACCTAGGGTGTCCATAAATGATGGGAAGAAACAGAAGGGAAGGAGGAAAGCCAAGTATAACCTACCCATCAAATTACAACCGTTCAGGTACCTGCTCCAGGTGAACAGGGAGGAAGGAAAAAGGATGTGAACATAGGAAGTGAGTTCTGTGAACTAGTTACTTATCATTTTGACCATGAAATTAAGATCGGAGGGGAACTGCGAATGTGGGGAATTTGAGAGCCTAGATTTCAAAGCAGCTTCTCCCCATGTTGAATAAACAGGAGCGCACTGCGCCCTGATCTTGTTCAGGGATGTTCCAGACCTTGGCAAACCTGAAGACGCACCTGATAGCTGCGGAATTCATACATCCACAAAGAAAGAGAAGGCCTCGTGACAGCATTTACCAAAATGCCTAACCCAATAAACGTGCTTATTTGATTTTCTCAAAACCACAAAATTAAATTTAAACTAGAAGACAACAAGGCACGTATCTGATAAAAGTTTTAATATGTTTTCAATCTTTTTTTCAGGGGACAGTTTTCTTAAACAGCAAAATCTGCACAAAAATTATTAGACCAGAGCAGGTTGGCAACGAGATTACTTATTGATGTGTTTATCGTGAAAAGGGATGGCAGGAAGGATGGCAGGGCCAGGGAACCAGCAGAGTAGGTTGGTATTTTATTTGCCAGGTGAATCACATTGGGCTTGGGAAAGCAGATGCAAGCCTAACACACCGCAGGGGCTCAATGACAGAAATTCTGGCTGGCCAGCTGGGAAAAAAATAAAATGCTAGATTCCCTCCATGCTGCTCATCCAGGGTCCTGGCTAAAGCGATCATGTTTGATGAACTGACAAGCAACAAATTTAATTTCCTGAGCATCAATCAGTTCCCTTCTTATACAAACAGACACCCAGATACTCCCAAGGAATTAACCTGCCTCACATCACTGAGAAAATCCTGCAAACTGTATGACCGCAGAGGCGCGGGGTTTGCACCCCATCCTGCTCAAGGTGAAGCTGTGATGAGGGTGTTTTGAGTTTTGTCAATTATTCTTCAGCTCCTATACTCATTTTATTTTAGCCTCAGTTGTTATTTTAATGATCTCTGTTCCAAATGGGGAAAGACAAGGAAGAGGAATGAGGAGGAGGAGAAAAAGCAAGTGCTTCAGCGTGTCCCACTTGTACTTTTCAAAGCTCCCTTGGTTCCCTCCCCCACCCAGCCTTTTCCTTGGGGTGTGAGTCACCATCAGAAGCTGCTTGAAATGCCTTACAAATGTTCTCTCCCACCATAGATCCAGCAGATCGCAGATCCACAGTGACTGAAGGGACCCCTTTCCCCTCCAGATCTGCTTCTGACTCCCTGACTCTAGATCTCCCTCAAACTCAAAAGCACTGCCTAATTTATTTTTGTCTTCATGAGAACCAAAGTGCTGGTATTCAGGACCCATCTGAGTTGGCTGCTACCTCTCCTGGTCTCTCTGAGGTCACCTGCCCTAGACAGACCACAGAGATAGAAGTCCTTCATCAAACTTGCCAAAAAACCTAGAAAAGTTCAAGTCCTTCTCAGAGTCCTTCTGCACAAGGAGCTGGGCCCTGTCCTGTGAGAGCTTCAGACTTGTTTTGCGTACTTCCAGCCAGCGTATGCATGAGAGAAACGACCATATCCTGACCACCAAAAACCACAGAAAGTCGGAGAAGCTACTTCTGTAACCACTGGGAGTAGAGCTTCTGTAATAACAGTTCCCACCCAGAACAGCTGCCTAAAGGTGATGAAATAATAAGAATAATTAATAATAATAACAAGGATTGAGAAGGGAAAATGGTTTGTGGAGCTCAAGAATCAAGGCTGTCACTTACACCTTGCAGGTGGTGGGAAGGGTGGGGCTGGAAGTCCCTCACAAAGCACTCATTGTGGCTGAGACTGCTACGTTTCAGGTCTGGGACAGAAATCAGAGGGAGAATATTCCTGTGGATCCCCATCGCCTAAGGCTCCAGGGATTTGGACTATGAGCTGGGGACTGGCCGCTTGGTGAAGGGTTGCACCTGCACAAAAACAGCAGCTTCTTGTGGGACAGCAGGAGGTTGAAGGCCAAGTGCATCCATCACCTTCTCCCCAACTGGGAACAGCACTTCCTGACTCTTCCCCGTGGCAGAGGCTGACCCCAGGACCAACAGTAAGTCTCCAAGCAAGTGAGGCCCTTGTGGTCCCACAGTGTACAATGTTCAAAATGCTGAGCTGAATCAACTACGGCCATGGTGAGCTTTTCTATTCGATGAGCAGTTACCAGAAGTGCAGAAAGTGACTTCAACACGATCCTCCTGTCATAAATGCACCTCTAGGCCTAGACGGAGCCAGCCCCCAGCAGCTCGCCCCTCCAACCAGGCCCACCTCCCAGGGCTGCTGGGACCCTCAGGACTGGACTCTACACTGATAAAGGTTTAAAGCACTCCCAGATAAAAATTCATCTGTACATTGTTGTGGTACACACCAAACCTGGAAAGTCTCCCAGAGTTTTCGGACCTGATCCGTGGAGTGATGTCTTTTCCACGGAGCACGGTTGTCTTGGTTTCTTATCTAGATGTTCACAGGGTCAAACAGGACAGGCCCCCTACACACACACACACCCTAGGAAGTGTCTTCTCCCACCAAATTAGATGAACAGTGACCGAGTGTGTAAAGGGAGCTGGGAGAAGGTGGTGAAAGTTTGAAGAAGGACTGGAGTTGAAGGTCACAGTTGTTTGGGCAAGGCAGGGCAAGTAAGGAAGCCAGGGCAGACCCTGTGGCGGAAAACCCAATCAACCAATCACGTTTCTCAGAACCAGCTCACAGAGATGACCACAGCATCATCCCAGTGCAGCAGGCATCTGGTCCTGGGGTCCAGCCTCAGTCACCTAGCAACCCTGAGAGTGGACACCCTTAATCTGGCAGGTCTCCTAGCCCTAAACCAGCTCTATTCAACCAACCCCAGTGCAGCTCATTTAAGAGTAGTAAACAAGCCCAGCTTCTGACGGCGCAGAAGTTTTCCAAATTGTAGGCTCATTTTCCTCCCCACAAAAGCCAGTGCCTTCCCACCCTGGTCACCTTTCCTCCCCTAAACTTTTCTCTCCTCTTTGCAATCCCTCCACCTCTGCTAACTGAAGCCGCCCGCCAAGAACGCACAGCTGGAGCAGCCGGCCCCCTTTCCCAGGACGCAGACAAAGGTACCTTTCGCGAGGAGCAGAGGGGCTGCGGTCCCGAGGCTCGCCGCCCTGCCCAGCGCCCCGAGGGTGCAGCCCGCGGGGATCGAGCACGCTGGGGATAACGCGTTCCAGCCTCTGCGACCAGACCTCACAGCAGCTCCGGCCAACTGTGCTAGCGATGCACTTAGCAATTATCTGCTGGCTCCGACGCCCCGCCCCCTGCGCCTGCGATTGGCTCTCCACTCCCGGGCAGGACTGCATTGGTCTCAGCCGACCTCACTCATTGCCTTGGCTCCTACTATTATCTAAGCCATCAAAGGAAATAATTCTATGTTTCATTGACAACCTGTAAGGCTCTCCTCCGGCCCAGTGTGGGGGGCAGAATTGGGTGTTCAGTGGAGGGAGGGGAGAAGAGCAGAAAGAGGTGTGTGTAGGTGGGGGTGGGGGTGGGGGGGCGCAGAAATCGAAAACAGAGAAGGAGGAGAGAGAGAGATTAAGCAATCAGATTCTTGCTCCCGCATTTTAACTTCCACCAAACAGAGCTCATAGCAACAATTTTCTGACCTTATTTTATTTATTTATTTATTTATTTATTTATTTATTTATTTATTTTTGTTTCGCCTTGCTGGTAAATGTAGCAAGAATTCTTAACGCGGGGTTTCTGCTAGGGTCAGATGGCTCTAGAAAGCAGAGCAATGTTGAGGGCTGAAAGACTAGAATGATGCTTTTACACTCTGGAGGGCACACGAAGGTCATTTCAAATGGTGGGGTGGAGGGGTGCGTATTACATGCCTTACCTGGAATTTATGTACTGGCCCTTTCCCTTAGGATCGACTTACTGTTTCAACCTGAGGTCACAATTTCCCTTTGCACTGGATCTGGAGTCTGGGAAGAGCTATTCCTAAAGTCCACAAAAGTCTGGAATTTCTTGCCATTCTCATGGGGAGACCCAAAGGAACAGGCATTCTGGACCTAACATTCTGCCAGGACCCTCACTTTTCCCTCTTCTGACCTGGCTTCAATTAATTCCTCTGTTTCGCGTCTTATCAGCCAGACCCAAAGAAGGAAGAACAGAGACTCTCACGACCACACCCTGCCAGGAGCGTAGCTTCTCCTGGTTCCTCAAGGGACCATAAAGCCACAGGTTTTGACATTTGCTCCCACCTTAATATATTTGTCACTATGTAGAAAGAACATTATGTAGAAGCCTTGTTTACTTTTTTAATAATAGGAAAGTTCTTTGAAAGAAAGCTCCTAGAAAATCAAGTTTCAAGGCTGAGAGTGTAGCTCATAGACAAGTGTGTACTTGCCAAGCATGTGGGAGACCCCAGCACTGTTGGCTGAATAATTAATTAATTAATTAAAATAAGGAAGAAAATTAAGTTCCTAGTTCATCAGAAACTAGCCCTTTAAGCTTCTCACGTGGTATCCTACGTCTTTGGGAATAGCTCAGTCCAGCCCAGCTCAGCAACTTTGGCCAGCGCCGCCCCCTGCTCAGCTGTCCTTCATCCTCACTCGCGAGCAGCCTGCTGCCTACCACTTTGTGGGGTGAGGTATACTTCACACATACACGCCTGGTTTCCTAAATATATTTTAAGCTCTGTGAGGACAAAGATACTATCATGCGTATCTTTCTAGCCCCACAAAACAGCTCCCCACACTCAGTGAGAAGGGCTGACTCGGAGAACTCAACTCCACAAGGCAAGTGTGTATAACACTAAGCCTCCTGGGTTCATCACCCTACTGGGAGGGCTCAGCCTGCTGAGCTGAAGAGCAGCGCGGTGCCGCCTTGAAGTCCCGGGAGTTGAAAAGTCGGGGTGAACCCTGAAAGGCCACACGTCGGAAATCATGCAAGGCCCACAGCCTCTCCGCTTTCTCTTCACTCAACGCCTTCCTTCTCCCTGCAGCACTTGACGGCAGTGAAGGGATGCGTGTTTTTCTTATGAGCCATCACCTCAAAGCAATTCAGTCATTTCCATAACGGCTTTCCAAAATCAGCAAGATTAAAAGAAAAGTGATACTATATTAGGAAGGGAAATCTCAGACAGGGGACACCACAAAATATTTATTTTCTGTCTCATTCATTTGTTTGCGTGAAATTTGTATAAAGTACATTGATGAAATGAAACTTGGCTATACCTTTAAAACTGACAATGTCCCGGAAAATCTGGTACGTTGAGTGACAGTGTAAATAACACAAATGACACTTTCATAATCTAAGCGGTATGACGTCCAAGAGAAGCTTTGTGCCTTCATATTACCCCTACCCCACAATCAGAAGCATAAGAGAAGTAAACTGAATTATAAGAATTCTCTTGAGGCCCAGAGGTAAAGCTTAGTTGGTAGAGTATTTACCTAGCATGCAGGAAGCCCTGAATTTGACCCCCCCCCCATACCGCACAAAACTGAGCGTGGTGACACATACTGGTAACTCCAGCACTCAGGAAATACGGTCCAGAGGATCAGAAGCTTAAGGTCATCCTTACCTACATAGCCAGTGGGCTACATGAGATTCTGTCTCAAAACTAAAGTATAAAATTAAGATATCTGGGTGTGGTAACACATGCTTGTAATCCCAACACTGGGGGGGGGGGGATCAGTAGTTCAAGGTCAACCTGGGCTACAAGAGATCCTTTCTCTTTCTCGAGAAAAACAAAATTAATTCTCTTGAGCATCTATCAGAAGTTCAATTGTCTCTAAAGGGACAGCAAAAACATTTCAAGTAATTTTCTAAAATGCTTTGTCTAAAACAGCATGTCCTTATGTGTACTTTTGAAGGTGAGAAGAGAGAAAGACAGAGAGAGAAAGAGAGAGAGAGAGAGAATATCAAGTGTAGGCTGGTGTTTATGTCAGTGTCTTTTAAACTGCCTGGTCACAAAATATTCTCTTTGAGAGAAGGATGAGGCTTTTGTGTCCCATAGATCTGAGAGCTGGAGAACACATATTAACTATGCAGATTCTACTGGCACTTGCATTTGTATTAAATATCTATCGGCCCCATACAATTTAAATTCAGTGGGGTATGAAACATACCAAGTTCCATTTTGTGGGCAGTACTCTGACAAAGGAGCCCATTTTGATTTAACAGTTTCAGTGCATTAATGGTGTGAAAGGCTGTTGGGGGTTCCTATTTCATTTTGAATTGAGTAATCAGGGAAAAGAATAGGGGCTTCTTTATCACAACACAAGTGAACGAGCAGACGCCAAAACCACTCTCTTTCCCATGGATAAGCACTTGTCACAACAAATCGCTGTGACCTACAGCAGGAGGCAGGAGAAACCCCACACTTACGCCTCTATTTATGCCATTTTTTTTTCAGTTATTTTTTATGCCAAATTCTGTTCTGAAAAGGAAGAAGTGGATAATAAATCTAGGTAATGCAAAGAAAGGAAGAAACGTGTGGAAGCGGGAGGAAGAAGAAGATGATTTTCAGCACAACATTTTTGTGACTGACTTAAGCCATCCAATACCATTTTATTGGAAACACAATATTAGGGAGATTTCTTGTTCAGTATTTTAAATATCTTGTCATTAGCATTGGATGAAGGAAATATTTTCAGAAACCTCCCAGTCAAACTTCTTAAGTAGAAGAAGTTGAAGGGACACTCGCATCTTTCCATCCTAGTTGATGGCTAGTATAGAACGTTCTGTACCCAAAATATCTCCCTCTCTACCTGCCAGCCCACCCAGTCTACCTGTGGAGCCAGTGACATTTCTCCAAATTACAGGACGAGACTGGCCTCCAGGGGTGTGCCAATCCCTGTGAACCATTGTTAATGATTTCATTAATTACTAATGAATCTTCAGAAAACGGGTCTTAGGTCTTCCTGAAATTTCAACACAATAAGGAATATTTTATTGTTTAAAACACTGCCAAATAAAAGCAGGTTATTCGGTTCACATAGGTCATGATCATATTTATTAGCGAACCAGTATTTAATGAGAGAGAGAAAGATTGCACAACTAAATTCTGTTTTGCTTCAGTTAAATTCCTCTTAAGAAATATGCAGCTGAATGCTGTCGTGAAATATTGTCCAACAGTGTACCAATTGACAGGAGTGGGAGAATGGCATTATGAAGGTCGCCATGCCTTCCATAAGGCTGACAGATCACATGGAGAGTGAAGAGCTCTTCTGGAAGGTCTTCACCCACAAATATGACTGTCAGAACTCTTGCCAACCAGGACCCAGGTCCTAACATAGACACTTTCTTCAAAGAACCCATTGAACATGTTTCCAATACCTGCCATGCATCATCTTCTCATTTCAAAAGCAGCGTGATAATACTATTTCTAGGGCTCCTGGAAGAATGATGGCAAGACAGTCTACACAGGGCTGCTTAGACATTCTGCCTCTGGATATCAGTCTTGGTGATAGCAAAACAGTGTCTCAGCCAGACCAGTTAAAGCACAGCACATCACTGCCTGACTACTAGACCAGGTGTGAGATCAGCTGTTGGAGTGGGGGCCTGCAGATACCCAGCGGGCAGAAAGACATGCTAGTCAATGAGTCACAACCTGGACATTATTTTCCTTCTATTGTCTGCAGAATATGCAAACTGTCTCATCAGTGAAGTTCCATCCTGGAGGAGAGGACTAGGGGTATGAGGATATCATGGAAGTGATAGGCCCTAGCCAGGATTGCTTCAAATATGCACTTTCTTACCCAAGTCATGAGAATTTTGTATTCTGTTACAAGATAAACCCAGGCTTGTTTTGGTGCATGACTTAAAGAATGACATGCCCCAAATATTTATATGATCCTGACTTTCCAGGAACAGGCTTGAGATTTGTAGAGGATGAGGTTTGAAAAGCACATTGATTACATAATTAATAATAACTTTGTAAATACGAATCTTTCCAGCCTGCCTCTTCCTGTTTGCAGACATAGCTAAAGTCTGGCCCCCACGCTGCCTTCCAGCTCTGGTCCTCTCTCATCTTCCTGCACCAGGCGCCCATCACAGTCCTCTGGCAGATGTGCACATCCAACCTCCTTACGCCCTCGGGCTTCTCCTACCCTGTGTTCTCCAAGTGAAATTGATTCCGTCCTTCAAGGCCCAGCCAACATGTCTCCTCTCACCATTCCTGTCTTCCAGACCATTTCAAGTCCCTTATACTACTCAAGCCAATATGTTTGTTTGTTTGTTTGTTTCCATGAAATACACCACCACCAAATATCCACTGTGTTGGATACACATTGAGAAACCCCCAAAATAAACAGCCATGACAAAGTGGATAAGTCTGCCTCATTAGTGGGCTGGAGCACTGAACTTCTTTCCCACATGGAAGGACGCATCTGGTACCCTGCTCAAGATGCTCACAGGGAAATGAACTGCCTGTCTCTTTCTCTTTGGTCCTCCACACACTGATCTCCTAGCATAAGGGAGCAACGAGCCAAATGCATCACCATGATGACGGGACCAGATCGCACCTCCTCCTTACTCCCTCCTCTTCCTCCAGCAAGGAGGGAGCTCTGGAAGGGCCTTGAGTTTAGCCCAAGGTTGTAGCGAAGTTACATGGGAAAAGTGACTAACAGAAGCAGGGAGAAGGGTGGGCCATGAAGACATGCTTCAAGAAAAGATTGCCTTTCCACTCACTACTTCAGAGTAGAAATAGCTGTCCCTTCTGAAAGAGAGAGGGGCAGATTGAAGGAAGAAGGGACAAAGGCTGTACTGGAGGAAGATGGAGGAAGGGAAGGCTTGCTGGATGCTCCTCTGAGTGGTCACTGTGGAGAAAAAAAAAAAAGTTGATTGATGGAAGGAACAAACCAATGTCTCTGTACAATGCTCTGTGCTCTAGGCATGGAGGGACCTAGCTACCAGAGTGTTTTCAGACTGGTGATGAACTGTGTGTTCCCCTTCCCATCTCATACTCTACCCCGCTCTACCCTACACTTTCTTTCCTCTCCCTATTCTTCCCTCCCCTGCCATGGTATAGGAGAAAATCCTTGATATTGTAGTGATGCCCCAAAATTAGGATGGAAAGATGAGGCTGTTCTTAGGCACCTTCTCTTCGAGACAGCATCGTCAAGAGAGGACAGTTCTCCAGAGTCACATTCTCAAGGGGTTCCTGTACAATAAATAGATGCATTCCCTTTTTGCCAAGAAAGATGCTTCAATTATATATTTGTTTCTCCTTTTTTCCTTAGTAAGCATACAAAATATTGGGATTCTTTGTGAAATTTTCACACATGTTCATCACTGTAATGTATTCATATTTGCTCCCCCAGGGCATCCTCTCTTGTCCCTTGACCTTGTTTATTTCAAAAGTCTAAAAAGTACAATACTCTGGCCTGGAGAGATGGCTTAGCTGTTAAGCGCTTGCCCGTGAAGCCTAAGGACCCCGGTTCGAGGCTTGATTCCCCAGGACCTACGTTTGCCAGATGCACAAAGGGGCACATGCATCTGGAGTTTGTTTGCAGTGACTGGAGGCCCTGGGGTGCCCATTCTCTTTCTCTCTCTCTCTCTTCCCCCCCCCTCTTTCTCTCTCTGTCTGTCACTCTCAAATAAATAAATAAAAATAAAAAGTACAATACTCGAGCCAGGCGTGGTGGCACACCCCTTTAATCCCAGCACTTGGGAGGCAGAGGTAGGAGGATGGCTGAGAGTTCGAGGCCACCCTGAGACTACATAGTGAAGTCCAGGTCAGCCTGGGATAGCGTGAGACCCTACCTCAAAAAAACAAAGTGAAAAAAACAAGTATAGTACTCAATGTATCAATGATAACCTCTGTTTACCTAAACGTTATATTTGCTTTCCCCTTACAAAAAGATCCTCACCCTCTCCCTGAGGTCAACCCTGCGAGTCCTGGGCCATGGCTCTGAGTTGGTCCCAGAGAACATGTGTGAGTTCCTCCACAGCAGTTCACAAAGCTCCATTTCTCTTGCTCCCACCCCCTCCCCCCCCCCCCCCCACCCACCCCCGACCCAGGCCCTTCTTGGATCACTGGTGGAGCTCTGAGCTCCAGCCCATGTGGTTGCTCCGGCTTTTGAGTCGCATTCCATTCCAGGAGAGGGAGCTGATGAGCTGCTCCTTAGCTACTCTCCACACCTCAAGCGTGGAGGCGTCCCACTTCTTAGTAAGAGGGGCTTCTGTTGAACACCCTTATCAAAGGGCCAGACACTCTTTCTTTTGGTGACACTTTGTGATCATAAAAAAAAAAAAGAGTTAATTTTAAACTAGGTCACTTCACACATGTGAGGGGAACTACCAGTTATTGCCAGCTCCCACAGAGATCTGGTGCTGTTCTGTGGCTACGAAGAGGCCCCTGCAGGGATGGGAGGGAATAAGCAGTCCCTCTCCTCCTTTTGGGAAGGTTGAAAGAAACATCTTCCTAAAGACTCAGCCTCTGTAGCCCTCAGGCTCCCCTCTCCCCACCCCAATTTCATTATTGATTCTTCTGACTCACATTACTTCCCCTCATGCCTGTCTCTCTCCTTTTTCCCTTTTTGGGTGTACTGTGGTGTACATATGCATGTTTATATGTGTGTGGTCACACGTGTGAGTGGGCATGTGCATATGTGCATGTGGAGACTAGATAACAACCTCTGGTGTCTTCCTCAATTATTCTTCAACTGAATTTTTGAGACAAGGTCTCACACTGAGCATAGAGCTCACTGATTAGACTTGGCTAGCTTGTCAGCAAGCCCTAGATCCTCCTGTCTCTGCTTCTCCAGTGCCTAGAAAGCATGCATTCTCCTCTTACAAGGGTTCTGGGGATCTGCACTTAGGTCCTCATGTTTGCTCAGCAAGCACTTTAGCCATCACACTGTCTCTCTGGCCCTCTGTTCTTCTTATGATTCCCATCTCCCTGTTGTTAATATCAAGGCTTCCTGATTAATATGCCTAAAAGCACCTTCCTTCTCAAGCCAACCTATGCTGATTAGTGAACTACTTACAGAAAAGGGGACACGGAGATCTAACTCAAGGAAATAAAAGTTTTTGCCTGGGGAAGAAAGCAGAACAACAAATAGTAGGATTTTTAAAGATTTTAATCTAAAAGGTGTTTATGAGGGCAGAGTGACATAAAGTCATAGCATGATAGTTTTATAGCGCACTTTATTGATTTTTCTCAGGAGTGAGGTTGTGGTGTTATTCTCAGGTAACATCAGCCAAGGACTCCACAGTGCCACAGCTCATTAACATCAGTCCCATCTCTAACCATGCAGTGTGGCTGTTGAAGGGACTTGGAGGATCTAAAGGGGTGGCAGGTGAGGAAGAAAAGAACGATGGTGCCACCATTTCTGCTCAAATCTTCTTAACATCAGTCTTACAGAATGTCTGACTGATGGAGTTTGAGAATCCAACCCTGCTTTCTAGCTATTAAAGAACTGTTAAGAAGGGCTTATGCTTCCAGAGGAAAGCTTTGAAATTGACACAAGCTCCTTAAGACACTCACCACAGCCCAACACGCGGCCGAGCTGGAAGGGGATGATGGCTCTGCGGTGTATTTACAGCGTTGTCAGTGCCAGGACTGAGGCTGGCCTTTTAATCTGCTCTCAACACTCCAAGCGCTGCTGAGCTTCTGTGATTTACAGAATCTGTGAACTGGCATTCCTTTCATGATGCTTCCCTCTCCTTCCTGATGAGAGGGCATTTGTGTAAGGAAATAGGGTCCTCGTGCCCTAGCAATGAATGCAGTGGAATGGCACATTCCCTGAGGACCAGAGCGCACTTGCCTCAGATCCACACAGGAAAGTTTAGGTAAAGTTAATCGTCAGTTGCAGAGAAATCCAGGCAAGGATTCTCCACCCTGAGCGGTCAGTTAGACAGTTTCTAAGGTTACAAAGCCAGCGTACATCTTGTGGGAGACTCGGCTGGGAAATTAATGCCAGATCCTCACTTTGACACTGAAAGATCTCAGGGCCAGCGGATCATGAACAAAATGTTGCTCCAGGGCTTGCCATACTAGAACATTCTAAAACCCAGGAATATCAACAACAAAAAAAAAGGCTTGCTGTTCAAAAGATAGTCATACTGTAAGTCATGGAAAAAGCTACCCTCAACTTTTATAAGGCAATAGTTTCCTGACTATAGACCCAAGCTCGGAGACTGCCCCACACTAGAATTCCATAGATATTTGTTAAAGAATGAATGGGCAGGAATGGAGAAATAGTTTAGTGGTTAAGAGCACTTCCTGTATGCATGAGGGCCTGCGGATGCCTGGAGATCACTAGGGTTCCATCCCACATAAATAGCTGGACATGGTCATACAAGTCTATAATCTGTAAGTCTGTAGGAAAGCAGAGATTCATTGAAACGCATTTAAAAAAAAAAAAAAAAACAGGTTCCAAGATCAGTTAGACTTCAGCACAAGTAAAAAACAAGTAGAAGAGCAATGGATGGGGTTGAAAAGATGGCTCAGAGATTAATGGGCTTGCTTACAAAACCTAATGACCCAAGTTCAATTCCATAGTACTCATGTAAAGCCAGATACACAAGGTGGAGCTTGCATCTGGACTTTGTTTGAAGTGGCTAGAGGCCCTGGTGCACCCATTCCCTGCCCCCTCTTTCTCTCTGCCTCTCTCTCTCTCTCTCTCTCTCTCTCTCTCTCTCTCTCTCTCTCTCTCTTTGTCTGATTGAACAAAAATAAAAATATTTTTAAAAGTCTCCAAGAACATGATATTGACTGATGCTTGAAAACATGTATTGGTTTGGTATCAGTAATCCTTAGATCCAAACACAAGCTCTATTAGTTACTTTTCTCATCTCTGTGACCACATATCTGACCAGATGCAACTTAAGGTAGGATTTTCTTTGCCTCACACTTTGGAGGCACTGTCACTGGGTGGATCTTAAGGTATGGTGGTGGGTTTCAGATTTCAATCTAAAGATATGCAAAGTGTGCCTAGCTGGAGTTCCTGAAGTGTGCTGTGTGGCTTTTGACCTTTAGGCTTGTGCTTCTCTCTCTCTGCTTGGACCTGTGAAGGCAGGCCAGCTTCCTCTACCATTTATGGAACTTCCCCTGGATCTGTAAGCTTCAGTAAATATCCCTTCCTCCATAACTGTGCCTGGTCTGGAAGCTCATCTCAGCGAACCTGAATCTGTCTGCTACAGAGAGGATCTGTGACAGGGGGGATATGGCAGGAGGAACATGAGCAGCTGGTCACAGTGCATCCAGCAGTCAGGAAGCAGAGAGGTAGATGCAGGTACGGTGCTTTTCTTTCATCCCCTTCTACTCAGTCTGGGCTCCATCCCAAGATGGTATCACCCAGTGAGTCTTGACTTGCCAGGCAAGTATCTCTGGAAACTCGCTCAAAGACATGCTCACAGGTGCATCTCCTAGGTGGTTCTGAGTTTAATAAAGCTGGCAATGAAGACAATGATTACCTCACACTACCTAGTAGAAACTATTGAGTACAGTGAAAGCACGACTTTGAATAAAATTCTGTAAGAATGCATTAATCTTTAATTAAAAATAATGTACATAAATCAATTAAATGTACTACAAATCAGTTATAAATAAATAATATATATCTAAAATAAACCCAAACAACTTCTAGTTGAAATAAAATCAGAAATTAAACTAGAAAACTGAAAACAGAAAGGGTAATTCATGAATTAAATGGTTCTTTGCCAAATGCAAACACTAAAATTAATCAATTGAAAGTTTAATCTAGTAGAAGAGAGATGCACAGTGTTCAAAATGAGAAACAATGAAGAAGAAATACTCTCAAACACATGATGGTTTGAAATATTTTCCCATTGTGTGATGGCTAAATTTGAGCTAATTAACATACGCATTAACTCACATACTTATCATTTGTTTGCAGTGAGAACACACATACTCCTCTCTCAATGATTATCAATTCCACATATCACTGCATGAGTTAGAGCTACTGTGGTGGTTTGATTCAGGTGTCCCCCATAAACTTAGGTGTTCTGGATGCTAGGTTCCCAGCTGACAGAGATTTGGGAATTAACACCTCCATGAGGCAGTGTTATTGTTGGGGGTGAGCTTATGGGTATTATAGCCAGTGTCCCCTTGCTAATGTTTAGCATACTCTCCTGTTCCTGTTGTCTGCCTTATGTGGGCCAGGGAGTGATGCCCACCCACTGCTCATGCCATCATTTTCCCCTGCCATCGTGGAAGCTTCCCCTCGAGCCTATAAGCCAAAATAAACATCTTTTTTTCCCACAAGCTGTTCTTGGTTGGGTGATTTCTACCAGCAATGTGAACCTGACTACAACAGTAAAGTGGTACCAAGGAGTGGGATTGCTAATAGACACCTGTGTGTCTTTGGCCTTTTGGAGCTGATTTTCAAGAGGAATGTGGAAGGATTTGAAACTGTGGCCTAAGAGATGCCCTGCAGTGCTGTGAGTATAGCTTGATGGACTATTCTGGTTGAAGTTGAAAGTCCTGAATGCAGTAAGAAGTATGGACTGTGAGGTTTGGCTTATGAGGGTGAGAAAGAGCTTTGCTTGGACTGGGCTAGCAGTTTGTGTGAGAAGCTTGCTGTTATGCCCTTGTCCTGAGAAGTGGTATAGGGTTGCATTGCATAGAAACAGATTGGTGTGAGCAGAGGGATATGGCACAGAAAAAAATGAAATCTATGGGTCTAAACTGCTGCCTATTCACCTGCAAATTTTTTGAAAGATTACAACTTTTGAGATTGGACCAGCTGATCTGCACTGGACACTAGGAAGAACGCAGACTCTTTTGAAGGGGCCTGAGTGCTCAAGGAGTGTCCTGTTCTTCAAAGTCTGTCCCTCCGGATTAACAAATTGGCACCATACTTGGTATTGTGGAGTATAAGAAATGCAGGAAAGAGAGGGTCATTGAGTTTGCAACACAGTCTTGTGTTTTGGAAATGGCCATGGGCAGTGTGAAGCAGGTTTGCTGGATGCCTGCATGGAGACCCCATGGAGCCATGAGGATGAACTGTGGATTGCAGTGGAGACCCAATGGAGATGCCTGGACCATGAGATAGCTGTTAAGGAGAGCTGCCAGCCCTGATGAAGTTTTCCAGGACTGTGAGTAGCCTAGCTGGAAGGGTAGAATTGGAACTCCAGAGACTTGTTGCTGGTTAGAATTATTGGACTTGGAGATTTGTCACTGGCTAGAGTTGTTGGACTTGAAGATACAGAGTTTGATTTTTGCCCTGATTGTTTTAAATCTTGTATTGGTTGAATGTTTCTTTGCTATGCCCAATGCCATCTTTTGCAGTGTGAGTGTTTAATCTATGCCATTATGGGTTTCTTGAGGTTATTTTTTGGTATTATGGTTCAGTTAGAAGATCTTGGATTATGGAACATCATTGAAATCGATAAAAACTATGGAGACTTTTAAAGTTGGATGAATGTATTGCATTTTACATCATGTATGGTTTATGGAGGCCAGGGGTGGAATGTGGTGGTTTGACTCAGGTGTCCCCCGTAAACTTAGGTGTTCTGAATGCTAGGTTCCCAGCTCATGCCATCATTTTCCCCTGCCATCGTGGAGCTTCCTCTTGAGCCCGTAAGCCAAAATAAACAAACCTCCTTTTTCCCACAGGCTGCTCTTGGTTAGGTGATGTCTACCAGCAATGCAAACCTGACTGCAACAGCTACCATGGTGTACAGCCTATCTCATGAACTCCTTCTTCTTGTCCCCTCAAAATTTGGTGTCATTTCAATAGCATCTCCACGACCTCCCCATCCGTAAGTATCTGGCTGTGTTTACAGTGCCAGTGCCACAAATCCAATCAGATCGCAGTTGGTTTTCCCATAACAGACACACCACCATTGCACTGTTTGGCACATTTGGCCTGGCTGGCCAAACGTAAAACTTTCACTGTCCTCTGCTGGTTAAGACAGCTGACAATGTTTCTTGCCCAACAGGCTGCATAGGTCTTTCCAGCAAACTGACAGCTAGGCAACAGGGAGGAGGCTTCCGGCTCAGTCAGCTCCAGCTTGATTTTTTCCGTATCCTGCGGCCCTTTACCTGAAATCTATGAGTTATATGTCTTGAGAAGAACCATGTACTTCCATTAGGATGTTGAATATCTGGGGATGGCGAGATGGCTCAGCAGTTAAGGCACCTGAATTAAAAGCCTGGCAGCCTGTGTTTGATTGCCCCGTACCCACATAAAGCCAGATGCACAAAGTCATGTATGCACCTGGAATTCATTTGCACTGGCAAAAGTCCCTGGCACACCCATTCTCTCTCTCTCTCTCTTTTTCTCTCTCTCCTTGCAATACATAAATGAAAAAGTTTTAAAAGATGTCAAATATCCATAAGAAAATTTATCAAATAATTCTACCTTTAGTATTTTGGGAGGGAGAATGTAAGCAATGATTCTATTCTTCACAATAAAATAAATAGGAAGAGGCTGGGGAAATAGTTTAGTGGTTAAGGCATTTGCCTGCAAAGCCTAAGGCCCTGGTTTGATTCGCAAGAACCCACATAAGCCAGATGTATAAAGGGAGAGCATGCATCTGAAGTTCGTTTGCAGTGGCTGGAGGCCCTGGTGCGCCCATTCTCTTTCTCTCTGCATCTTCCTCTGTCTCTCTCTCTCAAATAACTAAATAAAGCCAGGTGTGGTGGTACACATCTTTAAAAAGAAAAGGAAAGAAGAGAAAAGAAACGGGAAGAAGGAATAACTTTTCTAAAGATACAGCCCCATGAACTAGTAGCATATATTTCAAGTTATAAGAATTAAAAGAATGTTGATTCTGTAGATCAATTCATAACTTCAAATGGAAGTCATGATTTGACATAGATTCAAATTCATGTGAATAAATTTAACATTTCAAATCAATGGAGTTAAAGTGGATTATTTTATAAGTGACATTGGGAACACGGGGTGAATGATTGAAAATAAAACTATATTCTTTAGTGCACATTTTATATAAATAAAGTTTAGATGGATAAAAAAGTTAAATGCAATAAATAAAATGTTAAAATATTCGAAGTATGCTATGAGATTTTGTATTTTAAACTGTGAGGAAATTACTAAATATAACACAAAATCTAAGCACAAGTAAAAAGAAAGACCCACAGTTTGACCATAACATGAGAAGCAGTTTCTGCAGTCAGTGGCAAAGAAAACAAACAACAACAACAACAAAAAAAAAAGATCAGAAGACAAGTAATAAAATGGAGATAATATTTTCAACTAATAGTCCAGATCAGTAATTATTTCAAATTAAGCAGAAACTTTGTATGGACACATCAAGTCTTGGTACCATCATTTCCCTCCTCCCTGTCCCCATTCTGCTGAGGGCCCTCCTCAGTGGGATTGCTGGTATTCACCATAGGGTTGTTGCAGGTTATGAGATATGAGAGCAGCAGTCAGCATCGTACAGGTGGGGGAGCAGTGCCTCCAGACGTGCTCTTCCACTCTGTGGCTCTTACAATCTTTCCATCCCCTCTTCTGCAAAATTCCTTGAGCCACAGTGAGTGTGTTTTAAGTCTACTTTAGTGTTGAGCTCTCAGCAGCTTCTAGATTTGTACTTCAGTATGTTTTGAGTATCCTCAGCATCTGTCTCCATCACCCTGATACTGGTTGTTGGCTTAAAAATGAAGCAGCACTCTTACTCGTCTCACCAATTCCTCTGTGGTTTCACCTGGGCCCTGGCTGATGTGCAAGGGGTGGTTTATCTCCTCAGTTCTACCTGCCTTCTGAAAAGAAAAATATTCTCCAATGGAGAGTGGGATCAGCATAGGGTAAAGGGGATAGACATAGTCAATTTAGAGAAATTTTGATATGTACAGTCTCTCTTTTGGCCAAAAACTAGTGGGAGCTTCCCATTGGTGTCCTTGACTTTGGTCTCCATAGGATTCTGACTTGGTTCCCAGTTCCACCTACAGGTTCCTTTACATTGAGTGGACCTATTAGCCAAGCAGAAAGCCATTGGTTGCCCACCTAGGCTGTGTGCCACTATTGCGCAGGTGTGCACACCTTGTCAGGCTGGTTGCTTTCATATAGCAGTGTCCCTGCTATCCTGCAATGTTGTTGGCCATGTTCCCCCAACAGCACATGACCACTTTTTCCAGCACTGCACCTGCAGACAGACCATCTTGGAACTAACTGGCTTCTTTCCAGTGAAGTTCTATGTTGGAAGCATGTCACGTCTTCAGCAATAGGGTCTAACCTTTTACGTCAGGCAGGTAATCAAGTGTTGTCACAGAAACCTGTCTTGTTTTGGGGACTTCAAAGAGCTCTTCGATCTGCAGCTCAGTGTGGGTTGTAACCAATTTCTGGTACTGGGAGTTATTAGCAAGAGCCAAATATTTTGGGGTTAGGTTTCATTCCAACCTCTCCAGGGCCATTTTTACCAGACAATCCCTGCATATTCCTGTTTAGAGTTATATCTTTTAGTCTGATATCCAGAACGGTTTCTATAGCACCAATTCATTTTGGGCTTAGTTTTGTGTGTCTCTCTCCCTGCCCTCCATTACCCTTTATCCAAACACTTCTATCCTTATTATCTGTCCCTCAAGTTTCCTGTCAGTTATTCCTGAAACTCAAGCTATTCCAGGTTAGGAACCATGTAGGAGAACATGTGGCATCTGTGTTTCTGTGCTTGTGTGAGTTTTCTTAGTATGATCTGTTCCAAGTCCTTCCATTTTCCTACAAATTTTATTATATGATTTTCCTTACTGCTGAGAAGAATTCCATTGTGCATATAAACCACATCTTCATTATCCAGTCATCAAGTGATGGACATCTGGGTTTATTCCCATTCATAGCTATTGTGAATTAAGTAGCTATAAACATGGTTGAGCAAATACCTCTTCATTGAAGAGTGAAGCCTTTGGAGTAGAGGCCCAGTAGAGGAATATCCAGGTCAGTTGGTAGCTTTATTTTCATCTTTTTCTGGAGTCTCCATATTGATTTCCATAGTGGTTGTACAAGTTTGTGATAGTGAATGAGGATTCATCTTTCCCCACGTCCTTGCCAACATTTATTGTCTTTTGATTTTTTTATTGATTGCCATCTTGACTAGAGTACGGTGGAATCTCATACTTGCTTTAATTTGCATTTATCTGATGGTTAAGGATGTTGAACATTTTCTTAAGTATTTGCCATTTGTATTTTTTCCTTTGAAAATTCCCTATCCAGTTTTGTGCCCCATTTTTTTGAGTTGATTGTTTGATTTCTTTTTATTGCTTAGTTTTTTGAGTTCTTTGTAGACTCTAGTTATTAGGCCTCTGTCAGTGGTATAGCTGGTGAAGATTTTCTCCCATTCTGTGGGTAGTCTATTGGCTCTGTTTATGGTATGTTTATCTACACAAAAGTTTCTTAGCTTCATGAGATCCCCTGGTTGAGTGTTTGTTTAATTTCCTGGGCTACTGGGGTATTGTTCAGGAAGATTTTATCCATGCCTATATCGTGGAGAATTCCTCCTATTTTTTTCTTCCAGGCAATTAAGAGTTTCAGGTCTTATGTTGAGTTCTTTAAACAATCTAGAGCTGATTTTTGTGCATGGTGAGAGGAGTGTGTCTAGTTTCATTTTTCCACATGTGATTATCCAATTTGACCATTTTTGAAGAAGCTTTTTTTTTCTCCAATGTACATTATTGGCTCCTTTGTCAAAGATTATGTAGCTGTAGTTACTTGAGTTAAGGGCTGGGTATTCAGTTCTGTTCCATTGGTCTATACATCTGATTTTATGTTAGCACCATGCTGATTTTGTTACTGTGGCTTTGTAGGATAGCTTTAGGTCAAGTATGGTGACACCTCCAGAGATATTTCTTTTGCTGAGGATATTTTTGGATATCCAAGGCTTTCTGCCATTCCATGTAATTTTTGAGATTACTTTTCATATCTCTGTGAAGAATGATCCTGGGGTTTTGTTATTGGCATTGCATTGATTATGCATATTGCTTTTGGTAGGATTGCCATTTTCAAAATATTAATTCTGCCTATGCAAGAACATGGATGGTCTTTCCATCTTCTCATGTCCTCCTTAATTTATTTCTAGAGTGCTTTTAAGTTTTCAGCATATAAGTCTTTGACATACTTGGTTAGTGTTATTCCAAGGTATTTGGTTTTCGTGTGTGTGTGTGTGTGTGTGTGTGTGTGTGTGTGTGTGCACTGAAAATGGTCCCACCTCATATTTCTCTGTATATTTATCTTTTGCATATAGGAAGACTACTGATTTTGTGTATTGACTTTGAATCCTGCTACTTTGCTGAAGGGAGTAAT
Source organism: Dipus sagitta (assembly GCA_036346955.1). Classification (NCBI taxonomy): domain Eukaryota; kingdom Metazoa; phylum Chordata; class Mammalia; order Rodentia; family Dipodidae; genus Dipus; species Dipus sagitta. Next base: position 25,720,752 of record CM070783.1, read on the forward strand.
CACCTTTAGAAGTTTTATGGTAGAGTTTTTTGGATAACTTATATATAGGATCATGTCATCTGCAAGTAGGGCTAATTTGACTGCTTCCATTCCAATTTGTATACCTTTTATGTCTTTCTCCTGCCTTCTTGCTTGACCTAGGATTTCTCGTACTATGTGGAAGAGTAGTAGAGAGAGTGGGCACCCCTGTCTTATTCCCAATCTTAATGGGAACTCCTTGACTCTTTCCACATCAAGCATGGTTTGGGCTTTTGGTGCTTTGTATATAACCTTTATTATGTTGAGATATAAACTCTCCATGCCTAGTTTCTCCAGCATTTTGATCATGAAGTGATTTTATATTTTGTTGAAGGCATTCTCTACATCTATTGAGATGATCATGTGGTTTAAGTTGATGTGGTATATTACATTAAACTGTCCCTGCATCTCTGGGATGAAGTCTGCCTCATTGAGGTAGATAATGCTTTTTATGTGTTGTTGTATTTAGTTTGTGGGGATTTTGTTCATTTCTTGCATCTAAGTTCATCAGGGACATAGGTCTATAGTATTCTTTTCTTGTATCTCTGTCTGGCTTTGGTATTAGGGTGATACTAGCTTCATAGATGGAATTGGGGAGTATGCCCTGTTCTCCAATTATGTGAAAAAGCTTGAGAAAAAGTGACTTCAATTAAAGTTTAGGGAGAATTTGGCTGAGAATCCACCAGGCCCTACACTTTTCCTTTTGGGGAGGTTTTTGATTACATCTTAAATCTTTATAGCAGTAATAGGCTTATTTAGAAGATTTATCTGTTCTGGACTTACCTTTAGCATGTAGTATATGTCTAAGAGTTTGTGCATTTCCTCCAGGTTATCCAATTTTGTGGAGTAGAGTCTTTAAAAATATGTTCTGATGATTCTTCCAATTTCATTGATGTCTGTTGTGACCTCTCCCTTTTTATTTCTAATTTTGTTATTTTTAGACTTCCCATTTTTATCAAATTGGTCAGGAGTTTACCAATCTTTATTGTTTCAAAAAAAAAAAAAGCTCTTTGTTTTGGCGGTTTAGCTTTGCAGGCACAGCACCTTAGCCACTAAGCCTTCTCTCCAGTGGTATTCTTGCTTTTCAAATGCCTTTAGGCAGATCATTAGGTAATTAATTTGAGATCTTTCTGTCTTTGTTATAAAGGCACTTAGTACTATAAATTATTCCCTTAGGACTGCCTTTATTGTGTTTCATAAGTTTTGGTATGTTGTCTTTTCATTTCATTTTGTTCAAGAAATTTTACAATTTCCTTTTTTAATTTCTTCCACAACTCATTCATTTTTTAAATTTTTTTTGTTTATTTTTATTTATTTGAGAGTGACAGAGAAAGACACAGAGAGAGAGAGAGAGAGAGAGAGAGAATGGGCAATGCAGGGCCTCCAGCCACTGCAAACGAACTCCACATGCATGCACCCCCTTGTGCATCTGACTATTATGGGTCCTGAGGAATCGAGCCTAGAGCCAGGGTCCTTAGGCTTCACAGGCAAGTGCTTAACCACTAAGCTGTCTCTCCAGCCCTCATTCATTTTTTAATAGCATGTTCAGTCTCTAGGAGCTGGTGCAATTTCTACTGTTTCTCTTGTTATTAATTTTTGCACTTTAAAGTGTTGTGACCTGATATGATCCAGTAAATTATGTCAATTTTCCTGAATTTATGGAGGCATGCTTTATGTCCTAATATATGAACTATTTTGGAGAAGTTCCATGGGCTGATGAGAAGAATCTTTATTCTGTAGAATTGGGGTAGAATGTTCAGTACATGTCTGTTAGGTCTAATTGAACTATGGCATTGTTAATATCTATTATTTCCCTGTTGATTTTCTGCTGGATAATCTGTCTAATGATAATAGTGGGGTATTGAAGTCCTCTACTATGATGGCATTGGTATTTATTGTCAAGGAGGTTTTTGCTTTAAAAAATGCAGTGCACCTGTGTTTGGCACATATAGATTTATGATTGTGATGTACTCTTGTTGGATTGTTCCCTTGAAGAGTAAAAGGTGGCCTTCTTTGTCCTTTTAATCACTTTCAGTTTGAAGTCTATTTTGTCAGATATTAATATAGCCACGGCTGCTTTTTTCTTATTTCTATTTGGTTGGAAAATTATTTTCCCTCCCTTCACCCTGAGGAGGTAACTATCTTTAATGGTGAGGTGGGTTTCATGAAAGCAGAGACAGAAGGGTCCATTTTTCTGATCTACCCTGTTAACTTGTGTCTTTTTATGAGTGAGTTAAGTCCATTAATATTTAAAGTTATAACTGTGAGGTTTGATTTAGTCCCTCCCATGCTGGAGGGTGTGTATGGTTGGTTACAGTTCTAGATTTTCATACTTGCTCTAGTTTTGGTTATCATGTTGATCTTCTTTCAGGATTTTGAGATTGGTTGTTCAACTCTTCAGGTCTGGAATATTTCCTGAAGTATTCTCTGTAGATTTGGGTTTGTGTTAATAAAATCATAGAGCCGGCTTTGTCATGGAAAATTTTCCTTTCTCCATCTATTATCAGGGATGTATTCGCTGGGTACAATAGTTTGGGATGGAAGCCATAGGCTTTTAGGCTTTGAAGTGTTCCATACCAAGCACTTCTGGCTTTCATGGTTTCCACTGAAAAATCTGAGGTAACTCTGATGGGAAGGCTTTGTATGTAGTTAGTTGTTTCTCTCTTGCTGCTTTTGTTTTCACTGTTTATAGTTTTAACTATGATGTGATTTGGAGAGTTTCTTCTTTGGTCCTGTCTGTTTGGCGTTCTGTGAGCTTCTTGTATCTATATAGGCCTCTATTTTGCAAGATTGGTAAAATTTTCTTCAATAATTTTGTTGAATGTATTCTCCTGTGCCTTTGACCTGGATTTCTTCTCCTTCTGGTATACCCATGATCTGGATGTTTGGTCATTTTAGATTTTAGGGTATCCCACAGTTCCTTCATATTCTGTTCACATGATTCTTTTTAACTTAACAAAGTTTTTGGACTCCTGAGCAATTTCTTCTGTCTTATCTTGACTCTGTTAGGCAGGGCTTCTAGAGAAGCTTTTAAAAAATATTTTATGTATTCACTTATTTGAGAGAGAGGGAAAGAGAGAGAGAGAGAATGGGCACACCAGGGCCTCTAGCCACTGCAAATGAACTCCAGATGCATGTGCCACCATGTGCATCTGGCTTTACCTGTGTACTGGGGAATTGAACCTGGGTTCTTTGGCTTTGCAGGCAAGCACCTTTAACCACTAAGCCATCTCTCTAGCCCTAGAGAGGCTTTTAGAAGGTCTATTTGATTTTTGTTTTCTGTTGTGTTTTTCTGCATTGTGTTCATCCCTATTTTGAGGTCTAATTTCAGGTTGAGGTTTGACCTTCTTGATGCCTCCTAGAATTCATTCTTGCATTTAATCATGTCTTCATGAAGCACAATCAGCTGGTTGTTGATATCTTATCTTTGTTGACTAACCTTCAATTTGTTTATCTCTCTCTGAGTCTCTCAGCTTTTCCTTAATTAAGTTATCCCTAATGATGAAGGCTGATTGCATTTTATTTACAACGTTATTAGTTTTTGCATCTAGTTCTGCCATTATCTTGGTCAGGGTCTTATTGAGTTTGTATAATAAGCTTATTGTGCTTTCATTTTGGGATTCTAGTTCTGTTGTCTCCTCTATGTTTTCATTGGAGGCTTCCATTGTGAGATTAGGCAACCTTGGTGGAGATGTCTCAGTTCGTTTTTCATTATTTGCTTTTTGTCTGTTTGTTTGTTTACATTGGAGTCTACCAGTCTTGGGGTAAAAGTCTTATTTTATTAAGTAGGGAGCATGTATTTGCCCTTGTAGGGTCCTAAGTGAGTGTTCTGTTTTAGGTTTGAGCCAGATTGGAGTGAGATGGGGTTATAACCACAGATGTGTAGGTTGTACTCATGCTGCAAGTGCACCCACCAGCACAGGGGAACCTGGAGTCAGGGAACCAGGAACCCAGGCCTGCTCACACCAAATGTGCACATGGTCCCAGGTACCTCACACCAAAAGCAGGGAAACCAGGAGCCAGGTAGCTAGGAGGTAGGGAATCAGGAGCTCAGGCCTATCCATGCAACACACATGCACAGACCAGCACAGGGTAACTGGCAGTCCATATCAGTAATTTTAAGACATACAAAGATTTTTTTTTTTTCTGAATCAATGAAATAACTCAGTAACTAGTAAGAAAGTGATCAAAAGAAACAGAACATTTCTGCAAACTCAAACATATATAAGGTTTCTGAATATGACTCTGAATTAATAGTTAAAAATGCAGACATTTTGCATATCCCATAATTTATTTAGCATAATTACAAAAAAAAAGCTGAAAGGGCTTGATAATGCTTCATTCCAGCTGTAGTGTAGGCCACAGGCACTCCATTCCTTACTAGTGGGCAGAGAAAGCTGGCACTATCAAAAACTTGAAAGATGTCCTTGGTTCCTTGTAATTTCATTCTAAGAATTTATATTTCAGTTCTATTCGGACATGTGTGAAATGATGTATGTACAAAGATATTCATCAAAGTGTAGGGACATGGAAAGTTACTGAAATGAAGCAGCTACTGGTACAGAAATTCCTCAAGATGAGCTAAGAAAGGAATGAAGGTGGATGGCTAGGAAAGCTGTCCTCATCCCTTGCAGTTTAGTGTCCTCCCCCCGCCCTTCATGGTTTATTGCAGGTTTAACTTTAACTATCACATACACCCCATTGTAATTTTTCTTTGCCAAACTGTTATACTTCTGTAAATCTTCTGTAACCTTCTCAGCTCAACTGTCATGTATGCACTGTTGTAACCCATGTTTGTTTATGCTATAAAATCCCTGACAAACTTGAGTTTGGGGCCGATGCCAGTATGGAGAGATCAAGGTGTCAGGCCACTGGTGTAAATAAACTTCTTCTCCCTTACCTGACTCAGCTGCTGGTCTCCAGACATCCCCATAACCTTTCTGGAGGTCCCAGTGAGATTTTGCCACTGTACCTCAGTTGGTCATGGGGGCCCTGCAGCCTACCTACAGCCCCTGAAACAAAGAAGTGTGCACCCCTGAAGGGTTAGCAGGGTCTCCTTCCAGGAGGGTAAAAGAGGACTGAAAGGCCCTGGACTGGAGCTCCCACCAGGTGAAACAAGATGAGGTACCAGCACGGACGTCCAGACCAGGTAAAGCCCCTGGGATCGGCACACAGAAGCTGGCGTGGGCGGATGCTCCACAGAAGTTTGCCTTCAAAGCCTCGACGGGATTCCAGGTGGCACTGGCACCTCGCAGGAAAAGGGGACTGCAATTTAGCCTCAAACGAATTCTGAGGTGACACTGATCCCTAATTTGGCAGGAAATCTCAAAGGATTTCTGAGGTAAGACTGGCCCCATTTAGATAGAACAGGAATTAATGGGGATAACTAGGGAACAAGTATTTTTTTTTTTAAAACTCTGAATGATCGTGCAAGAATGTGAGACTGAACATTGACCTGAATTTCAGATACGAATGACCAAAGCCAGACAGTGGGAAATGCAGACTCCAGCTGTGCTGGTTTGTGTCTGCAGCAGTGCTGTGGGACATAATTCAAACAGCATGCACAGTCATGCTGATGAGACCCAACGTGAGACTCTGTGTATTGGGATATGCTGTGAGATGCACAAACACAGCAAGGCTATGACCCGTGCTAGACGGCAAACAGCAGCAGGGTGGTGGCAGAGAGACCTCACGCCGCAGCTAGATATACAGGCTCAAAGAACAAGCTGGGTCCTAAAGTCTTCCAGGTAAAGGCTGAAAGCCAGGCACCTAGGGACTGGTACATTTTCTCAGTGGTTAGATATATTTGCTAATCTTTGCTTCTATTTCACTGTAATATAAATTGTATTAAATGTAATATGCTGTTTAAATTCATGGTAAGCTGGATTCTGAGAAGTGGGTTGGTCCACCTAACTCAGACCCCAAGTATATTTTATTAAAGTATGTGTCATCATCCACACCTTGTCCCTAGGCAAATTGGCCTATTGCCTCTGGGCAATGAAAGGGTAAATGATAATTTTGGTTCTCTCTCAGTTTCTCTTTTGTCTAAGATCACTAAAACTTACGTTAGAATACAGTTCTCAGACTTAAAATAAACATAACAAACAAGCAATAACCAGATCTAACTAGGCTTTACAACAAGTTAAAATTTATAATTTAACAATATATGAACAGGTAATCATAGTTTGTTTTATCATAAATATACTTCAAATTTGTCAGTTACTAATAAACCAATGTCCATGTGTGTTATATTATCTCCAAGGCAGTTAATTTTACCTGCATTTACAAATACATGCTTTTAAAATGTAATTCATAGGATGTATAGCAAAAGAAAAGTTTCCAATCAACAGGTTATAAAGTCTAAAATTCATTGATATTGTTTTGCTCATGCTTCTATGTTAAGCTTTCAACTACTATAAAAACTGAGTCTTAATAAGATTAAGATTTATTTATTAGTTACTAATTTTTCTTTTATAAACCTATTCTACTAAATAGTCATTGTTGTGTTTAAAATCAGGTTTTATAAAAGATATAATATAATTTCATCCATTGTAACCTTTGTTCTTAGGAAGACAAGGAAGTCTCCCCATCTTCTGATAACTGTGTGATTTCTCAATTTTGAGAAGCTCCATTCAGAATTATGGGGTCAAAATGAGTTGTAATGCTATAATCTGTTATTTGCAAACAATGTAATTTAGACATATATTATTTCATGTGTGGTCAAAGTTTCATTTAATAGTCATGGGTAACAAAAATAATGAGACAAAAAATTGGTTTATGTTAATCAAAGTAACCCTAAACAAGGTGCATTAGATTGATTGCTGTAGATTTCTCCATCAGGATTGTCTCTGTCTAGTTCCATTTAGACAATAAGATTAAAACTACTAAAATTTTACACAGATACATAGGTGTATTTAAAGGTGATTCTAAGTTAATAAAGACAGACTTCTAAGTTTTCAACTTTAAAACCAGAAGTGCTTGTTCATATCTACTACAACAGCAGCCAGATTTTTTCAAGTGCAAAACAAATTCCAAAATTCAATTCTGATTTTAGATTGCCTTAAAGACTCAATTAAAGGTCAAAATTTAGATAGGTTTAATGCTTATTATAACAACTTAACTTCTAACAGATTGTTTGATTTGAGTTTGTTGATAGAACATGTAAAATGATTATAGAAATTAAACTGATAAAAGATTACTGTTCATGACAAAAGCCATTGTTATTTGCCCCATATTCAAGTTCAGATCCTCCAGTGTGTGGATAATATCCTTCTCTGTGCCCCTATAAAGGAAGTTTCACAAGGGACTGATGACTTTATGGCAGGGCTCCAATGGGGACACACTCTCCCCTAAATGAGATGGAACATCACCCTGGTTTTCCTTATACCTTTCCTTATACTAGGCAACAGACCCTGGAGCCCTAAGGAGACTGTACTATTCTTCAGCTAGACCTGTTTTACAAAAAAGAAGAAAAAGAAGCTGGGCGTGGTGGCACACACCTTTAATCCCAGTACTCAGGAGGCAGAGGTAGGAGGATTGCCGAGAGTTCGAGGCCACCCTGAGACTCCACAGTAAATTCCAGATCAGCCTGGGCTAGAGTGAGACCCTACCTCAAAAATCCAAAAAAAAAAAAAAAAAAAAAAGAAGAAGAAAAAGAAGGAGGAGGAGGAAGAGAAAGAGAAAGAAAGAGAGTAGACTGAGTTGTTCTGTGTCCAACCCTATTTATCTCTGACACCATCCAAAACTGACCCAAAGCCTTTGGTTAGACCCTCTGGCTTCTCAATTTCCGGAGAGATACAGCTATAAGACCGTCAAGCAACTCAGGACATTCTTGGGACTCACAAGATTCTGTCAGATGGGGATATAACATGCCAATAAAGAATTTCTTATGAAACTGAGACAAAGATCCAGCTTGAGGCCAACCTGCCTCCCAGCACTGATAAAACTGGTGCTCCTAATTGTGATAAGCCACCTCTATGTATAGCATTGGTGCATTAGGCCTGTCAATCTCCAAGGAAAATTTCAGGCTAACTAATAACTAACTTCCCCCTGAGGTAACAGGATGTCCTCCTAGAAATTCCTTCAAGATTAAAAGTAGGGCTGGAGAGATGGCTTAGCGGTTAAGCGCTTGCCTGTGAAGCCTAAGGATCCTGGTTCGAGGCTCGATTCTCCAGGACCCACGTTAGCCAGATGCACAAGGGGGCACATGTGTCTGGAGTTCGTTTGCAGTGGCTGGAAACCCTGGCACGCCCATTCTCTCTCTCTCTCTCTCTCTCTCTATCTGCCTCTTTCTCTCTCTGTCACTCTCAAATAAATAAACAAAAATGAACAAAAAAAATTAAAAAAAGAAAAGATTAAAAGTATACCCCTTCATAGTGCACAGAACAAAACCGGTAGCTCTTACCGGGGCACTGAAACTAAATGAGAGTCAAAGTTAATATTTATATATTTTTTAATAAAAATTGTCTCCAGGACTGTTAGCTTATTTTGTCTGTACTTATGAATGCTAAATAATATATATGTTTCCTATCTTTCTGATATGGCTTACCATGTCCTCAAACAACATAAATTAAATGTTATAAAATAATGTTAAAATTAATACCATGTTTTAACTAGATCTGTTTTATTAAAGACAAAAAGTACAGGCATACTCTGTATTTCCATTTTTTTTTTTTTCCTGAGTGCTTAACAACCAGATATAGTGGCCAGAACCAATGAGGACTTTGGTGTTAAAAGGGTACCCAATATTTTGGTCCCAGCCCCTCCATGTCAAAAGTGTTCAGCAGATGACGGAACACTTCTTCCTCTAGAGGGTCCTAAAGCTACTAGTGAGTCACCTATCTCCTTGACCACAGAAAACATGCATTCCAATCAATATATAGTCCTCAAAAGGAGATTCAGAACAGAGGGGAAAACCTTTAACACTTCCAAGGGAAGGGAAGCCTCATGGTCAGCACAGCCCTGACTCATCCCAGCAGATGGTACAAATGGTGAGAGGGCCATAGAGCTCCTCCCGGGTTTCTAAAGGTCTCCCCTAAAGAGCCACAACTGACCTTCACATTATAACATAAAATTAAACTTTGGCTGCCTACTTGTTCTTAAACATGCAATAGAAAAAATATACCCAGAAAGTAAGATATATCTTAAAGAATTCAATCATCACAGCCAAGATTGTAACTCTAGATAGATGTGCTCACTGTAACTCAGTGGCATCTGTACCATTATCAAAGTTAAATACTGTGTATATATATTTGTGATAACTCTGCTAATATTTCATCTGCTTTACAAGTGCAGGTATATAATACCCCATTTGGTAAATTTCTAGATGTTCATGATGAAAGAGAGCCATACCTATCATTTCTAGTAATAGTTCCGCTAATTTGGGGACATTGTGTGTTTAACTGTAACGTTAACCTTGTATCCTCTTGTCCACAGTTAGCTCATACTCATATGATACTGTAACAATCCAACTCCATCTACCTGGGTCCCCTGAATCACCCTCCAAGGCCTGAAATGCTAGATAAATAGGAATCCTGGGTTCGAGTGGATGGCACTCGAACTCTAGAACCAGCTACCAGAAGATGAGGGAAACAATTGTGAGGAGTTTATGAAGGAGGTGTTCTCCTCCCATCCTGCTTTGAAGGATGAGCCACTCCCTTACTGAGAATTGGAACTCTTTACTGATGGGAGCCAAAGTCTGAGGACCTCTCTAAACCCTAATTTATCTGACGACACTTGCTTCTCCCTGATTTCTCTTATTTTTCCCCTACCAATGTTTTTATCTGGGAATCATAGGTTTCTTCCTGCACTATATAAAACCACCAGTAAACTTTTGGGGTGCTGTAGAATAGACACACTGGAGGGGTACCCCAACTGCCATACCCAATAGCCCCATTCAGCTTGAAGAAGGCAGATCAATCCGTTGTCCTAATCCCCTTCACGGCAGTTAGGGTTGCCTCTTCAGGAGGAAATGACAAGCGAGAGAAATAACCTAGGCAGTCGGGGTAACAGAACCCCAAAAGTAAATGGTAGTTTTATTCCTTGACTAAAAGCAGGAAATGTCACTGAGCTTGCAGAAGCCTGCATGTTACACCTTCCAGGAAAGATCTCTAGATTAAGCTTGCTCCCTTCCTAGAGGACAGAAACTTTGATCTTGGCCCAAGATTACTGGCAAAGCTGTAAAATCTGGTCATTGTCCATAGTAACCTGCTGACCTTGTCTTCCTCACATAGCCACTCCCCATTAAAAAAAAAAAAAAAAAAGATCTGAGTGTCTAGGTAGGCAAGAACTCTGTGCTCTTCCCTCATGGGACTTCTATGTTCTATGCTTAAGCCCCCTTGTCTTTGTCCTCCTAGGTCCATCATAGCCAGCTCTCTAACCAAATCAGGGAAGATCTTAGTCTAGACCAACAGAGCATTATCACTCGATAGAACCAGATAGATTCCCTAGCAGCAGTGATACTGCAAAACCACAGAGGCTTGGACCTGCTTACAGCAAAAAGGGAGAAATTTGTTTCTACCTAGGTGAAGAATTTGTTTCTATGTGAACATATTGGCATAGTTAGGGAAAATGCAAGACAGCTACTTAAAAGAATTAAGGCTAGGGGAAAGAAAAGTGAGTCTTACTGAAAGAGTACCTGGACCACGGCACGGGGGGGGGGGCACAGATAGCCCCTAGGCTGGGTCACTATTAGGGTCCTTTTAGCTCTCTTGCTTTGCCCTGCCTAATAAACCTGCTCACTAGATTCATCCGAAACCAGTTAGAGACCATCGGACTTCAGGTAATTTGTCAGGGATATCAAAGAATACCCCTGGAAGAAGACATAAGGGATTATGTAGGCAAAGAGGAGCGAGTATAGGGGCATGGAAAGTTACTGAAACAAAGCAGCTGCTGGTGCAGAAATTGCTCAGGATGAGATAAGAAAGGAATGAAGGTGGATGGCTGGGAAAGCTGCCCTCATCCCTTGCAGTTTAGTGTCCCCCCCCCCTTCATGGTTTACTGGTACCATTATCACATGCACCCCATTGTAATTTTTGTTTGCCAAACCGTTACAATTGTGTAAATCTTTTGTATCATGCTCACTCAACTGTCACATATGCACTACTGTAACCTGTGCTTGCTTATACTATAAAATCCCCAACAAACTTGAGTTTGGGGCTGTCGCCATTACTAGGAGATCCGGGCATCAGTCCATCAGTGTAAATAAACTCCCTCTCCTTCACCTTACTTGGCTGCTCGTCTCTTGACTCCCAGAAATTCCCGTAACAATAACATTGTTTGAAATAACATAAAGGAGGGCGCGATCAAAATGTGGTAAGTTATAGCACCTCAAGACAGTGCAATACTACACAGTCATCTAGGAAGTCAGAGGCGGCTGATAGGACCTGGTGTGTCGGCAGTCCACAGGTGCATCGCAGCCTCATGCAAGCAAGCTGGAGAACACTGCGGATCATGAGCTAACCACATAGAAAAGCAGAAAGCAAAAGAGAAGTGCATGTCACAGGAGCGCTTGCATGTGAATCGGGCACTAGGTAGCGGTACAGGGACTTGGGAACTGCCGAGTGTCCACTCCAGGAGACAAAGCTGCTTGTCTTGAGCCAGGACTGGCAGTCAGGTAGCTCCATAAGCCATACTCTTATAACTTTTGGTTTTGTGTCACATACACAAGTTGTTTTAAAAGTAAACAAGACAAGGTTTAAGGTGATCGTGGTCTATAATGAGACTTCACCACATATATAACCGAACAAAGACACATATTCGACACAGAGAAAACGGGTGGGAAGACAAATGGTATTAGGAAGAAATGGACAGAAATAATGTCCTCATCTTTCCTGCTCCTTATCCACAAAGCTGTTAAAGAAGTAATATCTAAGAGGGTTTGTGCAAACAACTAGATCTCCATGATTAAAAGGAGACTGGCTCTCCTCTTCTAGAATGTTCTACATTTGTATAATGAAATCATTGCACTGGATGCTCTCCAAGGTCCCCCTAGCTCCAGAATTCTGTAAAGCATTGCTTTGATCTTTCCCCAAGGTCATTTTATTAACTTGCTTCAACATTAGCCCACAAATTAGGAATTACCAGCTGCTAACTATTGCTTGAAGCTTCCTCTTCATTTAAATAAATGGTTCCCTCATCAACCTTTCTCTTAAAGCCAAGTTCATGATTTGCACTGACTCTTCATCTCCTTTTTAAGTTAACCAAGCTTGTACTTCTCACTGTTCCAGTTTGTTCTATGTCCTGCTTCCTAAAAGTCAGTGTTGTCTTAGGCACACACTATGCCTGACCTTTACATCTCAATTGAAGTTTGAGGTTGTCTCCCTTTTTACGATCTCTTAAGGCACAACAATGCCCAGGAAAGCAAGTATGACTGCCCAAGTGAGCGGATATGTGGAAGCGCCTGTTCTGCTTTGCTGAAAGGCATCTAGGGCTAAGACGGGCTGCTTCTATGCACTTCTATGCACTCATGCTCATCCGTTATGCAGGAACCTCAAACAGATGGTTCTCTTCTCAGAGAGCCCTCGGCCTTTCGTTTTCTTCTTGTATATTGCCTTTAGCTAACCTGTAAAGAAGCAGTCTCAACTGTAGGTCTTGGTGTTCTGCTCCGAAAAGAGTGACTTAAGTCACTCGATTAAAATACATTTTGGAAGGTTGGAGGGATAGCTTAGTGATTAAGGTGCTTGCCCGCAAAGCCTAAGGACCCAGGTTCGATTCCCCAGAACCCACATAAAGTCAGATGCACATAGTGGCACATGGGTCTGGAGTTTGTTTGCAGTAGATACGGGCCCTGGTGTGTCCATTTTCTCTCATAAATTATATATAAATTGAATTTTTGCAAAGCCCAAAGTTTGTGTGAGTTTGAATCCTGCTCAGTGACTTGTTAGTGGTGACTTAGTGACTTTGTGTACATTGCTCAGGCTTCTGTAAGGTGTGTATTAAAGACTTTAAAATGCATGAGCACAGAATATGTAATATGTAATGCATTATGTATACATCACATGATTAGGGTAGAGGCAAAAGCATGGGTTTGTTTGTTACTTGACACCCTGAGCCTCAGCTTCCATTTCAGCCACTCAGACATCAGTAAGTTCTGCCTCAGAACATGCTGGAAGAGTTGAATGAATGGACAACACACAGTCTGCTTTCACATTAGTTGCAAAAGGGTAGAACTCATCAAATGTTGTCTGGTAGTGTCCCCTTGACAACATCTGCCCTCAGTAAGTGGCAGCCAATCTTCTGGAAACCACCAAGCAGCATGAAGGTAGGTTCAGAGGAATGTCATCCCAATCACAGAGACGGGTCCAGGCAATACGTCACAAGGGTTCGTGGAGAACCACCACAGTGCTGGCCGTACCTGTTCTCTAGAGACATCTGAGTGCTTGGCTTTCCCTCTTCAAAGATGCTACAGTTCCTCAGAGAAGAGGAGATGACCGTGAGATGGTGGTCGGGGGCTGTAGCCCCATCACTTTCAGTGCAAAATTTCTCTCTGCAGGGCATTGATTTAGCTGTCGTAGTAACGGACACTCTATTAAAAAGAAAAGGACACTACTTGTGCATAGTAACTGTACCCTGTCAAGAAGTGGGGAGCTGGCCAAGCTGTCCCCAGCATCTAGCCAGGTGCCCTTTATTGTCTGAAAGTTTTAAAGCACATAGAGGAAGCTTTTCAACTCAATTAGCATTTAATAGCCCTGATGTTCAGTATCAGGGATCAGCTTTGGAGCGATTGAAGCCATTGCCAGGGGGCTGGAGGAGCCAGTTGTTGAAATGTCAGCGCATTCACATGACAGCATCGTCCTCCCGGCAGGCCCTCCCAACCTGAGGTCCTGATTCTTAGTGATGCTTCATAAGGCAGGAATTTGTCCCTCAGTCTCTGCAGCAGGGACCCATGGAATCCCATCCAGCTTTTCTCCATACCTGGACAAAGGAGCCGGCATCGGAGATGAGAGCCTGGGGAGCTGAGCAACGCAAGACACGTGTGAGGTCTGAGACAAGTGAGCTCCTTATCCTGGGAACCTCTTTGTTCCACCGACCTCCCACCTGAGCTTCTGTGAAGGGAAGGTGTGTAAAGACCCAAGTCTCATGAGCAAGAAAGAATATAAGGGGATGCGTACTTTCCATTGGCAGGATGACAGGAGCACACTGCCGTAGTCCGAAGATCTGGGTAAATTGGTTGAATCTTGGCTCGCTGTTAACCCATGATCCCTGTGCCTTCCTCCTTTGCATACAGCTAGACTAGGCCCTGTTTTTCACCTTGGCAGACCCAGTGAAGGATGCCCAGGACATGAACAGGCTGAAACCACATTACAGAAGAGGCGTAGACCCCCAATTTCTACACAGAGCAGAGTTTCCCTTCCCAACACCAGGCGGTAAATTGAACAAAAATAAATCGTTAGTACTAGAAGCCGCTGAGAATTTGTATTGTTTGTTAAGACAGCTGCTATCAATTACCTAACTGAAAAACCGAGGAAAACAGACTTAAATACCAAAAACTCCCATAGAAAGTTTTATAAACAACAAATAATTGAAAATAAAGACTCCAAGCATAGAAAGTTACTTAAATAAATTGTGGTTCGTGATATAGCTATTAAAACATATGTCTTCTCATTATTTATTTATTTAAGAAAGAGAGAAAGAAAGAAGCAGGGAGAGAGAATGGCTATTCCAGGGCCTCCAGCCGCTGAAAATGAACTCCAGACACATGTACCACCTTGTGCATACAGCTTACATGGGCCCTGGGGAATTGAACCTGGGTCATCTGACTTTGCAGGCAAGTGCCTTAACCACTAAGCAATCTCTCCAGCCCAAACATGTTTTTTTTTTTTTAATAATGCTTAAGGACATGAAGATATGATGTAAAGTTAAATAAATTTAACTTTTTTTGGATTCAAAATCTATTAGACAAAAAAGTAATTGTAAAATAACTTGACTATTTTACTCACACTCTTTGTATTTCTAAATCAAAGATTACCTCTTGAAGCATTTTTATTTACATGTTCCTGTGCATGGACATGCCTGGGTCTCTTGCCATCGTAAATGAATGCCAGATGCTTACATCACTTTTTGCATCTGGATTTATGTGGTACTCGGGAATTGAACCTAGGCTGGCAGGCTTTGCAAGCAAGTGCCTTTAACCACTGAACCTCTCCTCCACCTGATAGAATTATTTTTAAAGGCTCTTTATAAATTTTTCATCTACTTCTTTCTAAACAAAAAAAGCCACTCCTATTCTCCATACTCAAAAAAAAAAAAAACACTCTGGCACAAACTCTCCTATACCTCTCTTTCTTTCCCTGGGCCTGCCCCTATACATGAGGGACAGGTCTGACCTGATAGAAAGAAGAGAATGGGCAGGAGAAGAAACAAAAATCCCAAATCCTCCACCAGTAATCCCACCCACATGGTCATATGAGCTCATTTTCTACATCTTTCTAGCATGACAGTCCTGCTCATCTCTGCCCCAGAGTCAAAGGGAATTCTTGTCGCAAGAGAAAAGCTCAGGTGTTCTCCATGCTGTCAAGTAAGCAAAGGTAGTTTCCACTGCACTGTGGGCAAGAAAAAGAAGAATATGGAACTTAATGAAGGAAGAAAGAGGAACTACAGTTCTATTAAAAGGAAGAGTCAGAGTTCCCTGAATGGATTGGATTCAATTCCCTGATGCCACCTCCACACGTGCCCCTGTGAACGATGCTTGCCCATGAGTGGAGCAATGCTTGCAGCCCCTCCTGTGGGGCTTGGGTGATCATAGCCTTTTGAGCAGCCACAAATGGTACAGTAATACATTATTTGAAAGATGTCTTAAACTTATAGAGACATGAGGAAAAAAAAAACAGGAGGGATGGCATTGTTTTACTGGGAAGAAGAAAAAAAACAGTACTGAAACAATGAAGGGAAGTAAGTCTGCAGGGAGAGAGAGTAACAAATGGGAAGTGAAAATTATGCAGGATGCTCCAAATTACCAAAAACTAAAACGTTCCAAGTGCTTGGGCAACCATGGTTGGGTCAAATAAATGTAAAATAATAGTCTGATCAAGGCACAATGTTGGGCAATTATGTAAACTCTAATAAACAGTCTCTCTCTCTCTCTCTCTCTCTCTCTCTCCTCTCTCTCCTCTCCTCTCTTCCAGGCCAAATGAGGTAACAACTTTCTTCTCCATAGAATTCCCACCATGACGCTCTGCCTCACTTCAGGCCCAAAGTAATGAAGCCAGAACACATCTGTCTTCCTCTCAGGCTGTTTCCTCAGGAAAAGCTTCACTGGATCCTGCAGACGGCATTCCACGCTGAGAAGTTCCCTCCCCCTGCCAGGTGGAGATGTGGATGAGCAGCACCAGGCCCTGACTCCTAGCCAACAATGTGGCTGTACACAGGACAGAGAGTGGCCACACTGGGCCAACCTGCACTGCCAGTGTCAGGGGCAGAGAACAGGAAGAAAGCCAGGCCAGGTTGCAAGAATTCTTCTGTGGATAGTGTATCATGCCACGTGTGGTCGTCTGTCTTCATGTGCGAGGTTGGTGGAGACTCAGTAGGCAATGCTGGCCTCCATGGGCTGAGAGAGGAGGGCGCAGGAAGCACTGAGTGCAAGGGAAAGGAGGACAGGATCAGGAACCAGAGGGTCCTATGCAACTGGAGTGTCCAAGCATCCAATGGGCTCACCTCACAGAAGGCAGCCCATGAATCCATTCCAGAGTCTGCTCTGTTGACTGTGGAGGGCAGCCTCAGGCCAGGACCCAATGAGATAGGAGCTCTCCTGCTGCCTTGCATCTCCCCCTGGTTTGAACCTTGAAGGATCCAAGAAACAGGACAGGCCAGATGATTGGAGGAGCATGGGAGAAGCAGGGGCAGGAGAAGGGTGGGAGAAGCAGAGGCAGGAATTTGGTGCCAAATCAGTTACAGAACAAAATCTGCCTGCTGGACTTTTCTCTCAGGAAAGGGAAGATTGTCTGTGCTCAGCTTTATAAGCCCTGCAGGAGGCAAAAATAAAACGGAATTTCAAGGATTTCAACTTCCTCTTGGTCGGCGCATGAGAGTTTAAAACAGGATGATTATGAGGTCCCAGGCAGCTGGGCCTACATAGTGAGATATTATATCAAAAAATAAATAAATAGAGGGCTGGAGAGATGCCTTAGCAGTTAAAGCACTTGCCTGCGAAGCTTAAGAACTCATGTTCAAATCTCCAGGTCCCACATAGCCAGATGCACAATGATGCAAGTGTGCAATGTTGCGCATTGCCACAAGGAGGAACATGCATATGGAGTTTGTTTGCAGCAGGCTGAAGGCTCTGGCATGCTCATTTTCTCCCTCCCCCCCCTTTCTCTCTCTCAATAAATAAAATAAAAATAAACAAATAGGGCTGGAAAGATTGCTTAGTGGTTAAGGTGCTTGCCTACAAAGCCTAAGGACCCATGTTCCACTTTCCAGATCCCACGTAAGTCAGATGCACAAAGTCGCACATGCACACAAGACGGCACACACGTCTGGAGTTCAATTGCAGTGGCTGGAGGCCCTAGCATGCCAATTCTCTCTCTCCCTCTCTCTCATAAAAAAATACAAAAGAAAAGAAGTAAAACTAAATAAATATATAAAATGAAAGGGAATACTGCTTGGGCAACATGACAGTTAGATGCATAGTAACATACTAGTAGTCAAAGGCAAACAGCAGGGATCCTGCTTAGACTGGTTTATCCATGTGTTAAGAAAATCCTATATTCTAAAGAGTGACTTTGCTTATGCCCCTCCCTTTGGCTATCAGACTATTGAAACTCCAAGAAATTGGAATTGCCCCAGGAATCGCATGCTGGGAGAAAAAGAGAAAAAAACAGAACTAAAGCCTGGTGTCAGTCAGTGGAGGGTCTCGTCTCCTAAAATGATTCTACACAGTCCTGAAAACTTGTCAGACCCATGTGCAGGAGAAGACAATGATGGGGAGGACCACCCATGACCAGGACTGCTCAGGTATGCATACCTCATGTCAGAACCCAGGAGATAGACTGGAGAGGAGGCCTCACTGGACCTCTTTGTTCCTTTTCCAATGTAGCCATACTGAATGAATCTCATTTTTCTGCTTTTCACCTTTAAAAAAAAAAAATTGATCTTCCGGGATAGAGGGATGGCTTAGTGGTTAAGGCATTTGCCTGCAAAGCCAAAGGACCCAGATTCGATTCCCTAGGACCCACGTAAGCCAGATGCACAAGGGGGCGCACGTGTCTGGACATTTGCAGTGGCTAGAAGCCCTGGCGCGCTCCGTCTCTCTCTCTCTCTCTCCCCCACTTTCTCTGTCAAATAAATAATAAATAAATAAAAATAAAATATTTTTTAAAATTGGATCTTCTATGTTCAAGGTTAGAAAGTGGCAACTTGCTTGTGCTCATCAGCAAAAATCACTCTGGGGTAGCGCAGTGTTGGGGAAGGGGTGAAGCACGTTCTTAGACACACGACGTAAAAGACTGTCATCCTTTCTGAGGGGTCCTGAAGACAACCAATTCAACTGAAGAAATCGACCTCTCCAGTTCCCCAAAGGGAAACGACAGGAACACTGCATGGGTCAGAGAAAGAAATGGCCCCATGCAGTTGTATGCATGGATATCTGTGTTTCATTTTCCTAGTTACTTTGCTACCTAAGGAAACACTCATTGTTTTTTAAGTGCCAAAGGTAGAGCTGGAGAGATGGCTTAGCAATTAAGGCGCCTGCCTGTGAAGCCTAAGGACCCAGGTTTGAGTCCCCAGTACCTACATAAGCCAGATGTACATGGTGGCACATGCATCTGGAGTTCGTTTGTAGTGATTGGAGGCCCTGTTATGCCACTCTCGCTCGCTCGCTCACTCTCTCTCTCTCTCTCCCTCCCTCTCAAATAAATAAATAAAATCCATTTTTAAAAAGTACCAAAAGTGGTTACCATTAAGTGATGGGATTGCACATGAAATGTATTTCCTTTTCATATTTTCAGAATTCCCTGCATTGAGAATAAATTATAAACAGAACAAAATAAACATCATTTATAAAACAAACTCTAGATGACCCTATTATAAGTGAACACCTCCTGACCAGATGGCCTTAAAGAGAAGCTGGATTGCTTTCCTAGCGGAATGAAGAAAAACAGAAATCTATGCCAAGGATAATAACACCATGGCCGTGAGCTCCAAGCCTTCACAGCGTCCCCAGGAGGTGAGGAGCTGGTGAACATCGTCATCTCATTTTCATTGACTTATCTGGTATTCTTCAAACAGGATTTCACTCTAGCCCAGGCTGACCTGGAATTCACTGTGTCACAGAGACTCTCCTACCTCTGCCTCCCGAGTGCTGGGATTAAAGGCGTGCACCACCATGCATGGTGTCAGACAGGATTTCTGTACAGGCTAGACTGGCTGAGAACTCACCATGTAGCCCAGGATAGCCTTGATCTTGCAACTGGTCTGCCTTAGCCTCCCAAATGCTGGGATTAAAGGTGCACATCACCACATGGGCTCATGCCCAAGTTAGAGAGAAAAAGCAGAGTCCTCCAGGCACCTTCTCTACAAGAGGGTCATGGCAACTCCAAAGTACAACATGGAGCTTCCCTGAGCAGAGCAACCTGGAAGGAGGATGCGTCCTGCTCTGCAGCACCCACATGTGCACAGCCCTTGCTGCATCAGCCCGTGGTTCCCATATGTCCATCTGAGTCTGAGGTTTTGCAAGAGTAAAGAGGAATCATGTAGGTACAAGCATGTTGGGCACACTCCTCTCTGCCTCCCATCCAGGGAGAGGTAAATAGAACTGGGGCTTTCTCACTTTTGGAGGGTCAGTGGGAAAGGTCTGGGGTGAGCCACCCTGTCTGCTAGCTGTTATACGATCTTACATGCATGCCATTTTCATATGCAAGCATATCTTGTAAAATCAGGAGCTCATATTCATGTTGATTAAATAATAGACTGCCTCCCACTTGGTGCTCTTCTTCTCCAGCCTCCACAGTTTTCTCATCACTTTGGCAGGTGAAAGTACTTTTTTTTTTCCTCTAAATAAGTTGGATGGGGTGGAAATGTGTCACTTTGAAAAGAAGATGTCCTCATATATGTGCAAGGCAGGGTGCCAGTTCCCTCAGCCTTACCACCTGTTCTGGGCACCCATTCAGAGCTCCAAAATGGTCCCATTAGCTGAGTCTTCATGGTAACAGTTGTGAATTAGTTAACTAATAAATCTCTAGGCTGTCAGCCAGAAAGGGTAGCTCATAGCCTCTTTTGCTCATCTTTAAGCTTTTTTTTTTTTTACATGGATGGAGCTCCTTTTTAACTTTCACCCTATTTGTAAGCTATCATTTTTTCCCCCATCAAAATGTTCAAAATATAAAAATCTCCTTCAAGACAATTCAAAGACAAACAGAGAGAAACAAGAGAGCAGAAACTTTCTACAGAGAAGGAATCAACAGGTACTTTTCAAAGAACACTGAAGTCGACTCTGCCTAAAACAGAGCTTTTACAAACAAGCTGCCCCTGTAGGACATCCCCCACTCCATGAGGGTGGGACCACCCGTAGCTTTGAGCTACCACAGTTCCAATGACCGCAGCTCATAAATATGTGTCTTGTATCACCTCAACACACAGTAATCTGAGATAAACAGACTGATGATGTACTAAAGATCAACAGAACCATGATATTGAATGAAGAATGTTCTGAATTGGGCAACTGGAGATTATTGTACTCAGAAAGCTAGGAATTCATCCTTCCTTGTGAAGAATAAAAGAAGGTTAATATTAAAGCCTCAGTACAATGTGTCACAGTTATTTGCTCATTGCTGGGACAAAAACACCTGACCAGAAGCAGCCATGGGAGGGAAGGGTTTCTTTCGGCTTATAATTTTAAGGAGAAGTTTCATCATGATGGGGGAAGCATGGCATAGCAGAAGCCAGGATATCACATTTTGCCACTGCAGCAGAGAGGAAGTAGCAAGAGTGAGCTTCTGTGAACAACCAGTAGTACCAGACTAACAAGCCTCAAGCAAGGCATGTCCCCAGTGACACACCTTCTCCAGCAGGGCTCTATCTCCCAAAGGGCCCACGAGCTGGAACTGAGTATGAGGTCTAATCACACTTGAGGATAGAGGAGACCTTTCACATTCAAACCACCACAAAAAAAAGACTTAAAAATTTCAATTTATCCTTTTCATTATCTTGATAAAAATTGAGGTGGGAGTTGGTATGTTTTGAGCATGATGCAGATGATGGATGCACAGTTATTAGTGTGGTGATGTTGAGGTGACTTTAACTTCTGAGAAGCGGGAATTAGTACAAGTATTTAGATCATGGATTAGGTCTTATAAGAAGGACAACTTGTAAAAGAGCTAGCCTGGCCCTCCCTTCCCTCTTGCTTCCTCTTCTCATCCTGTGACCTCTCATGAACTCCTGTCATGTGAAACACCAGCCAGCATAGGATACAGCCAGAAGCCCTCCCAGACTAGTGGCCAACAAGATGAAGTCACCCAGTCGTAGGCTTTCAGCCTCCCAAACTGAGCTAAGTAAGCCCGTGTCCTTTGCAAAGTAGCCAGAATTGTGTGTTACAGCAAAACCAAACGGACTAAGAGGGGAGAGGAACAATTTTAACAATTGTGATAGGTCAACATCTGTAACTGGGCATGTCTCACTGGCAACTGCAGATAATATTACAGGCCATTCACTGAGAGCTACAACTTGCTGGCAATTTCAAGGCACTTTTACAAGTATTGTGATTATTCTATGGAACACCATGTAATGGGAGCATAATAAGTCCTATTTCACAGAGCAGTAGACTGCAACTCAAAGAGGAGACATGATTCATTATTTTAAATACAAAATAAGAAAAAATGTATAAAGGTAAATACTCTCAAAATCATATTCCTGCTCTTTTAAATATATTTTTTGCAATTGTATTATCAAAAGTTTAACAAAATTGAAATGCTCCATCTCCCTTTTTGTGCCCTGCTTTTTCATTGTTTCCTCCCATCATCAAACATTCTTTGAGGAAATCATTTTTAATGAATGAACTGTTTTCCATTCTGTAGTTGTGTCATCAATTATTTATCCAACCTCCTGCTGTGGGACTTGTAGGTACCTTTAATATTTTTTTTATTACACTAATGGTTGAGATGAACACTGAACATAAATCTTACATATAAACTTGCTTATTGCTTTAGGATAAAGTCCTAAAGCTAAAATTACCAGCTCAAACTGATGAACATTTTTAAGACTGTTCATATACACACTGCTGAAATAATCTCTAGAAAGCATGCACCAATGTACCTCTCTACAGGCTGTAACAGAGGGAAACATCCTTTCTCCACATTCTTAGTAGCATTGTTTTTTTTATTATTATTATTTTAACTGTCCTACAAGTGGAATGAGTAAAGTATGCATTTCCTTGATGGCGGGTGCAGTGGAAATCTTTGGAAATCTGGGAATAAGATCCCATTATGCCAGGAGTATCCCATCACGTCCTATCCCAGTGCGTCCATCACTAGCCCTGAAGAATCTTTTGTCCAGAGCCCCAGGAGGTTCCAGTGGCCCTTTACAGCACCTAGTGGATCTTGTGATCACACAGTTGATGCTTTACCTTCAGAGATGTTTCTCCCGCATACTTAACAGCCTGCCCAGGAGGCTTCAAGGGCATGTGTGCAACCAAAGTCTAGTGGCTCTGAGGTATTGTAAGGTCTGTGCATTTAAGAACTTGCTAGAAACAAGGACTGGACCTTCAGGAACAGATAACTCCGTAATGTGCAGCTTCTCAGGAATCTGACCTTCCCCTTGTCTTTACTTGATGACTGAATCAGGCCAAGTAGCTATAGAGGCACAGCTGTGGCTCTCTCTTCCAGGAGAGGAACAGGGAGGCCAGCAAGCAACAGACAGCCCTGCAGATGGTGGAGACACCCTCTGAGTGACCCTGAGGCACAGCACGGGGGAAAAGGTGGCTGTCTTCACACTTCTGCAGTAGGTACCATTCTGACCAGGAAGTGGCAGCCCCCTAGAGGAATAAACACAACATACCTGCGGCCTGTGACTGTGAACTTGATGGAGGGGAAGCTGTTCATCTCTCCTGGGAGGCCATAGGCCTTTCCTTGTTCTGTCTTTTCTCCATTAGTGACCAGTTTGTTCTGGTTTCATGGCCAGTGGACCAAGTATGGGGCATCCAGTGCTTACTATAGGCTAAACCCCTTGAAGTTGTTATGGTTGAAGAATGAATGAAAGCATGAATGGACAGGCATGGTGGTGCATACCTGTAGTCCCAGCTACTTGGGCAGCTGAGGCTGGAGGATCACTCGGGTCCAAGAGTTTAAAGACCAGCCTAGGCAACACGCTGAAGCCTATTTCTTAAAAATAATAACAAATACGAAAACAAACAAGAGTGAATGAATGAATACTGTAAAAAACTCAGAAGTCCCTCCTCCCATCTATCTGGCCAGGCTGTAGCTAGTTCTGAGGCTGGAAACTACCTCCAGTCATGATAATTAAGACTTCAAGAAGAGTTGGCTTCCCTGCTTCCCTTTTTGCCCTGGCTAGGTCTGAGATCTCAGACTCTATCTACTATTATGGTAACTGGGCTTCTTTGCACCAGAACTGCAAAGAAAACAACCTCCCCCCAGCTCTTACCTGTTGGCTCAGGGGTCTCACTTCCTGGGAAGAAGTCTACCAGCCTGACTAATGCTAGCTCTTCCCTGCATGGTGGTACAATCTGCCTCATTCCCCCGAGGGGCTTAAAATCCCCCTTCCTCAGATATTTTCATTCTCTCTCTCTCTCTCTCTCTGTTGTATTGCATCTTCTTGCTGTCTTCCCCCTATTTCTGTTTTCTTCCTCTCTCACTCTGTTCTCTCCCTGTCAGTTCAGATTTCCCTCTTCCACCGTCTACTCTCTGACTCTGAGCTCCCCTTCCCTCCTGTGCCATTTTTATCCTCTGCCCTGGGTTTTTGGAATTCCCTTCTAGCTGTCTCCCTCACTCTGACTACACGTTTTGTGCCTTCATGTCCCTTCACTCCCTCCCACTCCTAACCATGCTACACCCTCACCGGAGTAAGTAAAATCTCCTTGCCTAAAAAGCCATTTCTGAGTCCTCTCTCCAAACCTGACAGGTGTAAAGCTAAAAAACATTTCTACCATTTTCTTGCTGTTTTGGAATAATTTAACATCTGTGTTAATCATACCGATGCAGGATTTGGGGGCTAAGGAGTGGATCCCCAAAGTTTATAAAGCCCAATTTTGGGGTCCTGTTCTACTTTTAACAAAGATTTGATAAAAATGAACTCAGGAAGGATAAATTATGAATTATTTAGCTTATTTAGGAAGAAATCACAAATTGTGTGGTTTAATTAAGGGAAATTGTGATCGAGGAAGAAGGCTGGAGGAGAGTCAAAAACACATGGGAAGTAGAAAACACGCACTCATGTGGAAAACACTGCCTAAGAGAAATTGAGGTTTTTAAGAAAAGACTGGAATGGAGCCACAAGCAAGCACACGGAGGATAATTCATAAAGCTCATTTAAGAGAAATTGAGGCTTTTAGGCAGAGACTGGAGTGGAGCCACAAGCACATGGAAGATAGAACCTAAGAGCTTATGTAGAGAGATTTAGAAGGAACACACGTAGCATCCGCTCCGTGCTTCCCCGTGGAAGGCAGCTAGGAGGGCAAACCGTGGTGGCTTAAAGAATAGCAGGGGGAAAATAAAGCAGAGACCAAAACTTCAGGTGAGAAATGAGTAATAAAGAGAATTATACCCACAGTTACCCCAAGTTTAGAGAAATTACACAGATAACAGGCCTAGAGTTAGAGAAAGCATCCAGGTGGCACATCAGGAGTGTCAGGGAAATGCACAAGGAGTAGAGTTAGAGACCAGAGGAAAATCATACATGTACTTAAAATGAGAAACTGCCCCAAACCCTAAAGCAGAGGCAAGCAGAAAAGTTCCCCCAGACCAAGAAACAGTATTATGCTCTTCCCTCCGCCCAGCCAGGCTAGGAGTGGGGAGAGGCCAGACTCACACGTATCTCTGTGGCCAGAGTGAGGAGAGGCCGGCAGAGATAGCACCAGGAAGAAGGCTACAGCCTTCACAGTACAGAAAATGTATTCTTTCATCAGATGCAGGTATGTAAGGGGAAGACCCAGTTGTTTGTAGATTTGGAGGTTGGACCCTGGAGCCAGCCTCATAGGTAGTATGCTAGACTGTGGGCATCAGGGGGCACTGTGGCCAGTCATAGGTGAGTCTTGATGAGTCTTGACCGGATATGAGCTCCATTCCTGCCAAGAGTTCCAGTCATGCCAAAGACGGCTGGCATGTGTGGTTGCATCGTCTGGTTCTCTCCGGGCCTCAACTTCTGACTGAAACTGACTGAAAGAAGCTATCTTTCTCCCATTTCTCCTTCCACTACAGACCCTTTGGAGATAGTTATTCCTGGCACAGAGTAGGATGCCTGCTTATTGAAGGACTGAATGAACCAGATCATGTTGTAGGAGACTCACCTGAAAGCTAGTTGGTTTTTTTTTTGTTTTTTGTTTTTTGTTTTTTTTCTGGACAGTTACAGTTTGGGATAGAAGCCCAAAAAGGACACACACACACACACACACACACACACACAGGGGCCACCCTACATTGGCAGGAATAGAACTCGTGTCTGATCGAGAATCGTCTACAACAGCTAAAGAACTCTTGCTGCCCACAGTCTAGCATACTACCTAGATTGGTGGCCTTCATTGCCCAGATGAGCTGGCCCTGGAGTATGCCCTTTAAATGTAATAACCAACTGGTTCTTCCTTTTACATACCTGAATCTGATGAAAGAATACATTTTCAATCGACTACAAAGGCTTACCCATCCTCTTTTTGTTCTTTCTCTGCCCTATGATCTCTGGATACATGGGCAACTTCTACCCCCAAGCCAGCCTCGTAGTGAGGAGAGCAGAGCGGTGCTTCTTGGGCTGGGTAATTCTCTGCTTGCCTCTGCTTCATACTTTCGGGTAACTTCTCACTTTAATTACATATATGACTTTTCTCAGACCTCTGAGTCTACCACGTGTGGGTTTCCCTTACACTCCAGATCTACCACATGGGTGCTTTCTCTGAACTCTGGGCCTGCTGCCTGTGTAATTTCTCCAAAGTAGGAGTAACCATGGGTGTAACTCTCTTTAGTACTCATTTCTCATCCGAATTTCTTGGTCTCTGCTTTGATATTTTCCCTCTGCTATTATTCTTCCTTAGGAGGAAACGAAGGACATCTGCCCTCTTCACTTTTTTCCACGGGGAAGCTCAGGGAAGATGCTATGTGTGTTTCTTCTAAGTCTTCCTCCAGCAAGCACCTAGGCTCTATCTTCCACATGCGTGTGGCTGTGAGAGGGAACTTGTTAGACAGCATGATAATTAGGCAGCTGGCTAGAGGATGATCACAAGAGAGGAACCATGTCATACCCTTGCCTACCTCAGCTTCCCCAGTCTACCTCCAGTTGCAGGACTCAGGATCTGCTCATCTCATCCAATCAGCTCTCTCTCTCTCTCTCTCTCTCTCTCTCCTCTCTCTCCCTCTCTCTCTCTCTCTCTCTCTCTCTCTCTCTCCTCTCTCTCTAATACCACTCAGGTGTGGTAGACCCCTTCTCTAAGCCTAGGCCATTGGATACAGGTATGTCAATCCCTTTCCAGAGCCGGGACTTCAAATCTCTTATCTGACTCAGGAAAGGGGAATTTCTTTTCTAGTTTATTAGCTGCTCAGATCTCCATGCCTGGGTCTCCACACAGGTAAGACTATGTCCTCCCCACTCTGAAAGCTTGGCTGTCATTAGGATATTGCTTTGCTCTTATTTTTATGACCCCTTGATTTTTTTTTTAAAGTAAACACCATTTTAGAAAACTCCATTTTCACAATTTTGTTTTCAAGGCCCATGTTTATTCTCTCACATGGGTTCACAGGTCATCCTGTGGGTGCATCCACTTTCCCTCTCTCGGTTATCCATTTTCCTTCCTTGATTCTCAAACCCTTCCTCTTCCTCACATTGCTGATATCTCTGAATAAAATGTAACATTTTATAAATTATCCTTCTTTGGCTTATCTCAATTCTTTGGGTACAGAAAGACACAAACTCATGGTTTGGCATTCAACAACTTCTCCTGAACTCCCATAGCCCCATGCCCCTGTTACAGTTCCACTCCCATGTTTCCCTAAAAACCTCAGTTTTTCTTAAATGAGCCTTATGAATTATGCTGTGTTTTCCACACGGGTGCATGTTCCCTAGTTTCCACATGTTTAGGACTCCGCTGTAGCCTTCTTCCTAGATCCCAATTTCCCTTAAAATAAACCCTACAATTTGTGATTTTTGCCTAAATAAATTCAATAATTCATAATTTATCCTTCTCGGGTCTGTTGTCACTTGTACTGTGCAGAGCATTCTTCACAACATTGTTCTGAGCTGGTTGTGGGCATCTGGAAGGATGCTGTGTGACAGCTGTCCCCACAGGGGTCCTGAGACGATGAAATGCGTCTCCTCACCTGCTGCTGCTGAGAACATTTCCAGAGAGCAGGAAGCATATGGCCAGTGTACCTGTGTACACACGTGTGCACGCATGTGCATGCATGTCCAGAGGATGGTACGCTCTGTGGGAATAACTGTCTGTACACATTCACAGAGCTCGTGAAGCCACACCGTGATGGTGGCAGGAAGGAGGGTTTGTGACAAGCATATGCTCCAAGCCAAACCCTAGGCGGAGTCAGGCTTAGATCGCGGCAGAACAAAGGCTGTTGGCGCATTTTAATTGTGAGCTTTGAGAGTTAGGGAAAGCACCCCAGAGCAAGTGCTCTCGGAAGAAGCCAAGCAGATGACAGGCCTGAGCTGGAGGGTCCCCTGTGCTTGTCATTCTGCAGCCCACTAACCTCCAATCACCCCACAGAGAAGCCAGACTCCCAGTGCGCCTGCCTTCCCAGGCACCAGAGAGCCATGCCTTCCTGAATAATTGAACTCTCTGTCCAAATGTCGCTGCTCTCTCCTCACACAAGCATTAGGGCCTCTATTTCGGGACTTCTGGGTCGTTTAGGGTCACTGGGCTTGCTTTCTGGATACACACAGCCGGTGGGCAGCTGCTTAAGAGATGGCCGTGACAATGCTGTTCAGCTGGACAAGCTAGGTGTGGGCCCGTCTTTTCCGTGTTCCCAGCCAGGGCCCTCTGTGGTTGTATTCAAGTCCTGTCCCCTCTGTGCGCAGCTCTGAGAACCTGCTGTGAGCAAAGCTTTGTGTGGTCCTCAGACAGGGAGCATGGCTGATGGAGGAAGAGGCTGTTGGGAGCTGGGTGTGTGGCTGCTTTTCCATCCTTGCCTGCAGCTGGCTGTCTACTGCTCCTCAGTAAACCTCTGTGATTCAGGCTCCTCACCCACATCTCCAGAGCCCTTTGATAATGGCGTATGCACAGCGCCCCAATCAGCAAGGGTTGGGGGCTCTGCCCAGTGACACGCATAGCAGCACCAGCAAGCTCTGTTAAGAAAGAGGTGAGACCTATATTTTTCTAGTCATCTGCCGTTCTTCTTCCTCCCCACTTTGGGCCTTTTGTTGTTGTTTGTTTGTTTGTGTGTTTGTTAATTTGTTTGTTTGTTTGTTTGTTTGTTTTCAGGTAGAGTCTCACCGTAGCCCAGGCTGACCTGGAATTCACTATGTAGTCTCAGGGTGGCCTTGAACTTATGGTGATCCTCCTCCCTTGCCTCCCAAGTGCTAGGATTAAAGGCACGTGCCACAATGTCCTTTCTCCAACAGTAAACTGTAACTCTAATATTTTCACATGGTGTGCTGTTTCATAGAAGGGCACTGAGTGACATATTTGACCTGGACGCCCCCTGCCATCATGTATTGTACAAGGTGATATTTGATATAGGCGTGACACAGGTACCCAAGACAACTGAATGCTGGGAGCCCCTGCTAATTGCCAGCCTAGCCATCCCTGTGTCTTGGGTGTAGCAATGACCTGACTGTGCATGAAGCAAGGACCAAAGCCTCTTCTGCTGGGTGAGAAGAACTCTAAACCCAAGAAATGGAGCCCAATTTAGCAACCTCTGCCCCACAGAATGGAACGGAAAACGCTGCAGTTCACCCCTCCTCTGAGACTTCACAATATTTTTTGTTAGTGAAGCCTCTTAAGAAACCCTTAGGAAAGATGCTGCCCCCCCCCCACTAAAAAACTTACTAATGTTTCCCCATAATGAAAATTTTGTTAATATTCTGTAGATCTATACTTCACAAAAATGTCCTTGGGAAAAAAAAAAGGCTTTTGCAGAACGGTACAAGATACTATCTGAATTAGGAGCTCCTCTGCACATGTGGTTGTGAACTTTGCATGACTATTTCAAGGATATTTAGTTAAAGCCAAGGGCATGGTTCTTAATACGCAATCCAGTGAAGGTAATTGTGTAAGTAAACTAAGATTGTTCACAAAATTGTCTTCTGGTGGATGGGATGTGGGACCCAGTGCCTTTACCCCCTAAGTGGCACTTTTCTCACTACACTGCAGTGACAAAATGGTCAAGAAATTTAGGCTAGACCCCAGAAGGCAGAGTGTAAGAGTGCAGTCTGAAATCCCAGCACCCAGGAGGCTGCAGCAGAAGGATCATGAGGCAAGATCTCTTTTGCAGACCTGTTCACATTGCTGGTAGAAATCACCCAACCAAGAGCAGCTTGTGGGAAAAAGAGGTTTATTTTGCCTTACAGGCTTGAGGGGAAGCTCCACGATGGCAGGGGAAAACGATGGCATGAGCAGAGGGTGGACATCACCCCCTGGCCCACATAAGGTGGACAATAGCAACAGGAGAGCATGCCAAAGACTGGCATGGGGAAACTGGCTATAACACCCATAAGCCCACCCCCAAAAATACACTCCCTCCAGGAGGCTTTAATTCCCAAATCTTCATCAGCTGGGATCCTAGCATTCAGAACGCCTAAATTTATGGGGGACACCTGAATCAAACTACCATAATCTCCTTTTTCTGTCAGAAAGAAACTTAAAAAAATAAAAAGAGGAAGAGAAGGGGAAATGAAGGAGATAGGGGAGAAAAGAGGAAAGGGAAGGAAGGAGGGAAATAAAAGGAATAAATTTGGAAAGATGGAGGTAGGGAGGGAGGAAGGGAAGAAGGGAGGGGCATCTTTAGCTCCCAGTGACAATTGAGAACAGGGTCTGTTTTGGAAACCAGAAAAGCAAATGACAGAGATGTCACATGGGTGATAAGGTCAGTGTTCTCCCCTAAATGGCAGAACCTGTCCTCCTCACAGTGGGAGGCCTTGAGTGACTTGCCTGAGGTAGCTCTGGGAGGTGGAAACCACATGCAGCTCCCTGACCTGCCCAGTTTGGGCCTCACGCAGTAACTCATCACTCTACTAAAATCCCAAAGGCCTTCACTGCTCCACTGAGATTAAATATTTTGGTTGGAGTCCTGAGGTGGCTGCTGTAATACACCCTGATTGTTATTTTCTGTTTAGTAACGTATTGGGAGTCTGAGGCCATGAGTGAGGAAATACAGAGAAGAAATAGGAAAGAAACGGGAATGTGGACGGAGCCATATCTTCTTCATTTTGCTTGATGCTGGGAGTGGGGCTTGGCTTCTCCTGAGCCCTCCTCTGTGCTGAGCACCATGCCCTATCTTCAGTGCACGTCTAGACTCCCTTGCTGTTCCTTTTCATTTGTCTGACTGTGAAACATTGGAGGGTCATTCAGACCTTTCTCTATGCTTGCTCCCTTGGTGATCTCATTGTCCCACAATTTTTAAAGTTACCCATAATTATTCCCAACTTTAGTTCCTTTAGCTCCAGTTGCTCCTTTGGGCCCAGACATTGGCATCCAACTTTTCTCTAAGCACATCCACATGGATGCCCAGCAGACGTCCACAACTCGGCACACCTACATCAAACCCTTCCTTCCAGCCCAGCGACTCTCGCAATTCCTCCTTTCAGCCCACTGCAGTTCCATCTTACCAGTTTCTTGGCCCGTGGACTGCCATGGTCCATGAAGGGAGACTCGGACCAATGTTTTCTTGGAAAAATAGAAACCACTTCGGGGAAAATAGGAAATGGAAACCACTGGCTCCCCAGGGGAGATCCCAGTCTGGGTGCCCTGACCCTAACATCATCCTTCCCTCCCAGAGACTGTGCAGGGGAAATCTGAGCTAAAGAGCTGGGGCCTGGTGATATCTGGGAACCAGGAACCCTGCAAGGGAGATCCAAGCTCTGGAGTCAGGGATCTAGCATCATCTTGCCCTCCCAGGGGAGCCACCACCCCCAGAACCTCCAATAACTCTGGGGGCCATTGGCTTTCTGCTACATCTATGCAGGCCCAGTTTCTCAACATATCACACAAGCCATCACAGTCTCTTGGCTGACGATGTCATCTTCCTGCTTCTCCCACACTGGTCTACTGGTCTACCTGCCACTCAGCAGCCAGTCAGGGATCCTTCTGGCTGCATGTCAGGCCACACCTTCTCCAGCCCAGGCCTCAAAGGGCTCAGCACCTCACCTAACGTAACGGTGATGCCCTCATGATCTGACTGCTTCCTTTCCTGTACACATCCATACACACACCCACATGCACTCGTGTACACACACATATACAATCTTTGCAGCCTCTTCTCGACATCCCCTCCATGCCACCAGTACAGACCTATGACGTATCTTAATGTGTTCAGGCTGCTCCATCAGACTCCAGTGGACAAAGTGACTTTGAAACCACAGGAACTGATTCCTAGCAGTTCTGTGGGGGCTGAGAAGTCCAAGACCTGGACAACTTCAATGACCCATGAGGATCTAGCTTGTCCCTATAGCCTCACATGGCAAAAGGAGCAAGGGATCTCTCTATGTTTATCTGGTAAGGCCACTAACCCCACTCCTAATCACAAGCCAAATGCCTCACCTCCTAACACAACCACTTTGAAAGCTGAGAAGACAGAAACCTCAGTCTATTGCTCTTAGTAGCCTCCTGCCCATTTAAAGCTGCCAGGCACGCCCACGGGAAGCTTTAGCTTGCTCTTGCCTGTGTCAGGATGTCTATGTCTCATTTTCCTTCAGTTTCTGTTCATGGGTTCTCTCTCAGATGCCTTTTTAAAACAATATTTTTATTTATTTATTTATCTGCAAGTGTGGTGTGGGAGAGAAAGAGGAGAGGGACAGAGAGAGAGAGACAGAATATGGACACATCAGGTCCTCTTGGCACTACAAGTGAACTCCAGGTGCATGCAGCCCTTTGTGCATGTGGCTTTATGTGTGGGTGCTGGGGAACTGGACCCCAGCCATCAGGCTTTGCAAGCACACACTTTAACCGCCGAGCCATCTACCCAGCCCTCAGATGCCTTTCTTGACCTTGTTTTAAGACCACACACATACCATGCTCTTCTCCATCCACCTGCTTCACTTCACATGTCTTTATAGCACTGCTCCTTCCTGACACATCGTTCAGATTTCCCACAAACCCTACAAGGAACTGGCTCCAGGAGCCCCTAAAGATACCAAATGTCCAAGTTCCTTCTATAAAATTGCTAAGTGCTTGCATGGAGCCTACATACATTCTCCCATCTACTTTAAATCGTCTCTAGACTGCTTATAACACTGAACACTGTGAAAATCATTGTCATACTGTATTATTTAAGGAAGAGTGCCAGGAAAGTAAAAGACTGTGTATGTTCATCACAGACACAATTTTTTTTTCCAAATATTTTCTGTCCATGTTTGGTTGACTCTATGGATGCATGATCCATGAATTAGAAGGCCAAATGAATATTTGTAGTTTGTTGCCCTTCTGCACCAGCATAGAGACTAGACATACTAAGAGGAAACTGTATCTTACTTACCTCTTTACTCTTAGTACGTACAACTCACTTCACTAAGCACTTACTTACATTCATGCTGTTTGTTCAATGTTTGTTCAATGGGCATCATTTAAGGTTGCATATCAAGACGGGGAAAGGGCTCAGCAGGCAAAAGTGCTTGCTGTGCAAGCATGAAGGCTTGAAAGAACCTCAGACCACTTGAGTTGGATCCCTGGCACCCATGTTAAAACCTGGCCACCCTTGGCTATAACCCCAGTCCTGTGGGGGAACAGAGACCAGAGGATCACTTGGGCTCACTGGTCAGCCAGTCTGACAAAAAAAAAATGGCAGCTCCAGGTTCAGTGAGAGACTCCATTCCAAGACAATCAAGTGGAAGAGCAAGAAGGAAGGACATCCTGTGTTCTTCTCTGGCCACTGCCCACGTGTGCATGGCACATGCACATCTGTACACACATGCATACACCACGCATACACACACACGAACACACACACAGAAAGGAAGAAAAGAAAGGAGGGAAGGAGGAAGAGAGGGAGGAAGAAAAGAAAGGAGGGAAAGAGGAAGAGAGGGAGGAAGGAAAGAAAGGAGGGAGGGAGGGAAGGAGGGGCAGAAACTGAAACTTCTGGAAGCTAATAACATACTGTGGTAGTTTGAATCTAATGCCCCCCCCTCATAAACTTATGTGCTCTGAATGTTTGGTCTCCAGATGGTGGCAATTTAGGAGGCTTGCTGGAGGAGGTATATTGCTGGGGGCAGACTTAGGAGTGTTATTAGCAGCTCCCCCTTGCCAGAGCTTGGCTCAATCCCTTGCTGCTGTTTTCCACCTGCTGTGATAGAGGCGATGTCCAGCTCCTGCCATGCCGGGCCCTGCCGTCATGAAGCTTCCCCTCCCCAGGTGAAAGCTTCCTCCGCTCGGCCGCTCTTGGTCAGATGCTTCATCCTCCATCAGCAATGCAATGGGAACTGCAACACACGCTCCACACTGGTGAGTAGTAGAGCCATGATTCAAGCTCAGTCCTGATGCTCTGAAGCCACAGTGGTTTCCATGGCACTCTTGTCCTTGGCTTCCGGCCTCTGCTGTGTCGCCACTCCCTCATGCTTACTCTTCCTTCCCATCTGTCTCCCACCTCTTGCCTCAGAGGAGCAACCAGCCATGAGCAGCAGCTGCGGGAGAATGTAGAGGCAGACAGAACAGGCAGGGAGAGATGCTCATGGTCGTCTTTGTGCCCTGCACCCTGCTCATCCGTATTGTGTCATAACACTCCTGAAATGTCTACAGATAGCATTTGAGAACTAGCAAGTGGTTCCGAAAAGGCTGAGTTTCCCATGGTTATGACTCTGTGGCTGCTTGGACCTGCCCCCACTCCAGCCGTGTTACTTAGGACCTCTGTATTAATTATGACATACATGGAAGAGCAGGAACCCCATCTATTTTTAAAATAAAATATTTCATTTATTCATTTGAGAGGTGTGGAAGAGGCAGAGAGAAAGAGAGAATGGGCGCGCCAGGGCCTCCAGCCACTGCAAACGAACTCCAAACACATATGCCCCCTTGTGCATCTGGCTTACGTGGGTCCTGGGGAATCGAACTGGGGTCCTTAGGCTTCGCAGGCAAATGCCTTAATCACTAAGCCATTTCCCCAGCCCAGGAGACCCATCTCTAACTGCATCTCAGCTGGACTCCTCATGGCATTTCCTCCCTCTGCAGTACAAGCTCTGCTTCCCCAGCACTGAAGTCCTTGGGTGAGCAGGAATCTATCTGCTCCCTGCCAGGGGAGCAGGGACTTCACCAGGCCACCCCAACAACCACAGGCCACACTGTCCAACCTGGCTGCCAACCAGGGCGGGGGCTGGAGGAGCAAAGGCGGTGTGTTCCCTGCAAATTTCATCAGAAGGATAGCAACCTATTAATATGGGCTGCGACCACCCTTCTGTTCAGAATACCAAAGCCCCAGTTTTCTCTGTCTCCCCGGGCTTCACACCATTCCCGCTGTCTCGGGGCCTTTCCTGGGCTGTGCTGACTGAAGCCACGGGCTGGTCTGGGATCTTTTAGAGCCTCTCCTCCATGGGGAGGGCTCTGTGGCAGGACAGGAAGACGAGGAGGAAAGGGAATGATAGCTCCCCACTCAGCTGCCACTGGACGTGGTGCATAGCTTGCTGTTTGTCATTCTCTGCATCCCACATTACGGGCTTCAGCCTGAGAGCCGTGTTCCGTCCATTTCATGTATTGATCACAGCTGCAGGTGGCTGACAGGCCGGGCCCGGCCGCCCATGGCCTCCCCTGCAGGTGCTGTGCATGTTGTCACAGCATCCCCCTGATGTCTCCGCTTGCCTTACTCAGCCACGTGCTGTCTGTAACCTACTTGTCAGCACACGCGTCCCCAGGAATCCCCCAGGATGTGGAAGGTGGTGTTGTGAGAGAAGGACTCCGGAACACAAGTGGGGACTGTAATGACAGAATAAGAAATCTGGGACAAGTCAACAGGTTTCTTTATTTCAGGACTTCTCAGATCCCTTAACATATATGATTAAACTGTGAATTCTCAAGAGGAAGCAGCAGCAACATTCTTCTAACTTATTTTACATAGGAATGCTTGTTTTCCAGGCACCCATTAGACTAGAATTTTAGAGGTCTTTTTTTTTTTTTTTTTTTTTGCATCATCAAAGATATATGTGCCCATCATAAAAAATGGGCACAAGACATGGTCAGGAATTGGCCGTGGGGGAGGGACAGGTCAGGCCACTCTTCTCGTGGAACAGAGAACTCCATTTTTAAGAGAAGGCATCTATTATCTCCTAGCAACTCTGCCCTTCTGTGTTCCTAGGCAGAAAAAGCAGGGATGAGAGGGTGTGGGTGACATGAAGATGTATATAAAGTGGACACAGGGAGGACAGGGGATAGCATCGAGAGGCTGTGGAGCTGGGGAAATGGTGGAGTGGGCCAGCAAGATCTCGTCTCCTTCCATCTCAGTTCTTAAGGACACTGGGGAAGGTAAGTCCTGAAAAGAGCAGGAGGAAGAGGTGGACAGCTTGCTCCAAAGTCGTTTTCTTGTTTGTAATTCTGGGAAAAGAGTCTTGGAGTGGAGTCCATTTTTGTCCTCAGTTCATCTTGTCATGGATTGAGTACCTCAGAGTGAGTCCTGCTCAGGTCTGGGACCGTGAGTAGTACAGAAGTGAAGGCCAGCAGCTGCTGACAGTGACACTGGCAGGTGTTACTGAAATGGCAAGGCCATATGCATGGTGAGGAGCAAACACCGGGAGATTTAATCGAGAGCAAACAGGGAGGCGGCAGGCAGGCAGCGACAGCTGGTCAGGACGGGGAAGGGCTATAAAGCACTCAGGGGCCTGGCAGGGTTTCAGTCATGAAAACCTTTGGAGGGGACAGGGCATTCCCTGGGAGGGGGTATAGAGGTGCCCTTCATGATTTCATACTTCTACAGAAGGAAGACTGGGAGTCGGACACATGCATCTGAGGACGACAGGATTGCGGCAGGGGGCCGGGGAGTTATGGGTGAACCTCCTCTGTAGGTTTGGGCCTGATGAGGAGGCTAGAGGGAGAGTGACCACTCAGACCACAATCCTGTACACCCCCCGTAGGAAAGCAAAGGGCTGGGATGGAGAGAGCTGCACCCATGCTGGAAGCAAGGTCAGAAGACTGTGCATTAGTAGTGATCATCACCATGTTCACACCTGCCAAGTGGGAATTCCATGGTATGATATGTGTTACCTGCCCCAAATCCATATGCTGAAGTTCTAGCCACCCCACCCCCACAACCAATTCCTTACATTTTAACTTTATTTGACAATAACTCTAAACAGGATTAATTTGGTTAAAATGTGGTCATTAAGCCAAGTCCTGCCTAACAAACATGATTGTTCTTATAACACACATTGAAGACCATGGGAAGAGACAGGGATATGATAGTCTCTATAAGACAAAGAGAGAGAGAGAAAAGAGAGAGAGAGAGACTTGCTGAAGAAAGTTACTCTTCTACCACCTTGATAGCCAGAGCCTCAAGAACCGTGAAGAAATAGTCTCTTCCTGTTGAAGCCACACAGATTGCATTGCTGTCCCTATGTCCCTATACATGGCTTGGATATGAAGTAAATTCCCAAAGGCTCATGTAGCTAAGAGTTGGTCCCCACTTTGGGGTGCTTTTTTGAGAGAGGTTCTACAGGAGTAGGTAGATGACTGGGTGGTGGGGATGGTGGTCCTTTGGAGGATCTATCCCATGCCTTCCCTGGACTCATTTCCATCACTCACTCTGCCATGAGTGGAGTAGCTCTGCTCCACTACACCCTCCCTGTCGTGATGGGCTGAAGCCTGTAGAACATACTATTAACGAAAATATGTCTTTCCTGATACTAGTTGTCTATGTCAGGCATTTTTGTCATAGTTGTGAGAAAAGTTAAATAATACAGAAAATTGATACCAGGTGTTATTGTTGTGACTCAACCTGACTATATAGCTCTTAAGCCTTTAGAAATAGTTTGCAGGAGTACTTTTAAACAGTTTAGAGATGTGGGCTGAAAAAGCCCAAACTGCTGTAAGCTCAGATCAGTGGGTGATTCTGAGGGAAGATCAAAAGGTCAGAATGTTGATAAAAACGTGGAGAGTAAAGACTGTTCTTGAGGTTGAAGATAGGGACAAGGGCTCTACAGAAAATCATACTAGACTTCATTTGTGTTACATTCAGGCATAAATCCTGTTTACATGTTACCATGTCCTAAGACTTTGCGGGAACCCGGATTGGAATGTGATGGGCTAATTAGTCTGTCCTAATAAATTTCAAGTCAGCTGTGGTGGTTTGAATCAGATGTCCCCCTATCAACTCACGTGTTTTGAATGCATTGTCCCCAGCTAGTGGTGGTTTGGGAGATGGAGCCATGCTGGGGGAGGTGTGCTCCAAGGACCGGCTTTGCACCCCCTTGCCAGAACTTGGCTCACTCTTCTTGCTGCTGTTTTCCATCTGCTATGGCAAAATGTGATGTCCAGCCTCTGTCACGCCATGCTTTCCCCTGCCAACATGCAGCTTCCCCTCCAGACTGTAAGCTAAAAGGAACTCTTTTTCTTCTCATCAGCTGCTTTTGGTCAGGTGTTCTGTTCCAGCAATGCAAATGTAACTACACCATCAGTGCAATGTTCAGATTGTGGCAAAGATGTTCATAGCTACTTTTAGATAAGCTTACAAAGAAAATCAGGAACAAACAAGGAAAGCTTGAAGAGAATGATTGAAAGAACTGCAGTTTGGTCAGAAAAAGACAGGGTAAAGGTGGGGCTAAAGAAAGAGCTATTACTGAGGAGACCAGCACTATTAAAAAATAAGCCAAGCACTGTGCACTGGGGCAATAGAAACATGGTCAGGGTATTCGGGAACTGGCTAGATCCTGCCCATCCCAGGCTCAGGGCGAGAGTAAAGTCATTTGAAAGAGTTTCAGAGCACATCAGTCACTCAGGGCTGCCAAGTTGTCCCCTCTTCATTTCACTGCACTCAGTTCCCAGGGCTCAGACCGCTGTATCCATGACCCAAGGTGGTCTAGTACCATTTGAAGCTGGAGGCAGATGTTGGCACCATCCATGGGATGCTGGTTTTGCAGCCATGTAAATACAGACTCCCACTCATACTGCATACGAGGCCCTGAGAGGGCGGACAGTGCATGACAGTGTGGGGAGCTCCCACAAGTAGCACTAAAGGGGTGACATGTGAAGTTATGAGTAAGCTCAAGCTTCAGTAGAGACCCCAGGCTTCTGGAGATGCCAGGAATGTGGACTATAAAGACATAGTAAAAGCCGGGCGTGGTGGCGCACGCCTTTAATCCCAGCACTCAGGAGGCAGAGGTAGGAGAATCACCGTGAGTTCGAGGCCACCCTGAGACTCCGTAGTGAATTCTAGGTCAGCCTGGGCTAGAGTGAGACCCGACCTTGAAAAAATAAACAAGAAAAATAGTAAAAATCCAACTCAAGAGAAAGGCCATGTGAGCTACCAATGTTAAAGCTAAATGGGTAAAGTTGCCCAAACCCTTGAATCTCACATCATGTGACCCATCTCAGATACTGGATGTGAAAGGATTTAATGTTTTCCCTACTGGGATTTGTTTTTGTTTTGCTCCTAGTCCTTTTATTTCCTATGCACCTGTTCATCCTTTTAAAATGGGAGTGTTTATTTTCTGCCACTGCATCTTGGGAGTTTATACTTTTTGTTTTCATTTTAAAGAAACTCACAGCCAAGCCTTTGAGTCTCCAAAGGGGAAAAAAAAAATGGAGCAGGTTTTATTTTTTATTGAGACAGGATCTCCTGTAGTTCAGGTTTGCCTAAAACTCACAATTTAGTTGAAGGTATTCTCTGTCTACTTCTCCTCCTCTATCTCCCAAGTTCTAAGATTACAGTTATATACACCCCAGCTTCAAAGGTGATTTTGAACTTCGACTTTTGAATAGTTCTGGAACTGTTAAGACTCTGTGGACTATTAGAGATGGAATAAATACATTCTGCATTGTGATAGGAGCCTTTGTGGTGATGGTTTGTATGTAAATTATCACCTCAAAAGGCTCCTGCGTGAAAGGGTTTATACCCAGCTGGTGGCACTATGTGGGAGCTTCTGGAAACTTTAGGAGGTTGAGACCAAAGAAAGTCTTCTGTGAGCAAGATTTGAGTGTAAGGCTCTGTCCAACATGACTGTGTGCGCTTGATATATGCCCCAGAGACTGAAAAAAAAAATGTGAGGGAGGAGCCCCACTCATAAGAAACTCACAATATTGGCACTTGCGAGTGGCTGAGTTACCTCACTGGTGGGAACGTAGTGGAACTAGGGGAGCACAAAAAAGTATGGGAGCTGGGCTTTGAGGGACTCAGAGAAATTTGGCATTGGCAGCAGTACATTTTTTCTTTTTTCCCCTTTATTATTATTATTAATTATTATTTTTAACAACATATTTTGTATGGATATATCATGTGCTGGTACCATCTTTTCCCTCATCCTTGATCCATTCCATTGGGGACACTCCTCAGTGGAGTTGCAGGTATTCCCCATGAGGTTTGTAGGTTATGTGTTGTGGGAGCAGTAGTCAGTTATTTTGGGGGGGAGGGAATGCCTCTAGGCATGATGTCTCAAGCTGTGGCTCTTACAATCTTTCTGCTCCCTCTTCCGCAAAATTCCCTGAGCCATGGTGGGTGAGTGCTAAATCTACTTCAGTGATGAGCTCTTAGGAGCCTCTGGATCTCTGCTTTGGTAGGTGTTGAGTATCCTCAGGGTCTGTCTCCTTCACCCTGGTGCTGATTATCAGGAACAACACAGAATCAGCACTCTTGCCCATCTCCCCAACTCCTCTGTGGTTTCAGCTGTGGCTTGGCTGAAGTGTGAGGGGTAGTTTATCTCCTCAGGTCTCACTACCTTCTGAAAAAGAAGAACAGATTCTCCAATGGAGGGCAAAGTCAGTATAGTTTAAATGGGATAAGCCTTATTAATTGGGGAGAATTTGATGTATGTAATCCCTCTTTTAGCCAAAGACTAATGAGAGCTTGACACTGGAGAGCATAACCTTTGTCTCCATAAGATTCTGATCTGGTCCCCAATTCCAGATATGGATTCCTTTACATTGAGTGGATCTCTTAACCAATCAGAAAGCTATTCGTGGGCTGGAGAGATGGCTTAGCGGTTAAGCGCTTGCCTGTGAAGCTTAAGGACCCCGGTTCGAGGCTCAATTCCCCAGGACCCACGTTAGCCAGATGCACAAGGGGGCTCACGCATCTGGAGTTCATTTACAGAGGCTGGAAGCTCTGTCGCGCCCATTCTCTCACTATCTCTCTCTCTCTGCCTCCTCCTCTCTGTCGCTCTCAAATAAATAAACAAACAAACAAAATTTTAAAAAAAAAAAAGAAAGAAAGCTATTCGTTACCCATCAAGGCTGTGTGCCACTATTGCACTGGTGTATACATCCTGTCAGGGTGTTTGCTTCTGAGTAAGTTAGACCTCTGGTTGCTCAGACCATTGTTGGCCATGTTCCCCCAGTAGCTCACGTATTGCTCTCCAGCACTAGACAGGCTAACTGTTTGGGGACCGGCTCTGTTTCGGATTCTAGCCAGGTCTTTCCATGCTCTGTGTTGGCAGCATATGGCGTCTTCAGCAATAGGGTGTTACCTTTTGCCTCAAGTGGGTAATCAAGTGCTTTGACAGAAACCTGTTTTGATTAGGGGACCTTGTAGGTCTCTCCAATCAACAGGTCATTGTGGATAACAACCAATTTCTGGTACTGAGAGTTACAGGCCAGACACAGGAAAAAAAAATTTAAGCTTAGGCTTCATCCCAACCTCTCCAGGGCCTTTCTTTTCAGGTGTTCCCCCCTTACTCCTGTTGAGGGAGATATCTTTTATATCTCCAAGGATAAAGGCTTCTATGGTGCCAGTTCATTTTGGATTTAGTTTTCTATTTGTTTTTCCCCACCCTTCTCTTCCCCTCCTCCCAAGTCCTTCCATCCCTATTGTCTGGGCCTTAAGTTGCCTGTCAAGTGTGTCAACAACCTGAGCTGGTCCAGGTTAGGAACCGCAGATAAGGGAAACCATGCAGCATTTGTCTTTCTGTGATTGTGTGCATTCGTTGAGTATGATCTGTTCCAAGTCTTTCATTTTTATCCAAATTTCATTGTATCATTTTTTTTTCTTACTGCTGAGCAGAATTCCGTTGTGTAAATATATCCCACAACTTCATTATCCGTTTATCCAGTGATGGGCACCTGGGTGGATTCCAGTTTTTAGCTATAATAAATTGAGTAGCTATAAACATGGTTGAGCAAATATCTCTGTAGTGGTACATAGAGCATTTGGCTTATGTTTCAGTGGGGATATAATCTAATAATAGGGAAGGCAGGTTTGTCACATGTCAGCCAGAGGCAGGAACCAGAGGACAGACAGACAGTCTGTTTATAAAAGTCAATTTATAACACAAGACCTACCTCCAGTGACCCATTTCTCCAACGAGGGCCCACCTCCTACCACTTCCACAACTCTCTCAAACAGGTACCACTAGCTTGGGGTCAAATGTTCAAACATGCCAGACTATGGGGGACATTTTACATCCAAACTACAACAAAGAAACCACCTGTGAAGGAAGAAAGGAACTGGAGAAAATAAATAACTAAAAAACTTTCGTTTATCCCAGACAGGAGGAATTCCAAATCTCACAGAAACAGCAGAAAGGAAGAGAAACATGGCAGAGGTGAGAAGCCTCGGGAGGTGGGTTAGAGAGCAAAAGCAAACCCACATGAGTTCGCACAGTCGTCCCGCTGATGGGATAAGACCGGGTCAGCCACCAGTTCTAGCTCTACGAAGGCAGGTTCTCTCTTTCGAGCCTCTGTTCCTAACTAAACTGTGTTTTGTTTTTCTTTTTAATTAAAAAAAAAAAAAAAGCTATCTTATTTTGGTTTCTTCTTTAACAAGGAGCATTGTCACTCAGTGAAGGAAGGAAGGGGGCTTGCTGAACCCCATGGCTTCCTGGTTCTTTCGTGAATCAGTTTCGAAGTATGTCTTGCTGAGTCTTACATGGGCTGTCCATGAGGATTGCACTTCAGGTCCCAGGAGAGGGACCCAGCTGTGAAAGTGCCCTTTGTAGCTTTCTGCCCTTGTAATTTCTCAGCAACAGCGCCCCACCCACCCTCACCTCCCGCCTCTCCCCAATCCAGCACACACATGTGGGATAGCCTGCAGGTCATCCCCCTGAATCCACGAACCTATCAGGTCTCCCCCTTAGCTGAGTCGGATGACAGAAAGCCATCCTAACTCGCTATACAGGGCTTCTCCCACATGTCACAGCTCTCTTGGCCGTATTCCCCTGGCACCAGCTCTTGGGTCTCTACTCTTCCTAGGAAGAAGGAAGAGGGCGATCTCTCCTCCCCACACCTGCCTTCCATTTAGCCAACAGTCTGGCTTACCTGTGGCTCTCTCACTGAATACCAGTCTGTAGTTTCTCCCCTTCCCCTGGGGGAGGGGAGGGCTCTTGTTACTTGTCTCTATACTTTTCTGTGCCTTTCTTTCTTTCTTTTTCTTTC
The DNA here is from genome assembly GCA_036346955.1 of Dipus sagitta. Taxonomy (NCBI): domain Eukaryota; kingdom Metazoa; phylum Chordata; class Mammalia; order Rodentia; family Dipodidae; genus Dipus; species Dipus sagitta. Next base: position 25,763,575 of record CM070783.1, read on the forward strand.
TCATTTCACTTTGCTATGATTCTCCTCTAAACTCTCAGTTTGTCACGTACACGGATTAATTCTCTCTTGTTTGTTTATTTGTTTTTTAAGATAAGGTCTCCTTCTAGGCCAGGCTGAGTTGAATTCATTATGTAGTCTCAGGCTGGCCTCAAACTGACAGCAATCCTCCTACATTGGCCTCCCAGGTGCTGGGATTATAGGCCTGTGCCACTGACTACTCATTTTCCAAGAGTCAGACTTTCCCAGTCCCTGCTTTGGTGTTTTCTCCCATTGCTCTCTTTCTTTAAGCCCTGAGCCCTCCACCACCTAACTTCTTTCTCCTGGGTGAAGGTGATGGGCTGGCACTCCTAGGCTTTGCTCCCCGGGGTGCATGCTTCTTCTAAGGCCTAGAACTGGGCTCTCATATTTTGCTTCCGTGAGTGTGAGCACAAGGCTTGCACTGCTGTGTCCTGCTCCCCACACGCATGTATGTGAATCTGTAGGCCTGAGCTCTCACACTTTGCCTGCCTATGGGTGAGTTGATAGACCTTTCTCCCCAAGAGATTTCTCTATGATGGGGAGAGATTATCTCTGCCCTCTGGCCAAGGAGATTCCCTTCTCCCCAAAGTCTTTCAGCTAGCCTCTTCCATGGATCCTAATTTTCTCTAAATAAACCTCATAATTCACAATTTCTCCCTAAATAAATTCAATAATGCATAACTTATACTTCTCAGAGTCTGTTTTCTCAATTCTTTGTTAAAATTGAAAAACAGCCCAAAAGGTTGGGGTTCATAGACCCTCCCTGGACCCCCAAATCCTGCATTCCTTACACTTGGAGTCTCCACATGGCTCCTGTGGCCTGAGACTAATCACAGACACAGTGAGTTGAAACTTGGGATAAGAAACCAACAGTAGCATTCCAAGATGCTACATTCAGACCTCCTGATCCCTGTTATCATAACCTGAATGACTACTACGAGTGTGACTGTGTAGCAGGAATCCTTTCAGGTGTAATCAAGGTTCCAGATGAGTCAGTGGATCTACTGAAGTGAGCCCTCAGAAGGGGCAGGAACAATGCCCTACCAGAGAGTGAGCCCCAAGATTGTAAGAATCTCAGATCTCCCTCCTCCCATCTCCCCTCTCCCCTCTTCCTACTGGTTGTGCTCTGTCTAGGCCTGGAACTACCTCCTGTTATGATAATTGAGACTTCAAAGGACTCACCTTCCTCTTCCCCTGTCCAAAATGTTTAACAACTCCCCACTCATTTGCCCACTGGCTCTCTCTCCTTAGCTCTCCTGCTCTAAGGTGTGCACAGTTCTACATCCCCCCTTCTCAAGTACCTTCTTTCTCTCTCCCCTCTATCTCTCTCTCTCTCTCTCTCTCTCTCTCTGTGTGTGTGTGTGTGTGTGTCTTCTATTTCCCTTCCTCTCTCCCTTCTCCTTTCCTCCAGAGATGCCTTCTCTCCCATTCTCCTCCTGTCCTCTACTCCAACTTGGTGTTCCCTTTCCATTCCACTCAATTTCTATCCTCTGTCAACCTCTTTCCTCTGGCCTCAGACTCAGAATTCTCTTCTCCTCTACTTCCATTCCCACCCTCCACTGAAGGTCCAGAGCTCTTGGTGTAAATAAATCCTACTTGCCCAAGAAAGCCATCTCAGCCCTCTATTCTGAACCTGACAGAGGGGTCTGGAGAGAGGGCCATGAGTGAGATGCACTCCAGGGAAGGTGAGGGTGGGTCCCACCAGTAGCCAGCAAGAATTGGGATCCTCAGTCTCACATCAACCAGAAGGCCATAAGGCATAGAGATAATCACAATCCCAGCCGACACTGTGATGTTGGCCTGTGACCCTGAGGCAGAGAAAAAGCTAAGCCAGTCCCAGAGTCTTAACTGACCGGCAGAAGCTAAGATAACAAGCTTGTGATTTGTTTTTCAAAGTTACTGCATGGGTGGCGCTTTGCTCTGCGACAGTGGAAAGCGACTATGAGAACTGTGAATGCACAGAAGCATTTCCGTCCAGCTGGAGGCGACTTCGGTGAGTGCTGAGAAAGCCGAGCGGAGCACCACCAGCTCCCCGCCCCGTCCTGGGGCCACCTTGAGAACTAGAGACTCAAATTCAAACTCAACTTCAAGAGCAGGTTCTCTCTGGATACAGCAGAGATCCACCAACCTGCAAGGTGCTGTAATGCAGTGTTCCAGGCCCTGGCCATGTAAGTTAGAGGCTGGAGTTGACACAGCAGTCAGAGCTCTCCTGCGAGGCTGGTTGATGGAGATGTTCTTGGAGCCACTGTGGACTCAAGGCAGGAGGGAGGCAGGCAGTTGGCCTCGCCTCATTCTCCTGGATTTTTCACTTGGCTCTTCTGTGCCTCAGGCTTTGTGATGGGGGTGGGGGGAGCATGCAGTGATATCCCCTTTGCCAGTGGTGGACATCCCTGGATGGCAACTCTCCCCTTGCAACCGTCACTGTACTGCTTCTGGGCACTGTGGGAATTAAAGCCCATAGAGGCAGATAGTATAGCCACATCAAGAAAAGGCGCTTGGTATCTGACACAAAGCCACCTTTACACGTGTGGGATCCCCTGTCCAGCTACTCTGCGCTTAATCGTTTTGAAATGCAGAGCTGAGCACGTTATTGTAGACTTACTCATCTAACTGAGGCACTTGCATTTAATACAAAAGTTCTAGGGATGATTGACACTCAGAAGGTTAGCTGCAAGCATTATTCTCTCTTAGGCTGTGGCTTAATATACGATTTTATGTGATGGGCTTACGAAAGTCCAGGGTCTGTCTGATTCTCTGTTTCATAGATTAATAAAGTAAGTATTGGTTCATCTAAAATGACATATATCTGAGGATGAATGCATAATCATCAAATAACAAGTTCCCTCTGGAGAATCCATGCAGCAGGAGACAGGTGGCCAGCAGGGTAACTGGAAGTCATTGCCCTTGGTTAACAATTGGCAGATAGGTTTACCCTAAAATAAAATTCAAAAATCTTGTTCAGCTAGAAGCTCAAATCTTTACTTATGCACAAGGCACCAGGAGAGGTGTTGTGGTGGATGCAACGATAAGTTATACAGGCATTACGCCTTCAGAAGCTTCCTTGCATCTAAATATAATGCAGGTGAGAATGTGGAAGAGGAAGGATGCAGAAAAGTAGCTAAGAGAGTGCAGAGGTGGGAGACATCCAGCACGGAGTGCGGGGAAGCAGAAACAGAGGAGGCTGCCTCGGAGCTGTGTCTTGAAGGAAGAGCAAAGTGTGCCTAGGAGAGTGGGGGGCAGCCATGCCACGGAGAGTGAACAGCAATCATAGACTGGGAAATGAGTAGACACATGATGCACCATGGGGGAGAGGGTATGTGAGAAAGAACGAAGCAGCTGATTGTGCCTCAAAGTCGCAGAACAACTGGAGCAGAGCGCTCCTCAGGGACGTGTCAATGAAGCAAGCAGAACTTGATGAAGGCACATTTCCCAGGGCATGGTGCCTTCTGGCTGTGTTATCTGTTCTGGGCGCCTGAAATACCTTCCAGGTATAGGGGAAGACACCTGACATGCCTTACTCTCCCCTGGCAGCTTCCTTATTCTTTATCAGTCATTAACGTCTTCTGCCATTATAACAGAACTGGGTAATGGATGCCTTACAGCTCATTTGATTGCAGCTTTATCTTGAGTTAGTTGCTCCATGCATCAGTGTCTTCCCCAGCATTCTGCAGAGCATCCTGAGGTTTTCAGCTGGGAGCCTAGGGACCCTTTGTTCTTATCAGTAATGTAGAGATAAACTGTTCCTTAGGGTGGCTTTTCTTCTCAGATGGCTGATCTGCTTCTTCATTGGCAGGATTTAATTCAGTTTAACAACAAAAGGTTGCCTCCACCCTTATGGCCTGTCTACCTGAATTTTCACATGCTTGCTGACTGCAGTGGCGCTGGATGTGGGCACAGGTACAGAATGAACCAGTGACGGCAGTCTGGCTTTGAGGGTCATTTCATGAAGGTCCAGTGAGTGCCTGTCCAACAAAAGTAGAAATAACACATAGCATAAGACAGGTCCACTTATGATCTGGAGTTCCAGAAAGAATGGGCTAGAATTTTATTTTGTTCATAACTGCTATCGATTGAAGCCTAATGCATTCCAGAGTCAGAGAGCCAACTTCAAAGTCCCAGCTCTGCCCCTTACTAGGTGTGTTAACCTTGGCAAGTAACTCATTCCAAACCTTGATTTCCTTAGGTTTAAAGTGAAGATAAAGATCATGAGTAGCAGGTGATGTCTGGACAGCAGCTGTCACCCATAATGAAGCCCCCTTGAAGTGAGCCAACAGTGTCAAGTCTCCATAGACACACGCTGGTGTACCAGAGACCGTTCAGCTGGCAAGAAGCATCGTTTCTGGCAGGATGGGAGACTGGGATGGGTCACCAGCAGTTAGTGCTTTTGCTTCTGATGTAACTGCATTAGTGTCCTCCCTGCGCCCCTTCCACTTGGCTCTGACAGTGCCATGTAATTAGGGAGTGCCACACAGCAGCCAGGCAGCCCAAAGAAACTCTTCACTGTAGCACATGCCTTTCCAATGTGCAACTTTTGCATCTACAACTACCCTGGGATTAGCAAACTCCAGGCTCTGGGCACCTACAGGCAAAATCCTCAGTTCCATTGTGGTTGATGCTAAAAGGTATGTTGGCCACGAAGGCTTCAAAGTTCCCAGAAACCACATAGTCAGGTGTGAACTAAAGATTGGTCCTGCATGGGCTGGAGAGATGGCTTAGCAGTTAAGGTGCTTGCCAGTGAAGCCTAAGAACTTGTGTTCAAATCTCCAGCTCCCACGTAAGCCAGATGCGTAGTGATGCAAGTGCACAGTGTCACACATGCAACCAAGGGGCACACACATCTGGAGTTCATTTGCAGCAGCTGAAGGCCCTGGCATGCTCCCCCCCCCTCTTTCTCTCTCTCTCTCTCTCAAAAATAAACAAATAGCACTGGAGAGATGGCTTAGTGGTTAAGTGCTTGCCTGTGAAGCCTAAGAACCCCGGTTCGAGGCTTGATTCCCCAGGACCCATGTTAGCCAGATGCACAAGGGGCACACGCATCTGGAGTTCATTCACTGGAAGCCCTGGAGTACCCATTCTCTCTCTCTCTCTCTCTGTAGCTCTCAAATAAATAAATAAATATATATATATACAAAAAATAAATAATAAATAAATAAAATGATTGGTCCTACAGGCTTGCTTGAATCCACTGTAAACTTTTCATACATTTGGCTAAACACTTTATATCATGTTAGTGGCTTATAATCAGTTGTATGAGGAATATTTGCACCCGAGAAATCAGGAAACATTAGCAATAAAGTCTTATTTCTACCCCGCCCACTACTTCTACCTTTCATAACCAGCTTGAGCCACTGGTTGTTAAACATTTGTCAGCAGGGCTGGAGGGATGGCTTAGCGGTTAAGGCGTTTGCCTGCAAAGCCAAAGGACCAAGGTTCAATTCCCCAGGACCCACGTTAGCCATATGCACAAAGGGGCACACGTCTGGAGTTCGTTTGCAGTGGCTGGAGGCCCTGGAGCACCCATTCTCTCTCTCTCTCTCTCTCTCTCTCTCTCTCTCTCTCTTCTCTGTCAAACAAATAAATGAAAATATTTTTAAAAATTTGTCATCAGCTCCTCCACAGCAGGACCATCTCCATTCCTCATTGCCTCACTCTTCCACTGTTACCTGCAAACTGCACACTCTGTCTCCAGATAGCCCAGCTGAATCTTCAGAGGGGCCAAAAAGTGCCTGAGGCAGGAGACGAGAAGCAGTTCGAAATGTAGAGAAAATGCTCTTGGAAGCTACTTTAGAGTCTAGCTCTGGTTCCTTCCTCAAAAGGGAGTCAGCCCTCAGGTGTTCAGAAGCAGGAACTCGCCCCCAGCTAGTGATGACCGATATCATTTGTGTTCTCTGAGGTGTGTGAACCCAAGAAGGAAAGACAACTGCTCTGAACAAACTCCAGAGACCTCTATAGGGACAGAAGGATTTTGGACATCACTCCCAAGCCTACAACAGAAGTTGAACGTGGAGAGGGCTGGAGAGGAAGAGCCTGCATTGCTGACAGGAGGAAAATGGAAATGCTCAGGTCAGCCTGGACTCAGCAAGGCTGCCTTCCCTTTGCTGGAGCAGATGGGGAGCCTGGGCCACCCATCTGTGCTGGAGGTGGAGGAGAGGTGGGGTGCCCCCCCCAAGGTGACGGGCTCTACCATGGACCAAGGTGCCTCCTGAGCAACAGTGCTCCTAACCCTAAGAGAAACCCACTGGTTCCTAGTTCTCTTCTGGCAAACACTAATTTCCTCTGTGACTAAGGGGAAAGCTTTTCCATGAATCCCACCATTCTGTGCATCTGGGGCATTCATGCGTACGGTAGTTATGACCTGCATCAGTTTTTCATCCGTGCCGTCACTCAGCATCTTGGGCAAGCTTCCTCCAGCCCTCAGCTCCCATTCTTGATATAGAAGGAAGCCAAGGAAAAGCGCAGGCAGCCCTGCACCAAAAGCGACTTACTTACAGCTCTCTTGCTGGGACCCAGTGTCTGTCACATGAACAGCCAGTTGTTTTTCTGGGTTTTTTTTTTTTTTTGGGGGGGGGGGTTGGTTTTTTGAGATAGGGTCTCACTCTAGCCCAGGCTGACCTGGAATTCACTATGCAGTCTCAGGGTCACCTCAAACTCTCGGCGATCCTCCTACCTCTGCTTCCCACGTACTCCCGTGTGCCACCACGCCCGGCTTAGTCTCTACACTTCTTTAGCTACTTACGACTCCTTTCCATCTTCACTAGGGCCTGTCCCTGGGCCCTCTACCCCTGGGGTTTTAAAGCACAGGGCTCTTTATTTTTTCTACATGGGTCCTCCTCGCCCTACCTCCCCCTCCTTCCTTTGGTACACCTAGAATGGAAGCTTCCTCAAATTCTAGCCATGCTATCTCTAACCCAGCCCCAACATTTTATCCCTTCCTGGCTCCACTTCACTTCATGACTCAGCATCTGCATGTTCTTTTAATTATTCTTTAGCCTGAACCCTAAGCTCTCTAAAGATAGGAGCTGTATCTTCATACCCTTTCGTTCCCCCATGGCACTTAGCAGAGCACTGGTATATAGGAGGTGATAAACCTATAACTTACATGGTTGAAAATTGAGGACTTTTGTGTGTAATAACTTATTCTTTCTCTAAGTGGGTTTAATCTCAGATGCAATGATTTATCATCATGTTATTGCACACAAATAATCTACTTAAGAGACTTTCTCATCTCTACTTAAGAGACTTCCTTGTCTCTGAGAAATAGACAGATATGTTAATTATATTAGAAATAGTTGCTTCAATTTACTAAACATCGAAAGAAGTTTGCAAGCATGATTTTACTTGCCCATGAGGTAAGTAGTGTTATAATCCCCACTTTCCACATAAAGAAACTGAAGCACGAAAAGAGTTTGTCTTCTCCACAGACACCCAGCTAACACAACACAGCAAACACTCAAAGTGAGAGACCAGTCAAAAGCCCATGTCTCCACCATCTTCTTGTCCATACTATTACCAGCACCCTGCAGGAGTTCTGTGGGTCTTTAGGTGTGCCACCACCAGTGCACAGTAGCCCAGCAATTGAGAGACTCTTCAGTTAAATGTGTGAAATGAACACAAGGGTTTGTATCTGTTGGCCCTGAAACAACTGTCATGTCCTGAGAAAGTAACACAAACAAAGGGAGACTGTCCACAAAGACAGGGAGAATAAGCCACATCAAAAGAAAGATACCAGCAAAGTTCTAGAAGTCAGAGGGCAGGCAGGAATGTTTCCATGCCCTGGAGGGATGGAGGGACCAGAGGCATCAGTTCACCTCAAAGGCTCTGGGACAATCTCAAGTGTCATTCTGGGAAACTTTGCACTTCTGTTGAGACAGGGTCTCTCATTGGCCTAGAACTCACCAATAAGGCTAGACTGGTTGGCCAGGAAGCACCAGAGATGCTATTATCTTGCCTTCCCAGTGCTGAAATTTTTATGTGACATTTTTATGTGGGCACTGGTGATCAAACTCAGGCCTTCATGCTTGCAGGACAAATACTTTACCAACTGAGTGGTCCTAAACTCTTCATAACAAATTTTAAAAACTTATTTTATTTATTTATTTATGACAGAGAGACAGACAGAGAGAGAAAGAATACCAGGGCCTCTAGCCCTGAAAATGAACTCCAGACACATGCACCACCTTGTGCATCTAGCTTTACATGGGTACTGGGGAATTGAACCCGTGTCCTTTGCCTTGAAGGCAAATGCCTTAACCATTAAGCAATCTCTCCAGCCCCAACAACAGATTTTTTTTTTTTTTAAGGAAAGAGGATACCATGAAGATCAAAGCAAATACGTAAATTTTTCACATAAGGAAATAGGGACAATATGGAGAATAGAAGAAATTTCTAGAGACTATCAATATCTTTAGATACAGCACAAAAATATCACCCACAAGATGAGAATCGGCATGAATACCAAAGTGAGAGCAGCTGGATGACATTAAGGCCACTCTGAAAAAGTAAACATCAAAAGAATCTGAAGTTCGGAGAAGATCTGAGAATCCACGGAAATCTGCCAGGAAGTCCTCAGAAAGGAGAAGCAGCAGCAGCCGAAGGAGAGGGATGAACGTAGGCAGGAAACTTCAGTGAGCTCTCAGGAGTTCCAACATGAAGCAGAAAGTCCATGAAGAGAGGCTGGAAAAGATAGGAAGTCAGTCACAAAGAAATAGGGCTCGTCTAATCTAGGCAGATTTAACAGACCAGTCTAAGGGCTAACATAATGATTGAGAAAAGGTTCATAGCCGTTTTGTTTAAGGTGGCTTAAATTAGGTGTCCCCCATAAACGCATGTGTTCTGAATGCTTGATCCCAAGCTGATAGAATTTGAGAGGTGGAGCCTTGCTCGAGGAGGCGTGTTGCTGGTGATGGAGCTTGATGGTTTATTAGCTCCAGCTTGCCAGTGTTAGGTCAGCTCACTCTCCTGCTGCTGTTGTCCGCCTGCTGTGGTGGAGTTGATGTCGAACCTCTGCTCATGCCACACCTTTCCCCTACCATCACTGAACCTTCCACTGAGCCTACCATCACTGGGCCTTCCCCTGGAGGCTGGAGGCCAAAGTGAACAACTTTCCTCCCATCATCTCATTTGTGCCAGCAACAATAAGGTAAATTCAACAAACGCTAACCATAAAATTGTACCATATGTGGACAAAAAGGGAAGAAAGAAGGAACAGAAAGAGAGAGAAGGTGGGAAGGAGGAGAGGTAGTTTGGGAGTTACATGCAGTCAGCTGAGGACATGGATGGCAATAGAAATCTAGTTCACACCACCAGATGTTCCAAAGCAGTGGGACAATGCTTTCAGTTTGGGAGGAAAAATGACTTTCAATCTATAGCTAAATATCTAGCCTAACCAACAAGCAAGTTCGAAAGTAGAGCAAGACATCTGAGACACAGAAGAACCTAATGAGCTATCTCCATGGTAGCTACTGGAAAATATGACACATACACACTCATGCATGTGTCATAAACATGCACAGGTACATAACATATGCACAAATACACCCAGACACATGTAGACACACATAGGTACATCTATGCACACATATGTAATCCACAAACACACATATTAAATACATACATGATACACATATGACACATACATGATATACACAGATAGACAAGTATGTGCACATTCACACATGAAAGGAAAGGAAGAGGAATAAGCCAAGAAGGAGGAAGGCTGGCTGCAGGATGCCCGTGACAATCACAGCCACAGTGAAGGATGTGGCAAGCTGAGAGAAGGGAGAAGAAGCTTCAAGAGGAAGAGGAAATTAGCAAGGGTGAGGGGGTGAGTGGGGAGAAGACCGAAAGCAAAAGCAGCCCAGAAAACACCTTGTGGTTCTGTCTCCTTGGTTAAATCCTGCTGAAGACTAAACTAAGAAGGTGGAAGGAATTTCTAACTCCAAGAAAGTAAAATGAAAGTGTGTGCAACAGCCAAACTACAGCCATGGTTCTCTGGGTGGCTTTGAAGCAAACAATATTTGCATAAGCCTACCAATGTGACAACCAACTACTGATTTATGGAAAATGTGAGCTATGACCGTATTGAGAAAATTGAAAGAGAAGTGTGCGCACAAGATGACAGGAGTAAGACCGCTAACCCCTCATTCAAGCGCTTCGCTCTGCCAGGCTTGGCACCAGCAGCGGCCTCTGCCCAGGCTTCCTCTCTAGACAAGGTCCCACCCTCCTCACTCAGTTCTCGGCTTTAACATCACTTCCTTTGTCCTCTGCATATAAGCTATGGCACTCTTACTTTTTATCCTAACATTTTCCAACCACATATAAGAAAATCATGTCCAATATTGCTTGCCCCATTAGAGATCTTTAACACATATTGGCTGAATAAAGTAATGAATGAATTTCCACAACAGGAAATCAATAATGAATGTCTGCCTCTGCTTGGATTTCCCTAGAAGCTGACGCTGAGACCAACATTAAAGGAAAAGCTTATTTGAAGTGGTTGTGAGGGCCTGGGGGACCTGGAGTAGGGCTTGTTTAGTGAGTACGGCACTTCTGTTTGAGGGAATAAAGAATGCTGAAGATGGTTGGAGGTGATGATTACTCAACAGTGTGAGTCTACTGCATGCCACTTAACTTTCTAAAGAGAATGAATTTTATGTTGTGTTTCTTTTCCCCTAGTAAAAAAAAAAGGTTATTTAAAAATATTCCTTGGGGGCTGGAGAGATTGCTCAGTGGTTAAGGCGCTTGCCTGCAAAGTCTTAGGGCCCAAGTTTGATTCCCCAGTCCCCACATGAAGACAGGTGCATAAGATGGCACATGCATCTGGAATTCATTTGCAGTGGCTGGAGGCCCTGGCATGCCCATTCTCTCCCCCAGCCCCCCTCTATCTCTTTCTTTCCTTCTTTCTCAAATAAATAAATAAAATAAAAAATATTCCTTGGGAGATGAAGAAAGTATCACAGAGGAGTGGCAAGACAGGAAGGCATGGCAACCAAGAAGGGGGCATAATCACTCAAAACCCCCTTTGGAAGAGCAGCGCTTAATTCTGTGTGGAAACTTTGGTGAGTGGTACAGTACCTGCCTCAGAGTTAACCTCCACAGAAGCCAGGGGTGGGGGGGGGCGGAATTTACATGCCATCACTTTGGTTGGTGAGCCAGGGAAACTGCTAGTGCTTGTGGCCAGCTCCATGCACAGCTAGAACGATCTTTGAAGGAAGTCCTCAGGCACAGAGGTGCAGATACTTGTCAGCTAGAAGCAGGTGAGCTGCTCCAGAGTGAGCTCTTTTCCACGGGGTGGGGCATAGGTGGATCATGTGATACCTAAGTCCATGCTTTAAGGAAAGCCACAGAGACAATGGATGTTAAAAGGGTAGGGGAGATGGCTTAGCAGGTATGAGCACTTACCTCACAAACATGAGGACCTGAGAGGGCCTGAGACCATCCAAGTTCGATTCCTCAGCACCCCTGTAAAATGCTGGGTGTAAGGCTGGAGAGATAGCTTAGCGGTTAAGGCGCTTACCTGCGAAGCCTGAGGACCCATGTTTGACTCTGCAGATCCCATGTAAGCCAGACACACAAAAGTGAGGCAAGGATTGCAAGGTTGCACATGCCCACTAGGTGGCACAAGCGTCTGGAGTTTGATTGTGATGGCTGAAGCCCTGGCACACCAATTCTCTCTCAGAAAAGAAAAGAAAAGAAAAGAAAAGAAAAGAAAAGAAAAGAAAAAGGGAGGGAAGGGGAGGGGAAAGAAGAGGAGAAAAGAAAAAAAAAAAAGAAAAGCTGTGAAACATTTGAAACACCAGTCTGTGCTGGGGTGGGGGGAGGAGAAGGATGTCAGAGGACCAACAGAGCTCATTGACCAAAAAAACACACAGGAGTTCCAGGTTGAGTGAGAGACTCTGTCCCAAGGAAACACTCAGATGAATGATCGAGGACATGGGACATTCTCCTCTACATCTATGTTCATTTGCACACACATGTATATACCACACATATATCCCATCACACATACTCTACACACACACACACACACACACACTTGCCAAACAGAAAAAGAAAAGAAAATAGGAGTTAGGCACAAGGAGATCCATTGAAGAGCCCACAGGCATTGCATCCGGGGAATGGAACTGAGATGTGGGAAGGGCTCTATTTCCTTATAACCTTTCCTGATTTTTCTGAAGTATTACTTCACTTTTAAACTGTCCATATCTTGTTTTGAAAATAGTAAGCTAAATTGAAAATGTCTATGAATATCACTAGGAAGTCATCCCACACTGATCCAATGCTAGTTGTTCATGGGAAAATGTTCAAATGGAAGAGAATTAAAGTCAAACCCACTGGGAGCTGGTGGGAAGTTACATTTCACGCCGTCCACGCTCCTCAGCTCCTGTTGTGTGCAGACACTGTGCCTGGTGGAGGAAGACTAAGAGCTCCGCACTTCACATCAGGTGGAACAGTGCCCTACAAAATTCATATCCACCTAGAACCTCAAAGCGTGATCTAATTTGGAAATGATGTCTCTGTAGATGTCGTTAAGAAGAACTTATAGAGGGCTTGGGTGGCCCCTGACTCCTGATGGGTGGTAGTCAGAGGAGAAGGCCATGCAGCCAGAAGCAGAGGCTAACGTGAGGCCAACGAAGAATGCCAAGGGTTTCTGGCAGTGCCCAAACCCGGGAGCACGGCCTGGAGCAGACCCCTCCCTGGAGGCTTGAAATGAAGTATGGGTTCTCGACTTCTGGCCAGAGGTAGGAGAGAACGCATTTCTGTTTCTCTAAGCCAGAAGCTTGCTGGGATTTGTAATGGCAACCATAAGAGACAAATACATCCTTGTTCTCACAAATGTGTGATCTTCAGCTGAGAAGGTGGCCTTAGACTGTGCCCTTCGCACTTCTGTTTCTCCTCCCCTACTGGCATATGAGCCCAACAGAAAATCTGGAATTTCCATCTTGGAGCATTGGATGCAAATTGGATATTGAGGGGAGTGAATGAACAAGATGGAGCCTCCAGGTAGTTTCCTGAATCAGGGCAGACATATTGGCTTAGGCCTGCCGACCTCCATGTGACCTGTGTGAACAGACATTGACACCACTATGCTGGTTATTGTCTTCGTTGATTTCTTGTCACTTGCTGCTGAATATAATCCCGAATATTTTCTTTTATGATTGTTATTACTATTTCTAATAGTATTAACAACATTTCACATGGGTACTTATGTTGGTGCCCTCTTTTCCCTCATCCCTGCCCCCTTTCCCCAGGGGACCCTCCTCGGTGGGGTTGCAGGTATTCCCTATGAGGTTGTGGGTTATGTGTTGTGGGAGCAGCAGTCAGTTATTTTGGGGACAGGGATGCCTAAGGGAATGATGTCTCAACCCGTGGCTCTTACAACCTTTCCGCCTCCTCTTCTGCGGAATTCCCCAAGCTTGTGATGGGCAAGTTTTAAGTCACTTTTGTCTGAAGACAGACGTGCATCTCAGGGTACTAAGTACTGTGAGAGACAGAGGAATGAAAGACAGGCTTCACCTGGAGAGATCAAGCTTTTCTCCTCACAATCAGCCAGGGCAGCTAAACCTGAGGGCATAAAACTCTGCTTGCAAGAGCACACATTGATAGGGAAGCATTTGGGGTGACAGAAAGGTGCCATGGGACCCGTGCCCCCCCCCCCCCCCCCCGTGGATGAGTGCTGGATGCAAGGCAGGCAACGATGGGATGGCTGAGAAGGAGACAAAGGCAAGGAGATGGGCATTGCTCTGTCCAGGGAACGTGATCCACCCGAGCTGCACTTGGAATCTTGAGCGAGTGAGTGAGTTTCTTAGGGATATAGCAAGCAAAAGCAAAAGAAGAAACGGCAAGTGGCAGATAAATAACAGAGCATCAGATGACAGAACATCAGATCAAGTGCTTGCAGCATCCGGCTGAAAGAAGTGAAGAAGCCCCGTGGGACAGTCAGCTGGATTTCCTGATCAATCACGGGTCCTGGGCAGAGGGTCTTCTCCTCCAGCGAAGCTTCCCATTAGCAGTTCTCACCACAGGCATTTTTGTACTGTGGGATAAACAACAGTGAACTGTGCCCATGCACCATGCACTAAGGATTTTGGGTAGGGGCACCAGACAGTCTGGGAAACGTTTTACTTTTCAGCTGTCCTAAAGGGCACGGTGCTTTCAATCCTTGGGCTATACACATGCTTGTTTCTGAGACAGGGTGGGGAGTGTTGCCTCATTCCCAGAGTCCACTCTCAACACGGTGTAACGGCACATGATAATGTACCAGCATAATTTATACTGCAAATACCCAGAATGCCATCCTGGGCACGTGCACCTTGCCATGACCAAGAAGAGCCATCAGTGGTGTGTAGCATTATCAGGGAGCAAAGAGACCAAGTTCAAAAGGTCACTGTGGTGTAGGGATGGCTTGGAATTAAGAAGGAAAGAAAGAGTCCACAAAATCAGATAAAAGGTCCTTGTAGTGGCTGCTTTGTTTGATGATGGCAAGAGCCAGAACTAGTGCAGAGGATCAGGGGTAGATAGAAGGTCAACTTTAAAATACAACTTAGGATTCTGAGTTGATGGGCTGCAAAATACTAGAAAGGATTCTCCAGGAAGACTCTACTTCTTGACCAGAACACATTATCTAAGACAGAATAGCCAGTGAGGGAAAGAGATTAGGTGAATGAGGGAATGCTCACCCTAGACTCCACTCCAAATTCATCCCACATTGGTTCTTTTTCCCAAGGGCCCCTGTTCTACCACCCTGGGCCACTAGAGTGAGACAGACATGGAGGAAAGAAGGGAGGTGGCCTGTCCTATCAGAAAGCCAGTGATGCTCTGCCTGGCCACAGCAGTGGATCCTGAAGTCTCCATCTCCTAGAGCGAGCCCTCACAACCAGGCATCATCTTGCTCTATTGTTTCTTCAACTATAGCTCCGTAGTTTCTGTGAGGGACTGTTCAGATTTCACTCTGTAATGTCCACTACAGGCTCATGGTTTGAACATCCACTCCTCAGATGGTTACACTATTTTGGGGGCGGGGAGGATTGAGGTAGGGTCTCACTCTAGCCTAGGCTGACCTGGAATTCACTCTGTATTCTCAGGGTGGCCTCAAACTCTCCACGATCCTCCTACCTCTGCCTCCCGAGTGCTGGGATGGTGACACTATTTTGAAGGCTGTGGAGCCTTTAGAAAGTGAGCTCTGGAAGGCAACAGTAGGTCACCTTTGAAAGTTATCCCCAACTTGGGGGTCTGCGCCACGTGAGGAGCCTCCATCACGTGCTCCAACCCCGGCAACCATGCTGTGGTGCCTCCCCCCCCCCTTGCTCTTCATCTCTACAGAGCTACTATGCCATGACTTTCCCTCCATGATAGACTGAACTGAAACCATTAGCCAAAGTAAATCTTCCTTTCAGTTGTTTGTATGGGGAATATGGTCTCAGTGACACAGAGGGCAACTAACACAGTGCCCCGGCCTCCTGAGGCTTCACAGATGGTCTGTGCTCCCCTGTGGTAGCTTAGGTCTCGACTCTCCTGAGTTCTCTTCAAAGCCGCTGGGTCCAACTGACACCGAGCTCTGCCCACATCCTTGTGCATTCATGGGAGTGGCTTTGTTCCTACTCTTGTCTGACGATTCCCTTCTTGATTTCTCAGTCTTCTGAATCCCTCCAGCTGGTTTCACTCATCCAGTGTGCTCTAGAACCCGACTGAGACAGCAGGTATCCAGGTGGCTTCAGTAGACAGATTCACCCCCCCACACACACACCAAGATGGGTGAGTGGTGGGTTGTTCACATCTGCAGATCTCCTGAGGAGCACCCAGGTAGAGCTCAATGGGTGACTACCCTCCAGTCAGAGAAGTGACCAAAATGTGCATGCTTTCATCATATGGGTCACAGCTAACCCCTTGTGAAGCAGAGGGGGTGATGAGAAGGAAGGCTTTAGATGGAGCCCAGTTTAAGGGGCTGAGAGAAGAACCTGGGGCTGGTGCAAAGGAATACACAATGATGTGAAAATTGGAAGAAAAGTCAGTAAAACACAATGTTTCCCTCCCCAAGAGAGAAGTTTTGATTGGGTTTTTTTTTTGCTCCATTTTTATTTTTTATTTTGGCCATTTCAAATATGAAAATTTCAAGAGAAAAAAAAACATAATGTGTTTTGATCACATTTGCTCCTTATTACCTTCTCTCATCCTCCTCCCACTCCCAGTGATCACCTTACTCTTCCCAACGAGTCCCTCTGCTACTTTTCTGTGTGTTTCTATCTTTACATGAAGGAGGCTAGAGTCCTTTTATCGGCCGGGAGAAGGAGTCGGGGGGGGGGGGGGAAGCGAAGCTGAGGTACAGGAAGGCAGTGGAGGAAAGAAGGACACAGAAGCACCCAGAAGGGTATGTCTGCAGCAACACTGCAAAGTCTTCTCTGAGCTGCTCACCTGTCAAACCAATATGTCACTGTCCATGAGCTGCCAGGCACTGTTCTAGATGCTGGGACAGCAGTCAAGACAAAGATAAAATCGGAAGCTGGAAGCACGGTGGCCAGGCTGCGTAGAATGTGAAATTTGCAGCACCATTTTCCCTTCCCAGGTTCCAAGGGAAGCAGGCAGGGGCTAGCTACTGACTTTCACTGCAGATATGTGGGTTGTTTTTTTTTTTTTTCTCCCTGAGGACAATAAGAAGCCATGTAGAGATATATCCTCTTCGCTGAGACTAGGTAGTCATTCTGCATGTCAAGTGTGTCTCAGTTCCCCTGCAATCACCACTTAGAGAGGAATTCAGAGAACAGCTTGCTTGCTCCAACACCATTATCGTAGCCTTGGCTTCCCCAAACCATGGGGACAGTGTTGCCCATTTTCATTTCACAGCGTATACTCTTGGGATTTACAGCCTGGAGAGTCCTTGGCCACTGTTAGTACAATTATCACTAATTTCTTTTGATGACACCTCCAGTCACACAGCACTGGCCAACCAGACAAGAGAGGCTGTGCGGTTAGAACAGGCCCTCTCTGTCACCATGGCTCCAACTCCTGTTTCTTCACTGCTAATAGATGGTGCAGAGCCTCTTGGTTCTTGGTTCTGTGAAGGAATGAATTCAATCAAGAGGCAGTTTGGAGCTGGGTGATGCACGCCTTTAATCCCAGAACTCGGCAGGTAGAGGTAGGAGGATTGCCATGAGTTCGAGGCCAGCCTGAGACTACATAGTGAATTCCAGGTCAGCCTGGGCTAGAGTGAGACCCCACCTAAAAAAATAAACAAATAAATAAATAAATGAGAGAGAGAGAGACTGAGCAGAAGCTTATTTAGTTTACTGACTAAGCAAGTACCCGAAGAGAAACTGGAGAGGACTACCCTAAGGTGGGCAACAGCATAGTGGGTTCTGAAATGTACATTTAAAATAAGTTTTTATGAATATTTATGAGGTGGGTGGCAGATTCATGAAATTAAAAGACCCTTTTTCTGTTCCATATCATGTTAGGCTAGATCTTTCTTTTAGGATATTTCTTTTTTATGACCTTTGCAAAAGGGGAAGGTCTCAAAACCTTTTTGAGATTTCAAGCCTTTTGTTAGTCTACATATGTGAGCAGATGCCTTGGCACCAGTGGTTTCTGATATCTTGGCAACAACCTAACTATAGCTTCAAGGATGTAAACCACAAAGAGACATTCAGATTGTAGTAGGCACAGTTACTAAGATGGAGCTGCAATCTTCCTTGGTTACCTGGTATCTAACTCCTTGCCTATGGGACAATCTAGGGTGGTCACCTGCCTGGAAAGAGCAGAGGCTTTCTTCCAAGCCATTTGTATTCACAATTCAGTCTGTCGAAAATCAATATCAGAATATGCACATGCTTCTCAGGGGGCTTCATGGGAGCCAGTGGGAGCCTGTTAAGACTAGCTGTGTTGTGTTCCCACAGCCCTGTCCTTCCTCTTGTCTGGTCAGCTTGGCTATCTCATACCCAGCTGTAAGCATTATTCTTTATTCTCCTCAGTGTTCCCAAGCTCACTGTTTCAGCCCCAAGGCTTTTAACATTCATTTTTAACTCACCCATTTGTTTCTACCCTAACACTCTTGACCATTAAATAAAAGCGAAACACACCCTGCCTAAGAGACTTGCTCCTGGTCCTTCTTTCCAGCAGAATCTCTCATGGACAGCTTCCAGTACTCTGAAATTGGCCTCACGGAATGACCTGTGCTGCCCCGAAGGTGCCATGCTCTCCCATGATAGGCTTTTCTAGGTGTAAAACAATCCTATTCACCTTTCCATAGTCAACTTCTTCTCAACTTTCCAGATTAACCCCCGACACATATCCCATAGTAAGCATCACATTATTGCTAGCTGATCCTCATCTTTATGTTTGTTGTACTATCTATGTTATCTTCAGGACTAGTAATAGTTTTGCATACTGGAATTAAAACAGGACCAAAATTAAACTAATACTCGGTCTCCTCTCTATCTACCATGGTTAATCTTGTCAACTTAATAGGATTTAGACATGCTCTGGGAATGTCTGTGAAGGAGTTTTTAGGTTAGTTTAACTAATGTGGGAAGGCTCATACTAAATAGGGTCCATTCCCTTCCATAAGCTGGGGGTCCTGGTCTGCACCAAAGAAAGAGTACTGAGCATAGCATTCATTGCTATTTCCTGAGTGTGGTTTCAAAGTGACCAGCTTCTTCCTGCTTCCGCCACCATGCCTTTGCAGTCATGACCGATGTGTTCCCTGAAGCTATAAACCAGAATAAGCACTTCCTCCCTTAAGCTGCATCGTGTCCTGTGTTTGGTAAGAACAATGAGAAAAGTTGCAAACACAGAAAATGGTCCTGAGAAATGGGGTCATTGCTGTGATAAACCTGGTCACATGGTTCTTAGGCCTTTGGAACTGGTTTGTGGGAGGATAGTGGAAGAGTTCCAAACTTTGGGTTATCAGAACCCTGGGATGCTATGAGCAGAGCTTAATGAGCTATTCGGGTGGGGGTCTGGAGAACGTAATACTGAGAACCACATGGGCAGCTCTCAATGGGACTCTGTTGAGAACTGGACTAAAGGCTATTCATGTGATATTCTGGCAAAGAATTGGGCTCCCTTCTTTCTGCCCAAGTCTTGAGAACTTGCGTGAGACTGAATTCAAAAGTTACAGACAACATGTTTGGTGGAGGAAATGTTGAGACATTCAGGCTGTGAAATGGTTACTTCTGACCGCCCTTATTCAGATCAGAGTAAAGGGGAGCAATAGATGCAGCAAAAAGATGAAAAAGGTGAAGTTTGACAAGAAAAGAAATATGAGCAAGTTGAAAGTTCCCCACAAAGAAGCATGCTGAGAATTCTGCTATAATTGTTAAAGAGAAACCTTGTGATCTGCACCGGGACAATGAAAAAGGTGCCTGTAGGAGAAGCGGCCTGGCTGACAGAATCTGGTCACTAGGAGGTGAGGCCTGGCCATTGGAAGTGGCTACCTCAGACGTGGACCTTTGAAGGTGGCATCTGTCCATGGTTCCTGCCATGGTCTCTGCTTCCTGGTCTGGCACCATGTGAGAAGCGCCCACCACAGGCTCTCACCATCATAAACTCTACTGTGCCATCCTGCAGTGATAGCTTGTACCTTCTGAAACAAAAGATACCCTCCTCCCTTAAACTGTTTCTTTTTTGTTTGTTTGTTTGTTTTTCAAGGTAGTCTCACTCTAGCCCAGGCTGACCGGGAATTCACTATGTAGTCTCAGGATAGACTCAAACTCACAGCAATCCTACTTTGGCCTCTGGAGTGCTGGGATTAAAGGCCAGGTATTACATTATAGTAATGCAAAAGTAACTAACACTTCAAGCTTATATGAAACAAATACTAACAGAAAAACCATCATTCAGATTTGATGAATGTCAGTAGACATGTTCTCAAAATAAATCTTTCACTCTGGGGAAACTGACAGTATTTATCATTTATGGCTGTTGCTATGAACAAAAACCTGACCAGAAACAACTTAAAGGAGGAATGGGTTTGCTTGTGGCCTACAGTCTTAATTTCAGAACAGGTAAGGCATGGTGGCAGGAACATGAAACAGCTGGCCGCATTGCAGTCAGCATCAGGAAGCAGAGGCCCAAGAGGAAGTGGGGCCAAGTTATAAAACCCCAAGTGGCCTCCAAGTAAGCCACTTCCACCAGCAAGGTTCTAGCCCCTAAAGGTTCCACAGCCTTACTAAACACCACCACAGACTGGGGACCAAACATTTAAACTTGTGAGCCCATAGGGAACATTTTACATTCAACTACAATATTTGCCAGTGACAAAATTGGAATTTTGAAAAACTTCACAGGATATGTATATTCTGCTTAAATCAGTGGTGGCATTAATGAATGTACTCTGTTATAATAAAGGGTGTCGGTATTGGTAAGGATGCACATCTTTGTGAGTAGACATCCAAGTAACGAATACAGGCTATTGTTACAAGTTCATGAACAAGCCAATGATTTGCTCAAAGTACATGATAAACCAATAAATTTTACTCTAAGAGAGTATGAAAAGGTCATTGCTATGGTTCGTGTTTCCATAGAGCAACTAACCTTTAAGAAATCACCACTCGTCAAATTGGTATACTACCAAAGAATAATATCCACAATCACTGGAAAAGACTATGAAAATACTATCACTCTTTCTGACTACAAATCTGAGTGAGGACACATTTTCTTCACATATTTCAACAAAATAGCAATTATAATGATGAAACAGGCATAAGGACGTAGATCTCTTCTGTTACAGACATTTTCAAAAGTATAAGACAATGTCATTCTTCACTAGTGTTTCCTATTTTGGAAAATATTTATTCTTATTGAAAATATTATTTATATCAACACATAATGGATTTAAGTTTGTTTCCTATAGAATGTTTTACTTTATTTTATTTTATTTATTTATTTTAGGTAGGGTCTCACTCTAGCCCAGGCTGAATTTACTCTGTAGTCTCACAATGGCCTTGAACTCACAGTGATCCCCCTACCTCAGCCTCCCAAGTGCTTGGATTAAAGGCATATGCCACCATACCTGACCCCTTGCTTCTTGTTTTTTTTTTTCTTTCTTTCTTTCTTTCTTCCTTCCTTCCTTTCTTTCTTTCTTTCTTTCTTTCTTTCTTTCTTTCTTTCTTTCTTTCTTTCATCTTCCTTGGTTTCTCAAGGTAGGGTTTTGCTTTATCACAGGCTGGTGTGGAATTAGTCTCAGAGTAGCCTCGAACTCATGGCAATCCACCTACTTCTGCCTCGCAAGTTCTGGGATTAAAGGCATGTGCCAACATATCTGGCTCTCTTGTTTCATTTTTAACTGACAAAATTGTATAAATTTATTGTATACATTATATTGTATAAAACATGGGTCACTATGATATACAATAGCTTTTTTGACTTTATGCTTCCCATCTGAGTTTTTGTAGCCAACATTCTACCCTCTGCTTCTATGTGCATGTGCTCCTAAGGACTGAGCCTAGGGCCTTGTGTATTCTCAGCAAGTGTTCAACCACTGAGCCACATCCTCAGCCTACAATCTATTTCTATAGTTCAAAAATTTTAGAAACTACAATAAAAAATAAGACGTCATGGGCTGGAGAAATGGATTAGTGGTTAAGGCACTTGCCTTCAAAGCCAAAGGTCCTAGGTTCAATTCCCCAGAACCCACGTAAGCCAGATACACAAGGTGGCGCATGCGTCTGGGGTTCATTTGCAGTGGCTGGAGGCCCTGGCACACCCATTCTCTCTCTCTATCTGCCTCTCTCTCTTTCTCTCTGCTTTTTTCTCTCTCTCTCTCTCAAATAAATAAATAAATATTTTTTAAATGAGATGTCATTTTTACCTTTACCATGTCCGGTTTATTTCACTTAGCACAATGTCCTTAAAGTCCTTCCCTGCTGCCACAAATGACGTGATTTTATCCTTTTTAAAGTCTGAATAATGTTCCATTGTGTATGCAGTCCCAAATTCACACTGGCTAGAGTTGATTTACTTTACAGTGTGTTAAGGTCATACATGTTCAGTAGAAACCATAATTTAAATTGTGAATTTGATCTTTTTCCAGGTTATCAGCAGTGAAGTATGATTTTATGATGCCAGGCAGTGCCACAGCTCTTTCAGCCACTCTCTCAGGAAAGCAGACGCCCCTCTATACTCCAACACCCACCTTATTGAATCAGTAGGTCATGGCACTTGGTAAGTTAGGTATCTTCACTGCATTTATGACTTGTAGTATTATCAACTTAAAACAGATTTGCTAAGGGGAACCCCAGCATGAGTCTGCACATATCCCATTTTCTCAATATATGCATTCATCGGTAGGCACCTAGGCCGGTTCCATATCCTGCCATGAACATGAGAATGTAGATGCCCCTTTGTCCTTCCTTTGGATAAACATCCAGTAACGGGATTGCTGGATCAAGTAGCAGTTCTATTTTTAGGTTTTCTTTTATTTAGGAATCTTCATACTAGTACCCTTAACAATTACATTAATTTACATTCCTATACATACTGAATGAATTCCTTTTCTTTGCATGCACACCAGCATTTATCTCTCATCTTCTTCATTGCAGACATTCTTACAGATATGAATAGCCATTCACACTTGTTATGTCTCATTGTAATTTTAAATTTCATTTCTCTGATGATTAATGCTGTTGAGCATTTTTGGACAATTTGTACATCTCCTTTTGAGAAATGTCTGTTCAGGTCCTTTGATTATCTTTTAATCAGGTTGTTCATTTCCTTGCTGTTAAATAGTTTTGTTACTTATATGTTTTAGACACTAACTCCCTTCCCAGTATGGCTTGTGAGTATTTCCTGTTACTGTATCGGTGTTTCTTCAGTCTGTTACATGTTTGTTTGTTTGGCATGCAGAAGTTTGTAGTTTGGTATAATCCCAAATTTCATAAATTAATCTATTTTTGTTTCAATTTCTTATGCTTTTCAGGTCATGTCAAAAAAAAATTTATCACCGTAACCAATGTCATGGAAGTTTTCCTCTATGTCTCCTCACAGTAGTTTCACATGTTCAAATTATACATCTTTTACCCATTTGAGACAGTTTTTGTATATGTTACAAAATAAATCTCTAATTTTATTCTTCAGCATGTTGGTAGCCAGTTGTCCCAGGATGTAGTTTTCATTTTAATATATTAATGAATAACATTGAATGTTATCAATTTTAATTTCTAATACAATAAGTTTAAATAGGTACAACTACATAATTAATAGTTCCTTATATTCCTCAATATTTTTTAAATTAAAGGCATCCCTAAGCCAGTTTAAGAAGTTCCATTTTAGAGAAATATTTACTTGTAAGCACCATAAAAATATACAAGAATATTTATTGCAGTATCACTAGCAATAGCAAAAACTTGAAGCTATTCAGTTATAGCATATATTGTATGTTCACTCAATGAGATAACATATATCAGTGAAAATTAATGATTTAAAAATGAATGCTCTAACAACAAAGATTAACTTTGCTGATATAATGTTAGGGGAACAGAAGGGAGGACAATATATTCAGTATAATTACATGTCCATGCAGTTATTAAATAAAGCTAAAACCAAAAATTTCAATTTTAAGTAATGTATGTTTAGTTATTCAGATTATAAGATAAACAGTGGGATGATAAACACACAATTCAGCATCAAGTTCCCCTCTGAGAGAAGAACCTCAGGTAGGCTGGGGGTAGTAGACATATCTCCTTGTATCAGGTGAGTATAAGTACATGGGTAATTGTGTACTTTATTCTTGTTGTATACATCATTTATGAATATTTGTGTGTATCCAATTAAAAAAATAAAAACTTATATTCACGAAAAGTTACATTCATGAAAATCTGTAAACTTGGATAAAATGGCCTGTGACAGAAAGGTGTGACCTCTAGATATACTATGACATTGTGATAAACCTGGTCTTTGTGAATGTCTGCTATTCCAACATTTTGGGAAGCTGAGGCAGGAGGATCACAAGGTCAAGGCACACTACTGTAGCCAACCTAAGCTACATAGCGAGACCCTGTCTCAAAACAAAGTGACAACAAGACCCCACCTATGATAATCCAAATGGTATGGCACGTACAAGAGCAAATCAATCTAATGCAAAGGCAGAAAGGGAAGCTCTATGAAGAGTGCTGTGTGCTAGCACGTTCACCTGTGTGCATTGTGCATCCCCACAAGTCACACTGGAACCAATCTTTATGACTGGTGCTGGGAACACTGGCTGACTAGTTTGAGGAATGATCTGCTAACCCAACATCTCAAGGTGGACTAGAAATGCCTTGATATCTAAATGCAAAAGATAGACAATAAGATAAATAATAAAATAGCTAATGATCTAAGACTAGAAAAGAACTCAAACAAAAACCATCAAGCACAGCTACAAGGAAAAAAGCTATTGGATTTGATAACATCAAAAATAAGGATTTTTGTGCAATGAAACTTAACTGACAAATAGTAGCAATGATATATATGCATTTAAACTGACATGATTAATATTAAGAATCTTCAATGAATATCTAAAGATCAAAAAAATTAATAAGAAAATGTCAGAAGCCCACACAAAAATGGCTAATAGCTATGAACAAACAGTTTCCAAAAGGGAGATTGCATAAGTACAGCAAACAGACCAAGAGATGCTCTGATTCGGAGTCATAGAAAAGAAAATGAAATGATGCTATACCACTTAATGCCTATCATTTTGGAAAGCATTTGAAAGCTGGATTGTGCCCATGATTTGGGAGAGGGGGGCCTGGTGCATTTCTGGTGAGGGTGTCCACAGGAGCAGCTGCTCTGGGGACTACTTGGCAGCACTGTGAGGAAGCATCAGATATCCTATGGCCAACAACGCTGCACTGGGTGTGTACTGATGAGACGTTCTCCTGCAGGTGTTCCTATGAGGTTGTTTAGCTGGTATTGATTGTGGACAGTTAAAGGTAATCTATGTGTTCATTTCTAAGGGAGAGGACAATGTGATATCTGCATATGACATTATATCCTACTGTGGTCAACTGCCACAGACTAGAAGTACACAGACTAACATGAAAAAATGCTACATACATATCTCTGAACTAAGGGGGAAAATCCATCTATATACATTAAAATACTACCACACTAACCTGAAAGATATTCTTAACAACGCAAACCAAAAATAACAGAAAACATAACAAGTACCTTAGAAAGATCTCCTAAGAGAGGCATAAAGCATAAAGAAATGAGAAAACAGCTTATATAAATAAATGATAAGATTCCCTGGAATGAAAGGCATGATTAAGTAAATCCTCTGTGTAATGATTTTGGGTTTGCAATGGAGAACTGAAACAGACATCTTCTTGGATCTAATAGGGGACAGGAAGAAAGCAGAAAGAGAGAAAGAAAAGAGAGAGACAGGGGTTGAGTGCACCAAAGAAAGAGAGAACGAAGGGGGAAGAAAAGAAGGATGCATATACCTGAACCTGAGAAGTGGGAGATCCAAAAAGAGGTGGGGGCGGGCCAGGGAGTTGGTTTTATGGGAAGAGTTGAGAAAGTGCTCTGTGAGGGAGGGGCCTTGCAGGGTGTGCAGAGGCAGAGCCTGGGGGAAGGTGACCTTCCCTTCTCTCATTCCAGAGATTAAACTCAATGACCATTGGAGGAGGCAGTGCCAGAGTTCAGAATGGTAGGGGAGAGTGAGAGCAGAATGGGTACAGACTTCTTAGAGTCTAGCCCTCTGCCCTTAAATTAAAAATAAAAATAAAGCAAAGCGAAATAAATCACCACCACTACCATGAACAACAACAACAAAACTGCTGAGAGTTTGGAAATCACTGAATTTTTGCCTCGAGTGGGCAAACTCCAGTGCAGGACTGTGAACTGAGGTCCCACCCACTGGGGCTTTCCTGAAGTGACCTCCAATTCTCTACCCTCCTCCTTCTCCTCCTTCCCTCCTACTCCAAATTTTCACTAAAATATTGCTTAAGGGCTGAGGGATTGCTCTGTGGCTAAAGGTGCTTGTTTGCAAAATCTGACAAGTAGCTTCAATTCCCCAGTATCCATGTAAAGCCAGATACATGAAGTGGTAGGAGCATGCATTTGTAATTTGTTTGCAGTGGCAAGAACCCTGATGTGCCCATGCTTGTGATGCATCTCCCTCTCTTTCCTCTCTCTCCACTCTCTCTAAAAAAAATGAGCTGCTTGAATTCTCACAAGGTCCAGTGTACCTGTGGATGTGAAGAACATAGAAGAAGTGGTGGAATGCACCGTGTCTGTGTTCTCTAGAGAAACAAAAGCATACATAAGCCCACAGTGCTGTTCTAAGAACGATGTATACAGTATAGCTCATGTACTGTCATGTGAATAGTTAAATGAGCCTATATATACAGTTGCATAACAGATTGGTTCAAGGAACTGGTTCATGTGATTGTGGGACTGGCGGGACTGAAATCCACAGGGCAAGCTGAAAACAGACAGGACTTGACATTGCAACTTATGGCAGTTTCTTCTTTCCCAGAAAAAAACCTCAATTTTGCTTTTACTGGATGAGGTGGACCTGCATTACAAGGATGACACTGTTAAAGTTGACTGGCTTTCCACCTACAAAATCCCTCCCAGCACTACCTACATCAGTGCTTGGTTGAACAAGCATGTAACAAACCAGCCAACTGGACTCAGCCAACTATGGGAGCTGATGCCCAATCAGATGAGGGGGAGGAGTCAGCAGCAAATTCCCTGTGAACAATTGAGGACCTAGAGTTGCCTCCCAAATGAATCTGCTCCCCATGAAACACACACCTCCTAAGATCCTTCCTAGAATCTCAGCTCACTTTCTCATCACAGCCCAGGATGCTCCAGGCAGATCCTTGCCTCTTCATGCTGCTGCTAGTGTCTCCCACCAATATCTCGAACATCCTCTGAGCTCATTGCCTCATCTGATTGTGACACACACATGACCTAAGAACAATTGCCCATTGTTTCTTTTTCCATAAAAGACCGAGTTGCAAAAAAGGAATAAACCTCAGTGATCCCGGTTTCACAAGTGCCTTGACTCTACTACAGTGATTTGGCCTCAGGATGTGCCTGGCCCAAGTTGGACATCAGATTATCTCATGGGAATTTGAATGGAAGGATGTATCAATGACACACACCGAAGAGACAATCATTTCAGAGCAGGGCTTGAAAAGAGTACCTCCCAGTGGGGCGAGGCATTGGTCAGGACACACCTGAGGCCCCCACATAATAGGGTATTGTCAAAGCTCTCGGATACCCACCAACACTAGACAGTAAGAGCCTGCTCCTGAGATACCACATGTATCAGGATGGTCTCAGGGAACTGAAGAATTAAGTTGAAATGGCACTGGATATCTCCTCCCTCTTGGCTAAGTGTCATAGTGCTGGAAAGTGCTATGCAAGCTACTGGGTGAGAAAAATCATCAACAGGTTTATCCAACTGTGGATCAACCCTGCATGCTACACAACTGACTAGCCATGGAAGAGGCACCCACTGGTAACCAATGGGGATAACCAATTGCTTTCTGGATCTGCTCCATGGAAGAGGATTCATGCCTGGTACAGAAAACCTAGTCAAAAACCTAAGACCAGCAAAGTTATAGACTCTAGGGGAGAGGTGAGCCACTACTGATGTTTGACTCAATGGATATGTTGTACCTATCTAACTGCCCTCTATTTATATTATGTTTATTACCGTAGATTAGTGCTGCCTTCACCTTTGGTCACAGAAGCTTCTTTTTGAAGATGGTAGTGACTACTGGAGAAACTCAAAACTCATCAAGGTCAAATAAGTGGTGGTTAAATGCTCTATGCTAAATGAGACATCTCTATTACACCCCCCCCCAAAGGCCTAGGGAGTATTGCAGAAGAGGAGGTGAAAAGATTGTAATAGCCAGAGGATGAGGAGGAGTACTTTGTGACCCGGTCTTCCAGACACAAAGTGGCCATTACCACATGACCTTGTAGTAGCTGCTGTTAACTTCCTCAAGACCTGCACAATATTGAGCTTATCAGCATTTTAACATGGCTGATGAAAAAGGGCAAAATAAAAACAAAATGAAAAGCCAGAAAAATAGAAGATGGACTAGCTAGAAGGAAGAAGTTCAGTGGAAGGAGGAGGGGAGAGTAAATGTAGATATTGGGAAGTGATTATGATCAAATTACATTATGTCCACATATGAAAATTGTCAATAAAAAAGGTATTTTAAAAAAAAAAGTAGACATACCAATCCCATTGCAGGAGCTATCTTAAGCTGCCTCACGCCTGTCTTCCAACAGTGACGTTATTTAGCACTTTTAATTCACTGTCCTGAATGAGTCAGAGTAAAGTCTAAAAACAAAGAACCCCAAAGTGCAGTGGCGCGAGCAAAGGAGAAGTCTATTCCTTGCGAAGCAGCCCTCCACCAGGACAGCTCGGCTCCGTGGTTCATCCATGAGCCTGGCTGCCAGCAGCTCTGCCATCTTTCACACTCTGCCCCTGCCAGAGTCATTCCAGTGGAAACCACTGTCGCCAGAAGGTGGAGTGAGGGAATGACATGTAGGGAAGTGAACCTGTGAAGTCTTGGCACCAAGGGCAAGCAGCTCATGAAACTTCCCATGTGGCATGGCAGGAACCTGGGTATATGCCCAGATGTGAGGGTGAGGCTCGGAACCGCCGCTGGCTAGGCAGCCTGTCCCGCTTAACTTCTTTCTGTGGGAAAAGAGGAGAACAGCTCTGACAAAGCCAACAGCTTCCAGCTATCAGATGTTTCTAATGCACCTGCTTCCTCCCTTCAAAGAGACTTAGTTAACATACTGTGTGTCCTACAATCTTGGAGAAATGAGGGCTTCTTGACGTATCCTTTAGAATACTTCTATAGTTTGGGTGGGGCCTGGGTTAGGCGAACATAGTGGTGTCAGCAAGAGACTAGTCCTTATTCACCCGAGGCTGTGCAAGGGCAGAAACCTCTGTGGTCCTTTAGTCAAAGACTAGTGAGTCTAAGTCAGAAGAAAGGGCTGCTCTTGGGGGTGCAGATGCAGGCAAGAAGGAACATATGCACCTGCCATGGGAAGGCACCCCAAGACAAAGGCTTAAGAAGCCCTGTTGGCACTGGGGGGTAGGGTAAGAGACAGGGGCATCCTGAGATCCCTGCTTATAAGGCCCCATGGGAATTCTCGGGACCACTGATGTCTTCATTGAAGAGAAGAGACTAAATGTTTCTAAAGGAGGTACGTGCTGAAACCCCATGAATATGCCCCTCGTGCCAAGCAGGGGTAAGTCCTAGAGACAGGAAGTGCTCCAGTGTCTCCTGTTTTAGAGTGGAAGTCTTCACAGTCATTCCATTGTTCTCCCACTGCTCTCATTCTCGGTTCCAGAGAGACCCAGAACTCAGCCACCTGAGTGGGTCAAGGGGGAGATACACTCAGGCCACCACCCCACCCACCTCCTCACGAGCTTCGCGCCTCCTGTCCCTCACCAGCTCCCTCTGGCACAGAGAACCAGGCCCCTGTCTGAAGCCAAAGCCAGCACTTTCAGTTCCCATTCTACGTGCAGCTTGGTCTCCTCAGGCGCATGCGAGAAAAGTGGGAGAAGTTGTGGCCCAAGGAGTGTGACTGCCATCAGGTGAGAGGATGGCGGAGGATGGCAGGGGAAAGGTGGCGGTGCACACCTGAAATCTCAGCCCTTGGAAGGCCAAGTTCAAGGCTAGTCTAAGCTACATTTAAAGACCCTCACCAAAAAAAAAAAAAGAAAGAAAGAAAAAAAAGAAAAGAAAAGAGAGAGAGAGAGAACAAGTACACTTTATAGTAATTTTACAGGTGGGCATTGCACTTAATCATTTATCTGTTTTTTACACTCATTATCTCAGTTCTTTCTCAAAGCATCCCTATGATGTTAGCCGGGCAGCTGTTTTTATCTCATTATATGCATAAGAAAAATACAGGCTTTTTACATTGTTTTCACGTATATACACATGATAACATATATATGTTAATATAATGTATATTTGCGATGCTGAGAGTTAAGCAAGGGTCATATGCATGCTAGTCAAGCATTCTACCACTGAGAGGACCCCTCATTCCTCTGTTTCCCTACATTCTTACACGGTGGTTTACGTGTGAGCACTTACGATATGGCAACCATTCCGGAGGCCTGTGCGCACTGACACTACCCGGATGGAGGAAGTGCTATTATTAAAAATGAGAGAAGGGGCTGGAGAGATGCCTTAGTGGTTAAGGCGTTTGCCTGCAAAGCCTGGGGATCCAGGTTTGATTCCCCAGGACCCACATAAGCCAGATGCACAAGGCGGCACATGTGTCTGGAGTTTGTTTGAAGTGGCCAGAGGCCCTGGTGTGCCCCTTCTCTCTCTGTCTCTTTCAAGTAAATAAATTTAAAAAAAAAATGTAAAAAAAAATGAGAGAAGAGGCTCAGATGCCCCAGGAGGGAGGTTTTTCAACACATGGGCTTGAAATATTAAATTCAAAGTATACCATAATCTAATGGTAGGGTCATTTTAAAAGGAAGAAGTAACCTGCCTCTTTTACCTGCTTAGAGCCCAAGGCTCAATAGTAGCTGAGACTAAAGGCAATTCACCACGTCCCATAGCCACAACCACAAGGCCCCTTGGGAATTCTGCATTCCAGATGCAGGAATCTTTCTTTCTGACAGAGACACAACTGTTAAGCATAGGAAAAAAAAAATTCATCAAATTAACCTATAGCCAAAGACTCTAAACAGGTCGAAGCCACATTCTCTCATTATGCTCAGCAACTGAAGGACACCAACCACATTTTGACTAGTAAGAATTCCATAGCTCCAAGTTAACACAAGGTTATTTTAAACTAAGATGAAGCATAAATGAATGGCTTTCCTGGTGGGATGCTCACAGACCCCACGAGCGGCCCCTGCATGTATTTCAGCAATGACAGGACAGCCAAGTTCCCAATGTACTTCCCAGGTCTCAGGCCACTTGTTCAAAGCTTCTCCAACCAACTAGTGGATGGAAAACCAGCCCCAGCATCTGGAGCAGGGCAGTGCTCCTGGCTGGCAGAAGCAAGCAATCTCTCAATGACAGCAAGAGCTGCCTGCGAGGCCTGGGCTACTCGGTACTGCCAGTCACTAGTATCATTTGTCAGAGTTTCAATTAGACTGTGTCACACACAGCCCCTTCCTCTGGGCTCTCTTGCCTGACGAGTGTGGTTTGCTCTGCGCTGAACAGAGGGTGAGCTTTGTACACCGTCCCCCCTGTCTGCTAGGCCCCCCTGGCCTTGGAATGGCTTGCAGGTCCTTCTCACTTGCACATGCTGTAAAATCCGGTTGATCTTGGTGTTGTCTTTCCCTACGACTTGTTAATGAGCTCGGGAGAAATTCAGTGGCAGAAATTCCACTTTTGCATACTATGAGCAGGAATGCAACACCGTCACCATGTGCTGAAATAACAGCCCAGCCACCTCCAGCGTTTTAAGCGCGGCTTTCCAGGACTGATATGAGAAAGACGCTGCGCCAGCGCGCGGGCAACTACTTCTCTGCGCGCCAAGCTCGCTGTCCCCTGAAAGGCCCTCACTGAGGACTGCTCATCAGCATGCTGAGGGGAAGATGCAGCAGCTGGGTAACTAGCTCAGGACATTGAACTGAAGGGCTGAGCACAATGGAGAAAGACTGCTCTATTGGTTTTTCTGGTGTTCAAGACTTGGCAGGCCTTGGAGGCTGGAGTGTATGGCTTCTGTAGATGCCTTGCAAGACAATCCCCTCTCAGGGGCCAAACCCTCTGCCCTACATGCTGCTTCCACTAATGCCTCCCTGGGGTCCCGAGATTGGCAACAAAGTTTGGTCTCAGTGCCGGGTGTGGAGGCACACACCTTTAATCCCAGCACTCGGGAGGCAGAGGTAGGAGGATCACTGTGAGTTCAAGACCACCCTGAGACTACATAGTGAATTCCAGGTCAGCCTGGGCTAGAGTGAGACTCTACCTCAAAAAAAAAAAAAAAGTTTGGTCTCAGGGCCAGGGCTCGAACCTGGCTTTTCTTCACATTTCAACTAATAATCACAAAGTAGACCCGGTCACTGGACCACATACACTTCAGCAGTCCAACGGGCGGGACAGCAAGAGAGTGGAAGCAAGAGACCTGGAGCCCAAAGCAAAGTGTGTTCCAGTGCCGAGTTCTTACAGTGTCGTCTAAAGTATCTGGCCTTGTAGGCACTAGGAACATTATGATCTGATGGACACTTATAAATGCTCTTTAAAGTTGAGAATTTGGGGGCTGGAGGGTTGACTTAGCGGTTAAGGCATTTGTCTACAAAACCAAAGGACTCAGGTTCAATTCCCCAGGACCCACGTTAGCCAGATGCACAAGGAGGCGCATGCGTCTGGAGTTAATTTGCAGTGGCTGGAGGCCCTGGGCGCGCTCATTCTCCCCCCCCCCCCAACCCTCTCTCTTTTTCTCCCTCCTTCTCTGTCAAATAAATAAATAAATAAAAATAAAGATAAATAGAATAAAGTTGAGAATTTCTTTTTGACATTGTTATCACCTTAGAAACAGTGGTACATAAATTTGGGAACTAATATATGAGTGTCATCATGTGCATATCACTGGTAACAGATGGCTCCACGTCAGAGGAGAGACCTGGACTGAGGCACAAGGAGCTGTGCACAAGCCCCAGCCCTGCCGCTCACAAGCCATGCAGTCTTGAAAGAGTAGCTTTCCTTCCCTTGACCGCATTTCCCCCATGTGCAGGGTAGCAAAGCTGGGCCCCTAAGACTCTGAGCTCCATGGTTTTCAGTGGTGCCATGTTTGGAGTGCCCACCTCACGGATGCCAACGGGTCCCTCTCACACCCACGGGTCTGGTCTCTTTGTTGCCTGTGTGCCCACCTCCTGCACCTGGGTGCTTGCATCAAACAGCCTACTCACTCCTCAGGACGACCCTTTGTCCTTGAGCCCAGAGAACTGAAAGGCCATGGAGTTCCCTCCTCCTCCTCCACTAGCCAGCCTATCACTTAGAAGTGTGAAGACTGCAGCCCTTTCTCTAGTTGGAACCTGCTGAGGACGCGGCAGGCTCTAGCTGAGCCCATACCTCACACTGGCTCCTTGTCTTTGGGGGCTTTTTCTTATTACTTGCGCACAAATCCTTGCTCTGATTTAACATGCACGTTGACTAGACTGAGAAAAAACACTGGGGGTTGCAGTAAGACAGCTTTCTTTGTCCAGATGTTCGCTATGAAAATGAGAGCTCTGCAGCTGGATTTGACAGACACCGGCTCACAGCACCTCAGGGTGTCTGGGAATAAGGAGGCCTTTTGTACAGAATTTTATCCGGGCTAGAATTTTACTTTCGAAGTGATCCATCTGTGTGCCCTGAGCTTGATAAGCCAACAGTGATCGTAAAGCCAGGAATGCAGCTCAGAGCAGAGCTTGGGCTAGCAGGGACCAGGTCCTGGGTTCAATCCCTGGCACTACAAAAAGAAAATGAATTAACCAACAAATCAATTAACCAATAAATGAGAATAAAATTTGATCAATCCAGAAAGTACAAAGGAAAAACAGGGATTACAGTGTTGGCAGGGGGAGCAGACTTACCTCACTTCTTAGCCAAATGTCCAGACCCAGAGATGGACTAAATAGGACATGGCCTCTCCTTCCTTGGGACCCTGTACAACCATCCTTCTTGTCTCCCATCATCCTGACTCCTTCCTCTTGTTCTGGAAGAGCAGGAACATCTACAAGAGAACCTCCGGTGGAATTCTCTGGATGTGACGGCTCAATCCCCAGAGTCTTTAGTCCAGGCAGGACGAGCAAGGTTGTGCATTGGCTGATGATGATCTATTCTGTTTTCAAAGCCAAGGCAAACTGCAAGGGAGAAATCTAGTGGTTATGTTTATGAAGTTAGAAGTGTTCCCCTAGAAGATCTGAGACTTAGAAAATGCTGGGTGGATACAAGCAGAGAGAGGAGGAGGAGGAGGTTTTGTCCTTGGGAAGGAGAGCAATGACCAGAAAACCAGGAGCAGGACATGGCAGGGAATGCCCAGAGAGTGAGTCCACAAGGCCACGGTGCACATGCATGGGGAAAGAGGTGACGGGGAAGGATCTGTTAAAGTAGGACAGGGAGGCTGAAAGAGGTGAGAGGAGAGGGAAGGATCTGTTAAAGAAGGACAGGGAGGCTGCTGAGGAAGCACGAGACTCTTGGATTCATGGAAAGGGTTGGTGAGAATGTTCCAGTAGCTCTAGGCACATCCACTAGGCCCTTGTTTAGGGCCTCAGCCTCAATCCTGAGCACTGCACTTCCCTGAGACAGGACTGTCAACCTCTCGTCCTGTTTGATCAGCACAGGGAGTCAAGCTGTGGAAGCAATTGTATTGACCCATCCTTTCGCTGAGTGTCTGTGGTACCCACTATCTGTGGTAACCTGGGCCTGTGGTACCTGGGGACTGTGACATCCAGAGGCTGTGGTACCCAGTGTCTGTAGTAGCCTAGGGCAGTGGTGCCCAGCATGTGCCAGCACTGCTGTGCAAAGCACTATGGAGAAAAGACTAAGTAAAGGCCACCGAAGCCTGCTGCCTCTGCTCACTATCCTGCAGCCCCTTAAATGTCCTTCTCAACCCTGGTAAATGGAAATGCTGACAAAAAGCAGATAATTTATTTGATTTGTCATTTATAGCTAGCCAATTCCCCAAAGACTTAAAAGTAGAAATAGAATTGAGCTGGTAAGAAAGAAATTAAACATTGTGATGGGTAATATTGGTTGTCAACTGGGATGGATTAAAAGAAGCACTGAAAATAGGAATACACTTCTTTTGAGGGGATAGAGGTTTCCTATGTAGGTTCTTGTTCAAGCTCAGGCTGATTGAAACTCACTCTGTAGTGGACCCAGACTGGTTTTAAACTCAAAGCAATCCTTCTAGTTCTAGTGCTAAACTTAAAGATGTGTGCCACCACACCCAGCTAGAAATACATACTTCTTGGTGGCTTCTGAAGGTGTTTACAGAGATGACTGGCATGTGGATCAATAAACTGACAAGGCAAGGCCTACTATGAATGTGGGCAGTACTGTAGGCAGGGCACCCAGATGGAAGAAACAGAGGAAAGGGGGTGTCTTGGTTACTTTCCATATTGCCTATGACAGAGTCAACTTAAGGAAGGGTTTATTTTGGCTTATGGTTTTAGGTCAATGGTGGAGAAGTCATAGCAGGAGCACCAAGCAGCTGTCACATTGCACCCATAGTCAAGAAACAGAGATGAATGCTGGTGTTTAGCTCACTTCCTCCTTGTCATTAAGTTCTGGATCTCAGCCCATGTTATGGTGCTGCCCACATTCAAGGTGGGTCTTCCCACCTTAGTTAAATCTCTCTGGACACTCTCACAGGTAGACCAAGAGACGCATCTCCCAGGTGGTTCCAAATCCACTGAGGTTGACGCAGAAGATTAGCCATCAGAGCGAGAAGCTCCGTCCCTCCTGAGCAACTGTGTCTCACTGCTGTATCACCTGAGCTCTCCAGACTCTAACTTCCCCAGCCCTTACACATGGATTTGCACCAGAGACTCTCCAGAAAGCCTCTTGGCCTTAGCCTCAGACAATGGAAGCATCATTGGTCCTTTCTCTGAGGCTTCCGGCTTGGACTGAGCAGCCACTGGTTTCCCTACTCTCTAGCCTACAGATGGCCATGGTGGGACGAGCTCAATCTCTAATCATGTGAGACATCTAATCAATACCATCTTATAATTGTTGTATACACGTATTACTAATCCTAGTCCTCCAGAGAATACTAATGTATGGATATATTCCGATATTTTTTTTATATATATATATATATATATATATATATATATATATATATATATATATATATATATATATATATATATATATATATATATATATATATATATATATATATATATATATATATATATATATATATATATATATATATATATATATATATATATATATATATATATATATATATATATATATATATATATATATATATATATATATATATATATATATATATATATATATATATATATATATATATATATATATATATATATATATATATATATATATATATATATATATATATATATATATATATATATATATATATATATATATATATATATATATATATATATATATATATATATATATATATATATATATATATATATATATATATATATATATATATATATATATATATATATATATATATATATATATATATATATATATATATATATATATATATATATATATATATATATATATATATATATATATATATATATATATATATATATATATATATATATATATATATATATATATATATATATATATATATATATATATATATATATATATATATATATATATATATATATATATATATATATATATATATATATATATATATATATATATATATATATATATATATATATATATATATATATATATATATATATATATATATATATATATATATATATATATATATATATATATATATATATATATATATATATATATATATATATATATATATATATATATATATATATATATATATATATATATATATATATATATATATATATATATATATATATATATATATATATATATATATATATATATATATATATATATATATATATATATATATATATATATATATATAT
This sequence comes from Dipus sagitta, assembly GCA_036346955.1. NCBI lineage: Eukaryota > Metazoa > Chordata > Mammalia > Rodentia > Dipodidae > Dipus > Dipus sagitta. The sequence goes on from CM070783.1 coordinate 25,800,206, forward strand.
ATATATATATATATATATATATATATATATATATATATATATATATATATATATATATATATATATATATATATATATATATATATATATATATATATATATATAAGATTAGCATCAGAGCGAGAAGCTCCGTCCCTCCTGAGCAACTGTGTCTCACTGCTGTGTCACCTGAGCTCTCCAGACTCTAACTTCCCCAGCCCTTACACATGGATTTGCACCCGAGACTCTCCAGAAAGCCTCTTGGCCTTAGCCTCAGACAATGGAAGCATCATTGGTCCTTTCTCTGAGGCTCCCGGCTTGGACTGAGCAGCCACTGGTTTCCCTACTCTCTAGCCTACAGATGGCCATGGTGGGACGAGCTCAATCTCTAATCATGTGAGACATCTAATAAATGCCATCTTATAATTGTACACACGTATTACTAATCCTAGTCCTCCAGAGAATACTAATGTATGGATATATTCCGATATTTTGTATATATATATATATGTGTGTGTGTGTGTGTGTGTGTGTGTGTGTGTACACACACATATATGTATATATGTAGTTAGTAGTTACAGAATCATCACATTTGCTCAGTGACAAAGGAGGGAAGTAAGAGGCAACCTCAAGCTTTAAAGTATCCTCAGCGAGGACTTTTGGGGAGGAGCATTCACACAGCCACACAGCCCATGGGGCATGCTCGTGAGCATGAGTGTTGTTCTGAGAAGACTCCCAACTCATAACATGGGTGACCCCATGGGCAGAGCCATGGGTGTCAGTGGAGTTGGTGCCTGGGCATGAATGCACCAGAGGGAAGATGGAAGAAGAATGCTGGGTGTTAGGTGGGAGGAACAGTGTCCAGCCTGCGCAATGCACGCTCATCATTTTGTTCTGCAGAAATAAAAGCCCAGGGCTTAAGAGATGGCTTAGTGGTTAAGGTGCTTGCCTGCGAAGCCTAAGAGCCCATATTTGACTCTCTAGATCCCACGTAAACCAGATGCATGCACAAGGTCACACGTGTACACAAGGCGGCGCATGCATCTGGAGTTCAATAACAGTGGCTAGAGGCCCTGGTGTGCCCATTCACTCACTCGCTCTCTCTCTGTCTCATAAAAAGTCCACTCCAGTTGGGCCTGACACCCCCCAAAAAAAATTAACAAAAAACCCAGTGACCACATCCTGGTCTTCCTCACAAAGGGGGAGAGGTGAGATACCTGGATAAAGATTACTAAGGTGGTCAGCCGCAAGCCCAGGTGTGATGTGGAGAAACCTCTCCTAGTAGGAATGGCAGCTGTCTACATGGGCCAAGATTGTTCCTCATGAAATATGCCTCTCATCAGAGAGACTCACTGAGCCGAAGTAGTGGATTTTCCTCGCAACTCTCTGCCAGCACCTTTCAAGGTCTCTTTCCCTTCCTTTGCCTCCCGGGAGCTTGAGCCAAAGGGCACACTGAGAGAGATCCTTTGAAGCTTTGCTTTGATGTGGTCAGCCAGTATGTATGTCATTAGAAATTTACATTCAACCCCCAAACAAGCTATTTGGATTTACCCTGATGTGATTATGCATACCAGGAACATGTCCCTGTGAAGAGAGTACATTCATTTCAGTAATGGACTGACGTGACTTCTCCCTCCATAGGGCCTGCTGGCCATTCAAGCAAAATTAAGCCTGTGCCTTGCATGCAGGCCCTTCCTTTGTCTACCTAGGCTCCCAGGAAGATGTGCGCACCTGGATTTCCATGGATGTGTTTCCATTCAGAACTAGAGCTGTTCCAGAGTATCCCTGTTCTTCCAGTACCCTATCCCGTGTACAAACAATTCCTGCAGGAGGGCTCCTTCCAGTCCTTCTCCCTCCTACATGTTGCCTGGTTATTAGGACTTGTCAATTATTTGTTTACATCTCAGACAGGCACTAGAACCCTTCCCCGGACAGAGTGTCATTTGCCCAGTATACATCCGATCACTTGTGCCTGGTACTCTCCCAAGGCCCCTGAATGCTACAAGAATGGAATAATGGGACGCTTATGTCAACATTAGCAGCTAGAGTATTAGAGCCCAGGAACAAAGGACTTAAAAACCAACTGATAACGCCTACTTTATCTGCCAAGCTAGGTCATGGGAGTCCCTGTGGGAGAGGTCCCCGAGATGCAGGGGGTGAAGAATCACTCTCGGGGTAGAGGTCCCACCATGTATTTGTCATGACAGCTAGAGTCGACTGTGCAGGACTTAGTCTCCCTGTGTGTGTATGTCCTGTCCTTTCTTCCTCTTCTGCCATTCCAGAAGCTGCCTGTTTGTTTTCTGTGTAGTTATGCAAGCCTTGTATCCAACTGCTACTGCAGAAATCCAAGCAGCAGTTCTAACTTAAAAAATTCACCAATGGGCCCAGCTAGAGTGGCTTTGAGGACCATATGACCTAGTCCTTTAGAGGTTCACTGAAGAGGCCTCAAGAGCTCTTCCATGAACATATCCCAAGGAGATTTTAAATAGGTGGTATCTGAGCAGCCCAACCCTCTGCTCTTCAACAAAGTAGTTGTATTTTTGATAGAGCTATGAATTTGACTTTGATATGAAAAACTGATTCTGCTAACAAAACAAGATTGAAACCTAGTGGCTGGAAAGAGATTTGATCCTTCAAGTTATATGACCAGAGAAAGGCAGATAAAGGGCAAAATGAGTTTCTCAGCTCCCTGCCCCTATCCAGTAGGCCTCTGGTGGCAGCAAAAGCCATTTGTGAACTCATCTGTACCTCATGACTCTGGACAGAGTTTATATGAACAGGACTATAGAAGTACATTAAACCAAGCAGCTGGTGAAGACCCCCAGGATTCACTGTGTGACCAACGTAGTCAAAACGAGAAGCTTAGGATATAGGCAGAGCCAATTTGGAATGGACAAGGTATAGATTAATGTGATAGTTCACACAGATTGTCAAGTTAGCACGATCTTGAATCACTTAGGAGAAAACCTCTGGGCATGTATGTCTATGAGGAAATGTCTAGATTAAGCTAACTGAGGTGGAAAGATGCATTCCAGGTGTGAGCAGTTCTAGTCTATGTTCTATAGCATGGACTGAAGAAAAAGGAGAAAAGGAGAAAGCAAGCTGAGAACCAACACGCAACTCTCTCTGCTGCCTGATTTCAGACACAATGTGACCGGCTACCTTCTTCAAGCTCCTGCTACCATGTCTTCCTCATCGTGATAGACTTACCCTCAAACTGTAAACCAAAACAAACCTGCCCTTCCTGATGCTCTTCCTTGTCAGATATTGGTCATGACAGAAAATTGGTTCCTAGAAATGAGGCTGTTATTGTGATAAACTTGACAATTGGTTGTCAGGCCTTTGATCAGCATGGAAGATACACAGGGACTGATGCAGGCTCAGTGTATTTTGTACTATGAGATGGCCGTGAGCCTATGAGAATTAAGGATGTGAGGTTATGGCTTAAAAGTGACATGTATAGGGGCTGGGCTGGAGAGATTGCTCAGTGGTAGGAAGAAAAGTCTCAAAGCCCATTCTGTACCTTATACCCATGACACCCTCACAGAATAGACCTCTGGTACTTCACGTCACTCAGAACAGAGTCCTAAACCAGGCATGAGGATGTCATATTTTCCCCCTGTGCCCTGAGAAATGGCCACTGGGTTTAAAAACATGGGGGCCGCTGGAAGGCTTCAGAGGGCAAATTCAGTGGAGTTGTGAAAGCAAGTTAGCCTGATGGGAGGGGGTTCAGGTACGAGTGAATAGAAGGAAGTGTGTTTGGATGAAGTGAAGTTAAGAAAAGTTTTTTTTTTTTTTTGACTACTACAAGTAGCAGAGATAATAATGTTGTAGGCAATTTGGAATAACTCAGGAAAACAGAGAATGAGATATTCATGACAGATAAAGAGGGGAACATTTTTGGAAGTCAACTCAGAAAGCAAGGAAGGAGTTCAGGAGCACAGGGTACATTCATAGGAGCAGGTCCAAGATGCTAGATGCAAGGTCAGAATTTGAGGTAGTTTCTTTCCAGTTTGTGTGTGTGTGTTCTCTGTGAAACAGGTGGGAGAGAAATTTAGCCAAGTAAGGAAAGAAGACTGGTTTTCTTCAGTATGTAGAAAAGTGGGGAAGTGGCTTGTCCAGCAAAGGTAATCTGACTGCACAGATGTTATGAGCCATGAAGGTTTGGAGGTCATGGGTGTCAGATAGATCATGTCCACATGGCTTGTGTTTTTCTTCCATCATTGTCCCTTGCTTAGTAAGACCAAGGCCACTGCACCTGCAAGGCTCAGCTTGTAGTCAGTCCCCTCTGCCAGGCATTTTAGGATCCAAATTATAAAAGTTAATGATGCAACATAGCACCTGCCTCAACTTTAAAGTCCCCACTGCCTGTCCTCCAGGGTAAGCCTTTCCAAGCAACACACACGGAACTAAGAAACTACTTTTGAAATCTTCGGACAAAGCACTTTCTGCAGAGGTGTCATTCCGAAGTATTATATTCCAACATCTTTCTAAAGGAATGACTATGTAAGGACTCTTTGGCCAGGATGTTTGATTTGTAAGTCAGCTATAAGCCAGTGTCTCGTGTCTCACCAGGGATCCAAACCTCCCCCTTCCAGCCCTGCTGGTGTGCTCCTGTCATGCAGGCCTGCTGGCCTGCTGCCCCTGCGACTCCAGGCAAGTCTCCCTAAGAGCTGCATCAGCTCCTCTTTGGGTAATTGACCATGAGTCATTTAGGAGACATCTGCCTCTGGTCTGAAAGGTCTCTGTGGGTTTCTGAGTCACACAGCGCAAAGACCCAGGAATAGAACTTCTCCTGCTAGGCTCCTACCAGCCAGCAATGGGTCGTGACCAGGTAGATGATGAGATACTGGAGACCTAGGAAACGAGTGATACCTCCTTTCTGAGTGTTTTTGTTTTTGTTTTTTTTAGAGAGCATTTCTAAGAACAGTTATCAGCAATTAGAAGAGGAAACAGCCGCAAGATCTGGGGAAAGAGCCTCAGCTATTGCAGCAAGCAGGTGCGTGCAGTCGGGAGCTGGGAGGCTGCAGTCACCAGACACTCCTAACCATCAGTTTTCCAGTGCAAGTGACAGAAAGACATTGCCAACTTTCCGAATTACTCAACACAGTAACAAAGTATGAACTATGTCACAGTGAAAGGCACAACTGCCCTGAAGGCTCTTCTATTGTAGCTGTCTATCCCAAGGTTCCTTTTACCTCTCCCTTCTACTGTCCCCCCAAACCTTACTTTGATGGATCCGTTTATAAGGACCCACTGAAATGGTCTTCAGTTGTTTTTGTTTCTTTTTCTAAATAGAAAAGGCAACAAACACTACCAAGAAGGTATCGTGAGTATACATCCTCTCTGGTGCATTACAAAGCCAATCATTATAAATTATATTTGTAACAGAATTTAATTTTGTGAAACCTGGCCTCTGCTTATGGAGTGGGCAATGACCATTGAAGAGAAGCTTTTCCAGGCGAAGTCTACCACCATGTGGAATAGGGTGGTATTGCAGGTGCTGCCCCAAAAATCCCACATGGATTTGGAAACCTTCCCTGTAACAAAGGGGGAATACCAGCAAACCCACTAAGGAGGGACCCCCGCAGAAGGTGGGCAGGGAGGAGGGAATAGATGGTACCAACACATGATGTATCCATACAAAATATGTTCTTAATAATAATAATAATAATAAAGGATAAATTCTATGCTAAAAAATAAAGGGACTCCCCTCTACCATCATCATCAAAGCCCAGAGATCAAAACAGCAGATTGCTCTCGAAATGACTATGAGCAACCCATCATCTTGCGGCAGCTAGAGACAGCTGTAATTTACGAGGGTGAGAGCTCTGAGTAGGGTTAGAACCCCCACCTTGTAGTAGCTCCCAAATCTTGAGTTTGTCCACCTTGGCAAAGAATTGAAAACTGGAAACTCAAGAGATGAGCAACTTAGGAGACTTATTTTAGGGAATGTTGATATAAAAGGAAAAGCCAAAAGAGGTTCCTCTGCTGAGAAGGGGGGGAAGAAATTGGGAAACCTCTGGAGAAAGAGTAAGATCGTACACACGGTTCAGGTGCGCTTATATGAATCAGGTATCCAACCAGAATGAGCCCCATCACCAGGCTCAGGTGCGTAAGGAGGAACCTGATTGCTTAGTGAGCTCAGGAGGAACACAGAATCAGGAAGGACCAATTGAGGAAGAAACAGGAAACTGTTGCTGTTGCTGAGGGAAGATTAGGAAGTGGCTACCTTGGATGTGACTGAATCAGACGTGAAGGTCAGGAAAGGTGGCCTCCATGTTTCTGTGGGCCAGTCCTTAGCTAACTGCCTACTAGATGAAACTGTCTTGCTCCTGTCCTGTATCGCAATCAGCAGTGGTTTAAGTTTAACAAGCCCATTCCCTTGCTCTAGACAGATCTTCTTAAAGGATCAGCAAACAGCAAACATGAGGAAGTTAAGGCTCCCCTAGGGTATTATTTTCTTTTCTCTTATTATTTTATTTAACTAAATTATGGAGGTCAAAGGGACTGGCTAGCCAGAGTTGCTGTCATCTCTTGTACTAGAGTCTTCCTTTTCCTGACTAATAGACTCAGAGCCACATGGGGTAGGCAGTGAGAAGAGGCCCTTGTGCTGCATTACCATCAGTTCCTATCGCAATATCCAGGGAGGCTGTGTGCAGGTAAGGGCCTCCCTGGGTGTTTGAGGACCAGGCCAACACAATGGCAGTGCAGGACAGAGCCCCAGAGGTCCCAAGTGATAAAGGGGAAGTATGTGTTCAGCAAAGAGCCCCAGGTGAACTTGGGAACAATGTGAGGTCAGGTACAGGTCTTTTGAACATACCTGCCCACCCAGTTTGTCCACTTCAAGACAAGAGACTGAGGTGATGGCCCCAAGACCACCCTGGTGATGCTGGATAAAGGGAGGATTCTGTTTCTCATCTCTCAAAGCACTGCTAATGAAACATCTATTATCCCTAGATTTGTGCCACTGAGATCTGTCTAAGGCTTAAACGGTGGAAGAAAAGAGAGAAGGGAAGATAGAAATTTAGTGGATGCAGGAACATTGTGAATAGATGGTGGAAGATCCTTAAGTGACAGCTTATTCACATGGCTACAAACAGTCACCCCAGTAGTGCAGCTCTCCTTACCAACCAGCAAGGCAAAACTGAGGACACCTTCTCTACCATGTTCTCTGCCAGGGTTGGGAACTACGGATCTGTTTTTTTCATTTCCACCATTACTTCTTTAAATATCAAACCCACACAACAAAAATGAAAACAGAATGATGAACTCCAGCATATATTTCCCTTAAATTCACTCCAGAATAAGATTCAAGTTCAGCCTTCTGTTTTTCTTCCTTGCAAAAATAAACAAATTAGGCTGGGGAAAATGCATACCTAGAAAAATTAATAAAGGCACACACATGCACGTGCGTACACACACACACACACACACACACACACACACACACACATGTTCTCATGTCCCTATGTTTCTTGAAGCTTTCCAGTTTGGCCTTTCTGAGCTAATAATATACTGGTAAATGACTGTCAATTCAGAGAAATCTCTTCCTTTGTATTGTTGTGGCAACAGGCCCTCATTGTATGGGCCACATAATGGGGTTTCATCAGTCAGTATCCACAGATCCACATTTAGTCTGTTTTCAGTATTTTTGCCACGACAAATACCAGTAATAAATAACTTGCAGCATATGTCGCTTTAAATCTGTGAATAGTGAAAACATATTTTCAGAGAAAACCACTAGAAGTAGGTTTCTGGTCATAGGGTATACACGTGCTGCTCTGTGTGCTGTCTCTAGATGTCACCCCCACTGGTACATCTCATTCCACAATGCCAACAATGTGTGCATTAGAGTTCATGTCCCTGCAGCCTTGCCACCATACCCTGCAAGGTTTACATGCCAGATGACTAGATGAGAAATGTCATCCCCGTGTCCTTGTAACTTATGCTCATTTACAGTGAAGTATACATTCTTGATTAGTTTAAGACTCACTGAGGTATTGCTTTCTGTGACTTGTCCATTACTTTGTTCATTTTTTTTTCCAATCAGGTTCCTGATCTTTTACATCCCTCAATTTTTAAAGCTTTTTAGGCTAATTAGCTTAATATCTACAAATGGTGAATATTTTATCCCAATTGATCATTTGTGTTCTGCCATTAAAATGTTTCCTGAAGTGTTTTGTAGTTCTATTTGTCAACCTCTGACTGCATGTTGTTGTAGACAGCTTCATGTTGCTGAGATGAACACCCAAATCAGGCACAGTTCAGGGGAGGGAGGGATTTATTTCCAGTTTGCAGATCCAGTAGGGAAGTCCCGTCAATGGGGAAAAAAAGCTGCTTCCATACATCCAAGCAGAGAGAACCAAACATCCCATACAAACCAAAAGCAGTGAGCACAAAGGACAGCAAGCAGAACGCCCGGCAGAGCTCAGACTTCTCTGCGTTCCTGCGAGCTGGAATTCAGATCTGCCCCCGTGACACCTCCTCCAGCCACGTGGCTGGAGACCCAACTTACAAGCTTTAGTAAAACACCTGAGCCAACAGCATTCCACGAGAGCCCTTGCACAATCCTGACATGTCCAAAACATCTTTGGGTCTCTATTACAAACCATGGTCCCTCTTACAATGGCTTCGTTGATCTATCAGGGACGCTGCCCTGTTCCATTTGCCACATCTCAGCACTGGCTCCTGGAACTGGGTGCGCTTTACGACCCCCTTCCCTGCATATCTCACCCCCCAAGATCAATACCAGGTATGTCGAGACACAGCCATATTGTTAACCCAGGGAGGAAATAAATCGTGACCTTGAAGAGTAGGTTTCTTCCTTTCAGCCACCTTCTTTTAAAAGTTTGTATTTCTACCATTCAGTCTTTCCTAGGTGGAATTACCTCAGGAATCTTTCTATTGTTTCAATGTAAAGTAGTTAACAACGGTGGTAATCCGTTTAACAATGGCAGCTTCAGTAACCTGAAACTTGTCTCTGTGGCAGTAATTTTAAACTTGCTTGAATCTTTTCAAATTTAAATCTTATAATCTTTTAGTTCTATACTTTCCACCAAGCACACCAGTCCCAGCAATGAGAAGGTAACTACAACACGTCGTGTTTGTCAATCTCTGATTGCATGTGAACTAGCTAGTACAGCCCATGTTTGTCAATCTCTGATTGCCTGTGAACTAGCCAGTACAGCACTTCACAGCAGCGAAGATGCCGGGCATTCTTCCATTTTCCTGCAGTGTTTTCCCACAATTAAAGCTACATTAGGCCCAGGTGTGTAATGTATATGCATAAATGATATAAAAAATATAGACACATATACAATGTTAAGCACGTGCTTACTGATTTCCATTTTATTGTATTTTTAATTTTTTTTAATTTATTTGACATAAGAAAGAAAGTGAAAGAGAAAAAAAATTCCAGCCACAAGTGCCACTTTATGCATCTGGCTTTACATAGATACTGGGGAATTGAACGTGGGCTGTCAGGCTTTCTAAGTAAACACCTTAACTGCTGAGTCATCTCTCCGTCCCTTATTGTATTTTTATAAGGAATAGCTACTGGATATTTTTGAGATCTGTTATAGCTTAGGTCTTAAATATCTCCCAAAAATCTGTACACTAAACATTTAGTTACTACCCTGTAGTGTGATTGGGAGGAGGTAGAACCGTTGAAAGGCGGGGCCTGGTGGGAGGAAGTAAGGTCTCTGGAGATATGCCCTTGACAGCAGTATTAGAACCAGAGCTACCCCTCTCCTTCCTAGCCATCATGAGGTGAGCAGCTTTGTCCCACCATGTGCCCTGACCATCTTGATCTGCCCCAAACACAGGCACCCCCAAAGCAACAACCAATTGAACATGCACTGGAGCCTCTGAAATCGTAAGCCAAATCAACTTTCCAACAACCTATCAGGTATTTATTTCAGATATTTTGGAGTTTTTGTTATCTAATTTTTTGTTTGTTTGTTTTTCGAGGTAAGGTCTCACTCTGGCTCAGGCTGACCTGGAATTCACTATGTAGTCTCAGGGTGGGCTCGAACTCATGGTGATCCTCCTACCTCTGCCTCCCTGGGATTAAAGGCGTGTGCCACCATGCCCAGCTTTCTAATTTTTGTTTAAATACTTTGGATTGATTTTTAAATTAACATTCAAAGAATTGGGTTTTATTATGGCATTTATATACATATGGGCCATTATACTTCATCATAATTTTTGTCCCTCACTGTCTGCTCCATGACTCCTGAGCCTGCCTGGCTCATTCCTAGTCCTAGACATTCACTGCCCTTCTGATTTCATGTGACATATATTCCATGATCTTCCCTTCTTGCTCCCTTAAAGTTTCTTGTCCCACCTCACTTTCTAGTTTCATGACCTATATACATAAACACACACGTACATACACATATGTAATTTTAAGTCTAGGTTCCACATACAAGAGCAAACATGCAATATTTGCTTATCCATTTATCTGTTGATTGATATCTAAGCTGGATCCATCTCCTGCTTACTGTGACTGGTTAGAGTTTATAGTGTGATATCCTCAGCATTGATCTTTCTGCTAAGGCTTACCTTGCCTATTCAGGGTCTTTTGTGTATCCATATTATTTATTTAGTTAAGAGAGTGAAGGAAGAGAGAAGGTGGAGAAGGAGAGAATGAGCACATGAGCACACCAGGGACTCATGCAGTATACACAAATTCTGGCTGTATGTACAGGTTTGTGTATCTGGCTTTATGTGGGTACTAGAGAATGAAACTGGGGCCATCAGACTTTGCAAGCAAGCAAGTGCCTTTAACCACTAAGGGTCTTCTAAGCATAGGATCTTGTCATCTAGAAACAGACAATTTCACTTCTTTTCTCATTTGTGTGCCTTTTATTTCATTCTTGTCTTACTGTTCTAGCTAAGAGGCTGAGCATTAAATTGAAAAAGAGCCTTCTTGCCTCACTCCAGATTTTAGAGCAACTGCCTTCAGTTTTGTGGGGTTTTTTCCCCATTTAGTAGAATGTTGGTTATAAGTTTGTCGTGTGTAACTTTTACTGTATTGAGATATGCACCTTTTATTTCCAGTTTCTTCGGGGCTTTTGTCATGAACAGATGATGAACTTCACCTTGGGCTATTTATTCATCAGCTGAGGTGATTATGTGTAATCTATTTTCTTCTCTGTCTTTAAGTCTATTTATGTGCTAAATCATATCTATTGATTTGTGTGTATGGAAGCATTCTAGAGCTTCCCTGAAATGATACCAGCTTGATCATGGTGTGTGGTCTTCTTAATTCTTCTTAATATGATCTTAACTTCAGTTTGAAAGAATTTTATTGAGAACTTTCGCATCTGTGTTCATCAGGTAAATTGATCTGTTGTGTGTGTGTGTGTGTCTTTATCCAGTCATGGTATCAGGGAAATGCTGCTTCATAGAATGAGTTTGATAGTGCTCCCTCCTCTTCTACTTCATGAAACAGTTGAAGAGCATTGGTGTTAACTTTTTTTTAACGATTTGGTAGAATTCGGTGGTGAATCTATTTGTGGGCTTTTCTATTAGAAGACTTACAGTTAATTGCATCAATCTTGTTAATCCCTAATTTTATTATTTTTATTATTTTTATGAGAGAGAGAGAGAATATTGGTACAATAGGGCCTCCAGCCACTGTAGTTGAACTCCAGTACATGCAGACATGTGTGCCATCTTGTGCACATATGCAAACTTGTGTGCTTGAATCACTTTGTGTGTCTGGCTTATGTGGGACCTGGCAAGTCAAATATCCAAAGCAAGTGCCTTAGCTGCTAAGCCATCTCTTCAGCCCCTTGCTTGATGTTATTTGCTGCTCTTTTACTCTCTACTTCATTAGTTTCTGTCCCGATCTTTGTTATTTCTTGCCATCTATTGTTTTTAGATTTGAATTGTTCTTATCTTTCCAAGGCCTTAAGTTGTACTATAAAGTTATTTGATGTCTTTCTAGAACTTAATGTCAGCATTTATACCTGTAAACTTTCCTCTTAGAACTGCCTACCTTAACTGTATCTCAATGGTTCTAGCAAGTTGTATTTTCATTTTCATGTGATTTGATTCCAGGAATGTTCTAATTTGCTCCCTTATTTCTTCAATGACCTATTGGCCATTCAAGAGTATATTATTCAGGTTCTGTGTATTTTTGTAGTTTTGCTTGGAACTGATTTTGACTTCTATTCCATGATTATCTGATAAGATACAAAAAATTATTTCAACTCTTTTGTATATGCTAAGACTTTAATCTGGTCTATTTTAGAAAAAATTACATAGGCTACCGAGAAAAATGTCTATTTTAAATCAGTTAAATAGAATATTCTGTATGTCCCTGTTAAATCCATTGAATCTATGACATAGTTTAACTCTGAGATTTCTTTGTTCATTTTTTGTTTGGTTGGCATATCTGAAGATGAAAGTGGAATAGTGAGATCAACTGTTGCTCAGGACCTCTCTCTCTTTTTCCTTTCTTTTCTTCCTTCCTTCCTTCCTTTCTTTCTTTCTTTCTTTCTTTCTTTCTTTCTTTCTTTCTTTCTTTCTTTCTTTCTTTCCTGCTTTCTTCTAATTTGGTATTTTTGAGGCAGGATCTCTTTCCAGCCCAGGCTGACCTAGCACTCACTCTGTAGTCCCAGGCTAGCTTTGAACTCATAGTGATCCTCCTACCTCTGCCTCTCAAGTGCTAGGATTGAAGGCATGCACCACCACGCCTGGCCTATCTGACTTCTTATGTCCATTAGTGTTTGTTTTATGAAATTGGGAACTTCAACATTTCATGCTATATATTTATAATTGTTATATCTATTTGATAAACTTTCCTTTTACTAATACATGGTGGCAGTCTGTATCTTTCCTGACTAATTTTTGTTTAAAATCTATTTAGATATTATCTATGTGTGTTCAAATGTAAAGCTGAGTATGGGTATAGGCAATAAAACTAGAAAGGATGCTATAAGAGATGGTTGAGCAAAGGAGAGGGCAGTGGGGTACAGGCAACATGAAAACAGAAATGAGGCTGTGGAAGTTGATACACCAACTTGCTTTTGGTTTTCATTCATTGGATAGCTTGTTCTCCATCCTTTGACTCTCAGTGTGGGCACCTTTACCAGTGATGTGTGCTTCTTCGAGACAATAGATAGTTGGATTGAGGGTGATTTATTTTGTTGTGTTTGTTTGTTTGTTTGTTTTGAGGCAGGGTCTCACTCTAGCCAAGGCCAGCCTTGAACTTATGGCAATATTCCTACCTCAGCCTCTTGAGTTCTGGGATTACCCAGCTGGATCTGGTTTTTAATCCAGTCACAGTCAGTCTGCATCTCTTTATTGGTGAATTGATGCCACTTAAATTTAAGGCAACTGTTGAGAGATGTTTACTAATTTTTGCAATATTGTTGCTGCTTCTCTATTTAGGTTATTATTATTGGTTGTTCCCTTTCTCCCTTATTAGTGTCCAGGTCCTGCTGGTTTGTTGTGTTAGACATGATGGCTTCCTTCCTGGCTCTGTTTTGTTCAACCATTGCTCTCATGAAATTAATTCTTGCCCATACTTTCCTGATTGAGACTTTCTTCTTCCTCCGTTCGTAGTATTCCTTCAAGAATCTTCTACAGTGCTGGTTTGGTGCTCATGAATTGCCATAGTTTGTGTTTGCTCTCAAATGCCCTTATTTTTCTGTTAATTTTTATTTATTTACCTATTCATTTATTTTAAAATATTTTAATTAACATACAAAATATTGGGTTTCATTGTGGCATGTTTAAACAAAATTTAGGTGTTTTTTTTTTTTTTTCTTCCTCATCATCAGTCCAGGGAGCTGCTCAGCTGACTTACTTCTTATCACTGAGTGGTATTTTGTACTTTTTGGATATCCTTTGGCTCCTTTGTGGGATTTTGAAACTCTCCCTCTCTTTGGAAGACTCTACTTTTTCTTATCCTGACTCTTCTTTGCTGGCTCACACAGAGGCAGCTTCCGGCTGCCATCTTATCCCCAAGCCCCCTTGGGTTCTTTGCATGTTCCAGATATTGCAAGCCCCCTCACATAGACAGCTGGTTTTTTATTCCATTGTTTAGGCCATCTTTTTATCCTGCTGATTGTTTCATTTACTTTTAATTTTATGCGGTCCCTTTTATCAATTTTGCAATTATTTTATGAGCTATCAATGCTTTTTAAGAAACCTCTTGTATTTGCCTATATCTTAAAACCTTTGTTTTCCTCTAGTAGTTTCAGAGTCCCAGATGTTATATTAAAGTCTTGATACATTTTGAATTGATTTGTGCAGGGTTGAATATATATATATATATATATATATATATATATATATATATATATATACACATACGTATATATATGATTTCATTCATCCATCTTTATGTGGATATTCAGTTTCCCCATTATGGTGTAAGAGGATATCTTTCTTCAATGCATGGTTTTGACATGTTTGTGAAAAATTAGGTGACTGCAAATGTTTGAATTTGCTTCTGTGTCCTCTATTCTATTCCATTGGTCTATGTGTCTGATTTTGAGCCCATACCATGCTATTTTTATTATTATGGCTCTGTTGTATATATGTCATACAGTTCTGTAAATTTATAAATATTTTATTCCTCTTGATGTAATTGTAAATGGACTAGCTGTTTAAATTCCATTTTCAGATTATTCATTTCCAGAGTATGCAAAAACAATCATTTTATATTATGTTTTCTCTTGTACTTAAAACAAATTGCCACAACTGCAGTGTTCAAAGCAGTATAAATCCTTTCACTGACTTTTAAAAAATATTTTATTTTTCTTTATTTGAGAGAGAGAGAAATAGGCAGGGGGAGAGAGAGAGAGAGAGAATGGGTGTGCCAGGGCCTCCAGCCACTACAAATGAACCCCAGATGTGTGCGCCCCCTTATGCATCTGGCTTACATGAATCCTGGGGAATCGAACCTGGGTCCTTTGGCTTTGCAGGCAAGTGCTTTAACCACTAAGCCATTTCTCCAACACCCCACCCCCAATAACTGACTTTTAAAGACCACATTTTTATCCTTTAAGCCGTTTCCAGAAAGTTTTTTTTTTTTTAATTTAGTGGTAAATAGTTTTGTTTTTTTTTTTTAATGAAAGCTATGTAAAATGTTTAGATACAGCATTTCCTACCCTAGGGAGTAGTTAAGAGATGATTTTTACTTTTAGAAGACTTGGAAAACCAAACTACACCACCATGCTCCTTTCCTCTGCCTATCCTCCTCTAACCCCAGAACTCTTTATACAATCATTACAGATAAGAGCACAAGCTCTCCTTACAATAGGAATTGTGATGGTTTGAATGTAAGATGGCTGCCATAGACTCATGTGTTTGAGTGCTTGATCCTTAGTTGGTGCAGCTGTTTGGGAAGTTTGTGGAGCCTTTAGGAGGTGGAACTTTACTGAAGGAGGTGTGTCACTGGGGGAAGGTCTTGAGGTGTTACAATCCAATCCTAATTGGTGCTCTTTAGCTTTCTACTTCCTCCTAGATGATGTGGAGTTGTGACACTGGCTATCTGCTCATGCCATGCTTACTCCCCTGTGTTAAATGTGCCCTGGAGACCATAAGCCTGAACTAAACATCTCCTTTCATGAGTTGCTTCTGATTGGATGTCTTGACCCAGCATCAAGAAAGAAAGAGCTGCAGGAATCGAAAGAGAACTATTCCGTGTAAAATATCATGCATCACGACTGAAGCCGGAAGAATTAAACTCTAGCTCTATTTTCCCCTGACAACCATTCAGTTGCATGTCCCTGAGAGATACTTATCCCCCTAAGAATTGCTATCATTTGTTACCACATATATAAGGGAACCTGCTAGCCTCCTTATATATGATTCATACATAAAGCTGGGGTGGTTATCTTACTTCAGGAGATCTTATAAGCCTCTTATGAAATATTAAGGTACATTAAAGTAGAACATGACATTAACTATGAATAATTTTTAGATAAGCTAGAAACACGTGAACACCATGTCAAATTTTAGTAAGAGTGCTGAGCACCTGGAGGAAAAATCATTCTAGGCTTTGGCAACAGAATAAAAGCTGGGAAGATCACCACCTTTGCAGTTGGCTTGAACACTATTTGGGAATGTTCTTAAGTACCATGACGATTTTATTTTGAGGGGGGCACGCACACGTGTGTGTGGTTTGAATTGCGAAACTCTAAACTAGAAGTGCAATTATTTCCTCAGGCAACAGAGAGTGTTGTACTAGGCTGTTGTGGGGACCAAACAGAGAACTAAGGCAGCTGTATTTGGCAACTTTAAAAAGATTTTTATTGCTAACTCTCTTCCCATCTTTATACTCTTGGAAGGTAGGAAATGGGAATTGGAGAAGCTGCAGCCTCTTCTCTGGGTCCTGGCTTGCTAATCCTTTCCTAAGCTACAAGATCGTTTTTTATGAGACACTGAAAAGTGCTTGAAAATGCTCAGAACAGAGTGAGGCTTGGAGATTTTATCTATATGCAAAATGGCAGCAAGAAGCTTCTGGCTCTGTCCTCTCTGCATACCTCTGGGCCACCAGAAGAAATCCTGTCTCTACTCCAAAGCCCTGTTACTTAACATACAAATATTAGTGTCTTAGGTGCACTTCCTATGAGGAACATATCAAGCTTTCAAAGCATCATTTTCTATGCTGGGGAGATGGCTCGGAGTTTAAAGACACTTGCTTGCAAAGTGTCCTTTTCTGTTATCATCATAGGCAGTTTACAAATGGGAATGCATCCTATGACATACATCAGACATCACGCATTGACGTACAACACACAGCATGCTATAACAATCAACTTTTTTTAATTTGTAGGATCTGCACCTGTCAATCCAACCAACTATTGATTGAAATATATAAAAAGAAAAGTCAAGCTGAGCTGGGTGTGGTGGTGAATATTTGTTATCCCAGCACTCAATGTAGTGCGTAGGGTACAGAGCAAGACTTTATCTTGAGGTTTGTTTGTTTTTTTAAAAAAAGTTGTCACTGACATGTATTGCAGTCAGAGGTCTAAGATGGTTGTATCTGTACTCAACACATATAGTCTTTTTTTTTTTCTTATCATTATTCCCTTAGTAGTGAAGTCTATGAATTGTTTACATAGCATTTACATTGTACCAGGCATTATTGGTAAGTTAGAGATAAAATAAAGTATATGAGAGGATTGTGTAGGGCCTAAGCAAATAACATGCCATTTATTTAAGGGACTTATGCATCCTTTGGATTTTGGCACCCCTGGTGTTTGTGTGGGAGGGGTCACAGATTCCAAGGGATGACTTACTTAATATACATTGAACAGATACCACTATTTACCCACACAGTATCAATTCCCTTACTTCCTTGCCAATAGAATCCTATTGGTTAAGTATTTGCCCTTTCAGAGGAAGAAGATCCCATGTCCAAGGGCAGTCAAATTACTATAGGCTAATTCTGCTTAACTGTTATGCCTTTGCCAGTAGTTGGCTTCACAGCAGATAGATTTGGCCAACAAGAAGTAACAGGAGGTATGGTTGGAACATTCTTGATGCTCCTATCCAGAATGTTACTCCCAAGCATAAAAAGATGTAACAGGAAATATAGTGGAGCATTTCTGATGCTCTTATCAAGAATGCCTCTCCCAAGCTTAAGAAGAAGGGAGCAGTGCCCTTCTGTCACATTTAGATGCATGCCTGGAACTGCCCAAAAACCATATTCCTGCCCAAGGACGACCCAGCACAGTAAAGGGAGAGGAGCCAAGAGCATCGCAGGCAGGTGGTGCCTGGTCTTGCCTGACTCTGCCTGGCTCCTATCTCTCTCTCATTCCAGACTTGGCCCCACCTGACCCTGACTGGCTCCTGTCTCATCCTAGACCTCCAATGATGTGGAATGATAATTTTCCCCCTTGTTTGAGCTTGATTAAGTTATAATTTTGTGTTGTTGCCGTTAAAAATACCTAGAATGATAATGTGACTCATATCAACTTCTATTTTAATGTCTCAATGGTAATCTTTACCCATGATGTAAGTCTACTTTGACATCTTACAAAACCTTGAGAGTACAAATGCAGAACCTCTTGCCACTGCAAGCAAACTCCAGATACATGCACCATATTTGGTTCCATGTGAAGACTTGAGAATTGAAACCAAGCTGGCAGGCTTTGCAAGCAAGTACCTTTAAATGAAGAGCTATCTCCACAGCCCCCATATCTATCGAAGCAACGCATGGTCTAACCTACTTAGCAGCAAATAACTTGTTGTGATGCCCACAGCCCCTATTCTCTTTCTTTAAGGAACTTTTGCCATTTTGAGGGAGGCAAAAATAACTACTGAAAAGTTAATAGCCATGGATTTGGCTCCAAGGACAACAGATGCCATGTGTGCTAGGGACACCTTAGTGATGTCAGGCCACAGAGGCTGTGATGAACTGGGGCTGCCGGAGAAGAGAGAGAGGCAGTGTCAACATCAGGCTTGAAAGGTGGTCCTGGCCTTGTGTTCTGATTTCTATGGGAAACAGACCACCCTGGCATTTGTCTTCTCATAACTCTGGGGGATGCCAGTTTACTCCTGTGTAATGGTGGGACTTCCTGATTCCTCTCAGGCATTCACTGCAGTGAGGACCACTTACCCAAGTACCATGTCTGCTGTGGTACAGGATCACAGACTACAAGTGAGAGGGTATGTGAATAAATAAAAAAGTAAAGTTTGTATCCTTGACCCTCCAATCCACACTCTACACTGAATCTTCCCTGTTTGACCTTACTGCCTGAATGCTTGCATCAGATAAATGAGAAAGACGCGCCAAGATGCTGTCATCTGCCTCCCTTGATTCTAGAAAAGGTCCTTGGCAGCCAGCCTCATTCTCTCCTGTGTCCCCTGGTTTCGATAAGTATCTTCAAAGGCCTATGTGTTGAAAATGTGCTCAGTATCCTATGGCACTATTAGGAGATAGTGGAACTCTTAAAAGAAGTAAGGAAGTGGGGTCATTGGGTATGCCCTTGAAAGAGATATTGGTACCCTGGCCTCTTCCTGTCCCCCTTTGTTTCACCTGTCATGCACTCCCACCAGAATGTACTGCACTGCCGCCAGCCCAAAACAACTGGGCCAAGTGACCACAGAATGAAACCTCTGAATCTATGAGCCAAAATAAGCTTTCTTCCTTTTATGTTGACCATCTCCTTGTCCCTTTGGTAGAAACTTGGCAAACGCATATCCTGCTCTGAGCTCTAATTGTCCAGAATCAAAGTTACCTGAAACAAAAAGATACATTGAGATCCAGTGAGCAAAGCTTCCAACCAAGATAGTCACAACCTTTATCCTCCTCTTCCACCCAAAGTCCCATCTCTCATGTCAATTCCAAGCATGTCCTCTCTGCTTCAGGAAGTACAGCGGGAGCTGAGAAGCCACCTGCTTTCTCTCCTCAAGAACTATGGCTGTCTCTACTTTCTCTCTCCAAAGCCACCTGGGAGGTGGCAGGAAATGTCAATCCCCAGTACTAATAATGCTAGCCCAGTCTTACGGACTTCCAGCAGCTCAAGGATATCCTTAAGGCTTATTCACCACTTCTGTTTCCCTTTAGTGAGGAATTGGCCAAAGAAAGGAGCTAGAGGCTTCCTGTGGAGCCTCTCAAGCTGTGTTAAACACGGGACTTTTCAGGCAGAGGAAGCAAAAGGCCATTAGATGTTTGGCTAGTGAGCTGCAGAATAAAGCAGTGCGGATCTTGGGGGAGGTGAAAGATGGTATCATGAAGCCAGGCCCTCACCTGTAGCAGTGCTTGGTCAAGTCTCCCACCCAGAAAGCTTCTCCTTAAACAAAGACACCTGAGGACACTAGTGTCAGATCTGGGGTGGTGTGTGCAGATTAGCTCATCGTGTCCTAGGCTTCTTGACAGAAATGTGAAAGAGAACCAGTCTTGTTTTCACCCTTGAGAAAAGCTTACAGGTTGCTCCCCAGTCCCACACATCCTCAGCGAACTTCTACTGTGGGTTTCCCGCCCCCATCCCCAACCATCTTGTGTCATTTACGACACTTAAGAGAAGTCAATTCTTGTTTGGGTTGGTGTTCTCTCCCTTTGCAGCATCTTCTTCCCTCCAGCCTGCTTTAGGATGCACTTGAGTATGCTTTTGCTGCTAAGGCAGCCATGAGAAGCAGCACTCATCTTTAAAATGGCAAGAAATTTGGGGGTTTCCCTGATTTTGAGGTGGAGCCTTTTTTATTTTGGTCCATTTGAGTTACTGGCTCCTCGGGACTCTCAGCCCTCACTGCTATATTTCCACCAGAGTGCAGCTCAGGGTTAGCTTCTGTACCCCTTGCAGCCAGTGTATGTAGAGTGACACCCTAAGTCAGGCACTGGTAAAGTGCACAGGGCTCAGGTGCAGCCACTGATCAGGACAGAACCTTATTCCACAGGGCCCTTAGCCTTTTGCACTCCCTCTAGAAAAGAGGTGTTACTGTCTTAGTTTATCTGGTGTAGTGCTGTCTTTGTCCTGTTTCCTGGACTACATTGCACACAGCAACTATTTATTAATCTGAAAGACCCAATCACAACCCATCCTTAGTGAGGGCAATACTTGTACAGAAATATATTTCTTTGGAGGGTGATTTCTGACTGTACTTTGAACAGGGCATAGATACCTCACAGCTCCTAACCCGTCAGCTTTTAGTGACAGATGAATCAGGTCTTAATGCAGACAGAGCATGAATCTTCAAATGCAGTGCTCCAGGCGTACTTCCCACTCTGGGTTTCCATGTCGGTAATAGGGTTTCCTGAGGCTAGCTCACACGCATGTCTAATGAAGACTGAGGATGAATGGCACATCCTCATTTTTCCAATTAACTAGGACATCTTTCTCAGGTTCTCATCCTGGAAGCAGATGCCTTTGGGCATAGCTTAGATCTGTTCAAGTGCTCTGTCAAATTCCCTTTACTTGTTGAGTTCTGACTGCTAACCTGGTAGATGACCATACTGCATGCCATAGATGCCCAGTGGGAAACGGTCCTGAGCCAAAATGCGTTTCCCAAGGCATATCAACTGACATGTGTCTGAGGTGGGAGACTGACAGAGAGATACTGCGTTGCTCAGCAGTCAGCTGGACATGTTGAAGTTTTCAAAGGGAGCTCATGCTGGTGCTTGAAACCAAAATCCTAGGTACTGCAAACTTTAGAATTCCATGAATCCAGTAGAGACCTACATCCCTTCCTCTCCAATTTAGTCTCAAAACAAAATCCTCCAAGCCCAGGCAAGAGGAATTGGTACTGGAGAGCAGGGAATGGGGAGGTCCACTGGTGGGAGGCAAGGGAGTCAACAGGACTGCATCCAGATCACTGAGCTGCTCAAGACAGTGCCTTTCTGCTACCTCGTCCCCCTGGACAGAAAAATCCTCCTCGGCACAAGGGTAAACTCTAAGGTACCTGAAGAGCTCCAGGACACTTATTCTCAGATTTTAAGCATCTCTGTAAGTATTTTGTATGAAATGCCCATCCCTGTCCAGGGCTTCCACGTTTGGCTATGTGAAATGCAAAGGCAGAAGCTGCCTGCACTTTTCTCAGTCCTCCAGTCTTCCCTGGTATGCTGTCCCATCTGCCTCCCTTCCTTCACTGTCAGCCACAGATAGTGGGGGCACCATGCAATCCCAAGGTAGGTCTGTGTGATCCCATGACCACTTGTGTTTTTCAACTGCCTTCTAAACCAGAAGGTGTTTGGAATTAGGAAAAAAAATATTCTTACTAATGGGTACTGCTTTTAATCAATAAAGACTCTGAATATTAAGAAATAAAAGAAGCATAGATGTCTCACTTCTTCCTACCTTCCTGTGCCTATGAAGAGGCTCCTTGTAGAACACTATAACTTGCTCCAAGTCTAGCCTCCAACTTAGAGCCACTCCTGTAAGACTTGAGCCCATGTAAAATGCTTCCCAAATTGCATGATTGTCATGTCACAAATAGATATTTTAACCAGTGTGACATCCATATCTGCATAAAACTCTAGGGAAATAGATGTGGCTGGTCTTAGTTTTAAATTGGACTAGGATTAAAGAGGTACCTGCAATAGGAGTAAGATGCTCAGACCTAAGCGTGGATGGTAAAAATATTTTCTTGTGAAGTTTCTTTAAGCTGTCTGTTACTTCCAGGCTGAGTGGATAAAGTACTTGCAGCATAATTCTGAATACCTGATTTCAGAACCCTAGTCCTCATCAGCCAGAAGCTGGTTGGGTTTCTGTAATTTCAATACACCTATGGCAATACAGGAGGCAGAGATAGGGGAATTTCTCAGAAGCTGCTACATAGAGCAGTAAACTATAAGAAACCTTGTTTAAAACAAAGTGAAGATGAGGACTGACCAAAAAGTTGTTCTCTGACCTACACACAAGCATCATGTCACACATATTATATGTGCACACACACATACAAACACACACGATCAAATAAATTTTAAAAAGATCTCTACTACTTCAGATTAGAAGCTGATTTCAGGGCTGGGGAGGTGGTTTGGTGGTTAAAGGCCCTTGCTTGAAAAGCCTGGGACCTAGATGTGATTTACCAGGACTCACATAAAGCCAGATGCAAAAAATGGCACAAGTGTTTCCTGTGTGTTTGCAGTGACAAAAGACACACACACACGCGCGCGCGCGCGCGCACACACACACACATAAAGTTGATTAGAGATAAACAGATAAACTCTCAACAGAATGTTCTCAAGGAGTGAGGCAACAGAGAGCAGAGGTCCCATTGGCAGGGAAGGAAGAAGTACAAATGGTAGGATTCGGGGCAAGTGCAAAGTAGAGAAGTAGAGCATTTTAACACTTCCAAGTTGTGGGCTGGAGAGATGGCTTGACGGTTAAGGCACTTGCCTGCAAAACCAAAAGACTTCAGTTTGATTCCCCAGGACCCATGTAAGCCAGATGCACAAGGTGCGCATGCATCTGAAGTTCATTTGCACTGGCTGGAGGCCCTGGTGCACCCATTCTCTCTCTCTCTCTCTCTCTCTCTCTCTCTCGCAAATAAATAAAATAAAAATATTAAAGACTTCCAAGTTGTAAGATAGAACAAACCATTTAAACTTCAAAATAATTTTGAAGGAGAAATCATAGTAGCTCCTACTGGAAGCTCCATGAAATACTTGCCTCAGATGACACTGTTGAGAAAAGACAGAGAACAGGCACATAAAGTTACATCATTTCCACACTACTGACAATTATGAACTATTCCTTAAAAGCTAGCTATCTGAGCACTTCCCACATTCTTGCTGTATCTGCATGGAGATAAGCTATTACTTACTAAAGGGTTTTCTTCTAGCAGATGCCTTTTCAAACTCCTGTGCATATATATTTATGACTCAATTACACTTGTATTTAGTACATACAAACATGTTTAAGGGGCATCATATTTATTTGAGAAATAGCCATCTGTGAGTCACTTGTCATAAGTAGGACAGAGAGAAAGCCACTGTCATCCTAGATGAGTAACAGCAGAGGAAGCCTGCACGCACTGTGAAATCTGCTGCCCCAAATACAGCTTGACCAGAACACATAAAAGGCAGAAAGTGGAGCCAAAGGCAATTCACACAGCTTATTAGGAATGACTGCCTCTTGATGGAGAAAAGATAAAAACACCATTAGAAACCTATAGGTAAAATACTAATACATGAAGGAAAATAAGATTGGAGATTTAAAAAAGACAAATCTCTAGAAATCATTTGATGTCATAATTAATCATTAGAAAATTAACACATGAGCCTTTGGGGGATGTTTTATATCTTGTCTTTTTGCTTTTGTTACAGCCTCGTTTTTCCTAAACACTAAATTAATCTTCTTCTTGGTCTTCTATTTAAATTGTTGAGAATTCTTTAAATTTTATTCACAAATAATTATACATATTCCTAATGACACATTGGTTCTTTGCTCCCCACAAGGGCATTTTTAAAAAATTTTAAAAAATTTCTCCAGCCCTACAAGGGCATTTTGATCCTAATTTTAGTCTCTTCCTCAAATAATCTAGAAAAATTGTCATTTTTTCCCCTGATTTATTAGATCAGGAAAGTGATTAAATCTATGTCATAGCATAAATTAAATAATGCATTGTAAAAGTTCACACAAATTGTATAAAAATGTAAGGAATTATTAATTTGGACAGTCATATTTGTGCTTTCAGTTTGTTAGCAGGAGTTCAAAATAGACTTGTCTGGAGTTGGGGATGTATCTCAGGTGATAAAGTGCTATTCAATCCCTAGCACATCACAAAAAAAAAACTGGATATGGAGCTGGAGAGATGGCTTAGTGGTTAAAGCACTTTCTGGCAAAGCCAAATGACCCAGGTTTGATTCTCCAGTACCCACATAAAGCCAGATGCACAAGGTATAGTTAATCTGTAGTGGCTAGAGGCCCTGGTGTGCCCATCCTCTTTCTCTTTCTCTCTCTCTCTCTCTCTCTCAAAAATAAATAAATATTTTTAAAAAACACTAGGTATGTAGTTGATACACACCTATAATCTCTGAACTTGAGAGGTAGAGTCAGGAAGATCAGAAGTTCAAGGTAAATCTTCAGCTACATAGCAAGTTTGAGTCCAGCCTGCAAAATTTGGGACCTTGTCTCAAAAAATAAAAGACCTATCTGCCCTACCTTTTCTTAGAATGCATCTACTTTTTGTCAGTCTCTTTTTATGAACAAGAGATATGATGTGAAAAGACATGTCATATAGGAAAAACATAATATCCCATTTTATTCTTCAAATAGTTTCAGGTGTTCCTACTTAAAACCAACTGGATCCAAAAAATACCTTGTTGCTAGACAGAAAACAGTAACTCTTTAGTCTGATTGGCCAGTACTCTGAATTCTAGCCTATCTTTCACTCTATTTTCACTCATCTCCCATATGAATATGAAAGCCAGGGCCTTTGCTGATCCGCTCTTCACATGGCGACACTATTTCAGCCTGTGATCACCTGCTGCGGCCCCCTGTGGACCACTGGAACAACTTAGGCTGCCTAATTAATGTTGCTACCATTGCTGCTGCTGCTGCTGCTGCTGCTGCTGCTGCTGCTGCTGAAAATCTAGTCAAATGAGCTCCATGTTCATATTAACCATGACTGCTAAACACAAAATCTAACCATGAATTCTCTCCTCTTGCTTTCTCATCTCTGGTTAGGGGATGTCATATGAATGGAGTTTTCAGATTCCCAGCCCCTCAAATATGAACAAGAGTAGTAAAAGCCAGAAATGAAGCAAGAAGTATTTTAGTCCATTATCAAATGCCTAAACACTTAAAAGTAACATTTGACTGAAGTCAAAATAGTATTCTCAAAAATGAATTTATGACTTATGGAATTGACTTGGACTATCCAAAAAATATTCTAATCATTAAAAGTTCTAAGAGTGCAACATTGATGTTTCACATTCAGTCAAGGTTGGTGCAGGAAAAGACAAGATTTGGGAGAAATATCATTCATTTTTCTGCTACATTTAATCTTTTCTATATACTTTCTACACAACTTATTACATTCAGGTTAAAGATGATCTATTGAGGGAACGTTAGGACATGACTTTAGAGCTTTTCATCTCATGATGTTCTGTGTTTATAAGCATGACAGTGTACTGTGCATTACTCTTCACAAGATGTAAAAAGATTCTAAGTTCTACTTTGTCTTAAAAGAATTCATGACCTAAATGCACTTAAATGACAAAAATATCTCCCAAGATTCATAAATACTTTGAATGTTGTAATACAAGTTAATCATATAAAAGTTCATATTATTCTGCTTTCTAGTATTATAATGTTTATAAGTATCTTCTGTTACAAAATCCAGACTGTTTATAAAGTTATCCAACTAACATGTTATCTTTTAAGTTTATGTGGCAATCTATTAACATTATCTAAAGTTTTAGAGTACTTGATAATTTAAGTTAACCACTTTCCAAGTAAATAATTATCACAGCATTTAATTGACAGGCCAAAATCTCAACATATAAAGCACATGTACAGTGATTCTTCACTCTAGGTTATGGTCAGACTGCCCACCTTTCTGTGAAAGGAGAAGCTGATTGGTAAGTGTAGCTTTTGTGCCACATGAATATGAATAAAATTAGTTATCTTGTCATAGCAGTGACCTTCTTGTTGCTGGGACAAGACATCTGACAAGAAGCATCTTATGAGAAGCCTGCAGTTTTGAGGGGACAGTTCATCATGACTGACAGCCAGCTGGGGCATCACATCTGCACACAAAGCAAGAAGAAATCACCAGAGTGAGCCAGCCAGCTCTTGACACACAGTAGAGCTGGAGTAATCAACCCCACGTCCTTCCCCAGTGACACACTTCCCCCAGCAAGGCTCCATCTCCCAAAGGCTCCACCAGCTGGGAACTAAGTAGGAGGCTTAATCACAAACACTTGAGGCTGGAGGAGACATTTACATGCCAACCACTTGTTAACCTAGGAGATCACACATTTATTGCGCACTGATCCCCTAATGGCAGAAATGATATTGGAGTTATGAGTAGCACGGAACTCTGTACTTCTCAAAAGCCTGATTTGCATGAAACAATGGATCCAGCCAGAACATCAAGGTAGCAGCCTCCCTTTATCATAAGCTGTGAGTTTTGTTTTGTTTCATTTTTTTTTACTGAAAAAAAATTATTTGAGCCCATTCTATCTAGAATTGGCAATGCCAGACAAAAGCAGATTACCAGTGAAGCCAGGGCCATTGCCTCTCCTGCAGAAAAGCTATACTACACAGGAAGCACCTGGCTTCATTTCCAACCTACCAGGCATCTTCTTACTATCCTCAATTCTCTCCAGTGCTCCCGGGCTAGCCAGAGCATCTGGGAAGTCTGCACTTCCAACTCACCTGCTCATTTTCAAGACAGAAAAACACTTTGGTGGAATATGAAAGAGATAAAAATAAAGACAGCAGGCTGGGAGAGGGAGAATCAGGAGTCCCAAGCCAACTGCAGCTGCCATAGCAAGTTCAAGTGCACATTGGTCCCCAGATGGCAGAAATGATCCTGGATTCATGAGTATTATGGAGCACTCTACTTTTCAAAGGGTCAGTTCACATGAATAACAGTTGCAGCCAGAATATCAAAACAGAAACCTCATAGTGTTTAAAAAAGAGAGAGAGGAGAGAGAGAACTAAGTAGAATGTCTCTACAAACCCCTGTGAGTTACAAGTGTTGAGTATTTACCATACATGAGGATCTGGGTTCCATCCCTGCACTGTTAAAAAAAAAAAAAAAAAAAAAAAAAACAAGCTGAAAAAAGTGATTTTAGGCAGGCATCTCTGCAGAAAGGCAGAAACGGACACTGTGGGTCTCCTTGGAAAGGCAGCTGAAGTCTATGACCATCTCTTACTGGAGTTAAGATTCTGAAGTCTGCCAGTTTGAGCTTAAGAGGAACTTCCACACACCAGTTCCTAGCTGGGTTCATTAGCCGCTCTGCACTTGCAGCAGAGCCAAGAGCTTCCAACAGGGTGTAGGGCTATGGGCCATCACTGACCATCCATCCCTTCCCTGTCAGACCTCTAAGAACACAAAAGTTCTTTGAATGAAGGAAGTCACAGGGGGTTGGAGCAGAAGAAAGCCGTTGTGCTAACCTGTCTCGATTGACCAATTGGCATGTGAGCCAAATCCAACCAGCTGCCTATTTCTATATGCCCCATGACCCAACATGGTGTTTATATTTTTGTCTGAAATATTTAAAATGGTTCAGAGAAGAACATTTTTATAATTCAGACAATTATGTGAAATTTAAGTGTAAGGTCCATTCATAATGTTCACAGGAGCATAGCCTAGCCCAGCTACTCATGCCTTGTTTATGGTTGCTTTTTCTGTACAAACTTGAGCAGTTGTGAAAGAGACTGTAGACCACTCACAAATGTAGAGACAGGCCAATGGAATAAATACTTGCCATCTATTCTTTTTCAGTAAAAGTTTGCAAAACTCTAGCTTTCTTGATGGGGGAATAGTTCTTTACAACCGAGGTCCATACCCTGAGCTTTTCAAGTCAGGTGCTTTTCAAACACTTGTGGTCATTGTGGCCTTACAATCCAAAAGGACAGCCTCAGTTCGCAGAGCTCTAATGGCCATGACTTATGATATGACTGGTGTCACTTCCTAAGTATGGATGACTATGAAAATTGCTGAACAGTGTGACGATGGTGGAGATGAAGAAGGTGAAAACAAGAGAACAATGAGAAGTTTTCACTTAGAGTTTGTGGGCACGTAGGAAGCTTTCCGCATTCATCACCCTATCTAATCTTCATACCATCCCATGAGATAGCTGCTAGCATTGTCTCCATTCTACAGATGAAGAAACTAAAGCTTGGAGAAATGTAGTATGCCCAAGTTCACAAAGAAAATGCTATCTTTCATTTATAACCCCAGCTTGTCAGACTGCCTCGCACAGTACCCCCTGAGTCCCGGGAAGCCTGCAAACTTCTTTGTTCCAGCAATGATGTTCACTGTGATAACTCAATCAGTATCAAGGCATGGGATGGATAGAGAAGAGTTCACAATGGGTGAAAAGGTGAACTGAATGACGTCAAAATCACAACCTCAAATGTAATAGCATTTAGGAGGTGAGGTCTTGGGAAATAATTAGGCCAGAGTAATAGAGTCCTGATAAATAGGATTAGTGCCTTTTTTTATGAAGAAGTAAGAGCAAGCTTGCTTCTCTCTGCTCATTCCACCACATGGAGTTATAAAAAGACAGATGTTTGCAAACCAAGAATCTGGCTCTCATCAGACACAGGACCCTCTGGTACATTGATCTTGGGTGCCCCAGCCTTTAGGACTGTGAAAAATTGTTGTGTGTTCCAAAAATTTTTAATCAACTTACAGTACCTGATTTCTAACATGTGGAATTCAGATGTCTGCACAGACCCAGATCTGACAATAAACTATACACATCAAGAACTCATGAGTAAGTAACTCGTACAATTAAAAACAAACCCAGTTAAGGTAAATGCTGAGGGAGTTTATCAGAAATGCACTCACCCCTTGTGTTATTCTGCTTTATTCCATCAACTAATTCCATGACTACGGATGTCCTCAAGGTGCTGTGGCCAAGACCTTGAGCAGCGTTCTTATCTGGCAGCAGAACAGAACATTAGTGCTTGTCGTTTTCCAAGTACATCCAGGTCACATAAGGACCGGATCCAGAGCTCCTCCATTTCTATTCACCCTTTAAATTGGATTTCCTAGCTCTAATCTGCATATATCCATAAAAAATGAACATGGAGGAATTATACTTTGCATGCCATCCAGAAGTTTACTCTTGAAATAGGTCATTGAGGCACCAACTTTGATGTGCATACTTGCCAGGCATTCTGTTTTCTAACACGTGAGGGACTTCCTTGTCACTGGGAATGCAGATTGAAAATCTAGACACCACCATTTATCAGGGTCCTCGAAGATGGGATTTCTTCATTCTGAGAGCTTCTAAGTTCCCTTTGAATTCAAAATCTATTACTCTAAGATAAAGCCCAGGACCATATTTCTGTGACAGCACCAAAGGAAATTTAATAACCCCAAGCTCACAATGACTCGTGTTCATCATTTGCCAGTTGTGGCTGCCTGCCTCCTCACATTTCCATTTAGTTTGAAGAAAGCAGATTTGGCTCTGGGCTGTGATTTAATACATGTGCAGAAGTGATGTGAGAATCATGCCATTAAGAAGGGTGTACTCCAAGGAGCGGGGCATGCATGATTAGTTCCTCATTAATCAAGCAAGAGAAACCTTCAGGCATCAAAATGAGCTCTGTCTTTGTGATAACAGGGAGAGAGGGAGAGAGAGAGAGAGAGAGAGATCATTTCATTATATGGAACAGAAATCTACCGGGGATAGATAATGAATGCCACTGTTTCACCTGGAGAAAGGATAGGGGTTGTATCTGCCTCAAATAGATGCTTTTAGTAAGACAGAAAAATCCCTTTTTGAGGGAGGAGTTGGCAAACAAGGCTGCTTCAGAGCTTTCTCAAACTCCACGTCCTTTGTTATCAAGATTTTGGCATGTCTGAGCCTCTGAGACCACGCAGAGGAATGCCACAGACCCAGGAATACTGTTTCCTGTGAGGATCTCTTGCCATGCATTGCTATGCAGAGCGGTGCCTTTTGCTTCTGGACATGTTGAGAACTACAAGCTATGACAAGTATGTGCACACAAACGTACAAGAAGGTGTTGACCGTTTGGTGGTTCTGTGGTAAGACATTACCATAATCTTGTGATAGTATCACCAGACTGAGATGATGCCTGGCCATGGAAGTAAGGCATGGGTGGGTGTTTCACAGCCAATAAGGGACCAAATAAAGGAAAGGATGATGATGCAGATCTGTCAACCACAACCTGGGAAAGCAGACTTGGATGACCCACAGGTTTCTACTGTCAAAGAAAGGAGCTTTGACTTGAGATAGACTCTTGAGTCTCATTTGGGCATAAGAGGTAGATGAAGACATGGAAAATGGAGAACACGCAAGGAAACAGACTGTATGACGTGAAGAGAGGTCACATGCTGTGAGGAGAGGTCACATGCTGTGAGGAGAGGTCACATGATGTGAGGAGAGGTCACATGATGTGAGGAAAGGTCACATGATGTGAGGAGAGGTCACATGATGTGAGGAAAGGTCACATGATGTGAGGAGAGGTCGGGAACCTATCAGAGAGATAAGAAAGCAACAAGGGCACTCAGACTGGAGGATGCAGCAGAGTCAGGCGATCAGAGAGATCCTGGAGCCAAAAGAGACCAGCACAGTGTCACTCTTTTGAAAGGAAGTACCATTTCATATCCGGGAAATCCAGATGGGGTGCTGGGAATCCAAGCAATCCTGAATCAAGGGTGAACTCTTTCTGGATGCCAACCACATTCTTGACCAAAGCATCATGGAGATGAGTCATGGGGGTAAAGTGGGTGTGGCACTGGTCTTGGTGACAAAGGGCTTCTGTCCGAGCCCTACCTGTGACCTTGAGAAAGTCACTTTAACCTACTCAGCCTTTAACCTCCCACCTGCAAATGGAGGGTGTGGAATGTAATTCTCTCTGCCCTCGACTCAAACCAGCCCCATCTCTATCAGGAGATAAACTTAACTATTGTTTCCCTAGCCCAGTAGAACCAATCATCACATATACATACCCATAACCCCTAGTATATATCATCTTAACACAAGTGGAAAAACTGGTTTAGAGAATGGATCATGTCTCTTCTTGGCTTGCACATACAGACATAATGGCATTGGCTGCTCTGAGAGTCATCCCAGAATAATCACAGTCTCAAAAGAACTTTCAGGGCTTCTCCAAGGTCATTTATGGAAATGTGCGGGGGCGGGGGGGGAACAAGAGAAGCACTTTGGAAGGTAGCAACCTGGTGACATCACAAGAGACAGGGTGACATATTTCCCCATCCTCTGTACTACAAGATACCATGCGTAAAATTCCCACAACCGTGACACTCAGTCCAGACTTATGTTCCAAGACATCCATGACCAAAGAAAAGGGGGAAAAAAAATAACTGTGGGGGGAAAAGAGTTATTTACCACAATCAAAGACAATCTTCATAGAGAAACCCTTGCCACTTGCTTAAGTAACTAAGATGTCTGCAGAAAGGTATATAAAGGAACCAATGTGGCTTGGAGCTAAAGAACCTGGGGAGTTTACTGCTTTTGCCCTCACTTCTTCATGCATACTGATTACCAGGAAATGGCAGGCTCTTTTAAAATATTCAACATGTATCACCAGACTACAAGCACTTACCACCAAGGTGTGTCAATTATTCATTCGACTGACGTAGGCTGCCGTGTACCAAACAGCTGGCCAAAGACTATTTATGATCTAAGCGTTCAAAAGCACCCATCACCATCCCTGACCACCATTAGTCTCCATGTAACGTCATGGCGCCTCCATTTCTCAGCAACAACTGAACAGCTCGGGAGCTTCTGTGCTCTATTTATTCACTCATTTATTGCACTATTTATTATTTTAATTTTCAGTGCCGGGGATCAAACACAGGGATTTGTGTATGCTAAGCAAGGGCTGTAGCAACTGAGCCACCCGCAGTCAAGAGGCTCCCATCCTCCTCCCGTCAAGCAATGCCAATGAGCCCTGGTTGGTATGAGGAAGGGAACATCATAGAAAATAGCCTAAAAGAGGGACAAGGTAGATGAAACTATCCATGAGCTGAAATTAAAAGCAAAGTCATTTGTCTTGTGTCCCCAAATGCTATTGCAGGCAGTGGGATTCTGTTCACGTTGCCCCACACTGCCACCCACATCTCCAAGGTCTGGCCCCCACCACCAGCACCACTGCCCTAGACTGCAAGTCTACACATCCTCATACCACAGCCCCCCTTCCAGAAACAGCTGAATTTTAAGCGGCCTGAGTGGTATCCCTAGAGAAGCATTAGGCTTCCCAATACCATGTCCCACATCTGTTTTTGTCCTCCATGCCCCAGTTGCACACGTCTTAAACCTTTTATTATCTACTGTCACTACAAGCCATACTTCTCTCAACCCCTAACCCTTTTCCATTGTCAGTTCTGGAATTCTGTTCCTTGGTTATCTCATAATTCTGTCTCCAACCCAGAATCCTCTCCTGAACTTCACCAGATGGTGTAGCTGGTGCTTGTGCTGGAGGTGCACCTCTGAGGAAACACAAACATCACCAGGTCAACACACCTCCACACAAGCCACCCTTCACACCCTTGATTCCTCCCCTCTCCTGCCTCTCCATTCACTCCCTCCCCAAATCGCCCTCTGCTCCCCAGTCCAGCCGTCATCACCTCTTGCTGGGACTGGCCTTTTAGATGGCCTTTCTATATTCATCCTTGCCCCTCTCAACCCTTCTCCAAAACTCTCTATAATCATCTTGAATGTTATATTCCCTACAGTCATGTTCAAAGCTCTATTCCATAGTTAAGAATATGAAATTGGGGCTGGAGAGATGGCTTAATCGTTAAGACTCTAGCCTGCGAAACCTGACCCAGGTTCAATTCCCCAGCACCCACATACGCCAGATGCATAAGTGGCACATGTGTCAGAGTTCATTTGCAGTGGCTAGAGGTCCTGATGTGCCCATTCTCTCTCTCTCTCTCTCTCTCTCTCTCTCTTTCTCTGTCTCTCTCTCTCTCATCTGTTTCTTTCCCTCTCTCAAATAAATAAACAAAACATTTTTTTAAAGAATATTAACTTGTTGGCATGCTGCCAGTGGTCTCTGTCTGGGTGTTTCCAGGTTCTTGGCATCTTGTTCAAGGAATTGCAAAGACTCACATGAAAGCAGCAAGAAGTTTTATTAAGGGCAAAGTGAAAGTACAGTTTTTGGATACACTGTCAAGAAAGGCATTGGTCTGCCTGACTGAGAAAATACTCTAGGGTCCCAAGTTATTGCACAAGGCTTTCCTTAAGGGGTCCACAAGGAGGATCCAACTGCTGAGGGGTATGGTGGGAGTGGTTTTCTATTTTGACTGACAGGTTTTTACCTGTCCAGGTAACTTAGTTGGTTAGAATGTGGTGCTGATAACTAATTGACAGGTTTGGGAGTTATACATGCTTTCATCTACTGCACATGTTGTTTCCCATGATGCATCTGATCTTAATCATATACCTGCCCAATCCTGCATAAGTAAATAACAGCAAAGAGCGGTTTCTCCCTAAAAGTTAACTGAAAGAACACCATTTGTCTTAGTGTGTAGTTCCCCAAACCAGCCCAGGCCAAACCGGCCCTTTGTTTCATATGTCCAGATTTATCCCAGAACATCTTTGAATAGAAATGTGGCATTAGCAAGGGGTTGATAAGGAATGTAACTTATTCCATTGTTTGAAGTGAGGTGCCGATGCAGCTTGGTGCTCATGAGCATCCCAAGTAGCTAACGGGGTACGAAGTGCATTATTAGGAAAGGGATCTGTTATTGTCCAAGCCAAGTGGCATCCCAGGCTGCTAAGCCATTCCCTATTCTTGCCTGCCTCGGGAACACTCAATTGATGCTGCTCTGTAAACCACAATATTTTTATTTGATAGATATTCAAATTCTGCTAACCAATTCTGCAAAATTTGATTTTTTTTCCACAATGAAATATTTCAGCTTCAAATCTTAACATACAGCATTTTTTCTTATATTCAGAATAGCTTTCTTTGACAAATACTCTTAGATACATCAAGTAAATTGCTTAATGCTTTTCAACTTCCAGCTACATTTTGTTGCTACAATATTATAAGACTTTCCCATTTAATTCCATTGTAGATCTGCACATATGTTTTTCAGTTAAAATACTTTATTTCACATGTCTCTAACAGCAAATGAGAAAATGTATATCTAGCATTTATGCAATGTAAAAGCAGCGTGTATGAGCTATCTGTTTAGAAGCATAAATGTGAGCTATATACAATGCTGTTTTAAAAGCTTCCATAAGTTGAGCCAAAGTGAAATCAGAAAATATGGAAATTAGTTCTCATTCATCGATGAGATCACTTCATTACGTTTGTTCTGTTCTTCCCTTAGCATAGTGATGTGTGACATGTGTGTGATGTGTGACATGGCCCTCTGAGAAGAATAACTATTGCCATCATTATCAGAAGCTGCTGTAGCATCTGAGACTCTCCAGATTGGGTCTGTTGACCCCATTAAAGAAGAGATGTGGGGAAAGTATCAACAGACCCTCACCTGAAAGCTCAGCTGCTCCTGTGCCAGGTGTACGCAATGGTGTACAATGCCTTGTGCCTCAGGGGAGATGAGTATCTAGAGGATGAATGGTCAGTGGATAGGATCCACTTATCCAGGGATGGGGAGATTGTTACCCGTGTTGAGATGATGCCTTTCGATGTGGCTGCTTTGGGGTCTCCACACTTCTGTAAATACCCTCTCATCCATGCCTATCAAAAGCCTCGTAAACTCATCAGTTTGCTGTAGTGGGATCTGTCCTTGTTTTGACAAGAGGGGGAGCAAGTGCTTCTTGGCTTCTCCTCAGAAAAAAGTTTATGCAACATTTGGCGCCCAAACCAAGACACCAGCAAAACTACCAGTCTGAGGGCAGCAATTGCATAGTCTTGGTTTGTGGAGTAGGGTGTACCACTAAGGAACTGTTTATGGGATGGAGCATCCACAGGGGAAATCCTAAAGTGGATATTCCTCCCCCTGTGGGGTGTGGTGGTGGGTCTTCTAGCTGGGGCAGTGGCTGCATGGGCCTCGCTATGGGTAGTGAGATATGTAACTGGCCCATCTGGAGGTGAAGCGCCCATGGCAGTTTTCCTCTGAGATGTATATAGTGACACACCTGCTTAATAAGTGAGGTCCAGTGTGTGAGTACATGGATGTCTAGAAATGTCTATAGCAAATATGGAAGTCTCTGAGAGTAGCATTCAGGGGACAAGAGTATAGGCAAGCTGCCATGGAGGTGGCATGGCCATTGTTATGCAAAAATACTACTATATATATATATATATATATACATATGTATGTATACACACACACACACACACACACACACACACACACAGTATCAGAAGGAACTTGGCTATGAAAAGAGGAATTACAATGCAAGAAGATTGTCTTACAAGACCAAGCTGGGTAGTTCAGTCCACTCATATAAACAACAGTAGTGCAACTATGTGCTTGTTTGCAGTGGAGAAGGCCCTGATGTGCCCCCCCTCACACAAACACACACACACACAGGCGCACACACACACGTGCAAAAAAAAATACTTAAAAAAATGAGAGGATTTTGGCAAGAAACTCAAGACTGATATGGAGCTACAGCGACTTGCTGAGCTGCTTGGGGTGGGGCATAACCTCTGTCAGGAAGGAGGGCCTTTGGAATTGCTGAGTGACTTAGATCAGCATGTAAGTTGGGTTTCTAAAGTGGTAGAACAATCAAGGAGAGAGGAGAAAATCAGAGTAAAGGAACTGTCTGGGTCACTTGAAAGCAAATGTGGCAAGATTTGTGTCAGCCAGGGCTCCTTAGGCAACAGTTGACAGAAAGCCAAATGCTGTGCAGGTGAGTCTCTGGAAGACTTTGAACCAGGAAGAACAGGTCTTAGAATGCATGATAGATCTTCAGGTGAACAGGAGTAAGCACATCCAGAAGTGGCAATTTTCTCCCAGAGTGAGCTGGGTGCAGTTCTCTCCCATCAGGAAGTATCCTTGGAGTGGAGATTTTTCACCTAGGCTGGGGCCTTCTCCTCAGCCGGGTGGAGGGACAATAGCAGTGTGAGCCCAGAGCCTCTCCAGCATGAGGAGTAGTGGGTGCAACAGGCAAGAGTGCAGCCTCGCTCTCCCGTGGCCCTGGATGGGGTACAGTAGCTTGAGCCAGCGACACTGAGCCCCTTGGGGGTGGGGAGAGTCAAAGCTGTCCCAGGGACATGCCTCTGGATAAGGGACAGCTCATGGAAAATGATCACGGATTATGGGGAACTAAGTCAAATAATGCCTCCCATTCATATCTGTCTCTAACATCACTCTTTTAAGAAGACAACTGATAAAAGCAATGTACTAAGCCTTGCTGAACTTTTCCATTCATATCCCTTTAGCTGCTGCCTCCAGAGACCAGTCAGTTCTTGCTTGGAATGGATAGCACTGGAACTTCAGAGATCCGGCCCACGGATGGTATGGTGCTAACATTTGAGTGTCTTGCAGAATTGGAAACCATGTGAGAGACATACAAGTGCACCGATGGGACAGGGATGGGAAATTATGCCCCACAAGGCGCAAGGACCAGGCATGACAGAAAAAAGTTTGAGAGCACTGTGGTTTGGTAAGACATGCATAATATTAGATAAGGGTATTGATTAAAAAAATCCTTGTATATTTCGATAAAGAGAGTGGGCACATAAAGGCTTTTGGGTGGGGGCAAGCTAAACTAATACACTTGTAGTGTAAGCTAAATAGCTGGGTGCTCTGATACCTCAGCCCTGTCAGGTTAGAAATCATAATCCCAGGGCATGGTGGCACATGGCTTTAATCCCAGCACTAGGGAGGCAGAGGTAGGAGGATCACAGCAAGTTCAAGCCAACTCAAGACTACATAGTGAATTCCAGGTCAGCCTAAGCTAGAGCAAGACCCTACCTTGGGGGAAAGAAAAGAAAAGAAAGAAAAAATAAGTCCAAAGAGTCACTATAGCCATGGGATGTGGCACAAGCAGCCCCAGCAAACAGTCCCCAGTACAGAGCATGGCAGCAGATGGGATCCCATTACCAGGGCGGCCTCACTGACGCTGAAGACAGGTTATCAATAAGGGGGAGGAATGAAGGTCTTTTTGCCCAAGCCCCTCTCGGCGGGGGGGGGGGGGGAGGGCACAAAGACAGACTTGGAAAAGGTGGCATGAATTTCTGCAGCAGTGTGGGGTGTCTGCAGGCCTGGTCATCAACGCCATGCAGGCTGTACTGAGACCAGTGTCTTCTCAAGCCACTGACTCTCCACCAGGGATGGAATCAATAACCAGGACAGAGTTCAGGAAGGGAGGCCATTCAATCCCTGGATGATCCAAGAAGCATCCTGATAAAATAACAATCCCATTGTCAGAAGTGGGTTACCTCACTGTGAGTTGTTGGCAAGGGATGTCCCCCCCACAAATTATAAAGGCTATTGCCTCTGCTATTGGTTGCATGCCAAAACTAGATGATAAAACCTTCTGACTAAAGACACCGCATGCACACTCTGGGCACAAGATATACAGAAAGCCGACTGGACTGAGCTGGGATCTCCCCTCCTACACAGGCTGACCTTCATGATGCCACAAAGTGCTCTGCAGGCCACCGGGGGAGAATTGCTGTGCATAGCCCTACTCAGCAGTGAGCCCTACATGTCGCGCTATCAGAACGCCGGGCAAGGTGTATCTGGTTGAGCAACAGTGGCACAGCAGTTGTGGGTACAGCCAACAATTTTTTTGATTAGATTTCATGCCCACCCTATGAGAGAGAACACATGTTTGATATTGTAAGTCAGGACAGAAACCAATGGTTGGGAAGGTTACAGGCCTCCAACGGGGAAGCAACAGCTATTGGTATGCCTGTTAAGCTGCCTGCTAAACTTTTGTGTTTATGCCCATAGGTTACCACTGCTGTGGACTTGAGTAGAGTAATAAATTGTGTGCAATGACAGGGAACTACAGAGACTCAGGGGCAACCAAGCTCCTGAGGCCAACTGATTATCGCTGTGATATGATGTCAAATACTCAGCCGTAGCTACACTAAGTTGAGCCCATGTCTACATCACCCCCGGCAAAGCTCAGGAAGCATTGTAGAAAAGGGACGGGGAAAGAATTTAAGAGCCAGAGCAAGGGGTAGAGTGTTGTGTGACACTGTCCTCCCCTCCCCAAGATACAACTGCTGTCACCTTTAGCAGAAGCAGCTACAAACACATGCGAGTGACTCTCCACACTGGATCTGTTCATATTCCCCTATAAAAGGGTAGAGGTGGATAAAGGTAGTCAGACCGCCACCTGAGAACCCAGGTGCCCCCTGTGCCAGCTGCATGTGATGTTGCGTGAGGTCTCATGGCCTCGGGGGAAGATAATAGAAGGCAGAAGATCAAGGGATGGGAGCACCATGTATCCAGGCATGAGGAGGTTGTGATCCATGTTGGAATGAGACTTTTCAATGTGGCTGCTTTGGGGCCACCACTCTCGTGGAGGTAACCCCTTACCCATACTATCAGAAAGCCCAAGGAACCTCATGGTTCATCAAGGTAAATTTTGGCAGAATTGGTCTTTAGTTTGTAGGGTGTGCTCTGCCTGGGAGAACAAGCGCTCTTCGTCTTCTCCCCAGAGAACAGATAGGGATAAGCTTTCATGGTTTGTTTACAGTGTTTGTTTTTACTAATGATAGCATGAGAGTTCACTAAAAGTTTCAAAATCTAAAGGTTCTTGGTGTTTATTGAATAGCTTCATAAAGATTTTTGATACTTTGAACAAAATGCAACTAAAATTTAAGAGGACACATGTCCAAAAACCGTCAAGATCAACCCAGATCTTGGCTCACCAACACTCATGCATTTCTAAATCCCAACTGTAGGAAGAAAGAAAGAATGCATGATCATACCAAACTAGTTTTCTTCAATCTAACATCACCCTCAAACAACTTGACAGCTCAGTATTCGGTGTATATGTGAAAGTGTCCGTGGAAGTGTGTGTGACACAATGGTTTCCATCATGATTGGTAAACCAGCAAAGCATGCTTGGACCCAATTATGAATTTCCAGTGCACTAATTCTAATATAGTTCTCTGCCATACTCCTAAGTTAAGCAGAACATTTGTTTTACTATAACACTGTGTCTCGACAGAATGTATTTATTTTTTCACTGTAAAAACAGTAATTTTATCTTCAATATTGAACTTTATAGCCACATTTATAATATCATTCACAACAATATCCAGATTTTGCCTTTGAGAAAACTTCCAAAAACTTTACTTTGATTCCATGAATTGGATAAAGAATTAAAACATTATTGGAATTAAATGATTTTTCTTTTCAGAGCATCCATGGAACTTTGTAAAACTGGAATCACATAATTTCATGCTGAGACCCTGAGCTGGGGAGCCCACACAGTGACAACTATGATTTACTATTCATATGTGTACCAAAAATTTTAGAATTGAAACCAGATGAAGTTAGACATGGTGGTGTATGTATGTAATCCCAGCAACTAAGAGGGTGAAGCAGGAGAATGGCTGTGAATACGAAGCCACCCTGAGCTACATTATAAGTTCAAGTCCAGCTCAGGCTACAGAGTGAGACCCTGTCCTAAATAAAGACAGAAGGAAAAGGAATGGAAGAGAAAGAAAAAAGATGAAACTGATCTAGAAGATACAGATGATAGAAATAAACATATTTTTGAATGAAAAGTCAGACTTCTCAGAATAATTTTAAAACATACTTTTTTTTTGCAGTTCTGAGGATTGAACCCCGAACCTCAGACAAGCTAGGCAAGAACTCTCCTGCTGAGCTCCATGCTCATCCCAGATAGAAACATCTTTTCTGATTTGAGGGACTACTAGTTTATGAGTGATCATTAAGCT
Organism: Dipus sagitta; assembly: GCA_036346955.1. Lineage (NCBI taxonomy): Eukaryota > Metazoa > Chordata > Mammalia > Rodentia > Dipodidae > Dipus > Dipus sagitta. The sequence continues at coordinate 25,840,129 of CM070783.1, forward strand.
ATCTGCAGTTCCCATTGCATACAGCAAACATTCATACCCATTCCACATTAAATATCAACTGTCATGAAAAGCAGAAATTTAACATTCCTAAGTTGTCTTATTTTCACAAATGGACTCATCATAAGATAAATTATTTTTTTTAAAAAAAAGTAAGTAAATGGCTGGAGAGATGGCTTAGTGATTAAAGTGCTTGCCTGCAAAGCCTAAGAACACATGTTTGAATCTCTAGGTCCCACATAGCCAGAGGCACAGTGATGCAAGCATGCAATGTTGCACATGCACACATGGGGGTCAGGAGTTTGTTCACAGTGGTCAAAAGGCCCTGGTGCGTCTCTCTTTCTTTCTCTCTCTCAAAAGTAAAAATAAATAAAGAGTTGTGCGTTATGCTACTATAAAAATCAATGACAAAACTGGTGTAGCCAGATCATTGGATTATTTGTTAGACACTGGTGATACTGTTCAGCACCCTTCCCTCACATCTATGTCAATATGTCTCACCCAACATTTTTCATGGTTTTTCACAGACTGGTGACATGTAGTCTCTCTACATCCAGGGCAGAGTATACTAAGTTGCCCATAGGTACAGAACTGCAGATACATTTCTCATGCATGCCCATGGTGCAGCTAAAGAACCTGTTGTCTGGGTGAGCTCCATCTCTTCAGAGCTTGGTAGGAAAATGCTGGGGTCTGTCCTTTGCAAGGCTGAGGATGCGATCAGAGCACTTGCACCTCACTCAAATAAGCCCTGGAAAAGTTGGAGGCACCAAGAAGTCTACCAAAACCACACAAGCTGATTGGAATGAGTCTATTGATGAGAGGTCTCATTTTAAAGCAAAGAATCCAAGATAAATGCCAAGTCAGAGCGGGTGCAGAAGCAATGGCCCACACTATCCCAATCCCAGGCAAAGCGAAACACATGTGACGTGCTGCAAATCTGCTTCCTGGCTTCAGGCTCCCATCACCCTCAGTTATGGAACATGCATCAGATATGATGACAGAAAGCTGGACGGCTTCTCTGATAGTTGTTTTCCATTATACTTGAATCTTTTCCACATCAGAGAATTAACTTCAGTGTAAGGGGAAGAGAAGAGGGTTAATGAGGCCAAGAAATAGCATTCAACTAAAGGAAAATATTTTTTATCCTCCACCTTTAGAATGAAAACATAAAAATGAAAACTGACCAATGCTCAGGTATTGTCCAAGTTTCCTGTGATTGGGCAGCCTCTGTCATCTGACTGGCAGGGCTTCGCTGAGGACAATAGATGAGTATTTTAGAAGTGGGAGGGGGCAAGGTTGAAATCACTAAAGTTTAGCATTATTCCACCAAAGCATAGCTTTCCAAGAGTTTTCTTTTCTGACATGGAAATTCAAAAGGGGGGAAAAAAAATAAAATAAAATAACCTTCCTTCCAAATGATAAAGTGGCCACTACATTGGATGCATGCGGGATGAGACAAGGGGAATGTAAAGGAATATGACAGGCCTTGGGAATCCCCAAATCGAGTCTGGGTTGCCAAAATTTTAGAAAAACATCACTGTCCTCAGGCCAGCACAGACATCTACCTCCCCCAAGCATGTCCTCTGGGACAGTCCCGTCGTAGAGTCTCACGTGCTTTGTCTTCCCCTCACCAGCTGACCCTGGGACCTCAGGAAGGTCTGATATCTGTTCCTTCAGAAAGCTTCAATCACTTTCTGCTGCCTCAAAAGGACATGCTCCCATTTAAATCAAGAGATTGGGATGGTGTCCTCACCAAGATGAACCCAGGTCACACCACTTGTAGTCACAACCCATCAGTGTACTCAAGTGACCCCAGACTTGTAAGTCTGTCTATCTGAGACTAAAGTTGCACACTGCTTTTGTCATTAAGATATCCCAGCGGAGCTAGTCTGCTGAGCTTCTGCAACATAGACAAAATCCCTTCTGTGCACAAAAGCATTTCTGAGATTCTCTAAGACTGGGGCAAATTTGTCATTCCCACCCTTTCCCCTGACAAGTGTTTAACCCATGTGGACCTGAAAAGCAAAACTTGGAAGGTGACATTAGTGTTTTCTAAAGTACATAGTGAACCAGCAGCAAGCAGGCCAGTATAGTCCTTCTGTCTTCCAAGCAAAGATGCCTTGTCCAGTCCCTCTGTCTTCCAGTGAATATGGCTCATCCAGTCTTTGTATTTTCCAAGCAAAGATGCCTTGTTCAGTCCCTCTGTCTTCCAGTGAAGATGACTCATCCAGTCCTTCTCTCTTCCAAGCAAAGATGCCTTGTCCAGTCCCTCTGTCTTCCAGTGAAGATGTCTCATCCAGTCCTTGTATTTTCCAAGCAAAGATGCCTTGTCCAGTCCCTCTGTCTTCCAAGTGAAGATGGCTTGTCTAGTCCCTCTGTCTTCCAAGCAAAGATGACTCGTCCAGTCCCTCTATCTTTCAAGTGAAAATGGCTTGCATGAGTTTGCACCCAAGATGCAGAAATACTGAAAGGGCACTAAAAATACATTGTGAAGCCACTAAAAGTGCTGAGTAGCTGTGGACAACAGCATACACCTCTCATCACCCAAGTTTCTCCAACCCCATGGGGAGAGCTTGTGCTAAACCACATCTTGCCAGAAATGGATGTGATCAGGTTTGAAACGACAGCCACCCTCATGGGTATGTAGTAGCCATCTTAGTGGATATGTAGTGTCCATCCTCATGGGTATGCAATGTCTATCCTTATAGGTATGTACTAGACATCTTCAAGGGTATGTAGTGTCCATCTTCATAAGTATGTAGAATCCATCTTCATGGTACGTAGTGTCCATCTTCATGGTATGTAGTGTCCATCTTCATGGTATGTATGTCCATCTTCATGGTATGTAGTGTCCATCTTCATGGTATGTAGTGTCCATCTTCATAAGTATGTAGTATACGTATGTAGTGTCCATCTTCATAAGTATGTAGTATCCATCTTCATGGTACATAGTGTCCATCTTCATGGTACATAGTGTCCATCTTCATGGTACATAGTGTCCATCTTCATGCATATGTAGCGTTCATCTTCATGGCATGCAGCGTCCACCCTTGGGGTATGCAGTGGTGCTACTTTGTTGTCTTAATTTACAACTTACCACTCACATAAGACATTGAGTTCTTTTATTCTTATGTTTGCCTGTTTTCACTTTGCTACTACTCTTTCCTTTCTCCAATAAGTTGTCTGTCCAGATCTTTGGCCCATTTTTTAATTGTATCATTTGTTTGTGTTTATTTGTTGTTGAGTTTTAAGAGGTTTTGTGCACTGTGGATGTCAGCCAATTTTATCAATGTGTGTTTTACAAGTATTTCCTTCCAGTCTTTGGTGAATCATCTTTCTCTGAACAGGTTGTTTTGCAAAACAAAGTTTCAAATTATGCAGAGGTCTTATATATCCACTCGCCTCATGGATTGCAACTTTCATGTATCTAAATTAACAAATTGAGGGTTTATATTTCTTCCTATGGTGTCTCCTAGGAGACTCCTAAGAGTTTTTAGTTTTGTAATTTTATTTAAGACAATAAGCCATTTTCATTTATTTTATGGAAAGTCCATGTCTATACGCTTTCTTTGCATATTGAAAAGATATCATTTCTTGATTGAATAGTGTTTGCTCCTTGGTCAAAAATCTTTTCACGGGCTGGAGAGATGGCTTAGAGGTTAAGCGCTTGCCTGTGAAGCCTAAGAACCCCAGTTCGAGGCTTAATTTCCCAGTACCCACTTTAGCCAAATGCACAAGGGGGCACATATGTCTGGAGTTCCTTTGCAGTGGCTGGAGGCCCTAGCGTGCCCATTCTCTCTCTCTCTCTCTCTCCCTCTCTCTGCCTCTTTCTCTGTCTATTGCTCTCAAATAAATAAATAAAAATAAAAAGCAAAAAATAAAGATAAAAATCTTTCCACTAAATCTACCTAGAGACCTGAGTATCTGGAGGTCTTTAGTCTCCTACCTCCAGTGATTCTAATGTGAAGCCAGTGATGGGAACCACTGCTTCCGGACAGTGCTTGCTTGGTTAACTGAAGTTCCTCTGGTAAGTTTAGGTCAGCTCTGAGTAAGAGAGAAACAAAGAGAGAGAGAGATCCTGCCTGCAGGAAAAGTACTGCCATCAGTTTCCCCTACTGTTAGGACCTCAGCCATTCTACAAGAACCACCTCACTTCCTTGAGGAAGTAACTCATAATAGGTAGATGTATCTGTACTGCCTCCCTCTGCCCCTTCATCTCCCAAGAAGCTGTGCAGTATTCCTCTGGCAGGGTACTCTGCAGGGAATGTGAAAACTGAGCACCTGGAACCAGATGATCAGCAGATGAAGCAAAAAGGAGAAGATTCAAACTCTAGGCTAGAGAAAGTTCCAAAGGCTGCATTAGCTAAGGATATTAACAGCTCCTGTCCAAAACACCTACTGTGAGGAAAAGACACAGAAAAAGAAAATGTCGTGCTAGGTTGAATCCTCAAAGCCAGACAGGAGCAAAAAGAGCAGGGCTGGGAGAGGATATCCATATTAGTCTTGACAGCAGAGCCAAGCGTCTATGGCCACAGCCTGGAATGTATTCACCCATGAGGGAAGAATTCAGTGCCAAGAACTGGACACACGCTTGGACCTCACCAGGAGCCAAGAGGGAAAGAACTAGGAAGGCTCCATCCCTCATGCCCAGAACAGGTTCAGTTCTCTAAGCAATTTGGGTGAGAGGATAAATGACAGGGTATGGCAGATTCAGTCATTTTCTGTGATCATGATAATAATAAAACACCCTTTTATAGGCCTCATATTCTGGGCTAGATAGTGATCTACAAGGCAAATATTATCCCTATGTGTTACACATTGAATTATGTCAGTAAATCACTCACTGCAAAACGCTGGGGTGGGTATCTATAACCCTAGCCCTGTTATGATGAGACAGGAGGCAGAGACAGGAAAACCATGAAATCCACAGGCTAGCCAGCCTGGTGCATACAGCAGTGAACACCAAGAGACCCTGCCTCAAACAAGGAAGAAGGGGAGGACTGACATTCAAAGATGACTTCTCTCTTTTTTTTTAAAAAAAGATTATTTTTTTTTTTACTTGAAAGAGAGAGAGAGAGAACAGACGTGTCACTGCAAACAAACTCCAAATGCACATGCCACCTTTTACATCTGGCTTTACGTGGTACTGGGAGACTGAACCTGGCTTTGCCTGCAAGTATCCTAACCATGAAACAATCTCTCCAGCCCTCAGAGATGTCTTCTGACCCACCCCTCCCCACACACATCCTACTTGCCCTCTCCCTGGGGAATACAGCACACATTCTGTGACCTTCCAGCTACTCATGAGACCAGTCTGATGTTGTAGGATCTATAGGAACCTCCCCGCATAGATCACATGATTAGTGTAAATTACCTGACATGGCTCAAGGATCAGGTAAACAGAGACACTTCACAGGCTTAGAGCTATCTCTATAAAACAATGAAACATCAACCCTTTCTTGGCAAAATCCAGGTCTGAACCCTTCACACCCCCTGAGTCAGCCCTTTATGCTGCAAGATGAAACTAGATCCACAAAAATACAAATTTCTGCACAGGTACATGTGCTGGCTTGTAGGCTGGTACACCTTGCACTAGGCCTTTCACACAAAAACCGATTCTGGCTGAGGATGGAATTCACAAAAAAGGAATGGATGACCCCCTGGGGTTGAATTTTTAAAACATTCTAAAGAAGAAATAAGTATATTTTCAAATGTGGTATCTTTCACTTTAGTTGACATTTTTTCTTGGGAATTTTATCATACCAAGGGCAAGCTCTTTAGAAAGTTATGTGAGAGCATACACTTCAATACGAAAGATATGTTACCGCTTTGTCTGAACACAGGGGACTCTGCTTAATACGAAATTGGAAGTAAAAGAAGGATATAGCAGTCTGGGGATTCCTAGTGCCACAAGAAGGGGGGAGGGAGAGAGGGAGAGATAGAGAGAGGAGGAAAGGGATAGAGAGAGGAAGGGAGGAAGACAGAAGGAAAGAAAGAAAGGAAAAGAAGGAAGTAAGAAAGGAAGGAAGGGAGGGAAAGAGGAGGGGGAAGGAGGGGAGAGAGGGGAGGAAGAAGAATGTGTCCTGGTGCTAACTTACTCTCCATTGGAGAATCTGCTTCTCTTTTTCAGATAGATGTAGACCCTAAGGAGGGAGCCACCCCATCATACCTCAAAAGGGCCCCAGCTGAAACTAAGAAAACTTGGAGAAACAAGCAAGGGGGCTGTTTTCCTGATGAACCGGACACCAGCACAAGGGGGAAGGAGATCAGCATAGAGAAAAATCAACTCCTACCAAATCAGAGAGCCAGAACCTCAGAGGCCCTCAACACCTCATCACTGAAGCAGACCAAAAATGAACCCAACATGGCTCAGGGAAATTTTGCGGAAGAGGGGGCGGAAAGAATGTCAGAGTCACATGTTGGGTCATGATATGCAGAGACATTTAGCTTAGCCATAACTGTGGGCTAACTCCACAATGCATGACCCGTATACCTCAACAAGGAGGGGCCAAGGGGAGGGGGTAGGTCATGGATGAGCCTAATAATGGTACCAAACTGACTGTATTTGCTGAATACAGAACTGACTAATAAAAAAATAAATAAATAAATAAACATGAAGAACAATAAAAAAAAAAAAGAATGTGCCTGAACCAAAAAAGAATTAAAAAATATCTCTAGAAGAAAAAGGATGGTGTCAGTTGGTGGATAAAACCCAAATGATATACCTAACTAATCATCTTGCAAAGTGTGGAATACTGAAGTTCTACTGGTCCTTTCAGAAGGTTCCTATCATTGTCATATTTCCATAATTTTCCTATGTCATCAGCCTTTTTCACTTTGTTAACATTTGTACTAATTTTCCAAAATAAATGGTAGGCACCTTTCCAGTGCCTTACATGCATCTAGGCAGTGCTATAGGACCTACTAGGCATTGTAACATTCACTTCCATGCATGGTCAGAAAAAACGGAATTTCACAAAACAGCCTGTGGCAGTTGTTTCTTGTTGAAAGAGTAAAATTGCTAGTTATATTAATTTTGGCTTTTGTGTTTGTTATAGAAAATATTTGCTATTTACTTAAAAAGCTATTAAAATACTTCTCCCTTTTTTAGCTACATCTCTATGTAAAGCCAAATTTCCTGTGTAGATTCCAACCAAAACAGCATAGCACAGAAGAGTGACTGAAGAAATAGAGGTGAAAGTCCAAGTGTTTTTATTAACCTAGATGTTAAAGAGATTTGAAAAATATACTCTTCTACATAAATTATTTCTTCAGTTTTGGTAAACATGGTTACATTTTATGAAGAAAACCCTCTTTTATCTCAATATGTAATATTTATAATTATATTTTTAAATTGATAAATAATTATTTTAAAACTTTTTGCTTCAATTTACAGTACAGTCATCATTGACAGCTATAGCCTTGATAAATAGCCCAGTGGAGTGGTAGAACGCTTGCTGAGCATGTGCAAGTCCGAGTTCATTCTCCAACCGCACAAAACCAGCAACAACAACAAACCAGCCCCAGCCGGGCATGGTGGCACACGCCTTTAATCCCAGCACTCAGGAGGCAGAGGTAGGAGGATCGCTATGAGTTCGAGGACAGCCTGAGACCATATAGTGAATACCAAGTCAGCCTGGGCTAGAGCGAGATACTACCTCAAGAAACCACATAGGCACACACCAAAAAGAAAAAAGAAAAGAAACAAAAAACAAACCTTATTGGGATCCTTAATGACTTTTAAAAGTGAAACATCCAGAACGCAAAATACTTGAGAATGGCTAGGCCATCGTGAGAAAGTCTTTCTATCCACCCTGGAGACAGCAGGCTGTGTAGACAGAAAACAAAGAAAAAGTAATGAGAGACGGAACTAACAGTCAGGACTCAGTAATTGCATGTCTGTGTGAGGGACAGTGGTGTCCCTCTACCCATAAGCTTTCTCCACCCAGCACAGGCTGCGACATCTTCTAGGGAACCAACTGTTTCATTAAGGTCAAGAAGGGCGTGCTTTTCATACGAAACTTTATGTCTGGTGAAATCTCCTGCGGCGGTGAAAAGTCTGGCTTTTTATTATGAACAGAGAAATTGGGAGTAAAGGACAAAATCCACGTAGCAGCTCACTGTCACCAATAAAAAGCAGGTAAAAGTGCCGGGCGTGGTGGCGCGCACCTTTAATCCCAGCACTCAGGAGGCAGAGGTAGGAGAATCACCGTGAGTTCGAGGCCACCCTGAGACTACATAGTGAATTCCAGGTCAGCCTGGGCTAGAGTGAAACCCTACCTCGAAAAACCAAAAAAAAAAAAAAAAAAAAAAGTAGCTAAAAGCAACGCTAGTTACATCAGAGAGATATGGCCTGGATCAGGCCTCTTCCATGAGTGGTCTCCCAGCCAACTCCCGTGCCCGCTGATGTCGGTGACAGCTGTTGGTGGTTCATAAGCCATCTTCCACTGTGGCACCGTGCTAAGTGCTGAGACTGTAGTGTGCAATGCAAGTGCATGGTAATATTTATCTTGCATATGCAGTAGCTATTGTGCTTTGTTTTAAAATAATGCAAGTTGGAGTTTTCACATAGTGAATACACTGACCACGGCTCCTAAGAGTTCAGATAATCATGACAAGAAAAACTATAACACTACAAAGTCAGTGGAAAACTTCCCCCGCCCCAGGTCATCTGTTTGAACACCTGGTCCTCAGCTGGTGGTATTGTTTAAGAAAGATAAAATTTTTAGAGAATGGACCCATCCATACTGGGGAAGAGGGTCACAGAAGCAGGCCTTGAGGTTTGTTTATTGATTGATCAATTTGTGTGTATGTGCATGTGACTGTGTATGCGTGTGTGTGTGTGTGTGTGTGTGCATGTACATATGTACGTGAGAGTGAGAACACAAATATTCCACTGCACATGTGTGAAGGTCAGAGGATAACTTTCAGGTCTACCCTTACCAGTCTATCTCATTGTAGACAGAGTCCCTCTCAATCTTATTCCACTGTTATTGTTGTTGCTGAATCTCTGAGAGCTTCTAGGAAATTCTCCTGGCTCTACCTTCCATCTTGCCACCAGAGGGCTAGAATTGTAGAAGCCTGCCATGGCTTCTAGATTTTTATGTGGTGTCTCAGGATCAAACGCAGGTACTGAATCAGTTACTTTCTCATTGCTAGAACAAAATACCAGACCCTAAGCAGCTTATGGAAGGAAAGGGTTTATTTTTGACATAAAGTTCCAGGGAAGTTTCATCATTGTGGTAAAAGCATGACGGTAGCAGGAAACAGGCTCACATCAGCAGGAAAAAGTAGAGAAATGAGTAACTGAAACAGTAAATGAAGCTAGACTACGACAACTCAAAGCCCACAACCAGTGGCACACGTCCTCTAGCAAGGCTCCTCTTCCTAAAGGGTCTACAATCTTCCTGAATAGCACCATCAACTGGGGATAAGTATTCAAATACATAGGACTGTGGCAAACGTTTTATGTTCAGATCACAGCACTATACCTCTGGCCCATATAGACTCACGACTACCTCATAGTGCAAAATGTTTTCAGTCCAACTTGAAAAGTCCCCATAGTCTTTACCAATCCCAGCACTGCTCAAAAGTCCAAAGTCACCTGAGAGGCAAAGTAGTCTCTTAACTGTGAGCCATATAAAAACAAAACACAGGCTAGAGAGATTGCTTAGTGGTTAGGGTGCTTGCTTGCAAGTCTGATGGCCCAGGTTCAAATCCCTAGTGCAAAATTCATAAAGTAGCACATGCATCTGGAGTTCATTTGCAGTGGCAAGAGGACCTGATGCACCTATTCTCATTCTCTCTCCCCTTGCTTGCAAGTAATAATAAGTTAAAATGTTTTTTTTTAAATCAAAATACAAGTTACATACTTCCAACATATAATGAGACAGAATAAACATTCCGTTCCAAAATTGAGGCATAACAAGGAAATACTGGACCAAAGGGAGACCAAAATCCAGCAGGTGAACATCAAATCTTGTAGTTCCATGTCTGGTATCTGAGACTCATGGTGGTCCCACCTGGGACCATCATCTGGGATCCAGAGGCTTCTAGATGTGCTGCCTATAGCCTCTTGTGCTGGTCAGGAACCAACCTGACACCCTGATCCAGCAGCTTTCCTTGGTAGGTAGCCCATGGTCTTGGCATTTCCAGCACCTTGGGGTCTCCACTGCAACTTAGAGTTCACCTTTATAGCTTCATACAATATCCTCACAGCACCTGACCCTGACCCTGCCTCATATTGTTTGGCCACAAACGTCTCTCTGGAACCATGGTACAATACTTCAACATCTTGCTTTCTTTTTTATCCTATCAAAACCAGCAGCATGTGGATGATGCTGCCAAGTTCTGCTATCAGATGGGAATGAAGCCCAGCCTTGGATATCAGCTACAGCAACTCTGTATGCTGATCTTTGGGAACAGAGACCTCCCTCGCCATTCTCATTTCAGGCCTTTCCCTTTCAAAACAGTTTGCATTTTTACTCAGTTTATGCCTTTATTGGGGTAGGTCTTGCCCCTCAGAGCATCCTTCCTATTGTCCAAGTGTAGGACAGTTGGTTTATCACTAATGGTGGCAATCTCTTTAATAACTGCAACTGAAGTGGCTGCATCCTCTGGGCCAGGGAGTTGAAACTTATTTATCTGTATTTCTTTCTGTACCAAACTTTATATATTTAATGTCTTTTTTTTTCTCCACATTTTGCTGTCTTACATTGTAAATCTGAATCAGGGCAGAAAAAAGACACCAAACCATGTATTTAATTTAGCCGGGCATGGTGGCACACGCCTTTAATCCCAGCACTCGGGAGGCAGAGGTAGGAGGATTGCCATGAGTTCGAGGCCAGCCTGAGAATACATAGTGAATTCCAGGTCAGCCTGGGCTAGAGTGAGACCCTACCCCAAAAAACCAAAATATATATATATATTATTCTGACTTAAGATTTCCTCCACCAACCACATTAGTACATTATTTTAGACTCACCTTTGCTCAACTTCTCCAGATACAGGCGGAATGCAACCAGATGCTTCCCTAGAATACGACATGAACTGCTTCGAGTCCAGGTCCTGAGAGAGCCCTTGTTACTCTCTGAAACCACATAAACCCAGCCTCCATAGTCCACATTTTTTTTCAGCTTTCAGATCCCCCAGTCTCCCACCAGAATGGCCCATTAAGTCATGTTTACAGCATTGTAAAACTTTTCTAGTCAAAAGTTCCGTATTCTCTTCTTATTCCTCCCACAAACCAGTTCCAAAAGACTAGGAAAGGCATGGTCAGGTTTTTAATCGAAGCAATGACCCCTGGTACAAATTTCCGTATTAGTTACTTTCTCATTGCTGGGACAAAATAATCAACCAGAAGCAGCTTAATCTGGCTACAGTTCAGGAGTTGTATGACATGGGAAAGCATGGCAGGAGCAGGAAGATGGCTCACATTATCACATCAACACGGGAAAAGGAGAGAGAGACAGCAAGCGGGGTTGGGCTGTTAACACCTCCAGTCCCGACATTATTCTTCCAGCAAGGTCCTACAGGTTATACAACCTTCCGGAATAGGACCAGTAATCTTGGATTAGGTGTTCAAACACTTAAATTTTCCATTTTACATCCAAACCGGCCCAGGTACTCAAGTTTGGCCTTAAGTGCTTATCCACTGAGTAGTCTCCCAACCCCGGAGCCTCAAAGCATAGAAGCTATGTCCTACTTCCTGTTTGCTTCCTCCTTTCTTAAATCCTGTTACAATGTGAGCTTCTCAAAGCATAGAAGCTTTGCGTTACTTCCTGTTTGGTTTCTGCTGTCTTAAATCCTGTTACAATGTGACCGTCTGGACCCCTGATACCATGTCTTCCCTGCTGTGGTGGAATTTATCCCTTCGAAACTGTCAGCCAGAATACACCCTTTACTTCATCTACTTGCCTCCTGACAGGTAATTGATCAAAATGAGTAGAATAACTCATATAGAGTATTGGTACTGATAATATGGGAATTTGAGGCATCTTTGAGAGCAACAGAAATTTTCTCAGCTCTTGCTTGGGATGTAATTTGGGAGTTAGGGTTTTAGACACTCTTGACCACACAAAATATCTACTGAGCCAGTGGCATATAGGATTGTTTTTGCCCTCTTGAGATGATTTTTTTAATTGAGAACCTTAATATATAAAAATACCATAATTTGATCATATTCCCATCATTTTATCATGTTTTACACCCTCGCATCTCACCCCCATTCTACTGAGGGCCCTCCTTTTTCAAGGTAGTCCTTCCTCTTTTTTTCTTTTTTTTTTTTTAATTTTTGGGTGGTGGTTGTTGTTGTTGTTGTTGTTGTTGTTGTTTGGGGTTTTTTGTTTGTTTTTTTAGTTTTTCAAGGTAGGGTCTCACTCTGGCCCAGGCTGACCTGGAATTTACTATGTAGTCTCAGGGTGGCCTTGAACTCACAGAGATCCTCCTACCTCTGCCTACCAAGTGCTGGGATTAAAGGCATGCACCACCACACCCAGCCCAATTTTTTTTTAATTTAAAAAAAGTTTTAAGTTTTTTTAGTTTTATTTATTTGAGAGAGACACAGAGACAGAGAGAATGGGGGCACCAGGGCCTCCAGCCACTGCAAAAGAACTCCAGACACATGTGCCACCTTGTGCATCTGGCTTACGTAAGCCCTAGGGAATCGAACCAGGGACCTTTGGCTTTGCGGGCAAGTGCCTTAACCGTTAAACCATCCCTCTAGCCCTAGTCCTTCCTCTTTTGTGTTCTCATTCCTTTTGTCCTCCTCTGCCCTCTATGTCAAAACATTCATGGGCTTTGAGAACTAAAGATCTTGTGGGAGTATCAAAAATCACTGTGAGGTCATAAAGGCACCAGTTGGTTTGTGTCAAGAAGAGCCTTCAGGTTCTTATAAATTTTGATAAGTGAAATCTACAGAGCATAGAGGGTGAAGTTTAGAAAGATTTTATTATAGAGTTTAAAGAGCTTAAGAGAAGAAAAGAAGGCAAGAGCTCCTTCACAGGAGGGATTCCCAGAAATGGGAATGTGTGCCTGGTGTTTCTGATTAGGATCTTTTACAACAAATTACTGGATGGGGGCTGAGCTGGACAGTCTAGCACTCACCTTAAGTTTCCAGAAAAGGGAGTAATCCCACTTAAATTCTCAAGAAAGAAAGAGATAAGGAAAGCTCAGACCCCATGCCATATGTCTGAGCACTTTATTCGCTTCCTCCAGTGAGGTTTTAGGGGAAAAGACATAGGAGAAATAAACAAGCCCAGGGACATTTCTCAGTTGATTTCTGGGGCTCTGATACCCCTAAACTCCCTCACTGTGATGGTTAAGTTTTGTTGTGAACTTGATCTGTTTAGGAATTCACAGATATTGCTCTTGGGTGGGTCTCTGAGGTGGCTTCCAGGAAGAATTAACTGAAGGAGGAAGCCCTTCCCCCAGAGTTGGCCACCCCTCTTGGAGCAGGGGCTTAATCTAAGGAAGTTTTGGGAGAAAAGAATCCCTTTCCCCCACCTGCAGGTGCTGCTGCTGCCTTCCAGCGTGGACTAAAGGCCAGCTTGGACTGAAGACCAGAAGCTCTCCATGAAGCCTCCAGACCTTCAGTACTCGATTGAGACTGCTAAGGCATCCAGCCTCATGGACTGAGAGGCTACTGAATTCCTTGACTCTCAGGCCTAAAAGCTGCTATTGCTAGACTGCCATAAAATAATCCAATAAATTCCTTTTTGACACAAATCATTCTGTTGATTCTGTTCCTCTAGAGAACCCTGACTAATACACTCAACAAGAAGTGGAGGCGCTGCCAGGGAGAACCTGATTATATTATTCATAGGCCTGGCGAATTGGTTTGTGGAGGAATGTGGAAGAGTTTGAAACTTTGAGCTAGATAAGTCCAGAATACTTTTAAGCAGTTTAAGGAGCCATTCTGAAGGGATTTTGGAAGACCGTAATGCTCAAATGTGAGACAATAGAGATGTGACTCACGAGGTTTCAGAGAGGAACAAAGACTCAACTGTGAACTGTGCTAGAGAGAATTCATGTGATATTCTAGCAAAGAACCTGGCTTATTCTGCCCATATCTTGAGAACTTGAGGCAGGTAGAATTTAAATTCAAAAGTAATGGACTGAGCTGGGCATGGTGGCACATGCCTTTAATCACAGAACTTGGAAGGCACTGTGAGTTCAAGGCCACCCTAAGACTACATAGTGAATTCCAGATCATCCTGGCCTAGAATGAGACCCTACCTTGAAAAAAAATTAAATAAAAAATAAAAAAATTAAAGTAATGGACTAATTGGGTGTTAGAAATTTTAAGACAGCCTAACATGCAACCTGAGGTATGGTTACTTCTCACTGCTGTTATTCAGACCGATAGCTAAAGACAGCAAAATGCTATGAAACAAGTGAAGTTTAGAGAGAAAAGTTTTGTGAACCACTTTAAAGTTTCAGTCAAGGAGATTGTTATGTCACAAACATCTGTAATTTTTTTGTTGTTTGTTTCTGTTTTTTGAGGGAGGGTTTCACTCTATCTCAGGCTGACCTGGAATTCACTAGGTAGTCTCAGGATGGCTTTGAACTCATGGCGATCCTCCTACCTCTTCCTCCCGAGTGCTGGGACTAAAGGCGTGTGCCACCATGCCTGGCACATCTATAATTTTTTGAATATTTATTTTTATTTATTTGAGAGAGAAAAAGGAAGAGAGAGAGAGAATGGGTGCACCAGGGCCTCAAGCCACTGCAAACGAACTCCAGATGCATGCGCCCCCTTGGGCATCTGGCTAACATGGGTCCTGGGGAATTGAACCTGGGTCCTTTGGCTTTGCAGGCAAATGCCTTAACCACTAAGCCATCCCTCCAACCCACATCTATAATTTTTAAGTGATTAACTACATTAGACCAAAACTTGGCTCTTCACTGGGACAATAGAAAAGGTGCCCTGAAGACAAGAACCCACCCACTGAAAGCTCTAACTTGTGAGAATGCAAATTATTTTTAAAGGAGAAAGCCTGAACAAAGAATGCCTGGGGCATCCTCTGCTTATAAACAGTGCCTGGGAAAATGTTCCCACAGAATTCAGCAACCATGATAGATAGATGCCACCAAAGCTTTAGTCCAAAAGTGCTGCATCCCACATGGGCAACAGGAATTAGCAGCATCACTCAAATGGAACGGGTTTTGTAAATATGAAAGTTGCAAGAAAGAGGGGTCCCTGGGCATGGTGGCGCATGCCTTTAATCCCAGCACTCAGGAGGCAGAGGTATGAGGATCACATGCCTTCAAGGCCACCCTGAGATTGCATAGTGAATTCCAGGTCAGCCTGGGCTAGAGCGAGACCCTACCTTGAAAAAAAAAAAAGAATGAGGGGGTGATGGCATTTTCCCATAGGGAGCTGCTGAGTCTGGGCCATGTGAGGCAGGGTCAGATTCCCTGTAAGGAGTCCTTGAAAAGTCACTGCATCAAACAGTAAAGATGAGGCCTAAGTTGCAATGGAGATGCCAGGATATTAGAGATGCCAGGACCATGGGACATCCACCAAGAAAAACAGTGGGCTTGGAGTGGAGCCAGCCCTAGAGAGAGGCTATGTGTGATGAAGGCAGCTGAACTAGAGAGGTGAGGGTCCCAAAGCCTTTTGGAGCCCAGTGGATTCTTCCATGAGTGCCAAACACCAGGCGTGGAGCTTTAGAATTGTGGGTTTGCCCTGCTGGCTTTCAGTCTTGCTTTAGTTCAGTCTTTCCTCGCTCTGTCTCTACTCCTCCCTTTTGAAATGGAAATGTTTAACCTGTGTGATCATATGTTGGAAGTATATAATTTGTTTCTTTTTTATTATACAAGGGGTCTCAGTGATGAGAGTGTTTGAAGTCTCAGATGATACTTTGCCTCCCGAGTGCTGGGATTTAAGGCGTGCGCCACCACGCCCGGCTACTTTGGACTTTTTAACAGTGTTGCGACTGTTAAAGACGATGGGGACTTTTGACAATGGACTAAATGCTTTTGCATCATGATATGTCGTGAGCTTGTGAAGGACAGAGGGTAGAATGTTGTGATTTGAATGTACAATATCCCCCATGGGCTCAGCTCTTTGAGCACTTGATCCACACCTGGTGGTACTATTTGAGAAGGTTGCAGAACTTTTAGGAGGTGAAGTTGTGTTGGTGGAAGCGGGTCACTCAGAATGGGTCTTGAGTTTTCATAGTCTGGCCCCACTTTCTGTTTGCCTTGGGCTTCCTGGCTAAGGATGCAATGTGGCCAGTTGATCTCCTGCTGCCATTCCTTCCTGCCGTGGTAGAATGAGACCCCTTGAAACTTTAAACCAGATTAAACTCGCTCTTTCCTTACATTGCTTCCTGTCATGCTTATAACAATGAGCAGAGTAACTCAAACAATCAGCACTATCTAAAATTATCAAACAAGGGCTGGAGAGATGGCTTAGCAGTTAAGGCGTTTGCCTGCAAGGCCAAAGGACTTCAGTTCGATTCTCCAGGACCCATGTAAGCCAGATGCACAAGGTGGCGCATGCATCTGGAATTCGTTTTCAGTGGCTGGAGGCCCTAGTGCACCCATTTTCTCTCTCTCTCTCTCTCCCCTCTTTCTCTATTGCTCTCTCAAATAAATAATACAAAATAAATAACAGGGCTGGAGAGATGGCATAGCGGTTCAGCGCTTGCCTGTGGAGCCTAAGGACCCCGGTTTGAGGCTCTGTTCCCCAGGACCCACGTTAGTCAGATGCACAAGGGGGCGCACGCATCTGGAGTTCATTTGTAGTGGCTGGAGGCTCTGGCACGCCCATTCTCTCTATATATATCTGCCTCTTTCTGTCTCTGTCACTCTCAAATAAATAAATAAAAATGAACAAAAAAATTTTTTAATAAATAAAATGAAATTATCAGACAAGAGACCAACAGAAATGTACTGTTTCCATGACAGGCAGGACACATGTAATGGGGTGAGGAAAGCAAATGGGCAGAAGCACAGTGTATAGTGTGCCAGTGAGCATTGGGATTGGCGTATACAATTCAAACACACATTGTTCTATCCTTCCCTTAATTGGTGTACAAAACTGAGCAAAATAGTAAAGTTACACTGTTTGTTTGCTTTTTTTATTTTAGAAGATGCAACTAAAATGTCCAGTGGGCAGTTGAGAGGAAAAACTGCTGACCAATTTTGTTAGTCCCTTACACCATTGCACTTACTCTGTCAGCTATGACCCAGGGGGCAGGGGTCTGGCGAGTCATGCCTTCTACCGCAGAGCAAGAACGCTGAAGAACAGAAACAAAGTTGCTTGGCTTATACCTGCTTAAATAATGGAATTTCTAGTCACTCTGATCAACAGTCTCATCCCAAAATAATTAGACTTTGTTCATCTACTTGCCTATTTGGAAAATTGAGCAAATGTAAATCTTGGCAAATTCATGCTGTCTAAAGGCTCTTTACCAAAGGAAAAAGAAAGAAAAGAAAAAGGAAGGGAGGGAGGGAGGGAAAAGATTTTGGCTGTTCAATGGTTATCACAAGTTAGCTATAACACTGCTGAAAAGAGATGTGGTCTGCCCATATGTCATATTAATCTTTCCTAAGGAAAGCTGATTCATTTTCAGGTTCTTCAAAATGTCCAGAAGCTTATAATGGGTTTCTGACATGAAAATACAAAAGAGCTGTGTTCATCTTGCTTGCAAGATGATCTACTTGTTCTGGCTATAGAAAATACAATAAAAGCTTGGCCTGACCTAAAATCATATTTTCTAAATGTCAGAAGAGAAGAAAGCCCTTTGTGTTTGGAAAAAAAAAAAGTTTAGGGAGCAGAGTGGAAACAGAATTCAAGTCACACAGATTAACGTGAACTGTTCTCCTAAGTAGTCTGATCATCTGGGAAGCGAATCCATGGGTTTCTAGGTGAACCAAGCGGTCCTTCACTATTCCGTGTGGTGTAGGTCATGGCTCAAAGCCAAGCAGCAAGAAAATAAAGGACTCATCTTTTTTTGTAAATGCGACTGTTTCCCAACTCAGAAACTTTTCCAGGAAAGAGCAGCCAAGTTAAACAGGATTTTTCCATTTCTTTACTGAAAACTATAACTATTTGGACTCCAGTTTTTATTTCACAAGTTTAAATTACTTATTTGCTTTAAAGCCAATTTCACTAAAACAGACTGAATTCCTAATGGTATCTAATATGCTTCAGAGGAGACTTTAGTTGTGGGTAACCTACAATACACAGTTTCAGATGAAAAGATCTGGTTGACAAATACCCAGTCTACCAGAACAACCTGTAGTTATAAAGAGGACAGATTGGAAAAACTAGAAACCAATTCTATAAGTCTAAAATCATATTATTGCTAATAAGCAAAATCCTAACTATGCAGTTACCAGGTGTCTCTGCTGAGAGACTAGACAACTTGGTGCTATCACATTGAGTCAGTGTAACACGAGCCTGAGGAGAACCAAACTGGAAATCAGTGATTATTTTGATTGAAATGTAGTTATGTTTCTACAATAAAAACAACGCATCCTAAAGCTTCAATGAGTTCAAAGATGTATTACTAGAAAACAAAACAGAATAACAAAATACCCAAATATATCATGAGACATTCTTTTTTTTTTTTTTTTTTTTTTGGTTTTTTGATTCAAGGTAGGGTCTCACTCTAGTCCAGGCTGACCGGAAATTCACTATGGAGTCTCAGGGTGGCCTTGAACTCATGGCAATCCTCCTACCTCTGCCTCTCAAGTGCTGGGATTAAAGGCGTGTGCCACCACGCCCAGCCGAAGAAGTATTTATCTGAAACCTTCTGTTATTCTGTAATATTTACTTTTCTGTTACGTAAATGTTATTATTTAAAACAACAATAGGTTTATCTGACAGAGACAATTGGTGGTAATCAAGTATGAGACGAATGAAATAAAAAATACATATAATATTCTTCCCGAGTGCTGGGATTAAAGGTTTGCACCACCACGCCCAGCTCGCTATCATGAGACATTCTTATTTAAAAATATAGTAACTTCAATTTTCCCACTGCAGCTACATTCTTTTTTTATATGACTTAAGGACACAGTAATGTAGCCTTTAACATGTTAATGTGTATTACATAATTAAAAAGAAGAGTTAAACATTGTCATATCATAGAATAGAAAGAAACAAAATATTACTATATATTCTTATATGTATTTTTTATTTCATTTGTCTCATAATTGATTACCACCAAATAAATTCAAATAAATAATGACCCATCTGAAAGGTTTAGATAAAGAAAACAATCCAAACCCAAGAATAGCAGACATAAATAAATAATCAAGAGTAGGGCAAAAATCAGTGAATTAGAAATAAAGAAAACAATTATTAAAATTTTTCAAAGGAAGAGCTGGTTCTTCAAAAAAAATAAATAAACAAACAAGATTAATAAACCTGTGACCAAATTGATCAAAATAAAAAGAGAAAAGAATTCGCTGGATATGGTGGTGCATGCCTTTAATCCCAGCACTTGGTAGGCAGATGTATGAAGATTGCAATGAGTTCAAGGCCACCCTGAGACTACATAATGAATTCAGGTTCCTGGGCTAGAGTGAGACCCTATCTCAAAAAAAAAAAAAGAAAGAAAGAAAGAAAAAAGACAGAGAGAGAGAGAGAAAGAAAACTTTAATAAACAAGATTAGAAATGAAAAGAGAGATGTTACATCAGATATCAATGAAATTGGAAGAATCATTAGAACATATTTTAATAGCCTATATTCCACAAAATTGGAAAATCTGAAATAAATGGATAAATTTCTTGAATAATATGACCTACCAAAACTAAATCCAAAAGAAATAAATTACCTAAATAGAGCTATAATATCTAATGAGATTGAATAAAAGCCTCCCAAACCCCTCCCCCCCCAAACCCAAGCTCATATAGATTCACTATTGAATTCTACTCAACCTTCATAGAAGAATTAAAATGACTTCATCTCAAGTCATTCCACACAACTAAAAAGGAAAGAGTCATTCCTCACTCCGTCTGTGAAGCCAGCATTACACTCATACCAAAACCAGATGGACACAGCAAGAAAATTATAGACCAATATCTTCGATGTACTAAGATGCAAAATTTTTCAATAAAATTATGGCAAATTGAATCCAAGAACACATTAAAAGTATTACCCACCTTGATCAAATAGGCTTCATTCTAGGGATGATGGCTTAATATATGGAAATGGATAAATGTAATATATCATATAAATAGACTTAAAGACAGAAATCATATGATCATTTCAATAGATGCAGAAAAGACCTGTAATAAAATACATCACTTCATGATTAAGACACTTGAGAGACTAGCAACAGAGGGATCATATCACAACATTATATGGGCTATATGCAACAGACCTGAAGACCATATCTTACTGAATGAGTAAAAACTTGATGCCTTCCCACTAAGGTCAGGAACAAGACAGGGATATTCACTCTCCATACTGCTATTTTACATAATACCTTAAGTCTCAGCTTGAGCTATGCAATAAGAGAAAGAAATTAAAAGAGCGAAAATTAGAAAAAAAGAATTTAAACTAGCCTTATTTGCAGATGTTATGATTCTATATTTAAGTGACCCCAAAAAACTCCACCAAAAACCTCCTAGAGCTGACTAAGTCTTTCAGCAAAGTGGCAGGGCATAAAATCAACCCATAAAAATTAGCAGCCTTCCTATATATCAATGGCAAACATATAAAGAAAGAAATCAGGGAAACAGACCCAATTACAATAGCCACAAAAATTAAATATCTTAAAACATCCCTACTAAAGAAGTGAAAGACTTCTACAATGAAAGCTTTAAAGCACGAAGAAAGAGATTGAGGAATGCACAAGTAGATAGAAAGATCTCCCATAACTGTTGATTGTAAGAATTAATATCATGAAAATGATCATGATTTCAAAAGCAATATACAGAATCAATACAATTCCAATCAAAATTCTGGCATCATTCTTCACAAAAATAGAAAATCTAGTCTCAAAATTTATATGAAAGCAACAAAGGCCTCTGATAGGCAAAAATGTCCCCAGATAAAAGAACACTATTGGTGGTATCACCTTACCTGATTTCAAAGCCATAGTAATAAAATCAACATGGTACTGGCACAAGAAAATAGGATTGAAGATCTGACAGTCACCTGGTTTTTGACTAAGAGGCCAAAAACGCACACAGGAGAAAAGATAGTATTTTCAACCAATGGTACTGAGGAATTTGGATAGTCATATGCGTAACAATGAATATAGAACTTTTTTCTCACCCTACATAAAAATCAAGTCCACATAGGTCAAAAACCTCAAGACCCAAAACTCCAAAACAACTAGAAGAAAAAGCAGGGAGAATACTCCAAGATATGGGCATAGGGAAAGACTTTCTGAATAGCACTCCATTAGCCCAGGAAATAAGTCAAACACTTGACTATTGGGATCTCATGAAACTAAAATGCTTTGTACAGTTAGGCAAACCATCAACAGAGTCCATAGACAACTTACAGAAGAAGAGATAATCTTCACCAGCTATATATCCAACAGAAGTTTAATATATAGATTATACAAAGAACTTAAAAAAAAAAAACCTAAACAATAAAAAGAACTAGTCAATCCCCTAAACAAAATGGGGCAGGAACTGAACAGAGAGTTCTCAAGGAAGGAATACAAATGCTCCATAGACATCTGAGAAGATGCTCTACATCTTTAGCCATCAGGGAAATCCAAATTAAAACTACTTTGAGATTCCATCTCCCTCCAGTCAGAATGGCTATCATCAAAAATCAAATGACAACAAATGCTGATGAGGGTGTGGGGAGAGAGGACCCATCATTCACTGCTAGTGGAAGTACAAACTTGTAAAGTCACTATGGAAAACAATATGGAAGTTCCCCAAAAATCTAAACATACGTCCACAATTTGACCAGTTATACCATTCCCGGGCATATATCCTAAAAAAACTCTACTGTTTCCTATAGAAATACTTGCTCAGCCATGTTTGTTGCTTCTCTGTTCTTGATAGGTAGGCAATGGAATCAGCCCAGATGGCCATCCACTGATGATTCAATAATGAAGATGTAGTGCATATATACAATGGAATCCCACTCAGTAGTAAGAACAAATGAAATTATGAAACTTGGAGGAAATGAATGGTCCTGGAAAAAACAATCATACTAAGTGAGGTAAACCAGGCTGAGAAAAACCAAACACCACATGTTCTCTGTCATGTGCACTTCCTAACATGGAATAGTCTGATTTGTTTGTAAGTTGTAGTGAGCATCAGTGGTACTGGCAAGGAACTAGAATGAGACTCAGAGAGAAGGAAAGAAGGGGGAAAGAAAGAAAGAAAGAAAGAAAGAAAGAAAGAAAGAAAGAAAGAAAGAGAGGGAAAGAGAGAAAGAGGAAGTGAGAAGTCATATGATAAAATATAATATTAAGAACTTAGAAAAAAATTCTAAAAATACAACAGTAAAACCTAAAAGTAATTAGAAATTGTAGGGAAGCCACCTAAGTACAAATAAAATTCAAATAACAGGCTAAGTGAATTTTGCTGTAACCTGAAGCAACAATATAGTAAGAGTAAAAAAATGTTGCTTTAGGAACATTCTCATTTGAATGATGACAGGGTCTGTGGGTAAGAATATAACTCTTCCCCAGATTTCCTATCAATAGTTAGAAGAAACATATCACATGACCTTAGTTGATCTACTCATAAAAATCAAGAGCCGTTGATTGGTTTGGAAGCTTCAGAGTCAGCGTGTGGAAGCTGTGGAAGTAGGGAAGTGAAGGTGAGCACCCTGGGTGGTGACATAAACTGCACGAGACGGAAGCTGGAAGTGGAAATGAGGTAAGGAAATGGCATTGCTTTCCTAAAATGTGGTCCCACTACCAACCAGAGGGTTGCAGGGATGGTGAGCTGGTTTAGCGGTTTCGCGTAAGGATCCATATTGTACTCTCCAGATCCCACATAAGTCACACGTGCCCACTAGGTGGCACAAGCGTCTGGAGTTCGATCACAGTGACTGAGGCCTTGGCATGCCAATTCATATTCTCTCTCTCTCTCTCTCTCTCTCTCTCTCTCTCTCTCATATTTCTCTCTTGCTTTCTTTAAAATAAAAATATTAAAAAAAGAGAGGGCTTCAAAGTTGTTGAAACAAGAATAGACAAAGTACATTATTCAAAGTTGTCAGATCAACCAGCAGGAGAGCCAAAAGTACCAACAAATGTCAAACAATGTAGATGATTGGCGAAAGAAGGGGAGTGCAATCCTCATCCTCATAGTTATGTTTGTATTAATAAGACTTTACACCAATGTGACAAAAATGCCTGTCATAAACAGTTTGAAGAAAGGAATTCCTTCTTCTGGCTAACAGTTTCATAGCCTTCAGTTCAGCACTTGGCTCCTTTGCTTCTAGGTGTGAACTGAATGATAGCATCATAGCAGCAGGATCGTGGCAGGGAGGAATGGAGAGGAAGGAGGATGCAGAGAGAGGGAATAGAACAGTAAACCAACTATAACATTCAAAGTCACAACCCCAGTGATCAGTGACTTCCTTCATCCAACTGAGCCCTGCCTCCCAAAGTTTCCACCATTTCCCAAAATATCACTACCATCTGAGGACCAAGTGTTCACCACATGCGCCTGTCAGAGACACTTCACATACAAACCATAACAACAGCATTAAAGAGAGTCATAGTCCAGCAAAGTGGAGTGACAGTTTCTTTAAACTGCAAGTGTCTAAATAATCAACACCCACAGAAATAAACATTATTTAGACTTATGCTAAGTCTCTGGAAAATGCAGCAGCATTGACCCCTGTCCAAAAGAGTTTTCTATTTGGGAGAAATTGATCCTTTGTAATGAGTAAAACAAATTCAGCTGCCTATAAGCACCAAAAACACTTTATATATTTTAGAGAACTTCATGTATGTTACCAATGAAGACCCAACTTACCTCTATTTTTTGTGTGTGTGTGTGTGTTGGTATAGAAATGTTTAACTCTGGTTGTTCTGTGAATTAGCCATTACTGAGTAATTTCACATGTTTATCTGTTTGTAAATCTTTCTACTGTCACTATTTTCATAAATTTACCAACCATCTGGTGTGAGTAAAGTTTCCATCTCAGAAACATTGGCGGTGAGGAGGGTGATCAGGACTCCCCGCCCCTCCAGAGACTAGAGCTGAGGGCCCAGAACCGCTGGCCAAGCCATGAGAGGCTCCTCTGTCAGTCTGCTGTCAGGATTTCTGCTTAAGGACTGGTCAAGCACAGGAAAAGCTTCTATGTGTCTTAGTGTTTTAGGAGAGGGATTCTCCAAACTTGAACTTTTTAGGATAAAACTTTGCCTTAGAGCTACTGGTTTAAAAAAAAAAAAAATGTGCCACTTTTGTGTTACTTTTTGTACTATTTACCTAAAGAAGTTGTTATCACATGTTCAGACAGCCTGATTTTGGAAGGCAGTGTTCTCTGTGGCTTCCTCCTGCTGAGGGCACATATTTTTGAGGTCAATGTCTAAGGATTGGGGATCTAAATGGATTTTTTTTTAATAGCTAGGATTGAATCTAGGGTCTCACACCTGCTAGGCAAGTGCTTAGTGTTCTACCACTGAGCTATATCCCCAGTCATGCTGGCCAAGTAGTTTTCCCTTCTTTGGCAAGCCAGGAGGACTGATTGCTCCTGAACTGTGACTCTTGTTTTAGACTGCACACAAATGTTTTGTTTGGGTCTCTGTATCCTCTCTGATCAGGAAGAGAGGTGACTTACCAGTGTAGAAGTGTCCTGTCATCTCCAGTGGCCTCAAGACCTCGGAGCACAGACCAAAATATTGGCCCCTTTTGCTCCAATGACTCCAAATGTCTTTGGCTTCTACATAGGTGATTAATACACTTAGAAAGAAAGTTACACCAACTTGATGCATATACATATAGAGCATATTTGATTACTGGAATACATTTAGTTAAAGCATGACACAAGAGCTTAAAGTCATTTTGTCCAACTTTAAAAATTTGGTTGTCCTGTGGCAGCATAGGCCATATCTGAGGCATAGAAAGTAGGCATATAGCCTTTAAATATCTAATAATTATAAATACAGGCAGAACTTATTATCAGTCTTATAAACAATGCAAATATAAACCAATTAATTTAACCTAGAAATTGTCAGAAAAGGACAAGTAAGACAGCATAAAGTCTTAGCACCTGTGTTTGAAAATATCTTTGATTAGTCCAGATACATGTGTAGGTACCAATTACCCAGGGAACATTGGAAACAACCACAGAACTCAAAATTATTTCTCTCAGATGAGGACCATTGTTTGAGCATGAAGCTGCACCCTAAAGTAGAAAATGTTTCTTAAGAGTTAATTTTGTTATAAGCACTGGACTTGAGATGCCAGAAATGAGATAGTTGCTTTACATACAATAGAGCAAAATCTGATCTTTGTTGAGCCAAAACAGCTAAGCTCTAAAACGACCCTTGACAAATCTGTTTTGACAACCAATGTGTTTAGCTTAATCTTGATAGTAATTGATCTTAGTACCATGGAAATTTTTATTAACATAAAACATAGATGGCTTAGTGGTTAAGATGCCTGCTGCAAAGCAAAAGGACCCATGTTCGAGTCTCCAGGTCCCACATAAGCCAGATGCACATGGTAGCACATGTGTCTGGAGTTTGTTTGCAGTGGCATGCCCATTCTCAATCTCTCTCTCTCTCTCTCTCTCTCTCTCTCTCTCTCCCTCCCTCCCTCTCTCTGTCTCAAATAAATAAATAAAATAAAATAAAACTTTTTAAAAAATATTTAAAAACTTGATGAAGCTTAGGCAAGCTATCTCAACATATTTTACCTAAGAGGAAGATGTAAGTTATTATTACTGTAATTAAATCACTTAAACCTAAGTGATTAAACCTAGTGATGTCCATTCAATAGAATTAGCATAAATAAAACAGAAGCTATCTTTAAAGTCACAATGTCTTTAGGTATGAGTACCTCATCTTTGGAAATTAATTGCTTATATGTGAACCTTTATCTTAAGACTCAGTTTCTCCAGTAGTTAAAACCTTGACAAACACAGGAACCTAATTTACTTTATTGAGTCTTAAAGTCACTTTTTATAACCCTTAAACCATAACAAATTAGTATCAGTGAGCTAGTTAATGAGTGAAGCCTCAACCATAAGACTCAGTTTCTCTACTGATTAAAACCTTGGCATCAGGTAAACACATTTTAGTTTTTATCCAATTAAATGGTTCAATGAAGGGGCCCTTCCCTGAGCAACCTTCATTGCCCATTAAATCAGAGGTTCCCAGTCTTCGGTGGTCCAAAACTGCAGGTGAAGGAGGAGGACAACCCTTCACACTATTTAGTCTGTCACCCATTTCACTGGAAGTAGTTTGCAAGAAAACAGGAAAGTCCCAGTTTGGGGGTACAGTTTAGCATGCATAAGACCTTGAGTTCAGTCTCCACTACATACACAAATACATACATACATACATTACATACAGGATTCCCGGTCTCAGAGTTCAAATCTTTATGAGGACATGAGCATAACTCTAATAAGAACCCAACAGAACAACCAGCATCAAATAAAATCTAATCACCAAGTTTTAAATGGCTTATTCAATAAAAGGATAAGACAAAAAATCACTGTTCATTGAGCCAGTTTTTCCTTTTCTTTTTTCTTTTTCTTTTTCTTTTTCTTTTTTTTTTTTTTTGTACTTATTAAGAGCAGACCAATATTTAAGAAAGCTCATTGTTGTAAACAAAGATTCAGGCTCAGTTTTGCCTCAGGGTATTGGATTTTGACCTTAGGAATTTTAACAATCTTTTGACAGCATACTTTAATCTTCTGGTTTTGTCCTCATCTGTTTCTTTTCTATGTTCTTTATTTTTGTAGAACAATTTTTTACCCTGGGACAAAACTCTTGATGTGAAAACACTTTCTCATCTAATAGCATTTCCTTTTCTTTAAATCTAAAAGCACAAAGATGAGTTATTGCTGCAAATACATTTTAAAGGTATACTAAAATTATGATGTCATGAAATACATTAGGATTATCTGTAAATATCAAGATGACTTTCTTTGTATTTTTAAAAGTTATGTTTTGCATGAGCATGTGTGTGTACTTGTGTGTTTGTATATAGAGTATGTGTGGTGTGGTGGTGTGTTATGTGTGGTGTATGCATGAATGTGTTGATCCGTGTGTGAAGTACATACATGAAGTAGCCAGAGGAAAAATTCAGGCACCCTTGTCTTGCTCAACCACATATTCCCTTGAGATGGGGGGTCTCTCCTCAATCCAGAGTGGCTATTTTCAGTTGGTGAACCCCAGTAACTCTCCAGTCTCCACCTCCTGCAGTCTGGGGTTACAGACATGTGTGGCCATGCCCAGCTTTTTTATGTGGGCTCTGGGAGAATCAAATAATTAAAGTGGTCTCAGCACTCTTAACTGCTGAGCCATCTCCCCAGCCCACCTTTGTATGACTTTAAATAGGCTAAGAAGGTGTTAAAGTCACCATTTTTTCTTGGTGTCAGATTTTTAGAGTTGTACTTTACTCAGCCTTACTCAAGATAAAGTCCTTGAAAAACTTGTTTTCAAAGGAATCAATACCAGGCAAAAATTATCCCAAAAATGTTTAACACACACACAATTAAATAGGCATACCAAAAATAGAGGACATGGATTTTGTAATTTAGTTAGTTTTAGGAATTTGGGGACAGATTGCTTTCCCCATAAAGACAATTGCATGATATTTAACTTTACTGCCTAGAACTTTTGTTTAGTACACAAAACTGATTTAGGATTCATAAGTCAGGTTTTTGAAAAAGTTTTAAATACTAGTAAGTTGGATTAACATAATTATTAATCATAAAACCAGCTGGAGTATCAAATGACAGTTTTTTTCTCAAATATTCTCCTCATTTTTTTGAGTTAGGTATTTAAGTCATCTAGACACTTTTACACACACTGGTGGAAACATCAGGTAGACAGGTTACAGCAATGTAAGATCTTTCACAGGCCTCAGATGCTTCTGATCAAGTTCTTGGTCTTCAGGTTGGCGTGGCACTAGGGGGAGCAGGGCAGTGGGGCCGTCCCTGAGAGACATGTGGACCTCTCAGGAGAGGATCATCCATAATGCCAGGATCAGGGTTGGAATTCCTTTTTCATGCCTCTCTGGCCTCTTTGTAGAGGAGGGGAGTTGTTGGAGTTATAACAGCCTGGACATCAAGGATCTCAGACCATTTTCTTTGACTTTTTTATTTTTTTAATTTCAAAAAAATGTTTTTGAGAGAGAGAGAGAGAAAGAGGCTAATGGAAAGAGAGAGAATGAGCACACTAAGTCCTCTAGCCACTGCAAAAAAAAAAAAACTCCAGATGCATGTGCCACCTTGCACATCTGGCTCATGTGAGTACTGGGGAATCAAACCTGGGTCATTAGATTTTACAGGCAAGCACCTTAAGCACTGAGCCATCTCTCCAGCCCCTTCCTTGACTTTTACAGAAAAGATATAATTGGATATTAATGGTATTGTAGCTGAGGCTTCTAATCTGCAGCAATCTGTCCCAGGTTTTACTGAGATCAGGAAGTGTTTCCGTAAAATATATGCCTGTCCCAAGTGCGTCTGGTCAAAACTTTGTCAGTGATTAAGATGACCTAAAATGGAGAGGAAATGAGAAAATGGAAAGCTATTGGCCTGAGCCCCTCCAAAGGGCACCCCTCTGAGAGGGAAGAGCAGGGTGAGTCTGAAGAGCCCAGGAGCATTCCCCTTTGGAATCTCTTTCAGACATCGAACATTCCAGCCTTTGCTGTTGGTGGCCATCATGATGCCTCTTTTGTTTTCTTTGCCTTTGAACTGAGTTCCTCCATAATCCATGTGACCTTTCCGGGTAGAATATTCCTGGGCATAGAGGCAGTAGCTTTGGGCCACCATCCCATTGGAGAACCTGCTCTCCTCCCAAGAGCTTCTTGGAAAAGGCATTGGCATGTGTATTACGCTACTGACTGAAGGAGAGCTGTGGGGAAAGTTTAGTAATGTGATGTTTCACAGAGTCTTCAGAGATGGCTTAGTGGTTAAGGCACTTGCCTGCAAATCCAAAGGACCTTGGTTCGATTCCCCAGGACCCTAAATAAGCCAGATATACAAGGTGGTGCATGCATCTGGAGTTCTTTTGCAGTGGCTGGAAGCCCTGACACACCCATTCTCTCTCTCTCTTCCTCCTCCTCCTCTTTCCCTCTCTCAAATAAATAAATAAAAATAAAATATTTTTTATAAAAAGAAGTCACACTCATATTGGCCATACCATCACGGACCTCACACATGGATTTGACTTGCTCTGGACAGAACATACTTTACCAGGATACAGCATGGCCCAAGTATCCTGTCATAAGAGTCTTGTACCACTGGGTGCCATAATGACTGAAATGGCCAACTCATGCCCATTGATTGACAACAGACCACAGACCATTTAAAGATAAGACAGGATGAGCAACCAAGCAATGAGAAAAGGCCCACACTGGGGCTTACCTCCTGGAAGAGCAGCATGCTATGGAAGGGACAGTTGGAATCTTCCAGCCCCAGGGCTTCTCCCCTCCCCTCTTCAATATTTCATGTGCCTGGCACGACCATGGCTTGTAACTTTTTCATGGAATCTGTGCCCACAAAGACTTCTGGCTTCCTTTTTCCCTTTCATGAAGACATTTCATTGTGTAAGAATGCCTACTGCCTTGGCTAGTTCCTGTGACAACACAGCACTCTATAACTAAGACTAACATGCTGACAGAAAGGGGGAAAAAAAAGAAAAGAAAAAAAGAGAGAGATGGGGAAAGGAAAAAAGAAGAATAGAAAAGAGAAAAAAAACCTTCTAAAATATAGGGGCAGCAAGGTCTGGCTCTGTTCCAGAGGGCAAAGACCATGTTGGCATGGAGCAGAGAAGTCTGAGATGCCATGAATCACTTCATCCTTCCCATTCATTTGGCTGTTGTGAGTCTGTTCCAAGTCCCAGCTCGGGAGGCACCCGATGCCCCGCTTCCCACTTTCGAGTGCATTTGCCTGCTGTGAGTCTGTTCCAAGCCCTGGCCAGAGAAGCGTCCGTTGCTCTCTTCCTCCCTCCATTGCTGTCTCTGTCCTGGGTGAAGCAGCCAGTGGAGGGTGCCCAGTCACCGCTGCCCCCTTTCCCCAGGGACTGAGTCCTGGTGCCCAGCCTTCCTCTGGGTAGCCCCCTCCTCAAGTAAGGGAGCGGGAAAGGCTGCAGCCTGGTGGATCTCTGACCAAACTGACTAGCTCAGCAGACTGTCATGGCCACAGACATCAGAGTGACAAAGGACTGGAGAGTGGTGAGCTTGTTACCGAAGAGAGAGAGAGGTCTGAAGACGTTTAGAGTTCCTTTCCATTCAGTTCCTAAAAGGTTAACCTTAACCCCTGGCTGGGCTTGCCAAGTATGTTGCCAGTGGTCTTATCTGGACCAGGTGTTTTCAGGCCCAAAGAATTGACAAGCCACACACAAATCATAGCTCAGCAAATTTTTTTATTAGAGAGCCAAGCGGAAGTGGGGATCAATAGACTCCTTGACTGTGTATTCTTGGGAGCAGTGCTGGTCACTGCTCAGGGCTTCCCTTTACGGGTCCAGGAGGAGGAGGTGGCTGCGAGCAGGGAAGTATGAGTGGTCTTTCTGCTTTGATTGACAGGCTTGGGTCATGTAAACGTTTGTTCACTGCACATGTCCCTTCCCATGATTCATGTGACTTTAATCATATGTATGCCCTTATGCATAGGCATAAGATGGTAAATAGAGATTTGCCCTGAAAATCCACTCAGCAAACACAGTCTGCCTTACTGTCCATGAACCCAATTTAGGTTCCAAGTTCCAAGATGTGCTTCCAGGATGTGTTTGAATGGAAACTGACAACAAAATGGGCGTTACCAGGGGGTTGTTACGGAGGAGAATCTGACCTCATTGTTTGAAGAGGCACTCCTGTAGATGCTCTCATCTGTCCTATGGGGCTAACTCCTGGGGGAGGGGGGATTTAAAGTCTCAGTGGGTCCAGAGGCCTAAGAGTTACACACAAACAGCAACACGGCCTGGAAGGATGGGGAACCAACCGGACTGTTGTGCAAGGACGAAATGCCTCAGCCCTCTGCTGGGAAACAAGGGACAAAAGTCAACCCGAGACAATGTTCTCTCCTCTCTCAGAACTCCTACTTAACTTTCCTCTGCATCTTTTCTCCCTATGCCTTACTTACTCCTGCTTTGTCGTGTCCTAACTGCTCTCAGATCCCCTCTGTTCATTTATTGCACGCAGTTCTGCGTCCATCTGAAAAAGAGAAAAAAAAAATGGAACACTTCACGAATTTGCATGTCATCCTTGGCAGGGGCCATGCTAATCTTCTCTGCATCGTTCCAATTTTAGTTTATTTGCTGCTGAAGTGAGTACGTATGCAAGATCTTTAGGGTACCATGAAAAGACAAAATGGACAAATTGTGGGCATAGAAGAAGGAGAAGAGCATTATGCCAAAGGAATAAAAGACAGTTTTTGTATTGTTTTTAAGTAGAAACTTTGTTACAAACTATGTTGGTGCCATCATTTCTCTCCTCCCTGTATCCCATGCACTGAGGGGCTCTCGTTAGTGGGATTACTGGTATTCACCATAGAGTTGCGGGTTAGGAGTCGTGAGAGCAGCTATCAGTTATTATGGGGGGGGGGGCAATGGGTCTGGATAATCCTTTCCACCCTGTGGTTCTTACATTCTTTCTGCTGCCTCTTTGGCAAAATTACCTGAGTCTTGGTGTGTGTACTTTAAGTCTACGTTAGTGTTGAGCTGTCAGCAGCTTCTGGATTTCGGCTTTGGTGTGTTTTGCATATCCTCAGCGTCTATCTCCATCATGCTGCCCCAGGTCATCAGGCTCACCATGGAAGCAGCACTCTTGTTCATCTCACCAGCCCCTCTCTGTGGCCTCACCTGGGCCCTAGCTGTTGTGTAAGGGGTGGTTCATCTCCTGCCACAAAGTCAGCTATCTGTTCTTGTCTCATTGATAGATTTTGGTTGTCCTCGGTTGACACTGTTTTCTGAAAATAAAAACAGGAATAGATTCTCTAGCAGAAAGTGAGATCAGGATAGGTTAAAAGGGATGAGCACTGTTAATTCAGAGAGATTTTGATGGGTGTAGCCACCTGTTTGGACACCTATTGATGGGAGATTCTCATTGGAATCCATAATCTTGGTCTGCATAGGATTCTGACTTGGTTCCCAGTTCCAGTTGTGGGTTCCTTTCTACTGAGTGGAACTCATAGCCAATCAGAGAGCCATTGGTTACCCACCTATAGGCTGTGTGCCACTATTGCACAGGTATGCACATCTTGTCGGGCTGGTTGCTTTCATAAAGCAGTGTCCTATGCTAGTTCACAATATTGTTGGCCATTTTCCCCCAGAAAATCAAGTAGTACTTTTCAGCAATAAATGGACTAACCATCTGGGGATTGCCTTCCTAGAAGATAGTTTAATACAATCATTGCAGCAGAAAATTTTTCCTCCAAGGAAAGAGATACCCATCCAGGTACAATAGGAAACTAGAATCCCAAATACCAGTACCAGAAAAGAAACTCACATTATAGTTAAAATACTAAAGAATCTGATCTAAGAAAGAGTATTGTGAGCTGTAAGAGAGAAACATCATTCACATGTAGTCACACCCATCAGAAAAATGGAAATTTTTCTGATATTTCAGTGGAAATTTTAAAAGCTACAAGGACTTGAAATGAGGTGTTTCAGGTCCTGAAAGACCACAACTGTTTAGGCAACAAAACTATCAGTCATAATTGAAGAAGAAAGAAAATTTTCCATGGTAAAAGCAGGTTAAATGAATTTACAGCCATAAAGCTAACTCTACAGAGCATACTAGAAGGAATACCTCAGAGTGAAAAGAAGGATAAACACATCTGAAAAGTTATAAAGGAAAAATAAATAATGTTGGGACAGTTTTTAAGAATTGAGTTTGTTTGAAAATATCATAATGAAACTTAATTCTTTGTATGCTATTAAAAAATAAATAAATTTTTGGGATCTGGAAATATTGCTTAGTGGTTAAGGTGCTTGTCTGCAAAGCCAAAGGACCCAGGTTTGATTCCCCAGGACTCCCGTAAAGCCAGATGCACAAAGTAGTGCATACATCTGTAGTTCATGTGCAGTAGCTGGAGGACCTGGAATGTCCATTCTCTCTGTATCTCTGCCTCTCTGTATATCTGTCTCTCTCTTTTTATCTCTGTCATACACACACACACACACACACACACACACACACACACACATGTATATATACATATATATATTAAATAAATAAATTTAGAAAGAAATTGAGGACTAAGAAAACACCAAACACTACAAAGTGAACAAAATTATAGGACTTAGTGCACACTATTCAGAAATACACATATTGAATATCAACTATCTCAATTTTCTAATCTAAAGACACAGGCTAGCATCTTGGATTAGAAAATAGGGTCCATCTTTGTGTTGTAACAAAGAAACACCCTTAACAATGAAAAACAGATGCCATTTTAGGGTGAAAAGATGGAAAAAAGATATCTCAAGCAAAATAAGCCAGGAAACAAGCAGGTATCACTATCCTAATATTCAACAAAATAGACTTTAAATCAAAACCAAACAGAACAGATAAAGAAGGCCATGACTCACTGGTTAAGACAATAATCCATCAAGAAGACCTTACACTTCTGAACATATATATGCACCAAAACAGGTACAACTGATTTCATTTAAAAATTATAATATAGCTGGGCGTGGTGGCGCACGCCTTTAATCCCAGCACTTGGGAGGCAGAGGTAGGAGGATCGCCGTGAGTTCGAGGCCACCCCGAGACTCCATAGTGAATTCCAGGTAAGCCTGGGCTAGAGTGAGACCCTACCTCGAAAAACCAAAAAAAAAAAAAAAAATTATAATATAGAGCAGGATGTGATGGCACACACCTTTAATTTCAGCACCCAGGAGGCAGAGATAGGAGGATCACCATGAGTCTAAGGCCAGTCTGAGGCTACATAGTAAATTCCAGAGCAGCCTAGGCTAGAACGAGTCCTTACCTTGAAAAATAGAAAAAAATTATATTACATAAGATATAAAGTCAGAGACTAACCCCAACCACAATATTAGTGGGTAACTTCAATCCACCATTTTCAACAATAGGTCATCTTGACAGAAAACTGACAATTATTGGAGTTAAATGGCGTCATCCATAAAACGGACCTAAGAGACATTTAACAAACATTATACCGACACCACGGAATATACATACTTCTCAGTACCTTATGTAGCTTTCTCTAAAACAGCTCACATATGAGAACACAAAGCACATCTCAACAAATATTGGAAAACTTAAACAAATTTTGTATTCTATCTGACCATAATTGAATAAAGCTGGAAAGCAATAGAAACAGAAATTACGCAAACTACATAAACTCCCATAAATTAAGCAACTCACTTTTGAATGATGAATGGGTCATGAATAAAATCAAGAAAAAAAAGGGGGGTAAAACATCTATCATTGGTCTCAGATGCTATGTGGTAACATTTTTATCATTCAGGCTGGTGGAAAGCAGGAGAACTGCATGTGACAGAGAACATGTGGCATTTGTCTTTCTGGGCCTAGGTTATCCCCTGCTCTATATTTTCCAATTCTATCCATTTTCCTGAAAATTTTATAATTTAATTTTCATTACCTCTTTACATTTAAAAATATTTATTTATTTAAGAGAGAAAGAAAGAGGGAGAGAGAGAGAGGGAGGGAGAAAGAATGGGCACACCAGGGCCTCTAGCCACTACAAATGAATTCCAGATACATGTGCCACCTTGTACATCTGGCTTATGTGGGTTCTGGGGAATTGAACCTGAGTCCTTAGGCTTTACAGGCAAGTGCCTTAACCACTAAGTCATCTCTCTAGCCATCTTTATATTTTTCTTTATTCCATTATGTATATGTACCAGATCTTCATAACTGTTTTATAAGTTGGTGGGCATTTAGACTTATTCCATTTCCTAACTATTGGGAATACAGCAGCAATAAACACGGGAGAGCAAGAATCTCTGAGGTAATGTGCAGAGTCCTTCAGGTACATGCCCGGGAGTGGTGTTGTATAGCTGGGTCTATTTTTAGCTTTTTGAGAAATCTCCATACCAATTTCCACAGTGGCTGTAGCAGTTTACACTTCTCCCAATGGTGAATGAGGGTTCCTCTTTCCCCTGCTCTTGCCAGCATTTATGGTCATTTGATTTTTTGGTGATGACCATTCTGAGCAGGGTGGGAAAGAATCTCAAAGTAGCTTCAATTTGTTTTTCTCTGATGGCTAAAGCTATTGAGAATTTAAAAATGTATCTAGGGCTGGAGAGATGGCTTAGCAGTTAAGTGCTTGCCTGTGAAGCCTAAGGACCCTGGTTAGAGGCTCAATTCCCCAGGACCCACGTAAGCCAGATGCACAAAGGGGTGCATGCATCTGGAGTTCATGTTCAGTGGCTGGAGGCCCTGGTGCGCCCATTCCTTTTCTCTATCTGCCTCTTTCTCTCTCTCTCTCTCTCTCTCTCTCTCTCTCTCTCTCTCTCTCTGTCACTCTCAAATAGATAAATAAAAGTAAACAAAAAAATTCAGAAAAAATAAAAAAGTATCTATTGGCCATTGGTATTTCTTCTTTTGAGAACTCTCTGTTCTCTTCCATGGCTCTCCCCCCTTTTTTTAGAAAAAGAAATCTTTTTTGTTTACTTATTTGAGAACATCTGAGACCAATGACAGATGTTTCCCCCACTTTGCTGTAACCATCTACACCTGATGTTTCCACCATGAATTTGAAAAGTGTCTTGGTTTATAACTTTCTTTTGTTCAGTAACTATAAAAACTTCATGAAATTGTTAACACATTGGAACATGGAATTTGATGGAATCTGAATTTGTGTTCCTTGTCCGTTGTTGTTCATATTTGGCTCCATAATAAACTATATCTTATTTCCTTTGAGATGAGAGCTGTGTGTTCTGCATCAAGAGTTAATGGTATCCAACATGGGGTCCTAAGACTAAGTCACTTCCACTGGTGGAATTACCCAGATGGGATCCAGGCACCAGCACGTGCCCCTTGTGTCCAACCATCTGTTTTTCTCTCTTTAGATGCATGTCGCTGAGTTCATTCTTGGGCTTGTACTTCCCTTGATTTGGTTGCCAGTGTATTTGTTTATTCTTTTTTTATTATTAACAACTTCCATGATTGTAAACAATATCCCATGGTAATGCCCTCCTTCCCCCCACTTTCCCCTTTGAAACTCCATTTTCCATCATATCTCCTCTCCCTCTCAATCAGTCTCTCTTTTATTTTGATGTCATGATCTTTTCCTCCTATTATGGTGGTCTTGTGTAGGTAGTGTCAGGCACTGTGAGGTCATGGATATCCAGGCCATTTTGTGTCTGGAGGAGCATATTGTAAGGAGTCCTACCCTTCCTTTGGCTCTTACATTCTTTCTGCCACCTCTTTTGCAATGGACTCTGAGCCTTGGAAGGTGTGATAGAGATATTTCAGTGCTGAGCACTCCTCTGTCACTTCTTCCCAGCACCATGATGCCTTCTGAGTCATCCCAAGGCCACTGCCATCTGAAAAGAGAAGGTTCTCTACCAAAAGTGAGAGTAGCATTTGTATATGGGTATGAACATTAAGAGAAGTCCTTACCGGGCAGTTTGATGAGCATAGTATATACATTTAGCCAGACAGAAGCAGACGTTATACCTACCTAGGGCTCATGACTACCCCTGTTTTAGGTTTTCAGTATCAGGGATGTATTCCCTCCCATGGAGCAGGCCTCCAGTCCAATTAGAGGGCAGTTGGTCTCCACCATGACAGATGTGCCACTATTGCACCTGTTGGCTCATTTGGCCTGGCTGGCAAAATATAAAGCTTGCAATGTCCACTGTTGAGTATCTTCACTGGTGATTTCTCTCTCTCCCATTGAACTGCATGCAGAATGGCTTCTTCCAGCTTTCTGTCAGCTGGTCTACATGGAGGAGGTTATCAGCTCAGTTCCAGCAGGATTTCTCAGTGGCCTTGCAGCCCAAGTATGTGGAGTCTTTAGCAATAGGGTCTTACCATCTATTCCTGGTGGGAAACCAAGGGCCTCAGTAACGGCCTGTAATGTTTTGGGGGCATCAGGGACCTCCCTGGCCAGCAACTCACTGGAAGGTATCCCATCTCTGGCACTGAAAATTTTCTAGTAACAATCTATGGCTCCTGAGTCTTCCATTGTCCAAAAAAGTAGGTTTCTATATGATTTATTTATTTCCTCTTAGATTTTGATTATTCTGAGCTGATTTTAGGATCCTATTTGTTGGATCCAAGGTTTGATTTTAAAGTGTTTGGTTTAAGGTATACATTGGGTTTGTTTGCTTTGAAAGATTTTGGTGTATGACAATTTTATTTGCTTTCAGCTCTTATAGAGCATTTTGGCTTCTCATTGTTCAGTTTGTTGATCTGTTCTCATTTAGCTTTTTGTTATCTTGGCACTTCTCCAATATTTAATTTAAGGAATGAGGAAATGCTTAGAGACAAACTGCTGTTTGGTACTCCAGCTGGTTTTATCTTTTTTTTATGAGAGAGAGAGAGAGAGAAGAGCAAGAGAGACAGAGAGAATTGGTGTGTCAGGGCCTTAGTCACTGAAAAGGAACTCCAGACATGTGCACCACCTTGTATGCGTGCACCACCTGGGTACATGCATCACCTTGTGTATCTGGCTTATGTGGGTCCTGGGGAGTTAATTCTGGGTCCTTAGGTTTCACAGGCAAGTGCCTTAACCAGTAAGCCATCTCTCTAGCCCTGGTTTTATATTTGATAACTTGAAAATATTTGAAAAAGTGGGGAAATGTAACTAAAACAAATTATCTGTTTCCTACTATGAGGAATATTTGTTGCAAAATTGGGGTCCATTTTTATTATTTTTTTTGGTATGCTAGAGTTCTAAACAATAGACTTTTTTTAATCACAGAGAGCCTCCTTGAATTAGAATTTTAAAACATTTAAAGAAAATGATTAAATTTGTAATTTAGAAACTAATCAATAAGAATTCTAGAAACTCCATTTAAGTAAAAGGGAGATATTAAAAATAAATTTAAAAAATACAAAACTTTAAGATGTTATATCAGAGCTGAAGATAAATTTTGAGAAACCTAACTATGCTCAACCCTTTCTCTTGTTTATCCTTCTCTGATCTTATCTCTTCCTTCTCTATTTCCAGGTAGAATAGAATTCAATGTCAAAAGGAAAGGTTGTTGTGGTCTGTTATAAGATAAAGCCCAGAAAAAAAAAGGAAAAAGCAAGATTCCAAGCTAGGACTGGGAGATGCTTACTTAGGACAGTGCTTGCCTAGCGTGAATGAAGCCCTGGGTTTAATGTTGGGTTTAAACCCCAACATTGCATCAACCAGGCATAACAGCACCTGCCTGTGATCTCGCATTTGAGAAGTGGAGGCAGGTGAATCCTAAATGTACCCTGTACATATTATATTAAAATCCACATTTGTAAAGGGGATTTCAGAAGCGTCGGCCTCCATGTTCTCGGCCTGCCTTGATTCTCCTTTTGCGCACTTTCTTCCTCCAGCTCTCACACTTGTGCCAGTATTAGAATATCTTTGATAAAAGGTTCAACTCTGCTCCATGCTGGCTTTGCCTGTAATTCAACACATCCTGGCTCTAACCTGAGTTGAGGCCCCCAAAAGTCTAGGGAAACCCCTCAGACTGCTGAGCATGACAATGTGGAGCTGTATCCCAGTCCCCTCACACCGACATTTTGGGGATTCACAGAAGATTCATCTAAAGTATTGCTGTTAAGTCTCCATAGCTACTGCTGCTGCTCAGATATGCTCTTGGCTTTTATAGTATCTTGCCATCTTTGCTTTGGTTTTTCTGGCCATAAACCAAAACAGTGTTTAATGAGTGCCGCTGGTACCGGAGATGAGAATCCCCTACACATCCATGCACCATAGACATTCCTGGGTCAGATGGCTTTTCCAGGGGACATCAGCGTAAAGGCTGATCTCCAGGTGTCCTAAACCACTCTCTTGCCTTCAAGAGAGCCACCCAAGACACGATGGGTGAGATGCCCCTGAAAGCACTACATTCGGGATCCAAAACACACTAGAAGTGGTTGCTTCTGCCCTCTCCTAACTCTAAAGCCCTAAAGTGCTTCCCACGCCTGCTCTCTCACCGCCTTCACGTTCTCTCACTGCTGCTCCGACCTTAGCTGCTCTGTGAAGAGCAAAGCCCCAGGTGAAGGGAACTCTGCCTCCTCACTGCTACTCTACCGAGTCTGCCTCACAGCCTCAGTGACAACCTTTTCCTCATTACGTTCCTCATTAGTACTGACACTGCCAAGTAGTGTTTCTCCTTGTGAGATGCTGATCTCCCTTCACTATGCTCACTAGATGATACTTTGAGGAAGGGGTTTCTATAGCTTTCAAGGTCAAAATGGATGAAATTAGATTGCATATGTTCTTAGGGTAAATCAAAACCCAGCCGCTATGCATATCTGTCCTTAAACTTGGCACTAGACAAGCAATAGTAATGTGATGCCTGATCTAGATGGGAAATTCAACAATAAGTGCCCCAGTTTTGCACTAGACAAAGTAAGTTCTGATCTAGGAAAGGTCTCTTTAGAAGTTAAGACGGGGGTGGGGGAATAGCCACCCATTGTTGATGATAGCCAAATGCAAGATAAATGGATATATGTGGTGCAAGTCAATAGTGCCTGACCTAAGGAATAAGAGACAGACCAACATTTCCTGTTCTAGGAATGGAACTTTTCCATTCCTGCTCAGACCCAGACCTATAACTCTGATCCAGGATGAGAACTCAAAATACCCTGAGCATTTCAGGTCTGTTTCTATTTCTCTTCTTCCATTTCTTTAAGTTACATAAGCAAGCATACAAAATATAGTTTAGCTTCAGTATTAATTTAAGAACAAAAAGTGCTGGCTTAAAATACTGTTGAAGAAGGCATCTCCATCTGTAAGGAGAGCTCTCCTCTGCTCTTCAGCTCTTAAAAACAAACAGGGAAGCCGGGAGTGGTAGCACATGTATTTAATCCCAGCACTCGAGAGGCAGAGGTAGAAGGATGGCCATGAGTTTGAAGTCACCCTGAGACTACATAGTGAATTCCAGGTCAGCCTGGACCAGAGTGAGAGCCTACCTCGAAAAACAAAAACAAAAAACAAAAAACAAAAAAAAAAAAAAAAAAAAAACACAGGGAAAGTTATCACTTTAGGTCTCAGAACAAGCTTCATCTTTTGATCTTTTGTGTTACTGAGACTTTTTACACCTAAAAAAGAGAAGGATAAAACTTTCTTCTTGACATTCTTGTACTGTGGTACACCTATATTTGCATGTAAGTATGTAATGTATGCCCCTGATAATTATTTTTATATGCTTGTTTTATATATTGCTTTGTCAATAAAAGATAAAACATAAAATTCCAAATATATGTATGTAAAATTATATATAATAGCATAGATTGTATTAATATCATATAATATATACTATAAATTACATATATGAAATATATAATGAAAAATTGGAATGGCCACATTTAGACCACTCCCATTTTTTCATTAATTTTTGTTATGTTATTTGCCAGTGTGAGGCAACATTCATTAAACTCATTAGATAAAAGTATCATTAAACATCCATGGTGGTTTGAATCAGATGCCCCCCATCAGTTCATGACTTCTCAATGCTTTGTTCCCACATGATGGCAATTTGGGAAGTAGAACCTTTCTGGTGAAGGTGTGATGTTAGAGGAAGCATTTGGGATGTTATAGCCAGCTCTCCCTTGCCAGGCTTAATTCACTGTCTTGATGCTGTTTCTACCTACTGTGGCAGAAGTGATGTCCACTCGTGCCATGCTTCCCCCAGCCATCATGAAGCTTCCCCTAGAGACTGTAAACCAAAATAAAAACCTTAGCCGGGCGTGGTAGCGCACGCCTTTAATCCCAGCACTCGGGAGGCAGAGGTAGGAGGATCGCCGTGAGTTTGAGGCCACCCTGAGAATACATCGTGAATTCCAGGTCAGCCTGGACTAGAGTGAGACCCTACCTCGAAAAACCAAAAAAAAAAAAAAAAAAAAAAACCTTTCCTTCAATCAACTTCAATCAAATCAGGTGCTTTGTCCCAGCAACAGGAAGGTAACTTGCAACAGGAAAACTGGTACCAGTGGAGTGGAGTCACTTTTGCTAGAAACTTGAATATAGGACTATGGCCTTCTGGAACTGATTTTCAGGAGGAATGTGGAAAGATTTGAAATTGTCCTAAGAAATGCCTTGCAGTGCTATAAGCAGAACTTGATGGACCATTTTAGTGCTAAAGTTTTTTTTTAATATTTTTATGAATTTATTTGCAAGCACAGAGTTAGGATGGGCACACCAGGGCCTCCAGCCACTGCCAAAAATCTCTAGACACATGTGCCACCTTGTGCATCTGGCAAAAAATAAAGAAAAAAAGAAAAAAAAACTGTGGACTATGTAGGCTTGGCTTCTCAGGAGGAAAAGAGCTTTGTCCAGACTGGACTACAAGCTGTTTGTGTGAGAGGCCAGCTGGGTTCTGCCTGTGTTGTGAGGACTTGAGCAAGGTTGAATTTCAAAGAAATGGACTGGTTTGAACAGATGGATATGGCACAGGCAAAAAAAAAAAAAAAAAAGAAGTTTAGGCTGAAGACTAAAGCTTGATTCAGCTGCAATTGCCTGAGAAATTATCACCATAGAGACTGGTCCAGCTGTTTTGCATTGGAACAGCGGGAAGGATGCTGACTCCTTTGAAAGTGGGGGAGCAGAATGCTGAAGAAGTTTTCTATTTCTTCAAAGTTGGCTTTATTCCCCCATGAATTAACAAATTTGGTAGCCTACCTGGTACTATGGGAGTTCAATAAATTCAAAACAGGGTCATTGGATTTGCAATACAGCTTATTGTTCCTTTTTTTTTTTTTTTTTTTTAATGGTCCCTGAGCAATGTGAGGCAGGGTTGCTGGAATCCATGCATGGAAGCCTGATGGAGAAATGAGGAGGAATCATAGGTTGCACTGGAGACCCTAGGATTTTTGGAAGATACTAGGACTGTGGGATGGCTGCCAAGGAGAGCTGCTGGTTTAGGATGGAGTTTTTCCAGGCTGTGAGCAGCCCAGCTGGTGGGGCACAAATGGAACCCCAGAGACCTCATCACGGGTTACAGATGTCGGACTTGGGACTATAGGATTTGATGTTAGCCCTGTTTGTTATAGATTTTGCTTTGTTTCAATCTTTCCTTGCAATGCTATATTTTGTAGTATAGATGTTTTCTCTGTGCCATTATGTTCTTTTGATTTTACAGGTTCACAGTTAAGATACCTTGGAATATGGGAATGTTTTCACAGTGTTGGGATTGATAAAAACTATGGTGACTTTTTAAAAAAAATATTTATCCACAGTCATGGTATTCCACACACCAAGGAACTCACTTCACAGCCAAGGAAGTGTGGCAGTGAGCTCATGTTCATGGATTCACTGGTCTTACAATGTGCTTTACCACCTTACATCTGGTTTGATAGAAAGGTGGAATGGCCTTTTAAAGAAACAGTTATAGGACTGGAGAAATGGCTTAGTGGTTAAGGCATTTTCCTGAGTAGCCTAAGGACCCATGTTCAACTATCCAGGTCCCACATAAGCCAGAAGCACAGTGATGCAAGTGCGTAAGGTCGCATATGTACACAAGGGGGTGTATGCATCTGTAGTTCAATTGCAGTGGCTGGAGGCCCTGGCACACCAATTCTCTCTCTCTCTCTCTCTCTCTCTCTCTCTCCCTCTCTCTCTTTCTCTCTCTCTTGCTGTTTTACATTTTAAAAAGGCCAGTCTATTGGGTTTACCTCAAAAGAAAGAAAGAAAGAAAGAAAGAAAGAAAGAGAGAGAGAGAGAGAGAGAGAGAGGAGAGGAGAGGAGAGGAGAGGAGAGGAGAGGAGAGGAGAGGAGAGGAGAGGAAAGGAAAGGAAAGGAAAGGAAAGGAAAGGAAAGGAAAGGAAAGGAAAGGAAAGGAAAGAAGTAATTACAGCCCCAACTTGGTGGCAATACCTGGCAGGGTTCTCCAGATATATGCTCTGAATCAGTGTCCTATATATGGTACTATTTCTTCTGTAGCCCAGATTCATAAGTCCAGGAATCAAGGGGTGGAAATGGGAATGATACTCTTTACCTCAAGTGACTTATTAGTCAAAATTTTGCTTCCTGTTCCTCCAACCTTGTCTCCACTGGTTTAGAAGTCTTGGTTCCAGAGAAGGGAGTGCTTTTGCCAGGAGGTTCAAAAAAACATTCCATTGAACTGGAAGCTAAGGCTTCCTCCTGAACACTTTGGGCTCCTGATGCCCTTGAGTCAATAGGCTAAGAAAGGAGTTAGAGTGTTAGCGGGTATGACTAATCCAGACTACCAGGGGGAAACTGGACTGCTCCTCCACAATGGAAGTAAGGAAGAGGAAGTAGAAGGAATGTAAGAGCCACAGGCTGGGAAGGCATATTGTGAGGCAATGACCTCCCCACAGGAACCGACTGATGCATTCACGACCCCACAATGATTATGCCTTCACTGAGGAGAGCTCTTGGTGGAATGGGAACAGGAGAAAGGGGACAAAAGAGGGTAACCTGATGGGAATACAACAAATTCATAGTATGTTCATATAATAAAGTTCCCAGTAGAAATTATTTTTAAAAGGGAAAAATGAAATCATAATATTTTCAGGAAAATGAAAAAAAACCCTCAAAATCATGATGTTAAGCAAATATGTCATTTTCAGAAAGACAAATACCCTATGTTTCCTCTCGTTTGTATATGTGTGTGTGGTGTGTGTGTTTGTGTGCGAGCAAGCATGCACACATGTGTGTTGTGGAACTATAAAAGGGACCATAAGAGGAAAATATGACATCTTAAAGTGACAAGGTAGGAGACAGCAAAAGGTAAAAAAACACGTGTGACATGAAAGCAGAAGGGGGCTATAATAGGGAAAAGAGAAGTGGCTGGAGGAGGGTAGCGTGACAAAAAGAACAAAGAATATATGAAAATACCATAAGAAAACACAGCGCTATGTTTGCTGACTTAATAATTAATAAAAAGTAAATTTAATTAATTTTTTTCTAAAAGTTTGTACTGATAATAAAACAATGATAATATAGTTACAAATGTGTTTTTAAGATCAAATAAAAACCACAATTTTTTGAGAGGTATTATATTGTTATCTGATTTCTGTCATGTGACTGTCCATTTACTTCTCCACAGTAGAATCTGGTAGAATCCTAAATTAATAGTATAGATTAAGTTGTTACCTACAAATAAGAGTTAAAGTAATTTATGTAAATGACCAATCTTTCCTAGAATTAGGCTAGCCACTTCACAAGAAGTTTTAACTGTGGAAGCAAACTAGCTAAAAGGAAAACTGGAATTG
Organism: Dipus sagitta; assembly: GCA_036346955.1. Classification (NCBI taxonomy): domain Eukaryota; kingdom Metazoa; phylum Chordata; class Mammalia; order Rodentia; family Dipodidae; genus Dipus; species Dipus sagitta. The sequence continues at coordinate 25,884,573 of CM070783.1, forward strand.
AAAGATAACTTGGGCTGCAGAAATGGCTTAATGGTTAAGGCACTTGCCTGCAAAGCCAAAGGACCCAGGTTTGACTCTCCAAGACCCACGTAAGCCAGATGCACAAGGTGTCGTATATGTCTGGAGTTCATTTCCAGCAGTTAGAGGCCCATTCTGGCATACTCATTCTCTCTCTTCATCTGTCCCTCTCTATCTACTTCTCCCTCTCACAAGTAAATAAAACAATATTTTTTAAAGACAAATGATCTTAAATACTTCAAACATCAAATAAATTATTTCATAGACTATAAATGTCTATACATATGGGGGATACCATAATCAATCTGATGACAGATGATAGATAGATAGATAGATAGATAGATAGATAGATAGATAGATGATAGATAGATAGATAATAGATAGATAGATAGATAGATAGATAGATGATAGAGATAGTATTTTTATTTGGTTAAAGTGTCTGTTTCACTCAATTGTTGCCTTAACTTTGTTAAGCCAGAGTGTGTTCTTGATTATATTTAACCTTAACACTCCTATTCCATGTCACATGTAGATATTATGTCAGATACTGAGGACAAAAAAAGTATCCAAACTTGGATCATATCAGCTAATAGACTGGACATGATCCAGGATCTTCTTCCTCAAGCTATTCCTCTTCTCTAGGTATTTGTCTCTTCTTTAAAAAAAAAAAAAAAGCATTTATTTATTTGCAGGAGAGAGAGAAAGAGGAAGGGAGAGAGAGAGAATGGGCACATCAGGACCTCTAGCCACTGCAAATGGACTCAATGCATGCACTGCCTTGTACATATCTGGCTTTATGTGTGCACTGGGGAATCCAACCTGGGTCTTTAGGCTTTGCAGGCAAGTGCATTAACCACTGAGCCATCTCTCCAGCCCTCTTCTCTTCTTAAGACCACTTTGCCTATTACTCAACCTCATCTATATCCGATCCTATGAATGACATTTCCTAGCAATGTGGGACATAAAATAGTATTTAATATTTGGCTTCTGCATGCACAAAAAATATGATATTTGGCCAACAGGGGGAGTTGTGAACTCATGTTCTGGAAAAGCAGCTTCACCTACCTCAAATATCCTGCGAGACTGAGCAACTGATCAGAATTTCAATGTAGAGATTGGAATGTTGCAGGTCCACAGCCAAATTATCTGGAGCCTGTGATAGCCAATTAACATCCACCTCTGTGCCTGAACTAATATTCTGCCATCAAAGAAATCCTATCCAAATATGAACAGATCCCTTATTTTTTCGCCAGCCTGGAAGATAAGAATGTCATAGACTAGCATCTGAGACCAACAGCAGAGAACTCTCTTTGTTGTAACTCACCTCCCTGATACTTCCATCAATGCATTTGAAAAGGGCCTTAGTTTACTTTTCTTCTTTGACTATAAAAACTTCATGAGATTATTAACATGTTGGAGCAGGGAATTTGGGGTAATCTAAATTTGTTTTTCTGGGCCATGGTTACTGTCTCTTATTCCCTTAGAGGTGATTGTTGTGTGTTTTGTATGGACACTTTTAATAAAGTTCTCAACTTTGCTTCACTAAATTAGCTCTCCTAACCAAGAACCCTCGACGTTTGCCTGCGTGAAGGTCTCTAAAAAAGAACCTCTCCATCCTGCTTAGAGATGGACAGACAAGTTAAGGTAGAGAGTGACTGGGTGAAATTTCTGTCCTGCTCATTACAGCTGGCAAGTGGCCCCTCTCCTTCCCCCCAAAACACAGGCTTTTGGCACTTCTCTTAATTGTCCACTGGAACTAGATGATAATTCTCTGTTGCTAATGACAACACATCCGTTGCTTGCAGGACATAGGGAAGCCAAGCTTGCATGGAGCTAGAAGCTTTCTCCCTACTGCCTAGCTTTCATATCGCTAGAAACTGCTAGGCAAGCTGCTGGGAGACAAAAGTCATCAATGTTTCTATCCATCTGTGACCCTGTGTGCTACAATATTGACCTGCAAGGTGAAATAACTCAGGGTTTTTGCACATGCTAGGGAAGCACTCTAACAGAGTTCCACTCCCAACTCCCTTGTTCTGCTTGATCTTGAGTGAGCAGCTCTGTGAACACCTTGGTTTGTACACTTCTTTACTGGCTACCCTGCGTTAGTGCAGCAGTATGATGTCAGAGCGACTGAAGCAGTGCCTCTGGCAGAATCCTTCTATGGATTTCTGAGGTAGCTCCTCTTTGTTAACATTGAAGCTCCTCCTCCCCAGCCAGTAGGGGATCCCGAGCGCTTTCAGCAACACAATAGCTCTCTGTGAATGAGAAGACCCAAAGTGGTTTTGGCTGAAGAACTGGTAAGAGTTTGATGTAAACAATGGACTAAAGAATTTAGTTGTTTTATGATACCAGCATTAAGTAAGAGCTGCAATTATGGCTGATAGCATGACATCATTGATTTACTCACAGATAAAATCCCACAATGACATAAGGCAGTCTAGCAAGGGTATCCTTGCAAATTTCTAGGAATTTCATAAATTCTGTAACATTTATAACATATTTTTATATTCATATGCTCACACAAATATGGGCAGGCCAACCATCTCTTATTTGCCCAAACTTTTCATGCAACTTTACATGTGCAATAAATCCATTTATTTTCTAACATTTGTCTTAAAAGTGAAAAGTACAAATCTTTTGAGATTTTTTTTTTTTTTCCCCAAAGGCCTTCTGGGGAATTTCAGTCAAGTTAAGATAAACATTTCATATAGGTTTTGGTCTTGGAAAGACAAAATACTGAAAGCTGTCAAAATTTAAACAGGTTTGAGTATTTATTTAATAGGGTCATAGATCACCATGAAGCAACACTTAGTTATCTATTTAGCCAAAGTGACAATAAAAGATTTCAAAGGCTATTGAAATGCATGATTGATTTAAAAAAAAAATAACCAAAGCTTTCTTAAGTTCTATAAACAGTGAGAAAGTTCTTAAGAGAAAACATGATAAAGGTACTTCCCAGTTCCAAACTGGGATGTTCCTTCAAAGAGCATGCTCCCACTTCCCCACAGGGACCCTGACAAGCTGGCTCCTTGAGCTCACACCGCCTTCATTTCCCTTCCACTGGTCAGCTCACCACCAGCCACCACGCCCCAAGGGGTATAAAAACCCTCACAGCACAAGCCTCTCTTTTTCCATCTTACTAACCCCCACTTTCCCACAGGTGTGTATATTCCCTTATCTGCCTGCTCCTCCCCATAGCTTGCAGATGTCTGTGTACCCCTAGTTTCTCCACTCACATGCGCACCTTCTGTCTCTCACTCCCATTTCTCTCTCCCTCTCTCTTTCATTCTTTCTCTCTTGCCCACACCTCCCTCAGCTGGTAGCATGTGTACCCACATCCCTGGGTCTTCCTCCCACTTGGCAGGCTGTTTCTTTCATGCTCTGATTTCCCAGCAGGAATTCCATCACCGTCATCTCAGCTGGCCAGTCAACATCTCAACTGAACATACAATATTGAAATTTTGTGGGGGCGGGGAGCGGAGGGCAGGGTAGAGTGCTGAAGATAGAACCCAGGCAGGTCCTTGTGCATCTAGAACCCAAGTAGGACCTCTTGCATGCTCAGCAAGTACTCTACCACTTACCTGTGTCTCAGTCTCGAACTATTATTTTTTTTTTTTACCAAAATCACATGAATTTGAGAGACATTTCATTGTTTCTATGTTTCTGAGAGTTTGGGAAGCATTTTATTTACATAAGTGTTTATTTTTCTCTAAGCAAATTAGAACTACTTTGATGGATTTTTTTAAAATTAATTTGGCTATACCATCTGGAGGTAGGAAATTTTCACACATGCATATATATGTATACATATATAAATATATAAACATACAGATGGGTGCAAATGGAAGTCTTACGGCTTTCACTCTAAAATTTTACTCATGCATTCAACATAAGCACAGTAATACAAAATTCACTGTAAGAAAGTTACCGTCTTCGCTCCACTTTAGGTTCTAATGTGAAGGGTGTTTCTAGCAGCTGAAATAAGGTAAAGTTATCTGCTTAGTGTAAATCTAAAGAGTTTTGAAGCCAATTTTTAAAAATATTTTATTTATTAATTTGAGAGGTGGGGGGGGGAGATTCTAGAGAGTGAGAGAGAAAGAGAGAAAGGGCTTGCCAGGGCCTCCAGCCACTGCAAACGAACTCCAGACACATGTACCACCTTGTGCATCTGGCTTACGTGGGTACTAAGGAATTGAACTTGGGTCCTTAGGCTTCCTAGGCAAGCACTTTAACTACTAAGCCATCTCTCTGGCCCTGAAGCCAATATTTATGGGACTTTTAAAAATATTTTATTGACAACCTCCACACATATATACAACGCATCATGATCATAATCCCCTCTCACCATCCTCCATTGTCCCCCCTCACCTATCCTCCCTCCACAGAAACTTTCTTTCCAACCAGTTCTTCTTCTGTTGTGATGGCACCCCCTCCTGTTATGGAGGTCTTGTGCAGGTAGCTTCAGCCACTATGAGATCGTGACTACCTGGGACACTGTGTCTGCAAGACAGCATTCCAAAGCACTCCTTTTTATCCTTTGGCTTTTACATTCTTTCTGCCACCTCTTCTGCAATGGTCCCTGAGCCTTGGACAGTATGATAGAGATGTCTCATTTACTGCTGAACACTCCACTGTCACTCCCTTGAAGGATTTTGATGATTTTTGAGTCTCCCCAGTAGTCACCATGATCTGAAAGGAGGTATTTCTCTAATGAAAAGTGAAAGCAGCATTAATATATGTGCATAAACAACAATATTACAGGATAATTTTGGTGGGTATTATATATCCATTTAGCCTAACAGCAATAGTAACTTCCCCCCTATGGCTAATGACCTTCATGTTCATAGGCTTTTGACTAGGTGTTCAGAACCAGGTATGAATTCCCTCCTGTGGAGCAGGCTGCAACTCCAATTAGAGAACAGTTGGTTACCCCCAGAACAGATATGCCCTTATCATAGTAGTGGAAACATCTTGCCTGGATGGTCAGTTGTGTAGCTTGCAGGGTCCACTGCTGGTTAATACAGTTGCTTTTGCTCCCTCAGCAAGCTCAATAGCACTTTCTAGCACTGACACAACTAGTCAGTTCCACCTTGACTTTGCATTGTCCTCCAACTAAAATATGCAGAATCTGCAGCAATATAGTTGTGCCATCTAGTTCTGGTGGGCAACCAAGAGCCTTAGTGAAAGGCTGTATTGTTTGGGGAGACCCAGAGGGGCTTCCTGACAAATCACTGGGAGGTATTCCCCACCTAAAAATGAGATTTTTCTGTAACACCCTGTGGCTTCAGGGTACAGCATTACCCACCCCACAGGGTACTTCTGCCCAAACCCTCCTTAAAATTATACATACAGAGAGAGAGAGAGAGAGAGTTTTAAAAGATTTTATTTATTCATAGCAGAGAGATACAGGCAGAGAAAGAGAGAGAATGGGCATACTAGAACCTCCTGCCACTGCAAATGAACTCCAGATGCATGTGCCACTTTGTGCATCTGGCCTACACGGGTACTGGGGAATCGAACCCAGGTCACTAGACTTTGCTGACAAGCATCTTAACCGCTGAGCCATCTCTCCAGCCCTGTATTTATTTAATTAGCTAACAAAGAAGTAGTTTTCCATATGGCTTATTCATGACATCTTTTGTTCTTTTTTTTTTTTGTTGTTGTTGTTGTTTTTGTTTTTCGAGGTAGGGTCTCACTCTAGCCCAGGCTGACCTGGAATTCACTACGGAGTCTCAAGGTGGCCTCGAACTCACGGCGATCCTCCTCCCTCTGCCTTCCGAGTGCTGGGATTAAAAGCGTGCGCCACCACACCCGGCTGACATCTTTTGTTCTTATTAAGCCTCTTTCTACCTCATGTTCTCCTCCGTTATCTTCCCATGACCCATTTCAGATACTTTCACTCCCAGTTCTGCCCCTCTACTTACATATCTGCTATATCCCCTCCTTAACCCTTACCCTTTCTCCCTCCCTCATGGTCCCTTTTCTAGCTTCCTGGCCTCTACTACATACTCTTACTCCAATGCATATAAAATCTAAAATTTTCAAGCTAAGCCTTGCATTTGAGAGATATTGCAGTCAGCTTCTTGTGGCTAGGAGAAACACCTAATCAGAAGTTCCTTACAGGAGGAAAGGGTTTATTTTAGGTTTACTATAACAGGGTGCTAAGGGCCCAGGAAAGTCCTTGAACCCCAAACCCTACGTTCATTTCTAATTTTAATCAAAGAATTAAATAAAAAAGAAAACTGAGAAGGATAATTATTAAATTATTATATGTATTGAGGGAAGCAGAGCCAAGGTAAGGCACCCATGTGGCTAGAGATCCCACAGGGAGGGCCTGGGGAAAAAAGTGTGAAAAGAAATTTCAAGGAGCTCCTGCCATGTGGGAAACTGGAGGAGATAAAGAACCCATGCGGTGAGTAAGGGCTAAGGGACCCTCCCGGCTGGGCCTAGGCCTGGATCAAGCCAGTCCAAGCCCAGTAGAGGGAAAAACTCATCCACAGTTGGAAGTCCTAAGTGATCAGAGAGTCTGCCCTCCTCTTGCAAAGGCATTTATGATCTTAGGATGTTGGGTTGTCTTCTGGCTCAGGTGAACCAGAGGGCCAGCTGGTTGGTTAGGGCTAGGGGCTGTCTCAGGAAGAGATTAGCTCTGGCACCAAGTTCCAGGGGATGAACTTGACCAACCACAATGTTTAAAATCTATGAAAGACTTCCCACCCAGGAGAGGTCATGACTGTTGAAAAATAGGTCTGGGGCACTAGGCAAGAGATAAGAAGTCAGATCATCTTGGATTTCTAGCAAGCACAAATATTCTTGCACCTTTCACCTTCAGGGGTCCAGTTACCTTAAGTCTACCCCCTTCTCATTACAAAAATCCAGGGGAACAACATCAGTGGTGGGAGAAGCAGACTTATTTCTGTAAATCTAAGTATAGAGAAATGACTGCAGCAAACACCAACAGCACAAACCACCAAAGCCCAAATTTCTCTCCACACACCTTAGGGCTGGACTCACATCCACCCCCAGTGACGTGTTCCCTGTAGCAGAGATCTGCCTGTCATGGGCATAAGTTGCAAGATCAATTTTAATAAAACACCTGAGTTTATGGGCAATACATTCAAACTATTACATTCAAACTACCACATTTCACCCTACCCCCCCCCCCATACACTCATGATCACCTCATAATGTAAATTGCATTTAGTTGAACTTCAAAGGTTCCCATGAGCTTTACTAACTTGAAGACTGTTCCAAACTCCCAAGACTTATCTGAGATTTAAGACTGTCCCTTAATTGTGAGTCCTGTAAAACCAAAACAAGTAATGTATATATATATATATATTATAATATTATAGTATAGTATAGTATATAGTAATAATATATATAATATTATATATATATATATATATATATATATATATATATATATATATCTCCAACACATAATGGCACAGAATAAACCTTTCTATTGTAATAAGGCATAACAAGAAGAGGTTGGACCAATACAAATCAATAACCAGCAGGTAAACATCAAACATCTGCAGTTCCAAGTCCAACATCCATAAGCAGTGATAAAAGTCTCTGAATTCCATTTTTGCCTTTCCAGCTGGACTGGTCACAGCCTGGGCAAACATTCTGTCCCAAACTAGCATCTATTGCACAGTCCTGGGACATCCAAATCATATTCTGATCTCTATTGCGAAACATGATCCATCTTTACAGATCCATACAATGGCCTTGTTGGGTTTCCCATACAGGGATTTATTCATGCTTCACATTTTACATCTCAGCAATGGCTTCTGGAACTATGTTGCACATTTAATCCCCCCTTTTCTTATATTTTTCATGCTTCCAAAACCATTGTCAGGTAAGTAGTGGTAAGCCAGTTTTGTAAATCTAGGGGTGCTAAACCTTGATCTTGAAGATCGGGATACTCCTTCAGAACTTTTTCTGTAGGTCATCTCATTTCTAAAGAATTTGTATTTCTATTCATTGAGCCTTCTGTGGGTGGATTTTACCCTCAGGCATCTTTTCTGTTGTCCCAATGAAAAGCAGTTGGCCCACTCTTAATGCTGGTAATTAATCAACCTACAATTGCAGCTTTAGTAACCTACAATTAGTCTCTGTGCCAGTAACTTTAAATTTGTTAAACATGTTTTCTGTAATAAACCATGCATCTATAATATCTTTCTGTTCTATACCTGCCACCACGCATACCAGTCCATTACTTTAAATTTTAACCTTGCTCAAATTCTTAGGGCTTGGGCAGAACACAAGCATCCTTTCCACCAGTAGCCAAGTTCTAACAAGGTTCTCTACTTCCCCTTTGAAACTTCTTAAGCCAACCCTTCACAGCCCACAATTCTCTTTGCATGTAGCATTTTCAAACTCTCACCAGAATAGCCCATAAAACTTTGTTTACCACACTGCAAGGCTTCTCTGGTAACAAGTACCAAGTCCTTCCATAGTCCTCCAACACACAAGTTCCAAAAGATCAAAATACACACCGTAGCAATGGCCCAACTCTTGATACTAATTTTCTGTTGCGGTTCAGCTTCTTGTTGCTAGGACAAGCACCTTATGGAAGGAAAGGGTTTATTTTAGGCTTACAAAATCTATTGGAACACCATCAATGGCAGATGAAGCTGGCTCATTTACATAAATCCAAGCAGAGAGACATGACTACAGCAAGCAACAAGCACCAATAGCCAGAAAACACCAACAGCACAAATCTCAAGAGCCCACACTGCTCTCCACACATCTTAGGGCTGGACTCAGATCTGTCCCCAGGGACAGACCCCCAGCAGCAGGGACCTGCCTACTAGGGGTTCAAGTCACAAGCTCAATTTTTTTTTCCAGGTAGGTTCTCACTCTATCCCAGGCTGACCTGGAATTCACTATGTAGTCTCAGAGTGGCCTTGAACTCGTGGCAATCTTCCTATCTTTGCCTCCCGAGTGCTGGGATTAAAGGCGTGCGCCACCACACCAGCTATAAGCTCAATTTTAACAAAATACCTTAGTCTATGGGTCCATACATTCAAACTATCAGATTCAAATTACTACAAGAGAGAATATGCAGCATTTTATTTTCTGAGTATGGGTTACCTCACTTGGTATAATCTTCATATGCATTCCTTCTTCTGAAAATTTAATAATTTCACTTTTCTTTATAGTTGAATAAAATTCCATTGTGTATATGTACCACATCTTCACAATCCACTCATCAGTTCATGGGCATCTAGGCTGATTTCATTTCCTAGCTATTATGAATAGAACAACAATATGGATGAGAAAGTATCCTATAGTAAAATGTAGACAACTAAGGGTATATTCCCAGGAATGTGCTATAGCATGTAGTGGATTGATTTTCAGGTGTCTCAGTAATGTCTGCACTGATTTCCATAATGGCTGCACCAGTTTACATTTCCACCAACAACAGTCAAGGGTTTCCCCTTTCCTCACATCCTCACCAGTACTTACCATCATTTGATTTCTTGCTGATAGCCATTCTGACTGGAGTGAGATGGAATCTCAAAGTAATTTTATTTTACATTTACCTGTTGGCTAAAGATGTTCAACATTTTAAAAAATATTTATTGGCCATTTATATTTCTTCTTTTGGGGACTCTATTAGTTCTACACTCCATTTTATTGGATTGTTTATTATTTAGTCATCCTCTTTAGGGTTGTTTAGGTATAGAATTACATCATCTACAAATAAGGATGCAGAAAAGGACTTTGACAAAAACCACCATCCATTCATGATAGAATTCCTAGATAGACTTAGGATGGAAGAAACATATCTCAACATAATAAAGGCTATATATGGCAAACATATAGCCAACATCATGCCACAGAGGAAAACTCAAAGCATGTCCACTAAGATAAAGAACAAGACAAGGGTGTCAACCCTCTCCCTTCCTGATCAGTATAATGCTTGATGTGCTAGCTAGAGCAATAAGACAAGCGAATGATATAAAAGGAAATCAAAGCATCTAGTTGATCATGTGATTCCTGTCCTAGAGTCCATTTATCTAATTACATTTATTAAGTTAAACCACCTCAGCATCTCTGCAATGAAATGAACTGGATCACAATGCATGATCTTTTTAATTTGTTCTTGAATTCAATTTGTATTTTACTGAGAAAATTTGCATCTATGTTCAACAGGGAGATTTGTCTATAATTTTCTTTTTCCATTTTGTCTTTATCCAGTTTTAGTATCCAATAATATTGGATTCATAAAAAGAACTTAAAAACATTGCTTCATTTCTATTTTATTGAATAATGTAAGATGCATTAGTTATGGTTCTCCCTTAAAGGTTAATTCTTCAGTGAATCATCTAGACCTGAGCTTTATTTAGTTGGAAATTTTTTTATGACTGTCTCAATCTCATTGCTTATTATAGATCTGTTTAATTTATCACATCTTGCTTTAACTATGGTATGTCATATGCATCTAGAAATCCATCTATGTCTTTTATGTTTTTCCAGTTAGGTGAATATAGGTTTTTAAGGGACATCCTTGTGATTTTCTGAATTTTATTGGTATCTTTAACAATATTATTCTTTTGATCCCTAGCTATTATTAATTTGAGTCCTCTATCTTTTTTGGTTAATTTTTCTAAGGGTTTGCCAATATTGTATATCTTTTCAAAGAATTACTTCTTTCCTTCATGGATTCATTGTATTCCCTTTTTTTCATTGCCAGTTCATTAATTTATGCACTGACTTTAAGTATTTCTTTGCATCTACTATATTTGGGGGTTTGGTTTCTGCTTATTTTTCAAGACTTTGCGATGCATAATTTAAAAATTGCTGATATTTTGTAGGTTTGTTATATGTAGCCTTTATTCTAATATTTTAAATTTTTGTTCCTATGTGTGTATGAACATGCATGTGTGTGCGTGTGTGCACACACGCACACACATGCATGATCACATTCATTCCACAGCATGTGCATGGATTTCATACGATAATGTTGAGTTGTTTATGCTCCACCTTCTTTGAGATGGGTGTCTCTTGTAGCCAACAAACTGCCAAATCTCAACAGTGTCTCCTGGGCAATCACAGCTCCTTCTGATAAGGACGGCAACAGTCGGTATCCTCAGAGAACCACATCATACAACGCTCTGGATCTTCCTCTTATTTGGTCCCTCTCTTGCACATTCTCTGAGCCTTGTAGAAGGTGATATAGACCTTAGATCATCTTACTCCACTGACAGCTGAGTATTGTGCTTTAGGAGCTTGGCTGGCCGTGGGTTTCTGTAGTACCCCACACATTGCTATGAAATTTCTTCCCCTATTGAAACTGATAACAGCCATAACCCAAAGGTAGAAACACACATGTTTAAAAAATAATTTAAAAACAATAGAAGTTTCTTCCCCCTCAGAGCCTACAACCTCCCCAGCCATGGACTTTTGTCTTGGCTTGTAGTACCAGAAATGAATTATCTTTATACAACAGGCTTTAAATCTAACCAAAAGGATGTTAGCAACACTCACAACCGGTATCACTGTCACCCCAGCAGGCGCTTCTTGTCTGGCACTCTGATAGCGCAGCATGCAGACTGCACTGCCAAGTGAGGCTGCTGGGGACAATCCTCCCTTGGCGGCATAATCTATATAATATCACACAAAGAATCCTAGGTCCTCTCCAGCGCTATAAAGTTCAGTCCACAAGGTCAGAGCTTCCAGATCAGTCTCTCAGTCTTATTTCTCCGTGTCCTGTGACAAAAGCATACAGGGTCTTCAGTGATAAGACCTTACCAGCTAGTTCTGGCATGCAACTAATAGCAGTGGCAATAACCTTTGTTTTAGGGAGTCATTGGGGCTTTCACGGTCATCATCTCATAGCGCTGTGATTCTCATTAATCCAGGCTGCTGCTTGGGCTATGTACTAGGTAGTTACCTTTTCATTACTAATAAGAAATTGCTTATAGTCCATCATGGCAGAGAAGGCACAGCAGCTGGAGCTTAAGGGTTCTAGTCACATTCAGTGCACAGCAAGGCAGCAGAGAATAAAAAATTCTGCTTTTCAGCCAGCTCTCTCCTTCTTATATAGTCCAGAACCACAACCCATAGAATGTTGCTACCCATCAACCTAATCAAAATGATCCTTCACAGGCAGGCCCAAAGTCTAACCTACTCTACGTCATACCTCACAGATGACTCTAGGTCCTGTCAACCTGGCAATATAAACAATCACAGTTCTGTGCAGCAGGCATCTGCAGGGAGGAGTGAGTGGCATCTCCTTCCAGAACCTTGACTGGCTTGCTATTGGTTCGATTACTGGGGGAGAGTCAGTGGCTTGAAAAGATACTAGTCCCAGTACAGACCACAGCACTGATGAGTGGCCTGAAGACACCACTCTACCTTGCTGCCATCTTTGCAGAGGTTGAATCTGTGCCACCGCTTAGAGAGGCCCTTTCTTTTTTTTTAATTTTTATTTATTTTTATTCATTTATTTGACAGTGACAGACAGATAGAGAGAGAATTGAGCCTCGAACCAGGGTCCTTAGGCTTCACAGGCAAGCACTTAACCACTAAGCCATCTCTCCAACTCTAGAGAGGCCCTTTTAATCCACACCTTAATTTATGAGCTGTCTTCCCTGTTACCGAGGCAGATCCAGTAACGAACCATCCCCAGTAACATGCTCCCTGTAATAGGGATCTGCATGGTAGGGGCTCAAGTTGTAAGCTCAGTTTTCATAAAACAACTGAGTCTATGGGGCCATAGATTCAAAATACCACAGTGAAAAACCCAACGTAGCCATAGCATCAAAAGGTCTCAGCCTAGGATGGCTGACAACCTCCTCTTGGGTGCATAAATGGAATTCCCTGTCCCTGATCTTCTATATGCATGCTCTTTCTCCCCCTGAGGCCACAAGAAATCATACATCATTACATACAGCTGATACAGGGGGTATCTGAGATCTCAGGTGAGGAAAACACAACTCTCCCAGCACTTACTTATATGTGGAAACATCAACAGGCCCAATCTCGGGAGTCTCTCCAGAGTAATCAGAGCTGCTTCGTCTAAAGATGGCAGCCATTCTTTTTCTAAGAGCACTGTGTCACACACAGTATGAGATATTCCGGCAAACAATCCGGCTATGTTTTGCCCATTTCCTGAGAACTTAAGTGGAATGAATTTTAAAGTGATAGACAGATGTATTTGGTCAAGGACATTTCAAGGCAGGATAGTATTGAGTCTGTGGCAGGGCTTCTCTTATCTGTTCTTATTCTGACCTTCGGTGAAAGAAAGCAAAATACAAAGCAGAAAGATAAGAAGCACAGGAGCACCTTTAATGTTCTGGGCAGCTTTGTAATTGTTAAGGAGATTACTACCATTAAAGAGAAGCCTATGGCTCTGCACTGGGACAATAAGACAGACATCATGAGGGCACAACTCAGCTCAGTGAAAGCTCTAGCTTGAAAATTCTTTCTAACAGAGAAAGCTTTCAGGAAAAATGATAAAAGGGGGCTGTTGTGACTCTATTCCGAGCTGGCAGCAGAACTTTGCTGCGTTATCTGGTTGAGGGGGTCATGGAGTATTTCATCATTGTTCCAGAGAGTGGCTTAGTGTAGGAAATATATGGCAGGGCAGAATCCCTGGTTAGAAGCCCAGAAGCCCAGAGAGGCCACTGTATAAAGCTGTGAAGGTGAACTATAAGTTACAATGGAGACTCCAGGATGCTGGAGATGTCAGGACCATGGAACATCTACCAAGGAAAGCTATATATTCAGAACGGAGACAGGATGGCCCACAAAAGAGAAAATGTGTACTGCAGGCAGCAGGGGAGGAGATGCCCAAGCCTTTGGGGCCTAGATGATTTTTCATCACAAGTGCCAGAGACTAGGCATCGAGTTACAGGATTTGGTGTCTGTCCTACTGGATTTTGGTCATGTTTCAGTCCAATAATTCTTACTATATCCTCATCTTCCTTTTTGGAATAAGAATGTTTACTCTATACCATTATATGTTGTAAGTATGTAAGCATGTGTTTTGATTTTACAGGGCTCACAGTTAAAAGGCTACCTTGAGCCTCAGCTGTGAATATGAACTTTTGAACAGTGTTGGGACTGATAAAGACTATGGGGACATTTGAAGTTGCACTGAATGAATTTGCATCACAAGATGGCCACGATGCTTATGGGGGCTAGGGGAAGTGGCTTGAATGTAAAATGACCGCCCCCCCCAATGACTCCTATACATGAATACTTATTTCTCAGCTAGTGGTGCTATTTGGGAAGGCTGTGAAACCTTTAGAAGATGGAGCCTGGCAATGTAGATTTGAAGTGGGATTTTTCTTTTTTATAAGGGTGTTCAGGGTATCAGCCTCCATCCCAAGTCTTTCTATGAGAACCAAATACTGTCTATAAGAACTATCATTATTCAGAGATAAATGCAGTTTGAAAATAGAGTGACAGTTGACTACATAACAATCTCTCCTTAAGCACTAATTGTTTATGTAGTAAATAGGCTGATAGTAAAGTGGTATACTTATATATTAGTTATTGTGGGTATGAATGAGAAGGAAATAACATAGTAGGACTCATGCTTAGTACATGTAGATGCATATGGAGAGGGTGGTATTATAAATACAAGGAGAAACTGTAGGAGTAAAAAAAGAAAAATAAAAAGAAAAGTAGAGGAGAACTGAGAAGTTGGGGCTAGAGGTAGCCTGGGGAGTCTTTATGTTTCTTTGTTGTGCTTTTGCATCTCTTTGGATGGACATGTCTTCCAGTTTTAACTCTTCTCATTTTTCTAACTCTAATTGTTTTTGTTTTCTGTACGTTCTCCTTGAGAGATGCCTTCACCAAGAATTGTGTTCCCCTAGATGTTGAGTGGGAAGACACAGTGGTCTCCCACTTACTTATTGCAGCCCTGACTTTGCCTAGCTGTAGGAGACCCTTTTGCATTTCACTTGTTTCCCCAGTAAGGTGTGGGGACTGTGACATTGATTTCCTTGTTGGAGGATTTATACGTTAGAGTAAAGTGTATCAGTATTTAAGTTGTAAAATACAGAAGGAATGGAAGAAGGAGGAAAGAAGGAGATGGTCTTGAGGTAACAGAAGTAGTATGGAAACTACTATCAATGTCAAAATGTAAGAGATTGTTGTAGAAGTAGAAACGTGAGAGACAGTTGTGAAGATCTATCTGATGAGATTGAAGTTAAAACACAGTGACTTAATAATTAGTGTACAAAATCATTGTAAATATATATATATATATACATGTACATATATATACACACATATATATACACATACAAGTATAGGGCTGGAGAAATGGCTTAGCTGTTAAGGCACTTGCCTGAGAAGCCTAAGGACCCATGTTCGACTCTCCAGATGCCATGTTAGCCAGACACAAAAAAATGAAGCAAGTGCAAGGTCACACATGCCCACTAGGTGGCACAAATGGTTGGCATGCCATTACTGTGGCTGAGTCCCTGGACCACCAACTTTCTCTCTCTCTACTTAAAAAAAAAAAAAAAAGTATAAGGAAAAATTAAACTACTGAAACAGAAAACAACAGATAAACAAAGACAAAAACAAATAAAGGGGAAACCATGTAGCCAAAAAAATATGCAAACAAACCAGTCCCCTGTGAGTAAGGAAGTGAACTTTCTACAGGCAGGGCTCTGGAGGGATGTGGTACTTGTAACTTGACCCAGGATGGCAATGGAGGAGGCAGTTGCTTTCTCTCATCGTGGATTTGTGCTCGTGTTTCCGAGTCTCAGTTTTGTAGTCCCACTCTTGGTGATTCGCTGGCTCCCATCCGTACTGGGTCCTTTTATCAGTAGTGGAGGCATCTTTCTGAGATCCCCAGAGCTGCACTTGTGGTGCAGTTTTTGAAGGAAGACAGAGGAGGACCTTCAAGATTGGGCTATGCTGATGGCCAGCCAGGCACACCCCAAACAACAGCTATAGTGACTACCTGCAGTCATCGGTACTGAGTTGCATCGCAGAGGAAAGTTTCTCTGGCATGAGGGGCAACGTTTGTCAGCGAGCTGTGATGGTAAAATGGCCATGGGCCCCTGCTTCACTAAATCTCTTCATCCACTTGCTCAGGCATGCTTTCTACATTGTCATCCTACCCAGAAGTGCAGGACTCTTTTTTTAGTTTGCCCTGAGAAATAATTTATAAAATCTTATATATTTTCATGAACAGAAATGAAGCATTTATCTTCTCTCTGTGTCTGATCTCTCTTTAATTTGGAAAGCCTGAATTAAGTATTCTTATTCTCATAGCAACTATTTAAGTAGGTTTAGGAAGAATCTCTCCTCTTTATAGTAAGACTTAATTGGAAATATTGGTGATGTGGGGCAATTTTAAATTCACTTTTTTTTTCTCTTTGAGGTTTCAATAACCTTAGTCTATGAAAGTGGTAATGGATGGGAAACCAAAAAAGCACACATATTTTGTTGCATAACTATGGCATAGGTGTATCAGTCCTCAAGAAGAGTAAAATAGTTGAGCTTTAAATACAGATTAAAGGGATAAAGGCTGGACTTTGGGGGCAAAGGGAAGAGACATAGGCTGTGGAGGCTTGGTGTAGATGTGCCCAGCAAGCTAACATTATCTTATTATACAAATGAAGTCTCCTCAATAACACACTCCTGTGGTCTTTTCTGACTAGACCAAATGTTGAATGTTCTTCTTGTGGCAAATTCACCTTGGCAGAAAGGGTGGAGCACCAGCTCGAAACACCTTTACCAGCTCTGTTATTTACTCCACTAGTGATAATACATGTAGATTTCTTTTCCAAAAAGGACATATTTTCAGAGTTGTTCCCATATGTTCAAAGAGCTGCAGTTCTCTAAATAGCCAATGCAAAATAATTTAAAGAAACATATTTGCAACTTGATATTTTATTCTCCCACAATTACATAACCAAGGTTTTGGCTGAAATATCATTATTTCCAAAACAGTGTATAAACTCAAGTATGCATAGAGCAGGCAGTTTGGTGGAACTAATGTTGACTTCATGACATAAATATACAGCTTGCAGAGTTCCCATATTTGCAGGTGATGGAGAGGACAGTTTGGGTAAGTGCCACACCCTTAAGCTGTGCAGGGAACTTTAATTGCTAGTGGTGAAAACTAGGAGGTCTCAGAGACAGAGTGAATGGAAACCTCGGTTTAGTGTTTCCAGGGTCTCATTGCAGTAAGAATTCAGAGTTGAGACAAAGTAAGGAAATGAAATTTTTCTTATAAAATGGAAGTACACACATGAGGGTGCATGCAGACTTCTTACGAGACAGACCAATGAGATTTTGGCTAGCTCATCTTATGGGAACACTTTAATGGAGGGGACGATTATTCATGGATTGGGTTGTGGGGAGAAATGGATTGAGAACTGGATCAAGATTTTTTTTTTCCCAGAACAGGGTTTTACTTGGCTTTTCTGTCCCAATGTGGAATTTTCCCATGTGTCATGATGTCAGATGCACGATGGATACAGCCCCGTGTCTGCAGGCTAATGATAAGGGGATGACATGGTTTTGGGTGATTTTGTGTATTAACTGTGGAGCAGTCATCCTGTGATGTCCAGCTAGGATACAGACCCCAGCCATGAAGCAGTGTGTCTCTTTTTTCCCACTGTGTTGCTCTAGCCTACCTCACCTTGAGAGTGAAGAACTAATCCAGAGCTATGGGCCTCACAGGTACCTGATGGTGAGTTATCTGCTTGGCTCTCTAGCCTCAGGAAGATTTGTAAAGGTCAATTCAGTAAAAATTTTAGCAAAGTAAAGAAAAGGTCTATGTAGCAATTAGCTTCTTGTTTCTGGGACAGAACACCTGACCAGAAATAGCTTAAGGGGAGAAAAGGTTTATTTCAGGCTTGCAGTTTTGAAGTGAAGCTTCACTATGGCAAGGAAAGCAGAGGCTGGACATCACATCTTCATAACACCAGGAAGGGAATAGTCCAAGTAAGCCGGCCAGCTCACCCCCAGTGGGACTTGACTAATAAACCCCAAGGACTGCCCCCAGTAACACACCTCCTCTAGCCAGGCTCCACCTTCCAGAAGCTTCACCACTGTGGGGGACACTACATCCAAACTACCACAGTCTATGTTGTAACCTTTCTTGTTGCAGTTAAGGAAATCATTAAGCCACAGTTAATGAGAAGAGCTTATTACATTATGATTGCCTCTAATTAGAGAAGGAGGTGATTGTGTTGAGAACATTATGACTCAGGTGTGTGGGTAACAGATTATAATCCTACTAGTTATCGGGGAGGGGGGTTATTCTCACTCCATATTGGCCTGTGTATACCATCTAGCACCTTCTGTAGAACCTCACTGATTCTCTATTCTCCTGATGTTGCTGGGGCCATAAAACCTGCGTTTGGCTCTGAACATCAAGAGAAAACAGCACAGTTTCAGTTCTGGTCAAAACTAGGGAGAGGGAAATTCTCAGGCTTCTCTCTTACTCATGCCGATAGAAACGATTAAACGAATGCAGGAAGTGTGCACGGGTAGACCAAGTCAGAGACCCCACATAACCAAAAGTAGTGGGTAGGGCTGGAGGGATGACTTTGCGGTTAAGCAGTTTGCCGGCAAATCCAAAGGACGCCTAGGACCTACTAGCCAAATGCACAAGGGGGCGCACGCATCTGGATTTTGTTTGCAGTGGCTAGAGGCCCTGGCGCACCCATTCTCTCTCTCTCTCTCTCTCCCTCTTTCTTTGTTAAATAAATAAAAATTAAATATTTAAAAAAAGTTTTTTCAAGTTCTGGGTACGTCCTTCTCATGGGCCAGAGACAAGAGTTTGGGTAGGTGGAGGAGCAGGTCAGTTCCTCCCAATGTAGTATGACTTGCAAGGAGCCTGTGCTGAATTGGAATTTTTGAACTGTTTCTAGTTCGTACACACTTGTTTCACTACCTTCCTCCAATTTCTGGTTTTAACCCTCCAGAATATAATTTTGCATTTTTTCCCTACCCACATGACTGATTAAAAAAAAAAAAAGGTTGGAAACTGAAGTGCACATTTTCAGGTCAGAAACCTGACTCTGATCCTGTTTACACGTTTCTTCCCCCTCTGGATGCTGTGGGCTAAGGGCAATAAGAAAGCTGCTGCTGCTCCTTCCTGTGCCCCTGCTGCTGGGACCAGCTTTGACCGTGACCAGGGAGTCAGCAGAAGGAGGCAGATCCTGACTCTGACTCGTGTCAATCCACTACTGTGTCAGTCCATACAGATAACCATGACCCTGGGGCTTCCTCCCAGTGCAATTCTGTACAGTTAATACCTTACCTAAGGTCACACAGCACCCTTTCCCGCTTTATGATCTTATTGTCCTCTGTTCCATGTGGTATTCTTAGTTCTGTAAAACTGACTATAAAAGTGGGGTGGTCCAGACTCAGGGTGCTGGAGACGTTTTTGAAGCACAAGCTTCCCTCTATCCCACCGGTGTAATAATAACTTCTTCGTGAGTTCTCCAGTCCTCTCTGAGTGGTGCTTGGCTTTCTTGATGAAATTTCTACAAATGCGCATCAGTGCAAACAGGGAGCTGACTCCACATGAACTAATTGAGGATTTTGAATTGTTTTTTTTCATCCTTTGCTCTCCAGCAAGTTGAAGCTGACTAGTCTGACATAAACTTCAAAGGACTCATAGCATCACCACGGACATTCAAATAATAAAATGGGAAATCCTTGAATTTCCTGCCTCGATCCACCATCTCAAAATGCTTAAAACTCAATGTTTAAAATTTGAACTTAGAAACCAAGTTTATGGTCCACTTTAACCACTAGTCTTTGTTTTTCTGTTTCCTCGTTATTATTCTTTTAGTTAATTATTTATTTGTTTGAGAGAGAGGGTGTGTGTGTGTGTGTGTGTGTGTGTGTGTGTGCGTGTAAGAGGCAAATAGAGAATGGGTGTGCCAAGGCCTCTGGCCACTGCAAATGAACTCCAGACACATGAGCCACCTTGTGCATCTGGCTTTACATGGGCACTGGGAAATCAAGCCCAGGTTCATAGCACTTTGTAAGCAAGCATCTTAACCACTGCAGCCTGTTTCCTCATTATTATCTATGTTTTTCTTTCCATTCACTTATCCCCAGTTTCCAAAAGTCTTCTCTCCAGAGTAATTAACATAACTCCTCATTTGTGAAATTTCTTGAAAAGTTTCAAAAGAGGTAAAGGAAAGGAATTAATAGCCCACCAAAAATGATACGAAAATTACTTTAAACTAGAAACACCTGAACAATCAGCTGCCACAGAGAGAATTTTTATTTTAAACTTAGAGAGAATTTCCTGAAAATATGGGCCATTGACAGTCCTTACAAAGGGAGTTTCCTGTTTGGAAGAACCTGACATTTAATAGTGGGAAGTGTGAACTCAGCTGTTCTGTATTAACATTAAAGACTAATTCCTGGGCTGGAGAGATGGCTTAGTGGTTAAGGCATTTGCCTGCGAAGCCTAAGGACCTAGGTTCAATTCTCCAGGTCCCACATAAGCCAGATGCACAAGGTGGCACATGCGTCTGAAGTTCATTTGCAGTGGCTAGGGGCCCTGGCTTGCCCAATCTCTCTCTCCCTCTCTCTGTCTCAAATTAAAAAAAAAAAAAAAAAAAAAAAAAGGACTGATCCTTTAGTGTTGGGAATCCATTCTGAGAAATGTATGGTTACACAACTGTGTCACTGTGAAAGCAACAGAGTCCTTTAAGAACAGATCAATGGTGACATGGGACAGAGGTGCATAATGAGTATCAGCCATCACTGATATTCCATCTTGGTGGTGCGTCATCATTTTAGTTTAGTCTCCAGGCCAGTCACTCACGTGGCCTCTTCACTAGCAACATTTGTGGCAGGTGTTTTATGCGTAGAAGCTGTGATGAAGAAAATCACATGGGTTAAATCAGGCCCAGAGAAAAGGAGGAAATCAGGAGACACAGCAAACCTGAGCCACAGGCAGCTGCTACCAGCAGAACGTAGCGTGTTTCTTCACAGTAGACTTCTGTGTAAGTACTAGGAAAACATTCTAAACTAGTGATCAAATTGGAACCAAAAATATATAAACCAGGAACACTACCATTTATTATTACTATAAATATTATATTCTGTGCATGACTGTGTTCTCGTATAGCTAGCAATACTGTAGGTTTTTCTACACCAGCTTCACCCCAAAATGTGAGTTATGTGCTACGCTATCATGTTATGACAGGCACAATGTCATTAGGCAATAGGAATGCTTCAGGCTCCTCTTACGGAACCGCATTGTATATGCAGGCATGACTAGAACTTTCTATGCTTTCCCACAGATGCTCTACACCAACCACTTTCTGGTGTTGAGATCTGACTGTGCCCTTCTCTAAATTACTCCGTATTGTTTAAAAAGTGGTTTTCCAGGCTATGCCTTACCCTTGGAGAGTGCATTTTGCAAACAGTATTTAGCTCCATTTTGAGTGAAAATGCAGAGGCAGGATACCTCTGAACCTGGTTGTGCATGTAAACATCACTACTTGCCCAGTACCACAAACTGAGAAATAGCTTATTCCTAAAAATAAGGTACTACTCTATAAACCCATCAAAGAAGATTGAGAACGTGTGAAGACATGGGTGATTTGAATATGAATGTATGTGCCCCATAGAGTCAGGTCTTTTATTAAGCTTGTAACTTGGGTCTCCAATGGTGTGTCTGGGGGCAGATCTGATTGCAGCTGAAAGGTATAGGGAGCAATCTGAGCTCTGGGGGTCCTGTTTGCTGCAGGTTTGTACTGGCTGCTTTCTGGTGTTGCTGGATGGTGGTGGCCTCTCTCTCTCTCTCTCTTTCCCTCTCTCTCTCCTTAGATCTGTGAATGGGAGCCAGCTTCTTCCAAAACTGATGAAACTTCCTCTGGATCTGTATGCTTGAAATAAATTTCTTCCTCCCATAAAACTGGGTATGGTTTGGATGTTCATCCCAGCACTGTGGAGCTGTCTACGACAAGTGATTAAAACCATATATTAAAAAAAAGACCTGAAAATTTATTGAACACACCAGACAGAGGGAAAGGTGTAAAACGCTCACCTCAACCCCATAAAGAAGAGGCTACTTAACACTATAGTGGCAATAGCATCATTCGATCTGACAACCTGGTGTGTGCATCCAGGCAAAATGAGCTCCCAACTGTGCTCAGGGCTTCATCTCAGGTTGGTTCCCACTGCTGGCACAGCCTATGCAAATTACTATCAATTCATCCTTCCATG
This sequence comes from Dipus sagitta, assembly GCA_036346955.1. Lineage (NCBI taxonomy): Eukaryota > Metazoa > Chordata > Mammalia > Rodentia > Dipodidae > Dipus > Dipus sagitta. Next base: position 25,906,785 of record CM070783.1, read on the forward strand.
TATCTACCCCAAATCAGTCTTGGATCTCTCCTCCATGGGCCTGCACTTGACTTTGCAGTTTGACCTGATTCTGAAGCCTAGCTCAACTCTGATTCCTAACAGATCTTGAAGCCTGGCTGTTCACCTTCAGTAGCTCTCAAAGTAAGCTTATTAATAATCTTAGTTAAACATGAAGTGACTATCTTGGCATCTCCACCAGCTGTCTGCAACAAATGCTTCCAATAAGCCCTCTTTGAATTGCCTTGAGTTCGAGGCCACCCTGAGATGACATAGTGAATTCCAGGTCATCCTGGGCTAGAGCAAGACCTTACCTCGAAAAAACAAAAACAAAACAAACAAACAAAAAAAAACCAATAAGCCTTCTTTGAACTCCTTGAATTCTGATATAGCCATTCTGCAACATACACACACACACACACACACACACACACACACACAAATATATATATATTTGCTATGTGGTGTGTAATGTGTGATCAGAGAGTTAATATTGGTAATTAAGAAGTTTGGGAGAAAAAAATACTTGTGATTGTCTTCGCCAGACATCAAAACAAAAACAGGACTACTTAGAAATTTTTAGCCAACATAAGTTTGTGAATTTATTGTAGTTCAATAAATTTTGATACTGTGGAAAGATACAAATATGTTCATTGATGTTTCTAGCATAATACAGTCATGATAATATATAAATTTTTACTGTCCTCAACAGAAGACATGAGAGATCAGCTCCATGCTATTGCCCTTTCAGGGACCTCCACTAAAGTAAAGCTTGGATTCTTGGCTTCACTGCACAAAAGAATTTTAGGACAAGTAGGAAGCAAAGTTATATTTGAACCAGAAGAAATATTGGCATAGACTTAAGTGCAGCCTATAGAGGAGAAAGTGGCACTTCAAGGACAGCATACACCTAAGACATGGGTTCAGGCTTCCCAAGAGAGAGTCACCCTTAAGCATCTTAATAATATACATATACATATACATATACATATACATATACATATACATACACATACACATACACATACACATATACATAAACATACGCATATGCATATACATATACATATGTATATGTATATATATATATGTACATTTCTTGTGGCCTGTAAATTTTCAATGTAGAAAGAGTTCATAAGAAACTTTTCCCCCATTAATGCCCATGCACGTGCATGCGCACGCACACGCACCCACAGTAAATGTGATTCTAGGTTTCTGAGGTACACTAGGTAGGAGTATAAGCTGATATGATCAAACCACAGGTCACAAGGGTTAAAGGGATCCTTACTAAGCTGGATCACAAGGGAGTTCTGTTTCATTACCATGGTTTATTGCCACTTCAGCATTTTTACTTGAAATAAAAAAATGTAATGTTTTGTCTATATTGGCACTTATTCATAGAAAGTTTTGTTAATTGTGTCAAAATTCTCAACTCTTAACTATCAAGAGACTTCAATCAGACTCCGAGATGAGGGGTTCCCAGCCTCTCACATTTCCCCATATTTTGCCTTGCCTTTTATATTTTCATCTCAATGGGAATAAGGGATAGTTTGTTCTTGAGCCAAGTATGATTGATTGCAGCCTAAGAAGATGGATTCAGGCTGCTCATAAAGACATGTCCCACTGCGGAAGTAGTTACAGGAGATTTTATTAGTTACAGAACCAAGTAATGAGAAATGCACTTACCAAATACATTGGTGAGGTTACAGAAAGTGAGGAAACTCCGCTATAGCCTTTAGATGTTTCCTGATGGTATTCTTAGCACTTCTTTTGCTGAAAACTAACACCTTAAAGATTTTGATAGTTACAAGGGCGTTAGGTCGATACAGATTTGGGCAATGAATAACATTCAAAGGGACTGAAAATAGCCTAAGATGATTTGAGTCTTGTCTGCAACATTTTAACTCTCCGTAATCATGTAGGTCAGTCATTTTGCTTTTAGAATCTTTAATACAGACACATCTCCCCGCCCCCCAAGGGGGCTTCAGTTTATGCTTATCCTTCCTTATTTATCTATAGCTATTCAATAAGCTATTGATTGCTAAATACTCCCACCTACATAGCAATATTTTTTTTCCTTCTCATCCATTTTCAGTTAAGTCATAGATACGCAACCAGTCCTAAGTAGGTAGAAATTTTCTCTCTCAGCATAGGTATCAATTATTGTCTAAAGTTATGTCAAGAAATAAGGATGTAACCAGACATGGTGACATGTGCAATTCCTGCACTTGGGAAGGTGAAACAAGAGGATTCTGAGTTCTTAGCCAGTCTGGACTACATAAAGAGAATCTACCAAAAGAAGAAGAAGAAGAGGAAGAAGAAGAAGAAGGAGGAGGAGGAAAGCAAGCAAGCAAAAAAAAGGAGGAAGGGAGAGAGACAATATGTTATAAGCACATTTTCTATAGCTAGTGTTGTGTTTCATGGTTCTCAATACAGGATCAAGATGGACAGTTTTTTGTATGTAAGACTTTATTGTAGTGGGCAAGAGGGAGAAGGAGCCAGAGAGAAAGGGGGGAGGGAATGGAGTGGAGAGAGAGAAAGCATGTGTAACAGAAACAAAGAGAGAGAAAGAGAAGAAAAGGAGGGAAGTAGACATCTGGAAAAGGAAATCAGGAAAATAAACAAGAGAGTGAGTGAGTGAGCAGTGGCCAGGGAATGGGATTTATGGGGAGAAGAGAGAAACTGCTCTGTAAGGTGAGTGGCCTTGGCTGGTGTGCAGAGATGTGGGCTAGAAGAAGGTGAACTTCCTCCTCCTAGTCCATTGTTATACCAGGAGGCAGTCCCAGAGTCCCAAGTTTAGCATAGCCAGATTGTAGGAGAAAGAGAGAGATGGGGAGAGAGCACTTAGAATCCAACAGTCAGGAAGGCAACTAATAAACAAATATTCACAGGAGTTTTTCTTCAGGGAATGGAAAAGGACTTTTAGAAAGTAGTGATATGGTAGTTGAGTACCACAGACCTATGCTCCTGGTCCATGCACCAGGGGTCCCCAGCCAATGCACCAACATGATATGGGGTGTCACTGAGAATGATGGAGCCTTTCTCAGATCTTGGTTGGGCTACAACCTCTGAGTTAGGGTACCAGACTGTCACAGTAACACAAAAATGCCAATGAGTCAGTGACCTCCAAGTTTTTGTTTTATTAATCCAAAGAATTAAAATCCACAGACCAGAGTGTGATTTTCGAGAGGTTTTATTATAGAGATTATAGAGCTTAAAGCACTTGAGAGAAGGAAAGAAGAATACAGACAGTTCCTACCTAAAAGAAGGCAGGAGCGGGGCCCCAAGAAATGAGAAATTCCTCCTAGAGACCCAGATTGGGGTCTTTTAGAGACTGAGGTGCTTAACAAAAGGAAAGAGTACAGAGCTCCTGCACAGAAGGAGGCAAGAGTGCGGTTCCCAGAAATGGGAAATCCCAGAGAAGGAAGTAGTGCAAAGATACTGCCAAGAGATAGCAAGAATAGGTTCCAAAAAAAAAAAAAATGGAAAAGCACACCTAGATGCCCAAGTTGGGGTCTTTTGAAGGTCATAAAGAATGGGGGCCAAGCTAATCAGCCCCAATACCAGGTTTCTACATAAAAGACTGAAACAGGAAAGTCCTTGAACCTCAAACCCTGGGTTCACGCATGCATTTAACCAAAGAATTGGGCAAACCAAACTGAGAAGGATCATTATTAAATTATTACATTTCTTGGGGGAAGTTCAGAATGATGGGAAGGAAAATGAATACACCCATGTAGCCTGCCAGCCTATGTGGTGGGCCTGGGAAAACCATAAAAAAAAGAAAGTTAGAGAAATGAAAAGAAAGAACAAAGAGCTCCTGCCATGTGGTGGGCAAGAGATGTCAGAGAACCCGTGTGGGAGTAGGGTCAGAGGGTTCTCCCTTTGTTTCAGCCCAGCTGGGCTGAGATGAGGGGAAACTCCCCAGTAGCTGGAAGTTCCGGAGTGGTCAGACAGCCTGGGCAGATTGTTTTCCCCTTGTAATCATATTTATAACCTTACTGTGGTGGGCTCTACCTTCTAGCTCAAATAAACCAGAGGGACAGCTGACTGGTCTGGTCTAGAGGCTATCTCAGGTAAAGGACAGCCATGACAACAAGCTCTGGGGGCTGAACTTGACCAACCACGATGTTAAATTCAATCCTAGGAAGGAAGAGCTCCCTAGCAGGAGGAGCCCAGGCTGTTTGTGGAAAAACAGATCTAGGGAAGAGATAAGAAGTCAGACCATACTTTGAAAAAGTGAAGACTGCCAGGATGCTTTCAGGAGCCCAGTCACCCTAACTGTCTAACAAAGCTACCTGACTCCCTCTCAAGATTAGGTGTAATCCTTCCAGGAATGAGAATTACTCTAGGAAAAGGGAACTCCTTTCTAGGAAGGGACTCAGGTTGAGTTTAAGAAAAAACAGCTAGGGAACTCTTTTCTAGGGTTGAGTTTAAAGAAAAACAGCCCTTAGAGGAAAGTGGGAGCCAAATACACCTGTGACCTCTAGTAAAGTGGAGACTTCAAGGACAGGCTCGAGACCATTCCTCCCTTTTACTTTCAAGAGACTCTGTTACCCCTAAACTGCCTCAGTAGAAGAGTGACTGCCACTGTTTTTTTTTTAATGATAAACTCTTCAATAATACATGATTTCTTGATGTGCACATAATATTTTCATTAAAAAAAATTAGATGCAGTGAAAAGTCACAGTAAAGCCAGGTATTTTAGTTGTCGATTCACATCCCACTGTCTCACATATCTTTTGAATAAATATCGCCTAAATCTCTGAGCATAAACTATTTACCTCCCAAGTGACTCACATCTGGGCAAGGGTCCCAGTGGAGCAGAGGTGGATGAGAAAATTGAGACTTAAAATTCCAGCCCAAATGTTAAGTGGATATTCAATTGCAAATATATTTCCCTTGCATTCTCTTAGGCCGGCAGCCAGTATTCATGTGCTAATCAGAACTGCCAACAATGTCAGGCATCTGTACTGAAAATTAAGACAAATTGTTCATGTGAGGATCTTTCAAGAAGCCAATAGGAGCCATACTTCAAAGGGAAGAGGTAGCTTCTACATTTTTGTGGAAAATGCAAATCCCCACCTCCTCCAAATAGGTAATGCCTTTCATTTTGTGGGTTATCTGTTTTTCTGTTCAAGGTAAATCTATGTTTGCAAAGCTTTTTACCTACCAACTCAGGTTTCTCAGGACTTTATCAGTATCTAGGACTCTCTTCAACTGTAGGTATTTTCCTGTTTCACACGTGTGTGCTTTAACACACACACACACACACACACACACGTGAGGAGGGGATGTGTGTCAGGCCTTCCTGCCACTAAAAATGAACACCAGATGTTGTACCACTTTTTGCATCTGGCTTTTATGGGTGGCTTGGGAATTGAACCCTGGCCAGCAGACTTTTCCAGCATGTGTCTTTAAGCCCTGAGCCGTCTTCCCAGATCCATGCCTAAAAAAAAAAAAAATCCTGAAACTGAAGATCTACCCTACCTTTCTATGTCACAGATATATCAGTGTCATTTATTGCAGCATCACAGGTCAAAAGAAATACCACTTTCTGGGGCTGGAGAGATGGCTTCACGGTTAAGCGCTTGCTTGTGAAGCCTAAGGACCCTGGTTCAAGGTTCTACTCCCCAGCATCCATGTAAGCCAGATGCCCAAGATGGCTCATGCATCTGGAGTTTGTTTGCAGTGGCTGGAAGCCCTGGTGAGCCCATTCTGTCTGTCTCTGCCTCTTTCTCTGTCTGTCGCTCTCAAATAAATAAAAATAAGCAAAAAGAAAAGAAAGAAATACCACTTTCTAACTTGAAATCTGATGATTTGGCACTTGTATGACATTTATATTATTTTTTCCCATACATTCCCCAAGATAATATAAGTGACTTCTAAGAAGAAAATCAAAAGATCATGTCAGAAATATAGAAGACACATTTGTGACTTTACACAATGTCAGAATTTCTGAATAACAACAAATTCACAAGCCATATTGATTTCACTGGCTACAGTTTGCCAAGTAATTCCAGCTTCCCTTGATAGATAGCCAAGGCAAACACATGTTCTTTTATTCCAATCTTAATTACCCATATCAGATTGTTAATGGTGACTGGACTGAGACATGGCTCCACACGTCACCCTAAGCAGCTTAAGGAGCTCCTTTAGAGTTCTAGGGACCTCAACCCAGGCAAACCCAGACTTTGAGGCAATAAAGAATTCCAGAGCCAGGTGTGGTGGTACACACCTTTAAGCACATGGGAGGCAGAGGTTAAGAGGATCGCAGTGAGTTCAAGGCCATCCTGAGACTACCAAGTGAATCCCAGGTCAGCCTAGACTAGAGGGAGACCCTACCTCAGGAAAAAAAAAAAAAAAAAAATTCAGGAAGAGCTAGTATGAAGCAGAGTTGGAGATTTTTATTAAAAACTTTAATAAGGGCTGGAGAGATGGCTTAGTGGTTAAGCACTTGCCTGTGACACCTAAGGACCCCAGTTCAAGGCTCAATTCCCCAGGACCCACATAAGCCAATTGCACAAGGTGGCGCATGCATCTGGAGTTCATTTGCAGTGTCAGGAGGCCCTGGTACGCCCATTCTCTTTCTCTCTCTCTCTCTTTCTCTCTCTCTCTCTCTTTCTCTCTGCCTCTTTCTCTCTCTGTCACTCTCAAATAAATAAATAAAAATACGCAAAAAATTTTTAAAAGATAGTTTAGTAAGCACAAAGGAGAAAAGAAAAATGCTCAGAAAGTGAATGAAAGTATGGGTATGGACTTTCCTAAGAGAATCACAGTAAAATGTCTTGGTGGTAACTCTACAGGAATTTAGACTCCTTTTGGAATTCCATTGTTCAGTGGGTTACTAGGAGACCCTCCTCTTCTCTATCTCTGTTCCCTTCTTGATAATTTGGATTAAAGGGTAGCTCTGGATATGCCACAGTCTGATGAGATAAAACCAGGACAAGAGATTTAGGGCATGGCTTTTACTATAAATTAGGTTTGGGTAAGATTCTTAGAAAATTGTAGGTTCATAACTGGGAACGGGAGAAAAACTCCTTAAAGAGTTGTTTATTGTGCTGAAATTTTTACTTTTATGTTGTTGAAAGGCTTCAGCCAGACTCCTTTATATATATGGCTACAAAAGGGGCAGAGGCCACAGCAAAGGTCAAGCAGTTCCAAAGAAGTCCTACTAAAAGGCGGGAAGACAGAGAGTCACCATAGGTGATTAGATATGATTGAGGAACCTAGTGGGAGCTGTGGTCACGTGGTCAACCCAACCACAGGATCAGAGTGGAACAGAGCTTCGGGGTCCAGTTAGCTGTCTAGGCAAGGTGAAGTACTTTGGAGTTCACACTGCATTGTAAACTGAGCCAAGCTGAAGTCCCAGACACAGTTGTGAGTTCTGTGTCTGTTGGTCCCCAGACACACACACAAGGTGGTCTGATAATAGGCCAGTGGGGACCACCGCCATATCACCATTGCAGTGTTACGTGCCCTTCTCTTTAGGGGGATCAGGTAAGGGTACTGCATCCTTTCCTTGGTCTTGAGTGTCTGATAGGTTCTGGGGCTTGATTTTTCTGATATGATTTTAATACGCCCATGTGTCCTTATGTTTCCACTTTGCTTTGATAAGTTTATAGGATGATACCCATTGTTACTTTTAAGAGAAAGTTATTTATCAGTCTGTGACTTATAAATAATACCAAATAGATGGTATGTATGGTCCATGTGTCCACCAAGGTACAAAGACATTCTGCCTCTCTGTTAGCATTCAAAATATATTCAGTCTTAGAGAAGGTCATTTACATTCATCCCTCTCGGTTCCCGTCACTGCTAGTAAGCACCCTGATGTGACTCTGTAACCCTCACTAGTAGAGAAAATTGACCATCATTCTACTGTGATTCTGTAATTCTAGTTGGGTAGCCAGACCCTAACTGGCCACGGCTGCAGGGATGGACCGTGGGATACACAGTAACTAAGACCATCAACCCCCTACTCAGAGGAAGAATGACTGCCACCTAGTCTCAAACCACGTTGGTCTAGCTGCCCCTCACATTTCACATGCCCCATGCATGCCCTAGGTAATATGTTATCAAGGCCCCTGCCTCACAGGGCAAGAGCGGCACTCCACCCCAAGAAGCCTTAAGACAACCAACTTTCTGTCAGATTCTTTATTTAAGATAGAAGCAGAGATAAACAGTTTTTTTTTTTTTTTTTAGTATAAAACTTTATTTTAACCCAGAAGAGAGAGGGAAAAAAAAAAAAAACAGAGAGAGAGTAAAAAAGAGGGAGTGAGAGAAACAAGGGATTTTAAAGGGCTATAGGAAGAGGAGAGAGAAACTGCACTGCAAAGGAGAGGCCTAGGGTGATATGCTGAGATAGGAGCTGGAGGAGAGGTGACATTTCCTCCTCTCAGCCCCGAGTATCCTCAGTTTCCATTATAGGAGGTATTTCCAGAGTCCCAGACGCCTAGCCTGAGCGTGGTCAGAGGGGAGGAGGAAGAGAACTCTGGGACTCTTGCACTTTCTATTTCTTGGAATCTGAAAGTTCTTTCACTTCAGATCCCTCCATTCTCATGCTTGGTACTAAAGAAATCTTGTGGCCTTGAAGAGCAGGTCACCTCAGTGTTCTCTCAAAACCAACCTTGCAAAATGTCGTCAAATGTGGCCTCTAAAATGGAGTCTGTCAGGACCAGGCACTGAAAAACCTGCAAAACCACTATTTCAAATATTACAAAATATTACAAGTGCCTAGGATTCTTTAGGAAGAAAAAAAAAGTAATGATAGTTGCAAATCAGGTGCCAGGAAGTTTGCCAAATGTATTAGTCTATTTTCTGATATTATAATAAAATACCTGGTCTGGATACTTTCTAAAGAAAAATGACATTTAGCTCAAACTTTTGGAGGCTCATAGTTCACACAGCATGGCAGCATCCCAAATGCATCCCATCGCAGTACACGGCAGCATGTGAACTTGTGAGGGCAATCGCATGCGAGCCAGGAAGATGGTCTGTTACTCACTTTTCATCCACTGTGACAAAATACCTGGGAAGAACAATTTAAGGGAAGACAGGCTTATTTGTGTTCATAGCTTTAGATGTTTCAACCCATGCTAGCTAGCTCTATTGCTTTTAAGCCTGTGAAAATGATACAGGGAGCTTGAGGTTTCTCTGCCTGATGTACCAACATACACCAATACACCTATAATTTGGAAGTGTTTCTAGATCCTGGTCTTATGAATTCCAAGAATGAAATATACAGAATAAGGTTCAGAAAGATTTCATTATGGCATAGAGCTTTAAGAAGGGAGAACTATAAGAAAAGGGGGGGATTAAGGGGAGGAAGGAAGACACAGCTCCTGCCCAGGGAGGCAAGAGGGAGTTTGTGAAGCCCACCTTAAGACTTAGGTCGGGTTTTTGATGGGAATTCACACAGGTCTCTACGTGACAAAGATTCCACAGGTTTCTGTAAAATGGGGAAATCCGGAAATCTTAGGTAGGGATCAGGGTTTAAGTCATCCAGGAAGGGTATAAGCTTCATCTAGAAATCATTCTGGATTAGATTTCTAGTGTAACCTTTCCATGGAAGGAAAAGATGAGGAAAAACCCAGGTTTTCCTTGCAGGCTAACTGACATTTCCCACTTTTAGTAGAAAAATAAAAGCTCAAATGGGGGTTCTGTCACCCCTAACCTGCATAGCCAGTTTCTATCTGCTATGCTACAATAAGGCAGAAACATTGTGGTAGAAGGGCATGTCAGAGGAAGGCTGATCACATGGTAGCTGGCAGGAAGCAAAGAGAAACAAGAAGGAGCGGGGACAAGATGTATCCTTTCAAGACACTTCTAGTGACCTTCTCCCGCCACCAGACCTCATCTCTCAATAGTGCCACCAGCTGGAGATCAAGCCTTCAAGACATGAATTTTGGAGCCATTTTGTATCCAAACCCTAATCACCAGAAAGTGGAGAGGAGCATGTCTTGCATTTTTAGAACAATCTACTCCTTGAGAACTAATTCATTCCACTACCTCCCAACATCAGCCCACAGAAGACCAAGCTTCTAAGTATACACACTGTTGGAGACACACTCCATCCACACTCAAACCACAGCACTGGGAAATTCACCTCATTGAGCTGTTCTCCAGCCTTACAAGGAGCTAAGCAATTTAGCCAGTGACTTCACTGATGCCAATCTCATTAGTAGACTGCCTCAAAACTAGCGTCTGCTTAACTTCTGTGCAGGTTTTATAAAATTTGATTCATACAACAATATGCTTCCATCCTAGGAACTAGAGGGTTTTCACAAGCAATCTGCTTTCCGAAAAACCCCATCTCACTGCACATAAAATTCAATTGTGACTTTGTAATTACTGTTTTCTTTATTTGGAAATCTGTCTTGGATTTGTAATCTTTATTTGGCTTGAAGAGATCAAGACATGGGATCTTTATTGAGTTTGGCTTTATGTAGAAGTTGGACAGTGGAATTTAAGAAATAAAAGACACAAGGTCTTATTTGCTGAGAAAGTAAATGAGACCATATATGAATTACCTATTTGCATCTCATGAGCACATTTCTTTCTCTCAGCGAGCATTCTTCTGGCGTCTAGATAAATAAACTGAGACTTTTTCTTCTGACAAACTTTCCAGGTCAAAGAAACTCATAATGCAAATGCTGGAAAGTATTTTTTGTGCTTACAAATTAACCAGCAAGAGCCATATCTTTAAACAATTTTTAAGCAGTAAACAAAGAATCCATAAAAGTATTTAGTTTAGAGATATTCTTTCACAGAGGAAAAGTTCTAGATAAACCCACCTAGGATATTCAGAGCTAAGTTCACCAGATTAATGTCTTCCAATGAGCCAATACATTTTTTTAAATTACATGTTATCCCTTGATCAAAGAACAAATAAACTTGTGCCCATAAATGGTCCCTGTCAATGCAAAACACACAGCTCTACCCTCCAAGAAGTCAAATATGAGTGACCATGGTCTGGGACCACAAATTTAGATTATCCCAAATTCAGTGTTCCAATGTGTTAACAATTGCATAAACTTTTTATAGTTACTGAACAAACCAATGTCATAAACCAAGGCACTTTTCAAATGCATTGGTGGAAACATTAGGTAGTTGGGCCATGGCACATGAGGAAGTCTCTGCTATAGGCTTCAGATGTTACCTGATGACATTCTTAGCCTTTGAGTTAGTGGAAGCTAGAGGTCTATTAGTGTTTTCCAAAAAGGTTTCACCTGATCACCTGATAGTCACAAAGATGTTAGACAGAGGTGGGCAATAAATAGTTACTAAAAGGCCTAAATATAGCCCAAGATAGTTTGGCTCTGAATCGGCAACAATTCCTTTTCTCCACAACCTCAGCAGTTCCATCAGTCAGTCAGCCTTGCTGGAGGTCTGAGGTAGATGCAGCTGCTTAGGGGGAACTTTCGTTCACATTCCGCGTGTAATGTTAGAGTAATAAACAAAAAAAAAAACCTACTCCAAATATGTAATCCTAAGTCGTAGTTTAAAATACGCAAATAATTATTACATTGTTGTGCAGAAAAAGCATTATAAACACTTCTGGATTCCAGCAATAAAGGGCTGGAAAAGAACTGTTTATTGGGGCCAAGACTTTTATTTAATGCCAGGAGGGAATGACAGAGTCCAAAGTGAAAGGAAAAGAGAGCCCAGAAACTGAGGTAGACGACTGGGGCCAGGCTTAAGGATTCTCAGAAAGGGAAGGAAGAATGTTGCCCTGTGAGAAAGGGACCCTAAATGGGTTGGGACTGAGATGGTAATGGGGTTTGTGGCTTTTCCTCTTCTCAGCACAGACGCAATGGCGCTTCTTCCAGACCTAGTCTGAGTACAGTTGATGTGGGGTGGGGGGAATGGAAGAAGGGTGAGGTAGTTTAGATTGTTAGGTATCTAAATTTTGGGGGGTATTTTTCCAATATAAACCATCAATTTTAGGGGTTTTTTTTTCTTTCCTTTCTCCATGTGTGTTCAAGTAAGTTTGACGCCAACAGTGTACCCAGGGAAACACAGAGAAGAGCTGCAGACTCGGTGCATGTGGGTTGACCTGGCACTTGCAGAAGAGAAAGCAGATGTGTGGCTTCCGTGCTGACCTTTATAATAATGAAGGAAGCCGGGTGGACTTTTCCCTTCCAGTGTTTTCAAATTAGTGTCTCCATCATGTGGTTGCTGTTAGGTTGTATGAGTTAATGCATGTCAAGTGTTTACAGGGCAAGAACACTGTAGGTTTTCCAGATTACTGTTTCCAATTATCATTGCTACTATCATCATGTCATCCATTTACCTGCTTTGACATTCTGTATTGGCTCCAAGGTCAGACAGACAGATCACAGGACACAAGCTTAGCTTAGCGTGGCTCTGGCTACTGCCAGGCAGGGATATCTGTGACAGCAAGTTCACTTTCACTTTCTAGACTGGCATTTCAGAGTGGAAATTACAAGAAGATACCCATACAAGTGATAAATATTAAGTGTGAATTCAACAAGTAACTCATTAAGAATAAGTTACTATCGCATAATCTCTGTGAAGGTTTTGCGTACTGTTTTTAATCTTTCATTTAAAATTTATAAATCTAAATTTAAAAATTATAACAAAGAATAACAGGAAAAGCCTGACTGGCTGGCACCTGTTTCCATTTTTGGTTTTCTGATGACAAAAAGTAAATCCAAATAATATGCGATAGCGGCACAGGGAGTGGGGTTGGTGAGAAAGAATGGTGTTAATTTTACCAAGTAGGACCTGGCACTTTTAGTAACTCCCTCCCTGAAAAAAATTGCCATTAATAAAGTTTACATGAATACCTGATTTTTAAAGGTAAATGAAACCCTTTTATTTTCTTTTTTTTTTAATTTTTTTTTTTTTTTGTTTATTTATTTGACAGCAACAGAGAGGAGGCAGAGAGAGAAAGAGAGAGAGAGAGAGAGAATGGGCGCACCAGAGCTTCCAGCCTCTGTAAACGAACTCCAGATGCGTGCACCCCCTTGTGCATCTAGCTAACGTGGGTCCTGGGGAATTGAGCCTCGAACCAGGGTCCTTAGGCTTCACAGGCAAGCACTTAACCGCTAAGCCATCTCTCCAGCCCGAAACCCTTTTATTTTCTAACTCTTCTAGCTTCCAGCACTCCTTTCTTTGTGCTAGTTGAGTTATGCCAATTTCTCACCACCACCGTACTAAAAGTTCATTTGGAGTAGAGCTCAACTTATCTTTGCATCTCCAGAGTACGCCTGTGCCCTACAGCATGACAGGTTCTCAACCATAGTTTAATAGTCAACCAAGCATCCAAGAGTATTTAGTGGCTGCCCACTGGTCTGTATAGTTACATTATTACAGATTTTGAATACAATGGAGCCGTTCTCCACTCTGGATGGGTTTAGTTTATGGATTAGAGTGCTGAACAACCAGTGGTCATCAGAACTCACCAAGCCAGTGGCTTTTGAGTTTGTTATCTTGTGACCCACAATGAATTGACAGGTGTAGACACAGTGAAGGGCAACTTAAGCAAAGTTTTATTCCTAGAAGGTAAAGCAGAAAGCTCCCAAGCTGGGAGGGGCCCTGAGCAGGTGACCACTTGGTGACTTGGACCACGGGGTTCTCACACCCTCAGGGGCATAAATTAGGCATCAAGTTACTTTGAATGTGTATGGGGTTCCCACTCTTGGGAATGTCAATTAGCATCAAGTCAGGGTGAATTGAATTGGCTACTTGTGGTGGTTTGATTCAGGTGTCGCCCATAAACTCAGGTGTTCTGAATGTTAAGTCCCAAGCTGATGACAATTTAGGAATGAAAGCCTCCTGGAGGCTGTGTATTGTTGGGGGCAGGATTATGGGTGTTATAACCAGCTTCCTCTTGCCAATGTTTGGCACATTCTCCTGCTGCTGTTGTCCACCTGATGTTAGCCAACCTCTGTTCATGCCATCATTTTACCCTGCCATTATGAAGCTTCCCCTTGAGTCTATAAGTGAAAATAAACTTTTTTCCCCCACAAGTTGCTCTTAGTCAAGTGTTTCCTGCCAGCAATGCAAACCTGACTGCAACAGTTGGTACTGAGAAATAGGATCACTGCTGCTAGAAACCTGACTGCATGGCTTTTGGCCTTTTGGAGCGGGTTTTCAAGAGGAAAGTGGAAGGATTTGAAACCTTAGCCTAAGAGACACCTTGCAGTGCTGTAAGTACAGCTTGATAGACTATTTTCTGGCCAGAGTTAAAAGACCTGAATGCTGTAAGAACTATGGACTGTGATGTTTGGCTTGTAAGGGTGAAAAAGGGCTTTGTCTGGATTGAGCTAGAAGCAGTTTGTGTGAAAGGTTTCCTGTTATGCCTGTGTCCTGAGAACTTACACAGGGTTGCACTGTGTAGAAATGAACTGGTGCGAGCAGAGAGATATGGCACAGAAAAAAAATGAAATATTTGGGCCAAAACTGCTGCCTGTTCAGCTGTAATTGAGAGATTATACAACCATTGAGGTTGGGCCAGCTCACCAGCACTCAGACAACAGAAAGAATGCAGACTCTTTGGAAGGGGCCTGAATGCTGAAGGGAGTGTTCTGTTCTTCAAAGTCTGATTTATTCCTCCTGGATTAACAAGTTGGCAGCCCACCTGGTATTGTGGAGCTTAAGAAATGGAGGAAAGAGAGGGTCATTGAGTTTGCAACACTGTTTTGTATTTTGGAAATAGCCATGGGCAGTGTGAAGCAGGCTTGCTGGATTACCTGTGAGGAGACCTGATGGAGCCATGAGGGTGAACTGGGGATTGCAGCAGAGACCCAGTTAAGATGCCAGGATTATGAGATGGCTGCCAAGGAGAGCTGCTGGCCCTGGATGAAGTTTTCCAGAACTGTGAGTGGCCTAGCTGGAGGGGTAGAATTGGAACTCCAGAGACTTTTTGCTGGTTAGAATTGACTTGGAGACTTGTCACTGGTTAGAGTTATTGGACTTGGAGCTACAGAGTTTGATGTTTGCCCTGTTTAAATCTTGTATTGGTTGAATATTTTTTTTGCTATGCCCAATGCCATCTTTTGTAATATGAATGTTTATTCTGTGCCATTATGTTTGTTTCTTCTTTTGTTTTGTTTATTTTTGGTATTATGGCTCAGTTAAAAGACTTTGGACTATGGGAACGTTTAAACATCATTTGGAGTGATAAAAACTATTGGGACTTTTAAAGCTGAATTAATCCATTGCATTGTATATCATATATAGTTATGAGTTTATGGGGGCCAGGGGTGGAATGTGGTGGTTTGACTCAGGTACCCCCTAAACTTAGGTGCTCTGAATGCTAAGTCCCCAGCTGATGGCAATTTGGAAATGAAAGCCTGCTGGGAGGACACACTCCAATCACAGGGTAGAAGGGAAGAAGTGGGGAATCAAAGGGGTCAGGTGAAGGTTAGGCAGTTTAGCTAACAACCATCTTATAAAAATTAATAGAAATTTTATAAAAATTGATAACAACAACAACAAAATAAAACACCACCCTGGAAACTGTTCTCTATTCCCCACTGCCTACCCTTCTCCTTTCATACTTAAAGGGTAACTTATTCTTTCTCTACTGGGGCTATCTGGCTCTGCAGTGGCAGTTCCTGTGCTTAGGTCTGGATTTCAAGCCCCCAGAGGGCAGGGGCCACGTCTCATGACCATTTGTCTTCCACTTAACACAGATAAGGCTGCACAGATGGATCACATCAGGGGCTTATTCTACTTTATTAAACCATGCAGTTCCTGTGACTATGGTACGTGCAGCTCATTCTTTTTATTTTAATAAGGGTTTCTCTCTCAAATTATGAACTTTGCAATACCTTCATTTATCACCTCACTCCTTGCCTTCTCAAGAATGTAGGAAATACAGAAAGTTAAATTTACAAAGAATTTCTAACTTGTTTCCAAGGGATTCCCATTATACCGATGATGAAAAATTGTGGAAGGCCATTTCCAGCTCCATCTGCACACACGATGCTTTAGGGATTCATTAGACACATTCTCTTTGCCTATTCTGAAGATAAACTATGGCACTATCTTGATGGTGGGGCAGACATAATCTCCCCCAGCCTGATCTACTGCAGATGCTTAGCTGCCGAGTGGAATTAGAAGTCTCAAAGGTCAATAACTCTTTCTATCCTTTCTCATTAACATGCATACAGCAAGTGGTTTTGGAAGAATAATGGCTTGGAATCTGGCATAATTTTTGTTAACCTTGAAAATTCACCTCCAGAGTTAGCCCTTGACAGGTTTTTTGTGGGAGTTTCACCTCACACCTCGGAACAACTGAAACATTTAGGAAACCCACATTCCCAAGGCCAGAGTTCCCAGGCTCAGTGCAGAGGCACACAGTGCAATGATTAGCATGCATGAGAGGGAGAGGCCACAGGAGACAGGGACTTCCACACTGTCCTGAGTGACTCAACGGTGTGGATGGTACATGCGGCAGAGTATTTAGGAGAAATGCAAGATATCATGTATACACATCTAAGGACACCAGTTAGTTAAACTCTCATGGATTATAAATGATCATGTCAGCAGCAAGGGGACTGAGACATGGCTCCACATTGTCACTCTCAATAGCCTGAGGAATTTCCACAGACTTTTAGGAACCTTCAACTCAAGCTAAACCCAAGAATCATGGCTTCTGTTACGGGATTTGGGCTTCTGAAGGGATTGTATCTGCATAGTGATTCAAGAGAGAGAATGGTTCTGAATGACTCGCCAAATTACTGAGAAGTGACAGTGGAGTATTCAGCACCGAGACATTTCTATCACACCCTCCAAGGTTCAGGGACCATGTGGGAGGGACAGCAGGAAAAATGTAAGAGCCAAAAGCAGAGGAGGAATGCTTACAATACTGCCTTTCAGACACAAAGTAGCCTCACAGTAGCTGACACTACCTACACAAGCCCTGCATTATAAGAGGGAAAAATGATTAAATCAAAATAGAAGTGAGACTATTTGGAAAGAAGAACGGATTCAGTGGAACATGGCAGCAGTACCCATGTGGTACTGGTTTTAGAACCATGGAAAATTCAAGATTGAGGGCTCCATGGATTTCATCATGGTTCCAGAGAGCTCCTGGAGCTAAGCAGTGTGAACAGGGTTGGAATCTCCTCTTGAAGGCTATGAGAGGCCACTGTCAAAGCTGTGAAGCTGCTTCAGTTTCTTGGTAGTGGACTCATGGATGGTTTGGGTGGCTTCTGCAGTTGTATCTCAAAGGGATGCTGAGGAGCTTGATGACTTTCTGAGGTGGTTCCTGAGGAGCATTAGTAGGGATTACAGCTGATGTGGTAAAGTCATAGGTCATAAGGGTGGCACAAGGGAATGAAGACGTGTTTTATTGTGAACTAAAGTCTTGTCTGTGAGCTTTTCTCAAGATTGTACATCCCCCCCCTTCAAGAAACCTGGCATCATATTTCCAAAGCTTGATGAGGATTGATGCTATAAAGAAAGTCTCAATACATTTCAAAACTTAAATGTCATTCTCTCTCTCTCTCTCTCTCTCTCTCTCTCTCTCTCTATATATATATATATATATATATATATATATATATATATATCTGCCTTTCTCTCAAGTAAATAAATAAATAAAATATTTTTTAAATGGGCTAGAAAGATGGCTTAGCAGTTAACACACTTGCTTGTCAAACCTAAGGACCCAAGTTTGATTCCCCAGTACCCATGTAAGCCAGATGCACAAAGTGGTACATGTGTCAGGAGTTTGCAATGGCTGGAGGCCCTGGTGTGCCCATTCTCTCTCTATATCTGCCTCTCCATTTCTCTCTGTCTAATAAATAAATAAAAATATATAGGGCTGGAGAGATGTCTTAGTGGTTAAGATGCTTGCCTGTGAGGCCTAAGGACCTAGGTTCAGCTCCTCAGAACCCACATAAGCCAGATGCACAAGTTGCACATGCACATAAGATGACACACACATCTGGAGTTGAAATGCAGTGGCTAGAGGCCCTGGCTCGCCACTCCTCTCCCTTTCTTGCTCACTGTCTCTCATAATTAAAATAAATTAAAATAAAATAAATTAAAATAAATAAAATACTTTATAAAAAATTAAATGTCATCTAGATCCTGATATATGCAGCCAATGACAACCAGAAAGCTAATTTTAAAAAAACACTCTTCATTAAAACCAGCAAAACCCTATCAATGCACAAGAACAGGCCAAGGCAATGGCTCAGTGGATAGAGCACTTACCACACGAGCACGAGTACCTGAGTTTGGATAAAGCTAGACAATGTAGCAAAAGTGTCCGTAATCCCAGCATGCCTGCCGTGAGATGGCAGAGACAGCAGTAGCCGCCAGGAGCTGTGGACAAGATAGCCCAGCAAATTCAGTGGTAAACAAGAAGAAAGCCTGCCTCAAACATGGAGGAAGGCAGGGATGGACACTCAAGGTTATCTAACCTGACCTCCACATCTGTGCTGTGGCATGTGTATAGCTACATAGAGAGAGAGAGAGAGAGAGAGAGAGAGAGAGAGCATAATAATGTGCAAACAACTATCACATCACACAAGATGGTAAGGGTCAGAGGTTGCTCATGTTTTCTGTCCGGGGACTATGCAGTCCTTGTCCATGTTAATCTCCTATACTACATACCACTACAGGACTAAAGCATCCACAGGTGATGCACAAGGAATGGGAACGCCTCTGTTCCAATAAAATTCATTTGTGACTACTCAAAATTGTATTTCATGTAGCACAAAATCTGTCTGTTCTTCTCAACCATTTAAAATGGTAAACACCATGCCCAGCTCATGAAACACATAAAAACCAGCCTCAGGGCGGAGCTGGATCATTCGATGGATCATTCTGATGTTACTCCTTGCCTGGCCACATTTAGTCCGCTGATTGCAGAGAGCGGATAGTTTTCTTCTAGAGCAAGGACTTTGGGATACACATTATGCATAGATAATTAAATGACTATGGATTTGTAGATTCTCATTAGGAATACAGGCTTCATGGGGGAAAAAAGGGGGAAACCACAAAGCCAGGATTTGAAACAAATTACTACAGGTGAAGGGAAGCAGAGAGAAGAAAGGGGAGGACCAGGAGCCGTGGGTTGTTTTTAAAGGCCTGATTCTCATTTGGGATGGTGGGTGTGGTGTTTTGAATGGAAAATGTCCTCCATCGGCTCATGTGTTTGAACATTTGTTTCCCAACTGTTTGGGAAGGTTGTGGAACCTGCAGGAGACAGAGCCTTGCTGGATGAAGTGGGTCACTAGGGGCAGGCCTCGGACTTGGGCTTGCATAGTCCAGACCCACTGGCCATCTGATTTCTGCTTCCTGACTCTGGTTGAGACATGGTTCCAGCTTCCTGCTCCTCCCCGCGCCCTCCCCACCATGCCGATACTTGAAACTGTGAGGTAATTAAACCCCTCTCCCTCCGTAAGCTGCTCTGCTCAGGTACTTTGTCCCAGTAACTGATACAGGGAGATTGTAGACACTTATAATTTATTAAAATATTATAAAAATGAGTAATTCATGAACAAACACTATTATTAACTGTACCTGACCTATTTCCAACTCTGTGTAAGTAAGCATTAGGAAGATATGGGAAAAGAAGTATGTGGAAAGAGGTAGGAAAATGGCCCAGATACAATCACATGTGCAAAAGCCCTAAGGAAGAGCGTAAACAGCATGCTGCTAGACAACCAATGGGTCACAAAATCAAAAAGGAATTTAAAAACATAGCTTGAGACAAAGAAAAATGGAAACAGCTTCCTAAAACATATGGAAAACATGAAAGGGATCATAAAAAAGAAAAATTATAGTGATAGAAACCAATATGAGAAAAAGAAACATCACAAAAAATTCTGTTCCATGTCAATGAAAAAAAAAATTGCATCTCAGAAAAATTGAAAAAGAAGAAACTAAACCCAAATTTAGAAGAACAAAGAAAATAATACTAGTCAGAGCAGAAATAAATAAAATACAAAGGAGAAGAACAATTGAAAAATTCTGCAAACCTAAGAGTGATTCTTTTAAAGATAAAATAGACAAACCCTTAGCTAGTCCAATTAAGAAAAGTGAGAGATGACTCAATTAAATAAAGTACAATGGATACCACCAGAGCACAAGGATCATAAGAAACTGTGAACAATTGTTCTGGGATAACAGAGGAGAAATGAACAAATTCCTAGAGAATGGGCAAATTCCTAGGCATATAAAGCCATTAAGTCTAAATCATGATGAAACAGAAAATGAAAACAGACTAGTAATGAGTAAAGAAGTTGAACTGGTATTAAAGTTTCCCACCAAAGAAGATGGTAGGACTAGATGGCATTACTGATGACTCTAACAACACGATAATATCAATTTCTCAAACTATTTCCAAAGATCAAAGCAGTGAGGACATTCCCAAACTCATCTCATGAGATAAGTATTACTCTGATAACACCAGACAAGGGTGCAACAAGCAAAGAAACTGTAAGCCAATATTCTGCAAATATTAGCAAACCAAATTTAAGAACACACTAAAATATCACTTACCATGATACAAGGACCAGATGTGGTTTATCCCTGAGGTGCAAAAATAGGTTAATATGTGGAAACTAATCCATGTGAAATATCACATTAAAAACGAAGAAGAAAATTATATAACCATCTCAATAAACACAGAAAGGGAATTCAATACCCTTTCCTCATTTAAAAAAAAAAAAAACTCTCTCTGAAGATTGACTACAGAGAAACTGTACTTCAACATAATAACAGTCTGTATGACAAATCCATAACTAACATCACTCTCGACCTTTTTTCTTTAGGTTGAAATTTTCTCCTTTGACATTAAGGACAGGAAATTTCTTTCATATAGTACTGGAAGTCCAACCAGAGAAATTAGACATAAGGAGGAAATTAAAAGCACCCTATTAGAAAAAGAAGAAGTGAAATTTGCTGATCACTCGATCTGCTATATGGATAACCCTAAAGATTGCATCAGTAAAACTTTTCAGGGCCAAGGGAGATTGAGTGCTTGAGGTGAAGCACCTGGGGTTCAAGTAAGGATCGGGCTTCCGCTCTACGGCACCCACATAAAAGCCCGGGGTGTTGGTGTGCGTGAGTGACCCCAGCACTGGGGACGTGGACACAGGAGCTTGCGTACGGCTTTCTTAGCTAGTCTAGCTGAATTGGTGAGTTCTAAGTTCAGTGAGAGACCTTGTCTCAAAAAGTAAGTTAGAGGGGCTGAAGAGATGTCTCAAGTGGGTAAAATGCTTCCTGTACAAACACGAGGACCAGAGCTTGGATCTCCAGCATCCACAAAAGGTCAGGTAGATCTGGTGGCCCATCTTCAATTCAAGCACTTGGAAGGCAGAGGAATCCTACCTCTCACTGATGGGCTGCGTTGGCGAGTTCTGAGTTAAGTGAGGGATATTGCCTCAGTAAATATGGTGGAGACCAATCAAAGAAAGCACCTGGTATCAACCTCAAGCGTCCACAACATACACACACATGCACATGCATATGTACCCGCCCACACATATGCATACACACACCCATGCCACACACACATACATACACACAAAAACTAAAGTAGAGAGCAATTAAGAAAGATACCCAGCATCGACCTCTGGCCTCTACCTGCACACACAAACACATGTCCCTGCACCGACGCATGTGCCCATACACATACAAACATGCATATACACATGTGTGCCTACCACATACATGCACGTTAAAAAAAGAAAATAAAAAATTTCCTATTTTCTATTTTCTTTAGAGCCAAATAAAATTCAGTTGTGCATATGTACCACATTTTTCATTACAGACTAATCAGTGGATAGAAATCTATTCACTTCCTAGTTATTGTGAATAGAGCAGCGATGAACATGGATGGGCAAGTATCCCTACAGTAGTTATTTGGCTATAAGTCAAGAAGTGCTATAGCTGGAACACAACAGCTCTAAATTTTGGGTTTTGAGGAATCTCCACAGTGATTTTCACAGTGGTTGTATCAGTTTATACTCTCATCAGCAATGAGTAAGAATTCCACATATCCTCACCAGTATTGGTTGTCATGTGTTTTCTTCACGACTGCCATTCTGACTGTAGTAAAATGGAATTTAAAGTAGTTTCGTGCTTGTTAAGTGTTTGTATTTCTTCTGTGTTTCACTGACTCTTTGCATTTTGGGGGAAGGTTCTGTTTCATTGATTTCTGCCCCAATCTCTTTTCTTTTTCCTTCTCTCTTTTCTTTCTTATTTTCCCTCTTTCTTTCCTTGTTTTGAAGTGCACTGCCATGAATTTATTCCTTTTTGTCTAATAATTTTGGATTTGATTTGTTCTTTTTCCCAAGGCCTTTGGGTGCATTATTAATTATTTGTTTGAGAAACCTCTGTTTTTGTGATGTGTGGACTAAGCTGTAAACTTTCCTTTGGGACTGCCTTCATTATATCCCATAGGTTTGAGTATGTTCAGCTTTCATTTTTCTTCAGTTCTGGAAACTTTTTAATTTCTTTCTTTTTTATATTCTTATTTATTTTTAAGGAGACAGAGAGAATGGGCACACCAGGGCCTTCAGCCACTGCAAATGAACTCTAGACACATGTGCCTCTTTGTGCACCTGATTTCACATGGGTCCTGGAAAACTGAACTTGAGTCATTAGGCTTTGCAAGCAAGCACTTTGACTGCCAAACCATGTCTTCTTGATGTCTTCAATGACCCATTAATTTTTCATAGTGTGTTGTTTAATCTACAAGATTTGTGTATTTTGTTGTAGTTTTTCTTGTTAATTTCCAATTTTATTGTTTTATGATCAGCTAAAATACAAGGAGTTATTTCAATTTTCCTAAATTTGTTGAAACTTGCTCTCTGTTCCATTATGTGATCTATTTTAGAATAAGTGTCTGTGGAGTACTGAAAAGAATGCATTCTATATTTTGGGAATAGAATGTTTTGTACTTGTCTATTAAGTCCATTTTCTCTATAATGTCATCTAACTTCCTAAGTTTTCTTTTGTCTGGATGACCTGCCTATTGGAAATAGTGGCGTGTTGAAGTCACCTTGCTATAGTTGTGTTGGGGTTAGTCATGTTCCATCTATATGCTTTTTTAAATTATCATTTATTTTTACTTGTATTTGTCACGTGATATTCTTTCTTCTACATGGTACATTCTATTAATAAGACTTTTAAAAATAGCTTGTTGGATTTTTTCATTTCTAGCATCATTGTGTTTTCTTCAGCATTTCTACATCTATTGAATTTCACTTTCATTATGTTGGGTTGACCTCTTTTCATGTAGTTGCTTTTTGTGTCCTCTTTGAATGCATACAGTTGTTTGTGTTCTCTTGGATTTCATTCGGGTGCATGTTCATGTCCTTTTTGAGTTCTTTGTATGTTCATAATCATGCTTTTGAATTCTGTGTTTGGAATTTCCTTTACGTAGCTCTGATGGAGGGAGTCTCTACTATGAGACTGAGCATTCTCAAGGGAGACATTTCTTTGCTTTTATTTGTGTTATTCATTTTGCTTTCAAACTCATTTATCTGGAGCTATTGCATTGGTAAAGTCTTTCTGTCATGCTTTTGTGAAGTGAGTGTTTGGATTAGTGCTTGTAGTTCCATTGTCTTAGCTTGGCTCATTGTTGCTTGAAGTTCATTCATGGAATGCACTGCTTCTGATTTGTGGATGGTGTAGGTGAGGTGACCTCCATTCAGCTGGGAGGACATATAAAGCCCCTGACCTTGAAGGTCAGTACATGTGCATCATGCTGGCAATGTGGATGATTGGAGTAGCAAGCAGAGAAAGGTTAAGCCTAAGCTCAAAAATAGGATGGTAGTGATAGGTGGCTCATGGAGGGGCGTGTGGAGCAGGTGACTACACCCAGGTTTATAATGCTATGAGAGTGGTGGGTGATGTAGTGGTGGAGTGAGAAATGCTGAGTGGGGACTGATGCTCAGACCCTCACACTGCAGTAACGGAAGTGTAGGTGGGGGAGGATCCCATGGAGCAGGAAAGTCAAATTATGTCATTTTTACGGTAACTTAAACGAATAGGTGTATAATTCACCAAGGATGTTTTTAAAAACCTGTATACTGAAAATTATAAATACTGAAAAATGAAACCTAAGAAACATAAAAAGGGGCTAGAGAGATTACTCAGTGGTTAAAGGTGCTTGCTTGCAAAGCCTGACAGCCTGGGTTCCATTCCTCAGCACCTGTGCAGAGCAGGATGCAAAGTGCATCTGTGAACCCAATGTGCCTACAACAGGCAGTGGTAAGAGACCCTGTAGAACACATGCACACCATGGTGTGAACACACACATGCACACCATGGTGTGAACACACACAGAGACAGAGAGAGAGAGAGAGAGAAATATAAGTAAATATTTTTAAAAGGAAACACAAATAATTGGGATAATATATTCAGAGAATTAATGCTATGAAATGCCCACACTACCTAACAAGTTCAACGCAATCCCTATCAAATTCCTACATCCTTTCATAGACATGGAAAAATCATACTTAGTTTTTTTATGGAGCCAGACAAGATCCTAAACAGCCAAAGCATCTGTAAGGGGAAAAACAGGCATCACTCTCCCTGATTTCAAAATATAAAGTGATTATAGTCAAAACAGCACAGTGCTGACACAAAACAGACGCAGTGACCAGTGGAACATTGTGGAAAACACGGGACAGACTCAGCTAGTTTTTGTCACTGTGACAGAATACCTGATATAAACAACCTAAAGGTGGTAAAATGTATTTTGACTCATGGTTTCAGAAGGTTCAGTCCTGGGTTTCTGGGCCCATGTGATCAGAGTGTAGACTGGAGGAGGTCCTTACCTCAAGGCCTGGACAGAATACAACCTCCAAGGACATACCCCCCCACCCATTGGCCTACTTCCTTTAGCTAGGTCTCACCTCCTATAGCTTACGGAATCTTCTAAAATAGTACTATCGTTTGGAACCAAGCCTTCATTATAGGAGCTATTTGTTCGGGGAGGGGCTATTTTATATCCAATCTATAACTTTGCACTCATAGTCTCCATAAGGCTCATTTCGCCTCACAATACAAAATGCATTCAGTCAATCTCAACTACTGAAAAAGAAAGTCTCCTATGAGATGGCAAGCATCGTTTTAGCTGCAAGCCTGTGTAACATCAAAAAGAAAATTACCTCTTTTCAATATAAAATAGCACAGAGTAACATTTCCATTCCAAAAGGGAGGAATAGGGGCATAGAAAAGGAGGGATGAAAAAATACCAAAGAAGGATTGGCCCAAGGCAAAAACCTCTGGAGGGATGACATTAAATCCTTACTTCCATGGCCATTGTCCATAGCTCCATGTGAGGTTCAACAGACCGTAGGCAGCTCCAGTCCTCTCTAACCTTGTGGGCTTCAGCCCATACAGCCTGTGGCTTAGACAGGCTCTGGTCACTACCTACAGCTTTCCTCAGCAAACATCCTACCTTCCTGACATTTCTAACTTCCTGGAGTCTGCACTTTGTGTTTGACTCACTCTCACAGCTTTGAGCCTTGCCCTTCTAGGGGATTCCTACAGGAATCCTGATCCTATAACACATTGTCTCACATCTCAAGCCTTCCCTTTTAATTTTTTTTTTTTAGCATGTACATAGCATGTGTGATGTGCCATGTGTGTATGGCCTGTGTATGTATGTGCAGATGCATCCAGTGTCCCTCTTTCACCACTCATCAGTGTGTTTTCCTTGAAATGGCATTTCTTACTAATTCTGGAGCTTGCCATTTTCATGAGCCCCAACAATTCTGGTGTCTCTGCTTTCCACAGGAATGGGGTTACAGACATGGGTGGCTATGCCCAGGCATATCTCAGGGCCCATCAAGCCGTTATGCTTGCATGGGAAGCATTCTTACTGGCTGAGCTATCTCTCCAGCCTCTCCCAAGCCTTCCTTTAAAGTTTGAGTGGAAGCTACAAATTCACCATCACATAGAGAATGCCTATGCCATCAGCTGGAGAAAAAAAAAAAAAAAACATTCCTCCTTAGTCCATGGCTATAGCAGCCTTTATGTGACACCAGGTGGTCCTATGTGGGAGCACCCCAGAGCTCTCTTCTCTAAGTAATCTTTCAAATAAGTTAAAAATCTTCACTCCCTTGAGCCTATCTATGGTGGGTGGGTTCTGACCAATTCCTGAGGTTCTTCAAAGGAATCTTTCAGGCCTGATACAAAGTCTACTGCTAAAAAAAAATGGTGGCCGTAATTTCTTGAACAATCACACTTCCTTGTCAGTGACTTTAAACACATTTGCTCTACTGCAAAACTACAAGTGTTTCAAATCATTTTTTGCTTTGCTTTTCACTTCCAATTCTCACTGTAAACTCAGTTAAAAGCAGACAGTAGTAACCATACCTGAATTGAGTTGCCTTGAAATTTCCTACATCAGATTAATTAGTCCACTGCCTTTGAATTCAGCCTTCCTCTTAGTCTCAGCAGCATGGACAATGTGCGTGTGGCTGCTGGTCCAGTTCCAACAGCCTTTGTTTCCATCTGAAGCTCCATGAGCAGTCTTTAATGGTTACATTCCTATTAACATTAGGGTGTTCTGAGTGCCCACTAAATCACCCACTGAGTACTGAGCACCCATTCGAACCACCCAGAGTCCTGAGTACCCACTGAACCATTCACTGAGTCCTGAGTACCCACTGAACCACCCATTGAGTCTTGAGTACCCACTGAACCAACCACTGAGTCCTGAGTACCCACTGAACCACCCACTGAGTCCTGAGCACCCATTAGAACCACCCACTGAGTCCTGAGCACCCATTAGAACCACGCACTGAGTAACCACCTGTTAGAACCACACTCTGGGTTCTGCTTGCAGCATCCTAATGCTTCTGTAGCTCATATGTCTAAACATTTATGAATTCTGCCCACAAGATTATTAAGTCTACAGACTTTGAAATCAGGTCAGATCTAGTCATAGCAATAAATGTACTTCTCTGGTACCACTATTCTGGGGCTTTTGTTACTGTGACAAAAAATATCTGACATAAACAATTTAAAGGAGGAAAGAGCTATTTTGGCTCACAGTTTCATGGGTTTCAGACCTTGGCTCCTTGGTCCCAAGGGCTTCGGCAGAGCATCTTGCTGGTGATGTCTGGTGGAAGAGGTTCCTTACCTCATGGTGGCAAGGAAGCAGAGAGGAGGGGTTCTCTATAGCTTTAATTCTAATCTTTGAAAAATACTTTGCAATTACACATTTGCTTTATCAAATTGAGGCAAAAATGGAAAAAGAGCCTTGCTCCAAACCACAAACAAGCTGGTCGCTGTGGACCGTGCTGACAACACAGGCACATTCATGGTCTTCCTGCTGATGAGGCACACTGGCTTTCTCCAGTCACCCTGGCCTGACAAGGAGCTTCCACTTAATTGCCGAGTCTTGATGGCCCTGGTGTCTCCATCAGGGGATACAGCCTGCAATTAAGTGTAAACACCTTGGCAAGGTCAGGGTGACTGGAGGAAGCCAATGGGTCTCATCAGGAGGAAAGATTCTGCTACAATCCAGAGATGCCCTACGTGCGGTACCCAGTGACATTCAGTAAATGTGCTTCAGAACAGAAGTGAGCCCCCCTGTCCCAACTGCTCAGAAGGCATTTGGTCACCTTCACTGCTCTTCCCAGATGCCAGTGTCTTATCAAGGTTCGTTTCCCATCTGTTGCAGCATTGACCTCCGAGTGACCCACCTTTCAGCATCCGCACAGCAGAGCCCAGCACTGGCTCCCTAGGGGAGTCTGGGATGTCACGTTAGGATTTTAGCAAGGGAGCAAGCATCCCAAAGCAAATTCTTCCTGAAGCATATTTTAAAACTCAAAGAAAGTGCCAAATGTTTTCAGAGTCAAGGTTCAAATGTGCTTTGTGAAAGATAATCAGCTGCCCAACGGAACTTTTAGTTAGTGGTTTGCGTGCCAAGATCTTTAGGGGTAGCAAGTCAACAGCCCCTCTATGACGTACAGGGCTGTGGAAGACAGGTCATGGACACTGGGCAGAACCCCTGCGACCAAAGCCCTCTCCAGGGTGCTCGCTAGTCACAAGTCCACCGGTAGCAGTGGGCCAGTCTCTGCTCTTCTGGCTGGCTTTTTGCTTGTTCCCCACCTGGCATCCTCACCTGGGGTGGGCCCACAGGAGGGACCCCGAAGACCGATTCTGTTACAGCCTCAATGATTAAATACAGGTGTGGTATTTCTTTTGGAGTGTAAAAAAAAAAAAAAAAAATTCCCACACACCACGAACTTAAATCTTACATTACAGACAGGAAACAGTACCCCAGGGATCCACAACTTGAGGACCAAAATGGGTCTTCTCTCAAAGAGGGGCTGTTTCTTCCAGGCAGAGGCCAGGCCTGTGCCGTGTAATGGGGAAGGGCAGTTCTGCCTGCTGGCCTTGGGCTGCTCAAGGCTCAGCTGGCCATAAATTACATTTTAAAAGCAGATGGCTTGAACTTGATCCCAGTCATGCCATCTCGACAGAGCCAGTCCTTGTAAACTAGCCATTAAACTCTCCCTAAAATCGCAGTCTTAATGTGCATCAAGAACTAGGGGGAGTATCAGGGAAGTCAAAGGGAAGAGCTGGGGAAGGAAGGGAGATGTTGAGAGCAGTAACAGCCTCGTTAAATCTAATGGCTTTCTAATGTGTATGGAGATCCAGGACAATTGGAGGAGGGCCTTCCTGAGTCCTGTGCTTACGGCCCAACCCCCAGTCATGTGCGGCTTCCTCACTCCATGTCATCAATAGCTCAGAGGCTTTCTTCTTTGTTCCTTTTCTTTTTGAAAACATGCTTATTGAGCTGGAGAGATGGCTCAGAGGTTGAAGGCTGTTGCTTGCAATGCCTGATGGCCAGGGTTCAATTCTCCAGTACCCAGATGCACAAAGTGGCACATGCAATTGGAGTTTGTTTGTTTGCAGTGGCAGGAGGCCCTCATGTGCCCATTCTTCCTCTGTCTATCTCAAATAAATAAATATATAAAATTTAAAGCATCTATTTATTTGAGAGAGAGAAAATAAGAGTGTCGGGAGGGGGAGGGAGCAGGCCAGGGCCTCTTGTTATTGCAAACAAACTCTAAACACATGCGCCACTTTGTGTATCTGGCTTTATGTGGGTATTGGATGATCAAGCCCAGGCCATCAGGTTTGCAAGCAAGCACCTTTAGCTAGCGAGCCATCTCTCCAGCACCCCCATTTATTTTTTTTTAGAAAAATAAAACTTTTTCCTCAGTGATTTATTAGAGATCCCTGCTCCTTCCATGTTTTCACTGATCATATAAGCTGGAAAAAAAATCACTCCATCATCTTCTCTTATAGCCTTACCATCCATTATGTATTAGCATACACTACCCTACACATTAATGCATTTGCATAATGAGATCCCTACAGTTTGTGAACAGTGGAGTAGTAGCAACAGGAACCAAGTACTGCTAGGCATGGTAGTACACACCTACCAGCTCAGCAGTTGGGAGGCAGAGGCAGGAGGATCACAACTTCAAGTCCTATTTAAAAAGATCCCATTTCCAGAAACCAAGAGAGAGGTGTAGGGGCACCGAGAGGCCAGAAGTGAGGAGCGGAGAGGAAAAGGAAAAACTAAGAGTCAAGCGCCACACAAGTGATATCTTGGGCAAATCCAGTCTTCTCAGCAAGGCCTCCGCTGTGCTGCAAGCGTCCCCAGCTGTGGAACTGGGGCAAAGGCATGGTGGCCTCTCTGACTTATGCCTCCTCTAGCATTCTGGGTACCAAAGCCCTCCTCTACTCAGTGCCTCTGAGCCTTTGGTTTAAGCTTGCTGCTAAACCACACAGAAGAACGCAACAGGCTGTGATACGTGCACTTCGGGACCTTTGGGTCATGCATCTTTGCAATGTGCTTTGGCTGTATTCAGGGTCATGTTGTCACCCTGATAAAACTTACACAATGAAAACCTTTAAAGTATCATTTGTGCCTGGTGTGTGTGTGTGTGTGTGTGTGTGTGTGTGTGTGTGTGAAACTTCTACCACACTAGCAAAGCAAGAAGGTAAGTTATCTGGACTGAATTTTCTCGTTTGCTTTTGAGCGAGCTCCTTGCTATATAACTCAGGCTGGCCTCAAACTCATCCTCCTCCTGCTTCAGCCTCCCCAGTGCACTTGGATGCCTGGTAGCCTGACTGAATTAATTTGTTTGTCTAACTGTCTGGAAACATGGTTTCATTCATATAGCCCAGGCTAGCCTTGAACTCACAGTAAGCTTCCTACCTTAACCCCGCCAAGTGCTAGGATTACAGGAGCATGCCACTATGCCTAACTATGACTGACTTTGAAGAGTACTGAAGGGAGAATTAGTCAGAATTGGGTCCAAAGGAAGGAATGAAAAAGATGTATCACCACCTGCCTGCTCTAGTAGGATGGAAATTCAGAGTCTGATCCAGTCTCATCCAATCAGCTCGCTCTTACTCCTACCCAGATGTGCAGACCTCTTCCTGAGCCAAGACCAGTCAGCTCTCTTTCAGACTCACCTGAGCCTGAGGGTAAGGCCCACCACAATAAGATTATAAACAGCTCCTTACCAGGTGGGCAGGTCTTTTTCTGGCTTTTCACAGGTCCTGAACTTCCAGATTCCTGCTCTGGTAAGCACCCCTCATCTCAGCCCTACTGGGCCGAGATGGTTAGGGGGACCATGGCCCCTACTCCCACACAGGCTCTCTACCCCTTCCTGCCTCCCACATGGCAGGAGCTCTCTGTTCTTCTCTTTTCCTCTCTGAATCTAATAAAGTCTTTCCATGTCTTACCCTCTGGTCTATGGATTTAATTCTTTAAATCCATAAGATAAGGATCCAGGGATACCCTAAATTTATTGGTCTGTTTGCATCGGCAAGGAGCCCCCAAACTCCTGTAACATGCTGACAGGCTTTGGAAATTTGGGGGGATGGAGCTGGGAGTGATCCTGTTTTGTCACTGACATCAAAATGACTCATCTCCAGCTCACTTCAACTCCTGATAGTGTCACTAAAGATTCTAGTTCCAGTTTGTACCACTAAGACTATCTGCCCCTTCTTTATCAATATGGGCAGAGGACACTGCTGATCAGATGACAGGAAGGTGGTTTGGGTCTGAGACAAGAAGGCCCATAGGAGAACTATGGACCTTAATTCCTATCTACCAAGTAGAGAAGAAAACAACCGGCAGCCACTTAACATCTCACATTCACCCTGACCCTGCTGTCTGCAGCAGCTGCCACTGAGTTGGAATCACACAGGTGCATGTGTTCGAGCCTAGCCCCTTCCAGACACTGCACTCAGGTGTGCTGACTTCTTCCAGATTCAGCCCCACAAGGCTTGTGGTGGGCTCTTTCCTCTTTTCTGGCTCCTGGGCTGTTCATCTCTCAGCATCTGAGGGTTTCACCACCGGTAAGGTTTTTGGCCTTCCCAGCCTGCTGCCAGGGTGAGAAAGGATATACATGGGCTCTTAGACCACAGCGCATGTTCCCACTCCTCACTCGTTGATCTCAGGCTAACCTCTCCTGCCATTCTCCTTGCTTTGGTCCACAGACTCTCCCTCACCTTCCTATTGAATAAATATAACAATTCACAAAAATAATCCTTCTCGATCTTGTTTTATTTCAGTTCTTTAATAAAGCAGACACAAGCTCAGGCTTGGGGTTTGTGTTTGAACCCCCAAAAGTAAGTCCCATGTCAGGTCGAATCCCAGGCCTCGTGTGAGCATAGGCAGGTGGGGGGAGGAGAGCTCTGGGGCTCTTACAGGTTCCCTAAGGAAGAGTTGCCTCACAGGCAGGATTAACACCTGCCCACCAGAAACACCTGAGCAATCACAGTTTGTCATAATTGTTGAAGACTGACAACTGAGTTCTGTGGTTATCAGTGCATGCATATGTACATGTGTGTATAGTTGAGATCAACACTGAATTCTTTTTATTATTATTATTTGACAGAGAAAAAGAGGCAGAGAGAGAGAGAGAGAATGAATGTGTGTGCACCAGGGCCTACAGCCACTGCAAATAAACTCCAGATGCATGCACCTCCTTGTGCATCTGGCTAACGTGGGTCCTAGGGAATCAAACCTGGGTCCTTTGGCTTTGCAGGCAAATGCCTTAACCGCCAAGCCATCCCTTCATCCCCAACACTGAACTCTTTAATGCCTTGTTTGATGCATATCTTAATCAGAAGTTGTTTTATTTTATGACGGAGAGAAGTGGCATGCCAGGGCCTCTAACTGCAGTCAACTCCAGACACGTGCACCACCTTGTGCACATCTGTCACCTTGTGCGTCTGGCTTACATGGGCTCTGGGGACTCAAATGTGGGTCCTTAGCCTTTGCAGGCAAACACCTTAACTGCTAAGCCATCTCTCCTGGCTCCAGAAGTTGTTTTCCTTCCATTGATAGATGAGGAAACTGAGGTTCAGGACGAGTTGCAACTTGACTGGCATCACTCATCAGGAAGCCGGGGAGGCGCCCATGCCTCTCTCTCTCCTACATTGCACTAAGCTGGCGTGAAGAGAGAAGGGAGGTCTAATATGTTCTGCAACAGATATGGGATTCAACCGCTTCCTGAGAAATGACTCCTGTCATTTCTGGTAGATTCAAAGCTGCCTCCCATAAGCATGTGTTAGCACACACTGCAGGAGCAGGTGCCCAGGCAAGGGTAAGTACTGGACAGACCTGAGGCCAAACTGCTGGTATTTCATGGTCTCTGTGGACATTAGGCTGTGCGGGTGTGCCCAGCTGTAGCTAAATTCACAAACCACATGGGCACAGCCACCGACAGTACTGCCTGTGCTGCAAGTTGCACCTCAGGTTCTTGAAGCAGTGAAGATTCCCAAGCAAAATCACCTCAACGTAGCCTCCCAAGCTCTGCCAGAAACACCTCCCCTTACGCCCCTGCACAAGGCCATGTTACTGTTGTAGGGCAAGTCCCCTCTCTCCCACACGCACCTCACACCAAAGGATCTAAAGACCACAAAGGGGTTCTTTGGAAAGGAATTGTCCCCAGGGTCACAATTCCCTTGAGAGAGACACAACCTGTTGTGTGGAAATCCGTACAAGGGAGACCAAAATCCCTTCTGGGTGAGGGATACAGGCATCTTTCCCCGAAGGGATTAAACATTTATAAGAAAAAGAATTGACAGTCTGGCTCTTTTAAGGATTGAATTTATTTTTCTCCCAGTCAAGGGCTTGGCCAGGTCAGGGATTTTTTTTTTTTTTTTATAGCAGGTAGAATAAGAAGGAAGATTTTAAAGAGATGAAAAGAGAAACCAGCATGGGAGGGAGGGAGGGAGGATGACAGGACTTCAGAAGAGGAAGGCAATCCATGCTCTCCCCGTACAACCAGCCTCCTGTCCACCCCTGATGCATGAGAAGTACAGCTCTCAAAGCTGTCCCTGAGTGCGCTGGCCTAGAATACCGTACACCCCATCCCTCTCACTCCTGTGCTCTGCAAGGCTGCACAGTAACCCAACCACCAGCCCTACCTATCACGCACAGAGTGGGCCCTCACCGATTTTCTAGGGGATTTGATTTCCATCCCACACCCCAGCTCTTCTGAATCTGCTATCTTTCTCAGCGCTGCAGAGCTGAGGGTTTAAACCTGCCTCGTCCGTGCTGTGCGCCTGGTTCATTCCCTATCTTGGCCATCAGATGGCGCTACGGTACCACAGGTCACCCAGGACTGCCTGCCAGGTGTCTGGGAGGGGAACCTTCACACCCGCCACTGCCGCCTCCTTCGAAGCGTGCCACCTGTGTGGAGGGAATCCTTAAAGCCCAGCTGCTTCTGGAAGAAGTGATGTATACCTGGACATCATGAGGCTGTGACCTTCTGCAGCGAGAGCTGGGGTGTCCCGCGATCTGCATAGTGAACATTGCATAAGATCACAGTCCCTGTGCGCTGAAGGCCGTGTGTGGCAACGAGACAGGGTCTTGGTAGGGCCAAGAATGGCTCCAAATTACGGAGGTTCTCTGGATGGAGGAACCTGGCTTTATCACTGAAAAAAAAAAAAACAACTATCACTGTTCTAGATACCCCCAAATCCACTCTTCTGTCCGTCAACCCCTTCCCTCACATTCCTGATGTAAGCAGGAGACCCTGACCTGCTTAGTAATCCCAAATGAAGGCTGTGTGAGCCAAAGGGAGAATGCCCATAGAGTATCATCTGGCCACAAAACGCATTTTCCCAAATCCTAAAACAGTTTGTTTCTACAGTCATTGATGAACAGGTCTTCCTGGAAACTCTCAGATTACCATTTAAAGATGATTTTTTTTCAAGTAAATAGATTTTTTGCCAGTTGGCCTTTATTCCCAGAAGGCATATCTATTAGGTGATATCGAAGGATCTTGATTCCAAACCAGCGCCAACCAGTGCTATGGTCACAAAACCCAGAGACTCTTCACGGCCCTGTGTGACTTAGGCTGTGGGTTTGCACGTACAACCCTAGCTATGCACTTCTAAGACTGTAGACAGCCTGTGGGGACTCCAATGACAAGGAAGAACAAGGACAAGCGGGCAAATCTGCAGACCGTTTAAAACAGCTTGAACAACAGTGGTATTTTTTACTTAAACCCACATGATATATTTAGTATATGTGAATATGAACAGTATGCCAGCAATCACATAACAGTATACCAATAGACACAGCACACAGCTGTCTACAAGTGCATCTGTGAGTTCATAGAATTCCCCAGACAGGTTCTAAATTTTAATCTTCTCTCCTGCCCAAGATGCTTGTCTCCTGTCAGGTTGTAAGAGAAAAGGGCACATCGTAGACATCGGCCATCATGACTGTTTATACTTCAACTTGACAGCCAAAGACTGGGGCTTGGGGTCGGGTTCAGACACCACATCAATATGTCTACAGCACTGAGTCTGTAGATTTTTTAAAAAACATTTGAAACCTTTCTTCCCTGGGGCACCCGGAACTTTCTGCTTCTGACAATCATGGGGCTGACTCCCTTTTCTGGCTATCTCAGCCCCTGGACTGCTGGGAGAAACCCTGACCATGTGTGGCAGTTAATCCTGTCAGTTTGATTGGATTAAGACAGTGCCTGTGAGTAGTCTGAAAGCATTTCCAAAAAAAAAAGAAAGAAAGCATTTCCAAGGACGAGGTCCAATCGAATGAATAGTTTGATTCAGTCATAGATTTATATTGCGGATGTTAGGAGGTGATAAAAATGTTGGTGGGATCTGGCTGGCTGAAGTAGGTCACTTGGGACTTGTCCTTGAAGGTATATCTTACCAGTCAAGGCCTTGTTCTGCTTTCTGTCTGCCACCATGATGTTCTGCCCAATCTCACAACACTAAGGACCATGGACTAAACACTTGAAAACATGAGTTAAAATAAGCTCATTCTCTCAGGCATTTTGGGCTAGGAAGATTGCTGATGGTTAAAGGTGCTTGCTTATGAAGCCTACCCTCCTCTGAGTCTGCATTCTCCATGCTTTGTTAATGTGGAAGAACTGAAGACTTCAGATCTGCTGGCATGGAAGTTCTGATTCCACAAGTCTCTCCCACATCAAAACTACATAACACTATCCCTATTATTTTCCAGCTATAAGCTCACCATGATTTTCTAAAGTAAGTGCTCAGATGAATGGATCTAGTAAGAGGTGAGGTTTATTGGGTGTGATAATTTACATTAATTGTCAACCTGACAGGAACTAGGCTTGCCTCTTCCGCTGAGAGGTTGTCTTTTTAAAAAAGTATACTTTGTTATTTATTTGAGAGAGAGGGAGGGAATAAAGTGAGTGGGAGAATGGGCCTCCTACCACTGCAAACAAACTCCAGATGCATGCACCAGTTTGTGTATCTGGCTTTATATACCCTTAAGTGCGGAGCCCCCTCCAGCCCCGAGAGATGGTCTCCATTAGGTTAATTGATGTGGGAAGACCTACTTTAATGGTGGTTGGGATCCTGGACTGTGTTTAAAGGAGAGCGCTGGCTGAGCACCAGCGTTCGCCACTCTGCTTCCTCACTGTGGACTGAGTGTGACCAGCTGCGTCAAGCTCCTGCCACCATGCCTTCCCCGCCGTGATGGACGGCAACCTGGAACTGCAAACCCTTCCTCCCCTAAGCTGATTTTTAAAACATATTTCATTTTTATTTGAGGGAGAGAGAGAGAGAGAGAATGGGCGCACCAGGGCGTCCAGCCGCTGCAGACGAACTCCAGACACGTGCGCTCCCTTGTGCATCTGGCTAACGTGGGTCCTGGGGAATCCAACCTGGGTCCTTTGGCTTTGCAGGTAAATGCTTTAACTGCTAAGCCCATCCCTCCAGCCCTCCTTAAACTGATTTTTGTCAGGTGTTGTGTCTCAGAAAGGAGAAGTTGACAGACTGGGTAATTCTGATGCTGTTTTTTTTTTCCTCCACATCAACCACTTGCCCATCTCCCACTCCCCACCCTCATATTAGGGCAAGATAAACAACAGTCAGTCAGCACAAAAGACCTCAGCATCTCAGCCTGCTTTTATTTACTGCCATCAGGTTAGCAAGACAAACTCAGTCGGGTCCTTTTTTTTTTTTTTTTTTTTTTGGTGGGGGTGGGGAGGGTGTTATGGTTTCTGTTGGGACAACAAACTCTTCCCTTCTTGTGCAAAAGCAAGCAAATGCAGCTGTCAGTAAACACCTGAGCCCGGCTTTGCACTACCAAAGTTCACTCACAAAACCAGGGCCATGGTTTGTTAGTCCTGAGGTCCTTTCCAGAAGGGTCTCTGCAAAGTGGCTGCCTTCTGTCATCAAAAGGCGCACCAGGCCGCTTCTGTGCCTGTTCCTTCAAGCTTGGGGTGAAGACGGCGATGCCCTGCCAGCTCTGGGTTCTCCATTCCTTTCCGTGACGTCCACACACTTTCCCTATGCCTTTGAAAAAGTGCCTTTATTCAACCCAGTTTCCCAATTTCAGCTACTTTGTGCTTACTGCGTAACTTTACCATGTAACATATATCACTGTATATGTGCCACATGAATGCCAAAGGTTGCGTGCACTTTGAACTGGGACAGGCTGCTGAGAGGAGGCTCCCGCCCCTGGTGCTTGAACAGGGCCGCTGACCTGACCGTGGCAGTGCGCTCTGCGCAGGCTTGAAGAAGCGCCGGGGAAGTCACCTATCCAGGCAGGAGACACTGGTGGTTTGTGAGGCGGGGGGAGGCTGTCAAGTTCACATCCTTCTCCCCAACCTTTATATAGAAGAGACTCAAACAACGTCCAGATTCTGTGAAAAGACCAGGGGAACTTCCAGTCCAAGTCTGTTCCCCAACCTGCCAGCTGTTGCTACAGCCACATGAGGAAATGAGGCACAGCTGCCTCAGAGAGTGGGAGAGAGTGTCCCTTCAAGCAGCCGTGTGCACCATGGCCTCCGGCCCCCACCTGCAGAGCAGTTAGGGAGGCACCAGTACTTCCAGAGGATCCTGGGTGCCCCAGCCGCAAGCTGCCTGGTTGACAGGACTAGACCCAAGCCCTGGGCATTGAGAAGCTGAAGGACATTGAAGAAACAGCTGCCGTGGCTCAGAAAACAGGGGCTGCAGCCTCCGTACGTTGCACTGCTTTTGTTGTTGTTGTTGTTGGTGGTGGTGGTGGTGGTGGGTTGTTTTTTTTTAAAGCTAATATTTGGGTCCATGGTGAGCAGGGCATCTCCTCATCGTTTCCCAGTACAAACCAAAACTATGAAGTGGAAAGCATAGACAGATGCCCTCAGAGGTCGGACACGGGCTTCCAGGCAGACGCTGTCGCCCTAGTAGCTGGCAGCCCTGCCGGGTCGGTCTCTGTAATTCACCTGTCAGAGGCATGCAGGTGTCCGCAGCCAGACTGCCCCAGAGCCAGCGAGGGAAGAGATGGGAATTCGCTAAAGCTTGCACTGATTCTAGCCCAGAGGTTGCCATCTGCCCACAGGAAATGGGAAGAGGGTTTATTTGACCTCGACCTCAAAGGCTGGAGATGTTGCCTCTACTTATTTTTTTTTATAACACTATCATGCACAGGTGTATTGATCTGCAAAGAGTTCTGTATTAGGTTCTCTAAAGTCGACTACCTTTGAAATAGCAACACATCTCTGTTTGTTTATTCTAAATTCTACTTCTTCAAGCATCTGGAAGTGTCCATAGTTGAGCAGTCTGGAAAACTCTCTTGGGTGCAGTATCTTAGACTTTGGTCCTATTGCTGCTGTCCCATCCACCCAGGCTGCATGTATTTATTGAGTACTACTATCAGCCCCAACTATATTTCTCCTTTCCACTCAATGTGCGTTATTTTGTTTGTCCTTATTTCTTGCCCTTGCTTCATCTAAACAGTTTCATTGACTTCAAAGATGAAATGGGCAGGGTACCTTTGAGGGGACCTTGGTACTGAGGTATGTCATCCACTGGAAAATGCAACAAGGCTGTAGCTTTGTGCAAGGAGGTGATCATTGACGTTCACAGACTTGGGTTCAAATCCTGGCTTTCCACTCCCACCAGCCTGGTGACTATGGACATGCTAACAACAGGCTTTGAGCCTTAGTAATCTCCTACTCTGTAGAATGGGAAAGCTCTCCCTTCTCTCAAAAGACTGGTGAGAAATAAAATTAAGACATAGTCACATGTGAGCTGGGAGCAGTTTGCCTGCCATAGGAGCCTAGGCCACTTGCCCTGTCACACAAGAAAGTACGAGGCTGCAGTCATGGCGAAGAGCCAAGAGGCCACAGATGGGAAATTGTTGACCTCTCAATATAATGCAGACGAGCAGAAAACAAAACTGACTCATGCCACGTACAGCTTGCCCCTCAGGATGGGACTGTTTTCACCTCCTGTGCACTGGCCTCTTTTTCTTCAGGGGAGACTTTCTGCAGCTGTGTAGAAGGTAGGCATACACAGCCATCGGAAGACTTGCATGGCGTTTAGATACTAGGGGAAGGCCACCTCTGTTGGCTACCATTATATAGAACTGTGTGAAGATGTGTGAGTCTGTATTCTCCGGGCCTGAAAGTGGATTGAGTGAGGAGCTCTGGGAGATATGTGATCAATAAAATTCTTGCTAAACAGCAAAGACTCAAAACCCTTGAGGATTCTAGGCTGGGAGCTATGCTTGACTGTTTAAAGGCATGTGCTAGAGCCAGGCATGGTGGCACACACCTGTAATCCTAGCCCTTGGGAGGATGAAGCAGGAGAATGGCAAGTTTCAGGCCAATATGGGCAAACTAATGAGCTCTGGGCTAGCCTGGCTGCATATACGATGACTGCTTGTTTTTTTTTTAAATGGGCTAGAAGATGGTTCAATGGTTAAAGGTACTTGCCAGCCTACTTTCAATTCCCCAGGAATCACGTAAAGCCACACGCACAAAGTAGCACAATGCATGTGGAATTTGTTGGCAGTGGCAAGAGGTTCTGGTATGCCGATTCCCCGCTTTTCTCTGCTTGCCAATTAATTAATTAATTTTAAAAAGACACAGACTGGGTATGTGTGAGTGATGAGCAGGGCCCCAGAGGGGCATAAACAATGTAAATGAGTCCCTAATGCTGTTGAGGGGGGCTCAGGCTTTTCTGTGCCCCACTGGTGGAACCTGCAGTGACCAACTTGTTTCCATACTTACTGTCCACTGGCTCACCAGCAGATGCCTGTGCTGTGTGCTCCCCTCAGGTCCATCCTTCTTCTAAAAGGAGCCAAAGTCAGGAACCCCCGTGTGGTAGGTGATGGGAATTTGCCAAAGGCATGTCCTGTGACCCGCTCTGAGGCCTGTGCTGTAGCAGAGATGAGGTTCAGGAGAACAACTTGGCAGGGGGGAAGTCTCTCCAATACTGCTCCCCACTTGTTCTCAGGGGAAGATAGAGGTCATAGAAAGTGGAGGTTGTTATCCATGTTGGGGTGAGAGCTGCCAATGCAGCTTCTTTGGGGGTCTCCAGTCTTCTGTAAGTAATCCATCACCTATGCTAGGTCAGAAAGCCCAATAAATTCATTGGTTCACCAAAGTAAACTTCGGTGGAATTGGCCTTTAGTTTGTTTTGAGTGACCTGCCTAGGGGAGCAAGCAATGATCAGCTTCTCTCCAGAAAAAAGTTCATGCAGTGCAGAAGAACATCAATAACTCAGACAGTGATAGAAGCTTACAAGCCTCGTGGTGGTAGCATCAAAGCAGTTACTTCTCACCTGGAAGCTGTGTATGAACATAAGGGCAAAGATGGGGATTCAATCATATCTGGGAGGCTCCTAGAAGAATTGATACAACTAAGAGATGCAGTGGATATAAACTCTCTCCCATGGCAAAAGTAAAACTAACCCTTTGGGAACTGGGGAGACAACCCAATGGGGAAAGTGCTTGCTTTGTAAGCACGAGGGCCTGTGCTCGATTTCTAAATGCATATTAAAATGCCTAGTGTTGTGGCATGTATTTCTAATTGCAAGCCCCTCTGTGGAGGTCTGGCCTGGAGATCACTGGCTCACCAGTCTGGCCTAACTGTTGAGCTCCAGGTAAATGAGACCTGTCTCACAAGACATGGGCAGTGCTCCCGAGAATAACACCCAAAACTGTCCTCTGGTGTACACATTCATACATAAGTGCGCACACACGCATGCACACACACACATACACAAATACATGAACACCACACATATATGCAAAAAAATTAGAAAAATAAAGCAACCTTTTGTGGGAGGATGGGAATAATTTTTCCAAGTTAAATCTTGGACCACCTACTCTCCTAGTCCCTTAGTATGCTCAGATGAAGCTCACAAAATGTTCTTTTTAAAATATATTTTGTTTATTTATTTGCAAGAGAAAGAGGTAGAGAGTGAGTGAGAAAGAGAGAGAGAGAGGGAGACAATGGGCACGCCAGGGCCTCCAGCCACTGCAAACGAACTCCAGATGCATGCGCCCACTTGTGCATCTGGCTTATGTGGGTCCTAGAGGATTAAACTGGGATCCTTTGGCTTTGCAGGCAAATGCCTTAATCACTAAGCCATCTCTCTAGTCCTCACCAAATGTTTTTTACATTAATAAAAATGCCTGCTGATGGACCTCATTGAAGCTGTGTGGTTTGCAGAGCAGCTCAGACTGTTGTACTTGAAGCAGGTTGGAATTACATAATCCCCAACAGCAGAATTTCATCAGTTCCTCAGCTCCTGTGCTCAACTAGCTCCAGATTTCCGCCAACAGGGTCTAACCCCAGGGACTTTGCAGTACACAGAAGATGCGAACAGACTGGGGGCTATTGGAGACTGTGTGTGCTAACTGGGGTCATCAGGAATGGAACAGTTCTCAGATCTGAGCCTGAAATAATCACAAACATCAGGGTCACCACAGCCCAGAGTCTGCAGCTGGGGACAAAGAAATACTTCTGATGGGGTATCAAGGTTTGGTTCTTCTTCTCTCACTTGATTTTTCCCACAATGACCAGATAGACTTGGTTCAAGGGCAGCCTGTGCACTTATCCCTTCAGCTCACCAACTTTCTGCTTCTCCCATCTCCATCTTCCTCTTCTATGTCTGCTAAACTGAAATAATGCTGTAAATAAAATTTTCAATAAGTCAAATCAAAAGTTTAGTGGAAACCCTAAGCAAGATAATGGATAATGTGGAAGACAAAATATAAGGGTGTGAAGATAAGGTATAGGAATTGAATCAAACAGTAAAAGTCATTGATAAAGTTTTCTTAAAAATATGAGTGGAATATGCAAGATATTTGGAGTACCTCTAAAAGACCAACTTAAGAGATTATGGTCAAAGAAGAAGAACCCTATGCCAAAAGCATAGAAAGGGGCTGGAGAGATGGCTTATCAGTTAAGCACTTGCCTGTGAAGCTTACAGACCCAGGATTGAGTCCCCAATACCCACATAAGCCAGATGCTCATGGTGGTACATGCATCTGGAATTTGTTTGCAGTTGCTACAGGCCCTGGCATGCCCATTCTATCCCTCTTTCTCTCTCTCTCTCTCCTTCTCTCCCTCTCTCTCTAACAAATAAATAAAAATGAGTTTTTTTTTAAAAAAAAGCAGAGAAAATATTTTCAATAAAATTTTAGAAGAACATTTCTCAAATCTCAAGAAAGATATACCAAGTTAGATTCAAAGGGCATGAAGAACACCAACTAGACAATATCAAAGGGAAAAATATGTACTTATGAACAGTAATCGAAAACTCTAAATATACAAAACAAAGAAAGTACAGTGAAAAGCTTTGAGAGAAGAACCAAGTCACATATAAAGGCAGGGCCATCAAAATAACAGCTGACTTTTTAAATAGAAACTCTGAATGACAGAAGAGCTTGGAACGATGTATTTCAAATTATGAAAGAACACAGCTGCCAAGCCAGATTATTATACCCAACTAAACTATCTGTCATAATTAAAGGAGAAATAAAAACATTCCATGATAAAATGGGGTTAAATGAATTTATGATTAAAAAGCCAGCTAAAAAGAGAGTACAAAAAGAAATACTTTGGAGTAAAGAGAAGACTAAACACATCCACAAAGCGACAGGACCAACATGATTGGGACTAGAATAATGGATAAGGAAATGAAGTATAACAAAATGCCAACTAAAACAGAAAATCAACAAAATGACAGGAATAAATAAACATCCTTCAATAATAACTCTGAATATTAGTATAATCAATTTCCCAATCCAAAAAGCAGATTAGAAATTTGGATTAGAAAATAGGATGCCTCTTTTTGCTGCCTCCAAGAAACAAACAGTACCATCAAACATAGACACTACCTTAGGATGAAAGGATGATGCATCATTGCTTTCCTGTTTCTGTGAACAAGTATCTGACCAGAAGCAACTTAAGAAGGAAAAATTCTATTTTGAGATTTAGTAAGAGAGAAGAAAGTCCATCACAGCAGGGCAGCAGGGCAGGACAGAGCAGCATCAGAGCTACTCACAATTACAGCAGTCAGGAAGCAGAGGGAAACCAGGAAGTAGGATCAGACCACCAAAACTACAGGCCCACCCTCAGTGACCCACATACTGTGGCAAAGCTCCACAGCCTACAGGTTTTCACAGTCCTCCCAAACACATGAGCCTGTGAGGGACATTTTACATTCAACCTGCAACTGATGTAAAACTGTATTTGAAGCAAATGGTACCAGGAAAAGAGCAGTTGTTATGATTCTAGTATCAGACAAAATAGACTTCAAACCAAAAGTAGTCAGAAAAGCTGCCACCACAAATGAATGCCAGACACACAACCACCTTGGCTTTATGTGGGTGGTGAGGAATTGAACTCAGGCCATCAGGTTTTGTAAGCAAGTGCCTTTAACCACTGAGTCATCTCCTCAGCCCTCAATTTATAAATTTTTGAACATCCAGAGCTCTATTCTTCAGAGTCTAGTGACTGAAAATTCTAAGTCATGTCAGGAAAGTTGTACAAAATTTGGATCTTATTCTCAAGAACTATTTATTCATCCACCCCCACATACCACATGCCCTTTATTCCTACCCTCTGAAGAAAGACATCCTTGAAAAAAAAAAAAAAAAACAAGTTGCCTTGTTCTTTCTGGAAAGATCTATTCCAGTAATATTTTTCAATCATTTCCTTATTTAAACATGATATTTGAATGCTTGTTATATTTCTCTCAATAAAATGACAAAATAATGTTGATGATCATAGTTAATTCCATGTGTCATTTCACGGGGCATGTAGTGCCCAGATATATGGTTAAACATTATTTGAGGTTTTATTCTAAGGGTGTTTTTTCTTGATGAGATTAACATTTAACTTGTTGACTTAGTAAAGCACAATGTGGGTGGGGCTCATTTACTGAAGACTTGAACAAATTTGTTGTCCCACTCTGAGTAAGAGAAATGATGATCTCTGATGGCCTTTGACTAGGACACTGGTTCTGCCTGGATCTTGGCCTGCTTTGGGATCATAATGACACCATTGGCTTTTCTGGGTCTCCAGCTTTCCAAGTGTATATCTCCTTAATCACATCCTTTACATTAACCCATCCTTTACCTCTCTCTCCCTCTCAACATACATACATACATTGTACTGGTTCTGTTTTCTGTTCACTGACTAATATTGTGACCTCCTAAGATTACAGTGATTCAGAGTTTGGAATGTGTGAGATGTATAAGATGTTAGTCACAGCCTGGGTAGGAGTCAAGGACCCAGTGCAGTTGGGCAGGTCAACCTTGTCGCAAGTCTGGCCTTGTTCAGTTGCTTACATTGTCATCAGGGCATGCAAAAGGAGAGGTGCCTGTCTCAGGATTGGGCTGAGCACTCTGGAAGTGGGTGAAGTCTGTTTGAAGTGTATTAGTTACTTTCCTATTGCTGTGAATACCTGACCAGCTTAGGAAACGAAAGGATTTATTTCAGCTTATGTTTCAAGGAGATATAGTCCATTGTGGAAGAGAAGACATGGGAGGCTGGTTTGTCACGTTGCAGTCTGAGTCAGGAAGCGAAAGGCATACAGGAAGTAGGGTTCTGACTG
This sequence comes from Dipus sagitta, assembly GCA_036346955.1. Taxonomy (NCBI): domain Eukaryota; kingdom Metazoa; phylum Chordata; class Mammalia; order Rodentia; family Dipodidae; genus Dipus; species Dipus sagitta. The sequence goes on from CM070783.1 coordinate 25,951,125, forward strand.
TAAAACCTCAGGGCCCACTCCCAGTGACCCATTTCCTCTAGCAAGGCTCCATCTCCTAAAAGCTCCACATCTTCCCCAAGCAGTACCACCAGTGTGGAACCAAGTGTTCAAACACACAAATCAGTATGTGACATTGTAATTCAGACCACAAGAAGTGGTTACCCTGCTGAGCCTCATATCTCCAGATTTTTCTCTGCATGCGAAAAGTAAAAGCTTTAAGAAGTGAAAAATTTCTGGAAGACAGAAAAACCTTAAAGAGCTATTGAAATCAGCACTAGAGGTTGTCACCCAGTGCTGTGATGCATGTATGCATCAAGAAATGACCCCAGGAAAACGTCATTCCCCAGGCCATTCAGAAGGTAAGATGCAGTCTCCAGCTTGGTCTTGCTGACCCTGAACAGCCTTACAGCTTGTTTCAATGACTTGATCCTATTAAAAATACACTCATGCTTTACAGAAGAAAGGGCCTCTCTGAAGCTGCAGTCATCAGGAAAGGTGTTATTTTCTATGTTCTGGATTCTTGGTTTACCTGGGTCTCAGACACATGGCAATTTGGATTCCTAAGATGATCCAAAGGAAAGCTCAGAATTTCTCAGGTTTGACTCCATTTTCTTTTTATTATTTCCTGTTTAAAGATTATTCTCTGTTGTGTAACAGATGAACTGACTGAGGTTTGATGGCTGTGCTGAGTTCAGAAGGTGCAGTAGAAAGCTGTCCTTCATACCAACTATAGGCTCTAGGCTCTGGTCTTGTTTGGCCAGTAACTTATTAGCACCTTGACCTTCTAATGAACCTAAACTACCTGGGATCTTTTTTTTTGGTTTGTTTCTGCTGCAGATCAAGAACATTAGATTGTGTTTGTGAAGGTTTATTAGACTAAGCTGCTATAATAAGAATACCTCAAAATACAAAAGTTTCAATAAATTAGAAGTTTACCCCTCTCTCATAAATTCTAAAAACAAGGTATTTGGGGTGGTAGTTCTCAGAAAGATCTCCCAGGGAGTCAATCTTGTTGGTCAACATATACCCTCCCCTTCCAGAGCCCTAGCAGCAGAAACGAGCAGAAAGGTGATTCAAGGGTTTCCCCTTTAAGGTGATTTACGATAATATTACCTAGAATTAAACACCTTATTTTGTTCATAATCCATACAAAAAAATAAAGCTGAGAAATCCAGGTTGTAAATGAGTGTCCACAAGAGCTGGTACAGCTGATAAATTGGAAAGAAGAGTTCTGTTTGTAAACAAGAAAGAGAAGAATTAAAAGCAGTGACTTCCTACCACTGACAAAATAATCTCCAAAGTCTTTCTGGTTCTGTATGCAGATGCTAGTTTCTCAAGCAATTATTCAATATTTCCTAAGTGTTGGCTTCAAGCTCTTGCCATTTCTTTACTCCAAATAGCTCATTTGTTGTTTGGCACATTTGATAATTCACTGTCACCTTTGTTTTCGACATCCTTCAGTGACTGGCCTGGTCATGCACCTTTCCCAGCACGGTTCATGTACTCTCAAAAAGTCTGAGCTCATGAGGACATTTCAAAGGCAGCGTCTCTATTTTGTTGGTGACATCTGTTTTCCTCTCTTTGCTATTATTCCAGATCACTGGTTGAATTTCTACATGTTGTGGAATTGCCTAGGCTATTTGCAGATGGTTTTGCTCTTGGCCATGTCCTTTCCTAGTAACTATGGCCTTTGTATGGCAATACCCAGCATCCTCTTCCTTATTCTCCCTAGAAGTTTCTACACATTGAATAACTCTGGGACATGGAATCGAAATTAGGTGTCAGTCCCCATATCATTTTCCTTTCCCTTGCAAAGGTAAAGGACGTGAAAGCAAGTCACCATTTGTGATAATTAAGGTGTTGTCAACATGATCTGTTTAGTAATCCACAGAAATCCCTTTGGGTGGGTCTCGGAGGTTGCTTCCAGGAAGGATCAACTAAAGGAGGAAGTCCTTCCCCCAGGGTGAGCCCTTCCCCCAGAGTGGGCATCCCTGCTCAGAGGAGGACTTGATATAAGAAGCTCTGGGTAAAAAGAGCCCCTTCCTCCCTTCTTTCCTTCCACTTGGCTGCCGGAGCTGCTCGTGATCGAAACCCTGCGGCTCCTCAGGAAGCCTCCAGGCTTTCCGGCACCATCTGCAGTGCCAGGTCGGAACTGCTGAGGCATCTGGCCACGTGGACTGAGCAGCTGCCAGGTTCCATGATTCTCGGGCCCTGCAACTGCTACTGGACTACCGTGAGCTAATCCAATAAATTTCCCTTTTTAAAATAATTCATTCTAGCAGTTCTGTTCCTCTAGAGAACCCTGACTAATACACCATTCACAAGACTCGGTGTTCGATAAACTGACTATTGCTCTATTGCATGCCCCTCTATCCACAGAGAAATTTTTAATACTTTGGTACTTCACCACAATGAGTGCCACTGTCCCCCAGCTTTGGGCTGCTGATCCCTAAATCCATCACTGTGTAGAACTGCCAGGCCTGGTTCAAGAAACACAGCAAGGCCAGGACTAACAATACGCCAGGCAGAAGTTCTGCCCAATGCTTCCTTTGATGCTTGAGCCACTGTCTCCCTTTCTTTCTTTCTTTCTTTCTTTTGGTGGGCAGGGAGGGGGTGGCGGAATTCTGGCTATTCAGTCCAGAGAAATCCAGAGAAGAGAAAGCTTGCCTGAGAGGAAGAAGAGAAAAAACAAAGTGTGCAGTGCTGGAGGAAAGAGGAGAGCCAAAAAGACAAAACAAAAGGCAGAGGGTTTGCTGGGGCCAACACTCCAGGGCTAATGCTAAGACAATGCCTGCACCCCTAAATGGGCACAGCCAAGTGCCTAAGTGGAGACTCTGGGCTGAGCGGCCCTGGGGAGTCCACCGGGAGTGTGGAACAGAGAAAGGAGGTGTCATCATCCAGACCAGATGAGAAGCTGGTAAGCAGATGGAGAAGAGAATGAAGACCAGTGGAGTGCAGGGGAGGACAGAAGTCCCATCTGGGGCAGCAGAGAGGCCAGGAACCCCAGCCCACGTGTACCACCAGGAACGCTGCCTTTTGTGGCAAGGAGAACAGAGAGGCCCAGGATGCCTCACCCTGGTTTTACAGAGGCAGATGTGCGCCCACCACTGCCCTATGAAGTTTGCCCCAGATCATTCCCAAGTGAGGCCAGGGAGGGGGAGATGGGTATTAAAGCACAAAAGAAAGCGTGGAGGGAGCCATTCTATGTCTTCGCATCTAAGGCTCAAAATAACAAAACTAGTTGGGCTGAGCCTGGTGCTACCCTGGGTTGAGTTTTGCTTGAAACCGTGCACGTGAGAACACAGGGCTGGAGCTACTTCTCACTACTTTCAATTTGTAAAACCACCCACCGAATCAGTTCCAGGTTTAGCAGGGGAAGGCCAGGGTCAGGATGGTCATCGTTGGGTTCAAATGCAGAAAGAATCATCTCCCTTAGGATGTCTTCCATTTCAGATGGCCCCAAGGTCAGGTGAAAGTCAATGTCATAGCACCGTGTCCTCTGCCTCTCAAGCAGAAGCGTCCTTCCCTCAGCTGAGACGAGTGAAGCCCAGCAAGCAGCCAGAGACACGGGGCCCCAGGGATGAGGACATGGGGGGGGGCAGGACAGGACAATCGTAGGTTTTATTCTCAGACGACTATCTCCTCAGGCTCTGACTCCTCGGACTTTCAGTCAGCCACCTCCAACTCGTTAATTCAGAAGACTGCTAGGCGATTCATTATGCTACCATTCCTGGACATTTCATGACACCCAGACTGTCCTGAGGGATCAGAGATTACCAGCTTTCCCAGGACCTAAAAGAAACCCTTCTGGGACCTTTCTTATGCTCCTCGCAAGTAAAAAAAAAAAAAAAAAAAAAAAAAAAAAAAACAGGTTAGAAAACAAGGCTTCCTTGAGAAAGAAATGTCTTCCAAAATGATGGTCCCATTGTGCTGGCTGCGCTCTCTGAACACACAGATGAAGGTAGGAAGTGACCTACCTGGTGACATGCAGGACACGGGAGGCGCTCAGGGCTGAGTGAATGTAAACTTGAAGCCTTTTGCTTGTAACAGTAAGGATTTATTCCATAAATCATAGGTACAAGAAGCAACCCCTTTCCTGTATTTTTTTCTTATGAGCCCAGGCAACAATGTCAGTTTCATTTCTTTTGGAGTCACAAAGAACCCCCTTCCCCGGGAGTTATGCACTCAGATGACTTTGGAAAGGGCCTCCTTCCTGTCTTCAGTATCTCAGGGTCAGCTAGATGCTCAGTTTGTGGGTTCCGCTCCTACAGGCAACTTCTCACCAAGCCAAAAGGGAGGAGGTGCTCCCTATCTGCCCCACAGGCCTGTCCACACTCGCTCCAGCCATGTGGAGGCCGAGGAAACACGGGTCCCGCTTCCAAGGACCCCGGCTCCCATCTGTCCTCTACTTCAGGAACCCACTTGCAGTGGGGAAAGCCCCCCCTCTACTTCGGGATCCAGAGCTCCTCCCCTGCACAATCCTGTGCTTGTTTCTCCCCAAGGGTGAGGGAACCATACCTCTCCCTCCCAGGGTCTTTGAGAGGTGACGGCAAGTACTGTTCATCTTTGGGAAAGCTTCGAGGCTCAAGTGAAGAGAGAATGAGGTTCTCACGTCAGGCTGGTTCTGTGGAAGAATTGTGTCCTTCTCACCGTGGGTGATTTCCCTGATGTCCTGTAGAAAAGTGGGGGAGTGGGTACTGTGGTGGTTTGATTCAGGTGCCCCCATAAACTTAGGTGTTCTGAATGCTAGGTTCCCAGCTGATGGAGATTTGGGAATTAATGCCTCCTGGAGGGAGTGTATTGTTGGGGGCAGGCTTATGGGTGTTATAGCCAGTTTCCCCTTGCCAGTGTTTGGCACACTCTCCTGTTGCTATTGTCCACCTTATGTTGGCCAGGGGGTGATGTCCACCCTCTGCTCATGTCATCATTTCCCCCTGCCATCGTGGAGTTTCCCCTCGAGTCTATGAGCCAAAATAAACCTCTTTTCCCAGAAGCTGCTCTTGGTTGGGTGATTTCTACCAGCAATGCGAACCGGACTGCAACAGGTACCCAAGATTCACGTTACAGTCTCCTTTATGCCCTTCAAACAAGGTTCCCTCTAGGTGGACCTCAAGCTCTGCTATCTGCTGTGGCCCTGTTTGCCCAGAGGAGGTCCCTTGGGCTACCTCGCACAAAGGCCCTGCATATGTTGGGGCAGCCTGGTCCCATAAATCTCGATGAGTCACAAGCCTCAGGACACCCCAGAAACAGTGTCTGGCACTGTGTGGGAGTACCGTGTTCCATGAGGAAGAAACAACACAGGAAGGGGAGCTCCGGTGGATGATACCCCAGCCTGCTGGACAATGTGGTCCAACTGTGCTGGTCACTGTCAGGTCAAAGCAGGAATCTTCTCCTGCTGGGCGGGCTCTTCCTAGAATTCCTCGTCCCCAGCTGGGGATGCATACTCAGCTTCCAGGAAAGAATGCTGTAAGCAAAGTGGGGAAACAGTTTGCTAGGTCTTTCAACAACTAGGGGAAGATATTTATTTTCTCCAGTCCTTAGTTTTCCCAGCTCCAAAATACTCCTCCCACCCCCCTGTCTTAGGGCTGGTAGAGGTTCACATTAGATGAGCCAGACTGGATGACACAGACAGGAAAAGGACGAAGAACGGCACACACAGGAGAGGACTCCTGCTGGGTCGAGGACCTTGCCTCCACTGCCAAATCAGATGGTGCCCCATTCCAGACCCTGTGCAAATAGACACTTTAGGCATCCATAAGCACATCAGTAACATTCCACAAACTCTTTTTTTTCTTTCTTCTTTTGGTTTTCCAAGGTAGGGTCTCACTGTAGCCCAGGCTGACCCAGAATTCACTACGCAGTCTCAGGGTGGCCTCGAACTCACAGCGATCCTCCCAAGCCTCTGCCTCCCAAACTTCCACGAACTTTTCTTGTATTGAACCAAGCTATCTCCCATTTCAGTTGAACAGGGGAAGATGGATGATCTCCCCATCTTTGCAAACTGCCAGGCACGCATTCCAGAAGCAGGAAAGCATCTTGTCTACTCAGATAGGGCTTCATGACAGACAGCTCGTGTCCCCAGACCTCAGCCAACACCCGGGAATGGCATCCCCCCACCCCCACCCGGGAAAGGCACCCCCGCACCCCCACACGCATCCCAGTTGACCTTCACTTTCGCCCCTTTCTGGCAATGTCAGCCAAATACAGCTCTGGGGAAGGAGAGGAGTGGGCGAGGGGTTGGTACAAGGGGGCTGGAGATGGGAGGCAACAGGGGAAAGGCTGTGAACCCTAATCTCCCCTGACAGATCAAACTTGTATTCTAAAAATAGTTCCCTGATGTAATCCTCAGAACAAAGGATTCTTGGCTCCAGGAGTAAAAATTCTCAGTAGGAATTCAATGGAAAGCTGTGTTACAAATACTTTACATGACAGAACCCATTAATATCTCCAGCTAATAGCTCCCAGTTTTGTAATCTCTGTGGCAAAAGTACTAGCCAGGTCAATTAAGGGGAGTGGTTCCGTTTTATCAGGGGACCTCCCAAGTTCCTGCAAACCAAGTCGCACTTGGCATGTAATTCAGCCCAGAACCAAGTCAGTGTGACTTGGTCTTAAGTCTCTGTTGCCCTGTCAATCCCTAATGGATTCTCTAGGCCCGTCATGTTAGTGGGTAATGAGACAGAACTACAATGCCACAGTGGGACCCAGAGATAAATGAGCTTTCTTAAAGTTCACAACAAGGAGAGGCAGAATCTCAGTTAGTAAACACATTTTGGGAGCTGCATTGGGCTGGATTCAGAAAATAGAGCTGAAAACTCCTTTTGCTTTGCAAATTGGAACAATTGGCTTTGATGTGTGAAGCTCAGGCCCCACGGAAGACAGTCAGGCTCTGACAAGGGGACCCAAATCATCATGAGCAGAAATGACGGAAATTGGCAATTCCAAATATAGTGGCTCAGGGCTTTGGCCCAAAAGAAGGCTGTGCAGAGAAAACAACCTGGATTCTGTATTTGCAAGAACTTCCCCCAAACTGGGCATGGCGTACATGCCCAGCATTCGGGAGGTGAAGGCAAGAAGTGCAGTAATTCAAAGTCATCCTTGGCTACACAGCCACTTCAAACCCAGCCTGAAATACTTGAGACCCTATCTCAAAAACAAAAGCAAAAATATCCATCAATCAAACAAACAAAAAACCCAACCATCACCGTCAGTAAGAACTGCCCCAAGTATAGCAAAAGACCTAAGGCACAGAGGGGTCACTTCTTCCAGGAAATCTAAGAGAAGTGTGCTGTCTGGAATCCACAAAACCTACTCCCCTCAGTAGTCATGTGAAATGTGATAGTGAAGGAGGCTTTCAAGATGGGAGGGGAAACAGACCTTTCCAACCCATACAAAAAGAGTCAAGGGCTGGAGAGATGGCTTAGTGGTTAAGGCACATGCCTACGAAGCCTAAGGCTCCTGGTTTGATTCTCCAGGTCCCACATAAGCCAGATGTACATGGTAGCACATGCATCTGGAGTTCGTTTGCAGTGACTAGAGATCCTGGCGTGCCCATATTCTCTCTCTCTCTCTCTCTCTCTCTCTCTCTCTCTCATAAATAAATAATTAAAAAAAAAAAGAGTCAATTTTCAGCCTGGGCAAGAACTTAATCTTAACTAATTCAGCTGAACATTTTTTTTCCAGACCTTACCTCCTGGTACTTTTGATTTGGTTTCTTCCTTAATTTATTGTTATATTTGTTTGCTATTATTTTTACTAGTGACATTTGGTTTTCTGTAATAGAATTTCACTCTATGCCCCAGTCTGGCTTCGAACTCTTGGCAAAACTTCTGCCTCAGTCTCTTGGGAATACAGGATTGTATTACCCCCCACCTGGCTAATTAGTTTTCAATGCACTAATTTCCTTGTACATCAGGTGAGTTTAAGAGATTGTTATAGTCCAGCTTCTATACTAGGCGCTCAGAGTTCCATGAGCAACTGCATTGCAATATAAGGCTGTCTGTTCTGTGGAAGCGACAGTCACAGGGACTGGTGCCCTCATAAGATGGGTTCTAGAGGGCCTATTGGAGTTTGTATATGAGGATGCAGCACCTAGGAGAAGGTGGCTCCTCACCACAGAGTGTCAGCACTTTGACCTTGGACATCCCAGATTCCAGAACTGTGAGATATTAAATTCCTGTTTTATTATTTTTATTTTTATTTATTTTTTAAAAAATATTAGCCACTTAAATATTTATTGATTGATAAGTGGGTAAATATTTTCTCATTTTTTTCATTCTGTTATTTCCTTGCCTACACAGCAACATTTTTTTGTTGCTGTTTATTTTTATTTATTTGAGAGCGACAGACAGAGAGAGAAAGAGGGAGAGAGGGAGAGAGAGAGAGAGACAGAGAGAGAGAGAGAATGGGCACGCCAGGGCCTCCAGCCACTGCAAACGAACTCCAGACACGTGCGCCCCCTTGTGCATCTGGCTAACGTGGGTCCTGGGGAATTGAGCCTCGGACCGGGGTCCTTAGGCTCCACAGGCAAGCGCTTTACCACTAAGCCATCTCTCCAGCCCCTGTTTTATTTTTAAATGTCACTCATTGGCCTCTTTTGCGACTGCAGCCTAAATGGCTTGAGACTTCGGCATTGGAGAATGCGGTGGCTTTTGGAGGGTGTCAGGAGATATGTTTTGTTTGGGGAGGTCTTTTATTCTTTCTTATTGTTTTTGCTTTGTTTTGGAGGATTGGCATCTGAATGTGATGGCTGAGGCAGAGTTCTCTACAGCACGATTCTTGTTTTGTTTTGAACAAGTCATGTCTTGGATGCTAACTAAAATTCCGTTTGGCTGCACCTTCTGTCATGTTCTACCCTGGGTTGTGTGGAAATGTCAGGGAGATGCTGAGTAAGCAAGCTGCTGTCAGCAACTCAAGGCAGAGCCCAAGTAACCAGCAGGTGACCTCTGCATCAGTACGTCCGTGTGCCCCGGGCTGCCCTTTATAGCCAGGTTCTGACGTGGTTCCTTGGGCATGTGTTTTTGGTGGCCTTGCAGAGATGTCTCTTGTGAGTGATGACAGTTTCCTGGGGCTGGGAGCTGGGTCTGGCGCCTCTCACCCAGATTTCAGATCTAGAATGGGAGCCACTCAGAGAAGCCACTAGCTTCCAAAATGCTTGCGTTAACCAAGAGCAGCTTTAAGGCTCCTGTTATAAAGTATGGCAGCCATAGCCCAGAGATTCTCACCCAGCCTGAGGACAGCTGCTTCCCAGGTGGTCCTGCTGATACATGAACTGAGGCTAGGCTAAGAAACCACCTTTATGTGTGACCCCCCCCCCAACGCACACACACTTGACTGCACCATTAGCACCAGACATCCTCCCTTCCTTCACCCACCACAGCCTTTCTCTGGGGCCTTCCTATTGTGCATCCCCTTTAGGTCTCAGATCCCAGGTTTGAGGTGAGGTGCCGCCTGAAGGAGTCACACTCTGGGGACCATTTGCAGGGTCTTAGTCCTGACCATTTCATCAGATGATGGTCCATGGTACCATCTACTCCGTATCCTGGGCTCTCAGGTATGGGTTTTATATTCATTTCTTGAAAAAAAAAAACAATGTTTCAATCACATTTCATTCTATGCTCTAGGGGTCCTAAAAGCTGCTAGTGCCTTCCTTTCCCCTGTGATAAATCTCTCTCTCCTGTCCCCTATCAAAGTGAATCAGGCACAGTTCAATTTCTTCCTCCCTCCCCTCTTCCTTCTCTATTCCCTGTCCTCACAAGGCGGGGCGGGGGGCGTATGATGGAGCACATGGCTGCTCAACTTTGTGTATTCACAGGAGTTATTCTCAAGGCAACAATTTTCCCAGCAACTATGTAATTATGAAATATCACTCAAAGACATTGGATTATTATTAAATGTGTCATTTCTGGATCCTGGCCAAGAGCTTAGGCAAAAAGGGCACTTAGACTTACAGAAGGAAAAGAGGGAGCAAAATTAGGAACATGTCCTCCCTCAGAGCTGCTGTAGAATGAAACCACATGTAGGTTTTCTGGAAGAGAACAGCCAAGAGGAACTGCTCTGGGGCACACGGCACAAAGTAGGGGTCTTCTCTTGGGGACTTTGGAAGCAAGTGACTAAACAATTTCACATGGAATGGAGGGCTGTGTGGAAGCGATTAAGTACAGCGCAGGTTATTACCCAGTACCTCACTAGTGGCTACTTGGAGACAGGATATGGGCAAACAGAGCTGTCCTCAGAAACTAAACTGGGGGTGTCATGGGGTAACATTCATTCTTGGAAAAGAGCTGCAGCTAATTACATGGAATTCATTAATGAAACAAACCCCCATGGGAAAGGAGTGCAGGACCCTCACCTGCAAGGCCACAGTTACCTCCGCCTGGGTGGAGAAAAGTCCCTGGCTCTTCTCCTGCATCACAAAGGAACACCCCAAAGCCTGTGTGTGTTGGTTGTGTTGTATTACAGTCATTCATTCATTTATTTGTAAATCTATTTGTTATACTCAAGCCATGATTTTCGAATAACTGCTGTGGATAATATAGGCGATGAGAAGATCTGAGGGAAATACTATGATGAAAACAGAAAACCTACACTGCTAATCTAGATTAACAACACAGGTCTGACACAGGCTGCATATATAGGAGTAGTGAAGGAAAGAGGCAGGTAAAACTTTGGAGAAAAGTGAGGCTGTTTCCCCGGGTGACCTGGAAAGGGTGGGATTTAGCATTACCGGTGAGTGGTCCCAAAGGCAGCAACCCTACTGGGGGGAGATCCTCCCCTTCTGCCTTCCAGTCAGGAAGAGCCATGGAAAGCCCCGCCCATCAGGAGCTCTACTGATCATATGACAGCTGCCAGGAAAGAAGGCCAAGACACAGAGCCCTTCCCTGGGGTCAAAACACAAGTGCGGAACTTGACACTGTGTCCCTTGTCACGGTGGTTGGTGCCAACAGTCTAGAACACTATTCTTTGTAAGTTCCAGCGTGTTCTGAGCCCTTTATTTCCTCAGGTGGGTGAGGTGCTGAGCCTCTGTCCCCAGAGTTTCACCACCAACAGCTCTGTAGCCACATCTGCGGAGGACAGCAGTCAAGGGGCCCATCCCAATCTTCTCCAGCTGGGCTGCTGACAGCAGGTGAACTCATGATTTACCCTCACGCTGGCTCCAATGTGGGTTAGTTCCAACAGGAAGTCCACAGCCTCACAGATCCAGGGAAGAAAGGAATATCTAGAGATGGGCCCTCCAGTCTGGCCAACTCATCCGCCATCCCATATAGTGACAGTAGGTGTCACTGCAAAGACCTTTGGAGTACCCCAAGTGGATATATCCTATTTCTTTCCTCTAAGCTCCTTCACTTGTATCAAGATACCCAGAATGGTGGTGGCTCCTCTTCCTCTTCTTCTTCCTCCTCCTCCTTTTAGTTCTCCCTTCTGGTCTTTTTCTTCTTTTGACAGAGTTTTCATATGTAGTCCAGGTTCTTCTGGATCTATGTAGCCCAGGGTGGCCTTAAACTATCAATCCTTCTGCCTCAGCCTCCCTGATGCTGGGATTACCGGTATGGGCCCAGATTCTGGTGTTTTTTGACTTCTTCTCCAGGGCCTCGAGCCACTCCTCCTTTCCTCCAAGTTTAGCAAATCCCAAATGATTAGTATTACCTGCCAAGTTCTACTCCTGCTAGAGCTGAGGAGAGATGCTGAGGCTCAAATACAGATGGAGTCTATGAGGGCAGGATGTTAGAGTTAGCCCCATCATACTCCCTCCCTCTCTCCATTAGTTTCACTTTTATTTTGATGTCATCATATTTTCCTCCTATTATGAGCGCCTTGTGAAGGTAGTGCTAGGCACTGTGAGGTCATGGATATCAAGGTCAATTTCTGTCTGGTCAGTTGCATTGTAAGCTATTCTACTCTTCCTTCGGATCTTACGTTCTTTCCACCACCTCTCCTGCAATGGACCCTGAGCCTTTGAAGGTATAATAGGGATGTTTCAGTGCTGAACATTCCTCCCTCCCTTCTCAGCACTATGATGCCTTTTGGGTCATCCCAGTGGTCACTGCCATCTGAAAAGAGACGGTTCTCTAACCAAAAGTGAGAGTACCATTAATATATGGGTATGAACATTAAGTAAGGTGCTTACAGGGCAATTTAGTAAGCATAATATATGCATTTAGCCAGACAAGAGCAGGCATTACATTCCTAATGCTCATGACCTACCCTGCCATAGGCTTTTGGTTAGGTTTTCAGTACCAGGCATGTATTCCCTTCCATAGAACAGGTCTCCAGTCCAATTAGAGAGCAGTTGGTTTCCCCCATAAGAGACATGCCACTATTGCACCCATTGGCTAATTTGGCCTGGCTGGCCAAACTTGAGGTTTGCAGTGTCCACTGTTTTCACTACTGATGGCTTCTATCTCCCGTAACGTTGCAGCACTGCAGCTTTCTGTCAGCTGGTCTACCAGGAGAAGGTTTTCAGCTCAGCCCCTGTTTGATTTCTCTGTGACCTTGTAGCCCAGGCATGCAGGGTCTTCAGCAATGGGGTCTTATTATCTATTCCTGGTGGGAAACCAAGAGCCTTAGCAATAGCCTGTAATGTCTTGGGGGTATCAGGGACCTCCCTGGCCAACAACTCACTGGAAGGTATCCCTTCCCTGGCACTGAATTTTTTCTAGTAACAGTCTATGGCTTCTGGGTGTGATAATGGCCATCTTTATTTGATTCCAAGAACAGTGTTTTTCCATTAAGTACATTTCTGACAGATACCCTTTATCAGATTAAGGAAATTCATTTTCTGGCTAGGATAGTTTAATGGAATTTTTGGCTTTGTCTTTGAAATAATGCATAAATCAATTAAAATAATCATGAGTTGTTATGAGATGAATTGTTTCTGCTCCAAATTTATATGTTGAAGTTTTAACTACTGGATACCTCAGTCTATGACAGTATTTAGAGGTAGAGACTTTAAAAAGGGGAAGAGGAGGAGAGTATGACCCCTAGAGGGGCAGCAGATGCATGCAGAGAGACCGTGTTCACAGATGATGAGAAGGAGGCAGGCTTTGGGAGAACCAAGGCCCCCAGCAACTGCTCTTGGGCTTCCAGCCTCCAGAGTTGCAAGTGTGCGAAGCTTTACTGTTGAAGCCATCAGGCTGAAACTGAGTCAGGTAGCCTAAGCAGACTAACGCATGGGGTTTCTCTCTTTTCATCTATTGATGTTAAATTATACTAGTATATTTTTAAAAGATAATAAATCTTTTATTCCTATATTTGGCAAAAGTTACTTAGTATATTTTAATAAATAGTTTTTAGAATTTTTACATCTATATTCCAAAATAAGATTGGCCATTATTTCCTTATTGTATTATTTCTATCCCATTTTAAAATGTATTTTATTATTTATTTACTTGAGAGAGAGTATAGGTGTTCCAAGGGCCTCTTGCCACTGCACATGAACTCCACTGTGCATTTGGCGTTACAAGGGCACTGGGGTATCCAACCCAGCTGTTAGGCTTTGCAAGCAAGTGCCTTTAACAGCTGAGCCATCTTCCCAGCCCCTATTCTATCTTATTTGGGTATTAAAAATATTAAAATAAGTCGAAGATCATGTTGTGAATAACATTCATCTCTAAAATTCAGACCCTCAGTGCAACTTACGGACAAATCTAAAATTTTGAAGCTTGGACCCACATATGAGAAATAACATGAGGTGTTTATCATTCTGAGCCTGACTTACCTGACTTAGTATAATATTTTCCACTTCTGCCCATCCTCATGAAAATTTCGTAATTTTATTTTTCTAAATAAAACTCCACTGTGTATGTGTACCATATCTTCATTATCTCTTCATCAATTGAGGCTGAATCCATTTTCCAGAAATAAACAGGAATGAGTCAATGTCTCTATACTAGGCTGTAGAGACCTTAGGGTATATGTCCAGCATATGGCACAACTGGCTTATATGCTGGTTCTGTTTTTAACTTAAAAAAAAAACTCAGTGATTTCCATAATTACTGTACCAGTCTGCACCATTGCCAACACTGAATGAGTCCCTCTTTTCTCATACCCTCACTAGCATTTTTTCATGTGCTTTCTTTTTTAAATTTTATTTATTGAGAGAGAGAGACAGAGACACACAGAGAGACAGACAGAGAAAATGGGCATGGCAATGCCTCCAGCCACTGCAAACAAATTCCAGACATATGTGCCACCTTGTGCATCTGGCTTACATGGGTCCTGGGGAATCAAACCTGGGTCCTTTGACTTTTCAGGCAAGTGCCTTAACCACTATGTCATCCCTCCAGCTCTCATGTGTTTTCTTGATGATAGCCATTCTGCCCAGGATGAGATGGAATTTCAATGTAGTTTTAGCTTGCATTTCACTCATAACTAAGGATATTGAATTATTTTTCAAATATTTATTGCTCATTTATATTTCTTCATTTGAGAATTCTCTTTGGCTCTATACCCCCCCCTTTTTTTTCTCTTTGAATTGGGTTTGTGGTGGTTTGATTCAGGTGTCCTCCATAAACTTAGGTGTTCTGAATGCTAGGTTCCCAGCTGATGGGGATTTGGGAATTAACACCTTCTGGAGGCAGTGTATTGTTGGGGAGGGCTTATGGGTATTATAGTCAGTGTCCCTTTGCCAGCGTTTGGCACACTCTCATGTTCCTGTTGTCCACCTTATGTTGGCCACCCTTTGCTCATGCCATCATTTTCCCCTGCCATCATGGATCTTTCCCTTGAATCTGTAAGCCAAAATAAACCTTTTTTCCCCCAAAGCTGCTCTTAGTCAGGTGATTTCTACCAGCAATGCAAACCTGACTGCAACAGTAAAGTTGGTACCAGAGGAATGGGATTGCTGCTACATACCTGACTTGTGGTCTTGGCCTTTGGAGCTGATTTTCAAGAGGAATATGGATGAATTTGAAATCTTGGCTTAAGAAACACCTTGCAGTGCTATAAGTACAGCTTGATGGACTATTCTGCTCACAGTTGAAAGATTCGAATGCAGTAAGAATTTTGGACTGTGAGGTTTGGCTTATGAGGGTGAGACAGAGCTTTGCCTAGACTGGGCTAGAAGTGGTTTGTGTGAGAGGCTTGCTGTTATGCCCGTGTCCTGAGATTTGTGCAGGGGTGCATTGCATAGAAATGGACTTGTATGAGCAGATGGATATGCCACAGAAAAAAATGAAAACTTTGAGCCAAAACTTCTGCCCATTCAGCTGCAATTGTATGAGAGATTACAACCATTGCGATTGGGCCAGCTGACCTGCATTGGGAAAACAGAAATAATGCAGTCTTTTGGAGGGGCCTGAATGCTGAAGGAGCATCTTGTTTTTCAAAGTCTGCTTTATTCCTCCCCTGAATCAACAAATTGGCACCCCACCTGGTATTATGGAGTATAGAAGTACGGGAAAGAGAGGGTCATTGAATTTGCAACATTTATTGTCTTGTGTTTTGGAAATGGCCACGGACACTGTGAACCAGGCTTTCTGGATGACTACATGGAGACCTGATGGAGCCTTGAGGATAGACTGTGGGTTGCAGTGGAGAACAAGTATAGATGCCAGGATCATGATATGGCTGTGAAGGAGAGATGGTGGCCCCTGATGAAGCTTTCCAGGACTGTGAAGAGCCTAGCCAGAGGGACAGAATTGGAAGTCCAGAGGCTTGTTGCTGGTTAGAATTATCTTATTGGACTTGGAGACTGATCACTGACTAGAGTTGTTAGACATGGAGCTACAGAGTTTGATGTTTTCCCTGGTTGCTTTAAATCTTGTATTGGTTGAATATTTCTTTACTATGCCCAATGCCATCTTTTGCAGTGTGAATGTTTTTTCTGTACCATTATGGGGTTTGGGTTTTTTGTTTGTTTGTTTGTTTGTTTGTTTGTTTGTTGGTATTATGGCTCAGTTAAAAGCTCTCAAATGATGGGAATGTTTGAACATCATTGGGAGTGATAAAAACTATGGAGACTCTTAAAGTTGGACTTAATACATTGCATTTCACATCATGTATGGTTATCAGTTTATGGGGGCCAGGGGTGGAATGTGATGGTTTGATTCAGGTGTCTCCCATAAACTTAGTTGTTCTGAATGCTAGGTTCCCAGTAGATGGGGATTGGGAAATTAACACCTCCTGGAGGCAGTGTATTGTTGGGGACAAGCTTATGGGTATTATAGACAGTTTTCCCTTGCCAGTATTTGGCACACTCTCCTGTTGCTGTTGTCCACCTTATGTTGGCCAGGGGGTGATGTTCACCCTCTGGTCATGCCATTGTTTTCCCCTGCTATAATGGAGCTTCCCCTCGAGTCTGTAAGACAAAATAACCCTTTTTTTCCCCAAAAGCCTCTCTTGGTCAGGTGATTTCTGCCAGCAATGTGAACCTGACTGCAACAGGGTTGATTCCTCATTTTTTAGATTTCTAGTTCTTTGTATATTCTAAACCTCAATCCTTTTTCAGATGTGTAGCTGGCAAGGATGTTCTCCCATTCTGTAGGCTGCCTTTCACTCAATTAATAATGCCCTTTGCTGTACAAGTGGTTTTTAATTTCATGAGATCCCATTTGCTGTTGGCCTTATTTCCTGAGTGACTATTCCTATTGAGAAAGTCCTTACTTATGCCTTATATCATGAGGTCTTTCTCCTACTTTTTCCTATAGCAGTTTCAGAGTTTCAGATCTCATATGAAAGTTTTTGGTTCATTTAGAGTTGAGTTTTCTGACAGGTGGGAGATAGATCTAGTCTCATTCTTCTATTTGTTCTCCCAGCACCATTTTCTACAGAGGCTACTTTTCTCCAGTGAGTATTTTTGGCAATTTTGTCAAACATCAGATGGCTATAGCTGCATAAGTTCATGTCTAGATCTTCTGTTCTGTTCCACTGATCTATATGTCTGCTTTTCTGCCAAAACTGCTATTTTTGTTTCTATGGCTCTATAACATATCTCAAGATCAGTTATGGTGATACCTCCAATCTCTCCCCACCCACTCCCATCAGGATTACTATCCAAGGTCTTTTGTACTTCCAAATGAATCTTACAATTACTTTTTTTTCTATTTCTGTGAAGAGTGGAATTGGAATTTGATGCGGTTTGCATTGAACCTATAGAATTGATTTTGGTAAAATAGACATTTTCACAATACTGATTTTTCCAATTCATGAGCATGGAAGGTTTTTCATCATTTAGTACATTCTTAAATTTCTCTATTGTCTAAAGTATTTTAGTTTTCATTGTTAAGGTCTTTATTCCTTGGTTAGGTTGGTGCCAAGTATGTTTTTTCTTGTTTGTGGTTGTGAATGGGTATTCCTGATTTCATCCTCAGCATGTTTGTTATTGGTATATAAAAAGGCTATTGGTAGTTATCTCTGTGTTTTGTATCTTGCCACTTTTACTGGAAGTGTTTGTCAGCTCTAACAGTTTTCTGGGGGAGTCTTTAGAATCTCTTAATTATAGAATCATGTTATCTGTAAATAGGAACATTTTGATTTCTTCCTATTAATATCCTTTTTATTTGCTTCTCTTGTCTAATTGTTCTAGCCAAGACTTCCAGTACTGTATTTAATAAGAGTGGAGAAAGTAAACACCTTTATCTTGTTCTTTATTTTAGTGGAAATGCTTTGAGCTTTTCTAAGTAATGTTCACCGTAGGTTTGTCATAAATAACCTTTACTATATTGAGATATTTCCCTTCTATTCCCAGTTTCATCAGACTTTTATAATGAAAGATGTTAGTTCTTTGTCAAATACCTAGATGCTTCTATTGAGATGATAATGTGAATTTGTCCTTGAGTACATTTGTATGAAATATTGCACTTATCAAATTTGCATATGTTTAACCATCCCAGCATCTCTAGAATATAACCAACTTGACCCTGGTGAATGATCTCTTTCATGTGTTCTTGTATTTGGTTTGCAACTATTTTGTTGAGAAATTTTACATCTATGTTCACCAGGGAGTTTAGACTGTGACCTTCTTTTTATGTTGCCTTTATAAATGTTTGTATCAAGGTAATAGTGGCTTTGTAAAAGGAGTTTGGTAGTGTTCCTTTCCCATTTATGGAATAGTTTGAGAAGCACTGGTGTTCATCTTTGAAGGCCTGATAAAATTCACCAGTTAATCCATCTGGGCATGGACTTATTATAGTTATGAGGGTTTTTTTTTTTCCACAACTACTTCAATTTCAGTGCTTACTATAGGTGTGTTGCAATTATTCATTTCATCTTAGTTAAATTACATCTGGAAATTTATTTTAGATTTTCCAACTTTGTAGGGTATATGTTTTTAAGGTATATCCTTATGAATTCTAAATTTCATTGATATTGTCATAATAGCTTACTTTTAAACTATAATTTTATTTATTTGGGTTTTCTCTTTCTTTTGGTTAATTTCACCAGAGGTTTATTGATCTTGTTTATCTTTCCAAAGAAACAACTCTCTACTTCTTTTTTTTTTTTTTTTTTTGGTTTTTCAAGATAGGGTCTCACTCTAACCCAGGCTGACCTGGAATTCACTATGCAGTCTCAGCTTGGCCTCAAACTCATAACAATCCTCCTACCTTGGCCTCCCAAATGCTGGAACTGAAGGCATGCACCACCACGCCCAGCTTGCTTCATTGATTCCTTTTATATTCTTTTTAGTTTGTATTTTATTATTAATTTCTGCTCTGATCTTAATTTTTTCTGTCTACTGATTTTTGATTTTGGAATGCTCTTTTTGTCCAAGGCCCTAAGTGTATCATTAAGTTATTTATCTGAGCCCTTTCTGACTCCTTACTATAGGCACTTAGAGCTTAAGAGTAATAGACATTACTCTTAAGGAATTTTTTCATTGTATCATACAGGAAATTTTTATTATCTTATCAGTTTATTCAATGACTCATTGACCATTCAATAGTGTATTGTTTAATTTCAATGAGGCCATGTACATTTTACAGTTTCTCTTGCTATTGATTTGTTCTTTATTCTATTTTGGTCACATAAAATAGAAGGCAATATTTCAATTTTTCTATATTTATTAGAATTTGCTTTGTGTCCTAAATATAATCTATTTTAGAGAAAGTTCCATGACCACTGAGAGAATATGTATTCTGAAGTGTTTGGATGGAATGTTCTGTAAATGTCTGTTAGGTCCATTAGATCTATAATAACATTTAATGATATTTCTGTCTCTATTTTATGCCAGGATAACCTGCTTGAATCCATATGTTTCTCTATTCATTTTTTTTCCAGGCAGATCTATCAATTGGTAAGAGTGTTCTAAAGTTACCCACCACAATAGTGGTGGAGTGAAATTTATGACTTTACATCTATTAGTGCTTAGTTTATGAAATTAAGTGCACCCATATTTGGTTCATGTATGTTTGGAATTATAATGTCCTCTAGTTAGATTGTTTCCCTTAACAGTTTAAAGTGACCTTCTTTATCTCATTGATGTGAAGTCTATCCTTTCAAATATTAGAACAGTGACACATTCTTGATCCTATTTGCTTGAAGTACCTTTTTCATTCTTTCACCCTAACGTTCATGGTGAGTTGTATTTCTTGCAGGCAACACACAGAAGGATCCCATATTTAATCCATCCTGCAGTCTGTGTCTTCTGCTTGGAGAACTGAGACCATGTATATTCAGATATATTACAGAAAACTTTGCTAATTCTGTCATTTTTGTTAATTTTGTAGTGCTTAGCATTTTTCTATTCATCTCCCATTACCTAATATTCAAGTATGATTGATTGTTTTCTGTGGCTTCATATGCTCCTTTAGCCTTTTCATTTGTTTGTTTTTTGGTTTTGGGTTTTTTTTTTTATAACTGGGAAAATCTGTTTCTACTATGGAAATTTCTTTCTCCTTCAATTATGACAGACACCTTTGCTGGTAGGGAAGTCTGAGTTGGCAACTGTTGTGCAGAACTTGAAATACATCATTCCTAGTTCTCCTGAATTTTAAAGTTTTTGTTGAGAAATATCTTGTTATTCTAATGGGCTGACCTTTACAACTGACTTATTGCTTCACTATTGCTACTTTCAATATACTTTCTGTAGTCTGTATATTTAGTAGTTTAATTAGAATGAAGGGAGGTTCTTTTCTTGTATCATTTGTTTGATGTTCTAAATACCTCCTGTATCTATATTGGCACATATCCTTAATAGTGGAAAATTTTCTTCTATGATTTATTTAATTATTTATTTAAGAGAGAAAAAGGGAGAGAGAGAGAAAGAGAGAGAGAGAATGGGTGTGCCAGGGCCTCTAGCCATTGAAAATGAACTCCAGACACATGCACCATCTTGTGCATCTAGCTTATGTGGGTCCTGGGGAATCGAACCTACGTCCTTAGGCTTTGCAGGCAAGTATCTTAACAGCTAAGGCATCTCTCCAGCCCAAATATTTTATTTATTTAAGAGAGAATCTTCTATGATTTTGTTGAAAATATTTACTATGACTTTAGACTGAAAATTTCCTCTTCCTGTTCCCACAGTTCTTAGATTTATTCTCTTCATGGTGCCCTGAATGTCTTAAAAGTTCTGCTTGTACATTCTTGATTTCTCTTGCTGAGATATTCCAATTTCTTCATCTTCATTTCAAGCTCAGATGTTGTATCATCTCTTCTCCTTGATCCTTTCTATTGATAAGGGTTTTCATAGTTTTTTAAAAATACTTTTATTTTTCTATTTGAGAGAGAGAGAGACAGACAGACAAAAACAGAAACACAGAAAGAGAGTATGGGCACACCAAGGTCTCCTATTGCTGCAAATAAACTCCAGACATATGTACCACTTTGTATGTCTGGGTTTATGTGGGTGCTGCAGAATCTAACCCAGCTTTGTAAACAAGTACCTTTAACCACCAGACCATCTCTCTAAGCCTTTTCACAGCTTTTAAATCCAAATTATTGTATTTTTCAATTCCTACTATTTCATTTTGGTTTTTCTTCAGCATTTCTACCTCTTTATTGAATCCTTCCTTGATATCTTGTGTGTGTGTGTGTGTGTGTGTGTGTGTGTGTGTGTGTGTTTTCTTTTTTTGTTTGTTTGTTTTTCAAGGTAGGGTCTCACTCTATCCCAGGCTGACCTGGAACTCACTATGTACTCTCAGGGTGGCCTTGAACTCATGGTGATCCTCCTACCTCTGCCTCCCAAGTACTGGGATTAAAGGTGTGAGCCACCACCCCCAGCTGAATTTTTTTTTTATTTCTTTTAACGTACTTACAGTCATTCTTTGGAGTTCACTGTCTGATATTTCATATTACTCACTCTCATTGTGGGCCATGATTATAGCATTGGTAACTTTTGGAAGAGTTATGTTGCCATGATTTTTTATGTTTCTTATATTATTACACTGAGATTTATGCATGTGTGTTAGTTTTTACTCAGACTTACTTTTTTCTTTTATCAGCTGGATTCTTAAGTATATAGTTCAAAAGTTATATCCTCAGTCTAGGAGCTCAATTTGCCTAGTGTGTGG
The DNA here is from genome assembly GCA_036346955.1 of Dipus sagitta. NCBI lineage: Eukaryota > Metazoa > Chordata > Mammalia > Rodentia > Dipodidae > Dipus > Dipus sagitta. Next base: position 25,972,568 of record CM070783.1, read on the forward strand.
CCTCTATACTACTCCCATAGTAGAATATTACCAGCAGGAATGACTGTAGCTAGTGAATATGCCCGCTATGCAAATGCCATAGTAGCTAATTAACAATAGCGGTTCCCATTAACTTCAATAACTGTTGTTGGATAATCAGTTAGCATGGATTGTATGGAATATAATAGGATTTTGATTACTAACATTAGATGTGGAAGGGAAGAAGGATAGGCTAAGATACATATTAGTTTATTATTATTATTATTATTATTATTATTATCATTATTTTCCCTCTTTTCTTTTTTGAAGTCTCCAGAGTAGATTCTTTTTACTCTTGTTCAACTATTATAAAGGATATGCATGGGATGGAGTGAGGCTTAGGGGTTAAGGCATTTGCCTGTGAAGCCTAAGGGCCCATGTTCAACTCTCCAGATCCCACATAAGCCAGATTCACAAAGGTGAGGCAAGTGCAAGGTTGCACATGCCCACTAGGTGGCACAAGCCTCTGGAGTTCAATTTCAGTGGCTGAGGTCCTGGCACACCAATTCTGTCTCTCTTCTCTCTTTCTCTCTGTCTCTCTCTTCCCCTTGTCTCTCTTGCTCTCACTGTCTATCTCTCTCTAAAATAAAAAAATAAAAAGGAATATGCATGTGTTTAGGTTTATATGATATATATATATATATATATATATATATATATATGCTAATTTATATTTTCTAAGATATTGTTTCATTTTGTCTAGGTTCACTATACAATATATCTAATTCCTAAATATAAAAAGAGTAATGTTTTTAAAACATTAAATATGTCATGAATATCGGCATCATTCAAAATAAAGTACCTAGAAATAATCTAGCAAAGACTGCACAACATCATTAGGTAGGGTACAGAAGAAAATTAGAAACACTCATGAAATAGTGGAGTAAAAATATCTGAAATTCAGCTCTCCAAAAATGGTACAAGTACACTCAATAATTTGTGAAAAACAGCCTTGCCAGCACTCTGGAAATTAATCAAAGGCAGTAATTGAGGGCACCTTTAATTAAAGAAAAACAATCAAATCTCCATTAGAACAATGTGTTTTCTGCCACGTCTCTCTGCACCAACCCCACCATCATCTTCTCCCTGATCCTGCTCTAACCTGAAAACCAATACCTTCCTAATTAAGTTATCTTTGAAAATAAATATCTAGCAGCTGCTACTTGGGGCAGAACAAGTCTGGGTTTGTAACTTCTCAAAAGCTGCAGAGAACTGCCAATATTTGACCTGCATGGAAGATCTCTGAAAAGTTCCACTCTTAAGAGAAGCCTTTCTTTGACGTGATCAGAGTTCCCTCTGTATGAAAAGCCCAATCTACTGCATTTGTCTAAAACAATCCAATAAATTATTTGAAACTACAGTTACTTAGGCAATGTTACAGTTTGGAGTAATAAGATGCTTACCAAAAAAACTCCACTATGAGTCCAGGAGCCTCCCATGGCTCCAGGATGTTCCTCTCACCTGAGCCATCTTCCAGCTGTGAGTCTCCTGCTCCCTCCTGCCTGTACCATTGCTATGTGTGATTTTGGGGTTCACTGGCCCTCTCAGAGTGCCCAGATCCCCCCATTATCACCCTCCGCTGAAGTCAAGAGTTTGAGTCTGAGTGTAGGCACCTGCTTCACACACATACCTCCCTAAGGCAACATCTATTACCTTCTGTGGTCGTTTGAATGCATGACCCCCATAGACTTGAGTGTGTTATTAAAACTTGTAACTTGAGTCTCCAGCTGCCTGGATGAAGGAGGTGTCACTGGGTGGGGGTGGATCCTGGGGTCCCAGCCCTAAGGTATGTTTGGGGGTAAATATGATTTCCAGCCCAAAGTGTGCAGAGCAGCTTGCAGTCTGAGCTCTGCCTGGGTTCTGCCTGCTGGTTCTCTGCTGTTTGCTGTTTGTTGGGGTTTGCTGGCTGGTGTTTTCTCTCTCTGCTTGGATGTATGGAAGTAGCTGCTTCCGCCACTGATGGAACTACCCCCCTCCACCGGATCTGTAAGCTTGAAGTAAATCCCTTCCTCCCCTAATCTGTGCCTGGTTTGGATGCTCATCCCAACAATGTGGACCTGACTACAATCCCTTCCGTAGATGAAGTTAGGCTCAGATGCCTGCGCCCCCACCTCCCCCTCCTCCCACCTGCATAACACACAGAAACTGGTGTGGTAGTTTACAGGTAAAATGTCTCACATAGCCTCAAAAAGTGTTTGTGACTAAGCTTCCTACTTAGTCCTCAACTGGTAGAGCCTTTGGGAGGTGGAGCCTTGCTGGAGGAGGTGTGTCACTGGGGTCAGGCCTTCAGGTTTTCAGGTTGTACTAGTCTATCCCACTGAGAATCCAAAGCCAGCTCAGCTTGCTTCTCTCTCTCTCTCTCTCCTGTCAGTGTAGGAAGAAAGATATGAGCCAGTTCATGAAGACACTTCCACTTGAAACGATAAACTTGAAATAAACTCTTCCCATAAGCTGTTTCTGTTGGGTGTTTTGTCAATAAGAAGGTAATGGTTACAGCTAGCCATGAAGATTAGAAGCTACATATGCCCTCCCAGCAGAACTGAGGTCACCTACACCATCCGTTAATCAGCACCAACTGTTTCCAAAACTGAACTTAGGGCATTTCTGAGCCAAACAAAGACAAGTTATGATAAGGGAACACCAAGCACCGATTCAAACACTCATTAAACAAAGATGTGTCAGAAATACTGACCAATGCAATATTTCCAGATGGGTAAGTCTCAACACAATATAAGTAACATGAAAAACCAAGGTAATATATCTCCTCTAAGAATGCCCCAACCCATAGCAGAGGCCCCACATGAGAGCTACTTAGAAGAAGTGCCAGACGAAGAACTCAAATGCATGATTACAAACACGTACAACCGATAAGTCCCTGAATGAAATGCATCTGAATGGAGTCAGAGGACATGAATGGAGCCTCCATGAATTCCAAGAAAACACAAATAGTAATTGGTATGAAGAAGACAAACCAGGATGTTAAGGTGGAACTAAATAAAGAGACAGAAATGCTAAAGTAAAACCAAACTGAAATGATGCTTGAAATGTAAAAGGTAATCAAACAAAAATCTCCATAAGAAGTCCCACCAACAGAATGTACACGTGGGAGACAGACTATTGATTGACTATCAATAGAATGTACACGTGGGAGACAGAATATCAGGGCTTGAACAAGACAGAGGAAATAAATCAGCTAGTCAAAATCAATGATGAATTCAAAATGAATGTACAAATGGAACACGAGAGACATTGGAACACCACAGAGAGATCAAATTTACTACTAATGGGCATAGAAGAAGAAACACGTAGCCTGGGGTGGTGGTGCACATCTTTAATCCCAGCACTCAGGAGGTAGAGATAGGAGGATTGCCATGAGTTCAAGACCAACCTGGGACTAAAGAGTGAGTTTCAGGTCATCCTGGGCTAAAGTGAGACCCTCCCTAGAAAAAAAAAGAAAGAAAAAGAAAAAATTAAAAAGAAACGTGTCAGGGCAAAGTAATGGGAAATAATTTTGGTAAAATTATAGAAGAAAATGTCCTAAGTCTAGGAAAAGAGGTGTTCATCCAGGTACAAGAAGCATACAGAACATGGCATAGATAGAACAGAAAAAGCAATCAGAAAACTCCTAGAGTCAAAACACTAACTATACAGAATAAAGTCACATATAAGGAGACCCATCAGAATAATGGCCAATTTTTAAACAGAAACTCTAAACCCAACAGGGCATGGAATGCTATATTTCAAGTACTGAAAACCCATTACTGCCAACCCAAACTACTATGCCCAGCAAAATTAGCTCTTATAATAAAAGCTAGAATGAAAAACGCTCTCTGATAAAAGCAGGCTGGGGGAATTTATGTCCACTAAGTCAGCTTAGTGATTACCGCCAATAAATAATCTGTAATACTACTGTAGACCTGTCTAGCGTGGTGTTGTTCTGATCCAAAGTTGCCATGGCTGTGGGGACAAAGCATTCTCTGCATCATGATATACTTGGAAGGAAAAAAGAATACCATTAAACATGTACCAGTATATTTTATAGAATTTATTTATTTACCCAATGATCTGATTCTATTCCTAGATGGGAGTTTCCTCCAGGGAACAGCCTGTCTCTCAATCATCTCTCCGATAGTGCCCATCACAGAGTATGCACTAAGCGGTCAATCAGTATTGCACTCATTCACGCATTAACATCCTCATATGTGAATCCTATAGAACACTATTTTCTCTTTATCTCTTAACATGTCCTTATCCTCACCATGGAATCTTTTCTTCTGTTCTTCCCTCTGCCCATAATATCCTTTAGTCCTTTTTTCCCCCATTTATTCATTTATTTCTTTGAATATTTTCTGTAATCAATACTTGAAATGCACCAAGTGAAAGAACAGCTTTCAGGATGGCTATACATCCACCAGAGGGTTAATATATAGAATACACAAAGAACTCAAAAAGCTAAATAATATCACTTTTCTCATTGCTGTGACCAAATACCTGAAAGGAATCAGCTTACTGGAAGAGAGGCTGGTTTTGGCTTACAGTTCCAGGGGACACAATGCACCTTAGCAGAGAAGGCACGTTGGCATGAATGGGAGGTAACAGGAAGCAGAAGATGAGCAGGAAGTGGGGCCAGCCTTTAGAACCTCAAGACCCATCTCATTACACCACTTCTTTCAGAAATATTCTACCTCCTAAAGATTCCACAACATTTCCAAACCATACCACCGTCTTGGGTACCAAGTGTTCAACATGTGAGTCTAGGAGGGACATTTCACATTCAAGTCACAACAGTGGGCTGATGAAATGAGCAGACTGTTCTCAAAAGATGGAGCACAAATGGGCAGTAAACAGATGAAAACTATTTCAATATCACCAACTATAGAGAAATACAAATAAAACCTACTTAGATATTCCAGCTCATCCTAGTCAAAAGCACAGTCCTCAAGAAACCAACACATGCTGGAAGAATGCTGGCAAGAGGGAAGTCTTCCACTCTGTTGGCGGGAATGCAAAGTAGTCCACTTACTAGGGACGTCAGTACAGAATTACCTCAAAAACTCAAAAGCAGTTCTACCATGTGACCCAGCTATACCACTTCTTGGTATTTACCCCAAATGACTACAAGCCAAAATTGAATAGAGATACTTGTATATCCACATTCAGTGCAGCATTATTCACAATAACTAAGTTGTGGAGCCAACCTAGGTGTCTAACAACAGAGAATGGTTAAAGGAATGTGGTATATATAGGACTTTTAATCAAGAAACAAGAATTAAGTTATTGGGCTGGAGGGTAGCTTAGTGGTTAAGGCACTTGCCTGCAAAGCCAAAGGACCCAGGTTCAATTCCCCAGGACCCATGTTAGCCAGATGCACAAGGTGGCATGTGGGTCTGGAGTTCATTTCTAGCAGCTGAAGGCCGTGGTGCACCCATTCTTTCTCTCTCTCTCTCTCTCTCTCTCTCTCTGTCAAATAAATAAAATAAAATATTTTTTTTAAATTTTAAAAAAGAATTAAGTTATTATCTTGTAGGAAAATGGATACAATTGGAGATAATCATGTTAAACAAATGAAGTCAGTCTCATGAAGACAAAAATTGCATGTTTTCTCCCATTTGTAGGTTCTAGACATTCTAGATAGAAAAAAAATCATGTATGTACTAAGGTCAGGAAAGTAGAAACAAAATTGCCTGGAGAGAAAGGGAACTAATGGGAAGGGAAGGGCAAAAGAGGGAGAGATGGGAATATCACTATAAGTTCAAGGCCAGCCTGAAACTACATAGTAAGTTCCATGTCAACCTGGGCTAGAGTGAGACCTCACCTCAAAAAAACAAAAACAAAAACAAACAAAAACAGGAAAGTAGACGGAAAGGCAGTGATCACTGGGACACTGGGAAAAACAACAGAAGGAACGCAGCACATTCTGGCCCAACACAGCACCGGACTCAACACTACTCAGAGCAATTGATGTCCTGGGCCCAGACACTGCCTGCCACCAGCCCTTGGGTCGAAGCCTGCTCGATCCTTTGTGTTTGTATAACATTTTCTGCTTGTCAAGCTATTTGTATGTCATGATCTCCTTGGAGCCCCATGTGACCCTGGGGCCTGTGGCAGAGAGAGGCTCAGAGACTCGCTCACATTAAACAGCCCTCAAATGTCAGGTGAGGGTTTGATCCACTGTGTTTTGACTCCCGGCCCGTGACATTTTCCTCTGCAGGCGCGATCCTAGAGCTCAACACTTCCCACTCTGCCCCGTGCCCCATCTCTCCAGCCACTGCAGCAGGACGTTCGTCCTTTGATTGTTCATCTTCTGTACGATCAGACTCGACTACATGGTGACCCTTCTGAATGAGTCAAGAGAGGCTCCAGACCCAAGAGAAGCCTGTGTCCCCCTGTGCCAGGGGCTGAGCCAGCCCAAGATGTGAGCCTGCATCCTGTCAGCAAGAACCCCGCCCGGGCCGGTCCGCCTCCCTCCGTCAGTCGTCGTATTTTCTCCCCTCTGGGCTGTCCTGCAGAGCTCACACAGACACTGGCCCAGCAACCCTGAAGCTCACCACTGGGTCCAGAGCCTCTGCAAATCTGCTTGTGACAAAGTGCTCTGCACACCGTCGCTTTTCTGTCCCCTGAAGATGCTCAGTTTCCACCGTACTTCCTCCTGTCCTGTCTCCAGTGCCCCTCGAGGCCTGGGAGCCTTGCAAGCGTGGACAGGTTAGCCAAACTTTCCTCACCGCCAATTCGACTGAATCCCGTAAGCCCAGGGAGCTCAGGCGTGCCAAGCGGACACCATGCCCAGGAAGACAGCTGTGGTCCTGCTGGGCTACATTCTAGGAAGAGGCACCTGGGCCCGGCTGCTCTTAGTAGGAACTGCTTAGCAGGTAAAACCATGTTTCCCACAGCCACTGTCCTGGGCCTAGCCTTTGACAGGAGGAGGTGTGCAGTTGGGGAAAGTGATGGGGCTTGGGGGACAGAAGGATCAGTGCGCCCTGCCCCGGCTGAGTGACTGCAGATAAGCCATCTAATCTGCTCCCCTGGCCACTCTCTGCCTTCAGTGCTCCATCCGTAGAAGAGCAGGCAGGCTTACCACGCAGCCCACGTTCACTCAGGTACTTCCTAAGCACCAGGTGGATGCTAGGTGCCGGGGAGGTGCGAAGAGACCCAAGCAGTGCGCAGGCCCAGCTCTCCGTGAGCTTGCGGTGCAGTTCTCAGAGGAAACAGGTCCCCAGCTGGGGGTGGCACCTGTCACCTGTACAGCAGCTTCTCCATGGATGTCTTTGGATTCAGCCTGCCCTGTTGCTCAAGGAACTACTAACCTGGCAGGGCAAGACAAAGACTTTGTGGAGGATACTGGGATTATAGAAATGTCTGTGGACATTGTAACTGAGGCCTATAACAGAGCCAGTGCTCTGTCAGGGAACTTCCAGCCCAAAGGAACACCCATGTGTGGCAGGTGTTTGCTGAGGAGAGCCCCAAAGCACAGCAAAATCAGATGGGGAGCCTAGAGCAACTCTGGCCTTGGGCCAGATGTACCAGGCCTGGCTGGTGGCCTACATCAAATGGAGTCCCCAGGTTCTGGGCTGGCCTTTGGCCCATCAGGAAAAAAGAAAAAGAAAAAAGCCCTAATCAGACCCCTAAGGGACACTTCCTTTTGTCAGTGGCAATTTTTCTCAGTTTAAGAATCCTTGAGTTTTTAATGGGTTCCTTTTTTGTTAATTCCTATGAAGAGAACTGGTTTTCTTCCCCGGGTCTCCGGCTGTCTCTTCACTAGGCTTTTGGATCTGTGCTGGTAGACATAGGGGTCATCTGGAGCCTGGCTTCCTTTTCTTGGAACACAAAGCCTGTGAGCTTTCCATACACAGCCCCGAAGCCACAGCTTTTATCATCCTCTGAAAGGTCAACATTTCTGAACCTGCTCTTGTGTAAGCTCTGCAGTTCTGCTCTCCGCCCCTCCAAGCCCCGCCAGCCATTGGGGAGCTGCATTCTTTCATGCCGAATTCCTTCCATTTTGGTGAGCCGCCTATCTGAGAACTTACTTTCCCGTTTGCTATGCTCTAGGAAAACTTAGTGACAAACCTTGGATGGGTGGATGGATGGATGGATGGATGGATGGATGGATGGATGGATGGATGAATTTGGAGCCACTTTTACTTCTTGTTCTACAGAGCAATTTGTTCCCAATGATGAGATGGCCACTCTGGAAACACTGGTTAGCAGGGAGCTGCCAAGAATACGGATGCAAATTCCAGGGCTTCCTCAAGCATGCACACACAGCCACACCTGCAGGAAGACCAAAGAAAGTATCTGAGGAATGGCTGTGTGTGTGTTTGTGTGTGTTTCCTCTTATGGTTCAGAACCCAGGGCTTGAATCTTCTCTGAACTTTGATTGCGTGGGACTTTCTGTCTTCCATGGGAGGGAGGGCCATGTGTGGACAGCCCACAGCACTGGGAACGTGCTTGGCAGAGGCTCCGTGGGCTTCAGCTAAACTTGGCTCAGTCAGGTTGGAATGGATAGAGTAAGACAGATACATTTTCTTGCTGAACTCAGGTACAGCTCTCTGCCCCTGTCATCCATTCATTTAATAAGCAATCCCGGAAGCTGAGGCTTCACTCAGCCTTATGTTAAAAGACTGAACAGACAAGGGATTTCTCATCCTTGGAGAACTTATATCCCAGTGGCAAGTACTCCCTGCCCTTTCCTTACCATTAGTTATCCTTTCTCAGAAGAATTGAAAAACAGACACTTTTCCCTTTGAGCTGCCCTCTAAAAGCCACCAGTCACCCCTCCCCTCCACTAGGTCAGCACCACAATCCACGGAGCCTCAGACAGTGCTAATGACACCACGGTCCTCTAGGCTGGCCTTTCTTCAGACTTAACTGTATGTCTTTTCTGGAGCATATACCTGAGACCTGCTAATTTCATAGGTCAAGGTGAAGGGCAGACATCTGGTCCAATACTTCTGCTTTCTACCTTCCCTCCCATCTGACTCAGTTGTGGGTGTGGGTGTGTGTGTGTGAGAGAGAGAGAGAGAGAGAGAGAACTGATTCTGATGGGAGGAAGGGCTTTCCTAGCAGAAACATATAGAAAGCAAAGGGCAGTTGGAAGATTGGAAAGAATACTGGACTATCAGTTGCTTATTCGCTAGTCTTGAATGTATCACTGGCCACTGAGGTACCTTAAGGTCCAGGTCCTGGGGGTAAATCATGAAGAAATCAACATTAATACTCATTCTAACTTTGCAAGTCCATGACTCGGAACCAACAAATGACTCGTGCCCCTCAAATGTAAAATGGAAAGAAATTTACTGACCATCTCATGATCTGGTTGAAGGCCATCAAGGGAGTAAATACAATTCTTTTTGTTAAGTTTTTAAATTTTTATTTATTTGTTTGTTTTTCAAGTAGAACTAGATAGAGAGAAGAGAGAGAGAGAGATTGAATGGGCATGCCAGGGTCTCCAGCCGCTGCAAATGACCTCCAAATGCATGTGTCACTTTGTGCATCTGGCTTTACGTGGGTACCAGGGAATTGAACCTGGGCTGTTTGGCTTTGCAGGGAAGTGTCTCAACTGCTAAGCCATCTCTCTAGCCCTAAATACAATTATTTAACAACCACAAATGTCAGAGGCCTCCCAACCCAATGAGATAAGACCCTCTCTGCTAGGATATTCCATCCACAACAGGGCCACAGATTCCAGCAGATGGTGTTGTAAGGTCACCCCTCTGACACATTTGCGCCCTGAGATGGAAGTAAGCTGACTTCACTGGGACGCTGCTGCATGTGTGAGTCGTAGGAAATAATGCACTGACGCTGCTGACTGCCTCCTGGTGGTTTGGAGCTTCAACTTTCAGGGGTTTAGAACAAGCCTCCTAAGTCAGATCTGGGAGGCAGTGGCATGAACGCACTTTGGTTCTCCCTTGGCAGAGTGTGGCTCTAAAGGTGACAGTCATCACCCACGATCAGTAGGAGCTGAAACGCTCACCCTGGATCATAGGGAGTCGTGCATGAATGGTGTCCTTCTGTCAGCTTATGAAGGCAGCCCTGTCCGCCCACTACTCAGCCCCGACAGTGGTCAACAGAAGCAGAGGGCTTGTTCCCTGCCATGCTAGGTAGAGGCAAGATGTGCCTATCCCCCTTGTCAGTCCCCACCGCCTTGCTCTTGGGTTGAGAATAGGAGTTTGACAGAGGCTTGAAGAAGGAAAAAGCCCTTGGGTTCAGTATGTTCCCAGGAGAGCCCCAGCCTGGCCCCAGGCAGCAGGAGGTGTGGAGGCAGGGTCTCCAAGGCTGACACTGGGGGAGATGGGCCTTGAGTATGGCTGACTGGTGTGGAGGTCCGGATCCCAAGGCTAGCTGAGTTCTTGGGTCTGAAGCAGCACACTGCCAGCAGCTGTGTGTAGCGCCCTCTGTCATCCTGGTTTCCTTTGCTCACTACGGCTGTGCTCCCGGGCGCCACCTGTCGAGGGAAGGCGGTTCAGCAGGCAGCCCAGTTAGGTAGGTTCTCTCCTGTAATTTCTTCTATCCGGGGTCCTAGCCTCAGCACAGGCTTCTGCAAAGCAGTGGGACTTGTCAGCCATTCAGAAGCAGTCACCCATGCCAGTGAGGCCACCGGGACAGACACAGGCCTCTGTCAAGTATTGTCATTGTTGGAGACGCCGCTGTGCCTCTGGGAATGACAACCATGCCTGGTCCCTGTGGATGGAGCTACTGTAATCCAGAGGAAGAAAAACTTGAGAAACTTCCAGAGGGAAGATCAGACATGGAGGGACAAACACTGAAATGATTGTCTCTGTTTGGGTTTCTCATCGCGGCCTTACAGGCTTTCCGAAGCTGCCGGGCCTTCAGTGAGAAGGAGGATGTGGCAGTCCCTCGGTAGCACCATTCTCCTCTCACAGCCTTGGCCCAAGATGAGACTTTCTGTGATTGATCAGGAAAAAAAAAAAAACTATATTCCACCTACCTCCCGAGATCAGAGCCTCTCAAGTGTGCTCTTCACTGGCCATGAGCGTGGTTCTTGCTTTCCAAAGTCCTGCATATCCCTCAAGCCAGGCCAGTATCACATGTTTGCAGGCCTCTGGCCTCACTCATATGCCTCACCGCTTCCTCAGCCTCCATACCCATCCCAGGCCAAGTCCATAAGAACATGCCAGCTGACGTCTTCACCTACTCGGGGTTCTTCATTTACTGTCCCATTTAGAGGAACATGAGAGTCCTCAGGCAGCCTATGACTCATCATCTCACGACTTTCCACTTGACTGTACACTTTGAAGGGTGGAAACACCACCCTGAATCTTTCAGTGCAGACTTCACGTGGATGATGGACTTGAACGTCAAGAGTTGGAGCAGCTTTGCCGGCTGGAATTGTCACCAGGCAGTGGAGTGGGGTAGGCGCTGCTGTGGTGTGAGACCCCTACCTAGGAGGCTTCGCCCCGAGTTTGCACACACTGTTGCTGGTCTTATCCCAGTTCCATGACATGAAATTGCCTAACTCGTTTCTGTATCTAATTTGTGTCAGGGTACCACTCCAAAAGAGTGTGATTCACTTAGACTACAAAGTGACAGTCACTCATTTGAGCGGCCCAGGAAATCACCTGCGCAGCCGCATGTGGAAATGTCATCCAATTCCCAGACACCTGCCTCTCCATAGCCATCTATGTATGGCCAACAGAGGATGAACTAAGCTTGGAGTGCGGATGAAAATTCTGCCCCATGACCATTCTGAAGTCCATGTGCCAATGAGGCTGAGCAGCCCCTGGCATCTGGTGGCAGCCCTCCCTCCCACTTCATGATGTAGGAACTCTAAGCAAGATTTGGAGCCAAACGAAAGGATAACCTGCTTTGTTCTGACAGCCATCCGCAAGCCAATTCAAAGTTGTGGCCACAAACCATGGAAGCTCCTGGATGCCAGATGAATTCCCAACATCACAGTCTTTTGCATTTTCTTTGACCCACAGAGTACCCTGACCTCATAGGCTGCCCACACACTTGTCGGGAGCCCATCACCAAGGGACTGAGCCCTTAGTCATTCTATTAAGAGTTTTCAGACAGTGCGTAAGCACGGACGATTCTGCAACAAGCAGGAAATCCTAGAGGAGTGTAAGTGACAGGGTGTTTAGCAAATGTTAAGCCAAGGAAGCTTAAAAGGTCTCCGAGCATTGTTAAGTAAACACGAAGGATGACTGAGAGGGTCTAACGTGAAACGGAAGGGAAAGTGGGAACACATTCTGTGGGTGGGAGAGGCTCTGCCATTCTTCCATCCTCTCCTGGGCATGGGCTGAGGGGGTGCTCAGAGTCATCTGAACAAGGAAATCCAGCACTGACAACCATCATTGTCCCCAGCCAATCAGCGACTTCTTAGAGAAAAGGAACAGAGACCGGGTTGACTCTGATATATGTTCCCTGAGATACCAGACAGCACCCAGTTCCAAGACGGCCCCACCCATGGCATGCCTGGCTCAGGATCTACCTTCCAAGATGTCTCAGCTTAATTAACCGTGGGCAAACCACCATCGAGACCATACAGCTCCAACTGAGCACCAAACACCTAAATGACTCATCATATGGCTCACAAACTCCTACCAGAAAGAGAAACTGAGGCTGAGAGGGAACACAGAGCTAGTGGCAGAGCCAGAGTGTGGACTCCAGCCTCCCTGTCCCCGTGCCCAGTGCCACCATTCACCATTTCTGGCAAGTGCCCTAAGAGGTGCTTGACGAGCCCTTCCTAACAAAGAATGATGATTGGGGGAAAGCGGGCATTGTGAGACCAAATTCACAGTGAAAGGGGACAATAAACTAAGTGACAAGGAATCTGATGGAGACCACAAACCCTGAGGGCTTTCCAGAACCCAACATTGGCGGTCCCCTGCCTCTCCTCACTCTCGCTCTCCTCGCTGCCCATGTGCATGAGGCAGGCTGATTTTCACATGGTTCCACATGGCCGAGGGAAAGGGCTGGGAGAGCGAGTGTGCCACGGAGGAGGAGAGGCCAGCCTGCCAGCTTGGGGCAAGTCCTGACAGTGTGACATTAGCAAAGAACTGGAAACTTTTGTCATCTGCTGAGTTAGCTAATTATTTTCTCAGCGCTTTCTATATTCCTGACTTCCATGTTTATAAGGCTAGTAGGTCTGTCTGCTTAAGACAACCCCTTACCCAAAACACAGACATACATGTGAACACACCTACCTCTTCCCCAAATGACCAGATGGCCAAACACTAGGGTTTACCACAGGCCTTCCAAACCACAGAAGACCTTCGTGTGTATCTTCCAGAGCTCACAACAAGAACTTTAAGCCAAGCCAAGTCAGGCAAGGTGAGTAAATAAATAATACTAAATGCATGGAAAGCCACAGAGCCCAATGCAGCAGCAGATCCTTCCAGAGCCTCAGATGCAGGCTGGACCCATGGCCTTTGCTGATAAGCTTATTCCATAACCCTGGTGTGGTGGTTTGAATGTAACATGTCCCCAAGGACTCCTATGTCTTAATACTTAATCTCCAGTTGGCGGCTCTGTTCAGGAAGGCCATGGAAACTTTTAGGAGGCGCAGCCTTGCTGAAGGACAGACATGTGTCACTGGGAACCCTGTTTGCTGTTCTTTCTACTTCCTTCCTGCTGATGGGATGCTGGGATGCCAGTTTCCTGCCCCTGCCGTGTTCCCCCTGCCATGATGGTCACTACCCTCAGGAACTGCAAGCTGAAATAAACTCTTCCCTTCCCTAAGCTGCACCTGGCTGGGTGTTTTGCTCCTGCAATGAGAAAGTAACTGATACACCTGGCATCTTTCATGCCATCTCTATCCCCAGGGTCACTTCCAGGATCCCCAATCGGTATGTCACAAGTAGTTGCCAGTGCCTACTCTGCCCTTCTGTTGGACGTTTGAGCACGTCAGTATCCTGAGCTTCTCCACCTGTCAATCATGTCCCACCTGCCCCAGGTTTCTTCAGCATCCTCTGGCTCAGTGTCATGTCTGCCTCTGAGAACTGCTCCCATCCTTCAAGGCCAGGTTCTGGCTTCCTCTGTGGGCCCCTCCAGGCCTACAACTCTTCCTTCCCCTCACTCCTCCCAACAGTTTCAACCCTGCAGCTTGGCTTTCTCCCCATGTAAATTAGTAAATTAGTCTCGATTCTTCACTCATGCTCTTGATCCTCTGGGACAGAGGCCACAGGGGCTCTGCGTTGCCATCTGGCAGACCACAAGCTCTCTGGCCTAGAAAGGAACTTGGGTCCTTTTGGCGATAAAGTCAGGCCAGACGCAGTCACTGAAACTGGGCTGGCAGCTGTTGGCTCCGGCTAACGGGTTGTCTCAAAGTTGCAGTAAACATACACCAAGGACCTCAACCACACCCCAGCACCTGCCTGGGTGTGTAGCAGTTTCAGGTTAAGCTTCAGATGTCAAACTTGGACCTGTTTGTTGTGTTGTGCTGAATCTAAATCCGAATCTGAATATGAATCTGAATATGAATATGAATCCAGCCACACTGGAGGGAGAAAGGAGAACTTTGCAAACAGCCAAGGCTGTGGCTCATTGAATGCGCTCAGTCTTCTCCACTAGGAAGTTATTTTTATAGTTTAGCATAACGACTCCACCAAAACAGTCACCATTGTGTGATTGCAGCCACTGGCAGGACCTTTCTGAAGCCTCCAACATGTGGGTTTGCTTACATGGGCTGGAATTTTAACTGTTTAGTTACAATTTTGCATTTTATGTATGAAGCTCTCCTCATGGGAATATTTTCAAAACTACGTCCCACGTTAGGAACTGAATTCCCAAAGGCACAAGAGAGAGAGAAACGAGAGGACAGATGGCAGCTATGAGGCTGACTGAGTCTGGAATCAGGTAGGCTGGTAAAGCAAACTCCGGGTGTGTCTATGAGAGTTGCAAGAAAAGATTAACTGAACAGGGCGATCCACCCTGAATGTGGGCAGCACCATGCCATGGGCTGGAGAGCAGGATGGAATGAAAAGATATAAAGGAAAAAGCCAGCCCAGCACCAGCATTCCCTCTTCTCTGCATCCTGTCAATCACCACAGACTCCCATCATCAGCTTCAGTCTCAGCCTATGCTCAGGGAAACCACTAATGCCACAAGCCAAAACCAAGTCTTTCCTCCCAAGTTAGTTCTGCCGGTCATTTTGTTGCAGTGATAAGAAACGTTAAGTATGGGCACCAGATCCAGGATAAAGTTCTACAAAGACCTGGGTACAAGAAAACAGAAGAACAGGCCCGTGAGCACCTTCCTGACCCCAAAGCTGCACCTCTCCCAGGCCAGCATCTTACTGCTTGACACCTAGACGCCTGCTCGTACCGAGGGAAGCAGCACATTTTGGCTCGTGGAGACGCAGCTGCAGAGTGCCTGGCCATCCAGTGTCTCCCGAAGAATTGACATTCAAAAGGCCGGTGATGAGCCGGGCGTGGTGGCGCACGCCTTTAATCCCAGCACTCGGGAGGTAGAGGTAGGAGGATTGCCGTGAGTTCGAGGCCACCCTGAGACTACATAGTGAACTCCAGGTCAGCCTGGGCTAGAGTGAGACCCTACCTCAGAAAACCAAAAAAAAAAAAGGCCAGTGATGCATGTTTGCCAAGCTTTGCTACCACTGCATGTGCTAAGTGAACTTGATCTTCCAAAACTCCCGGCCTAGTCCCGGGTCACTGTAGTCTTCCAGTGGTGGCCTTTCTTTGTAAGATCTGCAGGCCAAGGCCTAGTGTTAGGTCAGTGTGGCCTGCCAGACACGTTTTGTTTCTTTAATTTGTTTATTTTTATTTATTGAGAGTGATGGACAGAGAGAGAAAGAGGGAGGGAGGGAGAGAGAGAAAGAGAGAGAGAATGGGCGCACCAGGGCCTCCAGCCACTGCAAACAAATTCCGGACGCGTGTGCCCCCTTGTGCATCTGGCTAACGTGGGTCCTGGGGAATCGAGCCTCGAACCGGGCTCCTTAGGCTTCACAGGCAAGCGTTTAACCGCTAAGCCATCTCTCCAGCCCACGTTCTTTCTTTGTAAGATCTGGAAGGCAGAGAAAGTATAGAAACAAGATTCCTTTGACGCTTAGATGGTTGGGGCAGTGTGCCACATACTGTCACAGCATTGTGTTGCTTGCCATCCAGAGCCCTTGCCCAACCTTCTACTTCTGCCTTTTCAATGCTTGAGCAGGGGTATCTCAGCTCTGTGACAACACCAGCTTCCCTTGAAGAAGATACATCATGAAGTCTCAGAATGAGGTAGGGG
Source organism: Dipus sagitta (assembly GCA_036346955.1). Taxonomy (NCBI): domain Eukaryota; kingdom Metazoa; phylum Chordata; class Mammalia; order Rodentia; family Dipodidae; genus Dipus; species Dipus sagitta. Next base: position 25,988,789 of record CM070783.1, read on the forward strand.
AGGGGTCACATGAGAGCCAGTCTATCCTTGTGGGCTGTACACTGTATGTACAAGGTTCCAGAGTAGCCTCAGTTCTCCCACTTTGTGACCATCTGTAGTGGTGTGATTCAGGTGTCTCCCATAAACTCATGTGTTCTGAAGTCAGTCCCCCAGCTGATGGCAATTTGGGAAGTGGAAACTTGTTGGAGGTGTGTTAGTGGGGGCAGGCTTATGGATATTATAGCCAGCTTCCCCTTGCCAGTGTTCGGAACACTCTCCTGCTGCTGTTGTCCACCTGATGTTGGCCAGGAGGTGATGCCCAGCCTCTGCTGATGCCATAGTTTCCCCCTAACATCATGGAGCTTCTCCTCAAGTCTGTAAGCCAAAATAAGCCCTTTCCTCCCAGAAGGAGCTTTTGGTCAGGTGCTTTCTACCAGCATCGTGAAGGTGACTGCAACATCATCTTCCCAAGCTCCCGGACCTGCTGGCTCAGGCCCTAGCACCTCCCTCCAATGCAGCAACCACTCCTAGAACATCAAGTGTGTGCAGATCCAGCCTCTCATAGAACATCCACAAGTATGTGCAGATCTAGAGTCTTACAGTGAGTCCTGTATCACATCAAGCTCCTAGTAGCTACGTGGCTCTAATACAGAATTTGATACTGGAAACTTCCAGAGAAACAGACTTTTCAGAAATAAGTTCTTTGGAATGAACCTGGTTTTTCTGCAATTGCTTTTCTGACTCAAGGGTAAAAACATTAATGACCCTATGTCTCTGTGTTCCAATAAACATTGTATATAGTTATCATTTAAAATGTGTTGTCTTAAAGATGTATCTACTGTAGACAGACTAACTCAAATGAAGTAACATATGCATTACCTCATACAGTTATCATTTTGTGGAAAGAAACACTCAGCCATTTTCAAAAAATGCAATTCATTGTCATTCACTATGGTTGTACAAGAGATCTCTTGAACTTATTTCTTCTGACAATGTTAATGTTCTTTGATTTAACATTCCACACCACCCCTGTGCAATAAGCACCATCTACTGCCTAACTCTACGTATTCAACACTTTCAGATTATACAAAAAAGTAGAATCATATTGTATTTGCCTTTCTGCTTTAATATAATGTCCCTTAGCTTCCTCCGTGTTGTCTTAAATGACAGAATTTGTTAGATATACATGTATATGTCACATATTTTTTATTTACTCATTTGCTGATGTAAAATTAGGTTGATTCCATATCCTTCCTGTGAATACTGCTAAAATAAACATGGGAATGCACATGCCTATTCCATGTACCGTTTGCATTCCCTTTGGATATACATCCGAAAGTGGTATAAGTGAGTCCATTCAATGGAGCATTGCTCAACAATAAAAAGGAACAAGATAAAGATATATATAACCTTGATCTTAAGATCATTAAACCAATGGGGAAAGGGCTAATTTCAAAAGGTTATGCACTGTTCCATTTACATAACATTCTCCAAATGACAAATTTGCAGTGACGGAGAACATTTGGTAGTAGTGGGTTAAGCTTGGAGGAGGCTAGGTTAGGTTTGGGTTAGGTTATGAAGGGGGCTGCATGTGAAATTCTCTTTGGAATGATAGAGCAGTTCTGTATCTTCACAGTAGTGGCCATTATGTAAACATAAGCATGTAATAAAATTTTGTATGCCGGGCTTGGTGGTGCATGCCTTTAATCCCAGCACTTGGGAAGCAGAGGTAGGAGAATCACTGTGAGTTCGAGGCCACCCTGAGACTACCTAGTGAAGTTCAGGTCAGCCTGAGCTAGAGTGACACCTTACCTCAAAAAAAAAAAAAAAAATTGTAGAACTATCCAAAAAAATGAAATTTAAATAAAGTCTATAGTTAGCAATACTATATATCATTGTGAACTTCCTAGATTGGTGGGGGGAGCTCACTCAATGGTATTGAAAATCTTTTCATTATTTTTGCAGCTTCAATGTGAGCTTAAAGTTATGTCAAAACATGGTCTGAGTTAGGTTCCCCAGTACCCACATAAAGCCAGATGCACAAAATGGAACATGGATCTGGAATTTGGTTGCAGCAACAAGAGGCCCTGGCACATCTATAGTCTATCTCTTTCTCTTTCTATCGTTTTCTCTCCAATAAATAAATAAAGGTAGATTTGTTGGGCCATTGGCGCCCCTGAATCATCTTTGAGGTAGATCAAAGAGATTGAGCAACTTGCCTCAAGGCGCCCAGCAGCACCCCAGTGACGCTGGCCCTCACACTCCCCGGCCAAGCTCAGGTCAGTCACACCCAGGAGTTAGACATAGGCTGGGCTTCCCTACCAGAATACAGAGTATGACATCTGTTCTCTAGGCCACAGTGGAGAGGGTTCCTGTTTCAAGTCCCTTGGAGGAGTGAGCCTATCTTCCTGCCCCTCTGCTCAGTACGGGGCTGATTTATTTACCCTGGGGGAGAATTGCAGTCTGGGGTGGCTTCATATTACAAGGTGGTTGGCCAATAAAAATCACCCAGTATGTTAAAAAAAAATCTTTACTTGGCTTTGAATGAACACTTGGTATTATTACAACTAAAAAAAATAAATAAATAAAATAAAAGACAGGGAAACCCTAAAACCATAGGCTCTTACTGGTAAATCCCAGTGCCAGGACTGGGTTACCCTCCACAGTGAGCTGTCAGTCAAGGAGGCCTATGAGGTCCCCAAAACAAAGCAAGCTATTGCCAAAGCACTTGGTTACCCACCACATCTAAATGGTAATACTTTACCACTGAAAACACCATAGGCTGCAGTCACAGGACCTCGAGAGATGCTGGAACTGAGAAGGAAGTCGGTTCCCTTCTGTCTAGCGCTCATAGTTCTGGAAAGCGCTATGTGAGATGCTAGAGGATAATGGTCACCAGCGGTGTGAGCAAGTGGAGGAGACAAAAGAGTATAATGGAATAAATATTACCGAAGATAAAACTTATAATGGAGTTTCTTGGGTCTTGGGGTGTTCAGGAGTTTCCTAGAGCCATGGTAACACATCACAACAAACAGAGTGGCTTGAAGAAACACAAATTTATCCCTCACAATTTTGGATGCTAGAAGTCCGAACCAAGTGTTCCTATGAAAGCCTCCATGGAAGGGTTCTTCCTCTCAGGAGCCAGTCTCTGGTTTCCCCAGAAATTGGCGGGCTTTCTGCAGTATCATCACACCTCAGCCTCCATGGCCTGTGTCATAAGACCTTCTCCAGTGTGTAAGTCTAGCGTTCCTCTTACTAGGTTAGGCCCCACCCTATTTCTAAACAAGGTCATACAGATACTGGAAGTGAGGACCTATCTGTTTGAGGGACATAATTTAACAAGCAACTGGTCCTAGCTTTGTAGTCCTATGATTAAATTCATAGAACTAATTGTGATGGAAATATAATTAAACTGGATAAAAACTAAGAAAACCCACAGACAAGAATGAAGGTTTGGGTCACCCTGTAGACAGGATGTGCACTTTCTTTTCCTTTTTCTTTTTTTTTTTTTTCTATTTTTTTTGTTTGTTTTGTTTTGTTTTTGACCCAGCAGCTCATATAATCCAGGCCTACCTCAAGCTCTCTGTATAGCTGAGGATGACCTTGAACTTCTGATCTTCCTGCTCTAAACTCCCAAGTGTTAGGATTTCTCACTATTTAAGTTAGAGATGTATCTTAGCTACAGATGGACTGAATCCCATCCACAGATTATAAGGGGACGTTTGTATCTCCTTTTAAGGTAAAGGTTATCATGTTTTCAATGGTGTGAAAGATAGCTGCATTATTTTAGGGGAAATACATGACTTTATCTTTATCAGGGAATTAAGTGTTAAGTAGTTGTAAATGGATAAGAAGCATACAATGGAGCGATTGTGGTAAAATTCATATCAAGTCAATGTAGTTAAACTGAAACTATGTTTCTGGGAAATTCAGGGTTACCATGGGCCACAGATATATTCTCCACATGAGATCTACAGGCAAAGGGAGCCAAAGCATAGATCAGAAGTCAGAGTGGTCACCAGGACCAGGGAACGTCCCGCTGACCCTCCCCCACTGTCCCCACTTGCTGGCGTTGGGTCTCTGCTCACCCAGCCCTGTGTGTGCTGCCCTGTGGCAGTGTGGGCCTGTGCCAAAGCTGGAGGCTCCCCGCTAGCCTACACGGGCTCTGGTGTCCTCCCCTCTCCAGCACTGGGAGCGCTGTCTGCCCACACTCCAGCAGACCCAAGGATGCATGAAAGGCCGAGGAATAGGGGTGGGGCTATGGCTTGCCTTCAGTCTTGTACGTTCTTATCCTGTGTCTAGAACATGTCACTCGGGGTAGCACGAAAAGCCTGAAGAGGAGAGGGTGCCCTGGAGGGGCTTTCGACCAGCATGACATCAGGGTCGTGGCCCCTCAGCCCCCATGCAGTGGGCTATGCCAGCAAATTCTGGGCGGTATTACAGAAAACCAAAGGAAGACAGTCGTCTCCATTTCATGTTTGCCAGGATTCTAGAAAGCAAACAACAAAGAGACTCTCACTACTAGCTTTCTAATAATGGCTAAGATGGCAGTAACCATGGTGCCACCAGTGTCCAAGACTTCACTGCGGACTCAGGAAGACAAATGTCACATGTGTCTCACATGAGGAGTGTGCGTGTGTGTGGTGTGTGTGTGTGTGTGTGTGTAGTAGAGGGGCCCTATGAGGAAAGGATGAAATCTAAAAGGAAGAGAAAAGAGGGGAGGGAGATAGGAAGAAAGACAAACTATCACATGTTGGAAGAAATCAAAGTAAAGGTTCTGAAGCTGGCCAAAATGGAAACGTGAATTAGATACCTTTTCTTAATTCTAAGATGACAGTTACCTTCATTTTATACAGTTGTATACTCCCTATTTAGACATCACTTAAAGTATGCAATTTAACATTAAAGACAATAAAACAGTATGCAAGAACTTAGCTTGTGATAACGTTAAACACCATTAGTTGGAAACATGTACCCTTAGAATTCAAAACCTTCCCTTAGGAATTTGAATACTTAAGTATCGAGATGCTGAGTGTGGAGATCAGTCATTGCAAAATATGTCCAAGACTGGGGACTCCATAAACCCAGGTCAGGGTTTCCCCAACCAAGAGACGTGTGGTTTGTTATTTCACACCGACGTTAGTCATTTCTTATTACTGTAATGAAGTATCTACGGCTTGGTACTTCATAAAGAAAAGATTAAGTAAGTAATTAACAATACTGGGGGTTGAATGCCGGACCTTGCACACGCTGGCATGCCCTTTACCACGCAGCTATACCCAAAACCCTTTTATTCTTTTTTATGTTTTTGTTATTATTAACAACACATTTCATATGGATGCATCATGTGTGGTACCCTCTTTGGTCTCATCCCTCCCCATTTCACTGGGGATGCTCCTCAGTGGGGGTTGTTTATCTTCTGCTAAGGTATCACTGAGTTTCCCAGGCCAAAGGACCCAGGCTCAATTCCCCAGGACCCACATTAGCCAGATGCACAAGGGGACACACGCATCTGGAGTTTCTTTGCAATGGCTGGAAGCCCAGGTGTGCCCATTCTCTCTCTTTCTCCTTCCCTCCTTCTCTCTCTCTCTCTGATGCTAATAAATAAACGAAAATAAATTTTAAAAAATTAGCTTTATGTTGATACATTGCTTTATATATGATTTGGGGACTGAATGTGCATCAGAATCCTGTAGGAAAAAATATCAGATGTTTTCTCTCATATATGGAATGTATATTTAAATATACATATATACATACATATATACATACATACATACATCATACATGCAACATATGCCATGAGGCAGAAGGTAAACTGTTTTGGGGAAAGGGAACCAGTGATGATGGAGGACAGTGGAGGGCAAATATGAGCAAGATGCAGTGATATATACTATAAGAATGTCACAATTAAGCCCATTTTTGTGCTAAAAATAAGTTAATAAGAAATAAATGAAGATCTTACTGCTGGGTTTGTGGCTCTGAATAAATGGTGTCATCACTCTTGGCTTAGTTTTCACCTTTAAGTGAAAGAAGGACTCTGAGCCACAGAGCTTCATTGGCGAGGTCCCACGTGTCCATCAAGGACCTGCTTTCCTCTGAGCCACAGACTTGGTGCTGGAGAGCAGCTCTAGATCACAGTCCACAATTCCCAGATGCCCTTGGGCATCGCTCTCTGGGGTAGAATGATAGCTGGAAGCCACTGGATCATGTCCAGCCCAAAATGGACAAGATGCAGATGCACCCAGGGCAGCACTGGCAGCCAAATGTCCACAGCCTCAGCCTCACCATTAGAACTTGGCTTGAATGAAAAGTAATCTTGTGTTCTGTTGAGCTAGTAAAACACAGCTAGATTCAGCTGATACAACCCTTAGCAACATGTTGGCAACCAAATAGCAGTTCACAAACCTCCTCTCTTTCTCTCTCTCTTTCTCGCTCTCTCTCTCTCTCTCTCTCTCTCTCTCTCTCTGTGTGTGTGTGTGTGTGTGTGTGTGTGTGTGTGTGTGTGTGTGTGTGTGTGTGTGAAAATCTCTGTGGAGGCCAGAGGACAACCTCAGGGGTCAGCCTCAAGAATATCTCAAAATTTAAAGAAGAAAACTCAACGATGTCTCTTCTTCCTGAGAAAACCACTGCTAACATATTGGTATATCCCTTTGGAGGTTGCTCTCTGTGGGTCTATAAATATTAATTACATTTTTAAAGTTGCATCAAATAGCACAAGTGTTTTATTACTCTGCTTTGTTCTCTTAACATTTATAATAAGTATTTTATTGCCCTCAAATACTCCTTCCAAGCACCATATTTATAGCTGAAAGATAGTTTCTGGACACTCAGGACATTTGTAATTTCTCAGCATGATATATAATGCCATGATGAACATATTAAAATATAATTCTTTGATCACATTTCTGATTAGTTTCTTCAGAATGCCCTTAAGAGTAAGATTATTGTGACAAATGATATAAACATTTTTAAGAAGTTTCTTGTTGCTGAGTTATTTCCAAAAATGTTGGACAAATTTACAGTTTTATCACCAATGTGCTGACATGAAGCATTGCAAAAACAAGTCCATATTTGTAAATGTTTCTCAAGTTCATGGGAGGAAGTGGTGTTTCATTATATTGATTTACAGTGCTTTGACTAGGTTTCTATTGACTGACTCTTGGGCTTGGCAACCATGTGAGTTCCTCTCTTACGGAGGCTCCGCTCTTTTTAGTTGGTTATTTTTCAGCTATGGTGTTATTATCATCCATGACTTGATATAATTATGGCTTGATATTCTTTGTCATCCTTTTCACTTAAAAATGTATCAGAGAGAGATTTCAAAATACAGAAGTTTTGGTGCCATGTTTGCTTGTATTATGTGTGTGATCCCATGGCTTCTATACTTCTAAGGCTTTTCCTCCCCAAGATCAGTTCAATGTGCCTCCATATTTTCCTTCAGATAATTAACGAAGCGCACAAATCGTAATGTATCAGAATTGGAAGAGCTGTCAAAATCCTTCCACATTTATGAAACCTGGGCTTAGGAGGTGTATTATTAGTCAGGGTTCTCTAGAAGGACAGAACAGACAGAATGGATTGTGTGTATTAAAAGAGAATTTATTGGATTTGCTTATAGCAGTCCAACAATAACACTCTGAAGGCCCAAGAGCCAAGAAACCCAGTAGCTGCTCAGTCCACGAGGCTGGATTCCTTAGCAGTCCCAATCCAGCACTAAAGGCCTGGAGGCTTCTTGAAGACCAGCTGGTCTGCAGTCCACACTGATCTTCAGTACATGCTGGTCTTCAGTCTGTGCTGGTCTTTAGTTTGTGCTGGTCTTTATCCCATGCTGGTCTTCAACCCATGCTGGTCTTCAGTCTGTGCTGGTCTTCAGCCCATGCTGGTCTTCAGTCTGTGCTGGTCTTCAGTTCGTGTTGGTCTTCAGCCCATGCTGGTCTTTCATCCACACTAGTCTTCAGTACATGCTGGTCTTCAGTATGTGCTGGTCTTCAGTCTCTGCTGGTCTTCAGTCCATGCTGGTCTTTAGCCCACATTGGAAGGCAGCCAACAGCACCTGCAGCCAGGTGGGAGGAAGGAATTCTTTTCTCCCAGAGCTTCCTTAAATAAAGCCTCCTCCAAGAGGGGCTGCCTATTCTGGGTAAGGATTCACCCCGAGGGAAGGACTTCCTCCTTCAGCTAATCCCTCCTGTAAGCAACCTCAGAATGTCTGTGAATTCCTAAACAGATCAAGTTGACAACAAAACTTAACCATCACAGGAGGTAAACTGAAAAAACCAGTTCATATAGCTAGGAAATACAAAAGCCAAAGTCTTATTTTTTCATTAAGATATAATTACCCCATATAGTGCTAGAAAGTGCTACATGAGCTGCTGGGGAAAATGGCCAACAATGTTGAGAGCAAGCAGGGGGACCCTGCTATACAAAAGCAACCAGCCTGACATGATGTACATACCTGTGCAATGGTGGCACCCAGCCTAGGTGGGTAAACAATGGCTCTCTGATTGGCTAAGAGCTCCAGTCCACTCAGTGGAAAGGAACCCATAGCTGGAACTGTGAACCAAGTCAGAATCCCATGGAGATCAGGATTATGGACTCCAATGAGAAGCTCCCACTAGCCTTTGGTCCAAAGAGAGGCTATATCCATCAAAATCTTTAACTTCTGCTGATCTCACTCTCCATTAGAGAATCTGTTTTTCTCTTCCAGAAGGCAGTGAGAACTGAGCACAACCAAAATCTATCAACAAGACACAAAAAGATAGCTGACTTTCTGTCAGGAGATGATCCACCCTTCACACATCAGCTAGGGACCAGGTGAAACCACACAGGAATTGGCAAGATGAACAAAAGCGCTACCTCCATGGTGAGCCTGACAACCTGAGGCAGGATGATGGAGATAGACACTGAGGATACTCAAAATACACCAAAGCAGAAATCTAGAAGCTACTAAGAGCTCAACACTAAAGTAAACCTAAAACGCACCCACCAAGGCTCAGAGAATTTTTCAGAAGAGGAGGGCATAAGGAATGGAAGACCCACAGGGAAGGAGGGAATACCAAGAGGCATTGAACCCCTCCCCACACATACACACAATGACTGACTGCTATTCTCACAACTCATAACCCACAACTCCTGGTGAATACCAGCAATAGCACTGCCGTAGACAGCTTTTGGTTTGTTGAGATGAACTTTCAGTCCAGGCACAGTTATGGAAGAAGGGATATTTATGGAAGCTTAAAGATCTAGGGGAAGTTCCATAATGGCAGAAGACACTAGCCTGTTTTCACAGGTCCCAGCAGAGAGAGAGAAGCACAATCCAAAAGCCTCACAGCACACTTTAGGAACTCCAGGAGGAACACAGGCACTTTGTATATCTTTAGATTGGAAGTTCGAGCTGGGCATGGTGGTACACGCCTTTAATCCCAGCACTTGGGAGGCAGAGGTAGGAGGATCACTGTGAGTTCGAGGCAACCCTGAGACTACATAGTGAATTCCAGGTCAGCCTGAGCTAGAGTGAAATCCTATCTTGCAAAATAAAATAAAATAAAATAAAAAATCTACCACCGCACCTTAGGGCTGGACCCAAAGATCCACTTTCTCCAGGCAGGTGGCTGCGAATCCAAACTACAAACTAATGAAAACTCTAAATATATTGTGGGCCATCTACTCAAACTACCACACCCACTGAGGAAGGCCTTCCATGGAATGGGGGCAGGGAGGGGGAAATGATGGTACCAACACATAATGTGTCCATTAAAAGTTTCTACATAATAAAAAAAAAAGATATAATTAGAGAGCTGGAGGGATGACTCAGCAGTTAAGGTGGTTACATGTGAAGCCTGATGACCAGGATCCAGTTCCCTAGTACCCATGTAAAGCCAGATGAGCAAAGTGGCACATGTGTCTGCAGATCGTTTTGCAGCAGCAAGAAGACCTGGCACACCCATTCTTTCTTATTCTCTCTCTATCTCTCTTTCTCCTTGCAAATAAATAAATGATATATTTCTTTAAAAAATATAATTAGTGCGTGATGAAATGCATAAGTCTTTAGCATTCAGTTGAATGGGTTTGGCAGTTGTATACATCTTGCAATCATCACCTGACTGAGATGCAAAATAGCTGCACCACCACCAGAAGACACTGTCTGACGCTTGCCTACATTTAGGTTTTATAAAAATGGAATCCAAAGATATGGTTTCTGTAATTGTCTTCATTCATTTGACATGGTATGTCTGATATTCAACCCTGTTTCTCAGTGGCTCAGTGGCTAAGGTACTTGCCTGCAAAACCTAACTACCCAGGTCTGATTCCCCAGTACCCATGTAAAACCAGATGCACAAAGTGGTGCATGTGTCTGGAGTTCATATGTAGTGGCTGGAGATACTGGCAAAGCCATTCTCTCTGTCTCTCTTCTCTCTCTCTCTCTCTCTCTCTCTCTCTCTCTCTCTCTGTACTTACAAATAAATAAATCAAAATATTTGGGCTGGAGAGATTCAACCCTATCTCTGTATTTATAACTAGCTCGTGCTTTTTCATTAGTGAGTAGTTTTCTATTGTATGAATACAGTATATGTCTATCTATTCTCCCATTTAGGAAGACTTGCAGCATATTATGAAAGGGACTGATATGTGCATTGGAGTATTTATTTAAAAACATGATTTCATTTTCCTGGGAATAGAATTGTGAGGCCATTGCATAGATGCATGATTGACTTTATAACAAAATAGATCAAAGGTTTATTATCCAGTGGCCCTGCTAGCTCAGTCAGTAGAGCATGAGACTCTTTAAGAGCAGACCCCCATCCATTGGACTGCAGTGTCCCTCACAGACCCAAGCATTAGAAGGGCATATTTTGATCTCTTTTCTTGCTGTGGAAAGTTGGGCAAGATACTTCACTTAATTCTTAGTCTTGTTTCTTCACCGGCACCAACTTTCTAGGATGGTTGTGAAAAATCAAATGACAAAACAAATAAAGCACTTGGAATGGGGGTCTCACCCAAGGACGATCTTACACATACTATAGAAGACAGTGAGTCTACATTTACGTTGTGAAATACTGGATTCAGGAAGTCTCTGTCTTAAAAATAGCCAGGAGACTCCCTCCCTTGTGGAAGGTAGAACCTCCCCTTTAAGGTTACTGGTGGCGGAAGGCTGCACTTAGTTAGAATGTCCAGGCTGCTTCCATGTCAGGAAGACACGGCCTTTGCATCTCAGTAAAGCGGAGGCCGTGGTGTCCCTGGCTGAAAGGGGGACATGGGACAGAGAATAAGCAAAGGCTCTATGCCTAATCCTGGCGCAGAGCCCAAACATTGCAAAAATGGCTAGTATGCTCCCAGCCCCCAAGGAGCACACAAAGGCGTTCTGACAACTGTTCACCCAGCAGCTCACTCAGCAAATGCTCTGAATGAGCGCAGGAATCTGCAGTGGGGAGCTCTCCAGGCTGCAACCTAGCGAGGACGGGATGCGCAGCCCCAGGGGAGCGGCCCTTGGCTAGAGGAGGGCTCACTCCGCCAGGGAGAACAGGGGGGACGGAGGAGGTCTGGTGCCCAGCTGAACGGCGCCCTGCCTCCAGTCAAGAATAAACGTGCGAGAATTACAACATGCACTTATCCTCCAAGTACTCACACCACATTTCCTTAAACATGGGAGAATTACAGCGTGCATTTGTCTCTTCTTCAGCCCACGTCCATGCACCTTTCTTCAAACACTGACTTCCAAGGTCCTGGCCCCTGACTGGCCCAAGCCCCATGCTGGCAGGCCCTAGCCATAACTTTCAAAACTCCAAACATCCACTCAGAGCACGTAAATCTCCAGCTGCAGAGTCCAGGCAGAAGTGCTGGAAAGATGCACTTGAACTTGTCTCGAAGACAGGACAGTGATGGAGCTCGTCAGTGAGTCTGGCCTGGGTTTAAGTCTCGGGTCTGCCACGGTTCAGCCAGGACTCGTCCCTCTGGTACTTCCTTTCTTCACTGTATGAGGACAGGTTTGCATTTCCTGGGTGACTCCAGCTCTCGCTGTGTTCAGCATGCTAGGGCTGATGGATTTATACCGTAAGCCAGGTGGCTCAGACTAAAGGAATTTATCGTCTGTCTCTGGAGGCTAACAGTCTGGAATCAAGGTGTTCATCATTCTGAGGCACAAAGGAGACAATCTTGTTCCAGGACTCTCTGCAGCTTCGGTTGGTTTTCTGGCAACCTGTGATGTTCCTCAGGTTGACACAACACTCCGATGTCTGCGTTCCTGCACAATGTCACACTGGGTGGAGGGGCAGACTTTTCCTTTCCTTCTTCCTTCCTTCCTTCCTTCCTTTCCCTTTTTCTCTTTCTTTCTTTCTTTCCCTCTCTCCTCTCTTTCTCTGTGTCTTTTGCGCATGATCTCTCTATGTAATCCAATGTGAGCTCAAACTCCCAGTCCCCTAGTCTCATCCTCCCAAGTTCAGGGATGAATGCATGTGCCACCATACCTGATGAGACATTCTTTCTATAGGACACCAGTGACATTGGACTAAGGGTCCATCTTATTGCAGTACGACCTCATCTTAAATACTTATAACTACAATGGCCCTATTTCCAAATAATGAGGGCCACATTTTACGGTATCAAGGGGTTGGCAGTTCCATGTGTGAAGTTTTGGAGAGCTTAGTTTAAACCATAGCAACTGCTGGGGAACTCTAACCTCTCCTCCCCAGGGCCTGGAGGCAACACTGAGAACACGGGGATGCTAACAATGAAGGCAGGCAGCAGACAGAACTGAGGCGGGCCCAGCCAAACTAGAATTAGGGTTCTCCAAGGAGCATCTAGGACAGAACCGAGGTGTCCAACAGAGGACAGGCGAGCAGAGTTCTGGATCAGATCAGTGGCCGCCTCCCAATGGGACATTCTGTCAAGATGAAAACCATATCCCATCTCAAGGTGAGAAGTGGGTAAACTTGAGGAGAGAAAAGTCAGGGAGGAAAAGACACCAGAGAGTCACTGAGGGCTGCAGGGAGGTAAGTCCTGGTGTGCTTGTCTGGAGACTAGTTGGGGAAGAGTCACTCTTTTCTCCATAAATCACTATTTATTATTCTGTTCAAAGAACCAAGGTTAGGGCCCACTGACATTTTATTACATTCCATCCTTTTCATTTTACCAATTTACAGTCTTGATCATTTTTTTCCCTTGTATTTCTTTGAGCTCTGTTTTTGTTCTAGATTCTTTAAGTGGCCATTTATATCATTGATTTTGAGTCTTTCTTTCCTTATATAAATATGTATAGACTTCTCTCATAGTCTAGGTACATACTCAAAATGTTGATATATCATAGCTTGTGAATTCAGTTCATGTTTTTCTAATTTGCCTTGTGATTTCTCTAAGTGAGTCTGTTATTTAAAAAAAAAAAAACCTACAGAGTCTTGTTATTTTATCTAGCCTGGCCATCTCTACATTTTTATTGGTGGTGTTAAATTATTCACACTTACTATGATTAATGACCCAGGGAGCATTAAATGTATAACCTTGCTAGCTGTTTCTAAAAGTATCATCTGGGCTTTTCACACCTTTTTTAGCCTTGTTTCCTGCTTTCTTTTTAGGTAGCTTATTTTGAATAATATAGTTTGTCATCTCTATTAGTCTCTCAGATTTACTTCATTGTTTAAATGGTTCAGTGGTTCTAGGATTTATAGGCTACCTTCAAATGGCATACCCATAATACACATGGCTACATACATTTTAAATTTTGAAATGCATTACAATGAAAGCATCAATAATTTTTAAAGGAAGTTTAAAATGAAGGCAACAGCTCATGTGCTTAATCATATTTCCCACTTCTGGCACCTCTCATTCCCCAGGCACCTCAAGGTCTGTCATTCCCCACCCTACCTCTAAATCTCTCATTCCCCAGACATCTCTGCGTCTCTCTGTCTCTCATTCCACATCCCTATATCTCTCACTCTCTCTCTCTCTGCATCTCTGTCTCTCTTCCCTCCACCTCTAAATCTCTCATTCCCCGGGTGTTTCCCCATCTCTGTCTGTATTTTATTTCCTCAGCCCTGACATATCCATCTCATTCTCTCTCTCTCTCTCTCTCCCTTTCTCATCTCTCTCAAATAAATAAAAAAATAAAATAAAAAAGTTTTAAGAAAAAAGAATTTGAGGGGTGGGAACAGGGAGATGGTTCAGTCAATAATTCTCTCATGAGCATGAAGACTTGAGCTCAGCCAGAAGAACTCACATATAAATGTCAGGCATAGAGGCACATGCCTGTAATCCCAGTACTGAAGAGAGATATAGGAGAACCCCGGGGCTCTCTGACCAGCCAGTCTAACCTATTGTGGTGAACCCTAGTCAGTGAGAAATTCTGTCTCGAAAAGAGGTGGATGGGGCGTCTGAGGAACAACACTCGCACTTGGCCTCTGGGCTGCACGTGCTCATACACAAAGACTCTCTTTTGAAGTAGATAGAGTGGCAACAACCTCTCCGAGTTCTTTTTGTCAGAGGATGTCTTCATTTTTCTTTCAGTGTTGAAGTATAACTGTGGAATATAGAATTTTACACTGGTCCTTTCTTCTGGCAACATGTCATACTCAACTAACAAATACACTTCCTGGGAAATCAGATATAATTCTCATTTTTTCTCCTCTAAAGTAATCTGTATTTTTTCCCTTGGGTTTCCTTCAGAATTATTTTTCTTTTTGATCTTCTGTAATATGAAAAATATATGCCTAAGTATAGTTTGGAGGAAATTTATTCTGCTGGGTGCATATCCTGCATAGTTATTTCCCAGTGCTTGGATAGCCTATTTCATTTTTTGTCCTATTTCTCTCTGCTTTTTGGCATTGGGGATTTGTATCTCTGCATTCAAAGATTCTTTCCTCAAAACCTGGGCATGGTGGTGCACATCTTTAATCCCAACACTCGGAGAGGCAGAGGATTATCCTGAGTTCGAGGCCAGCCTGAAACTCCATAATGAATTCCAGGTCAGCCTGAGCTAGAGCTAGACCCTACCTCCAAACAAACAACAACAACAAAAACCAACAAAGATTCTTTCCTCAACCATGTCCTGCCTACTAGAAGTCCATCAAAGACTTGTTCATTCTAAAGCGTGTCCACAGCCCATTCTTCATTTGTGCTCCTGCACTCTACATCTCTAGCATTTCTTCCCCCCACCCCTTAGGATTTCCATGTCTCCGCTCACATGGTTCATCTGTTCTCACCTGCCATCTACTCTCCCTGCTAAATCCTGTTAGCCAACCATGTTCTAAATCTCCTGCCATAGCTACAACATCTCTGCCACGTCTGCTTCTGAGGCTTGTTTTATCTCTCTTAGAAATATTTCTCTTTGCCTTTTAGTATCCTTGCCATTTCTCTCGAAAGCCAGGCATGAAGTACTGGCTAAATAAAGGGCACTGCAGGAAATAGTCCTTCCATAATGTGATGGATGGGATGGCATAGCGACGGGTGGCCTACTGTCCCGTATTTAGAGCTGTCTTTAGTGACAGGTCTTCTCAACCACCTGTGTGGCCCTTTGGTGGGACAGGACAGACAGAGGAGCTGGAGGTAGATTTTCCCTTCTCCCACATGGAAGGGTGGGGCTGACTAGATAGAATGGGGTATTGCCTCTTCCCAGGTCAGATGCTCTCTGAGAAAAACCCAAGCAGTGACCTGGACGTGGTAACGCACACCTTTAATCCCAGCACTTGGGAGACAGAGGTAGGAGGATTACCATGAATTCCAGGTCAGCCTGGACTAGAGCAAAACCCTACCTCAAAAAAAAAAAAAAAAAAAAAAAAAAAAACAAGCAGGTAGGGCTTTGATGGACTAATTTATCCTAAAGAAAGACCCTAATTAGAAGGGTAGTGTGTGCTATGGCATATTTCAAAATGCTTCATTCCCTCCTTATGCTAGTCACACTTCCTTCCCTCCTATTACTGGACAGAGACAAAGGGAAGAGGGTCTATTTTGCTCATGGATTCAGAGGATTCGGTTTACCATGGCTAGGGCAGAATATCAATCTCCAAACTTTCAGAATTGGAAATTGGAAAGTTGTATCTTTTTCATTTCAAATACATTTTTCAGCTTTAGAAGTTTGACATAGCTCCTTTTTTTAGATATCTTCTATTTCTCACCCCATTATTTTCATAATTTTCACTAGGGTTTTGGGCATATTATATAGAATTAGTTATAATTAATTATAAATTATATCTATAATTATAAATAGGTTTTCAAATAAATTTGTATTTTATAATTTTTGTAGATTTTTAGAAAAGTTACTAAGGTGACATAAACTTTCTTCATACCACTCTCCCAGTTTCATCTAATGTAACATCTTGAGTAATTAGGTGTATTTCTTAAAATTCAATGTTATGGGTTGAATCAAATTTACCAAAAAAAGACACACTGAAGTCCTAACTTTTATATGTGTGAACATGGCCCTGTTTTGAAATAGTGTCTCTGCAAATTTAATTAGTGAGGTTTTAATGAGAGGATCCAAGAACACAGTGGACCCTCACTCCAATATAGCCAAAGTCACTTTTAAGAAGAGACCCAAGAGAGAATATCATGTGCTGATGAAGGAAAAGGTTAGGACAATGAATCTCCAGGGTCTCCTGGTGGCCACCAGTAGGAAGGGCAACAACGATAGTTTCTCCTTTAGACCTTACCAAAAGAGCAACAAGTTGTCTTCAGACTACCATCTTTCAGAACTTGAGAAAATAAATTTCTATTATTCGAGCCAGCTAGACTATGATACTGGTTACTACAGCCCAAGAAAACCAGTACAAATGAGAAATTAACATCAGTATATGCACAATAATCCAAACTCCGGGCTTGATCCAGCTTTCAATATCTCCTCCACTAACGCCCCTTGGCTGCTCCACAATCTAACCCAGGACCCTGAGTTGTGTTACCCAATGCATTTCTCCCCAGTATCCTCCAAGCTCTCCTTGTTTTCTTTTTGTTTGTTTTGTTTTTGTTTTTGTTTTTGTTTTTGTTTTTCGAGGTAGGGTCTCACTTTAGCTGAGGCTGACCTGGAATTCTCTACGTAGTCTCAGGGTAGCCTCAAACTCACGGTGATCCTCCTACCTCTGCCTCCTGAGTGCTGGGATTAAAGGCGTGCACAACCACGCCTGGCTCTCCTTATTTTTGTAAATGTCCCTCAATTATATTTTTTTTCTAACATCTAACCTCATTGTAACCTCACAGTTATATAGTGTGGGGAAAATAATACCATGGAAGTGAAATGTCCTCTCGTGGTACCATATTAGTGGATGATATTAACATGATGTGACATAAACCTCAACCACTTGAGTTCCCACATTTCCTGTCCCTGCTGTCATCTTTGGAAGTGAGTCATAGAATACAAAAAAAAAAAAAAAAAAAGAGAAGGAAGGGAAGAAGGAAAATGTGACTGTTTTGGCTAAAATCATCATGTCTATTGTTTCTGGATATGGCACTTTTGAGCAATTTATATGTTCTCCTGGTCATGGGTTACATTTTCTTATTTCTTTGAATGTCTAAGAATTCTAAGAATCTGAGAATTTTGTGAATTTTACATTTTTTCTTGAATATTAGATTTTGCTATATTTCTTGAAGAAGTATTAGAATTGTTTCTGATAATTGGTTATGCTATCTTGCTTACCAGCAGTCTTAACCTTTGGGGATTTTTTTTTTTTTCTTAAATCTTGTTCATGCTAGTCTGGAGACATGAAATATCCTTGTTCAGGTAGACATCTTCTAGGGCCTTCGCAGTGTCGAGCAAGGCTTTTCCATGCTGTCTGGAAGAATGGAATGGGTCTTAGGTTTGCATGAGCACAATACTGGTTCTTCCCCTCACTTTTACTCTTTGTTTAGTCTCAGAGTATCATCCTGCTTAGCCCTAAGGCTCAAAGCAACCACCACACATACCTCTGTATTTCCTTCCTTTCGTAGTTCATGCCCAGTCTCCACCTTCAGTCTCTGTCTCCTGAACTCCACAGGCCTAATGGGGTCTGCCTGTGTCTGCTCTCACACACGGCTCAGAACTTCTCACCATGCAGATGGCCAGGGAAGTTGTGAGCTGCCCTCCTGTTTTCCTTCTTTCCCAGCAGTCATAGTCCCGGGACACTGCATATGTCTTGTCCTTATTTCTGGTTACTTACGGCAAAAGAGAAGTTGTGGACACCATCACCACTTGCAGGGTTCCAAGCTCTCCTAATTCCTCCCTTTCTTCTGCTTCCAGAGAGGACACCTGCATGCTGCCATTCCTGGTCCTTCAGACCTGGGCAACCTGTTGTGACTTTTCAGTTCTCCAACAAGGATGGAGACTTGCATTGTTCACCATTATTTACATTGTCCCTATAAAGATAATGCATGTTTTCCATCTCCTGTCAGGCCAGCCATTGTCCTTCAATTTCAGAGGGTAAAAACGGAGCTGGAGGAAGATGGATAGGGAGAATGTGCTTCTTGGAAGATGGTTGGGGATTGGTATGAGTCTATATGGATGTCCTCCTCTTTTTTGCCACCTCAAGCAAAGGGAGCCCAGGGACCAGGACAGAAACCAGAAGGAGAGTTCCCAGGGCATCTTAAGAGGTGTTTCCAGAGCTGTTAGGTACTCAGCAGGAGAGTTAACTGGAAAAACCCAGTGACAAAGGCTGACCTCCCAGACACCATAAGACCCATGTTCCCATTCCGCCAAGGAAATGCCAAAGGAGGTGTACAGACACGGCATGGGTCTTTTGTGATCCATCAGGAAATGTGAAATAAAATAGCAACTATTTTTAATGTTAAGCCAAAACAAAGTCTTCATGACACAAATTATCAGTAGAACAGAGACAAATGAACTCTCACTTTGAGATTTCTGCACTTATTTCTTCACAGGCCCTACATAGTTCCATGGAACATTCTCGGATCTACATAAGCCCAGCCAATGGCTGTCTGAAGCAGCCAGTCCTGGTCATTGCACTTCATAGGCAGCCACTCTTAAACCCCATCATCCTCCTCTCAAACACAGTATTGCTCCAGCTGACCAACCTCCCACACTCTCTTCTCACCCATCAGTCTCTGATCACCACACCCTCCTCGCACCTTCAGTGAGATCAGCTTTACTACATTCCTCTCATGAGTGAGATCAGGTTGTACTTGTTACATTGATCATTACTCAGTGTATACGTGAATCAGACATCATATCATATTTCATAAATGTGTGCAAATACTATGTCAATTAAAATGAAATACTTAAAAGATTTTTTTAAGTTGCAGTCCATCTGTCCAACTTAGGCTATGCCATTCACGTCTTGCTGCTCTCTGCAGCTTGCTTAGAGCTGGTTCTCATGGGAGGCACTGACCAGAGCATTGGCCATCAGCGAGTCTCCAGTGTCCCACCAATTTCTGCCTCAACATTTCCTCTACTCTGTCTGCCCTCTTCCCTTCTGCACTCCAGTGTTCTGCCTTTCCTATCCTGCTGGGATCCCATCATACCTCTGAGATCTCTTAGTTAGGTGCCCACAATTCTCCTAATTCACCTGCCACTCAGCACTGTGACTCTTGACACCAGTCTTATCTTCCTTGTGAGATCACAAGCTTGGTGACAGGTTTCATTTCTGCCTTATTTTTTTTTGTGAATGAAAACAATATATTCTTCTCTCCCGATCTGGATGGAGCACACTGGGCATAGGTAAACAATTATTTGCCTGTTCTCATGTTGTGGAAAGTCCTGGTTGCCAAGTGAATACTTTGGAAAGGTCCTGTGTATCTCTGAGTTCTTCAGAAATGAGGAGAGCAGTGGCCATGGGCTCAGTAAACCAGGACATCTCCTTTTGTCTCTCTCAGGGCTCTGAGTGGGCAATGGAACCCAGGGCCAGTGATTCCAAGATGGGAAATCCAACCTGACAGACCAAAGACAGGGTAGTATTCATTGTATGGGAAGTCCTACCTTTGTTTGGACTTAGTGTACACATAGCCTTAGGGTTTAATGTCAGGGCAATGATCTCTGGAAGGAATGTGCCACAGGCTAGGAAACAACAGTTGACTTGTTTGCTCCTATGCCAGAGATTGTACCAGGGCAGTGACAGTGTGCAGGCACAGTGCACCACATCTTGGACCCAAACCCTCTCCACGGAGCCTGTAGAGAGATGACTTTTCCTGCAGATCAGATGTGGCTTCCAGTCAGATGCCACCTGCACAGGAAAACTGAGAATTGCCAGACAGGGAACAGAGTATGGGACAGTCTGATCATATCCTTCCCACCCCACACTGTCTACGTCTGACCTGACATTGGTCCCTCTGCCAAGCGATGCATCATTGATCAACCCTAAGGGGAATCAAGAAGGAAATACAAGAGCAAGACAAACAGTTTAAGTTTAAGAGAATTGTCAGGGATGTTGTAGATTGGGTTACTCAAGATAGAAAAACCCTCCATAAATGCAGGCAGCACTATCCCATGGGCTGGAGGTATTAAAAAAAAAAAAAAACACTGTAAAAGCTGAACTGTATACAAAGGAAAGTTAACCACTGGAATTCATTGCAGTCTGCTTCCTGATTGTGGAGGCAATATGACCAGCTGCTTCATGCACCCTTCCCTCCATGATGGAGGAGTGTAACCTCAAAAAGAAAGAGAAAATAAGCCCTTCCTCATCAAGTTTCTTCTGTCATGTATTTTGTCAGGACAGCCAGAATTGTAACTTATACATAAAATTGGTGCCAAGAAGAGGGGCCCTCACCATGATAAACCTGCCCATGTTGTTTGTAAGCCTTGGGAAATGGTTTATGGGTAGTGAAAGAGCTTGGAACTTTGGACTAGAAAAGCACTAGAATGCTGTAAGCAAAGCTTAATGTGTCATTCGGGTAGGAATTTGAAAAGCCAGAATGCCGAGAAAAATGCAGACAGTGGAGGCCCGGCTCATGATGCTTCAGAGGGAAACAAGGACTCTATTAGGAACTGGGCTTGAGGCCAGTCCTGTGGTATTCTAGCAAAGACTCTCACTGTACTCTTCCCATGCCCTGACAGCTTAAATGAGACTGACTTGAAAGTAATGGGCTAACTGGGGAGAAAAATCCAAGACAGGACATCATTCTGGCTGTGGAATTGCTGCTGTTGATTGCTATTAGTCAGATCTACAGT
Source organism: Dipus sagitta (assembly GCA_036346955.1). Classification (NCBI taxonomy): domain Eukaryota; kingdom Metazoa; phylum Chordata; class Mammalia; order Rodentia; family Dipodidae; genus Dipus; species Dipus sagitta. The sequence goes on from CM070783.1 coordinate 26,009,841, forward strand.
GAGAGAGAGCAAGAGATGAAGCAGAAAAAAGTGAAGTTTGACAAAGAAGAGAATTTGTGCAAGTATAAAGTATCTTACAAGCTGAGAAAACAGCTGTAATTGTTAAAGAGAAATATTGTGCTCTGCACTGGGACAAGAGAAAAGGTGTCATAAGGACAAGATCCCATCCAGTGAAGGGTCTAAGTTGTGAGCATGCAAATTATTTTGAAAGGAGAGAGCCTAAACAGAGAATGACACGAGTGAGGCAGAAGGGGCTCCCTGTTCAAAAAACAACTGCCTAATAAAGTGTTTTCACAGATTTGGTAACCAAGGCATACAGACACTGCTAGAGCTGTCATCCATGAAGCCAGGCTACATCCCAAGCTGGCAGCAAAACTTGGCAACGTGGTACTGGCTTTGGAGAAATGAAAGATGCAAGATTGAGAGGGTCATAGAGCCCAGCTCCACAGATCAAAGAGTCACTAAAGTCAGGCAATGTGTGACAGAATCAGAGTCCCTGCAAGGAGGACCTAAGAGGAAGATAAACACTAAGCTGCAGGGGAGACTCCAGGATGTTGGAGATACCAGAACCATAAGACATCTACCGAAGAAAGTCATAGGCATGGAGTGGGGCTTCCCCAAAAGAGAGTGTACAACAGGTGAAAGAGCTAAGAGGAGAGGGGCTTTCCAAAGCCCTGGTGATTCCATGGTGGGTCCCAGATGTTGGACTGGGAACTACAAGATTTGGAGATTGTCCTGATAGGGTTTGGTCTTTCTTTGGTCTAATCTTGACTTGCAACTCTGTTCAAAATAGTAAGTGTCTTTTCTGAGACTCAGGAAAACTCTTAAAAAGCTCCTGTGACAGGAAAAGTCAGGCAGCAAACATACAGTAACCCAGAATAGACATTATCATTCTAAAAGACACACTATTTTGAACAGAGTTGGAAAATTTAGACTATGGGGTCTTTTGAAGTTGGATAGAATGCATCTTTTATGGTCATCAGCCTGTATGGAAAGGGGTGGAAGGTTATGTTTTAAAAGCATTATGTTTGAATGTCAAGTAGCCAAGGGGGAGGACTTGTGATAGTTAATCTCTATTGTCAAGCTGATAGGATTTTGAATTATCATGAAAACAAATATCTAGGAATGTTTGTTAGGGAGCTTTTAGATCAGGTTAATTGAGGTAACAAGATCTACCATAAATATGGGCAGCACCGTTCTATTGGCTGGGGTTGCGGAGGGGATCTGGGCTGTATAAAAAGAAGAAAGCCAGATAACCATCATGACTCATTGCTCTTTGGTTCCTTATTTCAGAGGCAATGTGTCCAACTGCTTCATATTCCTGCTTCCCTGCCTTCCCTTCCACAATGGAATGTAACCTTTAACTATTAGATGAAACAAATCCTTCCTCCTTAAGTTGCTTTTGTCAGATATCTTATAAGAAAGGGAACTACTACAGGAATGGAAGGGGCTAGAGACAGAGATGTGACCTCATTTAAACTCAAGTGAGAGGAAAGACAGAAAAGCATATCCCAGTCTCAGGAGTAAATGTCTTATTAATTCATAAATTTCTTATTAACTGACAGGAAATGTTTCTTAGATTCATTTCATATTGGGCCAGCATTTTTCTCTGCATCACCAAGAGCAGAACTGGGTCACACAGGTAAACTCACTGTGAGCTGCCAGGTGTAATCCAAGGTTAACCTGCCTCCCTCTTCTTCTAGGATCCAGGGAGAGAAAATGTTCCACTGCTACTGGCTACCTGAAAAGCGCAGTCATCTCTTGGAAGGTGTCTGATGAGCTGGCTGGAAAAGTATATATGCGTGTGTGCACATGGGGAGAGGGAAAACTTGTCTACCAGAGTTGGAAAAATCCTGCCTCGCCACTGTGAGAGTTCTGATCACTTTACTTCTCATGTCTCTGGTTTATTTTCCTACTGTCATCCTCAGTGTGGCTAGCAGGAGGAGGTGGAAAACACACTCCCTGAAGGTTTTTTCCACTCAGAGGCCACTGAACTGCATAGTTCAGTAACCAGGGCCAGCTACACCCACAGCTTTCAGCTCACGTGGCCCCTGACTTTAGGGGAAAAGGAGGGAAAGAACAATATCCTTTAATGTTTTTTTTTTTCACTTTGGGGTTGGTTCTGCAAAGATGGTTCAGTGGGTAAAATGATTACTACACAAGCATTAGGATTTGAATTCAGATCCCTACACAAAATGCCAAGCATGGTGGCACATGCTTGCAGTTCCAACATTGGGGAGCCCCTGGGGCTCACTGGCTGCTGGTCTAGCACAACCATTGAGCTCTAGGTTCAGAAAGAGACCCCATCTCAAAGGAAAGGGTGGAGAGCAATTGACGCAGACCTAACCACACACATGAAACACATCCGCACATGAATGCATACCACATCCACTGAAACTTTCATATTTCTTTTGTTGCTGTTGATTTTAGCTAGAATTTGCTATGTACTCACTACCTTCTGTCTGCTTTGTTTATAAATTTGACCACTATGCTTCACATAAATGCAGAGTTGCTGCATATGGATAGAATTACATAGTAACTGTCTTCTGTGGCTGCTTATCTCAGTTAGTATATAGTGTCCTCAAGCTTCACGCATGGTATAGCATGGGTCCAAATTTTCATGCTTTTTAATGATGAATAATGTTCTACCGTATGTTTCTATTGCATTTTCTACTCATCCACTGTTTGGCTATTGTGACAATGCCTTTATGAACATGGGAATACAAGTATCTTTTTGAGGCTCTGCTTTTATTGATTTTAGGCATATGCCCAGAAGTGTGATCGCTGTGTAGTATTTTCTTATGTCCTTGAAATTGCCATACTGTACCCGACAACAGCTATCATTTTATATTCCCAGTAGCAGTGTGCAAGGCTCTAATCTCCCCATACCTTTACCAGCACTTGTTTGCTGTGGTTTGGTTAGGTTTTGTTGGTGGTGGTGGTTAAGTGGATGGGGACTTTGTTTTTTTTAAGACCTGTAGTCCAAGTTGACCTCAAACTCATGACCCTCCTGTCTTAGCTTCCAGTGTGCTGAGGTTACAGCTGTGTACCTCCACCCTCAGGTACTTCATTTGGTTAGACTGGCAGCCATCCTGATGGATGTGAGGTGGCATGCCAGGGTGGTTTTGACCTGTATTCATCTAGCGACTAATAATACTGGACATCTTGGTGTTTGCCCATTGGCCATTTGTATGTCTTTGGAGAAACTTCTGTTAAAGTCCTTTGCCCATTTTCTAATCGTCTATTTTCATTATTAAATTGTAGATAAAGTTACTCCTTATTAGACATGATTTGAAATACACTCTCCCATTCTGCAGAAGAATTTTTTCTCTAGTGATTCACAGAGGGTTTTTAAAAATTTTATATGTAATCCAATTTATCTATTTGTCCTTTGTTGTCTATAAGAAGCAGTGCTTTTAAGCCAACTTCTGGGGGGGAAGAGGAAGATATTTTTTTTCCTATGATTACAATGGGTATGCCTTAGTTTCTCACCCGTATCCCCAATGATCATGCTCTACCAGGCTGGGAGCTAGGCTGCCATTCATTGGCAGTTTGTATGTGAGGTTATCAGAAATCCTTTCTTTGCACATCTGTGTTACACAGAGGGCTTTGTATTTTGAGTTAATTTATTTGTTGATGTCTGGTTGTGTTTTGGTTTGATGGTGCTCACTTTGGTTTGGTTTGTTTTTTCTCTACATTCTGAGTATGTTTTTTTAATTAATTAATTAATTAATTAATTGCTAGCACAGAGAGGTAGAAGAGAGAGAAAGATAAAAAGAATGGGCACACCAGGGCCTCTAGCCCCTGCAAATGAACACCAGATACATGTGCTACTTGGTGCATCTGGCCTTACGTGGGTACTGGCAGATAAAACCTGGATTGTTAGACTCTGCAGCCTTAACTGCTGAGCCATCTATCCATCTCCCTGAGTATTTTTTTTTTACTTTATTTTTATTTTTCTATTTGTTTGAGAGAGAGAGAGAAAAAAAATGGTCATGCCAGGGCCTCCAGCCACTGCAAATGAACTCCAGACTCATGCACCCCCTTATGCATCTGGCTTATGTGGGTCCTGGAGAATCAAACCAAGGTCCTTAGGCTTTACAGGCGAATGCCTTAACCACTAAACCATCTCTCCAGCCCCTGATTATGTTTTTTTGTTGTTGTTGTTGTTCATTTATTTATTTATTTGAGAGCGACAGACACAGAGAGAAAGGCAGATAGAGAGAGAGAAAATGTGCGTGCCAGGGCCTCCAGTCACTGCAAACGAACTCCAGACGCGTGCACCCCTTGTGCATCTGGCTAACGTGGGTCCTGGGGAATCGAGCCTCGAACCAGGGTCCTTAGGCTTCACAGGCAAGCGCTTAACCGCTAAGCCATCTGTCCAGCCCCTGAGTATGTTTTTTAAAGTTCTATAGGGAGGAATCCTGAAAAATAAACTTCACATGGAAGGTCTGAAATGAATTGCTTATTTAGAAGGAAACACCTGGGTTTGCCAGCTGGCTCATGTCTTCCCGACTCCTCACATGAGGAGGGATCATCCCTCACAAGCAAATCCATGGGCCGAGGGGAGCAAACCAAATGCAGACATTGAGTTTTCTGGAAGATAAGCAGGCGAAAGGAGCTTTCAGGGACCTGGCTCAGTGTCTCATGAGCCCTAGTTTGTGTCCAGTGTCAGCCACTGGACCCTCTGACAACAAAATGCTAGGAAACCAGCTTTTCTCTAGTTTCAACCGTTGGCACGCCACCAGCTGATAGACACCCTCTGTGAAGCAGACCAACCTCCAGATATCCAAATGTAGGCAGGGGAGATGGCTCAGTAGATAAAGCGCGCTTGCTGCACAAGCATCAGCACCCAAGTTTGGAACCTCAGCACCCACACAGAGTGCTGGACATTGTGGCAGGCATTTGTAACCCTAGCCAATGACCATGGGCACAAAGGGCGGCTGAGGCAGGGGAATGCACTGGAAGCTGGCCGACAGGGGTACAGCTAGTCTACTGACAGCAGCAGTGAACATGAGACCCTGCCTCCAAAGGAGGTGGAAGGTGAGGAGCGACACCCAAAAGCTGTCCTCTGACCTCCACATATGTGCCGCAGCACACACATGCCTGGGCGCAGACACATGGACACACACACACAACAAATCTACTAGCATGAATTCACCATTTTCCTCTTATGTTGGGAAAACAGAGCTGCTTGAATGGAGGGTGTCATCTACTGAGTAGGACCTAAGGAAATGAGGAAAGGGCTTTTGGGAAGGGACTTCAAAACCACTGCAACACCATCCGAGCTCTTCACCCTTCATAACTTCCCTCCCTCCTGAGGGCTCTACCAGTGAGACACTCCGAGGTCCAGTAGCTTCCTCCCATTCTTTGCCTTCCATAACTGCCCGAAGCAAGTTGAGCAAAGGCCACGTGTCAGACCTGGGCAAGGACAGTGGAGGAGGATGACACAGAACTAGTATTCCCATAGTAACTGTCCTCATAGTGCCTCCAAACAAGGCAAAGTGATGAAAAGACATACAGGAAACAAAAGTGGTCAGTGCACAGTAGGCTTGGTACCAGTAAAGTGGGTGAGGAGGGGAGACCCCCCCCCATGACCTGGTATTGGAGCCACATGGCACACAGGGACGCTAATACAAATACAAGCAGCCACATCCCAACACCAATACCCACTGCCAGATATTCACCAAGCCCCCCCCACAAACACATAAATATGCACACACATGTATGTATAGGCATATACCATAAAACTGTGTATTCTCATACTAGTTCAGGTATATATATCTTTTACATTCTTCCCCCCTCCCCAAAAGAAATTAGTTGAGCAAGTGAGATGGCTCAGTGGACAAACACTTGCCACGCATGCATGAGGACCTGAGTTCAAAATCCAAGCACCCATGTAAAAAAAAAATCAGACACTGAGGCAGGCATTTGACTGCAAGCCACACCTGTAGATGAGACAAGAGAATCCACTGGAAGCTTGGGGGGAGGGGACAACTCATCTGAATCTACCTCAAAGGAGGTGGAAAGGCAAGAACTGACACCCAAGTTGTCCTCAAATGTGGGCTGTGGCACACATGTACCGACATTTCCTTACACACTCACACACATACACACATATCAACACTACACACACAGAGGAGAAAAATCAGAATTGGAGTAGAAACTCAAGACCTCCCTAAAGAAGTCTAATGGACTTCTGCTAAATTTATGATATATCACCATCTTCTCCCATTCCAAAAAATAAAAAAGTTTCATGTACACCCTACAAGAAACTGCATCCTAAATTCCCAGAATGGTAGGATCTTATAAAAGAGTAAATTGGTGTTCACAGAAAGCTGTTGAAATTTGGGCTGAAGAATTGCCAAGCCAGGCTTGGTGTGTTTGTTGTAGAATTCTGCATGCTCCCTAGATTAGCATACTTTTATTCCTGTAAGTGGATGCTGCTCTTTTTCTTTTTCTTTTTTTCCTGTACCCTGGCTTGTTTTCAGCACAGGTCAGTCAAAATGCTTCACGCAGCCGGGACAGTGACGGGGCCTTGATGAGAACCAGGTGTTTCTGATTAGGTCTTCCCCAGCAGAGAACCCAATCAATTCCAAGGTCAAAGTTCCCGTCCCTGCCTGCCAGGCCTAAGTTCCATTCCTGATGGAATGCGACTTCCCTGGTTGAGAGACTGGAATCTTGATTTCTCCTTCCCATCTACCCGTTCCCACAAAAAGTCACCGGGAGAAAAACCCGGCTTGAAACAGGGGCCCCAGAGGTTTGTCTGGGCGCAGCCACTGTCTGTAGATCAGCATGCTAATGAGTTAAGTGCACAAGAATCAGAAACACCAGGGTCACATTTCCTCTGAAATACTTGAGGGTGGGGGGGGGGCACAGTGTACTCTAATCCAAAATCAGGAGGCCAGCCAGGCTCTTGTCAAATCTCCCTTGTCCTGATTTTGGCCCAGCGACTAAGAATGGTTCACTCGAAGCCCTCAGGCCAGTTGGTTTCTGTGGCAGACAGTGTGTGCATGTGACAGCCAGAGCAGCAAGGATGCCAATGGCCAGGCGGGATGGGGGGAAGGGGGCAAGCAACAGTGAGAACAATGACAGGGACTGCAGTGGACATTTCAGTAGGAAACAAGCAATTGCAGGAGAACGAATGCTCCCAACACTGCCCTTCTCACATCCTTCAGACAGGTAAAAACTGACAGCAGGAAGCTAAGCACTGGAGCAGCGCTGGCCTTGGGATGGAGCCGTGACCACCACCAACCATGTGTGACCACGTCAGCACAAGCGCCCTGCACTTTTTAAAACACGTTTTACTTGACTTGGTTTATAAGCTGGATCTCTTCCTTGCACTTGCATCCACTTCCTTTGTCTAGACCCATTTCCATCCACCAGGTAGGGAGGAATGGGGAGTCCGATCGGGAGAGACGATCTCTGGACCTGTTGGCAGTTTGGTCTCAGAACTGTGGTAAATGGGCCAGGAGAGAAGGGAGCCTTGGCGTGGAGCTCTGCTCTCTAGCCCAGGGCAGAGACAGGGTCACGGTGAAGAGGGTCTGGGAAGGGCAGTGTATCGGTTACTTTCTCTTTGCTGTGACCAACTAGCTGAGAAGAAGCAACGTAAGGAAGGGTTTATGTCAGCCCCAGGTTACCGCCCATCGTGGCCGGGAAGGCATGGCGGCAGGAGCGGGAGGCAGCTGCTCACATTCAGTCCACCGTGAGGAAGCAGAGAGCGATGGATGCTCAGCCTGCTTTTTCCTTTTTACTCAGTGTGAGATCTCTGCCCCTGGAATGGTGGGGTCCATAGTTAAGGTGGGTCTTCCCATCTCAACTTAATCTAGAAAATCCTTCACGGACATTTCCAGAAATTTGTTTCCACAGTGATTCTAAATCCTGTCTAGTTGACAACTGGAGATTCACCATTACAGAAAGATTTTTTGAGGAGCCAGCCCAACTGGAACACACACCAGCCATTCCTTTTCTTCAAGAATCATGGCCCAGACAAACTAGTGCCTCAACCATGAATGGAAATGCCTGTGCAGTCCTGACGTACATGTAACGTGCCCCTACTTGTCTCCATCATGACTCCTAAGGCAGCCTGAGAGAATCATGAAAGGCTACAAACACTTACCCAAAACAGAGATGGGCAAGTGGAGGGTAGAGTCCAGAAGGCTTCTTGGTGACCTGAATTATGCTTTGGTGATGATTTTTTCTCTCTAGCTATGGCGGTTGGACTTAGGTTTCCCCATAAACTTAGGTGCTCTGAATGCTAGATTCCTAGCTAATGAAGATTTGGGAAGTAATGCCACCTGGAGGCAGTGTATTGTTGGGGGAGGGCTTATGAGTGTTATAGCCAGTTTCCCTTTGCCAGTGTTTGGCACACTCTCCTGTTCCTGTTGCCCACCTTATGTGGGCCAGGGGGTGATGTCCACTCTCTGCTCATGCCTTTGTTTCCCCCTGCCATCATGGAGCTTCCCCTTTAAGCCTGTAAGCCAAAATAAACCTCTTTTTTATCCCACACTCTGCTCTTGGTTGGATGATTTTCACCAGTGATGTGAACCTGACAGCAACAGTAAAGTGGTACCAAGGAGTGGGATTGCTTCTAGACACATGACTGTGTGGCTTTGGCCTTTTGGAGCTGATTTTTATGAGGAACACGGAAGGACTTGAAACCTTGGCCCAAGAGACACCTTGTTGTGTTGTAAGTATAGCTTGATGGACTGTTCTGGTCAGAGTTGAAAGACCTGAATGCAATAAGAACTATGGACTGTGAGGTTTGGCTTATGAGCGTGAGAAAGAGCTTTGCTTGGACTGGGCTAGAAGCAGTTTGTGTGGGAAGCTTACTGTTATACCCATGTCCTGAGAAGTTGTGCAGGGTTGCTTTGCGTAGAAATGAACTGGTGTGAGCAGAGGGATATGGCACAGAAAGAAAAATCTTTGGGTGAATTGCTGCCTGTTCCATTGCAATTGAGAGATTATAACCTTTGAGATTGTGCCAGCTGATCTGCACTGGGACAACAGGAAGAACGTGGACTCTTTTGAAGGGGTCTGAGTGCTCAAGGAGTGTCCTGTTCTTCAAAGTCTGCTTTATTCCTCCCTGGATTAACAAATTGGCACCCTACTTGGTATTGTGGAGTATAAGAAATGCAGAAAAGAGAGGGTCATTGAGTTTGCAACACAGTCTTGTGTTTTGGAAATGGCCATGGGCAGTGTGAAGCAGGTTTGCTGGTTGCCTGCATGGAGACCCCATGGGGCCATGAGGATGAACCATGGATTACAGTGGAGACCCAGTGGAGATGCTAGGACCACAAGATGGCTGCTAAGGAAAGCTGCTGGCCTGGGATGAAGTTTTCCAGGACTGTGAGTAGCCTAGCTGGAGGGGAAGAATTGGAATGCCAGAGACTTGTTGCTGGTTAGCAGTATGGGACTTGAAGACTTGTCACTGGCTAGAGTTGTTGGACTTGAAGCTACAGAGTTTGATGTTTGCCCTGGTTGTTTTAAATCTTGTATTGGTTGAATATTTCTTTGCTATGCCCAATGCCATATTTTGCAGTGTGAATGTTTATTCTGTGCCATTATGGGTTGGGGGGTGGATTTTTTGGTATTTGGCTCAGTTAAAAGAGCTTGGACTATAGGGATGTATGAATATCATTGGACTAGATAAAAAAAAAAACTATGGGGACTTTTAAAGTTGGGCTGAATGCATTGTATTTTACATCATGGATGGTTATCAGTTTATGGAGGCCAGGGGCAGAATGTACTGGTTGGATTCAGGTGTCCCCCATAAACTTAGATGTTCTGAATGCTAGGTTCTCAGCTGATGGAGATTTGGGAATTAACGCCTCCTGGAGGCAGTGTATTCTTGGGGGCAGGCTTATGGGTATTATAGCCAGTGTCCCCTTACCAATGTTTGGCACACTCTCCTGTTGCTACGATCCACTTTATGTTGGCCAGGGGGTGATGTCCACCCTCTGCTCATGCCTTTGTTTTCCCTGACATCATGGAGCTTCCCCCTCGAGCCTGTAAGCCAAAATAAGCCTCTTTTTTCCCCACACGCTGTTCTTGGTTGGGTGATTTCCACCAGCAATGCAAACCTGACTGCAGTACTAGCCAGCCGGCTCCCTCACCCTTTTTCCTCCTTTGTTGTTCCTTCTTCTGCAGGAGCCTCTTTAAGACTGGTCCAAGTCAAGGGCTGATCTACTATGCTAGAGGAAGGTTCTGCAGCTAGAAGCCACTGCGTACACTCAGCTGGGCTCCAGTGGCCTCGGGGATCACCTTGGAAAGGAGCACTCCTCTCCAAGGAACCACATTAATTCTGTGAGGCTTGTCCCAACTGTCCCTGGGTGACAGTGTTCCTATCATAAAACCCCTCCGTCCCTCTAGATGATGAACTTACTTCTTGGCAAGTAGGCAAAAATCCCCACATTTGTATAGCTATCACATCTAGAGAATTAGCTATCAAAGTGGAAGCTATGGCCCTCGTGCTGCTGGCCTCCATGCCCGCCTGAATGCTGGCAGTGGGGCTGGCAAGCATCGTTACAAAAGGGCAGAGGTGGGATTCTGTACAAGATGCTGCAGTACCATCTCCTGTTCTCGGTCTCTTCAAGATCGAGCAGGCAGCTCTGAGATTTGATCATTCCCTCCGAGTCCTTATACCCAGGGTTTCTCAGAGCTCTGGCTCTGGGTCCCACCTGGCATTCAATGGCAGGCTTCCTGAAGGAACACAGCACTAGGGTTCCCGACTCAGGCACTCCTGGGAAGGGGGAAGTAAGAACTTACCCTGGAGTGCAAGGCTGCCCACAGCAGAGCTTGCCTGAAACCCCAGGACAGGGCCATGCGAATTCTGATCCTTCTCGAGCCCCCACCCAACACTGGCATGTTCTGGCACACAGGTGGCAGAAAGGTCATCCTAACTAAAACCGCATCGTGGAGGATCAGCTGTGGCAAATTGCTGGCTCCGTTCTCCTTCTTCCCACCTCTTCTTTCTCTTCCTAAACATACATGCAGCCGTCCCTCCTCCTATTTAAGCAAACAGCTCTCTCCACGATTCAGCACTGCCCCTTGTTATCTAAATAGTACACAGATGTACAAAGACACAGGAGCTTGCCTGTTCCTATTAGGAGCTTGTTCTGTTACCCATCTTCTCTCAAGCCTACAAAAAGCAGCCTGCCTTGGCCTTTGCTGACAGAAATTCCTAACTCCTGCCCCCCAATAAATCAACTCCATTTGGCAGGTGGTCTTCCATTTGTCAGAGATGGGATGTCCTCTCCAAAGACTTCAGTCACCCCACCAGCTTTGGCTCTTCCCACAACTAGAGTTTGAAACTGCCCAGATGTGAACAAAAGGAACGTAAAACGTCCGCTTCTGTTGGCAACTTCCTGTCTTCGCTGTCCAAGTAACCCTGCCAGTTGTTGGTTAACTCCCACGGCCACTGTGAGGCAGGAATGGGGACTGGGCATCAAGGTCAGCTGAAGAACACAGCTTGGAACACTAACAGATTACTAAGGGGTGAGGGGATGATGATCCATGGGTCCAGAAAAGAATCCACAAGGAAGGGCTAGTAATCTAGAGACAAGAGTGTCGCTCAGTGGTAGAGCACTTGCCTAACCTATACAACTTCCGAGATCTGAGCCCCAGCACTGTAAAGAAGCAAAAAGAAAAAAAAAAAGTAATGATTTAAGAAGTTTAACCCCAGTTTTAGGTTTATATCTAGCTCTGACTCAGTTTTTTGTTGTTGTTGTTTTTTGTTGTTGTGGTGGTGTGTTTTTTTTTTTTTTTTCTCAACTCAAGGTATCGTTCATATTTTGAGACCCGAGGAGATGACCTCTCGATGCCTAAAATGTGCTCTGTATTTCAACAGTTCCCATTGCCATTAGAGGTAGGAGCTCACTGGCAACACAGAAATGCCTTACCTCATATCTGCAGAATCAGAATCGGTGTAAGTCAGAACCTGCTCTTGTCCCTGTGACTCACATATGCTTGTTAAGTGGAACATGAACCCAAGCACTAAACAAAGAATAGTCCCATTCCAGGCCTACGTGACTCCCCTCGATTAACGAGTGGTTGACAGGGCACCAGAAGGCTGAGGCACTGTATGGAGGAGGGAAAAGAGAAGCCCCAAAATGGCCACCTGCTTCTCACCCTAAGCTGTATTTGTCCCATTCAAATGCTTTACAAAGTAAAATGCAATCAAATGAGGTGAGACCCCTAATGCATCAGCTACAAGCTCTGGTTCTAGTGTGTAGTGCTTAATCTTACCAATTTATTACATTGAGAAATGTCTAGATTAGGAGGTTTTGAGGGAACTTCCAGAAGTGATTACATCCTGCAGGCTCTGACCTCATGAATGACTTAATACGGTGATGAATTCAAAATGTGGATAGACTATTGGAAGGGGAAATGTGGAGATCACACCACATCGACACTGGACGTGGGCACGTTCCCCTCAGCGACATCAGGATTTAGACATGAGCACGCTCACTTCAGGGGCATCCACACGTACCGAAACTGAAGAATGCTCCTCTTTCCTTTCTGTGCTCCCTACTGGATAACTGGCATTAGATTTTCCTGCGAATGTGCCAGCACTCCTGTATCCTATGCAAGAAGATAAGTGGGATCAACCTTACTTGTTTCCCTTGGGCAGGGGTTCTGGATAACTTCTTGAAGATGCGTGTGTGTTATAGTTTGATGACAAGCCTATGGTTCTTGGGAGTTCCTAGCATCCCTAAGCACAAGGCCCATGTAATCTTGGCCCTGAGCAACCCTTCCCACAAAGTATATGGTAACCCCAAAAGCTGAAGCTGAGACATCCGTGTACCCCTGCATCATCCATCACTGGGCTGACTTGTTAAGAGAACGATTCAAAGCAAATCACATAATTATGGTGGTGGGGCCTCAATGACTGCAATAACAACGTCTACACCCAGCCTTAAAAAATTCTCTCCTTGGGCTTGAGAGATGGTTTAGCAGTTAAGGCACTTGTCTGGGAAGCTTAAGAACTCATGTTCGAATCTCTGGGTCCTGTGTAAGCCAGATGCAGAGTGACGCAAGTGCACAATGTTGCACATGAGCACAAGGGGGTGCATGCATGTGGATCTCGTTTGCAGTGGGTGAAGGCCCTGGCGTGCCTATTCTCTCTGCCCCCATCTCTCTCAAATAAAGAAAAATATGCTTTTTAAATTCTCCCTTTAAACTACAGGGGAACTAAGAGGAAATGCCAATATTCAACTTATTGGGGCCTAACATCTCACTGTTTCACCACTCAAGTAGATGGGGTTGTGAAAATCTTTCCATGACTGTACATGACTTCAACAGGATCTAACAAGCCCTTATATCTCGCCATAAACATGGTGTCTCTGCAATCTGCAATGTTAAAATCTGTCCCGTTAGATAACTGCACGGTTTCTCCACAGTGGAAAAGACACTGAAGGAATGACGATGGCAACGAGGGAGGGGGGCTAGGAAGTAGCTGGATGGACTGTAGAGGAGGCAGCAGCCCAGGGCACTTTAACCTGACTCTCAAGAGGACCGTGGAGTATGTGACGCGTACAGGCCTAGGAAGATGCAGCGGAGTGAGCGTGGAAAAGTTCAAAGGCTCTGTCTGTAGGTGAAGATGCCAAACACAGCCTTCACCTCCGCCTCTGTCACACACTATGACATGGAGTCTTTTCCAGTAGCGTATCTGATGCCGCTTCTTGCCATCGTTTTGAAGCTGAAAATGGGTCTACTGAGTTCAAGCCGAAGCAGTGTGTCACGGGGCTGGAGTCACATTTGCATTCTGGATGGGGATCGCCTGCAAAGGAGAATTAAGTTTCTCCTAAGGGCAAACTGTAGGATTTGCCTCTTTCCTTTGTGTTTACTTTTAAAGGTGCACTTGTTCATCTACCAGTGTTTACGAAACCTTGTATGTGGGATACTTTTTTCTATAATAAAATATCATTTGTGAGAAAAAAAAAAAAAACGGTGTCCCTGGGCTTAGGTGAGGTTTGGGGTGCATTGGGAATTATTGGGGAAAAGCCTTCCAGTTGTCTGTGTGGAGGTACTTTATTAATCTGGGAGTGCCATCCCATGTAGTGACCACTGCATTGGCAGGCAGAATTTAAAACCCCATGGAAGAATTCTTTAGGCAAGAAATCCAACAGGAAACAGCTTGGACTCAACAAAGTGGGACACTCTGGGTCCAAAGAGAGGCCCAGCAGGTAATTCCCACCCTATGCCTATAAACTAGGATTTGAGATTTCTGGGTTTTAATTACATACAGGGTCCTCTAGGAAGTCCCAGCCACGCCATATCTTGGATCTTTCGTCTATAAAGCATTTAGATGTGGCCTTGGCTAAGGCGTCACAAGGAACATGTTGGCTACATCTTCAAGTTCTAGCTAGTAATCTGAACACCGAGTTGGACCAGTGAGAAAAGAGGACCTGAAACCAGAAATATGGAACAGAAGTTTGGGCAGAGCTGAAAACCACACTCTACAGAACAAGTATTAAACCTGTTCCCCGAGCTGAAATCCACACAGCCAGGAGACACACTTCCAACCTTTACTCGAAGAGATGTTGAGTAGAAAGGGAGGGGAGGGCAGGGCAGTCCTTGATATGCCCCAGGTCTCTTCTACCCCACCACACCCAGATACCACCTTTAAATTGTTGCAACAGAACCAGAAACACCACTGAGACTCTTCAAGGACTGTACACAGTGGGAGAGGGTGGGTATTATATGATGGGGTGCAGGTGAGTCACAAGTCACACTACCTTTGATTGGTGATTTTTTTTTTTTTTTTAGTCAAGTGAATACATGGTAGAAAAAGCATGAAAACTAAATGAACACATATGGGAATTACTATTAACATTAAGTGATAATATCAAAACATCTGCTCAAATGTAGTTTAAAAAAAACGACACAAATGAAATGGAATGTAAAACATCTTCACAGTATTCAAAGCTTTTGTGAAAGTTTTAGACTCTAAAAGAGGAGATGGCAGGAAGGAACTAGGGGAAACAGGAATTCCATCCTGTACCCTCAGGATCTGCAGTGCCAGGGCAGAGCAGCCAGCATATCATCCCAGGGAAGTGGTTAAGAAATGCTTCCAAACGAATCTTGAACCCACTCCAGCCATGAAGTTAAACAGTGCAACTGGCTACATGGAGTCTAATGAGAAAAGCAGGTTTTAGGTTTGGGAAATAGGATTTCTGTCATTTACAGATCCAACTGAAAACTGCAGTTCTGATTAGATGATGCCTTGGGGAGAACTTGGTGCTAATCCAGACACTGAGAACAAGTGTTACACAGAGTATTTTAATAGTAAAATATTCTTGAATTCTCGCCTCCCATTCTGTCTTCTAAGACAACTACTGACATTCTGCAAAGATTGAGCGGAGTTCTGCCAAGCTTCCTGGGACTCTCCAGAATGGTTTTAAAGCTTTACAAATCCGACCTTTGCACTAGCAACAATGATCCAATTGCCTGTGGCCTTCCTCTTCTAGAAACCCACCACTAACCAATGAGTCTGCACATTGGTTTTTGTTGTATCCTTTGTTGAGGACAACAAAGATTAGTGATCGTGCAGCTTCGGGCCCAGAGTGTCTCCCTTTTTGTCCTGAATTGCTGATGTGGTAGAGACAAAGCTGGTATGTGTCTACTGTTCTCACTAAAGTACACAGTGGAATTCCAAACCCAGGGACCCTGAAGCTGGGGGGACGGGGGAACCAGACGCTGCAGTTCACATCTCCAGTTTATTGTGACTCCTTTCTGACAGTGTTGCTCCCTGCGGGGAATTCCCATTTAGAGAGCTGCCCAACATGGCCACTGGGTTGTCTTCCGTAGGAACTGCTGATGCTCCAGGTAAACCCACCCACTAAAGCCCATGCTACAGAGAAGGCCCAGCTGCGTAACGCACTTTGCAGAGATGAGGCGGTGCGCCCAAGTTCTGAGCTTACGGCTCAAGGCCCAGCTCCAGGCACTCATGAAATCGCTTTGAATTTCAGCCGGACAAGAGGAAAAGAGTGTTTCTAATTACTAAAATATACATATATAATATACATTTTAAATCTTCCAAAATTATAGGCAAAAATCATTTAAGGTCCTCAGTACTTTATGACTAAAGGTCAGAGAGAGCTGGAAAAGGGTGTTGGGATAAATGCGATCTGTGTGTAATTAGGTCAGGACCTCACTCAGAAAAATAACCAATTCGGCACGCTGCTTTTCAGGCTAGAGTCTTCAAGAAGTTAACAGAAGCTTTCACTGTCTCTGGGTCGGCCCAGGGTTACGGGGAGACTCCTCAAGCTCACTACTGCCTCTGAATTGGGTACGAACATCCACCCAGGGGGACAACCACTAAGGTCCTTGACAGGTAACTGGGGATGAAGAACCAGGCTTTGCTGGAAGAAACTAGCATTTCTGTTTTGTTTTTGTTAGAACTACTTCCTCGTGTTGGATAGTAAGAGTAACACTGCCTAAGAGAACTGAGGAAGATCTTGGGTTGCTTGGGGAAACTGCAGAGGTGGTTTGCCTTGAAAACGGTTTTCTCACATGGAGACACGTATCCTCTGCAGAGGCGGTGTGGGAGAAGCAGTACACGAGTGAAAAGTGGAGGGCGAGGCAGGCCGCTGTTCTGCACTGCTCACCTTTAAAGGGATGGGCTCCTCTGTAGGAGAGCAGAGCCTGGGCAGCACTGTGGATGCCGTCAGCTTCCACAGCTGTCCCGGCTCTGGGCAGCTGAGCTACGCAGAAGGCAGAAAGCGGACAACCTGCTCACGGCCAGGCCCATCTCCCTCTGCACATGTGAGAGAGCGCTCACTAAGAGGGCCAGCCTCCTATGGGGTCAGGAGCCCTCTGTCTTGGTTCACCTTTCAAATGTTCAGTGTCGACTTTTTTTTTATTCCCCCCCCCCAAACTGTGGCAAGCAAGCGAGGTTTTTTTGTCACTGCTTTGTTGGTGTTTTTAAAAAAAAACTGAAAGGAACTGCCAGAGGAAATGAGAGGAGAAGCTCTTCACCTAGTTTCACAGGTCCCCCTCCCTAGTCATCTGGTGGGTTCTAGATTTCTTTTTTGCTTTGCTATGTTTGTGAAAAAAACCACTAGCCATTACCTTGTCAGCTGCAAACTCCTCGTCCCTGCATGTCTCCTATAATCCTCTTCCTTACACAAAGGCAGGCACACCCAGGCTGACAGCAAAGGCACTTGGGGACATCTGGGACTATCGGGTTCATATCAAAGGCAATGGACGCAGACGCAGAAGGCAAGGCAGGCAGTGGCCGCCTGTCCATCCTCGTGTCTCACTGTCACAGACTGTCCTGCGCGTCTCCTTCCCACGCGGTACTTTCAGAATCCACGTGAGTGGGGTGCGTCCCTTTCAATCTAACGCATACAAAGAATTGCCCTGGAACTAAAAGCTACTGACTGGACAGTGGCCAAAACTTTCTACTATCTCCAAAGACTTAGATTAGCCAAAGGACTTGTAATGACACTTAGGATATATAATGTTGCAGCCCTCTTCAAACTTTTTGCCTAATTCTTTTTTTTTTTTTTCTTTTTTTTCTGAACTGGGAAACATTTCCTTTCATTCCTTCTTTTTGTGCTTGTAACTCTGGGTGAAAAGGTTCTGCCCCTCCTTTGGCACAGTAACTACTGGTCCCCACTATAGCCTTTAAAAGCCTTCCTAATCTAAAGGGTCCTGGCCACAGTTGCAAGAGGCTATGCTGGGGTCTAGCGTGCTGTGAAGAGAGGGGAGAGGGAATACTGCAGGAACAGAGCCAGCCGTGGAGCAAGGACCACGGCCAGCCACGACGGGCAGGAGCAGTGTGTGTGGGAGCTCCAGGAGCCAGGGCTGCCCACTCTCCCCCATCCCCCAGCGCAGCCCCACACTCCCTCCCCAACCCGCTCCAGGGTCACTTAAAGACAGACTGGAAAGTGGGGCACTCGTGGTTTTTCATTTTCTTCATGAAGTTCTTGAACTCCCTGTTCCTCTTGTCCCACTTGTGGATGGCGGTGAGCAGGTACTGGCTCTTCACCTTGCGGCCCATGATGAGGAAGTGCTGGCTGAGGTCGTCCAGCTGGCGGCAGGGGCAGTCGGCGCCGTGCTTCAAGTGCAGCACCAGCCGCTTCAGCTCCCGCCTCGTGATGGGGCCCAGCTTCAGGGGCTTCTTCTTCCTGGGGACAATCTTCTTGTCACCATTCTCCTTCTTTACTTCCTTTATCTTCATCCTCAGCGCTAGGATGATGGGGGCAGGAAAAGAGAGAAAGGGAGGGCAGGGAAGAGAAGGCGGTTAGAACACAGCTTTTCACCGGAAACAACAGCCTACGCTTAGGGCTCCTCTGGCAGACAGAAGCAAGGGTCAGCTTCCTAAGAAACAGCCAGGGCCTCCACCACCACGTCACTGGTTCTGATCCCTAGTCTTGTGGGCTCTAAAGACAGTGCAGGAATTGTCGTAGTATGCCACTAGTGTCGAATCAGTTTTCAAAACCAAGTTATTTATGTTTTGTAAAAACTCAGCAACTTGGGCTGGAGTTATGGCTCAGTGGTAGAGTTCTAGCCTAGCACACACAAGGCTCTGGGATCCATCAAAGCACAGAAAAAAAAAAAAAATCAGTGACTCAGACCATTTACAATGCTTTACTTAAAGGGGTTTGACTAACAATACCACATGAAATCTGGAGAGATGGCTCAGTGGTTAAGGCACTTGCCTGCAAAGCCTAATAACCCAGGCTCAGTTGCCCAGTGCCTACATAAAGCCAGATGCACTGAGTGGTGCGCGCATATGGAGTCTGTCTGCAGTGGCTAGAGGCCCTGGTGCATGCTAGCTTGCCCTCTCTCTCTCTCTCTCTCTCTCTCACACATACACACACCTCTCTCTCGCTCTCTCTCCCTCTCTCTCCTTGAAAATAATAAATAAAATTTTTTAATAAAAAGGAATACCACATGACCCAGTGATACTACTCCTGGGAATATACCACAAAGACATCTGCACACCCATGTTTATTGTAGCACTGTTCACAATAGCCAAGATAAAGAATCATTCTACATGGCCGTTACATGGCCATGAACAGATGAATGCAAGAAGATATGGTGTACACACACACACACACACACACACACTACATTTACTCAGCCATGAAGAAGCATGAAATGATGTCACGGACGGGAAAATGGGTGGAACTGGAGATCTTCATGTTTTGTGAAGTACAGAGCATGTCAAATTGCATGGCTGGGTGCATTAAATACCAACCTCCAACCTCAGCATGGGTAAAGTCAGAAACCGGGTGGCCCGGAGTGCAGGGAAGTTGGATAGCAGGTGCTGCTGGTGTTCTGTCCACACTGATCACCCAGCCATGGCTATCATAGATATCGGGCACCTTTGATGTCCTCTAAACTGAGGAGACTCCCACAGAACCAAACTCTGCTTTGACCGACAGCTCAGAGCAGGGCCGGGTGAATACGTCCAGGTGACAATCTCCCTTCAAGCCCAGCACGGTGCAAGAGCGGCTTCTGTTCTTAGCACCAGCCAGAGGGGGTAAGAACCTACTCATTAACAACTCCTCTTTTCATTGTCTCCACAGATTCTGCCTTCGTGTGTGTGTGTGTGTGTGTACTTGTGTGTTGTGCACACGTGTGTACTTGCGTGTAGACGATAAAACCCAAAGCCTCACCATATACATGCAGTCAAATGCTCTGCTGCTGAGCTGCTCCCCACCCAGCCTGGAACAGAACCCGTGGATCAGATTCTTCCTGGGATGATGGCCATCCCAGGAGTACTGATTAAAGACACTCAAAAAACTAAAAGTGGGGGCTGGAAAGATGGCTTAGTGGTTAAGGCGTTTGCCTGCAAAGCCAAAGGACACAGGTTTGATTCCCCAGACCCATGTTAGCCAGATGCACAAGGGGGTGCACGGATCTGGAGTTCATTTGCAGTGGCTGGAGGCCCTGGCACACCCATTCATTCTCTCTCTCTCTCTCTCTCTCTCCCTCTTTCTCTGTCAAATAAATAAATAAAAATAAAATATTTTTAAAAGAACTAAAAGTGCAGTAAACACATGGTACTGATATCCCTTTGAAACTGGCCAACTCTAGATACTTAGATTGGAAATCATTTTCCAGCTGGGCATGGTGACACACACCTTTGATCCCAGCACTTGGGGACAGACATAGGGGGACTGAGTTCGAGGCCAGCCCGAGACTACAGAGTGAGAGTCAGGTCAACCTGGGCTACAGCGAGACCTACATCAAAACAAAAAAAAAGTTTAGATTGGAAATCATTTTCTGGATGTCAGTCACCAGATAATCTGTACATCCTCTGAATTCTTCTGAGATTAAAATTATTCTTTATTGAAAGGTGTGAAACAATTTACAATTTCAGTAATAAATACTGTGCAAAAATATTTTCCACTTATAATATTAAAATGATCATTTAAAAGCTGAGGAGACATCTAATTTGTATATATCACACAAAGAATGCATGAAAGTAAGTGAGCCCCTGATGTGTGGCCATGGTAGTAGCAACAGGTGTTTCTTAGCACTGAGGAAGCCAAGAAGGCAGACTACAACTGTGAGGACAGCCAGAGCCACACAGAGTGAGAGAGAGCCTGTCTCAGGTGTGAACACAGAGCCTCACAGAATGAGACCTGTCTCAGGTGTGAAAAGAGCCCCAGAGAGTGAGAACCTGTCTCAGGTGTGAAGATAGAGCCACACACAATGAGAACCTGTCTCAGGTGTGAACACAGAGCCCCACAGAGTGAGAATCTGTCTCAGGTGTGAAGACAGAGCCACACAGAATGAGAACCTGTCTCAGGTATGAACACAGAGCCCCACAGAGTGAGAACCTGTCTCAGGTGTGAAGACAGAGCCACACAGAATGAGAACCTGTCTCAGGTGTGAAGATAGAGCCACACAGAGTGAGAACCTGTCTCAGGTGTGAGGACAGCCAGAGCTACACATAGAAAGAACTTGTCTCAAACAGAAACAAAAACAAAAAACAAATTGGCATATCTACAAGCATGTTTAGAATGTCCTGAAAGTCAGTCCTTATTTTGGGCAGGGGCACAATGCACCTCCCTGATACAGTTACACAAAGTTTCTCATAGAAAATAAAGACAGATAATTCATCAATATTTCTGGCATCTTGGAGGTGGCCTCTTCATTTTGATAAGCTAAAAGGTTTAATATGATAAATAGTTTACAAAAAACCCACAAAATTCAATTAAATGATTTATGAGCGAAAGAATGAGAGAGAGAGAGAGAATTGGCATGCCAGGGCCACCAGCCACTGCAATCAAACTCCAGACGCGTGTGCCATCTTGTGTGCATGTGCAACCTTGCACCTTTGCATCACCTTGTGGGTGTGGCTTATGTGGGATCTGGAGAGTCAAACATGGGTCCTTAGGTTTCACAAGCAAAGATGGCTTAGTGGTTAAGCCTCTCTTTCTTCAGGACTTCTACCCATAAACCATGAAGAGTCCTGATTTGAAACCACACTCAACAGCCAATGACTAGGAAAGTTTGTGGCATGTGTGTTAAGTGTATAAGCATTCTCCCTGCACTGCTTTAATGGATGGACCCTAGTAACTCCATGAGGAAGGTACAACTATTTTCCCCATCTAAGAGTTGAGGAAACTGATTTGAAGGAGACGGCTAATGTGGCTGGTTACTAATCCTACGTTGGAGCCCATGTGCATTAGTCAGCTCTCCATTAGTATAATAAAAGCCCAAGTGAACTCAGCTCATCAGCAGGAAAAGGTCTACTTTGGTCACAGTTCCAGGTTTCAGTGTGTCACTAATTATCCCTGTCACCTTGGGCTTGTGGCATTGGCAACAAAACATGGGCAGAGGCACATGGCAGACCACAGTGCTCACTTCACGGCGGCTGGCAGGCAAAGAGAAAAAGACGAAGAGTTTGAGCCCTACCATCCCCTTCAAGGCATGGCCCCAGTGACCTAACTTCCTTCCTCTAGGCCCCGCCTTCGGAAAGTTCCACAGGCTGGGGACCAAGCCTTCATCACATGGGCCTTTGGACACAGGTATTCAAGCCACAGCACCATGCTTGACTTTCCGTCACCATGCTGTCCTTGATGCCTCTGTGGTTCCACAAATTTTTCAAAGTAGGTTCTCACTGTAGCCCAGGCTGACCTGGAACTCACTGTGTAGTCTCAGGGTGGCCTAGAACTCACAGCAATCCTCCTACCTCTGCCACCCGAGTGCTGGGACTAAAGGAGTGCACTGCCATGCCCAGCTCCAAAATTCTTTATAATCAACCTAAAATTCTCAAGTATTCATTAAATGAATCTAGAAAATAAAGAAGAACCTTGTTCCCAGTTCCACCCCTGTTTTAATACTACTCTTCTCAGACAGTGGCAGAAGAGTTCTTCTTGCAGAAGAGTCACTCTAAAGAGTTTGCTCTTTAATATTCAGTTGATTAGAAAACCACACCTTAGTCAATTCCCAAGAGGAGAGCAAAACGCTAGTAAACATGTAAAAGTCAGCAAATTTGAACACTGACCCTCAGGCTTCCCAGCACATGTGGTAGTGAAATGAGTACAGTGGCCCAGTGAGTTTATTTCAGCACTCCACCCCACCCTACCCGACTCACTGCCCAGCGATCGGACTTGCTTGAGATGCACCCCATGGTGGACAGAGCCAATAAAGGCCAGTAGGGAGTGAACAGTAAGGCAAAGCAACACAGACTACCCTGCAAAGGCCTTAACCAGACAGGCCCACACATGGCTCAGGTCCCACTGTTGGCTTACAGCAACCTGGTTGGTAGGTCACCCGAGTAAAGACTTCACCTGGTCCAGCGTGCAAGCTGCTTTCGGTTCTCCGTGAGGTTGTGTGAGAGACCAGCAGGAGGAGACTCAATGCACCAGTCAGGACCAAGACAAATCTTATCTCTGCAAACCAGAGCCAAGCGGGATGGGAGAAACCACGTACGGATGGTTGGGATCTCAGCGCTCCTTTAAAACTCACAGGTTTGCCGGGCATGGTAGAGCACGCATTTAATCCCAGCACTCGGGAGGCAGAGGTAGGAAGATCACCGTGAGTTCGAGGCCACCCTGAGACTACATAGAGAAGTCCAGGTCAGCCTGAGCTAAAGTGAGACCCTACCTCAAAAAAACAAACAAACAAACAAACAAAAAATTCATAGGTTACCGGCTTGATCTATACTGGCACTACTGGGAGGTGACAGAATGTTCTGAAGACAGGGGCTAGTGAAAGGTCTCACTAGGAGCGTGCCTTTGAAAGGGACTCCGACAGCCCTCAGCCCTTCCTCTTGTCTTGTGCCTCCTGGCCATGCGGTGAGTGGTCCCTCCACTTGTTCCTGCTGTGACTGGCTGCCGCACCTGAAGCAATGGGCCAACAAATCAGGCACCTGAATCTCCAAAGGGTGAGCCAAATGAAGCCTTGCCTCATTGCACACTGATTATCTCGGGTATTCACAACAGTAACAGAAAGCTAACCTGCTATGCATCAGAGAAAGGCTTCGGGGGCTGGGGAGATGGCTCAGCTCAACACAGCTACCGAAGTGGTCAAGGGCATCATGGGGGAGATGAAAGCACGTGGCAGCTGACAACGTGAGGTGCTCTTCTCTGCAGACAAGTGTGGCGTCACTCACTGAACACCCACCATGCAC
Source organism: Dipus sagitta (assembly GCA_036346955.1). Taxonomy (NCBI): domain Eukaryota; kingdom Metazoa; phylum Chordata; class Mammalia; order Rodentia; family Dipodidae; genus Dipus; species Dipus sagitta. The sequence goes on from CM070783.1 coordinate 26,033,443, forward strand.
TGGGCTTTAGAAACGAGCACAGGCAGATGCTCCACCTCGGAGTCCTTGTTGACCAACAGCAGCACGTTAGATAGGACACATCATTAGTACGTTATTAACAGTCAAGGAGGGGACCCAGACTGTATCCAGTGAGAGCACAAGGTCAGCTCATAGTCCTGACGAGGCACGGTCAAGCTTAGAATCCACAGGCCACTGCTCTCTTGCACAGTCCATGGCTCAGTTTAAATGGCTATTACTTCAGAGAAAAACAAGTTCTTTTAATGTTTTTATTTATTTACTTGAGGGAGAGAGAAAATGGGTGTGTCAGGGCCTCTCGCTGCTGCAAACGAACTCCAGGCACATCTGGCTTTACGTGAGTACTGGGGAGTTGAACCCAAGCTGGCAGGCTTTGCAAGCAAGGACCTTCAGCTGCTGAGCCGCTGACCTACCCCTTATTTCTCTTTTTGATTTTGCTGCTTTTGAATCACAAGTCAGATTTTAAGAAAAAAAATGTTCCTCTGTCATGACCCTGTAAAGGAATTTAGTTTCCCTAGGTGTAAGGGGAAATCGACGATGGGGATGTGTTACGCATCAGAACTCTCCAGTGCTCCCAGGCTCGCGCTCTCGGTCAGGATAGGGAGGAGTGCAAGGAAGAAGACGCATATGGCCAGAGTTGCCAACACCACTGCATCTTTCAAGGATTCAGTTTAGGGTTGAAGACTACCGGCAATGTGTGGAGAGGCGATTACCTGTCCAAGGTTGATTCCCACATGCCTGTGAACGCCTTAGCAACACCCACCCCCAGCACCACACCACACCCGTGGCTGCCGGAGCAGGAATCGATGGGCGCTCAGAACAGCCCGGGATTGATTGTCACTGCTCCCCCGAGTCCTATCATGTCACATGCCAGGACCCCAGGGATTTCAATGCAAATGGCAGTGGACATCCAGGAGAAGACCCCAACACAGCAGCTGAGGTAACAACTAGACACAGACAGTGCTGGGTTCTGGGCACCCTCAAACACTCTGGTTGTAAATGCCTTGTCTCAATTCTCCCGTCTATGAATATAAAACCCAGTCTGACTGCTGGGTGACCAAGGTGCCAGGCAGACGGTGCATGCCTGGCAAGACTGGGAAGCATGGGTCACTGGCAGCCTGCCCCCGCCCGGACTCACCTCTTCCTCCCTCAGTGCCTCCCACTCTCTGACAGACAACACCACATTAATCTCAGACCCTCGATCTCAGACACTTGTGATCAGAACTAGACCCTGCCAGACCCAGAACTAAAGCACAAGAACACAAAAACCAAACAACAAAAAAACCCTCCTTTCCCCCCCTTAGTAACAATTTAATATCCTCTAAAGTAGGATGTTACTCCCACCTAATCCTTACTGCCATCAATAACTCAAGAAACTTTTAAAATTGAGGCTGCAATTTTGTACTGCCTGGGTTTTTCTCAGCACTTAATGTCAACCATTAAAATTTCATTCCTCTTTCAGCCACTTGAACCATGTTTTTTTGTTCAAAAATTATACTTCCCTGACAGCCTCCCCACAAGGCTTGGCCATGTTTCTAAGGCTGAAATGAGAATCAGAAAGTCACACTAGCCACCCCCAAACCACACTTGTTTCCAAACCATCTCTTCCTCTTGACTCGCCTGTTCCTCCTGAGACCCAGACACAGCCACCCACCAGATGTCAGGCAGCCACTGGCCAAGGGTCAGGCATCTCAACAGCCAGTAATCTGGAACTGCTGTAGTGGAGGTGAGTCCAAGTCATGAATCAGACTTAGAGCTCATCTGGCTAGAGTCACAGATAAAATGAAGGGGGAAGAAGAGGGAAAAGAATAAAAGGGGGGACCTCAGGAAGTATCTTTGCTGGAAAGAGCCACTAGAAGCCATCAAGGGGGGCTGGGGAGATGGCTTGGTCCACCCTAGCAAGCATGGGGACCTGAGTTTGATCCGTAATACCCATTTAGAAATGCTGGATATGGTGGCATGAGCTTTTAATCCCAGCGCTGAGAAGGTGGACACAGGAAGGTCCCTGGAGCTTATTGGCTAGCCAGGCTGGCCTAACTGGTGAGCTCCGGACCAATAAGAGAACCTGTGTCAAAGGAGGTGGACGTTGTTCCTGAGGATAACACCTGAGACTGTCGTCTGGCCTCTATATAAAGGTACACATGTATACCTGTGTGCCAACACACACACACACACACACACACACAGCCATCAGGGCAAAGATTTAAAAAAAAAAAAAAAAAACCTAGGCAGTTGTTTCAAACGGAGGAGACTGTCTTCAACCCAAAAGTTTTAGAGCTAAAGAATGTGTCTGAAACGACTACGAGATGATTAGAGGTCATCAGGGACCTGTGGAAGGACAGGATCCAAGGGGATGAGATGATTACAGTGAGCTAAAAACCAATGTGAAGAGTTAGGAGACAGAAGTATGACCTATACCAAACCCCAGAATGTCTGTGAAGTTACAGCCACTGGCTACTGCTAGCCAAGCATACTAGACTGAACATAATCAATACTCTTCGTTCTTCCTGAAGTCACCTAGAAATCAGTTTTTAAAAGCACACAGGAGGAGCTGGAGAGATGGCTTAGCAGTTAAGGCACTTGTCTGTGAAGCCTAAGGACCATCGTTTGCTTCCCCGGGACCCACTTAAGCCAGATGCGCAAGGTGGTGCATGTGTCTGGAGTTCTTCTGCAGTAGCTGGAGGCCCTAGCACACCCATTCTCTCTATCTACTACTTTTTTTCTCTCTCCCTCTGATAACTAATAAAATATTTTTAAAAATCACATAGGGACTGGGGAGATGGCCCCGAGGTTAGTTAAGGTGCTTGCCTGCAAAGCCTAACAACCTGGGTTCAATTCCCCAGCACCCACGTAAAGCCAGATGCCCAAAGTAGGCCATGCATGTGGAATTCATTTGCAGTGGCACTATGCCCTGGCAACCCATTGTCTCTCTGTCTCCCTCTCTCTCTCTTTTTCTGTGTGTGTGTGTGTGTGTTTCTCTGTCTTTCTCTGCTTGCAAATAAATAAATACATAAATAAAAACATTTTAAAAGGCATACGGGTCTAGGGAGGTGGCTCAGTGGATAAATCAACTGCCACACAAACTTCAGTACCTGAGTCGAGTTCACTTCCCTAAAACCCACATAAAGGCCAGAAGCAGTAGCATTACCGTATGTAATCCCGGCACACCTACGTGGGAGGGGAGACAGAGACAGACAAGCCAGCTAGTCCGGCGTTCAGAGACACAAACAATGAGAGACTCTGCCTCAAACAAGATGGAAGATGAAGACTGACACCCAAAGTTGTCCTGTGACTTCTGCACGTGCACCTGCATTCACACACGGACATGTGTACACCTGGACACACACACACACACACACACACACACACACACGGTAAAGGGAGCAAACACGTAATTCAGAGTTTGGGATAACAGAAAGAAAATGGAAGGAAAAACCTGGCTTGACAGAGAAGACAAGCTGATGCCTGATGCTTCCAAGCAGAGATGTCAGATGCTGGGGAGAGGCAGCTGGTCTACATGGCAGGTACCCACAGGTGCTCAGGGGCTGGGGACACAGGATGCACCTGTGGGTTCAAGCGACGGCCACTCACCAGCAGCAGCTACGGCGTTGTGTTGGTTTCTCCCAGGCACCGACAACAGACCAAAGACACAACCCCACCCAAGCCTAGCTTTCTGAGCCCGAATCTTCTGGGCTTACTTAGCGGCGTACAGGCACGGGGTTGGGAGTAGGGGCAACTCAAAAGCAGCTGCATTACCAAGAAGCCCACCCAGCAGAGGTGACCACTCAGGAAAGCTGCGACTCTGGAGCTCAGACCAGGACATTGCAGTCAGCTTGGCTGCTGGGAAAACCTTGCCTCCCTTGAGATTATTAGTCCTTATTTAACCTAGGGAGGAGTCTTGTAAATTTCAAGAACTTCCTGAGATTTGTGATTTGTTTATCTCCTCACTGAGCCTTTTACTTGCTGAGCCTGAACCAGCCTAAACTCAAACTGAAACTTCCTGAAGAGCTTCCTTAGCAAATTGCTATGCAACAAACAGGCAAGATAGTTTTCCCCCCTACAGAAGGTTCAAACCAGATGCATGGGAGAAAGGGTGATGAGGTTAAGTGAAAGTCTGCCTGGTAAACAGTGGGACCCTCAGATCGGTATTTTCCTCCCTGAGTCAAAGGTTGAATGGTTTCTAAGAAAACTAGCAACTCAAAAGTAATGACTATGGGTCTTCCTCCACCAAAATAAAAGTCCAAATGAAGCCCAACGAATCACAGATTTCAATTCCAAGCCTTTTAAATTCAAATGTGTAGGCAAGGATTGGGAGACATTTTTAGTATTTTATTTTTATTTATTTATTAGAGAGAGAGAGAGAGAAACAGATACATGCACCATCATGTACATCTGGCTTATGTGGGTACTGGAGAATCAAACCTGGGTCTTTAGGCTTTGCAGGCAAGTGCCTTAACCACTGAGTCATCTCTGCAACCTGGCTGGCAGACTTTTAAGGAGAGTCTCTAAATGTGAACAATGCACACCAAATGAACAGAAAGGGGAGGGAATTCAGAGGTAGCAGAGACAATGCAGAGAGCACAAGAAAACTCTATGATATGATAATAATATTAGGAATGTTATTATATTCATAAGGCAAGAACAGAAGGCTGTTAAAGGTAAAGGTTACAAAACAGGAAAGAATAGCTTGAATGTTTAAAATATAATGGGATGAGCCGGGCGTGGTGGTGCACGCCTTTAATCCCAGCACTCGGGAGGCAGAGGAAGGAGGATCGCAGTGAGTTCGAGGGTACCCTGAGACTCCATAGTGAATTCCAGGTCAGCCTGGGCTAGAGTGAGACCCTACCTCGAAAAACCAATAATAATAATAATAATAATGGGATAAACAAAGAATTGAATACCGTTTCTTGTTATGCTAAACAAAATGACAAAGGGGGGGAGCTAGGAAAAATATAAAGTAGGATATCAACCCAAGAGCTTCCATACCTGAATAATGGAATTATAGGAAACAGAGCACAAAAAAGATGGTAGGCAATAACATAGGTGCATTTTCAAGAGATAAAGAACTTGAATTCCTGGTTTGAACAGTGCACAGCTCCAAGAGCCATAAAGTTGTCGGGCTGGAGAGGTGGCTCAGCAGTTAAGGTGCTTGCCGGCAAACCCTATGACCTGTGTTCAGTTCCCCAGTACCCATGTAAAGCCAGATGCACAAAATGGCACGTGGGTCTGGAGTTTGTTTGTCGCGGCTGGGGGCCCTGGCACACCTGTTCTCCCCCTTCCTCCCTCTCTCTCTCCCTCTCTCCCTCTCTCTCTCTCTATGTGTGTGTGTGTGTGTGTGTGTGTGTTTGTCTGTTTACAAATAAATAAAATATTTTTTAAAAAGGGTCAGGGGACTGGAGAGATGGCTTACTGCTTAAGGCACTTGCCTGCAAAGCCTAAGGACCCATGCTCCATCTCTTTCCAGATCCCACATAAGCCAAATGCACAGATGACACAAGCACAAGGTCACATATGCCCACTAGGTGGTGCAAGCATGTGGAGTTTGACTGCAGTGGCTGAAGACCTGGTGCACCAATTCTCTCTCTCTCAAAAATAAATAAATAAATAATAAAAAAAAGAGTCATAGTGTTTAAAAACACTAGGTATTAAAAGAAATCTTTAAATTTTCTACAGAAAAAGAGTGTACATCTAAGTGGAAGTCTCTTGCCTGCAAACCATAATGACCTGGGTTCAATTCCCCAGGATGGCACAGGATTTAGTAACAGCAACACTAGGACATAAGACAATGAATGAATGCCTTTAAAATTCCCAATGTGACACTGAGCCAGATCATGTGAGAGTAGAATGCAGACATCTTCAGATACTAAAGGGTTAAAAATATTTCCCATGTATCTTTTCTTAGGAACATAATTTTTTATTTATTTCTTTATTTATTTTTGGTTTTTTGAGGTTAGGGTCTCACTCTGGTCCAGGCTGACCTGGAATTAACTATGTAGTCTCAGGGTGGCCTTGAACTCACGGTGATCCTCCTACCTCTGCCTCTCGAGTGCTGGAATTAAAGGCGTGCGCCACCACGCCCAGCCATAATTTTTTATTTTATTTATTTTTATGAGAGAGAGAAAGCACATGTGTGTGCGTGCGAGAGAGACAGAGAGACAGAATTGGCATGCCAGTGCCTCTATCCATGGAAATCAAACTCCAGACATATGCGTCACCTTGTACATCTGGCTTATATGGGTTCTAGGGAGTCAAACCTGAGTCCTTAGGCTTCACAGGCAAGCACTTTAACTGCTAAGCTATCTCTCCAGACCAGGAATCTAATTTTCTTGCAAAAATAAAAAGGAGGATCGAAGTTTCAGTTAAATAAAAATCTAACACCAGAAAAGATTTAAAAAAAAAAAAAAAAAAAAGAGGCTTAGCAACAGGTACAGCAGGAAGCTTAACTGATAGCAGCAGCAGCAGCAGCTGGGAAGGGGGCTCAGGAGAGGGTCCACCCTCATGCAGAGGGTTGAGGGCTCAGATGGCCTGATGTGCAGTTGCCAAAATCTTAACAGCAACAGAAGGAACAGAGCAAATAAAATGACACAGCTGCCATCTCAAAACAGAAAGATGTCAAAGAAAGGTCAACATTAAAAAACAAAAACATGAAAGTGGTGCAGTTTATTGCTCAGTTGCAAATAACATTATATCATTTTAACGACTTAATAATTATTAACCTGGCCAAAAGTGTGATGTGATTATTGGGAAGATGCTATAAACAAGTTAATCTACAATTCAAATAGCAGAAACATAAAGGATATCTGAATATGGGGTTTAAGAAATTAAACTAAATAAACAATTTTTAAAAAAAGACTAGAGAGATAGTTTCGCTGTTAAGGCACTTGCCTATGAAGCCTAAGGACACAGGTTCAATTCCCCAGTACCCATGTAAGTCATATGCATAAGGTGGCGCACGCATCTGGAGTTCATCTGCTATGACTACAGGCCCTGGTACACCCATATTCTCTTCCTCTCTCTCTCTCTCTCTCTCTCTCTCTCTCTCTCTCACACACACACACACACACACACACACACACATCTTTCTGTCAAATAAATGTGTGGGTGTGGGTGTCAGGGCTGGAGTTTGTTTGCAGTGGCTAGGGATCCTGGCACACCTATTTTTTCCCTCCCTCTCTCCCCCCCATAAATAAACAATATTTTTTAAAAAAACAAATATGCACTTGTTATGTACTTGGTACAAATTATTAAATATCATAAGAAGTAACTACAATCACAGAAAATTATTACTTCTGGTTTATGGGAAGCTGGAGTGGAGGGCATGGTGGGAAGAACTGCAGTTTTTTCTTTTATTAAAACTTCTATTCCGCCCTGTTTTGGAGGTGTGTGCGCACAAATCTGTTTTTCTTTATCAGAAGGTAGCGAGACCCAAGGGGATAAAACACCCCTCACATCTCAGTCGAGGCCCAGGCAAAACCACAGATGAAGTGGGGAGACGAGCAAGAGCTGCTTCCGTGTTGAGCCTGACAACCAGGGCCGGGGTGAAGGGGACAGGCGCTGAGGATCAACACAAACCAAAGCAGAGACCCAGAGGCACCGAGAGCTCATCACTGAAGTAGACTTAAAACTCGCCCACAAGAAATGAGCAAGAGCGCTGCTTTCTTGGTGAACCTGGTATTAGCACAAGGGTGAAGGAGACAGACACAGAGAACACTCAACTCCTACCAAACCAGACATCCAGAGACACAGAGGCTCTCAAGACCTCATCACTGAAGCAGACCTAAAATTCGCCCAACATGGCTCAGGGAAATTTGCATATGTTGGGACATCATGCACAGAGACATCGCCACTGATGGCTAACCCCACAATGCACGACCCACATTCCCCAACGAGGAGGGTCCCTTTGGAAGGGGGAGGACAGGGAGGAGGCTACCAATGGTACCAACGTGGCTGTATACACACTGTGTACATAATTAAAAAAAAACAACACAAGGCTCAGGGAATTTTGTGAGAAGAAGGGGCAGAAAGACTGTAAGAGTCACAGGTTGGGATATGATGCCCAACAGCACTGCCTCCCCCTAATAACTTACTGCTGCTCCCACAATGCATAACCCACAACCCCATGAGGAACACCAGCAACCCCACTAGAGAGGGCCTCCTGTGGGATGGGGACAGGGAGGAGGGAGAAGATGGTACCAACACATGATAAGTCCATACAAAGTATGTTCTGGGTTTCAAAGATGTAATCCTTTCTATTATTTTTTAAAGTGGAAAAAACCCTTTATTCCTATTTTATTGTTAATCTATGTTTATTTTGAAGCAAAAACACACTTTATAAAGTTTATAGTCTAATAAATATAAGATATGAATCACAATATGTGACATCATAAAGGAGACTAAAATCCCACTTCCATTAAAACAACTTAGCTTCAGTTGGGGGTCCTTAAGGATTTGTTACTTGAATAACAACTGTCCTTTTCAACCAGGATTTTGTTTTCTTGTTTTTGATTTATTTTGTTGTCAATTCCCATCTTTTTCTGGAAAGAAATCCATTAGGTTGGAAGGCTCATTATTCACTGTGAACTAGAGGGGTGTTATAGCCAATACGCAGCTGGAGGGTCCGGCAGCCATGGCCATCACCTGACCCCCCGGCCTCTCTGCTCAGAGCTTCTGGCTTCATTCTTCAGTGCCTCCAGGAGCAAGCATGGATAGATGGTGAAATGGCACATCTAGGGTCCACTGACTGGACCAACACCTGCACACACCATCACCAATAAATACCAATTAAAGCCAGGCGTAGTGGCGCATGCCTTTAGTCCCAGAACTCGGGAGGCGGAGGTAGGAGGATCACCATGAGTTCGAGGCCACCCTGAGACTACATAGTTAATTCCAATTCAGATTGGACCAGAGTGAAACCCTGCCTCAAAAAACCAAAGAATAATAATACCAATTAAGACTCGACCATGAGCAGACATTAAGACAAATATGCTGATTCCTAAGAGATTTGCTTTATCCTGAAGTACCTTCTCAGAGAAGTCCAAAGTTCCCAAAGAGACAGTCTAGGGAGCAGGGGTGAGCCAGTCTCAAGAGCTGTTAACTTCACTGCAAAGTTCCCTTTCACCAGTCAGAGTCACCTGACCAATGGCTGAGGAAGATGGGCAGCCCAATGCCTCAGTCATGCCATCCAGATTACACACCTTCTGCCACATGGAACCTCCAGGTGACAGTCCAGCTAATAACACTTCACCAAGCCATGAAAACAAAGGGACTCGATTTTCTGCGCCCTCCCCCCCCCCCCGCCCCACCCCACCCCGTTCACAAAGCTCTTGGCTGGCACCCTCCGTCTCTGGAAGCCCAAGGCAAAAAGGACCTTCCTGGAATCCAACTGTGCAAATGAAATTCAGTTACAGTCTGGGCAAGGCAGGGCTCAGTGTCAGCACTGCAGACTCCTGCCCGCACACAGCAGAGGGTCTGGGCCCCATGGGGAGCCGGCTTTGAGGTACTGGTGTTCAAATGAGTCCCACTGACAAAGGCCTCTTGATGGTGGCTTGACAGAACCCTCGGTCCCATCAGGGGCTGCTGTTTAATTTGTTTCGCAAAGAAAGGAGCTGGCACTGTGTCACAAGAGCTCAAGACTCTCCGTGACCACAAACCACAGGCTGCGTATTTACATGCATTTACTGTACAGGACATACAAAAAAAAGAACAAAATTTAAAAAACACACAGTTGGCGGTGCACGCCTTTAATCCCAGCACTCGGGTGAGAGGCAGAGGTAGAAGGATCGCCATGAGTTCGAGGCCACCCTGAGACTACATAGTGAATTCCAGGTCAGCCTGGACTAGAGCGAGACCCTACCTCGAAAATAAAATAAAATAAAATAATAAAAAGCACACAGAGGGCAACTGCAGCTTTTATCCCTCCTGCATACAAAGAACAGCAGGTATAGAAAATGTTCTTGAGTGATATATTTGAGGACAATAGTTAAATTGAAGTTGTCCTTTTTTCTGGGCCCCAGATGATTTAGAAAAGTGACCATGCAGGAGAATGGTGTGCCCCTCCCAAACTCCTTCCTCCAACATGCACATGCGTACACACACACACACACACACACACACACACACACCAGCAGCACCAGCGGAGCCTTCACAAATCCCGCTGCCTCTCTGACGTCATCGATTAGGTGAAATCTCCTCTGATGTGGGCTGACGGTGGAAAATGGAACCTCTACTTGGAGACCAACGTGCTGCCCAGGGTGACTTTGTTTTAGAAGGCATCTGCATTGGTGGCTCTGGGCCTGAGTAGGATGAAAATCTTTGCTCCTTTCCTTTCTTGGAGTACATTGTATTCCCGCCACCCACCCATCAGGGAGCCCAGGAGACAAGAAGGGTCACTTAAGTCAGTCAACAGTCAGGACCGGCTGAATCTCGGCTCCATGAAGGCAAATGTGCATCAAGGCCAACAGCTGTTCCTACCGTGAGGTCACTCAGCTTCCAGCCCTCTCCATGCCACCTCCTGGCGTTCACCCAAATGGCAAGTTGGACATGCCATGGCCTCTTGGAAGGAAAGGGATGAGGAATGGGGAGTAAGCTTCAGAACCAATGAACTGGAAAAGCCATGAGCCCCCTACAGCTCTGAGATGATGGGAACAGCTGGTCTCTGACCTGAGCATTAGAATCAACTGCAAGGCATGTTAACCATACAGGCTGCTGAGCTCTGCTTAGAATTTCCGATTTAACGGCAACTGGAAGTTCTCGAGAGATGCCGGTGCTGTGGGACTGGAGTCCACACGTGAGAACCACTGGTTTCAAGGGTTTGCACATGAGAGTAAGGATGGGTCTAGCACCATTTACACAGTCAATGTGGGCACGTGCGGAGCAAGAAGCAAAGCCTTTGCCAGTAAGGGGCAGCGCATCGTGGAAGAAAAGGGACCCAAATCAGGAATCAACAGACTGGCTAACTGCACCACCAGCTTTTTGTACAAGCGCGGGTAAACTTCTTTATTTCTCTGGCTCTCAGTGTAGCCATTTATAAATCGAAGGTGTTAGGCAAATTTAATGTCCTAGGCCTGGCAATCTAAATCTAAATCTTGTAATTGCCTTCCTGTCTTTGAAATCTAATGCTGAAGCCCAGGCCACCCAAGGGAAAGTATCTCAGATGGTAAAGGTGGCCCTCACCTGCTGAGACCACCCAGGAACTTTGACTACAGTTGCCTCAACGCAGCTCGACAGGAAAAACAATGACACTAGAGTACCACCTTGGTCATGAAGTTATCTACACAAGGACTACCCCACAGAAAGACCCAGCAAACTCTAAGCATGGTGTAACAGGCCTCCGTGCCATTCTGTTTAACAGATGGCAAGAAGAGACATGGGGCAGGTGCTTTCTCCTGGATGGTGTCTCTTTGAAGCAGCAATGAATCTAGTGCCTGCGAGCAATGGTGACCACAAACAAACTCCAGAGTTCTTCATTTTGTTTTTAAGTTTCTCAGGTTGATCCATGTAGAGGCAGGCTGCACCCCAAGCAGCTGGAATGCTCTTCTCACCCATCTTCAGAGTCAAGACATGGTCCATCTCTGGAAGCCTCCAGCCAGCCAGGTGCAGCCTTGCCCTTCCTGGCCTTCCCTGTCTCAGTGGTGAGCACAGGTTTGCATGGTAATGACTCGTAAGTGGGCCTCATCCACCCTCCTCCCCACGGTGAGTTCACACAAGCCTTTACCCCTCTGTTCAGCCATGAGCGCAACACCTCGCCCCTCAGAGCACTCGCTGAAGCATTTCTCAGACACACAAATGAATTAAAAGATGCTCAGATGGCTTAGGGGTTAAGCGCTTGCCTGTGAAGCCTGAGGACCCCGGTTTGAGGCTCGATTGCCCAGGACCCACATTAGCCAGATGCACAAGGGGGCACACGTGTCTGGAGTTCGTTTGCAGTGGCTGGAGGCCCTGGCGCGCCCATTCTCATTCTCTCTCTCTCTCTCTCTCTCTCTCTCTCTCTCTCACTCTCGCTCTAAAATAAATAAATAAAATAAAAAAAGATGCTCACACAACCCCACAGGGAATACCTGCAACCTCACTGAGGAGGGTCCCCAGAGGAATGGGGGCAGAGATGAGGGAAAAGAGGGTACCAACCCGTGATGTATCCATACAAAATGTCGTCAGTAATACTAATAATACATTATGCACAGAGACATTGCCTCTCCCCCATTACTGACTGCTGACCCCACAATGCACGACCCACAATCCTCATGGGGATGACCTGCATCCCCAACGAACAGGGTCCCTTTGGCAAAGGGGCAGAGATGAGGGAAAGAATGGATGTGTTGTTTACATACTAAGTATGTCCACAACTAATAAAAATAATTTTTTAAAAAATGATAAAAATAATAACAAATGGCAAAAAATGTATGCAAATAGAGAAAAATATATTAAGTGAACTAAGCCTATCTTGGATAAATATCATTCTTTTTTTTTTTTTTTCAAAAAAAAAAGTTGGAAATACATACAGTGGTGGCTTAAAGGAAAATGTCCTCCACAGCCTCAGGTATCTCTGATTAAGCCTCCTCCTTGGTTCCTGGTTAGTAGAGTCTTTGGGAGGTGGAGCCTTGCTGTAGGAGGTACACTGCCGGACGCAGACCTTGGGGTGTAGTCCAGCCCTAGGGTGTGTGTTCAGAGCCAGCTCATGCTTGCTGTTCTCTCTCTGCTGCTGATGTGTGATGGTGTCGGGTCGCTTTTCTCCACCATGATGAAGCTTTCCCTTGAAACTGTAAGCCTGAAACGGACCCTTTTTCCTTCCCTAAGAAGCTTTTGGTCAGGAGTTTTGTCCCAGTTTTTTGGTCAGTTTTGTCCCAGTAACGAGAAGCTAACTGATATAGTCACTTATGGCCTCATTGACTGGACTCAAATTCTTTACACAAACATGTCCTTTAGCACTAAAAGACTCTGCTCTGTGTACTACATATGTAAACTCCTCATGTCCTCAAATAGTCCCAGGAGGAAGGCACTCAGATTAGAACAAATTTCTAGATGATGAAACCAGCAAGAAGGGTCATTTGCCCAAATTCCAACTAGTCGATGGTGGAGCTGAAATATGATCCCAGAAAACTAAGCTCACAAAATAGATGCACTATCCAGGACCCTCATGTCCTGGGTCCCCTCCTTCCCCTGTGGACATTTATATTCCAGTGTTTCCTCCTGTAGCTCTAACACAGACGGACTCAGAAGCCAAGAGTTGGAACCAGCTTATTTAGCTACAGACTGATCCCTGTGGCCAAGCCTAGTGCAGGCCAACCCAGAATCATCTGGAAAACAATGACAAAGCCTGGACCATGCAGATGAGACCAGGCCTCATGCTTGACATAGGCCTCGTGCTGATTCCAGTTTACTTTTCAGATTCTTGGTTTCAACAAAACCCATCTCAGGGCAACACTAACTTGACCTTGGAGAAACCAGCCTTCCTCTTTGTCCTACTGGGCATACTCTGGCATCTATCTGGACCTGTGTATGTTCCCCATGGGTCTTTGCCATGTGGGTGACAGTACGATAAATTTAACTTCGCACATAACCATGGCTACAGAATCTGCAAAGTCACTCCACAGAGTCAACTCCTGCTTCCGCCGAAGATTCAAGCACGATGGTGAGTGGGAAAGCATCGTGTCAGCTGACTTGTGGGCAGCTGTGTGTACACACTATAAACAGCCACGATGCCACTTACTCATAAGGCAGTGTGAGGAACACCATGTTTAATCACCTTCATAGCCTTCAAGGGGCTGTGGTGTGCCATGTAGGCAAAACTGTCACACAGTCTGAAATCAAGCATTTTTACTAATTTATCTATTTGAGAGAGGGGGGGGCAGATATATACAGAGAGAGAATGGACACACTGGGGCCTCCAGCTGCTGCAAACAAACTCCACACACATGTGACACCTTTGCATCTGGGTCTAGGTAGGTACTGGGAAATCAAACCTGGATCCTTCGGCTTTGCAGGCAAGCACCTTAACCGCTAAGCCATCGCTTCAGCCCTGGAATCAAGAATTTTATACACATGCCATCCTGGAGACGTAGGGCGGATCCACTTCTGCTGGCTATACTCAGTTTCCTCATCCACCCTGAACAAAAGTCACCCACAATAATGTTCTGTTGCCTGTGGAGTCTCTACTGAAATAAATCAGGATTCAAGCTCTAAAAAGAGACAGAAAAAAAATGAAAGCATGTTATTTCCCAGGACACTATGGGTTTATATTGACATGTAACATGTTGATTCGGAACACGGAAATTTTGCCCTATTTTGTTTTTTGTCTCCCAACCCCAGACCTTCCCCTGCTCTTTTGTAGAGGCAACTACCTAGTCAAGGAAGGATCCTTCAGTTACATGAAGTTTTCCTTCATGAAACATCATAGCTCCCATTTATATGTTTCTCTTTTTCTTCCAATTGGCACACACAATTTTAAGAGCTCTTGCATTTGGGAGTCTGAAAGGTCCCAGAAATTGAAATACTGTCTTGATTTCACTGTATTTATTTTATTTTAATTTTTAAACTAAAGCTATATAAAGCTTGTGGATTCAAAAGAATAAATTGCTAAGTTAAGAAAAAAAATTGCCACAATATACCCATGAGCAAGTAGAGTTTTAAAGGGTACTGTGTGACAGAAGAAATTAAAATGAACTGCTGAAATTTTCACTGGAATACCCCAAATCTTGAGCACATTCAGCACAGATGAATAGTCATAAGGCAGCGTGGCTTCAAACCAGGCACACCATGTTTAATCACTTTTACAGCCTTCAAGGGCAACGGTGTGCCATGAAGACAAAACTGTCACACAGTCTGAAACTGTCACACTGTGGCCTTAAAGAATCTGCTATGTTGACTTCTGCATAGGAGTTGCTTCCTTTCTATGACTGCATCTCATGTGTCCTGGCTGCACAGCAAATGCCATTTACCTCAGGTGTGCAGTCACACACTCCTCATGACTAGAAGAACCACCTCACCTCAGCTGTGCAGTCACACACTCCTCATGACTAGAAGAACCACCTCACCTCAGGTGTGCAGTCACACACTCCTCATGACTAGAAGAACCACCTCACCTCAGCTGTGCAGTCACACACTCCTCATGACTAGAAGAACCACCTCACCTCAGCTGTGCAGTCACACACTCCTCATGAGTAGAAGGAACCACCTCACCTCAGGTGTGCAGTCACACACTCCTCATGACAAGAAGATCCACCTCACCTCAGCTGTGCAGTCACACACTCCTCATGAATAGAAGAACCACCTCACCTCAGGTGTGCATCACACACTCCTCATGACTAGAAGAACCACCTCACCTCAGCTGTGCAGTCACACACTCCTCATGTGTAGAAGGAACCACCTCACCTCAGGTGTGCAGTCACACACTCCTCATGACTAGAAGAACCACCTCACCTCGGGTGTGCAGTCACACACTCCGCATGACTACAAGGAACAACCTCACCTCAGGTGTGCAGTCACACACTCCTCATGACTAGAAGATCCACCTCACCTCAGCTGTGCAGTCACACACTCCTCATGACTAGAAGGAACCACCTCACCTCAGCTGTGCAGTCACACACTCCTCATGACTAGAGGATGTAATGTGCCCATCACCAGACATAGAAGTTTAGTCACAAGGGTTGGGAAGCTTCATTCATCCTGCCCTGCCTAGGCTGCTACCTGGCTTCAAGTCCCATTTCTGCCGTGTTGCTTTGGGCAAGTGAGTCTCTGAGCATGTGACTTGAGTTTCCTCAAATGCAAAAGGAAAATAAAATTCTTTCTGTATTCCAGAGTTATAAATCTAAGTCATTTACGGGGAAAGGTTTTGTTTATTTCTTTTTTCATTGCTCGGAGTGGAACTCATGCCTTATGCAGACTAGGTAAGCATTCTACCCCTAAGCTTCACTCCCAGCTCAAATGGGCGAGTAACTTGAAAATGGTAATCTGTTGTTTTGAACTCTATTCTCCTTGGATATTTTGTAATATGTAAAATGTGAATAATTTGTATAACTATATGTAACATATAATATGAATATATTTGCCTTTTTAAAACTAAATTGCAGATTCAAAATAAATTACATGTGGAACATATTTGTACTATATTTGCACTATGATTTACGTTCATTCATTTCCTTTCCCTTTTTCCCCATTTTTAAGTATTGCTCCACTTCAGATACCAGGAAATGCACAAGTTTTTTTACTCTGATCAGGCCCAAATAACTCCAGCTTTAGAAATTACAATCCATCTCCCTGTGTTCTTTCAAGAGCTCTGCAATTGTACTATGGCAGACCACACTACAGAGAAGAGCTCAGCTTGGCATGGATTCTGGCTTCTCGTGACACAAGTCCGCCAGCACGTAGGCTCTGCTTCTCCCATCCTGCCATGGAGAGTCCAGTATTTTTATTTACTAAACTTCAAGACTCAGCCATGTCGTCTTCTTGTGACTACAAGAAAAAAAAAGTGCTTTTCCCTGACAGGTGCTGCCCTGGGACTACCACGTGGGCATCCTCTTTCCCTTTGGTCATCTGGAGGCATCCCTGTGCAGTGCGAGTGGAATGGGTGTCTGGCCTACTCCTAGAACTCTCAAGTCCTCCACGTCAGTCAGATCTGGAGGCTGGGGGGAAACCCGGGAGACCCACTCTGGGCCGTGGCACTCCTGTGGCTCCATGACAACTGGCTATCAGCAAACAGCCCTTGGCCTGGTGGTGGGCGCAGCTCCGCACATGCTCGCCCAACAAAGGAGAGAGACATGCACGGGCAGCCACAGAGCAGACAGCCTCCGTTCCCCCGCCGCGGCCTGCGGAGCCAAGGGCAGCTCAGACAACAGTGCCTGGGAAGGGCAGCCCAGGGAACCGAGTCTCAGCCGCTCCAGAGGGCTCAGAGCCATTGGCAAGAAGCTGGAGGGCCCCAGCAAGCACAGGCGGGCAGGATCCACGGTTTGGACAGAAGTGTCGTCATTCCCACACACCCCGGCTGCAAGGGGCCATTTGGACAAGGCTCTGAGGGCCAAGGCTGAAAAGAATGTACAGAGTTCCTTACTGATTAACCTCTATCCTTCTCCTGAGGGCAGACATTCTCCCACATGTCCCAAAGATGTGCCCCGGAAGTTAAGTAGTGGCCACGCCCATGGGCCGTGCTGCCCTCTTCTTCCTTCCCAGTGGCCCATGCTAGCTGGCTTCGTTTTTTGTAATAATCTTATTTATTTGTTTGAGAGAGAGGTAAGAGTGACTATAACGACATCCAAGGAACAATTTCCCTTGAAGAAAAGATGCTGCTTTCTTTATGGCATGTGTGCATTCAAGATGCCATTTGTTTTTCTTTTGGCACTAGGATGGGACCCAGAGTTCTGTGCATGCGAAGCCTGGGCCTCGAGCCCTACGAGTATGCTTAGGCGACATTTACACAGAGATACGAATCCTTAGAGCAGAACAAGACTTAAGAAGCTATGGAGCCAGATCTCCTCAGTTACAGGTCAGAAAGCAGTGGTCCAGAGTGGACACGGGACCAGCACTGCTCAACAGTCAGCAGCTAAACAGACTTCGGGGCCAGCTGCCACCGCACAGCTGGACACTAGTGACCACTGACTGACCACTCCCCTCTGTCCTCATGCATTTTTTTTTTTTTTTTTTTTTTTGGTTTTCCGAGGTAGGGTCTCACTCTGCTCCAGGCTGACCTGGAATTCACTATGTAGTCTCAGGGTGGCCTCGAACTCATGGCGATCCTCCTACCTCTGCCTCCCGAGTGCTGGGATTAAAGGCGTGCGCCACCATGCCCGGCTCTCGTGCACTTTTTTTGGTATCATTTTCCCCTCCACCCGCACTGTTTCAGAAGCCCAGCTCTCTCCCTTGCCTGGCCCCCTTTCATCCCAGGACTACGGACTGGACCAGCAGAGCCACATACCCACAGTCCCTCCCATCCAACACAGGCAACTCTCCCAGCTCCCCTGGGGCTTCTCCAGATCAGTCCCTCTTCTGTCTTCTAACCAGGTAAGACAGGAACCCAGGACAGGTCCAGGAAACATCCATGGCTCCTCCAGGCCATGTCAAAAGTTGGTGTCAGGGCTGGAGAGATGGCTCAGCGGTTAAGACGTCTGCCTGCAAAGCCTAACCACCTGGGTCTGGCTCCCCGATACCCACGTAAAGCTGGATGCACAAACAAAGTAGTGCGGGTATCTGGAGTTTGTTTGTAGTAGCTAGAGGCACTGGTGTACCCATTCTCATTTTTTTCTCTCTCTCTCTCACTCTCGCTCTTGCGGGCTCTCTCTCTCTCTCTTTCTTGTCTGCTTGCAAATAAAATAAATATTTTTTAAAAACATGTTGGTGTCCTGTGCTGGAGATTTTGGGACGTGGGGATCCTCAGAATATCCTGGCTGGGCAACTTGTGAACTCCAGCCCAGGTTTTTCACTTGAAGGAAGCTGGATGGCAACAGGAGTCCAGACCACAGGCTCCTCATCATCAGACTTCCAAAGAGCATGAGGGAAGGAGGGCCGCGACGGGGCCAGTGAAGGGAAAGCTCCTCTGCATTCCTCCACGTGCCTGTTCTCCACATGGAGCAAGCAGCAGCCGCACGAGAGAGTGCACCAGGAGGTGCTTTAAAGCTGTAAGAGAAGAAGGCTCCAGGCAAAGAGCTGTCAGTCACAGGGAAGGCAGCACGACGCACTGTTTCTAATCCTTGCCCAGTGAAGGGCAGCCTGGGCATGGCCTCTTCCCACCTCCTGTCACTCACAGGGTAGCATAACTGTGAAGGCAACCAAGGGGGCCTTGATGGTGGGAGATGGGGCCAGATGCTCCTGCTTGTGAGAAGGGAGGAGGGGAAGGAGTCTTCCTGAGGGCTGGGCTTCACTACACACCTACCAGCCCTCCTTGCTCTAACTGGATGACTGTCCCTCAGGTCTGATGGCCCACGGTGTCTGGTCTCTGCCTGTAAGACTTCGGACTCAAAGTGCCTTCTTGATGCTGTTTTGGCCCAGCCAGGCCTCCCTCTTCTCACATGAGGTCTATCTGTGAGGTCAGGGACTGGAAAGAAACAGATCCGGGGGACGGGATTCCTCCACTGCTGGTGACCTACTCCCCTTTCTTGGGAAGGTCATCTCCAGTGCCCACAAAGGAAGGAAGGCCCATCCGCAACCCAGCCTGCTCCACTGGCAGGAGACAAAGAGCAGGTCCTCCAAGAGGAACTGCATCCTGAAATCTGAAGGGTTAGGAAGGACCATATGGGTAATCCCTTCTGGGTTCCTGTTAAAGGCATGTGCCAGGGGTTACACACTGGAGAAACTTGGCCTCTGAATACTTCTCATCTTTTGTTTGCTTGTCTGTTTCCTTTGTTTTTTTAAAGGAAAGCGCAGCATACAGCATAAATGCTTCAGGGAACAACGGCCCTGCGGGGCATGCCACCAGGCGCTGATCTGAGAAAGAAGCTGGCCATGAGGATGCCATGCAGAGCTGTAGATGGCACCTGTGTCTAGCTGCCACAATGACCGTAGGGCATACGGGAACTGTGCTTTGTAGTTTCCAGGACATTGAAATGGTGCCATGGGCTGTACACACCATCTCAGTGAAGGACGTGTGACCATCCCCGTGTGATGAGAAAACTTTTGCCCAAAGACATGGCCCTGAGCAGAGTCACACGTTGTGAACGATGAGGAACAAAAGCCAGCTCTAGGTTTCAGAAAGCATCTACTCTACATCTTCACAGCGCCCCGTGGAGGTGACGAGCCCCCCATGTCACCCGCCTCTGGGCCTCTGACAGCACACAGGGAAAAGAACGAGAAGCCCTGGACACGCTCAGGAGGAGACCCAGCACGGGGGGATGGCCCAAGGGGCTGAGGTCACAGCCACTGGCAGGCACGCAGCTGGAGAAGGCTGGTCTCCAGGGTCCACACTGTGCAACGGTCCTACAAGCCTCCACCCATCCCGTGCTGCTCGTCACCTGCTCCAGCCCCTCAGACACAGGCTTCTCTCCCAGACATTCCTGAGTGAGACAGAGGCTGGTGTTTCGGGCAGCCGTGCCTAGGGAACAGGTACGGGCCAGCAAGAACGCTACATCGAGACACCAAATCACGGTTTTGCCAGCACAAACCCACATCGTTTCCAAGCTGTGGGGATCATCTGTGCAGACTCCTCTTGCGTCAGGGACTTGGTGAGGGGCTTGAACTGGCTGGCCCGAATTACCAAGGTGGTGAGTGAGAGATTCAGCTCTCAAGACAGAACAATTTGTGCTGTTTTCTGACACGACATATTTCATCTCCTAGGATGGAAATGTATGTTTATTTATTCATTTATTTATTTGGTTTTCACAAGGAGATAAACTGGACCACAGGCAAAGTCAATGTGGCAGAGGGTAGAGCCAGGCCTTCCACTCAGGCCCGTGTGACTCCTAGCCCTACACATGTTCTTTATAAATGCTTTTTAGGGCTGCATAGATGGCTTAGCAGTTAAGGCTCTTGCCTGTGAAGCCTAGGGACCCAGATTTGATTCCCCAGTACCCACATAAGCCAGATGCACAAAGTGGTGCCTACATCTGGAGTTTGTTTGCAGTGGCTCCCTGGTGTGCCCATCCTCTCTCTCTCCTTCCCTCCCTCTCTCTCAAATACATAAAATTATTTTAAAAAATATATGCTTTTTAAATCCTGGGGGGATGCCATGCTCTATGTGACAATTCCTGTCAAATGCTCAAGTCTGCTAAGGAAGGAATCCTGCCTGGAAAATCAGCAGTCGAAATGGACTTGCTGCAAACCCTAAAGCTATCTGCAACGGGTATATTTGGCATCTGGAGCAATAAACAGAGCACCGAGCCAATAGCGGTGTGCCCCAAACCTAGAAAGATGGCCTGTGGTTGTACAGAGGTGTCATCGCTGTAGAGAAATCCTCCACAGGCTTCTCCAAAGCCCTGTTGGGGTGGGGAAGGCAGCAGCACACCACAGCCTCTCTGTGAAGCCCTGGGGAATAACCAAGCCCCAGACCCCGAGTGGACACTAGGTGCTTGGCAATGCCAGGCCAGCTGCAAGAAGCAGACTTCCATTTGCTTCACAAGTACGTGGCTGGCTCAGTCACACTACCCCACAGATGCGCTGTGCTCACTCACAAATGTGCAAGAGCCACGTACACACAGCCCTCCCACCACTCACTGTGCAGGTGAATAGACATCCTCACCTCAGACACACCCATGTGCTCAGGGATGTGAACACACACACACACACGTGCGCACCACACGGACACCTCCACCTTCTCCCCGGATTATAGTTATAGCCTCTCGTGCCTTTCTCCCCCAGAGCAGCCCAGACTCCTGAGCTGACCCAGTCCCTCAGCCTTAATCACTGTCATTACCAGTCCAGTCATTGTGGGGCTGGTTCCAGAAGCTCTGTGTTGGCTGCTTTCCAGGGCTACCAACATGCTAGGAGAGAAAAGACAGAGCAGTTCACGACAGCTCTTAACGATGGCTGCTCTTGGTAATGACCAGCTCTGTGGCGACCCAAATATGAGCCGATGGTAAGGCTCTGGCTCCTGCCCAGCACATGGCTCTGCCCTGGATGCTGGGTAGCCGTGTTGACCTCAAGTGGGTGGCCCTGAGCTAGCTCAGATCCAGTCAGCACCGCCGCAAACATTAACAGACAAATTCGTGGGCCTCCTGCCTAACTCTCTCCCAGGCTGTCCTACGCATCTCGGCCAATGCACTGGAACCCTGCCGTTGGCTCTTCCTTAGTCTGCATTAATGAGCAACTTCTTGCAGTATTCTTCACTCTCTCCTCTTCCCCTCCTTGTATGTACTTATTATTTGAGTGTCATTAACATTTTAAAATAGATTCCAGATGCCTAAATGCCAACCAGGCGATTTCTCCGTTCTTTGGCATGGGCGGCAAGAACCTTCATGAATCTGCTTCTGCCTACTTCTCCAACCTCATTTCTAGATGCTCAGCACCATATCCACCGGGTGATCTGACCACACGGACTCACTGCTCTCCTCTCCAAAGCGCGGGGACTGTCATGCCTCCCCATCTTGATCCCCGCTGGGCCCTCAGCTAAGAACAGCTGCCTGAGCCCGTCTTTCTGCCTTGCAGGCCTGCATGTTGTCTTCTCTGCAGCTTTCTTTGGTCTCTTTCTAGGAGGAATGCTCCCTCCCTCCTCTCCACTACTGACCCCAGTTTCGGGCTACTACAGAAAAGTCCAGCACTTAAGCAGGTAGCATCCTATGTGCCCTCTGATCTCTGGATGGTAGGCACCAACCGTCGTCACACTACACAACCATTTCATGTGCACTAACCAGGAGTGAGCCTGCCCAGTTCACCCAGAACACAGCCAGTTCAATCCCACAGGGCCCAGTAATGACACCAGTGTGAGATTAAGTTCTTCCGCAAACTATCCTTCTCAAAGCAGGAAATACCATAAGCAGAATCTATGTGCCAAGGCAGAACAGAGGCACCTTGAGGAAGCTTACTGAAAACGCAGAGATTTGCTTCAAGCTAGCCCTAAGAATGTGGATAGAGGGTTCCCCAGTCCCTATATGAGCTCACCACAAGCTAGACAACCTCACTTCCAAACTTCATTACCTACCTACTCAGCTCAGGCATGATAGCAGGTTCTTTGTGCCCCATCCTCCCGTAACAAGATGACTCACCCAGGGCTTCTCCTTCCTCTTCATACAATTTTAAAGATAACATGCAACCAAAGAGAGTTAGCCCACTGACTGGAATCTCCCGTTTGTACTCACGCACACAGGTAAAAGCTCACTTCTAGCCAGCAGAGGTTTCACCTGACTCATCAAGGGTTTGACTGGGGCTAGAGAGATGGCATAGTGGTTAAAGCACTTGCCTGCAAAGCCAAATGGACCCAGGTTCAATTCCCCAGGACTCACGCAAGCCAGATGCACAAGAAAGCACGTGCATCTGGAGTTTGCTTGCAGTGGCTAGAGGTCCTAGTGCACCTATTCTCTCTTTTTCTCTCTTTACCTGCTTATTTCTCCCTCTCTCTCTCTCTCTCTCTCCCCCTCCCTCCCTGTCTCCCTTTCTCCCTCCATCCTTCCCTTCTTCTCTCTCAAATAATAAACAATAGAAAAATAAAAAAGAGTTTAACTGGGGTGGGATTCAGGGCCCTGAAGAAAGGAGACTTGGATTCCCCCCAAATCAGCCAGCAAGCCTGGCTCTCCAGCTGTCCTGTCTAACTGGGGAGACCCCTCTTCCCACACCCCCAGGAGGAGCAACACACACACACACACACACACACACACACACCACTTGCACGGTGAAAATCCCTCTGGAGGATCAATCCAAAGTTAGCACATGGGGTATAAAGAGGAAACAGGGCCCTGTTCTCAGTAGAGCCCATCAACTGGTCACTGAACTGAATGTGCCCAAGAGTGACGCCCACTATGGATGGTCACATTTATAGAAGAAAACCCATCCGTCCGCACCTGGTTTGGCAAGTGGACGTGTGCGAAGAGTGAGGAACCTGCCACCTGAAAGGCAGGCCTGCCAGGCACGTAGCGCCATGCTGCCCCCCCCCCCCTTCCTGCTGCAGCTCTGGAACAAAGGCCCTGACTCTTTCCAGCCAGCGCGGTTTCCCCAGCGGAGGTAAAAGGGGTTGCTTGGAGGTTAAGGCTGCCTGCAGGAGCTCAGCCTTGCCCTCCCACGGCTCAGCACCTTGCTCCAGGCTGACAAGTACCTGCTTGACTGCCCTCCTTTCCTCCTACCCCCCACCCTTGACTAGGTATCTGCCTGGACTATGGCCCGAGCACACAGGTGAGCACACGCGGTTCGTGTGTCAGTGGCTCCTGCACAGAAGCCGGCCCAGCATTGCCGGGACCTAGGCCATGCTTGGAGCAGCCAATCACAAGGACCAATTCCTTCTGTTACCCCTTAATCAACCCTAAGAGTCCCAGACACTTGTCAGGCTTAGCTCTATAAGAGGATGCTGGCTTAGTTGCTAGAACTGACCAAATGACACGGACATCTTTCACCTGCTTTATCTGTCCGACTTCAGTCTTGTTGCTGTGACATTACTTGTTGGGGTCCTAACCCCCTTTCCCTGCCCTCATTTCCTGACCCCAGCAATGCCCTTCTTGACTCTTCTCCACTCTTAGGCCTGAGAGGTAAGCTGCTCATTCCCCGAGTTCCTCCAGCCCCCACGGAAGCACGTCAAGCACACAGGAAGTGACGGGATCACAGGGACCAGTGTGTGGTCCAAGCCTGTCATACCTGCTAGATTCTTAAATGTCCTTGGTACAGAGCTGGGGCCAAAGGAAGTACAGAAGGGACCGGGGGTCCAGGAGCCACATGTGACGGGCCAGGCTGGCCACGCCAGGCACTGCAGGCTGCAGGTTGCGCTGGGCTGGCTTCAAGCCCAGTTCTCTCGGGCCACAGACACAGAGGGATGCCTTCAATCACAAGCCATTTCCCAAACCGGCAAAGGTATATTGTGGAAGGTGCTGTGTGAATGAATTCTACAAGTGCCCACAAGAAGAGAATACCTCTGAGGCAGACATTTCCTCTCAAGAGGAAACGTCCCATGGAGAAGGCTGGCAGCAGGATTGGGGGTGGGGGAGACAAGGAAGAAATCCCCTCCTAGCCCTGTCTGAATAAGGAAGAAGCTTGTGTGAAGGGTCTGATTCCTCATTTTTCACCGATGCCCAAGTACTGCTCTGGCATCTCCTCACAACTCCTAACATCCTTTCAGAATTTGTGAATGATTTCCTTTCATTCTTGCCCTAAAGGAAATGTTCCTTTATTCCCCCAAATGTAAACCAACACCTTCTACCTGAGCATCAATCCCTACGAACTGTGGAACAACCTGCCCCAGAGGCCCGCAGCCCTTCTACAGGCCCCTGAGTGACCAGCACTTTTGCATGTGAGCCTAGATTCCCCACCCCAAAGTGCTCTCCAAACTCAGATGCCACCTATTCTTCCAGGATCCGGCTCTTTATCTCTGCCCAGCAAGGAGGACAGGGTAAGAAAGACCCAAGTGAGGCTCGATTTACAGGAGGTACACATGACCACCTTTCAACCTGGTCCTGCAATAAGGACCCCAAAGACAGAGTAAGCCTGTAACACTAGCATGGGGGAGGGGTTGCTACCAGAAAACAGTAGCTTGTAGCTTAGCACCCTCCCTGTGAAAAGCTACTCTTATGGTTGGAATATGAAACGTCACCCACAGGCTCACGTATTAAAGCCTAGGTCCCAAGTGATGGTGCTATTTTGGGAGGTCGGGAAACTTTAAACAATGGGGCCTAGCCAGAGAGTGTAGGTCACTGGAAGGATTTTTTTTTTCTGGTCTCTCACTCTCTTTCCTGTCTGCCATGAAATGTCTCCTCTGCCACACACTAGCACCACCATGATGTTCTGCTTGAGACCATGGGGCCAAGTAATGGTGGACTGAGGGAATGAACTCTCTGAAACCATGAGCCAAAATAAATCTCCTCTCCTTCTTTACTGTTTCTGTCAGGAATTTTGCCACAGCCAACAAAAAGTAAAACAACTGCCCTAATCGGTCAGCACACACCTTCCTTCAGAAGGCCTACCGGGCTTACCTCACCTTCCCACCATTGCATTCACCTGTTTACTCACCCATCGCCTAAACATGTCTTGGGCCTCTGCATTCCCACACATGCCTCTCAAAATCCCCAAGGAGCAAAGTCAGAGACCCCAGAGAAGTAGCCACAATGTGTTTTGTTTTTTTGTTTTTTTTTTAGGGGGGGGAGGTTCCAAGGAAGTATCTTCAGTAGTTTTCTATTTGTTTGCTTGCTTGATTTTTTTTTTTTTTTTTTTTTTTTTGCCACAAGAATTCAAATCCAACAGAATGCAAGCCATGAGTTCATTCCTTACCACCATGCCTGGGCCCCAGCTCCCACATCATTCAGTACAACCAGCCCCTTGCCAGTTGGAGTGTCTATTTTCAAAGAAATCTAAGCTGGCTGCTTCTGGTTCACTTCCCTCCAACACTATCACGGGCCGTCTGTGGCGGTACTAAAGGCCTCCCATCCAGATGCCTGCTCTTCTCGGAGTCACTGAGTCCCTCGGCACCAGCACTAGATGGTACTTAGACCAGGAAGGGCCACGCAACACAGGCAGCTCCCGCAAGAGGCAAACTGTATCAGTCCACCCACCAGCCGGGCTGCCCACACAGCCAGGTCCTCTTGCGCACACTGGGAGAGTGACAGCGCTAGTGACAGGCAGGACCTCTTACACAGCAAAGCTATAGTTCAAATATTTATCATGTATGTCTGGCTTTCACACAGAATGTGCAACCTGCCAGTTACCACTGTTTACCTTGGTAGAAACTCACGGGAAATCTTAAGTCTGAACAGGCCCAGAGTTTATTTTACTGCCAGATAAACAACTTTCTTTGATAAATCATCCGTGTGACAGTGTCCCTGAAAGACTAAACAAAGATTTCAAGCACAATCTATAGGCCTTTGAGAAGCCTTGCAAAGCTAATGCATGTTTAATTGGCTGGTCTAAGCAGGCTGGGGCAGGGCAAGGGTCTGACATTTCTTTGGCCATTTGTTCTAATTAAAAAAAAAAAAAAAAAAAAAAAAAAAAAAAAAAACAGATTGGAGCCTCTGGCTCATTTCTGCAAAACTGGATGAAACCTACCAGTATTTCAAGGCTCCTTTCTTCTGAATATAGCCTGTTTGGGGGGCTGCATATCACACGGTGGCTGCTTGAAAAGGAGCTCAGGCCTAGAGTGCTGCTTGAGAAAGGGGGGAGGGAAAGAGGTGCGCCAGCACAAAAGGGCTCTCGAATGTCTCTGAGACAGACCACAGTAAGTTATGAATGGGATATATCAGGTTGTATGAGATTTATATAGTAGACATACATACGATTTCTCAAACACCAAAGCAAACTTCAGGGGGGGCATGACCAGGTATTCATACAGAATGGGTCATAATTCTGGTTATATAATGGCTTAAGAGTGTCATCTAACAAGTCCAGACTTCCCTCACTTCCAGAATATATAAAGTTTGAGGTTCATTGAGAGTGTAGCTTAACTTGTCTGTGTTTGTTTTTGTTAACTATAGAACCTTGAACCTGAAAAAAGCGTAAAGTTGTTTTTTTTTTTTTCCTCCAAACTGGTCTTTTAAACTTTATTCACTTAAAAACTTTCTTCAGCTTAATCCGCTATTAATCAGAACACTTCATCCCACTTTTAAAAATAACTTTTGCTAAATAAACTGATTTGATGAGTCCAGAATTCTCCTTCCCAGGCTAAATTATACCCTAAAATGATTCTTTGCATTAAGAGGTCATTATGAATTGAAAAAGCACCATATTCCAGGAAATTGAATTAATTATTCTACTTGATTAATTCTGTTCCCCCCCCACACATTAACAATGTTGGAATTACCGTTTATAATTGCAAATGGAGAATGAGGCCCAGGAAGGTTAACAGACTTTCTTATGGAGGCCCAGCTTGGAGGGCTGGGAGTTAATCCAAGTCTGTCTGGCCCAGAGCCTACCTGCCTCTCCATCAAGAAGAAATGCAACAATGGCAAAGCCCCTTCTTGTGTGTTAGGCACAGGCTGGTATCTACTCCAATTCTACATTCTGGGAGCAAAGGAACACTTGTGGGCCCAGTCAGGGAGCACCGCTACCACTCCTGGAGAGACAGGACGGGGACAGGCATGGGGACAGGAAGGCAAGGCAAAAGGGGCAGGAAATCTAGCCTGGCTGCCTGGCAAGTACTGACAGGAAGAAACTGTCAAGAGGTCCGGGAGGAGCAGCGCTGAGCCATCAAATGACGAAACCTTCTATCTCACTTTCTCCAGTCTGTAAGAGGAGGGCATTGGACTGGCTGATCTCGGAGGTCCTGCCCAACCTGACATAGCTCTACGGTGACAAATCTGGTACAAATGAGAAACAGAGCCTCCAAAAAAAAATAGGCAGTGTGCGTAGGCCGTGACAAGTCCCCATACCCAATTTGTCCCTAGAGTGGTCACATTCATCATCAGGACAGAAAGAAGAATGGAATGAGGTTGCCAGGGGCTGGGAAGAATGGAAGAGGGAGTTACTGTCCGTTGGGAACAGAGTTTCAGCCTGGATAATGGGAACTCCAGAGACCGACAGTGAGACGGCCACTCCTCGATGTGAAAGATTTAATGCCACCAACTGGACACCTAAAATGGTTAAGTTTTATGCTAGATATGGTACCGTGATAAAAGAAAGGGGGGCTGGTAAGGGCTTGAGCCACTTAGGACCAGAGGGACGCAGAACTGATGTTGGAGGGCACTTTCCAAGGGCAAACTGCTTGGTAACTAACTGCTAATCCCAAGGAAAAAACCCAGTCAAAGCTGGACTTTACCAGGAACAGAAGTCGGGCACCAGCCAGTCCTGAACCAACTGTGCCTGAAGCAAAATCTACAGAGCAAAGAAAGCAATCATCGCAGCTGAAGCAAAGAGGGTGAAGGGCAGAAGGGAGAATGGGGCTCAACAAAAATGCTAACAGCAGATGAAATTCAAATCACCACTCACTTCTTTTGTGAAGCCCTTGACGGGGGAGGGGGGGTGGAGGCCCCGCCTGCTTGGGACAGACCTCTGCAAAAGAGTATCAGAATGAACATTCACCTTGTAAGATACTATTTCTTGCCTTCCGCTCCTCACCAAATCTAGGTCTGGGTATCAGCTCTCGTCTCATTGAGGGAAACAGAGGTGTGGGAAGGTTGGGAAGCTTGACCAGCATGACAGGGTCCACACATGGCACAGAGGAAACAGAGAGAGGACAGAAATCTGTCCTAGAGGGTGCAAAAGGGTGCAGCGGCCCATCCACAGGTCAAGGTCCTGGAGGTCTGTGTCCTTTCTCTTCCTTCAGTACACACCCATTGGCTTCACGACGATTAAAGTCATGCATGGGGACATATCCTTATCTAAGTATTTTTTTAAATTTTTTTTTGTTTTATTTATTTATTTGAGAGCGACAGAGAGAAGGAGGCAGAGAGAGAGAGAATGGGCACGCCAGAGCTTCCAGCCTCTGTAAACTAACTCCAGATGCATACGCCCCCTTGTGCATCTGGCTAACGTGGGTCCTAGTGAACTGAGCCTCGAACCGGGGTCCTTAGGCTTCACAGGCAAGCGCTTAACCGCTAAGCCATCTCTCCAGCCCTAAGTATTTTTTTTTCTATCAATTACAGCCCTGAGAATACCAGGGGCAGGAGAAGGGGGCACCACGCTCACCAAAGGGACAGCTGCCTCTTCATAGCTTTTCCTCCAGCTCTCCGTGCCTCCAGGACCTCAGCCTAGCCTAGTCTCCCTGCTCAGGGCCTAGTTCCTTGGGCCACGCCCCCAGGTGTAGGAATTCTCCACTGTGAGATCCTGGATTAGCAGATAGGTGACATCAGACACTCCACTCCCAGAAGGCTTTCTGGGGTGCAGGCTCAATGCGGTCGGAAATGGCTTTCCATCCCATGCACAGGCAATGCATTTCAAAGAAGATGCAGACTATGGCCATGGGTTCCAGCCCCAGATGCACGAAACACAAGGCTCCACCCTCGAATACCTGCCCCACTATGCCACCCGCGTTCAGACGCAGGTGAGGTACATACTCAGGTACTCTCGGTTGTCTTCCACCTCCCCACTTCCCGGGGGAGGGGTGACAGCCCTTCTCATGTGTCTGTTGAAGTCTACTTGGCATGAACTAGATTTCTGGGTGTCGGCTCTGGATCCTGCAGATACCCACAGACACCTGGTCACCTCAAACCAAGCATAAGGATTTCCTTGAATTCCAGCAAACTGCACATATTCACCTGGAAGGGAGCGCTCTCCTTCACAAAGAAGTCCAATGTCCTGGTCTCCTCACTCATGCAACGATCTAATGGCCTTTTACTTTGCACCTACCATGAAGGAGACACTGTGCTAGGGATGATTTGAGTACAAACAGACCTTATTTTGTAACCTCCAAAACCCGGATTTTCCTCACATTGCAGCACGAAGCTCATCTGTCAGTGCGGTGCAAAGCAAACAGAACACGTCTTAATTAACAGGCATCACACATGCAGTTCGGCGCGGCCCAGGACACAGAGCCGCTCTCAAGCTGCCCCGGCGCTGTCATCACCGAGCTGGCAGCCGGTTTTCCTCCTCTCGAAAAGGAAACCCAAGGTTTGGTTTGGAAAGCCTGAGCTGACTTTTTGCAAGAGAGCAAACTGCCCTGCAGAGAGAAGCTTTGTCCTCTGGGCAGCGGTGCGACCAAGAGACCCTGACAGTCAGCCCTGGGAGGCAGCATGAGAACAGACTGGTGGAGGGGCACGGAGCACAGAAGACATGTCTTCCAGGAAACCCTCCCAGTGCTGAGAGCTGATTGTTTTCTCCCCTCTTTCCTGGTTGACTCATTTTAATGCCGCAAAGTAGTTTTTTTTCTCCTTATGAGGAAATATATAGGTAAAAAAAAAAAAAGAAATCCTTTCTGAAGGCAAGGAAAATTTCTTGGGCCAAAGAAATCTTTCTCCATAGCAGGAAAATAGGGGAGCTGAAAAAAAGTTGCCAAGTGAATTTTCAAGCCCCAGAAGGTAAAGAAACTAGTATAAAAGGAAGCTCTGAACTTTTCCTAGAAAAACTCACACCTTCCACCGTGCAGATCTCTGCCAGAACATCTTAAGGATGCTTAACTAGTACTGGGAAAGAAGCCGGAGAAGGTGGCTGGAGGCAGGGTGCTCAACTCCCAGCAATTACAAACCAGAGCCTCACATCCCCTAGCCGGGAGAAAGATGGCTGTGGGCATGGAGCTGTTAACAGTGAGATGATTAGTGCGGCAGCTTGCAAATGCTGGATGGGCCTGGTGAAGACCTGAGTCCAGCACCCTGTCGTCACGCGGCAGGGAGAACAAGGAAGACAGAAAGCAGAACTGCGCATCCTAACTGAAGTACACCAGGCAGGCTGGCCACCATGTTGGATCTGAAGACTTTGTACCAAGGAACTGGGCTTCCCACATCCGGTGCTTAATCCAGGCTGATCCAGCTGCATTCCTGCACAGCAGTGCACAGGCTTTCTCCTTGTTGGGGGGGAAAATGTGCTCTGAGCTGAATGGGGTAGGGGGGGGGCAGAGTGAAGGGGTAGAGAGAATGATGGCAAGGCAGGCCTAGGAAAGGGTTGGAAATACATTACCCAGGGAGCAGAAATGCAAGCCCAGCTCCACAGTGGCTGCAGGAGTCCAAGGGTGTGCTTGCAGGAGGGAGAGTGCACCCCGTCACAGAGCTTCCAGAATGCCTTCTGGTAACCCAGGTCCCTGGAGTACAGAGTCAAACATCCTTTCCTTCGCTGTTTGTCAGCTTGCATTGTCAAACATCTTTGCTTCCTAACCGAATCCCATTAGGCCCATCAGTGTGGCTGACTGTCCCACTTGTAATGCACCAAGCCAGGCAAGTTTCTCACCAAGACTGTATACAGTCTTCAGGGCAGGACTAAGCTCAGCCCCTGGAAAGTGACAAGGGAGAGGAGGAATCTTATTTATTGTTTATAAGAACCTTATAAATGGGCTGGAGACACAACTCAGCCATTAATGGTACTTGCCTGCAAAGCCCACCAGCCTGAGTTCAATTCCCCAGCACCCATGTAAAGCCAGATGCACAAGGTGGCACATGCATCTGGAGTTTGTTTCCAGTGGCAAGAAGTCCTGGCATGTCCAGTCTGTCTCTGTCTATCTCTGTCCCTGCCTCTGCCTCTGTTTCTCTCTCTCTCTCTCTCTCTCTCTCAAATAAATATTTTTTAAAAGAATGTTATAAAGCCAGGTGTGGTGGTGCATGTCTTTAATCCCAGAACTCGGGAGGCAGAGGTAGGAGGATCACTATGAATTCAAGGCCACCCTGAGACTACATAGTGAATTCCAGGTCAGCCTGGGCTGGAGTGAGACCCTACCTTGAAAAACCAAAAAAAAAAAAAAGAACGTTATAAGCAAAAAGTGAAGAAAATCTCTCCTGTCCCTCAGAGTAGCCTGGCACACCCCACAGTGCTCACACTGCTCAAACCAGTGCCTCAATGGCAGTCCCAGCTCCTTTCCTCCATATCATGGATGAGTGAAAGGACTAGAATGGGAAAGTCAGCTTCTTTCTCAAATATGAGGACCTGATGAGCCTAAGATCCTGGAGGAACTCATGAGCCCAAGAAGAAAATGATCTTGGGGCTATGGTGACAGTCTCAAAGCATCAGTCACTCCAATCCACCAGGAGGCACTGGTTCACTGCACAGTGGTCTAGGGCCTTGCCGGATTAACAGGTACCCATTGCGGTACTGGGCTGCCCATCACAGGTGAATTACACAATGTCCTCTAGCCTCCTGCCTTCATTTCATAATGACCAACCTCACCAAAGCTCTTTCTCAGGACCTGCCTCTCTTCAGCCCATGACAGCCAAAAGTATCAACTTTAGCTGCCACAAAGGCCCCATGTTCCAAAATTTTGTTAGACAACTGGGAGGGAAGGGAGGAGACCTGATGCTAACTTGGAGTGGGCAAGTTCCAAACAAAAATATGGAATTTAAAAGACCTGGATCTACTTTTCTCAGCTCCTTTTCTCAGCTGACCTTGGCCTTATGCTCCCATACCCTCCATTATAAATAGTCTGTGACTCTGTAGACAACTTCTGATTGCTCTTTAGTCAAGATTTAAAAATCTTTTGAAATGAATTTTCACTTATTCTAGGTAGTTATTTTTGTATTACAGCGTCTAGCACAGTATTCTGTACCCAATAAATGTAGATTAAAAGTATACATGTGAATAAAGAATCAGATACATGGAATTGGATGCTTCTTAACAGAGAGCCATTGCTCACCAATTACCCCCCACAATCAATTCCACGGGTCTCCCCACTCTTCCCTGGAGAGCCGACGCTGACAAAATCCACACACATGAGGCACCCTGCCATGCAGTACCTTCAGGCTTCCTCCAGGATGATTCCTTGCCTCAAGATGTCGGGGCAACTTGTCAGAGTGAGTGCTGTGCTGTGGCATGTCTTAAGATAACCAGTGACATTTAAAGAGCAGCCCCTGCATTCGCCTCTCGAGGCTCCTCTGGGACCTAGGCTGTACCTGCCCCCATTCTCCCAGCTGTCACCATGGAGCCAGAGGCTTTCTGTCAGGCTACCTGGGCGACTGTCTGGGGACCCTTGCCTCCTCTCCTTCCGGATGCATCTTTGGAAAGGAATCCAGTGTGTCTTTATGGATGAAAGCTTGCTGTTGAGATACTCAGGATCCTCCTGCCTCCATCCTCAGGGACTGGGACTATACACATACACCACTACACCTGACTTTTTGTTACCATTTTAAATGCATTCAAATAAAATTGGAGAAGGTGCCAGGTGTGGCGGTACACACCTGTACACCAGTAACTGGGAAGGTGGACAGAGGAAGATGAAGAGTTCAAAGCCAGACTGGTCTACATAGCCAGTGGGAAGCCAGCCTGGGCTATATGTAAGATCCTGCCTAAAAAATAAATAAATAAATAAAAGCAAGAGAAATTCTTCCCCCCTCACCTCTCTTTTTGTTATTTTCATGATACAGAGAGAGAATTGGTGCACCAGGACCTCTAGCCACTGCAATCAAACTCCAGATTCATGGGCCACCTTGTACCCATGTGTCACCTTGTGCGTCTGGCTTACACGGGTGTGGGGAGTCGAACCTAAATCCTTAGGCTTCACGGACGAGCACCTTAACCGCTAAGCCATCTCTCCAGGTCCAAATTTTTCTTTTCTTTTTTTTTTATTTTAGAAGAGAGGGATGGGAGAGGAGGAAGGGAAGAAGGGAAATGAAGGAGGGATCTGGGAGGGAGAAGCGAGGAGGCTGGTGGAGAGAGGTAGAGGTGAGAAGGATGGGAGGGAGTGAAAATGAATGGTCCAAATTTTTCTTTTGTAAATTAATTTTTTTCATTCATTTGTTGGGGGGCATGCATGCAGCAGGCATATAGAGGCCAGAGGACAACTTTCGAGTTGGTGTTTACCATCCATTTTCTAGGCAGGGTGTCTCATTATTGTTCACCTCTCTGTTCGCAAACTTTGGGGAAATTTCTGTCTCCGCCTCACTTCTTAGGTGCTCTGAGACCAAAAAAGCCCACCACAGCTTCCAGTTTTTACACGGAGTCTGGAGATCTGAACTCACGTACTCAGGGTTGACAGCAAGGGCTTTACCCACTAAGCCACCTCCCCAGCCCTCATAAGAGACTTTTGGCTGTGGAGATAGCTCAGTTGGTGATGCGTTTGCCTTGCATTCAAGTTCCAGAACCCTCGTAACATCCCAGACATGGTGATGCACGCCTGTAATCCCAGGGCTTGGGAGGCAGAGGCAGGAGGATCCCTGGGGTTCGCTGGCCAGCTAGTCTAACCTAATTGGTGACCTCCAGACTGGTGAGAGACCCTGTCTCAAAACAAAGATGGTGATCCTGAGAAAAGACACCCAAGGTTGTCCTCTGGTCTCCACACGCAAGACACACACACACACACACACACACACACACACACCTTTAAAATAATAATAAAAAGTAATATGGCAACAAGAAAGGGGGTGTGTGACTTGAACACAAGCAGCAAAATATACAGATCAAATTTTTTTTTTCTCTCAGGCACTGTTGTCCTCCTTCAGGAACAAAGGAGGCAGGCAGGGTCACCTGATGTAGAAATAAAAACCACAAGAAATAAAAACATTCATTCTCACTAAGCACTCCATGACAATGGGCCTGAATTCTCCAACTTCCATCTCACGTACAACTGCAAATCCCCCAAAGACAAAGGTGCCACCGTGGCACACCGTCTCTTCAGACTCCCCCACGTGTGCACCTCACCAGAGTGTACTTTACCGATGCCAGACCTTCCGCGTACTTGATCACATCTGCTGAATGAAACGGAGGAGGTGGCTCTAAATGGACATGCAGACTCACATTACCTACCTGTACGCTCTAAGAAATCCAACCTCAGGAACACAATGCAGGATTTAGAGAAACACATTGTTGAGCATCAAGCTGAACCTGTCCTTTAACAAACTGGGCCTGCTTGGCCCAGGCTGTTTTTCTACAGAAAGAAGGAGGCCTGAGAGGGAGAGAGAGCAGGTCTCCAAGAGGACTAGGTTTACATTTACTATTCCAGAAGGAGAGATGCTCAGAGAATTCACTGGATTCTCTTGCAGGTCAGGCTATAAGAGACTATCCTTGGAGGGCCTTGGAGCTACACGTCAGGGTATGAGAGACTATCCTAAGAGGGCCTGGGATCTGCAGGTCAGGCTATGAGAGACTACCCATCCTCCGAGGGCCTTGGAGCTGCTCCCCAGACCAGGTCCAACCCTGCTCCCGTTGACTTGGGTGCTGATTCAGAAGTCTTTTTCAACCCACAGTAACATGGGAGGAAAAGGGGCGGGGGAAAGTGCTCCTATGGGGATGTCACTGTGCTTTGCCTGGAGGACCTGACTGCTGGGGGGTCCTCTTGTGAATCCCCTGAGCCTGGGACACCACCCATCACAGATCATTTAACTCCTGGGTAGAGTAGTGCTGACACCTAGGGGCAGACTCAGAAAAACCAGCCATGGAAAAGAGCCAGAGAATGCTGCTACTGGAGCAGGTGAGCAGAGGCTGTACCTCCCAGCAGCTCCAAAGAGTTTCTTATGCTTCATACGTTCCTCTGCCTGCCCACGTCTGCATCCTTTAGCCACTATACAAGGTTCCCCCCGAATCTAGACAGGGCACCCCCCCCCCACCAGACACACACACTCATGGACGAACTTATAGTTTGACCTCAACAGAATCCAATGAGTTCACTCTGCCCAGACTCCCAGCAGCCTGAGAAGAGCAAAGGATAAGACAATGGACGGAGGCCAAGGCTACAAAGCTGTAACAAGACATCCCTGAGCCCTTTGTTCACTGGGGACACAGGTGAGGGAGAGGCAGGTACGTTGACCCCAGAAGAGGAACTCTGTCTTACCAAACTCGCTTGCACAGAGATGTTCAATGATGGCCTCAGATTTCAACTCGTTGTCACAGGGAGGACACACAGTTGTGCCTGGCAAAGGAAACAGGGAGAAACAGAAGTGTAAGTTACGAGGGTGAGGACCCCTACAGAAGAGATCAGCCAGCTGGGAGGGAGGACCAGACTGAAAGGAGCTAAAAGGTCTTCTGGAATTTTGGAAAGGCATTCTGAGAATTAAAATGAAGAGCCCTTGAGCCCAGGATCAAAGCCGTAAGTAGACAAATGGTCTCCTGAAACAGTTTGACCTGCAGATACGGAACATGACAGTTATTTAAAGTAGTGTTGTCTGAGGTTAGGTGGTGGGCAGTCCCTGCGAATCATGACTTATGAGCTGCTTTGAGTCCCTGGAAAAAGCTGCTTTATAAACCAAAAGTGATCAACTCCATAGCCTGTGTCCTGTCCTTCCCCTAGCCTTTAAATATATGCCCCCTGACTCCTGTCCCCGGTGTTTTTTGCAAGTTCCCAAGAAAACAGCCTATCTCTAGGAACCAGGTCTCTGGGAACCAAACAGTCAGACTCAACCACTTGAGCCCAGGGGGGTGGGGAGAGACCCCTCCCAGAAAGGGCCACTATAGCAGGGTGGGGGAGGGGAGGCATGGATAAGAGCCGCCAAATGGGAAGACAGAGCTGGCTGGGGAGGGACCCTTGGGACTCTCTTTCATGAAGTGCTTTGAAGAAGTATGTGTCACAGACATGCATGACTCTAGGGGGAGGAGGGGGAGGAGACAAGGGTCTCAAAAACCACCAGCATATTCTAAGCCCAGTTCACCCTGCACACTGGAAGGCCAGAGGCCAGTTGTATAAAAGGAAGTTGTCCCAAGACAGAAGCCAAAGTGAGGTTTGGTGTGAGAGCGCCTTTGCCCGCTGTCCTTCCCTGCCTGTCTCCAGGGAGACAGGACCAGCAGCACTCATTGCCCCTGTTGCTCACCCATTGCTCAGGCTGTGAAATGGCCAAAGCCCCCCCACCACACACACACACACAGTGGTCCCCTCAGGACCAGTTATACCCGCAGACCTCTCCCTCCAGGGCCCAGCGGTGACCACCCCCACTAATCTACATCCCACCTGAACTCTGAGCCCAGACTAAAACATGTAGTGAGAATCACAGCCCACCACGTAGAGGCTAGCAACACTGGCTTTATGCCATATATTGAACACGTTTTGCACCCAGAGCGTGGGGTTGAGTTCGGGAAGTAACATTTTCTGACCCATGAAAAAAAATCATGTCCAGAATTTTCCATCATGGCTTGTGCTCCGTGCAAAGAAAAAGGAGAAAAGGACCAGGAAAAAAAAAAAAAAAAAAAAAAGTCCTGCAATACAGAAAGGACCATGTGACCTATGCCAAGAGAATGAACTGTGTGCCCTGGGATTTTTGTTTTATTTTGTTGTTTTTATGTTTGCTTTATTTTAAAAGTAGAAGTCATCACATTGTGAGGTTCAAGGAATATAGAGTTGACCGAGCAAGTACCAGTCAGAGCAATCTGAGCATGAAACCAAGTCTTTTAGATTCCCTCCACTCTCTCACAACTCCTCTGAGCTCCCAGAGCCACTGTAAGCCGAGGGCTCTGTGCCCCAGAGAAGAAGCAAGGTTTGCAGTCTCCTCAGCGCAGCTTGGATGTAAAGGACTCTCGGTGGCAAGGGTTCCTGGGGGTGGGGGGAGTTCTGTGTTTTCAATATGGCTTTCCCTCGTCTTGGCTCCTCTTACAACCACACTCCGGAGCAGCTTTGGGCAAAGAAAGGAGGAGGGCTGTGTAATGCAATATTAATCTGGGCCCCTCGTATGTCCTTGGGGCCCTGCCCGCCCTCACTGGAGAAATCCACTCAGGCTTCCACTTGAGAGATGAACCAAATCACAGTTGCAAAGGGTGTTTAAAATAATGTTTAAAGCAGATTAACAAAACCAAAATGTTTTCTTCTTTAATAATATTTTAGGGGAAGTAGAGGGGAAAGGACAGCACTGAAATCAAGACTAAGCAAACTTGCTTTTTAATCGTGTGCACAAGATTCCTTTTCTCTGTCACCTTCTCCTTCTCCCCCTCCTCTTTCCCCTCGCCCCCTCCTCTTTACCTCTCTCTCTCTCCTCCCCCCTCCTCTTTCCCCTCTCCCCTTTCTCTCTCACACACACAGAAGGTTCTTCCCCTCTCCCTCTTTCTCACACACACATACACACAAGATATCTCTCCCCCTCCCTTTTCTTCCCTCTCTTCCTTCCCCCCTCTCTATCCATCTCTCTCCTCCCTTTCACACACACTAAATCTCTCCCTCCCACACACCTTATATACATTGGGTCCCTCTCTCTTCCTCCTCCTCCCCCTCTCTCACATACACTCACATAAAATCCTTCCCTTTCCTCCTTTCTCTCTCCTACACATACACATACAAAATCCTTCCTCTCTTCTCTCTCCCCTACAAATACCCCAGATACACACGACCCTTCTTTCTTCTCTCTCTCTCACACACACAACTCATAGACACACCTCATACACACAAGACCTCTCCTATCCTCTGTCTCACACACACCTATATACACACAAATATCTCCCACCCCCCGGCCCCCGCCACACACACACACACACACACACACACACTTCCCTGGCTAGCTCACTCAGAGTAAAGGAAGGACTCTAAAGGAAGGGGGACGTGATGGCTCCCTGGCCTGGACAACCTGGAACTCCACAGCTCTTCTGATTTAATGCACAACATGTCTAAACAACAACACACCCAAACTAGATGGGCTCGCTCACACAACGCCTCCATAGAGGCTGCCAGGAAAGAAGAGTAGCAACTTATTGTCCCCGGTCTAGTAGATGCGCAAGTTAGGAAATCACTTTCCGGGGAAAGGAGCAACTGTCCCTCCTGGAACAGCAGTCGACAGGGCCTGGGCGTCTGCCTTTGGAGGGGAAAAACATCTTTTTGCTCATTTTTCGTCATCCGGCTTATCCTTAATGATAAAGTATACAGAGATGCACTGCTGTACTGAAAATTCCGTTTTAATTTTAAATAATTCAAAGGATAAGGGGTCGGTGAATTTAAAAAAAAAGGCAAGGGGTATATTCTGAACTTATTTTCTTCAAAGATATCAGGTCTCTGGCCCACCAACCCTAAGGTTCTGAGCAGTAGTTTTAACTACCTCAACCTGCCCTCCACACACACACACACAG
This sequence comes from Dipus sagitta, assembly GCA_036346955.1. Taxonomy (NCBI): domain Eukaryota; kingdom Metazoa; phylum Chordata; class Mammalia; order Rodentia; family Dipodidae; genus Dipus; species Dipus sagitta. The sequence continues at coordinate 26,072,536 of CM070783.1, forward strand.
TTTCAATCTCAGAGGATGGTCAGTGACCAGGCAGAACAGGGGGACATCATACACAGGGGCTGCAATCTCTAGCACACAGATACCAAAATTCTGCTGAAAAGAGGACCAGCCCTAGTCACACTTCTGACTCATCCTCCGACGGCTCTTTATTCAACAACAAAAAAGTCTGAGCCCAATCTGAGCAGAGTAGCCTCCAAGCAAAGGCACCCAGAATGGAGCAACAGGAGTTCTCCCCCACACCACCACAGCCTTTTGGAAGGCCTGGGTTATGCAAGCACCATCCTGTCCAGTCCCCTCATCTTTGCCCTGACACATCAGCAGCCACTTTCCACAAACCTGCCCGGCCCCCTCGGGTCTCTATTTTATGCCCACCTAGTAGAGGAAGGAGAGCGGGACACGGTGTGGCCTGCGTGGAACAAGATTGCTCCATTCCAACAGAACACCCCGGCTCAGGGTCAGTACTAGCGCTCCACCTCAAAGGGCTGCACACACCAACCCTAAGGGCAGAGGTGCCAACATACTGCTTACCCCACAGGCTGAGAGGTCCATGGTAGTCAACAGCAGTCACTTTGCAGCCATTTTCCCCCTCCCCCTACAATAAAGGTGAGCACTGAAATTTCAGGATGCCCTTTTCCTTGCTCTGTGACAAGCAGGTGACTGCCCACCCATCTTATCATCAACAGAGGTTAAAGGCAGGCAACACTAGGGAGGATGACACAGGAAGATTTTTAAGTCAAGGCATGGATGGGTACAAACTAGGACGCTGTGTCAGGCACTCATCACGGCGAGTTCAATTCCCCCACTCCTCCAAGCGCACCTTCGCCGAGTCCCTTGCCACGGGAGCTTGAAGCCAGCCTGAGGAAATGCAGCCACCACCAGGCTGCAGCCGGGTTGCCTTGGGCTATTTTTGTTTGTGCATCTCCAGATTTGTTTCTTCCCCTTTCACTCAAGAATTAGCCTTTAAGGTGGTGGGAGCCCTCACAAGAACCTCAGTTTCCCAGGGTTTGGGGAACCTGCTGAGTCCAGTTTGCAGGTCCCTGCCCCCCAGGCAGAGATAAACAATGAGCTAATTACATTTTTATCTTTCTAATTACCTGAGGATTTGTGTGAATGAGAGAAGCTGGGAGTATGCAAGGATGGTGGGCAAGAGATTTTTGCATGCCTCAGACTTGCTGAATTCAGGCTGTCCTCCGTATTTAGAAGTGTAAGAAAGCTAAGTCCCCACAGCTTCTCCAACTTCCTTTCCCTCAACCAGTTCTGCTACCCCGCTGAAAGATGAGCCAAGGAAAGAGTTAGGAAGAAAAAAAGAAAAGAAAAGAAAAGAAAAGAAAAGAAAAGAAAAGAAAAGAAAAGAAAAGAAAAGAAAAGAAAAGAAAAGAGGGAGAGAGAGAAAAGAAAGCAAACCTTTTCCAAACTTAAATGAAAACATAGCTGCGCCTAGCAGTCCCGCGGCCTGAGTTTTCTACACTTTAAGTGGGATTTTTTTTTTTTTCCTCCAGGAATATCCTGTCTGTGATGTAAAGAATTTTGGATGGAGGCTCAGAGCCCTCCGGGAAGAGAGACGAGTCCTCCAAAAACGTAGGGCTTTGTTGCAGGTATGCGGAAAGCGAGACTGAGTCCCTAGAGCCGCTTCATGGACCAGACCAAAAGTCTCCGCGCAGCCAGCGCGCAGCGCTGCGGCTCCAGCAGCCCGGGTCGGAGGGGCAGACGAGGCGCCAAGAGACGCAGCTTTGGGGAGTCGGTGCGCACACACCTTGCAGCGGCGTCGGGCCCGCACGCGGGGTGGCACGGGGTGCGGTGCGGTGTGGGGCTCCCCACCCACACCCCCCCCTCCTCCTCCTCCGCTGACCCCGCCGCAGCCCGGGCAGCTTCCGAGGGACGGCCCGGCGGAGTTCGCCCTTACCTTGGGGCTTGGAAGCTTCGGTGGCATTGGGCGGGGTCATGGCGATGCAGACGTCGCCCTCGGGGAACTTGTCACACTTGAGCATCTCGGGCCAGTAGAAGCCGAAGAACTGCATGACCGGTTCGCACGAGTCGCGCACGGCCTCGCAGAGCCAGCGGCACGGGTAGATGGGCCGGTCCAGGCAGACGGGCGCGAAGAGCGAGCAGAGGAAGACCTGGGTGCCCATGTGGCAGTTCTTGTTGAGCAGGGGCACCCAGCTGCTAGCCTGCTGCTTCACCTCGGCCATGGTCTCGTGCTCCAGCAGGTTGGGCAGCACCATCTTCTTGTAGCCCACGTTGTGGCACAGCCGCAGGTCCACGGGGATGTCCACGCACTGCGGCGGCTTGGTGTAGAATCGGCCGCTCTGGTACGAGCCGATGTCCGACTGGAAGCTCACGTAGTCGTACTCGCTGGCCGAGCCCGCGGCCAGCACAGCCAGCAGCAGCAGCAGCAGCAGCGGCAGCAGCGGCGGCGGCGGCGGCGGCGGTGTTGGCGGCGGCGGCGGCGGCGGTAGCAGCACGCCCGAGGCGGCCCCGCCGCGTCCCCCGGCTCCGCGCCCGCGGCCCATGCTGCTCCGAGACGTCGGGGCTGCAGCCGCTGCCTCCACGCGCGCGTCCCGCCGCACGCTTCCAGGAGCCCGCCCCCTCCCCCCGGGGGCAGACAAAAGGCACCCGGGTCGGTCACCCAAGTGCCGTGCGCCTCCGAGGCCGAGCGCTCCCGGCCCGGGTGCACCCGCCGAGCGCGAGAGGCCGGCGGAAGGGTGCAGGATGCTCCGCACGGGTCGCGGGGAGACAGAAGCCGAGCGGTCGCGGGCTGGTGGCAGGCGCGGCGGGCGGCGCGGCGGGCTCGAGTGCGCCGTGCGCGGCTGGCCGAGCCCCGAGTCTCCGCGCGCGCAGCCAATCAGCTCGCCGCTGCCCGCAGCCGCGCTCGCTACCGCGTCCGTCACCGCGGCGATTAACCAATCGCCGCGCTGGCCGGAGGGATTTTTTTTTTTTTTACTAGAACTAGGCACAAGTCAACACCCCTTAGAAAGCAAAACCAAAAAGTAAATAAGTACTTCGAAGAAGAAAGGGATGGGGGTATTGGTGGGGAAGGGGGAGAGAAGAAGTTAAAGCAAAGAAAAAGGGAGAAGTTAAAAGTGTGGGGTGCATAGACCAAAAAAAAAAAAAAAAAAAAAAAAAAAAAAGATGTTTAACGCTCTTAAGACTTGGGTTGTTTTGCACGAAAACAAGAAGTCTCCGTAGCGCTTGCAAAGTCGTGAGATGAAGCCTGGTTGGGTGGCTGTTGTTGTTGTCGTTGTTGTTTTTACGATTTTTTTTCTAATTCAACCAGAAAGGTACCCGAGTAGCATCTCCTCTCGCCACGGTTTGCTCTGAGAAGCTGCTACGGAGATTGGCTTTGCCTTTAAAGACCCCGTGGGTCTAGCGGGGCTTCGGAAGGGACCAAGGAAAGCTGGTATTTGAGGGCTCTTCAAGGTACCCTATCTTTTCAGGTGAGACTATCTGAGGGGGGCTTTTAACAGGACGTGAAAGGGGCTCCTCGGTGTAGAGGGAAGCTGCGCACAAAACTGTCAGCTTTGGGAGGACAGTTTTTAAAAAAAAAAAAAAAAAGTTAAAATAGGTTTCTAAACCCCTGCTCTAGTGCAAGTCCGGCTGACAGCACGTCTGTGTGTGCACACGTACACACGCTGACACGTTTGTGGTATAGAAAGCCAAAGCATTAAAAACACATGCGCACTTACCATCGTGGCTTGCGTAAATGCTAGTCCCGGCATTCAGACACATACTCATCCAGAGCCAGCCCTGGAACCTCAAGTCAAAAACCAAAGGTCCCCCACAAGACACAAACAGCTTGGCTGTCATTTAACACCCCCCCCCCCAGAAACCGACTTCCAGGAATTCTTCGCATGGTGGGAATATTCCCCTTAGAAGGCGGGAAGCTCCTGAGGGCTAGGAGTGTGCTGTGCATAAGCACAGAGGCCAGGAGACAACAGTAGCAATTCTTGAGGTCCCCTGGGTCCCCGCACGCATCTGTGTCCTTCAGAGGGAAGCCAGGGACGCGGAAATTCACATCCGAGCAGTGTGGTGGCCAGCCAGGAGGCCAATGGGCCACAGCTCTTAGCTCTCAAGGCAGAACATGGTAGTAAAACTCCTAGAGTTTGTGAAGCAGCGGGGGCTGTTTTCTAAAAGCAGTCATGTCCTCACAGAGGTCGTGATTCCGCTAAGCACGCAGATGGGGAACCTGTCGGTCCTGTCCAGGCTCAGGAAAGGTGTCCACAGCCGGAGGGGGAGAGCACACAGAGCGATGGTTGTGGATGACCACGGGTTAACTGGGAAACCGCCCACAATGTCTGCCTGGGGAGCCACATTCTTCGTGGAGAAAAAGGCTGCGGGAGACCAGGTAGCTGTGTCAGTTCAGGGGGCAGTCAGAGAAAAAGGCTGTTTGGTAGGGAGTCCTTTTCTCTCTCCTGGCCAGGCCCTCCATCCAGGCCAAATGTGCCCGGCTTGTTGGAAAGATTGTTGTTTGTGCATAACGGCCCCTCCCCTCTCTGAGTACAGACTTAGCACATTTTCACTCACATGTGCAAAAGTTTCCCAAATGACAAGAGGACTTGGGTCAGCCATCCATTACAATGAATGCAGGTGACTGTAGCTCTTCTGGCTGTGGAAAGTCTCAGGAGTCAAACTCACAACTGTATTCACGGGAAGAACCAGCCTCGGTCAGGTCAGCCATGTCCAGATCCCTTCCTCTCCCGAGGTCTTCCCGTTCAGAGAGGGACTTGCCCGGCTATGGCAGAGACACAGTTGTCTCCAGGTCAAACATTTCTGGATACTTCTAAGTCCCTGCTAGAAAGAGAAGGTTCAGTTCCGCTGACAGAAGGCTGTTCATCCGCACTGGGATTTCTCAGTCCCTGCCAGCCACCTACAGCAGAACACCACGAGCCAGGACAGGCTGCACCTGCCTCATAGTCTCCATGTTGTCATATCTTATACTTGCAAACCTCATCTCCTTTCTCTGATGCTATGTATAGTGTGTGTGTGTGTGTGTGTGTGTGTGTGTGTGCACCAGAACGCTCTAAAACAAAGGCTCTTTAAAATACTGTTGACCTCATGCAACTTCCAGAAACCAGGGTCCCTGCCTGCCTATGAGAACTGTGGGCCAGGAGAAGCCTGTGACTTCTTTCCACCCCAGTGGTTTAAGTGAGCAGGGGCAACTATAGCGCACTTACTTTTCTCGTTTGAGAAAAGTTTTGATTTTCCCACATCATCCGGTGTCTGTACGTGAAAGGGAGGCCTTCATCAATCAGTGTTCAAAGCTGACTGCCAGGCCAGGCAGGATCACTGCAGGCAGCCTGTGGGGGGGGGGTAGGGGGAACAGTGGGGGGGAGGTGCTGCAGGCACCTACCTGGTGGCCTCTTCCCACCCAGGGAGCTTAAAAGTGGGAGAAGAGGAGCTTTCCCAGCCGCAGCGCCTCTTGTCATGTCATCGGTGGTTTTTAGGACACTCTCCAGATACACTTGGCATATACCCCATTGACTGGCAGCACTGCTCAAGACAAATATGGGCTCCTGCACTGGCAGGCAGCAGTGGCTCTGGTATGAAGGGGAAGAGCACTAAGGGCCAGAGTCAGGAAGCATGGGTTCTGGCCTCAGTTCTGCTCCTGCCATGCTGGGGAATACGCCCCGTCCTCAGGCCTCGGCATTCTGGTTTGCAAAGCAGAGCTAGCTGTCCGCGCCTGTGCTGAAACGAAGGGTGTGAATTCCCAGCATCCGGGATCACACCGACATACAAGGTCAGGCTCGCAGGCAAGCTCAGACACCGTAACACGGGTGTTCAAGGTGAGGCGGCAAAAAGCACAGTGACGTTGGTGCTTGGGCGGGCTTCTTCTCCGTTCCCCTCTGTGGGCAAGCACTTTCAGGCCCCAGACGCCTTCACCCACTGACCTGTCCCATAATGGGCTTGAGAAAAGTCTGGGAAGAATCTTCACAAGCTGGAGTGGAGAACAAACTTAAGTCCCTGTCGTCCCAGTACACACATCCCTTAGCACTATGCCTGACTGAGGCTGGCTGAGTATTCCAGATGCCACCATCCTATCTCCTCGCTCCTCTGGGACACCACCCGGCCACTGAAGGCAACCTCAGCTGCACCAAATGGTGGAGTCTTCCCTCACTGCCCACGCTTGTCTGTTCAGAGACACATCAACTCACTCTCCGGAGAAAGCTTGATCAAACTGGGCTTGACCACTTTCAGTCGTGGTGACTATGCTAACTTATTTATGAGTCTATAAATTGTAGAAAGGAAAACAAAAGTCATAATTTAGATACACCTTGTAAAATTCAAATCTCCAACTGGCTCTTTCTGTAATCCAAACTCTCCCAGACCACTGGACTGGGCCCAACATCAAGGCATGACAGGCAGTCTCTCCAGCTTCATGTCCTGCTGCCCTCACACTTTATCCTAGCCCCTGGTCTCAGGGGAGTACTTTTCCTTTTCCCACCACAGATCCCTCTGCTTGCTCTCCATTCTTTTCTCTATTACACCGCCCACCGTCTTTGTACAACTCTTCACTCAAATGAAATAAAAACATACGATGCCCAATAAGATTAAAAGTTTAGATAACTGTTATCTAAAAAAATCAAATTTTACTGAGTGTCTTGTATCCTGCCTGGCAAATCCACCTATTCTTCCTTCTACCATTGTACCCTGCAGAGCGCTGCACCTGGTTACCTCTCCTCCATTCCTAGCTAGGTCAATGGCTGTATTATCAGTGTGCCCAGGGCACCCACAAACCTCAAGACGGCTCTCATATCTACATTTTATAACTGTTGGCTTCTGAGTATTTGCCCCATGGCTATGAGCTCTTAGGAAAACAGAGCCTTGGCTTATTTTGTCTGGCTGTCCCTTGACCCCAACCTCTAGCACAGGACCAGGTATACACTACTTGTTCAGTAAGGACATCGACCCCAGTGCATACATAGGTGGGTAGCAGAGGGAAGGAAACCTCCGAAAGACGCAGGCTCAGTGGGGTATTGCCCTTGGGCACTGATTTTGCACCCAAGTTTCCTGAGAACTAAGGCAATGAGCCACTGTGAAGAGTTCACATAGTTCTTTGTCTTCAGGAGCCAAAGATCTCTCTCCCAGGTCTGAATCCTATGGGAACTGACCATTGCTGCTTTGCACAAAGGGTGGCGAATGCCTGTAGCAGGCAGCTCTCTTCCCATCCCAGAGTCCACCCTGTGGACGGAGAGCACGCCCATGACACTCCCTCTACGCAGTCTCACTGGAGGAGGAGGTTGCTCTGTAGAGGGTGGGAAGTGGGTAGAGCCATGGGTGTGAAAACCAGGTCTGGCAGAAGAGCAGAGCTTTCTAGAAATAAAAATCCTGCCTAGACCCTCTGTCCACAGCCCACCACATAGCACTGTTCTGTACAACTGGACTCCTCCAGGACAGCTGGGGGTCCTAGCTGTGACAGCGGCACCTAGGAGTGGGCCACAAGAGCCAATAGAAGGGGGCTTCTCAGTCCAACACCCGGTTCCAGGGCCTGTCTTCAGGGTTCAAGGCTTTACAGGAACCTCATAGAGCAGGAGGTGCAGGCTTTAGGAAAGCACTCCTTCTGATCAGCCCCGAAGGTGAAAGTGGACTGTCACATGCTGTCAGGGCATAAGGCCCATTCATCTTCCCGCCCTCAATGCACAGAGCAACAGAGCCCCAGGGCTCATCCCCCAAGGACCTCATGTGTATTTATCTAACCTTCTGTGGCAGGCGCCCCAGACATTCACCAACAACCTGGGTGGGGGGGAGGGGAAAGGTCTGAAAAGATGCCATCTCAGATATAAATGAGGTGCAAGAGGAGAGAACAAAAATGCCCATCACCTCCCAGGACAGCCGTCTGCCTTCCACTGTGAAAACACTCACCTCCACTGTAATATGCCCATCCGGCATGCTGGGAAACTCCCCCCCCCCCCAAACCCGCTAAATAATGCCTTTGGCCTTATGTCATCTGAGAGACATCACTCACCTGGGTTAAGGCAGAGGCCCCTGTCCAGCAGAGGTTGCCTCTCTGTATTCATTCCTGAATGCCTTTGATATGCGTTTTCACGTTGAGCCTATGCAGAAGACTCTGAGCTGACAGAGTCCAGTATTTCTCTTTTAAAAAACTATCTTAGCCAGGCGTGGTGGCGCATGCCTTTAATCCCAGCACTCGGGAGGCAGAGGTAGGAGGATCACCATGAGTTCAAGGCCACCCTGAGACTATAGTGAATTCCAGGTCAGCCTGGACTACAGTGAGACCATACCTCAAAAAACAAAGCAATAAAAACAAAAAAAAAATCTTTAATTATTTATTTGCAAGGAGAGAAAGAGGAAGAGAGGAAAAGAAGAGGGAAGAGGGGAGAGAAAGAAAAGGAGAATGTGTATGTCAGGGCCTCTTGCTGCTGCAAATGAACTCCAGACACATGCATCACTTTGTGCATCTGGCTTTACGTGGGTACTGAGGAATCGAGCCCAGGTCATCAGGCTTTGTAAGCAAGCACCTCAACTGCAGAGCCATTTCTCCAGGCCAAGTCCAGTATTTCTGTCAGAAGAAGAAACAGAGGTTCAGAGCGGCTATAACTTTACCCACAGTCCCCAGAGCACTCTGTGGTAGAACAGTCTAGAGTGAGGAAAAATGGGCCTTTGAACTTTGCATTAGACCTGTTTGCCTATGTCCAATGCCAGTCCCTGGGAAGAGAGACTGAGTACCTTTGGCAGTCAGTGACATTCTACTATGAATTCATGCACTGGACACTCCCAAGGGGCCAGCTAGGGAGGAAAGACATAGGAGGGAAGTATACACAAAGCCTTAGTTGTGGGGCCTGGGATGGAAGGAGAGTGGGACGGAGCAACGTACACCTGCAGGACTGGGAGTGGAGCTCTGGAGACTGTGGCGAGGACGTGAGCCCATACCTGTCCTGGGTTACAGAAGGACCACAATGCTCTATGGAGGTAGCTCCCAAGGAACCTGTGTAGCCAGCTGCCCACCGGAGAGGCCTAGAAGACTCTCCAGGGTGAAAAGACTGAGAGATCTCAGAATACACCCACAGGAAGAAGGAGGTGTGAGGCAAAAGGTCTACGGTCCTCTCTAAGGTGGGGGTTGGGGGGGGTTGGAGAGCTGTGTGGTTATTCTAAAGATGACAGTGAAAATATTCTAACGTCAACGTGGCAGGGGAATTGACCGGTCGGCGTGTATAAAGACAAAACCAACGCTGCAGCCTGGCGGGTGAGCACCAGCTGAACGTGGCCCTGGGGCAGCTCCCCAGAAGTAGGAGGTGGACATGCGGATTATAGGCTCGTGCCTGCATGCCTGAGCTCATACTGCCCGGCGGGCAGGACTGTGGTCACCGCCAGGACCAGCACGAGCCTCGTGTGCTGTGCTGTCTCCCCAGAGACACACTTGTCAGACTACCTCACTTTACTCCTCGGCTGGCTTACGTACCTGGAGTTCTTCCAGAAGTTTCTTAAGAGCAGAAACTCTATCTTTTTATTATTATTATTATCTTTGCATTTCCAGTGCCTGCCAAGTAGCCACTGTCCAACAGCCGTGCACTCACTGGAAGAGCCACCTCTCAAGCTTAGTCCCAGGACCCAATTCTGACTGATGGCCACTAAACGGAGGCTGGCAGGCAGAAAAGCAATGTAAAACAGCCAGCCTCGGAGGGCATGAACCTCGCCTCCTCCCCCTTCTTCCCGCCTGGAATTCACATGTGATACCAGGGGAAAGAGCAGCTGCCTCACCACCACGAGCGGGTAGAACAGAAACGCAGAAAGAGGCTGGGAGACCACTCAGTGGTTAAAGACCCTTGCTTACAAGGCCTGATGACCTGGTTTTGATTCCCTAGTACCCACATAAAGCCAGATGCCCAAAGTGGTACACAGCATCTGGACTTTGCAGCAGTAAGAAGGTTCTGGTGCACCCATGTGCAATCTCTCTCTCTCTCCAAATAAATAATAATAATAAATATTTTTTAAAAGAAAGAGAAATGGAAAGAGCTTGGGTCCAAAGAAATCCTAAGCTGCCCGCTCCCAAATTCTTGTTAGATGAGACCTACAATCTCCCATGCTCGCTGAGAGAGTCATTCGGCTTTTCTCTTTCCGACAGCTAGAAGCCAAACTAAATGGCACAGATCATTAATTTGGGGTCTCTCACAGCAGTCAGGAAACATAAAGGTTGAAGGATCCAGTTTTTACTATCTCTTAGCACTTTGCTACTCGAAGCATGGTTCTGAGTCCAGCAGCATCTTAGAATGGCAACTTGTTCCCAGTGAAGACTCGCAGGCGCCACCCTGACCTCCTTAATATGAATTTGCACTTCAATGAAATTACTAGGTAAATTCTAAGCATATTTAAGACTAAGAAACATCCCCTTGGGAGACCCTCCCCTGTGCCTAGGAGTTTGTATGCGATGTTCCTGCCTCAACATCCATGGCTATGATAGCCTATCTGTGTCACTGTGTCACATTATGCTACATCCCCCCATTTTCCATCCCACGGAGGTTGGGGGAGTCCTATGAGTGCTGTCTTTTCAGAAGAGAAAACTAAGTTACACAGAGGTTCTTTCAGCCTTCCCAAATCCAGAGCATTCCAACAAGAAATGCAATCAATCTCTCAGGCTGTAAGAGGAGTGAAGGAACTCTCTTTGCTTAAATAAGTGAAGAAGGGGGCTGGAGAGATGGCTTAGCAGTTAAGGCGCTTTCCTGCAAAACCTAAGGACCCAGGTTCAATTCCCCATTACCCATGTAAGCCAGATGCAAAAGGTGGTGCATGCATCTGGAGTTTGTTTGCAGTGGCTGGTGGCCCTGGTGTGCCCATTCTCTGTATCTGCCCCTTCCTTCCTTCCTTCCTTCCTTCCTTCCTTCCTTCCTTCCTTCCTTCCTTCCTTTCTCTCTCTCTCTCTCTCTCTCTCTCTCTCTCTCTCTTGTAAATAAATAAATATAAAAAACAAAGTAAGGGTACTGGCAAGGCAGGATGCCACCTATGCAAGGTGAAAAGTGTCACCCACTGTCCCTCTGAGCTCCCTGGCATCCACAAGCCCAGCAGAACTCACTGTCTTCCAGACACACAGACCCCAGCAGCTGTGTATCTGGAGGCTTCTGGGAACCCCCAGCTCCTTCAGAGGAGATTGGGCGCAGTCAGGGTGGTAGGGCTGGAGACAACTTTGACACTATCGTGTTCGGTATCTGTCTCTACACAAGCCTGGCCTTTTATCAAATCCTTCCAACAATTACGGTGTTACAAGAAAGCCATAGCTTCCCACCGGAAAAGCATAATTTGTCCATCAAGCCCCTTTGTTCTCTTTTTAACTGTAGTCTAGACCACCGAATTGGTAAATACACCGTATAAAGCTCCATAAACAACAATTTCCCAAGTAGAGCCAGTCAGTCTTGGAGTGCTTCCCAAGTCCTGCGTTACCTCCTCTGCTGTGAAGACTCTTCAAGTCATTTGGGCCTAGAAATATATAACTGGCTGCTCCAGTTACATATATATAATCACTGCATAATCCTCACCCCCATCCCTTATGGTTCCTTTTATTGCCGTTGTCATTGTCCTCTTGACAGGGGAATAAATGTTCTTTTCGGAGGATAAAGTGCCCCACATCCTGCAAGGTCTTAACTCATGCAAAGTCCCAGCTTTGGGATTTTATTTCCGTCTCCATCCCACAGAACTTGTCTCCTTGCAATTTAAGGGGGATTTCAGATGGAGTCTAATTCCCCTTCCAGCTCCCTCTACAGCTCAGCCTGTGGCTGGCACTTGCTGAGCTCTCCTCTCCTGATTCTGGGAGCCAGTGGGGCCAAAAACATGTGCCAGTTATCTGTGTGCAGCACCCTTGGTCCTGAGCTGCCTTCTGGCAGAGGGCAGAACCAAGGGATGTGCCAGGCTGGGGAAAGTAGAGCTGGGAAGCTGGACCTCACAAGATAACACAATCAACGCTATGGTTTGGCCATGCGTCACTAGCTTGTGGCTCTACTGGGAGGGAAGGAACCTTCAGGATGTGAGGCCTAGTGAAAGGAAGTGAGGTCACTGCATGGCATTTGAAAGAGACATTGGGGCTCTCTCTTTCTTCACCGGCTCCTCACAACCTTCATCACTTGGTTCACTCCCACACCTCATTCACACTACCCTAAACAAGCAGGCTTTCTTGAGGTTTCCTGAAGGTTGACTGGCTGCTCTCTCTAAGGGCGAATTCACTGGTCATGGATGGGAGGGGCGGAGGAGGCAAAGAGCCAGGTAGTGCTGATGTCCAAAAATGGACGGTGGGGCCTGAGGGTGAGCTCCCCCAGCCCTGGGCCAGGGAAATCACACTTCCAAACCTCAGTCTTGTTAGGAAAGACACCTGAGCCACGGGCCAGACACACCCTGCCTGCCTTCCTCCCTTGGCTAAGTTGTTCTGCCAGGAACTCTAAGGTAAGGGAGGTCCTGGATGGAGGCCTGGCTTTGCAAAGCTGAGCAATACAGAGAGTCACTAGAGACGCCTACAGCTCTTTGTCCTGAAGGGCCTGTGTGACAAATGTGAAAAACCAGACTCCTGCCCCCAAGCCCCTTCTCCTTGCTCTGGCCATGACCGATCCAAGCAGGGACCCGCAGAGATATTTGCAGATGGCTCAAAACAAGTCCCTGACCCCAACATCCTCTGGAGGCGGGATGCTCCAGATGGGGAGTGGCTACAGACGAGAAAGAGCTGTGGGCACAGCTGCACTGCTGGTGACAGCACCCTGAAGAACCCAGGTACCCAAGGACGCGGGATGCAGACAGAAGTGTTCCTCTGTTCCATAGACACCACGTGGTGCCTCCTGCTCGCGTCCATGCTGCTTCCTCGTTCCGTTGCTCTGACACCCCAGCCCCCATTCCTAGCTCTCTTGTTGCATCCTCAACCACTCTGCACGCCTCCTGCCTCCCCCCCTCCGAAGCCAGCAAGAATGCCCCACACACAGCCGGTTCTCAGGGCTTCTCCTGGGTGTTGAGCAGCTCCCCCTGGAGTGGGTATTTCTGGGCCATTGCTGGAGGATGCTTTCCTCACCCCAACACCCAGTGAGGACGGTGGGTGTTATAGAACACATCAGACCCAACATTCAGCTCTGCCTCTTTAAGAAAAATGGCAGCAACTGAGCTGATTGGGGGGCAAATGGCTGGTTTAAGTCCGTTCAGAGCCCATCAGACCATCCACAATCAGGGCTTCTGCAGGCTTTGGCTGCTGGGCACCGGGGCACAGGCTCCTTCTGGGGCCATGCACCCAAGGGAGGCACATAGGCCGCCCATGGGCAAAGCCATATCAGTTCTGAGGCTGGAGAAGCTGCTGCTCCAAAGAAAGCCGGCAGGAGCGAGCTCATGTCTCACACAGCACAGCGGCTTCCGTGGTGGACTCCAGAGCGATGTTAATCATAGGGAGTTTTACCGAGGACGAGCTGATGTGGCCGCTCGGAGGGGATGCGCTGTCACATCTCAGTCCAGGAGGCCTGTGCTTCATAGGAAAAGAGCATTTGGCTGGGCGGATTCTAGCTTCTGGCTAGAGAAGCTGAAGGGTGTCCCTTCGTAAAACCTTTACCTCGCTATGCCTCAGGTTCTTAGCCGGGGAGAGAATTAGGCTAGGGCAGCTCTAGTCCCTTCCAACGTTGATGTTCAGTGTGAAACTAAAACTCCAACCATGTTTCTGACTGAAAACAGAACTGAGCAAACGGAAAGCCAAAGCTAATGCTAATGATCATCAACACTTTGGCAAAGATCTCTCGGGAAGGAAGCCAACACCGGAAGCAGAGCTAACCCAGTGGGACTTTCCTTTTCACTAATTCCTACAGCCCACAGGTCAAAGTAGGGAGACAGGAGGGTCACCAGGTAGCTATGGTTGTAAGCTAGAATGTGATGACATAACCATAACAGGGAGCTTGCCTCGCCTTAACTTTCTTTCTTTCTTTCTTTCTTTCTTTCTTTCTTTCTTTCTTTCTTTCTTTATTTTTTGTTGTTGTTTGAGGCAGGGTCTTGTGCTAGCCAAGGCTAGCCTAGAACTCACTATGTAGTCTCAGGCTGGCCTCAAACTCACAATGATCCTCCTACCTCTGCCTCCCAAGTGCTAGACTGCTGGGTTTAGAAGCGTGCATCACCATGCCAGGCTCCCTTTACTTTCTTTTCTGCCAGGGACATGATGATTACTCTGGAGTCAGGGCCTAATTTTTCCTTCTTCCCCTTCCCTTCCCTAACAAGCTCCTACTGTACTCAAGCTTGGTACCTGATAGATGTTTCCCCACCCTCTCTCTCTCTCCAGCCTTCCCCTTTCTCTTTCCTTTCTTCTCCCCTCTCCTCCCCCTCTCTCCTCTTCCTTCATCCTCCTCCTCTTCTTCCTTCTCCTCTTCCTCTTCTTCTTCTTTTTCTTCATCTTCTTCCAGCACTGGGGCTACAACCCAGGGCTTCTCATCGTTCATTCCCACATGTCAGGAAGCATTCCACCATTGAATAGCACTCCCAGCCCCACGTCCTGTTTGTTTTTCTTTTCAGACATTGCATTAGCGATATTGCTGCTTGTGAACGTTTCTCCCTGAATTTTCTAGTATCTCTGAGAAAGTCATTCCAAGCACCTAGAGATCTGACATTGAAAAAGAGTGTCATTGGAAGGGTCCACCTGCCAATTCAGACTCAGACATTCCTCCCTGCTCTCCTCCCCCACACTCACTCACTGAGACCTTCCCTGTGAAAAATGGTGCCTGCCGCTGCCCACCAGACCCTGTCCTTCTCCTGCTTCCTTCCCCGCACTCTCCAGTTGCCCAATGCACCCCAGATTTGCTCTCTTACCTTGGTTCATTGTCTATCTCCCAGCAGCACGGCCACAAAATGAACGCTTCCAAAGGACAGAGATTTCTTTTCATCAGTTTTGTTTTCCCATTCCCCAGAACAGTGCTCTGGCGCCCAGCAACCCCTCAATAAGGGCTGCAGAATGAACCAAGGACTAAATGAATGTTAACGAATGTCACGTGGAGAAATCAGGTTCCATATATAGATCTAATGTGATTCTAATTTTGCAGAAGTAAGGATAACAGTTTGATAAAAGGAGGGAGAAGTTGAAGAGAAGGAAAAGGGTCAGCTGAAAATGCTGAGAAAGGGACTCCTGAAATGATGGCTATCTCTCAGTGCTGGGATCATATAGGTGCTTACACTGTCTTATTTTATTTTATTGGTTTTTTTAGGAAGGGTCTTGTTCTAGGCCAGGCTGACCTGTAATTCACTATGTAGTCTCAGGGTGGCCTTGAACTCATGGCAAGCCTCCTACCTCTGCCTCCCAAGGGCTGGGATTAAAAGTGTGCACCACTACACCCGTCTTAACTGTCTTCTTATTTTCCTCCTTTTCTTCAGTTTCTGCAACAACCATAGAACACTTTGTAAAAAGGTTAAAGTATAAATATTGTTTTGTGAAGATGATAGATTAATAGAACATCCACCTCCCCTGTGCTGAAGGAACAATGAGTGGCTCTGATATTAGCCTCAATTACACAGGTTCTTCAAAATCCTACTTCATTTCAAACATCATCGTAGTTATTGCAAAAGACCTGGTTGGTGGTGGGCTGAGTAATGGCTCACCTTCTCTGGATGACTGCCCCGATTGTCCAGTCCATGACGCATGAGGAGTCATATTCTTCTGCGTTCCAGACCACACAGAAGCAAAGAAGTGAGCAAGAACTCTTAGGCCAACAATCAATCAGTGAACATTTAATGAGCCCCTACTACGTGCAAGGTTCATGCCTGATGTATGTTCTCCCATTCCCTCTGCCTGGCTCACTTGCCCACTCATGCACACACCTTCCTTTCTGATCTATATGCCTCTCACCGTCCCAGTCTACTCTCCCTGGGCATTCTGCCTTTCTCTAGGGGCATCTAGTTACTGAACCATGCCCCCATGAGAGGGAATTTCTGAGTGCTTTCCTGCCTGCTCTAACTCTGGACAGAGAAGTACAGGAGAGTTCAGACAGGCTCAAAGGCTTATGCAGCCTACTTGAGGTCACATAGTAAGCTATTATGAAGACCAGTCTGACTCCCTCCCAGCACACTCACCTCAGGCCTCTCTATTCTTCTAGCCCTTCTCCACATGGGACACACATGGGGCTGAGGGCAGTCCACCATTGGGTGGCCATGCCAAGAGGGGAGACCCTGAGGGTCATATACCTACCATACCAGAAGCGTGCTGGCACACACATTTTCCAGGCTACAGGAATTCATCCTGTTAGAACTTGCCATACCATACACAGCTTTCCCTTTTGCGCTGGACCCTGTCCCTTGATGAAGAGATGGGGAAAGCCTGGCTTGGGTATTGCAGACTGCCTGGGTTCCCTGCAAAACCAAGGGGCACTTGCTCCGAGGAAAGGCTACAGGAGTCACATGCCAGCCTATCATCAGAGAGGGAGGCCGAGAGCTCAGTGGTTTCGAGGTTGGGGGAGCATGTCTGGGCAGGAGGCAGGATCCAGCAAGGCTCATGAGGATTTTCCGCAAAGCTAACAAGACCCGGGCAGGAAACCAGCAGTCCCTGGCAAGCACCCTCCCTTTAACTACGATCCATGCAGCTTCTCTGGAAGCATGTGAATAGTGAGCTCTGTTCCCCTCCGCCCTGTCCCAGGTGCCCTGGTCGATCACACCTGAGACGTCCCACAGAGCGTGTCAGTAGCCGCACCAACTGCTCCTGCTTCTACTGCCCACCCCAGAAAGTGCTGTGAATGTCTCCCACCAGGAGGATCCCCAGGAAACCTCAAGCTGAGCAGAAGCGGCCAAAACCCAGCTTCCCTCTTTGTATACAGCCTGCTTGTGTACTATGGGGCTGACTCACTGTCTGTGCAACCTTCCTTACATTTCTGTTAAGAAACTTCAGGTCATGCGTGATGCTTCCCTTCCTCCACTCCTGTCCCCAAATCTCCCGTGGAAGAGGACACCAGCCAAAAGTGGAATAGCAAGCCAGAGCTCTTGCCAGTCCTTGAAGCATAAAGAACCTACAACGTGCAAAGGAAAGAAGCCCTGGTGGTGGTTTGGGGAAGCCTGCATGTCAGAACATTCTCTTTAAAAAAAAAAAAAAAAAGAAAGAAAGAAAAATTGAACATTTATTAGTGAAAGGTATATTGGAAAGCAATGGAATAGGTACCTCACCATTAAGATTTTTTGTTGCCAGTTTTGATGAGCTTTTTAATCCTTTATATTTGATACATTTTTTCTTTTTTATATTATTTTTTTATTTTATGTTAGTTACAACAGGTTATTCTATTTTATCCCCTCACCCCTGCTCCTGTTACCCTCTTGGAAACCCACCTCAGAGGGATTATGGTAGTTACTCAAGGATAATGAAGGCCTCAGGTCAGTCCCTGTGAGGTAGGGGACCATGCTTCAGGATATTCCTACCTACTCTGTGGCTCTTAGAATCTTTCTGCCCCTGCCCCTCTTCTGCAATGTTCCCTGAGCCATAGCAGGCCTGTTGGGAGTCTAACTTAATGTTGAGTTCCCTATAGCATCTGGATTTCTGCTTTGATAGGTTTTGATTGATCACTGTGTTTGTCACCATCAACCTGGGGCTGGTTGTCAGGCTGGGAAAAAGAGCAGTGTTCATGTTGTCACTTCCCTTGCAATTTCTCCTGGACCATGGCAGATGAGGTAGAGGTGGCACATCTCATGGTAGGCAGTTGGCTAAATTCTTGTCTTATCGATGGATCTTGGTTCTCCTCTGTTTTCCCTGCCATCTGCGAAATAAAGCAGATCCGCCAAACAAGAGTGAGAGTAGCTTGAGTTAAAGGGGGTGGGGCATGCAAATTTGAGTGGTTTTCTTTTAGTGGGCAAACCCACTCTTCTTTTCCAGAGAGCAGTGGAGGTGTCTCTCTGAAGTCTGAGTTTCCTGATGATGGGATTCTAACTTGGTTTCCAGTACCAGATATGAGTTCCCTCCCACTGAACAGGCATCGTGTCCAGTTAGAGAACAGCTGGCTATGCACAGAGGCTGTGTGCCACTACTGCACAAGTGTGTACTTCTTGGCTAGTGGGTTGGTTGTGTAGTCTGTAGGGTCTCCTGCTTATTCATGTTGTTGGTGACTATTTTTCTCCAGCAGCTCCCGTGGGGCTTTTCAGCACCATGAGGGTTAGCCAGGCGGGACCTTGTTTCCCTTTCAGTTCCAGCATGACATTGTCAGATGTCCTATGTCTGCAGCCAGTGGTGTCTTCAGCAATAAGGTCTTACCTTTTAGCTGTGGCAGGTAATCAGGTGTTTTGGCAATGGCCTGCATTGTTTCGGGAACTTCATGGGTATCCCTGGCCAATGGTTCACTATGGGGGCAACTAAATTCTGGGCCTGGGGATTTATTGGCCAGAGTCTATGACTTTAAAGTTAGACTTTGCTGTTCCCCCTACCCCTTTTTCAGTGGTTATATCTTGTTGAGTGCTAATCAGGATGAGGGTTTCTATGGAGCTGATTCATGTTGTCTTAACTTTTGTGTAATTCCATCCCCACCCTCCCTATCTCCTACCCATCTACCCTCCCCACCTCGGATGTTCTGTCCTTCCCCTAACCTGTCAGGTACAAAACATTCTCTTCAAGGAAAGTCAACTCCCTCACCTTGCAAAGGCAGCCTATGCTTGTTCAGCTTCTTGCCTTGATAAAGTTCTGCTAGCCCAGGCCTTTGATTCACCCAGGATGTGCAGGGCCCTGGGAATCAGGGCAAAGCATGGGGCAAGTTCACTCTCAATCCCCTGGAAGACTCCCCAGTCATCTTTCCGCAAACTCAAGTGAGCTGCAGATTCTACCTTAAGATTTATTGGAGTGGAGCCTACCTCTGTCAGACACCCCCACGGCTGTGTAGATACCTAGAAGCCCAGTACAACCTACTTGGCCAGTCCAGGAGGTCAGCTAGTTCTGAGAAAACAGCAGTTTGACAAAAACAGCAAGACTAACAAGTAAGGAACTGAGACGCTTGGTTCAGATATCCTTCCTTTCTTTCTTCCTTCCCTCCCTCCCTCCTTCCTTCCTTCGTTCCTCCTTCTTCCTTCCCTCCCTCCCCCCTCCTTCCTTTCTTCCTTCCTTTCCTCCTTCCTTCCTTCTTTCTCTTCTTTCCTCACTCCCTGTGGTGGTTTGATTCAGGTGTCCCCTATAATGTAAAGTGGTACAGAGGAGTGGGGTTGCTGCTAGACACCTGACTGTGTGGCTTTGGCCTTTTGGAGCTGATTTTCAAGAGGAATGTGGAAGGATTTGAAACCTTGGCTTAAGAGATGCCTTGCAGTGCTGTAAGTACAGCTTGACAGACTATTCTGGTCAGAGTTGAAAGACCTAAATGCAGTAAGAACTATGGACTGTGAGGTTTGGCTTATGAGGATGAGAAAGAGCTTTGCTTGGACTGGGCTAGAGGCAATTTGTGTGAGAAGCTTGCTGTTATGCCCATGTCCTGAAGACTTGTGCAGGGTTGCAGTACATAGAAATGGACTGGTGTGAGCAGAGGGAT
This sequence comes from Dipus sagitta, assembly GCA_036346955.1. Classification (NCBI taxonomy): domain Eukaryota; kingdom Metazoa; phylum Chordata; class Mammalia; order Rodentia; family Dipodidae; genus Dipus; species Dipus sagitta. The sequence goes on from CM070783.1 coordinate 26,091,957, forward strand.
ATAGCACAGAAAGAAAAATCTTTGGGTGAACTGCTGCCCATTCAGCTGCCATTGGAAGATTACAACCTTTGAGATTGGGCCAGCTGACCTGCACTGGGGCAACAGAAAGAATGTAGACTCTCTTAAAGGGGTCTGAGTGCTCAAGGAGTGTCCTGTTATTCAAAGTCTGCTTTATTCCCCCCCCCCAAATTAACAAATTGGCACCCCACCTGGTATAATGGAGTATAAGAAATGCAGGAAAGAGAGGGCCATTGAGTTTGCAAGGCAGTCTTGTGTTCTGGAAATGGCCATGGGCAGTGTGAAGCAGGTTTGCTAGATGCCTGCGTGGAGATCCCACGGGGCCACAAGGATGAACCGTGGATTGTAGTGGAGACCTGGTAGAGACGCCAGAACCACAAGATGGCTGCCAAGGAAAGTTGTCAGCCCTGGATGAAGTTTTCCAGGATTGTGAGAAGCCTAGCTGGAGGGGTGGAATTGGAACTCCAGAGACTTGCTGCTGGTTAGAATTATTAGACCTGGAGATTTGCCACTGACTAGAGTTGTAGGACTTGGAGCTACAGAGTTTGGTGTTTGCCCTGTTTAAATCTTGTATTGCTTGAATATTTCTTTGCTATGCCCAATGCCATCTTTTGAGGGGAATGTTTATTCAGTGCCATTATGGGGTTTTTGAGGGGTTTCTTTTGGTATTATGGCTCAGTTAAGAGACCTTGGATTATGGGGTTGTATGAACATCATTGGAACTGATAAAAACTATAGAGACTTTTAAAGTTGATGAATGCATTGCATTTTCCATCATGGATGGTTATCAGTTTATGGGGGCCAAGGATGGAATGTGGTGGTTTGATTCAGGTGCCCCCATAAACTTAGGTGTTCTGAATGCTAGGCTTCCAGCTGATGGAGATTTGGGAATTAACACCTCCAGGAGGCAGTGTATTGTTGGGGGAAGGCTTATGGGTGTTATATCCAGCTTCCCCTTGCCAGTGTTTGGCACACACTCCTGTTGCTATTGTCCACCTTATGTTGGCTAGGGGGTGATGTCCACCCTCTGTTCATGCCATCATTTTCTCCTGCCATCGTGGAGCTTGCCCCTCGTGCCTATAAGCCAAAATAATCCTCTTTTTCCCCACACGCTGCTCTGGCTGAGTGATTTCGGCCAGCAATGCGAACCTGACTGCAACATTCCCTCCTTTCTTCCTTCTTTTCTTCCTTCTCTCCTTCCTTCCTTCCTTCCTTATGACAGAGTCTATGTGTCCCAGGCCAGCCTAGAATTCTCAGTGCTCCTGTCTCAACCTCCTGGCTAATGGGATTGCAGGCCTGTGCTTGGCTCTATCAGAAAACCTCAGTGGTGGAGGTGGAGGAAGAAGAGCTCCGAAGTCCTAGGGTAAACAATCTTCCTGAGCTCCCATTCAGGGTCACCCGACAAGAGCCCTCACATTCTCTCGGAGCCACACCATGCCCAGAAAATAGGGTCTGCCCGGCTTGGATGCCACTACACCCCACTTGCCAGAGCAGTTACCCCATCCCACTCTCCCCTCTACCCTGACCAGAGGGGACCACAGTACACTCTGTCCTTTGCACACAGCTGTGGTTGCGTAACACGGTGACTCTTTACAGGGGTCATGGAGATGGACGCCTGGAGCTGTTTTCCAATCTGCAAGGCTTTTTTCCTTTCTGGCTGTCTTTTGGTCCTCCTTTTTTAAAAGAAAGCAAGGTCTCCATTGTATCCTATTGTACACTGGCAGCCTGGCCACTGGGTTTTTTCACCCTGTCTCATTAAGATGGATGGGACTGCAGCCTTATTAATTGGGAAGGTTTCTCTTTGTTCCCCTTCCCACCCCTCACTAATGAAGCTACTCCGGGGCCTCCATCCACAGCCTCGAAGCCTCAAGTTACAGGAGAGGCAGCCTCCGAACCAGCCAGAGCTTCCTGCCTGAGGAGACCGACGCTGCCTTCTCACCTCCAGACTTGTGCCTCACATGAGGAAGGGCAGCAAACGACTAAAATAATTCTGTTGTTCAGCAAGAAGGGGACCAGTGAGCTGCTCAAGGCCTCCAGAACTGTGGAGCTAACGAGCCCAAGCCGGCCACCTCCCTCTATTTGGCCAGGCTCAGTCCTCCTCACAGCGCTTCCTCCAACTTCTTCCCAAAAGCTACTTAACCAACCCACAGGCAAATGTGCACTGGCTATTGGAATAGGGGACAGGACACGGCTCAGCCTTGCATCACGGGCTGTCAGGTGAGAGGACAAGGGCTCAGTCATCCATTACTTCACTCGTCACGCACGCATGGTGAGCAGGCAGGCAAGGTTGCCTTCTCCCTTGGCATTCATTTTCTGGCAGAGTGAGGCAAGAAACCCACCCTCCACACACACACACACACACACACACACACAAGAAAATGCGAAGTGTAAGGAAGTGGCTGTGCTTGGAGTAAACGTCAGACAGGATGGTGACATCTGGGGGGTTTTGATGAGGAAAAGTCTCCCCGTAGAGGTGACCTTCAGCTTGAGACCTGAGCGTAGAACCTATGAACGCCCTAGGGAGACAAGCCAAGGTTACCAGGACCTGGATATCCTGCGCTACAATAAGTAGGGTGTAGGTCTTGTGGAAGTGACATCCAGGGGGCCTTGGCTGGAAGTTTCAGGCTGGAGGGGGTTTGCCCAGTGTTGTTGAGCTTAGGCTAGACATAAAGAGGCTGTTGGTACTCCAGGTGGTACCGACGCTGGAACCTGGGCATGGGGCAGAGGGACCGTGAGCAGTTCATGGAATAATGATGGGTCCCAGTATGTTATATGATAGTTGCTTGACTTACTGTCTTTAACTCACTAATGTACCTTGGGATCTGGGGTCGCCTGGGTTCAGACTGGCGTAATACCTTCGTTCTCCTCACTCACAAAGTCACTCCGGGTGAGTGGGAACTTACCTGGGGCAAGGCAGTCAGGGAGGACATCCCAGAGAAGGAACCCCTGAGCCCTCTCCAGCCTCTAGGTCCTTGCCTTTCTGGATTAGCCTTGGGTCTGCAGAACCCAGGCTAACAGACAGGAGAGGAAATAGCATAGGTGGGAGCATCCAGATAAACCAGTGCAGGGCAGCAGGAGTGGAGGCCCCACCCACCTGCCTCCAGTAGTTGGTAAGTGTCTTGGGCCGCTTCTATTCGGCTCATGGCTTGGCTTCACCTTCCTGCAGCTCAGGCTGCGCTCTTACTCTCCCTTGCTCCTGCCCCTGGCCCTGCTAAGAAGATGGCGTCAGTTTTCAGGAGTACTGCAAAGTTCCTCTGTGCTCAGAGTCCCCCCAACTTCTGCCCAGTCCCCCAATAAAGGAATAACATAAAATGAAAAAGATGACATTTGCTTTCTATAAATGCTGCTTGATTTTCTTTAAATTCATCCAACTTGTGTGTGTATGTATATATACATAAATATATACATGTGCGTGGATATATATATATGTATATATACATGCATACATACATACATACCCTGGAGTATTAAACTAAAGCTTATTGGCACAGCCAAATAAGATAAGAATCTCTCTGCTCCCAGTTCAAGGGATTCCAGCCCCAAGCTCCCCTCCCCCACTGCTGCCATGTCAAGAAGATTAATGCCCTTCCCCAGTCTGTGAATGGGAGGCTGGGCCACCATCAACCTTCCACAGAAAGCCATCCATGTTTGCATGGGAGCAGGAGCTTGGTAGAGTGGGAACAGACATACACACGCAGAGGCTGACAGAAGCACACACACAATCTTTCAAGAATCACCAATCCAGATTTCTCAGTCCAGTTTTAAAATTGTACTAAAATTCTTCACAGCTTCCAAGTAAAAGAATTGAGATGATCATCTGTTATATTGGGGAATGAGGAGTTCACTGGGGTAGGAGGAGACCTAGCTGTAATCTCAGAGTTAACTCTACAAATTTACTGGATCTCCACAGTTGCTTCTTTTAATCATAGTCTCTGATATACTGATGAGCATAAATGAATTCAGTGACCAGTTGATAAGCGCCCAACATGTACCAAGCACAGTGCCCATGTGGGAATATGGGGGTGCCTCAGACATGGTCCTCCTAAGATTAGCTACCATAACCCACCCCCAGATCAGGGTTACCTGACCCCCATCTACTTTGCTCTTCTGCCTTAGGATCTAATTGGCTTTCTCCTCCTCACTCCTGCCAAATTCACCATTGGGATAGTAGTGTGTTTATTTGTTTTGCTTTTTGTGAGGCAGGGTCTCACTTTAGCCCAAGCTAACCTGGAACTCACCCTGTAGCCCCAGGCTGCCCTGAAACTCACAGCAATCCTCTTGAGAGCTGGGACTAAAGACAGTGAAGCTATCATGTGAAAAGTAATTATTGTAGAAAAATGGCATCAAACATGTATGAAAGTACCATAAGAAGATGTCTTAGGTGTTCCCAGTCAGCTGCCTCAAGCCAGGCACCATGGCACACTCCTATGGTCCTAGCTATTCAGGAGGCTAAGGTAGGAGGACTGCTGAAGCCAGAAGTTCAAAGTTGGCCTGGGCAACATAATGAGACTCCCACATCTTAATGAATGAATGAATGAATGAATTTCTGTAGTTAACAATATTTAAGCTGGGCTCATCACATGGGTCAGCAATTAAAGTGCTTGCCTGCAAAGCCTGAGGACCCTGGTTCAACTTCACAGTACCCACATAAAGCCAGATGCACAGGGTGGTGCATACATCTGGAGTTCATTTGTTGCAGTGGCTAGAGGCCTTAGTACACCCATTCTCGCCCCCCACACACACTCAAATAAATAAATAAATATTTGTTTTAATCTTTAAGCATCCCAAACCCTTTTTCCCAGAGTCCTTAGCAACATCTTCTGGCCAGTGCTCTTCTTCCTTAAATGCTGTTCATCACTTGGTCCAGCTGTGTCTCGTGCTACCTTCTTGTCAGTTCCCATGTCACTGTGCATAGCTCAGAGTGGCTACTGCCCAAAGTGCAGGGAACAAGATGAGGAGGGGCCAACTGGGCACTACTTTGTCAGCTTCCGTGGGCCAAGGAGTGAGTGGTGCGGGCTCACCAAATGGACATCTGAGAAGAGCATCGGGGACCCTCCTGGAGCTACTGTCTGTGATGACACAGTGATCCCAAGCTCAGCTCTACCCAGAAGCCTTCAGTGAAACCTGTGAGCCTACTTCATCTGCTCCAGACCTCAGGGCCTCCTGAAATTTGGCTCACAGCCCTCCTCCCATTCACCTTCTCCTGAGCAGCTACAGGCTCCCCACTGTCTCCTCCACCTGTCACTCCATCAGTGGGAAGCCCTTCCCCAGGTTCAACTCCAGGGTCTCCTCTTCCTGACCTCCATCTTCAGGATCCCTTGTTTTCCACCATATGGCTCTGACATCTTACCACTTACTGCAGGTCTGCATTTATCTTAACCCCTTCCTAGACAGGAATGCGTAAAGAGCAAGGAAAGGGCCTTATGCACTTGCCCATACTCTTTTCTCAGTGTGTGTGCGTGTGTGTGTGTGTGTGTGTGTAGATGCATGTGCTCTATGCACGCAAGAGTGGAGGCCCATTCTCCCCTTTCACTCCTGTTTCCTTGAAATAGAGTCTCTCTCTCTCAACCCAGCCTTGTGTTTTCGGTCAGCGAGCAATACAGCAATACTCTGGTCTCTGCCCACCCACACACAGGACTTAAGGTTACAGACCTGCATGTCCACACCCAGCTGGGGTGCTGGGGAATCAAACTCAGAGTCCCAGCTCATCTCCAGCCCTTATGGTTGCACAACAAGTGCTCATAACCACCGAGCCATCTCCTAGGCCCCTTGCCCACACTCTTGCATGCTATCATGAGGGCATGCGTGGCTCTACAGAGGAGGGGGATGGAAAGGACAGGAAGAAATAAGCAGGAAACAAAGAATAAGGGGCTTTTTCCTTGAGGTTTTGCAGCTTCCTGATCAATGACAAGACGTGGCTCCTCAAAGATGCCGAGATGCGCACTCTCCTCTGAGGGGCTTCTCTTGCCCCTCGTTCTCACCCTGGAACTCCCTTCAGTGGCATTCAGCCCACAGGCCTGGGATCATTGAAGAGACGATGCATAAAGGCCAGCTGGGGTGGCCCTGCCCAGTGAAATCCTCTTGTTCAAGGGCCACTGCCCCACAGCAATCAGTGAGGGACAAATAAACCTGCTGAGCCCCTTCATTCCATGGCCCTGATACCCTAGTCACTCACTGTGACCACACACAGTCCCCTCAGCCAAAGGCATCACTAACAGTGACAAAGCCCCCAGGCTACACAGACACACAGAAGCCCAGCCTCCAATGAACACTGGACAACAATAACAAAACAAAACAAAAAAAGAAAGAAAGAAAGTCACATCAGCACAGTCGCAGCGCATACCCAGAGCGCAGGCCTCATTTCAGTGGGTTTTGATTGACGTGTCTGTCCATGCAAGTTTAGACCTCAGCACCTTCTCTGAACTAAAGAAAAACAACCCCTGAAAACTGACATTAGGAAGTGATCAAGAAGGGTTCCCAGGAGACAAAGGTGGAAGGGACTCACATCTGCAATCTCAGTGACAATTTTAGCGAACGTCCCCAGTTAGCAGACACGGCACTTCTCACCTCCCAGCAGCCCTAGAGCACGGGTTTCCAGGGTGGAGATCGCCCGTACTTCGCTGACATGGTTCACAAAACCCCATAGCAAAAGATCCAGGTGAACAAAGTCCTATCTTACTTTCCTCTCCCTGGTAACATGAATGTGTGGTGACTAAAGCCTCCCCACTGGCCCCTGCAAAGAACAGAGGGCCAGCTCTGCAGGCCAGTAGGTCCCCTCTATGTGACACGGGCAAACCACGGAATGGCTCAGCTCCAGGTTCCTCACCTGTAAAGCGACAGCACACCCTGGTCAGGTTGCTGTGGGGAGACAGGCCATGTGGTAGCACACAGCACATCCCCCGATACACAGTGGACATAAATAAGCATGGCGCTTCCTTTCCTTTCTTCCTTCCACCTTGCCAGCTATCTCACCCACCCCAGGCCCTTGGCCGCTGCTCCTGAAGGTTTCTCTTTGAAGCTCCCCGGGGGCTTCGGGTGGTTGTATTGGCTCCCGACGTAAGTTCTGTAGCATCCTAAATGCTGGGACAATGCCTAGCCCTTGCCCTCTGCAGCTGCCCCCTACGGGCGTGTTCCCTTGCGTCTGGCTGAGATCCACAACCTTGAAACTCAGGAAGGATGGATTTGACTGCCCAGAAAGTTGTCACCCCACCTCAAACACCCATCCCCTCCGACCACTCTTCGACTCTGGCATAGTTCCAGCTCTATCACATGCCTGAAGTTCCTCATTTAATCCTCATAGCAATTCTATGATGCAAGGACTGTGAGCGGGCCCTACAGATAAGGAAGCGGGGCCCAGAAAAGTAACATTCTCAAGGTCACACATCTCATGAGTGGTACCATGAGGGCTGGCTCCAGAGACAAGGCCTGCACCCTGCCCCTGCCCCCCTGCCCCTGCACCCTAAGGCCACAAGCAGAAGAAGAAGCTTACACTGGCATCATGCTGGGTGCTGGGGTTGAGGGAGACCCAGTAGTAATATTCTTTCTAACCCACATGAAACTTGTATGGTATCATTCCAGCCATGTTTTAGTTCAGCTGAGAGCTCCTGAAGTCCCTAGGCATTAAGTAAAACTGGTAAGCTGTCAGGCTTCTGAGAAGCAAATTCAGTCTCATTTGACTCCAAAACCCAACATTGCCGGCCCGCCACCCCCCCCCCAACCCCCACCGCCACTGAGGTCAGCATGAGGCACGCTTGGGAAAACAAAACCGCCACCTTCGTGACAGTGGTTTTTGAGAGATAATGAAAGCCTGTCTGCTCAAGGGTTTCTCCGGGGCCTCCACAAGTACCCCTGAGCTCAGCCCTGCAAAGCACCCCAGTAGCAAGCACCCTGTGTTATCTGGGATGGAACCACTGTGAGCTGGCAGACAGATTAGCAGGGCCGCTTTTATCTGGGCTCAACTGTGTGTTGGTAAAGAACAGAGCTCTAAAGGGATTATGACACCCAGTGAGGAGGCCACTGATTTGGGGTGAGAGACGCTAGACATTCCAGGGGCCGCCAGGGCTGGATAGGGGCAGCCTGCGGCATGGAGGCAGAGCCCTGGGGAGGAGGGTGCCTGAAGTCAGAGCGAGCTGATGTCTGAGCTCTACTGCTTTCACCTGCAAAGCCACTAACACCCTAATGCTAGCTGGTGGTGGCACTTATGTAAGTACCACGAGGCAGAAACCGCTATAAGTTATTTGACCGTGAGCCAGCTGGTGCTCAGGAATCGTGGTGTGGTTGTAATCAACCTCGGTAATGATTCGTCTGGGATCTCCTATCTCTATGGCATCACTCTTTCATGGGGTACACGTTGATCGTTCCCCATTTCCCTCCTCCACTCTCAGTGCTTCCTCCAGCTGTGCGTGGACCAGTGAGTCACACCGTGCTCTGCGCACAGGCTCCAGCCCACACGCTGAATAAACGGAGCTCACCTTCCGCAGCCGAACCTTCACGTTTGGAAAACGGAGCCCTAACCCTTCCCAGGGAAGACTTCTGGGTGAGTGAGCAGGTGCTGCACCTTGGGGGCCCACGGCAGCGTACTGCCCCTGGCCCTTTAAAGATGCATCATTCTCCTGAGCTGGCCAGAATGGGTGGCACCACCCTCTCTGAGGTGCTTCAGAAGGCGTCTCTGTAAGTGGGGACCTCCGATGCTCACTCGTGGCCCTGGTGAATCGGCCTGAACCACTCCCTTCTGTCCCAAGATCTGACAGTGACGGCCCTGTGTCCTCTCGTATCCGAGAGACTGTGAAGCCAGTTAAGTGTTGTTGATTTGATGTCCAGAGGCTGAAAGAGCCCAAGTGGCTTTCAGGGAAATGTGAGGAGTGCAGTAAATCTCTCCTGTCCTTGAAGTATGGAAGATCTTAGTGCCAGGAAGACTCTTGGTCAGGGAAGACACTAGAATTTCACTTAATGTAGTCTATCCTGCATGGTGAAGACATTGCATCAGTTGGTGAGTGGTTACCATCAAACGACCCCAAAGTGCTGGAAGAAACTCGGGCTTCTTCACATGGTAGGCACTTACACAGTTCCCAAGGGGCGATTATTGGTTGGCCTGTTTGTATCACAGCACCAAAGCAAGTCACCTGACAGAATTCTGTCACAAAGTGGGAGAACCATCCAAGTTAGAGTGCAAGAGGATGTGAACACAAAGAAAGGATGAGTCTGTGGCTTTTCTTACAACCTACCACAACTGTTAACTGATCATCAAGTGGGCTGTCACACCTCACCACGTTCCTCTCAGCAGAACGTCAAAAGCAGCATTCTCTATTGTTCCTGGCTTGTGATAGATTCTCAACAAATTTTTCAATGGACACCTAGATGGATAAACATCCAATGAGCCAAAGATAGACTGGCCGGTGGACAGTAGGGAAGAGAGTGAATGAGGGAAGCATAACTGTGAATACTCAAAGAGCTGAAAGAACATGGAGAGTCTCGTCTTAGAAAGAGAATTCTGGAATTTTAAGTTGTATAAGAAAGATGTCCAAGTCTTTAAAATATGAAATTATTAATGAACACTATTTGGGAGAGAAAAAGCTTATGAGCACAGTGAGAAAAAAAAACTGGACTAAGACCCCAAAACCCCAAGTTCTCAAACTGTATTCATTCTCTAAATATAGCATAACTCATTTCCTCACTTCATTCCAACAATCATTTATTCAATGTCTATGCCAGGCTCTGGCCCTACACCCAGAAGTTGTTGGATGGGATCCAGACCTTCCCAAGGCATCTCTTATCTGCAGTAGGGTAGAAAGCAAGTATCACTCTAGCTGCCACCACTGTGTCCCCTCCCTCCCTCCCTAAGCCTGAACAGAACAGAACAGATGGGAGAACTGGGCCAGCCAGTTTTCTCAATTGACACATTTAGTGTCCTTTCCTGTATGAACTCATTGGCTCCCTCTTAGCTCTAATGCTCTCAGATAAGAACGAGATTCAGTATCTCAATGATATCCATCCCAGCCCGTAATCCCATGTCATGGACAGAGAAAGTGACCACCACAGGAAAGCCACCATGAGAAGCAGAGCAGACCCCTGGCCAGGCACAAACCTCCCTAAAGTGCTCTTGAGTTCGCATCCACACAAGTCCCTCATCCCTGTTAAAGCAAACAAGTTGGTGTCCTAATTCAGAGCTCCATCCCTGTGATGGTTTGATTCAGGTGTCCCCCATAAACTTAGGTGTTCTGAATGCTAGGTTCCCAGCTGAAGATTTGGGAATTGATGCCTCCTGTGAGGGAGTGTAGTGTTGGGGGTGGGCTTATGGGTGTTATAGCCAGTTTCCCCTTGCCAGTGTTTGGCACACTCTCCTCTTGCTATTGTCCACCTTATGTTGGGCAGGGGGTGATGTCCACCCTCTGTTCATGTCATCATTTTCCCTGCCATCATGGAGCTTCCCCTCAAGTCTGTAAGCCAAAATAAACCCTTTTTTTCCCCCAAAGGCTGCTCCAGTAGGCACACTCTCCTCTTGCTATTGTCCACCTTATGTTGGGCAGGGGGTGATGTCCACCCTCTGTTCATGTCATCATTTTCCCTGCCATCATGGAGCTTCCCCTCAAGTCTGTAAGCCAAAATAAACCCTTTTTTTCCCCCAAAGGCTGCTCTTGGTCAGGTGATTTCTGCCAGCAATGAGAACCTGTGCAATAATCCCATAGTGGCACGAAGCAGAGCCTATCCACAGATACAGAAAAAGATGAAGGCAAACATGGTATGCCTTCTGCAAGTAGACCTTTCTGCCCACAGACTGCAACAGGGGGTGCACAGGCATTCTCTCGACTTCCCTCTCTCCCTTAACAAATCTCTCCAGCATCTGACATCCTCACCTTATTCCTTCCTCTAAGATTTTGTAGACCACCTTTTCTTATACTTCAATCATATGACTTATCCCTCCATCTGATTCTCAATCTCTCTCCACTGGCTCTGTCCCCTCAACCTACACACATCCCAGCACCTGCCCATCTGGCTTACGTTAAGTACTGGGGAATTGAACCTGGGCTGTCAGGCTTTGCAAGCAAGTATCTTTAACCACTGAGCCATCTCTCCAGCAACTCAACCTCCCTATACTTCCACTGAGCCATTTCCCCAGTCAGTGCTGGTTAAACTTAATTGCCATTTTGACTGGAATTGGAAAAGGCTTAGGTTAGTAAAGAACAGCACCTCTACAGGGGTCTGTGACTATTAGACCATGAAGGTTCTGACCTGATGAATACAGTCATCTATTGATGGAGGCATAGTATGGGGCATAATTGGAAGATGGTAAAAGGCAGGAGCTGAAGCCTATTTGGAGGGAGCAGTCACTAGAGTCATGTACTTAAAGCTATATCTTGCCCTAGCCTCCTATGTTTCCCCTTCTTTCTGCCTACTGTCTGCCAGTAAGACCAGCTTCCACACACACTCCTGCAGTCATGGCATTCGGCCCAAGCTCACGGGGCCAAGTGATCAGGAAGAGAGCCATCTGAAACTGTGAGCCAAGATAAATCCTGTGTTCCTTAAATTATTGCTGTCAGGTGTTTGGTTACACTGATGGGAAAATTAGAATGCATTTACAAACATTACCCTCCTAACATCTTCTCCAAAGTGGGTCAGAGGCCTAAGATCTCAGACCCCAGGACCTTCATTTCTCTTTTTCACATGGTAGGCTGTTTTTTGACCAAGCATCTAGGTATTTAAACATCTCTACACTTGATCCTCCCATCCTTCTTTCAGCCTGGATGGGATTCCTTGGTCTTGCCATACTCTACCCTCTGTGGCCTCCTCCAGGAATCTTCCCGTCTCTGACCCCATCCCTTCACATGACCTCTTCCCCCAGGAGCTGGAAGACAGGTCATCCTTAGAATTCCCTCTCCAAAGACGTGGATCTCTATGTATTTCCCTGTCTCTCTGCTGAACAAGAGCCCTCAAAACATAGCACTGTATCGTTGGTAATGTTCTATCTCTACAAAGCTTGGATGATGCTGTTAGCACTGTATCGTTGGTAATGTTCTATCTCTACAAAGCTTGGATGATGCTGTTAGACATGTGTGTTAATGTGTGAATGAACAAATAAGGGCATGGATGATGTCCCAAGTTGTATTAGTTACTTTTATTTCCAAATCACCTGACAAACTCAGCTCAAGTAAGAAAGGGCTTATTTTGGCTTAAAGTTCCAGTGAATGTGGTATATGTGGTGTGGGAGAATGCTAGCAGAAGGAGGCTGCTGGAAGCACTGAGTTCACAATCAGGAAGGAGAGGACAACGGATATGTGTATATGTGTGTGTGCGTGTGTGTGTGTATGTGGCTTTCTCCTTCTTATTTTAAATATTTTTATTGATTTATTTGAGAGAAAGAGAGCAAAAGAGAAAGAGTGAGAAGCAGAGAGAGAGAGAGAGAGAGAGCATGGGCATGGCCAAAGCTTCTTGCCACTGCACATAAACTCCAGATGCATGTATCACTTTGTGCATCTGGCTTGACATGGGTACTAGAGAGTTGAACCTGGGCTGTTAGGCTTTACAACGAGCACCTTTATCCACTGAGCCATTTTCCCAGCTCAACTTTCTCCTTAAAAAACCAAAAATTCTTCTTTTTGCATGTGCACATGCATGTGTGTAGAGAGTATGTGTGTGGTGTGATGTGTGTGCATGCGGATGCATGCCCCCTGTCGGGTAACTGCTTATTGTGCATTTGTGCTTTTATTTCTTTGAGCCAGGGTCTCTCCTTCAACCCAAAGCTACAATTCACGAGGGCATCCCAGCAGTTCCCCAGTTTCCACTCACTCCTGCCCTGTGGACTGGCGTTGCAGATGTGCTTGGCCACACTCAGCTTTTTACATGTGTTCTAGGCAATCAAACTTGGCACTCTCCGGTATGTGAGGCCCTCTGCTTAAGTGGTAAGTGCTCTTCTCCCCTGAGTATCCCCCCAGCCCAGCTTTCTCTTTTTCATTCAGTCTGGGACCTCATGGGCTGGGGTGCCATAGACAGCTAGAGTTGGTTCTCCCACTTCAACTAACCTAATCTAGAAAATCCCTCTCAGGCATGTCAGAGATTTATCTCCTAGGTGATTCTAGATCCTGTCAAGTTGACAATATTCACCACCAGAGCAGACAGTCGTGCGGTATCCATTGCTCTCTAGGCAAGGACTTTGGGATTCAAAATATTACCAGAACTGTCTCTTCACAGAAGTCCACAGCCAGCTCTTTATAGAGCAATGAAATTAGAATCTGTTGTGTTCCACAAATTCCTCAAGATGGTCTACCTTTACCCACCTCCACAGAGAGGGAAGAGAGAAATCACAGCTCTCCCCTTGTTCCTCCCTGGAACTGTGAGCAGCCTCCGCTCAGCGCTGGCTGCCCCACCCCCACCGCGGCTAAGTCACTGAGCTATGTCTTCAAGCAGAATTCATTTTCTAGATAGATGGAGCAAAGAGCTAGCAAATATTATTTATGGCTTAGTGATAAATAAGCCTTTTACAGGAATGATTCTGGGAGATCTGGGGAGTTTCAAGGATAACTTTCAGCAAGTTTCAAAGGTCGGGTCAGTCTGGGATAGTGAGCCCATAGTGTTTGCCATGCATTCATCTGTTTTGAATTATTGGTTTTACCCGCCTTCACCGGCTCTCAATGGACTGGCTGTGCTTTAGCTAGCTTTCTGGCTGTATTTTATTTCGATAGTGGGCAAGGGCTTTAATAATTATTTGTGCTGGACTGACAGTGGGAAGAGAATAAAAAGAACCTAATTAAATTCAAACTCCAACAGTTATGCAGGGAAAGATGGTTCTACCTGCCCACCCACCTCACCCCAGCCCACTGATCCCTACAACCCCACACACAGGGCAATGTGTCTCCTCCTGCAGACCAGAGAGGGTATCATGTGGTGCCTGGCCAGACAGGAGCAGGTCATAAAGGGCAAGATGTTCCCAGAGGGCTGTGAAGCCATGTGCTGAGCCCAGCCCTTCCCTGCCTGTGAATGCATGCATGGCTGACCTTGTACAGATGCTACAAACATAGCTTCTTGGGGACAAGGGTCCTGTTTCTCCTCCAAGTTCCACATGCTCAGCCTTTAATGCGGCCCATACGTAGGGTACACTCAATAAATATGCACTGAATTGGACGGGATTGGATTGACCTGGGCTAAATTAGACTCCATCACTGGGTGGGATGTATTGTTCTAGACATAGTAAGGAATGCAGAATGCACCTTAAATGCTGGAGACTAAAAATTGTATCGCTCTACTATAGTTTTGATAATAGCTTTTCCTGAGCCATTTTTTTTTCCTTAGAGATCTTCTCTGGTTCTAAAATAGATTTAGGGGTGAAAATTGAGGGTGGTAGGCCTGGATGTGTGTACCTCTTCTGCTGTTTGTTTGTGATTTCAGAAGGTAGGAAACAGCTCCTGCTTCAAGAACCCAGTCAAGAGCTGTTTGTCTTGAGAAGAAAGCACATCCTGCGAAGTTCCCTTCTCAGCGTCTTTACATGCAAGCACAGCTGAAGAAAGACTTCTCCGGCTACCTGTGCAAAGAAAGAAAGGTACCAGTGGACACTTGACGGGGCCCTCCGATCTGCCTTCCAGTCTGATGTGAATCTTCATGCTGGGTTTGTCTTAGGAAAGTTCATCTACTTTTTGCTCTTCTTCCAGAAGAGAGGGTTAGCGGTGGATACACAGGCTGTTTCCGTCTCCTCCCTTGGACAGAGAGACCAAGCAGAGGCCCTGAGCCTCTTGGTTAGATTTGTATTTAGGTCTCTGACTCCCAACTCCAAAGAGAGTGTTCAGGAAAAAAAAAAAAAGTCAGCCTCCAACAAAACCATAAATCATGAAGGATCCATGCCAGGAGATGGAATATCAGAGAAAAGGAAATGAAGTAGTCACCCCATTGGGCAGGAGAGACTGAAATTCTACGGCAAGAGCCTTCGCTGCTGCCGACCCTCACTTCCTCTGCGTCCAGCTTTGTGCTGTACCAGGCGCGCTGAAAGCCCAACGATGGGGCTGGAGCGATGGCTTGGCAGTTAAGTGCGCGTCCTGTGCAGGCATGCGGGTCTGAGGGGGCCTGAGACCACCTGAGTTTGAATCTCCAGATCCCACATCAAAAACAGCTGAGTCCCATGGGGAAACAGAGACCCAGGAATCACTGGAGCTCTGCAAGCTGTGAAATCAGTAAAAGGCTCCTATCCAAAACAAAACCAGGGCCTGGGAAGATGGCTTAGCAGTTAAGGCACTTGCCTGCAAAGCCAAAGGACCCATGTCCGATACCCCAGGACCAGATGCCAGATGCACAAGATCGTGCAAGTGTCTGGAGTTTGTTTGCAGCAGCTGGAGGCCCTGATGTACCCATATTCTCTCTCTCTCTCCTTCCTCTCTCTCAAATAAATAAATAAATAAATATAAAATACAAAAAAGAATTTTAAATCAGGTCAAAGAGCAGTAGTGGGATACCTGATGCCCTGCTCAGGCCACCATCGGTGATCACCCGTTGTCACAGGCAAACGTGTGGGACACCACGCCACACCACACACACTTAAGAAACAAAAGGCTTGGGCTGAAGAGATGGCTTAGCAGTTAAGGCACTTGCCTGTGAAGCCTAAGTACCCATGTTCCACTCTTAAGATCCCACGTAAGCCAGATACACAAGCATGCAAGGTGGCCCACCTGGAGTTCAAGTACAGTGGCTGGATGCCCTGGCTTGCCAATTCTCTCTCTCTCTCTCTATCTATCTATCTATCTATCTATCTATCTATCTCACATAGAAAAGGGCCAGTCTGTTGGGCTTGCCTCAAGGAAAAAAATGCTCATGGACAAAGCCAACAGGGTCCCCAGCTTGCTCCCCTGGTGACCCTAGATTTCTGCCTGCTTCCAGATAGGAACCTTCACTCACAGCCCTACCCATCATTCCCTGCGATTGGAGGAAAGTCTGTTAGCACTCAATCCCACACATTAAGTGGGGAAGGGCTCCTTCTATGGTTAATGCTTTACACTTCTTTTCATGAGAAAAAGCATCTTTCAGGAAAGAGGCCAGGTAAATGAAACCTTTCCCCTAGTATTTCAAAGTATGTGAAACCAGGCAGAGTATACAACTGAGTTACTGGGAAAAATAACATGACCCACCTTCTGGGTCACTGTCTCAAAGTTTTGCCTTTGTCACTGGTAGATGACACTCGCCTTCCTTTCAGACAAGCCCCTTCTGTCTTCAGATCAAATCCTCATGGTGTATCCTAGTTAATTAGCTCTGTGTAACAAACAAGAGCTAATTAAGTCCAGAACCTAGTGTTTTAAAATAACAGTATGTTCCCTGGGCAGCTGGTGAGTTCTGGCTTAGGATTTCTTTTGAGTAATAAGCAAGTGGGTATAGACTAGGGCCACGGGCCACACTGGCCATCAAGGAGGACTCGTTCACACGGTGCGCTGCGCAGAGTGACCACTCGTAGATGTCAGCTGTTGAACAGAGCACCTCCCTTGCTTCCTCCAGGTTGCTGGATCCTAGGTGGCAGTGTTCCAAGGAGCCACAAAAGAGTTAACAGCTAGCCTTCAAAGTCTCTGAAAGTCATGTCCTTGTTCAGGCGAGGCATGATGGCCAACCCAGACTCAGAGTGAGAGGAGTTAGACCTCCTCTGGGTGGGGTGGGAGGTATACAGATAAGGGTGGGAGATACTTAACGACAACCGTGTTGGGAGACTCCATCCCACCGCTACACCTCGTTCTCTCACCTCAAGACTCTAAACCATGTGTTCATTTCTGACCACAGGCCACCTCTATTCCTTTCCCTTCCAACTTCTCATCACCCTAATCAATGCCAAAGAGGCTTGGCAGCTTTCTTGGTAAAGCCAATGAACAGGTTTTGACCCAGAGAATGACCCTTACATACTCCTGGAAAGCATCTGATGTCTTTGCTTGAGAGATTTTTTTTTTTTAAGCAACAGATAAAGTCCATTTGAACACACCTGTGTTATACATACTCCAGAAAAATTTCCAATTTTCAGGTGTTCCTCCAACATACCTCTCCTCTTCCTCCCTTCTTTATAAGATACCAGAACTGCAAATAATTGGCAAACTGCCTTATGAGGTGCTTGTGTGGGTTTACATTTAAAAGTGAAAAGACGTCAAAATAAAGGAGAAAAAAATGCAGAGGGGAAGGAGCAAAATTTCAACTAAAAATAATAATAAAGTTGCTCTTAGAAGTTCAGGTAATTCTGAAGCCTTTCTGTTTGGAAGGAACATGAGTTGCAAAGCACTGTAGCCCAGCTGAGGACAAAGGAGATTTATATCAAAAACCCCCACACCCCCATCTGGCCTTCCCCCTAAAGGCTACATACAGGGCTTGGTGGTGGAGTACAAGAAATAGGGGACCAGCCTGCCGCTTTCCCCCAAGAGCGAGCGTCTCTGCCATGCTCTTCCCCGAGCCAACAGGGACATCTCTGCTCTGATCCTCTCCCCCGCCTGCCTCTTCCCCTGAAAACAGCACTACCCATCCCTCCAGGATGAGAACAGGAGGCCGCAGGAGAGCCAGTGCTGGCTCTTTGCTGCTGTGGGGCACAGTGATAAGATCCAGAACACCTTGTCCAGACCCATGGGCAAGAGGAGGTGGTACACTCTTAATACCAGCCACTCCGAAGACTGGGCCTTGAGCCCAAGACGTTGAGACCAGCCTGGGACAATATAACAAGGCCTTCATCTAAAAAAAGAATTATATATACTTTCCCCCCCCCAGGGAAAACTGCCCAGGCAGGGTGGTGCACACTCATAATCCTAGCATAGGGAGTCAGAAATAGAGGATTAACACATATTTGATGCCAGCCAGAGCTACATAGTGAGACTGTCTCAAAAAAAAAAAAAAAAATGAAAAAGAAAAAGAAAACACCACCACCAAAAAAAGACATAACAGGTATGTGTACAAATAAATCAATAGATTATTTGTGAGGCCTTTTTCAGTGTGTAGGATTTCACATCAGTAAAGAGAGCCGGGAAAGCAGAAGACCATACCGTTGTTGGTATTTTATATTAGTACTGTTTTTGAATCACCTTCCAGAAAGCCCCAGGAAGCTTAGGGGAAAGGGCCTTGGGCAAGGGGCTTCTACAGCAAGGATCTGCATGACTTTAGAGTTCACAAACGAGAGGGGTCTTCTGTGGCTTATTGCCTCAGCTGGAAAAAAGAAAAGAAAAGATGGTTCTATTACCATGTGCTATCCTCAGGTTTCTTTGGGGCCCAAAATTCTTCATAAGGAAAGCAAGGTTAGGGTAAATTGACACAGACCAGCATCCCATATCAGCAACTGCCCAGAGAAGCAGTAGGGTGTGGGAAGGGCATGGCAGTGATGCGGGTTGGATCCCCAGCACCTCAACAAAAAAGATGGTTGGGGGGGGGGCATTGGGGAAATGGCTTAGCTGTTAAAGGCACTTGCTTGCAAAGCCTGCTCACCTGAAATTCGATCCTCCGGTGCCCACATAAAGCCACATGCACAAAGTGGCACATGCATCTGGGGCTCGTCTGCAGTATGGCAAAGAGGCCCTGGTACACAGCCATTCATTCGCCACCCACCCCCACCCTCTCTCCCTAGTTAATTTTTTTAAAGGCAGTTGGGTGCACCCAGTCCTTCAGCCATCTGAAGTGACTCAATTGTCCCTAGACACCTACCCTTCGGGAGAGCCCCTTCCAGGCCCCCAGGCGATCAGTTTGCAATCTAGCTACCCAGGCAGTGAGCAGGGGACGGGCTGGGGGACCGCTTCAGCTCTGGAGGTCTCCCTGTTCTTTAGATCCAATCATTAGATCGGAAAGGGGGAGGGGCCGGGGCACAAGGGGGGAGGAAAGGGGGAAGAAAAAACCCCCAACAACAAAAAGAGAGACAGCTTGGCCCTGGGCTCCTCTGGGATGGAGAACTCCATTCAGACTTTTCAGAAAGTAGGGTCAGGCATGTCTTGTGACCTGAGACCCCAGAGTCCTCTGTTCCCCATAATTATCTAATACAGCACTCTCCCTGCCAAATACAATGAAACAATTTGTCACTTCAATTATCTGTCAGTCAACACCGAGGCCTTTTCAGCAGGCCAGCACATGTGTTTGGAGAGCCTGTCAGCGAGGGCTGTCTCGCCAGACCCATAACCATGGAAAATGAAACCTTTGTTAATGCTGTTCTTAGAAAAGGAAACCCATTCAATTTCCCTCTCTTCTTTTCTAAACGCCTTTGGATTGGAATTTGCACAAGGAACTGCTCTAAGCCTTGGGGGACTGGCTACAGGATTTGCATCAGGAAGCAAAACTTCATTATTCTTTGAGGCTCTTCCCCCCCCCTTTTTTTTTTTTTTTTGGTAATTCTGTGTTTAGAAGTGAGATTACACCCAGCATTACCAGCGGAGGAGGTGGCAGGGGAGGGAAGTGGGGACACTGAGGGAAGGCAGGAAGTATTTGCCCCACACTTACCAGTCAGCCCCACAGGCACTACCAAAAATGATGCCCATCACCCAGAGGAAGGCAAGACCCACCTAAGCACCTGGGGCGCTCTGTCCCAGGGAATTAGCCTCGAAAGGTCTGGGAGGCTTGCCCTTTCGAGAAACAAAGGAGAAAGGAAGGGACAATCCATCAAGGCAAACCCTGAGCGCATGAAAAGCTCTGACAGGGGTCAGAGACCTCCTTCGTGAGGAAAAAAAGGACTTCCTCCAGGTAGGGGACAGCAACTCCTCCGTGTGGAGAGTGACAGGGACCTCCTCCGTGTGAGGAGGTGATGATGGTAGATACACATGGGTCCCTCCTGGTACTGTTAGATTTGGGGTTTCATATCTTCGTTCATTTCATAGTGATTTCTTTTTTTAATATTTTATTTTTATTTATTTATTCATTTATTTGACAGAGAAAGAGGGAGGGAGAGAGAGAGAGAGGGAGAGAATGGGAACGCCAAGGCCTCCAGCCACTGCAAACAGACTCCACATGCGTGGGCCCCCTTGTGCATCTGGCTAATGTGGGTCTTTGGGAATCGAACCTGGGTCCTTTGGCTTTGCAGGCAAACGCCTTAACCGCCAAGCCATCCCTCCAGCCCTCATAGTGATTTCTTAAGGCATTGCCTTATAACAAAATTGTAATGCATTTTAAATTTTATGTACATGATTTCACATATATTGGACCTGAGGTAACCTAAGGGGAAATGGATTTCTGGTGTCATACAGTTTCAGAGGCTTCAATCCATGGTCACTGGCTCCATGCTTCTGAGCATTGTGAAAGAGATGCTCACCTCATGGTGGCTGAGAGACAGAGAGAGAAAGAGATAAGAGAAGGTCTGAGACAAGCCATATTGACCAAAGACACAGTTCCAGTTAATGTATTTCCCCAAGTAGACACCGTCTCTGAAAGCTTCTATCACCTCCTAGTAATGTTATCAAATAACAACTCCATCTGTCAGTCCACTTATTAGGTCAGAGATCTCGGGATCCATTCGCCTTTCAATGACTGTATCCACCAGCTCAGAGCCAAACCTTTACCGCATGAGCCTGTAGAGGTTACTCTTCACACCCAAGCTATATTACCCGTTCAGAGCTTCTGAGGGTCCTCACAAGGCGGGGGCCCATATGTTTTGAATGTGGGAGGAAATGGTGGCAAACACACGTGCATCCCTTCCGGTAGTATTAGGTTTTTAAAAATATTTTTATGTATTTATTTGCAAGCAGAGATAGAGAGAGAAAGAAAGAGGCAGAGAGAGAATGGGCACGCCAGGGCCTCTAGCCACCTTATACATCTGGTTTTACATAGGTACTGGGGAATCAAACCTGGGTCCTTAGGCTTTGGAGGCAAGCACCTTACCCACTGAGCCATCTCGCCAGCCCTCTTTCCTTTTCTTTTTTAATATTTTTATTTATTTGAGGGTAGGGACAAAGAGAGTATATGAGTGCATGGGCACTCCAGGGCCTCCTGCCTCTGCAAACGAACTCCAGATGCATGTGCCAGTTTCTGCATCTGGCTTTACATGGGTACTGGGGAATCATACCCAGGCCTTCAGGCTTTGCAAACAAGTGCCTTTAACCATAAGTCATCTCGCCAGTCCCAAAGTAATTTCTTAATACATTATAAGAAAATTGTAATGTATTTTAGATTTTCTGTAGGATAATTTGATATATGCTGGACTGTTTTATCTAGAGACATATACAAATTCACCCCTGTGAGACTCTGTCAGGTCCTCCCACCAGCCTCACCCTCTAAGTTCCTAACACGCAGGAAGCTGAAATCCTTTATACCTGGGAGGGGGAGGAGGGCTTCCATTCTCTCTTCCCAGCCCAGGATCCAGCATCACTGGAGGAAAAAAAAAAAAAAAGATCCTTGAAAGACTCAAAGAAAATTTTCTCTCTGCTGCTGGGAGAAGGGGGTGGCTGTTTGTTTGCTCGTTTGTTTTTAGGAGCTGAGGGTCACAATGAAAGGGCCTATATGCGCAAGCATCAAACCACTGAGCTGTGCGCCTGACCTTCCAGGGCACTTTAGGAATCTTCAGGGAAAGCCTCCCTCCTGCCCGGAGCCATGTTCTTCGCCGCTAAGAAGTTGCTCATTCTCATAACCCACCTCAGCCATGTTCATGCAAGCAGCCCAGCTTGAACTCAGTGAGTCACCAGGTATGTGCCCGTATAAACTTACCAAGATAAATAAAATATGAGTGGTGCGAGCACTTCACCCTGGGCTTGTTCATTTTCAAGGAACGACAGCTTCATTTCCTTAGATTTCTATTCTAACGGACCTGGGGATTTTTTTCCCAAAACCATCCTGAGTGTAGGAAAATTATTTTAGAAAATAAAAAGAGTATTGTGTTAGAACAGAAAAGCTACCAGATCGTGGTACTGTGAAAAATTGTGCATCAATACTGAAAACAATTTCAAAACAGGATGAGACTTAGGGGACCAAACCCTGAGCAGCTCCTGTGCAGTCCCCGTGGGCGCCCTGCAGGTCCCGTGGGTTCTGTTGTCTGTGGGATGGAGACAAATGCAACCTTGAGGCTGAAGGACACAGGTCTCTTCCACGGGCACACACATGTAGGGGGCCTAGCATGGGAGCACGTGACCAGCCTGTATTTGCTCACTGCGGAGACTGACATGCCAGAGATCTCGTTCCCCACCCCTCTTCTCCATCTCCCTACTCCCCCACCTCCAAATTCCCTTCATTTTATTGACACTAGTTTTTAACCTTTCACCTCAGGCAACCTCTACTGTTTGCTCCTTTGGGAAACACAGTGACATCGTTGCCCTCTCTCCTGATCACTCTCCAAAGAAAGGGTTAGAAAGAGCCCAGGCTGAATGAGTGCAATGTGTGGTCACAGGTCGGGGGGGAGGGGGGGCTGTCTAATCCCATCCCCAGCCCTGTACGATTTAGAAGCATTTCCCCCAGAAACCCATGCAGTGTCAGCTTGTTCTCTGTCCCAGGAACATGCTTCCAGCAGGCCTTTTCATTTCTGCCTTTAGACAGTACCAGCCTTCCTCCAGCCAGCATCCTGCTAAGCCCGGTGAAGAAGGGAATCCAGCGGTGGGGAGGGCTGACTCTTGCTACCCAGCATTCAGAGAGCGCCGCAGTACCAGTCTGCAGAGAAAAGCTTGCAGCCAGAAGAAAAAGGAAAAGATAGAGCAGAGGAAATAAGATCAAGGGTTGGATAAGAGCACTGTCGTACCCCCTGGTCATGCCTGGGGACCTGTCGCTCAGCCTTGAATGCCTTTGAGCTGCATTCACTGGGGGTAATCAGCCTCTTCAAGTAGACTCTACTTCCTCTGGCTTTAATCATAAAATGTCCAAAACGTGCAATTTGTGCCATTGCTCCTGGAGAACTCTATAGAATAAATATTTTGTATACAGTCACCAGAGACCCACAAAAGATTAGCTGGAAGTCGAGCATGTGCAAATTTGCTGGACTTCTACAGACAGTGAACACGTGTCTCAGATTGTCAGTTTCTTAAAAAGCAACAATGCCAAATTTTAAAACACTAAACTTCATGGAACTCATCATTTTAAACTAGTTTTACACGGTGTTTGGAAACATGTGCTTATCTAGAACAATTCATCCAGGATTCATCCAGGATGATTTATGGAAGCCAGTCCAAGCAACCATCCTGAGAAATAGCCAACAAAGTTACTAACAAAGTTATGAAGCAAAATTATTTGAAAGCACTGACACACAAAGCTCTTAAAACATATAGTCTCCTAGAATTCAGAATAAACAACTTGAGACTATCTCTAATCGAAGCTGGTAGGTATTGCTAAAGAAACACCTATTCAAAGGTACTTGTTAAAGCACAGTAAGAAAGACTTTGTTACAGTCATCATGAGAGTGCACTGGGGATCTGCAGTGGACTAGAGAGGCTGGACTCAACCCTAAGGACAGCATGGGCAAATGACAATTAGTAGCCAAGGAAAGGGTGAGGGTCAGTGGATGGCAAATTGAGAAAAGGAAGCCTCAGGGGGGGGGGGGTCACAAGATCCTAACAGATTCCTGCTGAAGACAAGCAAGGTTGACAGACACCACCTGGGGGATGAGGGAGGAGTGAGGATCAGGTGTGGAGAATGGAGATTCTGACTAACGTGATGTAATGGGTTCCTTTGCTAAAACTGAATCTGACAAGGAAGTATATTCATGGGCTGAGGGTTTCAGGAGTTTGACTAAAGTTTGGCCAAGCAAAGGATCTTTGCCATTCCTTCTCTTGATCAGAGAACAGAAGAGTTCATTTTTTTCTCTTATTGTTGTCCTCATTCATTAAGAAGCAGTTGAATGATCTGTTTGGGACAAAGAAGTAAAATGTGGCTTCTACATAGTGTGGGCCATTGTGCCTTGATTGAAGGAAATTTATTTTCTGTGACAGTGAAAAGGAAACAAAGATTAGTACTTGAGACAGAGCTGGAAACAAGGCTCTATGAGGGAGCACTTACAAGGCCATAGGTTAAATCTTAAAGTTAGAAAGAGACTATAAAGAATGTGGGGGAAAATTATAAACTCCATTTTTTTAACTTTTAAGTTTTTTAATGAAAACTTTATTTAAAAATTTACTTAATCCCTTCCCACTACCGTCCTTTGTCCCTTGCCCTGCCCCCTCCACTGAACTCCTCTTTTTTCCTACTATTCTCTATTCTATATTAATGTCCTTTTTTAACCCTCCTCCATCACCCATGCCAGTCTGTTCCTATACTATGCAGATCTTCTACAGATAGTGACAGCTACTGTGAGGTTATGAACACAATCACCACTTCATGTCTAGAAGACAGTATTCCAAAGCCCTCCTCCTTCATCCTTTAGCTCTTATATTCTTTCTGCCACCACTTCTGCTATAGTCCCCGAGCCATTGTAGGGTGTTATAGAGATGTCTCGTTGAGTGCTGAACCCTCTGTTGTCACTTTTTCTCAGCACTTTGATGAGTTTTGAGTCTCCCTAGCAGTCATCACCATTTGAAAAGAGAAGCTTCTCTAACCAAAAGTCAGAGAAGCACTAAGATTCATGCCTAAGTATTTAGAGGGTAATATGGTGGACATAATATATCCATACAGCCAAATAAAGTAGCAACTTTCCCTGCTAGGGTTTGTGATTCTCCCAGCCATAGGCTTTGAATTCCTTGCCATGGAGTGGTCAGCAAATTGAGTTAGAGAGTAGTTGTTGACCCCTGTAACAGACATACCATTATTGCACTAATGGGTACATCCTGCCTGGGTGGCCACTTATGTAGCTTGCAGGGTCCACTTTTGATTAAAACCACTGATGACTTTCCTCCCCGCAGCAGGTTACACAGCACTTTCCAACACTATGACTTGTAATCGGCAGAGAGAAGCCTTCCAGCTCAGCACTAGCTTAATTTCTTAGTGCCCTGCAACCAAAGAACGTGAGGTGTTCAGCACATGTGTTCAGTTCTGGTGGGCAACCAAGAGTCTTGGTAATATCCTGGATTATTTGGGGGACCTGATGGGACTCAATGACCAACATCTCACTAGGATACACCCCAATACTAACACTGAAAATTTTCTGTGACAACTTATACCCATAGGGTATTTCTACACAAACTTTCTCTGTTTTTAACTTAACATATTTTTATTTTATCCTTTTAAATGTTTTTATTGACAACTTCCATAATTATAGACAATAAACTATGATAATTCCTCCCCTCCCCCACTTTCCCCTTCACAAATTCACTCTCCATCATATCCCCTACCCCTCTCAATTAGTCTCTCTTTTATTTTGATGTCATCATCTTTTCCTCCTATTATGAGGGTCCAGTGTAAGGCAATACTGGGCATTGCAAGGTCATGGATATCCAGGCCATTTTGTTTCTGGAAGACTGCATTGTAAGCAGTCCTACCCTTCCTTTGGCTCTTACATTCTTTCTACCACCTCTTCCAGAAGGATCCCTGAGCCTTTGAGGGTGTGATAGAGATATTTCAGTGCTAAACACTCCTCTGTCACTTCTTTTCAGCATTGTGGTGCCTTCTGAGTCATCCCAGAGGTCACCACCATCTGAAAAGAGAAGCTTCTCTAATCCAAAAGTGAGAGTAGTGTTAATATAAGAGTATATATAATATAAGAGGGCAGTTTCATTTTATTAGATATTAATATAACATCAACTGCTTGTTTCTTATCTCCATTTGCTTGGGATGTCATTTTCCATCACTTCACCCTCAGGAGGTGTCTGTCTTTAGTGAAGAGGTGGGTTTCTTGAAGACAGCAGATAGAATGGTCCATTTTTTTAATCCACCCTGTTAACTTGTGTCTTTTGATGGGTGAGTTAAGACTGTTAATAGTTAAGGTTATAACTGTGAGGTGTGATTTAATGCCTGACATGATGGTGTGCTTTATATGGTTTGGTGCTTTCTTGGGCTTTGTGCTTTCTTGAGCCTGCTCTAGTTTTGGTGATTGTGATCTTCTTGTAGGTCCTTAAGATTGGTTGTTTGACTCTTCAATGTGGATTATTCCCTGAAGTATTCTCTGTAGATTTGGCTTTGTGTTCATATAATCATAGAGTTGGCTTTTTTTCATGGAAAGCTTTCCTTTCACCATCTATTATGAAGGATACTTTCACGAGGTACAGTAGTTTGGGTTGGAAGCCATAGGTTTTCAGAATTTGAAGTCTTCCATTCCAGGCCCTTCTGGCTTTCAGGGTTTCTACTGACAACCCTGAGGTAATTCTGATGGGATTGCCTTTGTATGTAGTGAGTTGTTTCTCTCTTGCTGCTTTTAGTACTCACTCCTTGTTTTTATTGTTAACAGTTTTAACTATGATGTGCCTTGGAGAGTTTCTTCTTTGGTCCTGTCTGTTTGGTGTTCTATGAGCATCTTGTATCTGGGTGGACCTCTCTTTGTGAGATTGGGAAAGTTTTCTTCAGTGATTTCGTTGAATATGTTCTCTATGCCTCTGGCCTGAATTTCTTCTCCTTCTAGTATACCCATGATATGAATGTTTGGTCATTTTAGGGTATCACATATTTCTCTTATATTCTGTTCACATGATTTTTTGATCCCTCTCTGTTGCACTGTGGAGTCTGTTAGGCTGCTGGGGTCACTGGATCTGGCATTCTGATCAGCTGTGCTGCATGCCTGTGGCTGGGGGAATAGATGAGTTCTCTGGTGGTTCATGGCACTGGTGGTTTGGGGATAGGAGGCTGTGAAGGATGCCTGGAATTGTATCAGAGCTGCCCAGCTGGTCTGTTCGTGATCTCCTTCAGCAGCTGGCCCCTGATGTCTTCTCCTTCAGGTTTCTTGACTTTGCAAGGAGGCTGGTATAAGTGGAAAATCCCTTCACCTGGTTTATGCTCCTGCAGCTCTGCATTGGCTGGGCAGGCACACAGATTGGGATCACCCGCAGATTGGGACCACCAGTGCTTCAGTGGGATTCTGGCTGGTTTCCTGCTTTCTAGAAGATCTGAGTCTCTCATGCTTCTGTGCTGTGGTTGATAATTCCTTACTCACCTTCACTTTTTGGTAAAAGAGTTTATTTTGCTGGTTTTCTGCTTATTTCCCTCCCTAGGCTGCTTTGGCATGGGCACTACAGTGCCATCTTACCCAGAAGTCTAACTTGCATATTTTTAATTAGCTAACAAAGAAGTAGGTTCCCATATGATTTGTTCATAACATCTTTAGTTCTGACTAACCCTCCTCTTAATATCTCCTATCCTCCAACCACCTCTCCTGACCCCACTTAGACCATTCCATCCCCAGTATTCCTCCCTTCTACTTACTTATCTACTATCCTCTTCCCTTAGCCCTCCCCTCTCCTTCCTCCCTCACAACTCCTTTCTAACTTCCTGGCCTCTATTACTGACTCTTACTTCAACTTACACACAAATCTAAACATTTGAAGCTAGGATCTGTATATGAGATGGAAGATGCAGTATTTGACTTTTGGAGCCTGGGTTATCTCACTTAATATAATTGTCTCCAGACCCATCCATTTTCCTACAAATTTAATTTTTCCCTTATAGCTGAATAAAACTCCATTGTATATATGTAGCATATTTTCATTATCCATTCATCAGTTGATGGGTATCTAGGCTTGTTCCATTTCCTAGCTATTATAAATAGAGCAGGAACCAACACTGATGAGCACATATCTCTATGGTAAAGTATAGAGTCCTTAGAGTACATGCCCAGGAGTAGTATAGCGAGGTTATATGGTAAATCTATTTTTAGCCACCTTAGGAAGCTCCACACTGATTTCCACAAAGGGTGTACCAGTTTTCATCCCCTCCAACAATGGAGAAGGGTTTTCCTTTCCCCACATCCTTATGAGCACTGGCTGTCATTAGATTTCTTAGTGGTAGCCATTCTGACTACAGTTAGATAGAATCTCAAAGTAGCTTTAATTCTCATTTCTATGATGGTTAAGGATGTTGAACATTTTAAAAATATTTATTTCTCACTTGTATTTCTTCTTTTGAGAAGTATCTGTTCAGTTCTGTAGCCCATTTATGACTGGGTTGCTTGATTTCTTATTCTTTAGGTTTTGTGTTTTTTTTTTTTAGTTCTTTGTATATTCTTTTAATTTTCTGTCAAGTGTATATCTCAGTTCTGTTTTTTTCTAAAATTTCCCCATTCTGTAGCTTGTTTCTTTATTCATTTAACAGTGTCTTTTTCCTGTACAAAAGCTTTTTAATTTTATGAGGTCCCATTGGTTGATTAGTGGACTTGTTTTAAACATTTTAAAACTTATTTTAAACCTCTTTTTTTCTTTTATTTATTAGAGTGAGAGAGAGAGAGAGAAAATGGGCACACCAGGGCCTTCAGCTGCTGCACATAAACTCCAGACGCATGTGCCCTCTTGTGCACATGTACGGCATTGTGTACTTGCATCACTGTGTGTCTGGATTATGTGGGACCTGGAAATTCAAACATGAGCTATTAGGCTTCACAGGCAAGCACCCTAACCACTAAGGCATCTCTCCAGCCCTAAACTTTATTTTACTTTATTTTGAACTTATTTTAAAACTTTTGGTTGACAATTTTTATTCATGTGCATAATGTATTTTGATCATAATCCCCTCCCATTACCTTCTTTTGTCCCTCCATCCATCTTCTTCCACTGAACCTCTCTTCTTTCCAACTAGTCCCTATGTCTCCTTTTCCCTTCCTCCATCATCCATGACAACATGTAGATGGGTCCAATACTGTGCACATAATGACAGATGCTGTTTGATGATGAATGCAATGGCCACTTATGTCTGAATGACAGTGACCCAAAGCACTCCTCCCCATCCCTTAGCTCTTACACTCTTTCTACCCCATCTTCTGAAATGTTTTCTGAGCTTTGAAGGGTGTGACTGAGATGTCTCCTTTAGTACTGACCACCCAACAGTCACTGACTCTCATCACTTTGGTGAATATGAAGTAGTTCTCATTAGTCACCAGTGGTTTGATTCAGGTGTCCACCATAAACTTAGGTGTTCTGAATGCTAGGTTCCCAGCTGATAGGGATTTGGGAATTAATGATAGCTGGAGGCAGTGTATTGTTGGGGACAGGATTATGGGTTTTATAGCCTGTTTCCCCATGTCAGTGTTTGGCACACTCTCCTGCTGCTATTGTCCACCTTATGTTGGCCAGGGGATGCTGTCCACCCTCTGCTTATGCCATCATTTCTCCCTGTCATCATGGAGCTTTTCCTTGAGCCTGTAAGCCAAAATAAACCATTTTTTTTCCCCAAAAGCTGCTCTTGGTCAGGTGATTTCTGCCAGCAATGCAAACCTGACTGCAACAATCTGCAAAAAGAAGCTTCTTTAACAAGAAGTGAGAGTAGCACTAATCTATGGGCATAAACATAAATATTTAGAGTGCAATTTGATGGGCACAATATATTTATATAGCCAAACAGCAGTAGTAGCTTTCTCCTTAAGGTCTGTGACTTGCCCTGTCATGGGCTTTTGACTAGGTTTTCAATACCAGGTATGAAATTCCTCCCATATAGCAGGCCTTAAAATCCAATCAGAGAGCAGTTGGTCACTGTGAGAATAAATTATAAGAACAAATGTTTAAGGCTCATCCAAAGTCATCCTCACCCTTTGCTCATAATGTGGTATTGCTTACATATTACTGGGTTTTGCCTGTTCAAAAACAAATGCCAGTGAGTACCTGGATGGAGAACAAGCTATAGCCACAGTAAGAGCAGAGCAGTCATGACAGTAGATGCAGGGGGGTTGGTTACTAATGGCTTAAACTTCACGTTTCAGATTCTTTTTTCCCCAGGCAGCTAGCCCACTTCTGGATTTCCCAAGCATTGGCTCTTCTATTTCCTAAGCTCTGCTCCTAGAAGCTGTTTGCCCAGTCCTGGATAGGAAAATTCCAAAAATTAGTCGTATAATTTCAGGGTTGTGCCCCTCACATATGGCAGCTTACCCCCTTAACAGACATGCCACTATCACACCAGTGGGCATATCTCGCCTACATGGTCAGTTGTGTAGCTTGCAAGATCAACTGCTGGTAAAGACTGTTGATGCCTTTTCGCACCCAAATGCACGCATAGCACTTTCCAGTATTGTGACAGCTAGCCAGCAGGGAGGAAGCTTCCAGCTCAATTCCAGCTGGAATTTTCAGTGTCCTGCAACCGAAACATGTGGAATCTTACCATCTAGTTCTGGTGGGCAATCAAGAGCCTTGGGTACCTTGCATTGTTTTGGAGGCCTCCCTGACAAACAACTTACAGGGAGATATGCATCCCTGGCACTTAGACTTTCCTGTAACAACCTGTGGCTTCTGGGACCAGTGTTATGTGTGCACACAAAATACTTTTGCCCAAACTTTCTTTTTAAATTATACTTTTTAGTAAGCTAACAAAGAAGTAGTTTTCAGTGCTGGAGAGATGGCTTAGCAGTTAAAGTGCTTGCCTGCAAAGCCTAACAACCCAGGTTCGATTCCTCAGTATCCACATAAGTGGCTGGAGTTCATCACAGTGGCTGGAGGCCCTGACATGCCCATTCCCTCTGTCTGTCTCTCTTCTCTGTCTTTACCTGCAAATAAGGAAATAAAAATATTTTTTGAAAAAGAAGTAGGCAAAATGCCTTTAGTATAGGTTAACCTTCCCACAACCTATTCCTCTTCTCCATTCTCCTCCCTTGACTCCACTGAGATCTTCCCATCCCCAGTTTTCTGCTCCTTTAGTGTGTGTGTGTCTATCTGTGTGTGTGTGTGTAAATATATAAATATGTATACTTGTGGTAGTTTGAATGGATGTCCCCCAATAGACTCAGTTTTGTTAAAGCTTCTTGGATCTCCAGCCTCCTGGCTGAAGGGGGTGTTACTGTGGGCAGATCCTGGGATCCAGCCCTAAGGTATTTGTCACTGGGGGCAGATATGAATTCCACCCTAAGATATGCAAAGTGCCTGAATACTGCCTGAGGTGATTCCACTCCAGAAAAATTAAATAGTAGGAATGCAAATTCCTCTGAAAGGAATTGACTAGAGAAGTCACCTGCTCTTCAAGGTTACAATTTATTTCATCCCAGAATTAAGAATATGGGTGTGTCCTGTACACCTGGTATTGGTTATGGAAGCATGAAAAAAATGTGTGGAGTGGGTCATAAAGCGCACATGGTTCCATGAGCTTATGCTGAGACATGGCATGGGGCAGGGCATGATGACCCTGATGAAGAGCCTGGCAAAGCTATTGGAAGATGGGCCATTGTTTGCATGGAGACCAGAAGATGTTTGGACATACCAGGACCATGCAAGGGCTACCATGGAGTGCTGTTGGCTCAGAATGGAAGTTTCCCCTGGGTATTCAGCTCAGCTGGAGGGTGGAATTGGGAATTCCAGAGGCTGTCAGTCACTGGTTATATCGGACTTGAACTGCAGGTGTTTGATGTTTGCTTGATGGTTATTGAGTTTTCATTGGTCCAGTCTCTCCTTGTTATGCCTTACAGTAGTTGGAAGTGTTTACTCTGTGCTCTTATATGTTGAAAGTATATGCCTTGTTTTGATTTCACAGTACTCACAGCTAACAGACAAACTTAAATCTCTCAGGTAAGACTATGGGGAGTTTTGAAATTGGACTGAATACAATATACAGTGTGAGATAGTTAAAAATCTATTGGGGGCCAGGGCAGAATGTGGTAATTTGAATGAATGTCCCCCCAATAGATTCACTTTTATTAAAAGCTTCTTTGATCTCCAGCCTCCTGACTGGAGGTGTCACTGTGGGCAGATCCTGGGATCCAGCCCAAAGATGTTTATTACTGGGTTGCGGATTTGAATTCCAGCCTAAGATGTATAAAATGCCTAAGTTCTGCCTGGGGTTCCTAGAGTGTGCTTGCTTATGATGGTGGTGTAGATCTATGAAAGGGAGACCAACTTCTGTCATTATGGAACTAACTCTGGATCTGTAAGCTTCAAATAAAATCCCTTCCTCCCATAAACTGTGCCTGGTCTGGAGGTTCATCCCAGTAACCTAAAGCTGACCTCAACAATCGTGTGTGTGTGTGTGCGTGTGTGTGCGTGTGTGTATCACTTTGCATACATACCACTCTCTCCTGTTGGATTCGATTCTGTGTCATTTAACATCACCAAAATTATGAGTGACAGCATTCAGTTTTCCAGGTCTTCTAACTTCTGGAGCATCATATCAATAATATACCCATAAGCACACTTCTGAAAAGTTTGTCATCACTTATTATTTGATAGTTCTTCCCCTTAGTCAATTTAACATATAGAAGCCACAGTTGTTTGACGTCTCTCTCTCATAAGGCTAGAAACCATTCCTTCTTAATTTTAATTTATTATTTTTTGCTTGCATGTGTGGTGTGGTGTGCTGCCCCATACACTCGCCTGTGGGGGAGGGTCACTCTCCTACAGCGGGCAGTGCTTGTCTGTGGTAGCCAGAGCAGAACATCAGTGTCCCCCTCTGTCACTCTTGTGTTGGGGTTTTGTTTGGCGCTGGAGTCTCTTTACTGATTGCAGAAATTCTTGGATCTCTGCTCCCCTGTGGGACTTGGGTTACAGGTGTGCATAGCCACATCAAGATCTTTATATGGCCTCTGAAGATTCAAACTCTGGCAGTTTCTGGCCCCCTCAAGTCCTCATGTGTGAGCAGGGTGCACACTTAACTCCTGAGCCATCTCTCCAGCCCCAAAGGCTAGAGAAAATCCTCTGAGATTTCCCAGAGGCCCAACTGGGAAAATCTCAAAATTAATTCAAAGTCAAAAAGATTTGATTTAGAGTTTGATTTCATAAAATTTATCAAAAATATCAAAGTCTTAAAAGACTTGATTAAATTTTATCTTGTTTATCTACTTAATCAAAGTGACAAAAGGTTTTAAAGGCAAATGCAGAAGGTTAAATCATTATGGACAAGAACAGATCTCTTAATAATGAAAAGACACTGTTTTCTCAAAAACCAAAGACCTACTAAAAGGCAACATTAAGCACACACATACACAGAAAAAAAATCCTGATGGAACACAAACTCTTTGTTTCCTAGTACAGTTACCTTAAAGATGAAAAAACCCTCCACAAATTTTAGACCAATATTGCAATCAAACTGTCATTTGGACAGAGACCAAATTCTACTTTTGCACCAATATTCTACTAACTTAAATAAAACCTTACCAGTGCCTTTCACCACACAGGATTTTATAATTATGTTTTTCAATTTCACAACTGACAGACTCTAGGTAGTTCATTTGTACTGTACGTTCTGTTTTAGATGTATTCTTCTATAGTCTTGAACACCCAGGAGACACAACGAAGACTATCTGACCAGCACATTTAGACAAAAACATGTGCATCTGTGTTATATTTAGTGCTGACAATTCTGAAGGCAGCCCTATTTTGTTTTGTCAATAATTTTTAAACTAGCTTTTATTGCTAAAGATTATTCCAAAATTCACTGAACTTAAAAACTTTTGGGTCAGTTTCTATTCTTCTGAGACTTTCATGAGTACTTAATTTGAGAACTTATCTATTACTAAGCCATTTTGGGCATTTCTTTTTATTTCATTTTGTGTGTGCATGTGTACAGTATGTGTTCGGTGTAACGTGTAGTATGTGTGTGATGTGTGGTATAGGTAGGTACCTGTGTGTGAAGATGCACATATCCCCTACATGTGTGTGCAAAGGCTAGGGGAGAGCATGTATGTCCTCTCATTGCTCACCTATATATTTTCTTAAGATGAGGTCTCTCCCTCAACCAGGATCCACTGTCCACCAACAAGCCACAACACTTTTCTGATCTCTACCCTGTGCAGACTAGTTTACAGATGTGCATGGCCACAATCAGTTTTGTTTTAATATTTTTATTTATTTAATCAAGAAGGAGAAAGAGAAAAAAAGAAAGGATATGGGTATGCTGGGGCTTCTAGCCACTGATAATGGACTCCAGACACATGTGCCACCTTGTGCATCTAGCTTATGTGGGTCCTGGGGAATCGAACCTGGGTCCTTTGGCTTTGCAGGCAAGCACCTTAACCACTAAGCCATCTCTCCCAGCCCACAATCAGTTTTTTATGTGGGTTCTGAGGAACTGAACTTGGTGGTCTCTGACCCAAGAGGCTTTCATGCTTAAGCCACAGTGCTCTTAACTGCTAAGTCATCTCCTCAGCCTAATTTAGGTATTTCTCAATATCATCAAAGATGGGAAAGTTATCATTTGCATAGTAGTCCTCCATTACCCACAGAAGATGTGTTTAGAGAACCCCATGGGACGTCTGAAGCTGTGCACAGTCCTGAGCTCTATGGATATTATGCTTTTCCCTATACACGCACACCTGAGGAAAGGTCTAATTTATAAAATTTATAAACAGTAAGAGATTAACACCAGGCAACAATACAATAATTATAACAAGACACAACAATCCAGATGTCATTATCAGTTCTCTTGTGCTTTGGATCCATGTTTTATAATAAAAGTCACTTCAACATAAACCCTGTGACAGTTTCTTGGTTCACCGAGATGGGCTCTAAATGATTAACAGGCAGATAATGTGGAAGAGATGATTCACAGAAGGGATGGAAAGGGAAACTATGAGATTTCATCATACTATCCAAACAATATGTTGCTTATAACTTGAGAATTGTTTATTACTAGAATTTCCCATTTAATATTTTTGGCAATGCTGGGAATTGTACTCAGGGTTCACCCGTGCAAAGCCAGTGTTATACCACTGAGCTATATACCCAGTCCCTATTTAGGATTTTTGGGTTGGAATTGGCTACAAGTAACTAAAACCATGGGCAGTGAAGTGATAGATTAAGAGGGGCCACTGTGCCCAACACACAAATGTGTACACACTAACAGAATGCACGTGGTAATACAAAGTCATGCACTTCACTGCCTTATTCCCATCCTTTATTTTTGAATTGTGTTCTGATGAAACTGGGAAACACATAAGCTTGACCCATAAGGGCTCAGGCCTTTCACAAAAATTTGCATAGAAGACATTTTTAAGAGTTATATGCCCAGTTTTGAAATATTTTGGAGGCTTTCCTTCTCTTTTGAGGGAGCACTGAGAGAGGACAGAGGGCCTGTAGCATGAACCCTTCTATAGAGAGGCGGAAAAAGCACTTGTTGTGTCTCCCTCCGCCCCCCTGGCAGAGTATCCACAACAGACTATAAAGCCTGGTCCCACCAAAGTTCAACCCGGAGGATCACTGAGTTTACTGAGCTTCCTTACAGGTCATGGGAGAGGGCTACTTACAGG
Organism: Dipus sagitta; assembly: GCA_036346955.1. Classification (NCBI taxonomy): domain Eukaryota; kingdom Metazoa; phylum Chordata; class Mammalia; order Rodentia; family Dipodidae; genus Dipus; species Dipus sagitta. The sequence goes on from CM070783.1 coordinate 26,127,079, forward strand.
AGCATGGAGACCCCAAAGTAGCAGCAGCACCATCAGGTCTCATCCCAGCATGGATGACAGCCTACCCCTGGCTGCACAGATGGAGCTTGCCCTCCCTTGACCTTATAACCTGGATAAACTCTATCTCCCCCTGAGACCACAAGACTTCATGGGTCATTGCATACAGCTGGCACAGGGAGAGGCTGAGGTCTGAGGTGAGGGTCTGATGACTATACCCACCCCCTTTCTGTACAGGAACATCAACAGGCCCTTTCTCAAAAGTCTCTCATATGCACTTGCAGCTGCTTTTGATAAACATGGCGATAGTTGTTTTGCCTGGAGGACAGTGTCACACATCAGAACCTGGAGTTCAAATGACTAAGGGATCAAGAGGGAAGAAAAGAGTCTGGCAGGAAGGGAGGTGTTCTGCACTGGTGGTACATAGGATCAGTAGGAACTGGAAAAGAGGTCTCAGGTAGCAGAGAAGATCCCATAGGAGGAGAGAGATCCAGAAGACAGAAGAGAGAGGACTTGGAGAGCCAGGGAGAAGTGGCATCCAGTCCAGGAAATAAGGGAGCAATCTCTATTCAGAAAATGAAAGCCAGGAAGATACCCCTCCAGTTGGGAGCTGCCTTTCAAAACCAGCAGGAATTCTCACCCAGCTTCTGTGAGCACACTCAACACACACAAACAGCCCATCAGAATCAAAATCTGCCCTTCCAGCTTCAGCAGATGCAAGTTGATCCAGAGCAAAGGGTCCTGAGTCTACGTCTCTAGTGGATCCTGACCAGTCATGAGGAGTGAAGCCACTTGGCTTCAGAGGGGCATGCTTAGGGCCCTGAGTCAGAAGCCTGGGTATAGTGTTCAACTGATCCCATCCAAGTCATAGCTCCAAGGGCTTTAGAGGGACACACTGAACACTGTGAACCAGAAGCCATGGGGCAATAGTCGACTGATCCTATCCAAGTCATGGTGCCAAGGGATTAAGAAAGGCAAGTATAGCCAGTTGGGAAAGGAAGTGAACAAAGTGACCATGAATCATGACCATTCCTCTGATTGGGTGAATGATGCATAATAAGCTCCTTGATTGGATCGAGAGGACATGTACAGGGTGTGTAGGCCCCACATAGGTTCTGCCCATAGAGGAATAACCAATCTCAGTAAAGATCACCTCAGCCTCCATCAAATCCCTACCATAAGTCCCATAAAAGACCAGTAAGCCAAGCCGCTCTTTAAGCAATTTCTCTCTCCCTCTCTCTTTTCTCTCTCTCTCTCTTTTTCTCTCTCTTTCTCTCTTCCTTTCTTCTCTCTCTATCTAGGCTCCTCCCACTTGGGAACTCCTTCTAGCTACTAATAAATCAACTTTTGCTTGCTCACCCCTTGGCCACATTACTTAATTCCTCTTTGGCATGTGACAATGAACTCTGAGAGCCACTGACTTAAGGCCTGGCTCTGGTGGCCACTGATTTTCTGGTACCCTCATCACCAGAGTAGTTAAGCCTACTGAGAGCTGAGAAAGGCTCTCTTGTCACTTTCAAACCTTATATCAAGAAGACTGAAAATAGCCTAAGATCATATTGGCTCTGAATCTATAACATTCCAACTTTCTACAATCACGAAGTTCTAGTTAGTTAATAATCCCTGTAGAATTTTTAACATCAATGTGGCTTTTTCCTGGGAACTTCAGTTCACAAATGATAACACTAAAATAAAAAATAATAATATTGAATAATAATTTTAAAACAGTAGGTTTCATTTAAAAATATTTTTTATTTTATTTATTTATTTGACACAGAGAGAGATAGAGAGACAGATAGAGAGAATGAGTGCAGCAGGGCCTCTAGCCACTACAAACGAACTCTAGATGCATGTGCCACCTGTGCATCTGGCTTTATGTGTGTACTGGGAAATTGAATCTGGGTCCTTTGGCTTTGCCAACAAGAGCCTTAACCACTAGGCAACTTACCCAGCCCAAAATGGTATGTTTCTTACTCACAGGCCTGCTTTGTCATAGCAACATATAGAATGCTGCTCTCTAGATTTACCAGTGCAGATCCTAAGTACAGATTGGAAAGAATCAGACGCACGATGTTATTTAATCTTTGTATCATTTACTTTCTCATTGTTGAGACAGAGAACCTAACTGAAGACAGTTTATGGAAGGAAAAGGATTGGTTTGGCTTCCAGTCCCAGAAAGTAGAGTCCATCATGGACGGCAAGGCACAGCAGGCCAGAGCAGGGGCCCCTGTCACATCATCACACCAGAAGGGAGGATGCCGAGAGGGAATAGCAAGTGGAAGTAGGCTGTAACACCTCAAGGCCCACCCTCAGTGACCTAACTCCTTCAGCAAGGTTCCACCTCCTAGAGGTTCCACAACCTTTCCAATCAACTCTATCAGCTAGTGATTAAGTCAAACACGTGACCCTGTGGGTGGCATTTGACATTCAAACTACCACAGTCTTCAATAAAAGGTAGAAGTAATTGTAAAAATGGATATATTCAAACATATATTTGGGATAAATGTTGTTGAAACAGGCGCTTAGAAGCTGTGTTTGCTGAAAAGCATCGATTCCTCACTTGGGTCCCCAAGGCAATTGAACTCAGAATGAAAGCCTGTCATGTCTTCATGTCTACCTTTGTTTTGTTTTGTTTTCTGTTTTGTATGTGTGTGGGGGGGGTTATGCATACTTGTGTAAGAATGTTTGTATGTGTGTGGGCACATGGAGTTTGCTTATACACACAGAGGCCAGAAGTTGACATCAGGAGTCCTCCTCAATCACGCTTCACCTTTTTTTTTGAGGCAAGCACAACAGACTGGCTTTTTTTTTTTTTTTTTTTTTTAATGAGAGAGAGTGAGAGCAAGAGAGAGAGAGAGAGAGAATTGGCACACCAGGGCCTCCAGCCACTGTAATCAAACTCCAGACACATGTGCCACTTTGTGCACGTGTGCAGCCTTGCACATGCATCATCTTGTGCGTCTGGCTTCTGTGAGATCTGGAGAGTAGAACATGGGTCCTTAGGCTTCACAGGCAAGCACCTTAACCACTAAGCCATCTCTCTAGCCCTCTACCTTATTTTTAGATTTTTATTTACTTGCATGTGTGTATCTGAGAGAGACAGAAAACAGAGTATTGGCATGCTGGGGCCTCTAGCTGTAAATAAACTCCAGATGCATTCACCACTCTGGGCATCTAGATTCATGTGGGTACTGGGGATTCAAACCCAAGCCAGCAGGCTTTGCAAGCAAGTGTCCTTCACCACTGAGCAATCTTCCCAGCCCCTCCACCTTATTTATTTATTTAATTTTTTGAAACAGGATCTTTCACTGAACCTGGGCTCACGGATGCAACTAGACACGCTCACAAACAAGCACCCAGGGACCCTCCTGTCTCTGCCTTCCCAGCACTGGAATTAAAGATGTGTGCCACCACACCTGTCTTCTACATGGGTGCTGAGGATCTGAACTCGGGTCTTCATGCCTGCACAGAAAAACTTTAGTGACTGAACCATACCCTCAGCCCCTCTCTGCCTTCCTTGTCTGCCATCATTTGGCTGATGGCAGAGAGATAAATTGTTGTCCTTGATCTTTTCCTCTTGAGTCACCTTGAATTCCAGGAAGAGCAAAGCCTATACTACGGTCCACCCCTCAAGAGGAGAGCAGTTGTCTAGGAGAGCGAGGCTGAGCCTCAGTGATTAGCGCATGGACAACTGAACCGCTTAGACCTTGCACCACCTTGCAGTTCCTGGGCTCAGCCAATGAGGACACTAAGGAGGGCTGTATTAAGGATAGGTGGCCAGGCCTAGCCTGTTGGGGCAGCCCTGACTTTTGCCTTAAAAACTTGGATGACATTATCACATACATCAAGAAAAAAAACTCAAGCCGGGCGTGGTGGCGCACGCCTTTAATCCCAGCACTTGGGAGGCAGAGGTAGGAGGATCGCCGTGAGTTCGAGGCCACCCTGAGACTCCATAGTGAATTCCAGGTCAGCCTGGGCTAGAGTGAAACCCTACCTCGAAAAACCAAAAAAAAAAAGAAAAAAGAAAAAAAACTCTACTCAGACACAGCCTTGTCTAATTCTTCTATAAATGCACTTGGACCTGCCCCCCCCAAAAAATGAAGAGATCCTTGAGCTAGGTGTGTTCACGTTTGTTTGATGTGGTTGGTTGAGTTTTCTTGTTCTGTCTTTTTTTTTGGAGGGGTTGTTGTTGTTTATTTGCTTTGTTCTGTTGCTAGTGCTGGGGCTCAAACCCAGGACCTTGCGCTTGCTAGCCAAGTGTTCTCCCAGTGAGCAACTGAATAAGATTTCAATTCATTTGCCTGACTATGATGGGTTTTTTTTTTTAAATCAACTCTGAAATGTTGATTTCAAAATATTATCCATAAAAAAAACAAAAAAAAGAAAAAGAATATTATCCATAAAATCTCCTTATATCCATGCAGCCTTTGAACTCCAGAGAAAATTTAAACTTATAAAAAGAGAAAGAAACAAACAGTTCTCATCCCCTCGCCCATGTGGCAATCCAATCTCCAGCCATTTTGGATGGAAAGGAAGGACTAATGAGGAAGATGAAGTTGAGGTGGGCTCTAAGAACTTCATCAAAAGAGAAACCCGAGGGCTCCCATCAATAGCCTTCTCGGCAAGTGGAGAGGGAGACCTGCTGGCAGTGAAAGCAAAGGCCCAGGATCCCAGTGAGACTAACAGGTATTTGAGAGCGCCCCTGGCAGTGAGGGGCTGAGAGGCTGATGGGGCGGTTCTGAAGAACAATGCTGCTTTTGCAGAGCTCTTGTTGGGGCCCTGGGCTGTGAAAGACATGAGAATGGAAAGGGGCTTGAATAGAGGGCCATCCAGGCCTGAGAGATAGCGCAACGCACGGCCCAGCCAAAAATAACGGTTGCTGTAACGATATTTAGGTCAGGCTGAAATGTGCCATTGAGCACTTCTTTTTTTAAGTGCCTTTGGATTCTGAAAGGCAGCAATCATGCAATCTGAGGTTTGCCTCAGTTAATTAGGCTGAGGTTTCATCAGTTAATCAGAAAGGAGGAGGAGGAAGTTTTATTTGGTTACCCTCCCCCCTCCGTGGGTTTTTTTTTTTTTTTCGAAAAACGGTCTTGATAATGAAGTAGGTTTTTTTTTAAATCATTTTTTATTTTATACTAATAGTTCAAATGTCTGAGTTGATAATCTGAAAAAAAAATAGGAAAGGTTTTGTGTTTTCTCTAATTCACTTGGGCAGGGGTGAGCAGCTAAGCTTAGTGGTTTAAGATTACATGATGCTCAACAAGGGGTTAGGTGTTCTCTCTTGAGTAGAAAGGTCTTTTCTTGATCCAGTCACTGAGGAATACAGAGATCAGAGCCAATGTCCCAAGTCCCTTCCAGTGGCTGAGCCTTGAGAATACCACTGAAAGCCCACTGCCCGCCTCATCACCATATGGAGAAGTTGCCACTTGGACAGCAAGGGGACAGAAGGCCCAGAATCTTCCTCTGAGCAAGCTTTGGTGTGCATGGTGGGACTTCTCCAATCCACAGTTTTGGCTTTGTGCATAGCACAGTGAATATCTGCAAACTGTAAAAAATGTCTTTATTACTAATAATGTTGTTTTTAGTAAGCAAAATACCTGGTGAATTCCTTTTTGACTTTTTTATTTTTTGAAGTTTGGAAAGATCTTATTATAGAGCTTAAGAGGAGGTAAGAAAGCATAATTCCTGTAAAAACCAGGAGGAGGGCCCGCACGCCTTTAATCCCAGCACTGGGGAGACAGAGGTAGGAGTATCACCGTGAGTTCGAGGCCACCCTGAGACTACATAGTGAATTCCAGGTCAGCCTGGGCCAGAGTGAGATCCTACCTCGGAAAAAAAAAAAACAGGAGGAAGGCCTCAGAAATGGGGGAGGGGGGCATTAAGGAAAATCAAGCAGAAGCTTCAAAACTGGAAGGGATCCTAAGCAAATAAATTCTCCTTCTTGACTTAATATGTTACATTCATTGGAACTGTTGGATCATTGTATATATTTCTTGCCTCAAATAAATATGTAAAGAGACCTTTCGGTACAGAATAACCTGAGCAGATGTGAGTGGAACGACTTACATGTTCAATGTTTTCCACGAGAATGACAGGCAGCCAAATCGTTCTTTCTAAAAGGAAAGCATTAGCAGTTGAAATGTTTAAATATATATCTGTACTAAAACTATATTTACTACTACCTAAATAATGATCTCTAGTTCAGAGAACTTCTGACAACCCTATCCTAGACTTTACTTTATAAAATAAAGACCTCCTTTGAAAAAAAGAAAAGAGTGAAAAATCTTTTATGCCAACTTGCATTGACTTCTTCTGATTGTCTAATATCCAGGAAATGCCGTTCGTCTAACTTCCACCTATAGGTTTGGGTTTCTTTTTTAATTTACTTTTTGCTCTGTTTGTAGTTCTGGGGAGAGGGCCCAGGGCCTGGCTGTACTGGGTAAATGGAGAACAAAGCTCCCCAGTAGAAAAGCATGCCTGGGGGACTGAATTACTTAAGACCTTTGGTTACTGTTATAGTGGAGTTGACCAAAATAACTTTCCTAATTTACAGAGGATTTCAGAGATCCTATTTAGCTTAGCCTGGTGGTACACACCTGTAATTTCAGCACTCAGGAGGTGGAGGCAGGAGGATAGCAAGTTGGCAGCCAGACTGGACTACACAGAGAGACCCAGTATCAAAAAAACAAGGACTGCGGGCGTAGTTCAGTGGCAGAGCACCTGCCTAGCATGTGCAAGGCCCTGACTTCCATTCTCAGGATTGAGAGAAATCAAGGAAACAAAAGATAGAAAAAGAAAATAAAAATAAAAATAAGGGGCCCGAGAAAGCAAGGAAGAGATTGTAGGGCAGCTGGGAAGCCTGGAGAAATGGACTAAGGAGTTTAAACAAGGAACCGGTCCATCAGGCTCCAAGGTGGGAGGGCCGAAGAACCGTTCACGGGGTGAGCCAGGCAGCCACGATTGAAAGCTGAGGTGTCAGGACTTCCGGTTAAGATGGCAGAATTACAAGCCTTGCCAAGGAAACAGGCGGGTGCGGGGTAAGCTAAAACACAATACGCTCCTCCCGAAATTCCCTTCGAGAGGCAAAGGTCTGTAAAGGATCTTTTTGAGCCACGTAAGATCCCCACGGAGAAGCAGAAGACAGCCATGGGTGGGTGGGCTCCAGCAGCCACTGGGGAGCTCTTCTTCTGCACAACAGTCCTGCCCTGCCAGCGAGACCCTGGGATGGTGCAGGGCAAGGTTGCCACCAACTCGCCAGCCCTAAATCAGAAGCACCCGGAGGAAAGGACAGGGACTAGCCGAGCTCATATACTCCCCCAGGCAGCATTGCCCCACCTCCCCTCCCCGACCAGACAGAGCCTGGAACACGGGAGATGACAGAGAGCCAAAGGGTACCATTCACCCCTCCCCCGGACACGCTAGGAAAGGTTCATCCCGACCCCCGCCTGCCAAAAACTAGCCAGCCCATGGTGCGCCAAGGAAAGGACAGTTTTCACAGCTCAGCATAGATGGGAGAAACTCAACTGAAAAGGTGACCGCAGTGGCTGATCTCCAAATCTAGTTGCACGGGGTCGAGCTGGAAGCGCTAACTGTACCTCCCGTATCAGGACAGCTTGCTAAAGAAATAGCACCGCAGCGAAAGAATACAAAACCCATCCCACCAAGGCAGAAATACCGACATTTTAGATTTGAAGCATACTTTAACTTTCTAAAAAAATATATCATATTTGTGGGCTGGAGAGATGGCTTAGCGGTTAAGCGCTTGCCTGTGAAGCCTAAGGACCCCGGTTTGAGGCTCGATTCCCCAGGACCCACGTAAGCCAGATGCACAAGGGGGCACATGCATCTGGAGTTCATTTGCAGTGGCTGGAGGGCCTATTCTCTCTCTCTCTCTCTCTCTCTCTCTCTCTCTCTCTCTCTCTGTCACTCTCAAACAAATAAATAAAAATAATAAACAAAAAATTTTAAATCATATTTGTATTTTAAGGTTAACTTTTCTCGTTTTTAAAAAAATTTTCAATAGCCTTTTAAAAAATCTTGCCAGGCATGGTGGCGCACGCCTTAATCCCAGCACTTGGGAGACAGAGGTAGGAGGATTGCTGTGAGTTCGAGGCCACCCTGAGATTACATAGTAAATTCCAGGTCATCCTGAGCTAGAATGAAACCCTACCTCAAAAAATAAAAATTTTAAAAATAATCTCCACTTGGTTAGGTGTAGTGGTGCACGACTTTAATCCCAGCATTTGGGAGGCTGAGGTAGGAGGATTACCATGAGTTCAAGGCTGGCCTGGGACTACAAAGTGAGTTCCAAGTAGTCTGAGCTAGAGTGAGACCCTGCCTCAGGGGGAAATAAGATCTCCACTTGTGCAAATATATTCAAGGATGGTTTTGTGTGTGTTTGTATACTGCTTAGTTGCATTTTAGGTTTGTTCTGTATTTTTCTCCACCCAGTCTCCTATTGTGATGTCTCTACATTTCTTCCCATGCACAATTCTCATGCTTTCCTTCTCTTTAAAACCTCTTTTGCATATTCTCTCCTCCTTTTCCCCTTGTCTTATTCTCCACAACTACAAGCGTCCATAGCTTCCATAACTCCTGAAGTCAGTGGAACACAATAGCAGGTAGGGTCTACCTCTAGCAGATTTTTACATTTTTATTTATTTATTTATTTATTTATTTTAGAGAGAGATAGGAAGAGGCAGCTACAAAGAGCGAATGGGCACACCAGGGCCTCTAGCTGCTGCACATGAACTCCAGGCGCACATGCCACCTTGTGTATCTGGCCTACATGGGTACTGTGGAATCAAACTCAGGTTGTTAGTCTTCATAGGCAAGTGCCTTAACCACTAAGCAATCTCCCCAGTCCCTCTGCCAGATATTTTACCACCTTCATCTTTTTCAAAGTTAACCTCTCCCTACACCCTTCACCATTAGGCTAAGTAGACAAAATTCTAGCACACTCCATACCATCTTTGCTCATTCATCCACCCGCAGTTATTGATGTGAAAAGGACCTCTGTTTATTAGCTACTATGACCTGCACATGGCAGGTATTCCACCAGCTCTGGTCTCTCCTGTTTTCAATATTCTACTTTGGGAGTAATATAGAAGCCACACAAAGCATCTTGAGCTCCCAGACTGATGATATAACTTTTGAACTTCATGCCTAAGAATTGTTAATAAAGCAAACATAAAATCCAAGCAATAAAATAATCTGAGATGTGAAATCCAAACACATTAATACTAGAAACACACACATGTGTAGTGCATGCCTTGAATCCCAGCACTTGAGAGGCAGATGTAGGAGGATCGCTGTGAGTTCAAGACTACCCTGAGACTACATAGCCCAGGTCAGCCTGGGCTAGAGGGAGACCCTACCTCAAAAAAAAAAAAATTTTAAAAAAATCTAGGTAGTATAACTGCTTCAAAACTTATGAATCCCAGGGTAATGGGGTTCCAGTGAGACTGAACTAGCAAACTGCCAGAGAATTCCAAAGAATGACTATAAGTAAGCTCAAAAAATTGTAATAAAAGAAGTAAACAAACTCTTGAAGAAATCCCAAGAGAACACAGAAAACCAGCTGAATAAAGGAAGGAGGTAGATACAAGATATAAGTAAGGAAATAGAAATTCTGAAGAGAAGCCAATCTGAAATATTGGAAATGAAAAACATAGTAAATCAAAAAAAAGCACTACATAGAAAAAGCATCACCAGCCGGGCGTGGTGGTGCACGCCTTTAATCCCAGCACTCGGGAGGCAGAGGTAGGAGGATTGCCATGAGTTCGAGGCCACCCTGAGACTCCATAGTGAATTCCAGGTCAGCCTGGGCTAGAGTGAAACCCTACCTCGAAAAAACAAAAAAAACAAAAAAAACAAAAAAAAAAAAAAAAAAAAAGCATCACCAATATAAGGGAGATAACAGAATATCTAAACTCGAAGAGAAAGTGGATAATTTGAAACATTCTAACAAGGGAAAACACCAATTAGCAAGAAAGTTTGTGCAGAATTTTCAAGACATTCAAGACACAATTAAAAGGATAAATCCAAGAATTCTGGGCACACAAGGAAAAAAAAGAATTTCAATCTAAAGGTATACTAAGTATTTTCAACAACAACCTTCCCAAAATTAGGAAAAGAGATGCAAATATTATATTATTAAATATTATTTTATTTTATTTTTTATTTTATTTTATTTTTATTTTTATTTTTATTTTTATTTTTATTTTTATTTCACAGTCAGTTTGGTACCATTATAAGGCTCATCCATGACCTACCCCCTCCCCTTGGCCCCTCCTTGTTGAGGTATACGGGTCATGCATTGTGGAGTTAGCCCACAGTTATGGGTAAGCTAAATGTCTCTGCATATCACAGGAGGCATTTAAATACTGAACAGTGAAGACCAGAAAAGAAGCTCCCCATGGCATTTTATAATTAAACTACTAAATACACAGACCAATGAAAATATATTTAAAGAAGCAAGAGAAAAGCACAAGTTATTTACAAAAACGGGCACATTAAGATAACAACACATTTCTCAATGGAAACTTTAAAGGCTAGGACAGCTTAGAATGAAAGATAACAACTGCCAACCCAGACTACTATGCCCAGCAAAGCTATCTGTCATAACTGAAGGAGGGGGGAAAAAAAGAGAAATTCTCATGATAAAAACAGGCTAAAGAAATTCATGACCACTAAGACAGCTCTACAAAAATTATTTAAAGAAATTGTTCAGATGAAGAGAAGGAAAAGCTCATATGTGAGACCATGGGAAGGATTAAATCAATCATCTTTGAATAATAGTTAATGCAAGAGAGAAATTAATAAAACCAATCATTACAAAATTAACAATGATAATAATTAATACATGCTTGTCAGCAACAATGGATATAAATGGTCTCAATTCCCTAATCAAAAGGCACATATTAGCAAAATGGATGAAAAGGCTCCTTCTGTTTGTTTCCTCCTAGAATCTCACCCTTCCATACAAGAAAAAAACCATCTTATGATAAAAGGATCAAAAATGGTATTTCAGTCAAAAGACCCTAGGAAACAAGCCTTTGTCACTGTTCTAATATCTGATAGGAGAGATTTCAAAACATAATTAGTCAGAAGACAGAAAGGTCACTTTATACTGATTAAAGGAACAACCCACAAGAAGACATTACAGTTATAAATATATATGTACTGCACATAGGTGCACACAATTTCATTAAACAAATCACTATAGTATGTAAAGTCACAGATAAATTCTAGCACAATAGTGTGGATGACTTTAATACCCCACTCTCACCAGTTGACCACTCATCCCTGAAAACAATAAACAGAGGGCTGAAGAGATGGCTTAGCAGGTAAGGCACCTGCCTGCAAAGCCAAAGAAACTAGGTTCAATTCCCCACTACCCATTGTAAGCCAGATGCACAAAAAATAAACAGAGAAGTATGTGGGGTAAATGCCATCATAGAGCTAACAACCTAACAGACATTTACAGAACTTTCTACCAGAATGCTACAAAATACAATTTCTTTTCAGCAGTACATGGAATTTTCTCTGGGATAGATCATATATTGGCACACAAAGCAAATCTTAACAAATAAATTTGTTAGAAGAAATAGAAGTAAAATAACACCTTGTATTTTATCTGATCACAATGAGATAAAACTAGTCATTTAGTAATTAACATCAGGGAATACTATAAACAATGCACACAAACTCGTGGAAACTAAACAGTACACTACTGAATGATGAATGGTCATGGAAGAAATCAAGAAGGAAATCAAAAAAATTCTATAATCAAATGACTGTGAAAACACAGTATACCAAAACCTATGGGATACAATGAAGGCAGTCTTAAGAAGGAAATTTATAACTTTACATACCTGATATTAAGAAATTAGGATCGGAGAGATGGTTTAGCAGTTAAGGTTTTTGCCTGCAAAGCCTAAGGACCCTAGTTTGATTCCTCAGGACCCATGTAACCCAGATGCACAAGGGGCACATGTGTCTGGAGTTTGTTTGCAGTGGCTAGAGGCCCTGGCATGCCTAGTCTCTCTATCAGCTTCTCTCTCTCAAATAAATGAATAATTAAATAAAATATTTTTAAAGAAATTAAAGGACTAGGGAGATATCTCAGTGGTTAAATGCACTTGGCTAGCAAAACCTACCAGCCTGGGTTCAATTTCCCAATATTCACATCCAATCTAGAGTCCATTTGCAATGTCAAAAGGCCCTCTCTCTCTCTCCTTTTTTATTCTATCTCTGCAAATAAAGAAACAAAAAATTAACACACATACACATATATACACACATACATATGTATATATATATGTTGAAAGTCTAAGAGAAATGGGTGAATTTCATTAAACCAAGAAGAGATAAACCATTTAAATAGACCTATAATAAGCAATGAGATCAAAGCAGTTATAAAATTTCTCCCAAATGAAAAACATACAGGCCCAGATGAATTCACTAGTGAATTTTATCAGACTTTCCAAGAGGAACTAATGTCAATGCTTCTCAAACTATTCCATTAAATAAAGAAAAAGAAAGAAACATTACTAAACTCCTTTTATGAAGTCAGTATAGTCCTGATACCAAAACCAGATAAAGACACAATAAATAAAGAAGATTATAGGTAAATCCCGCCCCCCATCAATCTAGTTGCAAAAATTCTCAATAAAATACTGGTAAAAATAATACAGAAACACATCAAAAACATCATTCACCCTGATCAAGTGGGTTTTATACCACAGATGCAGGGATGGTTCAGAACAAATGCAATATGTGGGTCCTTGGATCCTGGGGGCAGCGGCTCTGGAAGGTATCCAGGCAACGGTGGAGAGCAGGATCTTGAACGGCTGCAAGCTGGACGGGACATACATCCAGCAGGCGACTTCAGGGAGCAGCTCGGTTTATTCAATAGGGAAATGGGTGTATAAGCAGTTGAGAGACAGAGCGGGGGAAGAGGGTCCTAAGGGGATTGGTGGGTTCAAAGGTCACTTGCCTAGGAAGGTTCATTCCAGCGCATAGGGAGAGAGTCCCATGATCTGCATAGTGGTGGGAAGAGGGTCACAGGGGGATGGGCTGTGTGAAGGCTGCTGGCTGATACCATATAAGGAGTTTCCTAGACAACTGGCCAGACGGTCACACGGCTATGAGTGAAGCCTAAGTCTCAGGACATCCAGGTGTCCAGGGCTCGGGGGAGTGGCCTCCTGTAGCCTGGGGGCTAAGGGCTCTTAGCCTTGCCTGACAGCTCAGGCCCCTTTCCTGAAGGCTCCAGCCTGTGCCTGGCAGTGCGCAACAGTAATACACCACATAAATGGACTCAAGGACAAAAATCTGAAAAGATGGAGAGGAGGTACTTGAACAAAGAAAACCAACAACTATTTGTGATAAAAATCTGGACAAAATTTTGAATAAAAGGAACATATTTCAACATAGTGAAGGCTAGCTATGACAGACCTATAGTCAACATTATACTATGTGGGGAAATTTTTGAAACATTCCCACGAAAATCGGGAACAAAACAAGAGTGTCCACTTTCTCCACTCTTATTCAATATAGTACTCAAAGTCTTAGGTACAGCAATAACGTAAGAAACACAAGTCAAAAGGATACAAATAAGAAAGGAGGAAGTCAAGTTATCTTTATTTGCAGAAATTGCAGAGGAAGTGGTGACACAAGTACTGCTCCCAGTGCTAGCCTGACAACCAGCTCCAGGGAAACAGCAACAGACACTGTGGTCAATCAAAACCCATTGAATCAGAAACCCAGAGGCTACAGAGAACTCAACCCTAAGCCAGACTGCTAACAGACCCACCAAGACTCAGGGACCATTACAGAAAAGGAGGATAAATGTTGGTAAGAGCCATGGGGTGGGTAGAAATATCCTGAGGCACAGTCTCCCCCACAACACTGATTGAGACCTTATTTATCCAACAGTGAACATCAATAACCCTACAGAAAAGAGCCCTCAGGGAAAGTGGGACTGGGAGAGAGGGGATACAAGACTATAATCTTTGTCAAAATAAATAAATAAATTTAAATCTTTTTAAAAGGCCTGTAAGAGAATTCTCAAAAGAAAAAATGCAAATGACTAATAAATATTGTTTTAAAATGTTCAGTACCTTTAGCCATCAGGGAAATGTAAATTAAAACTATTTGAGATTCTGTCTGACTCAAGTAGGAATGACTGTCATCAAGAAATCAAATGACAAAAAAATGTTAGTGAAGATCTAGGGAAAGAGGATCCCTTATCCATTGTTGGTGGGAATATAAACCATTTTGGTTGGAATATAAGCCATTATGGAATCAGTGTGTAGGTTCCTAAGATAGCTAAAAATAGATTTACTATATGACCTGGCTATCCCACTCCTGGCATATACCCTAAGGACTCTACACTTTACTAGAGAGATACTTGCTCACTCATGTTTATTATTGCTCTATTCACAATAGCCAGGAAATGGAATCAGCCTAGATGCCCATCAACTAATGAATGGGCAATCAAGACGTGGTACATATACACAATGGAGTATTATTCAGCTATAAAGAAAAATTAAATTCAGAAGAGGTGGTGGAAAGAATGTAATAGCCAAGGGAAGGTTAGGATTCCTTACAATGTGCTCCTCCATACACAAAATGGCCTGGATATCCATGACCTCACAGTGCCTGACACTACCTACTCGAGACCATCATAATAGGAGGAAAAGATCATGACATCAAAATAAAAGAGTGACTGAGTGAGAAGGGGAGGAGATATGATAGAGAGTGGAGTTTGTGGGGGGGGAGAGGGAATTAACATGGGATATTGTTTACAAATATGGAAGTTGTCAATAAAATAAATAAAATAAAATAAAATAAAAAGGAAAAACAAAAAATTAAATTATGTAATTTTCAGGAAAATGGATGGATCTGGAAAAGATTATATACTAAGTGAGGTAATCCAGGCTCAGAAAGTTAATGTTGCATGTTCTGTCTCATATGTGGACCCTAGCTTCAAATGTTTATATATATTTATGAGTTGGAGTTAAGAGTCAGAAGTAGAGGCCAGGAAACTAGAAAGGGGCCAGGAGGGAGGGAGGACAGGGGAGGGCTTTTAGAGGAGAAATTAGTAGATATGTAAATGGAGGTATGGAATATTGAGGGAGGAAAGGTCCAAGTGGAGTCAGGGGAAAGAGATGGAGGAGTAGAGCTGGTGGAGAAAGCCTTAATCAAAAGCAAAGACATTATGGAAAAGCTATATGGAAACCTACTTATTTGTTAGCTAATTTAAATATAGATACATTATTTAAAAAAGAAGAGCTTGGGCAAAATACCCTGATGGGGTAGATAATGCTGTGCCCTAAAGCCATGGGCTGTTGCAGAAAAATCCCAGTGCCAAGAGTAGGATACCTCCCAGGAGTTGTTGGTCAGGGAGGCCCCTGAGGCCCACAGAACAATACAGGGTATGTCCAAAGCACTTGGTTGTCCACCAGAACCAGAAAGTAAGATGCTAGTTCTGAAGATACTACATGCTTCAGCTGCAGGACAGAGAAATCAAGCTAGAACTGAGCTGAAGGCTCCTGCCTGCAGGCTGTTGGGAGAGGAAAGTCATCAGCAGTCTTAACCAGCTGTGAATCCTGCAAGCCCCACAACTGGCCAGCCAGACAAGGTGTGCCCAAATCCATCCAATGATATTACACCAGAAAATTGCCCAAATCTAGGGAAAGAAATGAACACCCAAGCAAACACAAGAAGTACTTTTTTTCTGAAGTAGTAGGGATTTGAACCAGGGGCTTTGTGCATGCTAGGCAAGTCACAAAAAAAAATTATTTTTTTAATATTTTTATTTATTTGAAAGACAGAGAGAAATGGGGAGAAAGAGGGGAGAGAGGGAGAGCAAGAGAGAGAAAGTGTGGGTGGACCAGGGACTCCTGCCTCTACAAACAAACTCCAGATCCATGCGCCACGTTGTGCATCTGACTTTTATGTGGGAACTGGGAATTTCAACCCTGGGCCATTAGACTTTTCAAGCAAATGCCTTTAACTGCTGAGCCATCTCTCCAGCTCTACAAGAAGAATTTAGAACCCCAAACAGACATGACATAGACAGAACCTCTGGATAGCATAACATTATGAAGATTCTCAAGATACTATATAATCATATGATATATATCATATGATGTATGCATATATTAAAAGCTTCAAGAGAAAAAGGGAACTCATGAAGGCAAATACATCAGCTCAATTACTATTAACCCTGAAACCTGGAAAAGCATGCAAAGATATGTGACATGCCCTGAAAGTAAAGAACTCCAAGCAAGATGGTTACATCTGACAAAATTGTCTTTAAATTTGACAGAGAAATAAGAACATTTCCAGACAAGCACAAACTACAGCAGTGCATGACCACCAAGCCAGCCTTACAGATGATACTTACAGAAATCATAAACACAGAGGAGCAAGAAAGGCAGCCACATCACGTGAGCAGGAAGTTCACAAGAGGAATCTATGAACAAAGGCAAATTGGGAATGAATCGACCATGTTCAACATAATAAAACAGAAAACCCCTAATACGAAGGGGAGAAAGAAAAGAATGAGCAGGAATCCAATCAACCAGAAGCAGACAACTCAACTACAAGACTCAGTACATGTCTCTCAATAATATAATTCTACATATAAAAGGTCTTAACTCTGTCATCAAAAGATGCAGAGCACCTTCTTGGATTAAAAAATAACTACTATTTTATTTTATTTATTTATTTATTTGAGAGAGATACAGAAATAGGCAGGTAGAGAGGGAGAGAGAGAGAGAGAGAAAATGGGCATGCCAGGGCTTCCAGCCACTGCAAACGAACTCCAGATTCATGCACCCCCTTGTGCATCTGGCTTACATGGGTCCTGAGTGAGTTGAACCTGGGTCATTTAGCTTTGCAGGCAAGCACCTTAACCACTAAGCCATCTCTCCAGCCCCCTGCTGTTTTTAAGAAACACATCTAACTGGCAAATATACATGGAAAAATTAAGAGACAAGATAGAAAACAATATACCAAGGAAATAGATGCTAAAACAAGCTTGTATAGCTATTCTTATATCTGACCAAGTAGAGTTCATGACAAAATTAGAAAGTATGGGTTGGAGAGATGGCTCAGTGGTTAAGGTGCTTGCCTGCAAAGCCAAAAGACCCAGGTTCACTTTCCCAGGACCCACATAAGCCAGATGTATAAGGTGGCACATGTGTCTGGAGTTCATTTACAATGGCTAAAGGCCCCGGCACACCCATTCTCTCATTCTCTCTCTCCTTTCTCTATCCCAAATAAATAAATATAAATATAAACATTTTTTAAATTAGAAAGTGTAAAGAAGGCCACTACATTTTAATAAAAGGCACAATCCATCAAGAAGACCTGATAATTATAAATATGTATGTTTCAATTTCATGAAATAAGTAGTAATGGATATAAAGAAACAGATAAGTCCAGATAAAATAATAGTGAGTGACTCAATAATGAATAACTCAATCTCATCAATAACTAAGTCATACAGACTAAAAGTCAACAAAGAAATTTTTTTTTTTTTTTTTTTTTGGTTTTTCGAGGTAGGGTCTCACTGTAGCCCAGGCTGACCTGGAATTCACTATGGAGTCTCAGGGTGGCCTCGAACTCACGGCGATCCTCCTACCTCTGCCTCCCGAGTGCTGGGATTAAAGGCGTGCGCCACCACGCCCGGCTAGAAATTTCATAATTAAACAACACATTAGAGCAAATGGATTTGTCAGGTATCTAAAGACTATTCCACATAAAGCTGTAGAATATACACTCTTCTCAGCAGTCCATGGAACTTTCTCTAAAATGGATCATAAATCAAATGTTAGCAAATATAAAAGAATCAACAAGATAATTTCTTGTATATTATCAGGTCACAGTGGAATAAAACTAGCCATCAATATAAAGAAGAATCTACAGAACTATATAAATATATGGAAAAAATGTTTTTTATTGACCACAAAAAACTTAAAGAGGCAATTTGAAAATTCACTCAACCAAATAAAATGAAAACAAGTTTTCAGAACCTGTGAGATTCGAAAAGGAAAACTAATCACTTGAGTGTTTATATTAAACATAAGACAAATCAGAAATAATATTGTCATGATGCAACTCAGGCTTAGAAAAGCAAGAACAAGGCAAATGCAAAAGCAGTAGCTAAAAGAAATAAAGTTCAGAGCAGAAAGAATTGCTCTGCAGACTAAAAGCACAATAGAAAGAATCAGTGAAACAAAGAGTTGATTCTTTGAAAAGATAACAAGATAAACAAACCCTTGGCCAAACTAACCACAAGAAAAAGAGAACACCCAAATTAATAAAATTAGAGATGAAAGGAGGGACATTACAACAGAAACCAATGAAATCTAGATCATTTGCAATAGTTTGAAAACTTGTATTCCAAATGTTGGGAAATCTGGGAGAAACGCACAAGTTTCTAGACATATATGACATAACAAAATTGAATCAGGAGAATATAAACAACTTAAACAGATCGATAAAAAGTAACAAGATTATTGAAACAGTAATGAGAAGTCTTCCCCTCCAAAAACAAAATACAAAAAGAATAAGGCCCAAGTCTAGACAGATTCACTGTTGAATTCTCTGTCAGACCATTAGAGAAGAGCTAATACAAATGCTTTAAAAACTATTGCATAAACTAGAAAGGGAAGGAATACTACCAAACTCATTCCATGAAGCCAGTATTATAATCAAATCATAACCAGGTAAAGGCTAACAAAAAAATAGAGAGCAATATCTTTGATGAAAACAGAGTGTGGTGGTTTGATTCAGGTGGCCCCCATAAACTTAGGTGTTCTGAATGCTAAGTTCACAGCTGTTGGAGATTTGGGAATTAAAGCCTCCTGGAGGCAGTGTATTGTTGGGGGCAGGCTTATGGATGTTATAGCCAGTTTCCCCCTTGCCAGTGTTTGGCACACTCTCCTATGACGACCACCCTCTGCTCATGTCATCGTTTTCCCCTGCCATCATAGAACTTCCCCTTGAGTCTATAAACCAAAATAAACCTTTTCTTCCCACAAGCTGCTCTTGGTCAGGTGATTTCTGCCAGCAATGCAAACCTGACTGCAACACAGTGACAGAAATTTTCCCTAAAGTAATTGCAAATTGTATTCAACAACACATTAAAAAGAGAATTCATTATGATCAAGTTGATCTAATCTCAGAGACCCAAGGATGGTTCAGCATATAAAAAACAAGACATGTAATGCAACAAATAAACAGTCTTAAGGGCAAAGATCACATGATCATCTCAATTAATACATAAAATGCCTTCAAAATAAAACCTTGAGAAAACTAAGAGCATACCTCAACATATGAATGACAGTGTACAAAAAACCTATAGTCAAGATTATACATTTAGTAAAAAGCTCAGGCCAGGTGTGGTGGCACATGTCTTTAATCCTAGGACTCAGGAGGCTAAGGGAGGAGGATCACTGTAAGTTTGAGATCAACCTGGTAAATAAACTTAGTAAATTCCAGGTCAAACTGGGTTAGAGTGAAACCCTACCTCGGGGGGAGGGGGGAAACTTCTAAGATTTCCTCTCGAATCAGGAATGAAGTAATGTCCATTCTTATTCAATAGAGTGCTATAGCAATAAGGAAAATAAGGAAATAGAAGGAATACAAATATCCCTATTTTTAGGCAATATGATCCTGTACTTAAGATGCCCTAATGAAAACTCTTAGAACATTCAACAAAATAGCAGGATACAAAATCTACATAAAAAAAATTCAAACATGCTGAAAAAGAAATCAAGAAATCATTCCAACTCACAATAGCTTCAAAAATAAAACAAAAAAAGCCTAGCAATAAACCTAACTGAGGCAGTGAAAGTTCCCTATGAATAAAACCTTTAAACATTGAAGAAAGAAATTTAATAAAATATCATGTTCATTTATAGACATAATCAATCATGAAAATAGCTGTTTTATCACAAGTTATCTATGACTCGATGCACTCCCCATCAAATTTCCAATGACATTTTTTTCATAGAGATTTTTTTTAATCTTAAAATTCAAATGAAAGCACAAAAGACTTCAAATAGCCAAAACAATTCTAAACAGAAATAGCAGTGCTGGAGTCATTATAGTATCTAATCTCCAATTATACTACAGAGCCATAATAACAAAAACAGCACCAGCTGGCACAAAAGCAGATATGTTGACCACTGGAATAGAATAGAAGAATAAGAATTAAACCCACACAGGTACAAAACATAATTTCTTTTGTTTACAAAGCAGGAAGAACTGGATTTCCACATGTAGACAAATGAAATTAGATCCATATCTCTCATCCTAAACAACAATCAACTCAAAACAGAACAAATACATTAATGTGAATCCCAAAATTCTGAAGCTGGTATAGAAAAACAGGGATAACACTTCAAGATATAAGCATAGGCAAAGACTTTCTGAAAAAGATTTCAGAAGCTTAGGGGATAAGTGCAGGAATTGACAAATGAAATAGCATGAACTCTTTAAAAATCTTCTGCACAACAAATGGAATAATGAGAATAATGAAGGAACAGCCAGAGAATGAGGGAAAGCCTTAACCAGCTATACATCCAACAGGAGATTAAACATCAAAAGCAAATAATCCAAGTAATAAATGATCAAATGAGCTGGACAACAATTCTCAAAAGAGAAAATACAAATTGCCAACACATAATGAATATATAAAAAAAAAAATACTCAGAATCCTTAGCCATCAAAGAAATGCAAAGTAAAAACACAACAATGAGCCTATATCTCACCCAAGTCAGAGTAGCTATCATCAAGGAAACAAATGAAAATAAACGTTGGTGAGGATGTGGAGAAAGAGAACCCTATTCACTGTTGATGGGAGTGTAAACTTGCACAGCTCCGGTAGAAGAGTGTGGAGCTCATCCAAAATCTAAAAACAGAATCACCATATGATGCAGCTATTGAAGGAAGCTAAGTCAGCATATTGCACAGATACTTGCACATCTATGTATATTGCTGCTCTAAAGGCCAACACATTTCTGCTTTTGCTTAAACAAAACTGTTCTGTTAGAAACAATAGTATCAAGTGTCCTTTCTGCTCATTTTGAAGTAGTGTCACCAGAGAAACAATTATGCTTAATTAGTAGTTCAAAATGCTAAATGACAGCTGAAATTACAGTTTACTGACTAGTGACAAGGGCCAGTGATAGGCTCCTCCTGGATTAACTTCAGGATACCCCTACATACAGCACCTGTATCTACGAACTCAAGTTCAACAATAATTTATTTGCCAATGTATTCGAGCGGTTGAATTTTTGTATATGATTTCTACTTTGTAGACTAGTTCTAAAGTAAAAACACATTTTTACAAAAATGAAGAGATAAAACTCATATGTAAACTTGGAAACTTCTCCCAGTAAAACACATGCATAAGAATTCCAGCTACTAATCCTCTGTCCTCGAGAAGAGAAAGCACAACCCTCCCTTGCAGGCTACACATGGTAAGTTCAATGTGGAGGTGGAGAAGTCAGAGCAACTGCACAGCGCTCTGGTGACTGGTGATCAAGGCTTACATCAGCAGTAACACACCAATAGATAATATGAACCCTTGATGTGATGTGCTGGAAAGGGCACTCTATCTCTGTGCCCAAGCCTGCCGAGGGCACAAAATCCCACTGTCATCATGAGAAAAGCATCAGTCAAAGTGCAAATGAGAGACCCTGAGAACTACCTTAGTCAAAACAAACAGGGGAAGAGAATGAGAACTTTCAAGGCCAGGATCAACCCAAAATGACAACTATGTGCAAGGTGGTGTCCTGGAAGGAATCCTGGGGAAGAAAGAGACCTCGGAGTAAAAAGTAAGGATGTCTGAATAAATTATGGATTTTTATTAATAACATCATATCAGTATTAACCCATTAAATATAGCAAGTGTGCTGCACCAATTCAAGCTGTAAATAACAGAAGAAAGCTGATGTCAGCATGGAACCTCTGTAGGCTATTACATCTATCTCTTAATTCTAAATATTCTACGATGAAACTTTTTTCTTTTGAAAAGGAAAAAAAGCAAGATTTAAAAAAAAAATAGAACAAAATAGGAAAATTGTGGGATTCATTCAGGAGTGCCAAAATATAACAAAACAAAAAAAGAGAAATGAAAACATCAAAGAAATGATTCAAGCAAGTAGAGTTTCCATGTTGAAACGTCCCATACAAAGTCCAGAAAAGAAAATCAGCTTAAGACACATCATTGTAACATTTCAGAGCACTGAGGCTAAAGGACACTAAAACTTTATAAGTAAAGGTAGCTTTCATGCAAGGGACCAAAATAACTTTGGCATTAGACTTCTTAGCAGGAATACTGAAGGAAAATGGAGTAATTCCTGGGTCCTGAGATATTTTCTCAGAAGTGATACAATTGCTTCTGTGTATATCATAGAAGCAGAAAATTCATTTTCATTTTTCTTAGTGCTGAGCATGTTAATCATTACTGTCTGCTACTTTTCTCCACCATGAAAAAACATCACCTTAAGGAGAGAGGAGTTCATACTTCAGTAGTCTGGCTAAATGGATACATTATGCCCACTAACCTGCCCTCTGAATACTTAGGTTTATGCCCATATATTAATGCTATTCTCACTTTTAATATTTTATTTATTGATTTATTCCTTTGAGAGAGAGAAAAAGGCAGAGAGAGAGAGAATGGATGTACCAGGGCCTCTAGCCACTGCAAATGAACTCAAGACACATGCGCCACTTTATGCATCTGGCTTACATGAGTCCCGGGGATTTGAACCTGGGTCCTTTGGCTTTGTAGGCAAACACCTTAATTGCTAAGCCATCTCTCCAGCCCTACTCTCAATTTTGATTAGAGAAGCTTCCCTTTTCAGATGGCAGTGACCACTGAGAAGACTCAAAACTCATCAAAGTGCTGAGAAGTGAGTGTTCAGTACTAAGTGAGACATCACTATCACATAAGGCTCAGGGACCATTGCTGAAGAGGTGGAAGAAAGATCATAAGAGCCAAAGAAAGGGGAGGAGTGCTAACAATACTGTCTTTCAGGCACAAAGTGTCCTCAGCTTTCATGACCTCACAGTGGCTGATGCTACTTACACAAGGCCTGCATAATAGGAGAAAAAAAAACTGATGACATCAAAAATAGAAAAGAGACTAGTTGGAAAGAAGAAAGGATTTAATGGAGAGGGGATTTGGGAGAAGGGAGTGGAAGGGTAATGGGAGGGGATTATAATCCCCTTTTTATATATTTTATATATATATATATATATATATATATATTTTTTATATTACATAATTATAATATATAATTATAATTATATATTAAAATATTTATGGGAGTTGTCAATAAAAGAGTTTAAAGGAGGCTGGATATATGGTTCAGCAGTTAAGGCACTTGCCTGAAAAGCCTAAGGACCTGAGTTCAATTCCCTAGTTCCCATGTAAAGCCGGATGCACAAAGTGGCACATGCATCTGGAGTTCCTTTATAGTGGCTAAAGGCCCTAGTGAGCCCAGTCTCTTTCTCTGTGTGTGTCTCTCTTCTCCCAGTCTCTCTCTCTGCTTGCAAATAAATAAATGATAAAACAGGTTTTTAAAATTTATTTGCAAGGAAAGAGAGAGAGAGAATGGGTGTGCACTAGCCACTGCAAACGAACTCCAGACACATGTCCCACCTTGTGCATCTTTACGTGGGTACTGGGGAATCGAACTAGGATCATCAGGCTTTGCAGGCAAGTGTTCTAACCACTGAGTGATCTCTCCAACCCCCAAAAAAAGAGTTTAAAAGAAAAAAATGGAGGAGTTCAATGATCTAGTATGCATAAGAGCCTGGGTCCCATCCCAGTACCACAAAAAAACTTGAACTGAAAAGTCATCATCCTCCCTTTATGTTTAGTTACCATTTTACTGGGTGATATTCTGATGTTATTCTAATGTTTTGACCTTTACCATCAATCTAGCCGTGGAATTCATCGGTAACGTCTACCTATACCAGCTACATTGGCCTGGGGTGATGAATCGGTGGCAGAGTGCATGCCCAGTGCAAGGCCGCCGACTGCTCCACTACACAGCAAAAGCAAAGCAAACGCTGCTTGTATGTCCCTGGGATGGATAGTCTTTTAGTTAAAACGGCTTTCCTTTTTCCTCCAACTCTATTTTTTTTTTCTTTTTGTGTTTTCTTTCTTTCTTTTTTTTTCTTTTACTTTTCCTTATTGACTCTCTGTCCTAATCTTAACATGGAATTTTTGTTCTATTCAGTGGGTTTGAAACCAATACTCATTGCTTACATTAATGTTCTTATTCTGAATTTGGTCAGTAGGAGCCCCTGCACTCTATACCCTTTTCATATACATCCCTTAGTTCTGTAAGCATTCTGCTACTTTCTACCATGATAAAATGTTCCAGGTTCGTCTAATACTTCCCTTGCTCAAGGCAGGATGTTGTCATTTCTCTAAGGAGAGGAATACGCAAGCATTTGTAACCATCAGGATTTGGCTCTATACAGAAAGTGAGTCGCACCCTTCCCCACAGTTTATGATGCTACTTCCTTCTAAGGAACTCCAGTCCAACACCTAGAATTGTTTTACGTTCCCCCCTTTTCACTTAAAAAAGTCCCTCCTCGTTTCTGTCTTTGTTTTTTTTTTTTTTTTTTTTTTTTTTTTTAGTTTTTCGAGGTAAGGTCTCACTCTAGTCCAGGCTGACCTGGAATTCACTATGTAGTCTCAGGGTGGCCTTGAACTCATGGCGATCCTCTTACCTCTGCCTCCCCGGTGCTGGGATTAAAGGCGTGCGCCACCACGCCCGGCTTCTGTCTTTGTTTATGCACTTTCTTCATCTCTTCTTTTCTCTCTGTTTCTACTTTCTTTCTTTTTTTTTTTTTTTGGTTTTTCGAGGTAGTCTCACTCTAGTCCAGGCTGACCTGAAATTCACTATGTAGTACTTTCTACTCTTCTTTAATCCATAAAATAAGAAACATAGCTATTAGCAGTTTCTAAATTCTATGTAACAGCCTTATTTACTAACCAGAAGAAAATGGATTTTTTTTCTTGTCTTTCTAATTCTAAAAATTCTTATGAAAAATTTCTAGGCCTAAAGTGGCCTAGAAATGGGGTTATGTAGTATAAGCCTGGCTCTATGGATGCAAATGAGAAAAATCAGCCCCCCCCCCAAAGGAGCTTGGCAGTTCTTACAGGAAATGTGTGGAGAGGGCTGCTAGGGAGAGAAAGCAATAGATTTCTCCCAGGCAGACACTGGGCACATCCGCAGTAGACCTGTAGAAGGGACACAGGGAAAGGGCATATGCTCAGAACCTCCTGGAAAGCCCAGGGTCAACACCGCTCTGCCTCACTGAGACTCTAGAGCTAAAATGAGCAAACAAACAAGTGAGAAGACAAAACAAAACAGGAAACTTAATACAGAGATTGGAAAGCAGTGCATACTTGTGAAAATTATTTAATACAATACTCAGGAAATGATTTCATAAGCTTTCAGGATCTCAAAAGAATGCAAAAATGGAAGGCAAATGTTCTTAAGAAAAAACATAAAAAGATGAAGAAAGAGTAAGATATGGTTCAAAAATATGGTGAGAAAAGAATCATAAAGTTTATCATCAATTCAAGCCAGAATATAGAGGGGAAATCAAAGAAGAAATTTATGAAAGAAATTATAAGCTGTGTATTTGTATCTAGAACCAAGCCTGTTAAAGACCAAGCTATCCAGCATCTTAATACAAACAAGGAATTAAGACTGTATTAGAATTAAGTTTTGGGCTGGAGAGATGGCTTACTGGTTAAGCGCTTGCCTGTGAAGCCTGAGGACCCTGGTTCGAGGCTTGATTCCCCAGGACCCACGTTAGCCAGATGCACAAGAGGGCACACGCATCTGGAGTTCGTTTGCAGTGGCTGGAGGCCCTGGCATGCCCATTCTCTCTCTCTCTCTCTTTCTCTCTCTCCCTCTTTCTCTCTCTGTCTGTTGTTCTCAAATAAATAAGCAAAAAAAAAATTTTTTTTTAAAGAACTAAGTTTCATGAAAAAGGGGAACTGAACAGCTTTTTAATATAACCATGCATTACCTAATGACAAACATAGTCTGAGAAATGTATGGCTCAGGCTTTTGCAATCATGTTAACCTCAGCATATACTTCCACATACTATGATGGCCACCACACCACTTGGAGTTAGGATCCTAAGCTGCCTCCCTCATCTGTATGATCCTTCACTGACTGTAATGGTGTATGCGGTGTGTTACTATATGCTTAAAATACATATAAACAAAATACATTTATAAGCCACAAGAATGTGGGAATGCACACTAAAAGTGTAAATCACATTTAAGGCAAAGACTTAAATCTAAGCAGATCTTAAATTTTTTAAACTAGCAGATATAGGAAAAAAATTCCTCTAAAAATCTAGGAATAGTACTTTAGGAAAAAACAGATTCTCAGGCTGGAGAGATGGTTCAGGCATTACAGGTACTTGCTTACAAAGCCTAATGGCCTGGATTTAAGTCCCCAATACCCACACAAAGCCAGAGGCACAAAGTGGCACACGTGTCTGGACTTCATTTGTAGCAGCAAGAGGACCTGGCACACCCATTCTCATTCTCTCTCTCTCTCTCTCTGTCTCTCTCTCTCTCTCTCTCTCTCTCTGAGATAAGCCCAACAGACTGCCCTTTTTTTTTTTTAAGGAGAGATTGAGAATTGGCACACCAGGGTCTCCAGTCACTGCAATCAAACTCTAGGCGCATGTGCCACCTTGTGCACATGTGTGATCTTACATACGTGCATCACCTTGTGTGTGTTTGGCTTATGTGGGATCTGGAGAGTTGAACCTGGGTCCTTAGGCTTCACAGGCAAGGGTCAACCACTAAGCCATCTCTCCAGCCCTCTCTCTATGTATATCTTCTTGCAAATAAAAATATTTTATTTATATTTTATTTATTTGCAGGCAGAGAGAATGGGTGCAGCAGGGCCTCCAGCAACTGCAAAAGAATTCCAGATGCATGTGTCACTTTGTGCGTCTGGCTTTACGTGGGTACTGGGGATTAAACCTGGGTCCTTCAGCCCTGCAGGCAAGCATCTGAACCTCTAAGCCATCTCTCCAGCCCAAATAAAAAATATTTTTAAAAAAGAATAAAACAGGGCTGGAGAGATGGCTTAGCAGTTAAGGTGCTTGCCTGCAGGGCCAAAAGAACCAGGTTTAATTCCCCAGGATCCATGTAAGCCAGATACACATGGTGGCACATGCATCTGGAGTTTGTCTGTATGCCCATTCATTCTCTCTCTCTCTCTAGCTACCTCTTCTTCTCTCTCTCAAATAAATAAATATATAAAAACAAAATTTTTTTTAAAGAAAAAACCAAATTCTCTTCCAAGGAATAAACACTAGATGTTTTGTTTAGAATTTTATGCTACAATCATAAATGCCCAAAGGAAAACCTATACCACCATTTTGAGGGCAGGCTGAAGCAAAACTGATTTTAGGAAAGCTGTGATCACATGAGCAATGAGTCAGGCAGTATTATTGAAATCAAAACTCCAGAACAGGGCCCTAGGTAGAAAATGGTAGTGGTGAGCAGTTGACCAGATGAAGGGTTTATTATGAATAAGTCATTGCAAATACTACAAAGTATTTCTAAAACAGAAGGTGTACAATGTGAAAAGTAACAGCTTAGGGGTGGGCTGCGGGTCAATGAGTAAAGCAGCTGCCTTGCCTGCCCGAAGCCTGGAGTTCATCCGCAGCACTACAGAAAACTGGGTATGATAGTGTACATGAAGCTGTCTTTAAAAAAATAAAGAATAGGGTCCAGCCCGGGACGTCGGCTGCTCGGGCCAGGGGCAAAGTGCCCTGTCATCCACGGGGAAGCGGCGAGGGGAGCATTGGGTTACAGCTTCGCCAGCCCCGGAGGGCAGCGGGGCTGGGGAATGAGTCAAAGCCCGTTCTTGCAACGCCCTCGGAGCGAGGCTAAGGCAGTCAGGGGCGGGCACCGAGCCGAACGGAGCTGACCTGTGCCCCTTACGGGAGCCTGAGATCCGAACCAGCCTTCTGCGGAGGGGACCAGCCGGTCTATGCCGAGAACGTCCACACCCAGGGCACCGACATCGGAGATGCCTACTGCTCCACAGTGTTTGCAGGGGTGAAGAAGAGAACCAAAGTCAACAAGAACAGCGTGAACCCCGTGTGGAATACGGCCTTTGAGTGGGACCTCAAGGGTGTTCCCCTGGGCCAGAGCTCTGAGCTTCATGTGGTGGCTAAGGACCATGAGATGATGGGGAGGAACAAGAGAGAGAGAGAGAAAGAGGGAGGAGGAGGGCGAGGGGGAGGAGGCGATTAATATAATTATATAATATATATATAATATAATATATAATTATATATGTTATATATATAATAATATTAAAACATTATTTCTTGTTTATCTGAAACACAAGCCTAGCAGGGAACCCTGCATTTTATCTGGAAGTTACTCCTTACCCATGCTGTAGAAGGGGGCCCTGACTTACAGCAGAGGTAGGTGATAGCCTCTGAAGGGCTTTCCTCCGGTTGTTTCACGGGGGGCACTTCCTGTGGAGTGGTGTGCTCACACATCAGCCTTTAATGACTGGTGGCTCTATAAAAGGGCACCGGAGGGTCTCCCGCCTGAACAGATGCCTGCCTGCCTTCACCCTTCGCAGGGTCTGACTGTCTATCACGGTGACTGTAACCGGCTGGGACACACAGGTAGCTCAGAATACGCCCTGAGTATAGGTTCGGTATCACCCATTCCTCCTACAGCTTCTCCTCCAGGCCCACATTGGGATGGATGACCTGATCCTATACAATGAGTGTGTGGACATTGAGATTCTGAGAAGAAATAGGACCTAGCTGTGTGGCCTTGGGCAGGTCACCTACATGTTCTGGGCATCTGTTTCTTCCATTCTTTGTTATTTTGTTTGAAAAAATGCATTTGCATTTGTAGGCCAGAGGACAATCTCAGATATTATAGGGCAGGCATTGTCCACCTCCTTTGAGACAGGGTCTCTCATTGGTCTAGAGCTCGCCAAGCAGGCTAGCGTGACTGGTGACTGAGCTATAGAGAGACTCCTGTCTCTGTCTTCCCCACGCTGTGATTAGTGGTGGTTTGAATCAGCTGTCCCCATAAACCCTGTGTTCTGAGTGCCTGATCCCCAGCTGGTGGCAGTTTGGGAGGAGGAGCCTTGCTGGGGGAGGTGTGTTACTGGGAGTGGACCTTGAGATAAAGTTTATTCTCCCCTAGCTTGCCAGTGTTCATTGGCTCACTGTCCTGCTGCTGTTTCTCATCTGCTATGCAGAGGTGATGGCCAGTCTCTGCTCTACCATCTTTTTTCTGCCATCATGAAGCTTCCCCTTGAGACTGTAGGCCAAAATAAAACCATTTCCCCCATCACAAAAGAAAGAAAGAATAAAAAACAGTTTATAGCCAGGTGTGGTGGCCCACGCCTTTAATCCCAGCACTCGGGAAGCAGAGGATCACCATGAGTTCGAGGCCACCCTGAGACTACATAGTGAATTCCAGGTCAGCCTGGAGTAGAGTGAAACCCTACTTCAAAAAAACAAAACAAGGGCTGGAGAGATGGCTTGCCTGTGAAGCCTAAGGACCCCGGTTCGAGGCTCAATTCCCCAGGACCCACGTTAGCCAGATGCACAAGGGGGTGCGCACGTCTGGAGTTCGTTTGCAGTGGCTGGAGGCCCTGGCGTGCCCATTCTCTCTCTCTCTCTCTCTCTCTCGCTCGCTTGCTAATAAATAAAAATAAACAAAAAAAAAATAAAATAAAACAGTTTATAACCAATAATCTTTTGGTTTTACAGATGAGTTCTTTTAAACTTTTAAGAACAGATAACTACCATGCTACTTAAAATCTCTCAGAGCATAAGAAAAGATGGAAAACTTCTCAGTTAACTTTATAAAGTCTGTATAACTCTCTAATGAAAATCTAAGAACCCACAAAAGGCACAAAAAAGGAAAAGGAAAAGTTGATACCCCTTGTTACTTTAATCTAAAATTCTAGATAAAATATTAGCAATGGAACTCAGCAGTATATTATAAGAATAATACTCCATGACCAAATAAGGTTTATTCCAGGAAGGGTAGGTGACTCAGTCTTATTAAATCAATACATATTAACACAGTAATAAATCAAAACACATGACTATTTTGAGGGGAAGGAAAAGGCATTCTAAACAACTTAACACTTCTGAATGAAACTTAACATTTCTTAAACTTGAAATAACAGTATACTCCCTTAGACATAATCAGCAATATTTGTTTTGGATCAAACTCCACTACTATATCTGACAATAATATACCAGGTGGCTATTCTTTAAAGTCAAGCACAAGATATAATATTAGCAGTCACTGGTATTAACTCACATAACTCACATGAAAGTTCTGACCCATGCAGGAAAGGAAACTGAACAAATCATGTCTAAACAGAGAGAGGTAAAATTAAATATTTGCAAATCATTTTGTCTTTCACTTACAAAATCAGCTTGAAAAACAAACATCTAATGGGGAAAGAAGCTATGGGATCACATATAGGTGTGTAAAACATCTTTCTTATAAACCATGAATTGAAGGGTAAAAAATATCTTTCTAACAAAATGCCACAGATACAACAAAACAGTGAGTAAAATATTTGAGATCCCAGTTTTACAAAGCTGTTTACTTCTGGAAAAGATAGAGCAGCTCATGCTTTATTAATAATAGATAAAATGTAAAATAGAGCCAGGCATGGTGGTGCACACCTTTAATCCCAGCACTTGGAAAGCAAAGATAGGAGCATTGCCATGAGTTTGAGCCTACCCTGAGACTACATAGTGCATTCTAGGTCAGCCTGAGCTACAGTGAGACCCTACCTCAAACAAACAAACAAAAAAGTAAAATGGAATGCTAGAAATTAGAGTTAGTTAAAAGAGTTGCCATAGATCAGAAACTGAACAGAAATCCAAAGCAATCAATTAACACTAGTCACCTTCTGTCCTTAAGTAGCAGATGACTCTAGAATTCAATTCCTCAAGGATAAATCACACCTAAAGAGATCTGTCATCAACAATCTTAAATGCCAGGAAAGGACTG
Source organism: Dipus sagitta (assembly GCA_036346955.1). Taxonomy (NCBI): domain Eukaryota; kingdom Metazoa; phylum Chordata; class Mammalia; order Rodentia; family Dipodidae; genus Dipus; species Dipus sagitta. The sequence goes on from CM070783.1 coordinate 26,158,188, forward strand.
AATGATATATTTTAAGCCTTGAAAGTAAATAACTGTCAACCAAGGCGTCTGTACCCAGAAAAATGATCTATTAAAATAAATCGAGGAGGATGGAGAGATAGCTTAGCAGTTAAGGTGCATGCCTGCAAAGCCTAAGGACCCAGGTTCGATTTTCCAGATCCCACATAAGCCAGATGCACATGGTGGTGCATGTGTCTGGAGTTCATTTGCAGTGACCAGAGGCCCTGGTGCACCCATTCTCACTCTCTCTCTCTCTCTCTTTCTCTCTCCCTCTCTGTCTCTAATGAATATATAAATAATAAGTGGAGAAATAAGAATATTTCAAGGCAAATGCAGGTTAAGGCAATTAATGATGACTAAGACAGCTCTGCAAAAAATTCTCAAAGTACTGCCATACACAAAGGAAGAAATACAGTTTTACATGTGAAAACACAGGAAAGAATGCATTCATGAAAGCAACAGATAACTGGAGCAGAGTCACTCACATCCAGCCCACAAACACAGAACCCTAACAGGAAAGGAAAAGAACAACTAACAACAATTAACCAATTAGCAATTATCAAGTTAACCTAGCAGATCCTTCTCAATCAAAACCTTGAGTGTAGATGGCCTTAACTCACCAACTAAAATATACAGAATAACAGACTGGGTTAAAAAATAAGATTCAGGGCTAGAGAGATGGCTTAGAGGTTAAGCGCTTGCCTGTTAAGCCTAAGGACCCAGGTTCAAGGCTCAATTCCCCAGGACCCACGTTAGCCAGATGAACAAGGGAGCACACGCGTCTGGAATTCGTTTGCAGTGGCTGGAGGCCCTGGTGTGCCCATTCTCTCTCTCTCTCTCCATCCGCCTTTTTCTCTCTCTGTCTGTCTCTCTCAAATAAATAAATAAAAATAAACAAAAAATTTTTAAAAAATAAGATTCAACTATCTGCTGTCTCAAAGAAACTCATTTACCTAGGAAAAGCATCCATAAACTGAGAGTCAAAGATTGGAGGGCTGGAGAGATGGCTTAGTGGTAAAGGCACTTGTCTGCAAAGCCTAAGGACCCATGTTCAACTCTCCAGATCCCATGTAAGCCAGACACACAAAGGTGAGGCAAGTGCAAGGTCACACATGCCTACTAGGTAGCACAAGCATCTGGAGTTTTATTTCAGTGGCTGAGGCCCTGGCGTGCCAATGCGCTCTCTCTAGTTCTCTCTCTCTCTCTTTCTCTCTCTCTCTCTCTCTCTCTCACACACACACACACACACACACACATAAAAAAAGAAAAAAAGCCAGGCGTGGTGGCACAAGCCTTTAATCCCAGCACTTGGGAGGCAAAGGTAGGAGGATTGCCGTGAGTTCGAGGCCACCCTGAGACTCCATAGTGAATTCCAGGTCAGCCTGTGCTAGAGTGAGACCCTACCTCGAAAAACCAAAAAAAAAAAGAAACAAAAAAAAAAGAAAGAAAAGAAATTGAAATGATTCTCTGAATATTATCAGACCACAAAGACATAAAACTATAAACCAACAGCAAAACTATCCATGGGAAATAGAAAAATACATGGAGACTGAATAATATATCTTTGAACAGTGGGTCACTGAAGAAATTAGAGATAAATTGAAATTTCTAGAATCAAATCAAAATAGGAGCACAACTGACCAGAACTTCTGGGATATAGCCAAGACGGTTCTAAAAGGAAAGCTTATAGCTATAAGTGCTCACACTTAAAAAAAAATTCAGAAAAGGGCTGGAGAAATATCTCAGCAGTTAAAAGCACTTTCTACCAAACCTGAAGACCTGGGTTCAATTTGCCAATACTTGCATAAAGCCAGATACACAAAGTGGCACATATATCTAGGGTTCATTTGCAGTGGTAGGAGGCCTTGGCATGCCCATTCTCTCCCTCTCCCCCCCCCCCAACTCTCTCTCTCTGTCTCTCTATGTGTGTGTGAGTATGTGTATAATACATATTAATAGACTTAAAGACAGAATCACATGATGATCTCAATTGATGTAGAAAGGGGATTCAAAAATGTTCAACATGTTTGCATGTTAAAAGTTCTAAAGAAACTAAAAATAGACAGAACATACCTAAATAAATAACGACTACATATGACATAACTATAACCAATAGCACACTAAAATGGGGAAAAACTGAGACAATTTTCTCTAAAGTCTGAAATAAGGTAAGAGCACCCACTCTCTCAACTCTTATGCAACATACTGCATGGAGTACTAAAGCTATAAAAGAGCTAAAAGCTGGAAAGGGGCTGGAGGGATGGCTTAGTGGTTAAGGCGTTTGCCTGCAAAGCCAAAGGACCCAGGTTCAATTCCCCAGGACCCACGTTAGCCAGATGCACAAGGGGCACACGCATCTGGAGTTCATTTGCAGTGGCTGGAGCCCTGGCACGCCCATTCTCTCTCTCTCTCTCTCTTCTTCCCTCTTTCTCTTTCAAATAAAGAAATAAAAATAAATACTTTTTTTTAAGTTGGAAAGGAAGAAGTCAAACAATTCCTACATGCAGATGTCATGATTCTGTCCATAAAAGACCCCACAGGCTACACAAGAAAGCTTTGGAATCTAACAAACATTTTCAGTACCATTGCAGGATACAAAATCACAACCAAAAACCAGTCACTTTTATGTACTAATAATGAGCTTGCTGAGAAAGAAATTAGGAAAAATATTCTATTCATAATATCTTAAAAAATATTCAGGGGCTGGAGAGATGGCTTAGTGGTTAAGCACTTGCCTGTGAAGCCTAAGGACCCTGGTTCAAGGCTCGATTCCCCAGAACCCACGTTAGCCAGATGCACAAGGGGGCGCACGTGTCTGGAGTTCATTTGCAGTGGCTGGAGGCCCTGGAGCACCCATTTTCTCTCTCTCTCTCTCCCTTTGTGCCTCTTTCTCGCTCTGTCTGTCACTCTCAAATAAACAAATCAATAAACAAACAAAATTTTAAAAAATATTCAGGTATAAACCTAACCAAGGAAGTGAAAGACCTCTACAAAGATAACTTTAAAGCACTGAAAAAATTGAAAAATATACCAGATAATAGAAAGATCTTCCATGATCCTGGATTGGAAGTATTAATGTTGTGAAGATGGCTATCTTACCAAAAGTAATCTACAGATTTAATACAATTCAAATAAAAATTCGAATGACATTTTGTAGAACCAGGAAAAAAAAAATCCTGAAATTCATATGGAAAAACAAAAGACCACCAATAGCCAAAATAAGTCTAAGCAGAAAGAACACAGCTGGGGGTATCACATCATCTGACTTCAAACTACTACAGAGCCATAAATAAAAAGCAAGCTTGAGGGGTGGAGAGATGGCTTAGAGGTTAAGGCACTTGCCTGCGAAACCTAAGGACACATGTTCAACTCTCCACGTAAGCCAGATGCACAAGGTGATGCAAGCACACAAGGTCGCACATGCACACAAGCTGGCTCACACATCTGGAGTTAGATTACAATGGCTAGAGGCCTGGGAGGGTCAATTCTCTCTCTCTCTCTCTCTCTCTCTTTCTCTCTCATTCTCTTCTTCTCTCACTCTCTTTCATAGAAAAAGATCAGATTGAAATTAGATTCATTTAGCTCTCACCTTACGCAAAAAATCAGTTCAAACGAGATGAAAGAGTTTAATTTAAAACCTAAAATATTGAAACTTCTAAATGAAAAATAAAGAAAACACTTCCCTGATGACTAGTGATGTAGAACATTTTTTAAGATGTTTATCTGACATCCGTATTTCTTCTTTTGAGAACTCTATTTAGTTCCATAGCCCACTTTTTAATTGGGTTCTTTGACGTCTTATTATTTAATTTTTTGAGTTCTTTGTATATCCTAGATATTAATCCTCTATTATATGTATAGCTGGCAAAGATTTTTTTCCCATTCTGTAGGTTGCCTCTTTGCTTTATTCACACTGTCCATTGCCATACAAAATCTTTGTAATTTCATGAGGTCCCAGCAGATAATCTGTGGTTTTATTGCCTGAGCAATTGGAGTTATATTCAGAAAGTCCTTGCCAAGAGCAATATGTTGAAGGGTTTCCCCTACTTTTTCCTCTAGCAGTTCAGAGTTTTGGGTCTGATGTTAAGGTCTTTAATCCATTTGGACTTAGTTCATGTGCATGGAGAGAGAGAAGAATCTACTTTCATCCTTCTACAGATACCCAGTTTTCCCAGCACCATTTGCTGAAGAAGCTGTCTCTTCTCCAATGAGTATTTTTGGCATTTTTGTCGAATATCAGGGGGCTATAGCTACCCAAACTTAAATCTGAGTCCTCTATTCTGTTCCATTGATCTAAATGTCTGCTTTTGTGCCAGTACCATGCTGTTTTTGTTACTATGGCTCTGTAGTATAGGTTAAAATCAGGTATGGTGATACCACCAGTCTTATTTTTGTTGCTCAGTATTGTTTTAGATATTTGAGATTTTTTGTGCTTCCAAATGAATTTTTGGATTGTTGTTCCTATTTTTGCAAAGAATGCCATTGGAATTTTGATGGGGATTGCATTAAATGTGTAGATTGCTTTTAGTAAGATTGCCATTTTCACAATATTGATTCTTCAGATCCAAGAACAAGGGATGCCTTTCCATTTCCTAGTGTCTTCTGCAATTTCTCACTTCAGTGTTTTTAAGTTTTTTTTTTAATTTTTTTTTTGTTATTTTTATTTATTTATTTGAGAGTGACAGACAGAGAGAAAGAGGCAGATAGAGAGAGGGAGAGAGAATGGGCGCGCCAGGGCCTCCAGCCACTGCAAACGAACTCCAGACACATGCGCCCCCTTGTGCATCTGGCTAACGTGGGTCCTGGGGAGTCGAGCCTCGAACCGGGGTCCTTAGGCTTCACAGGCAAGCACTTAACCGCTAAGCCATCTCTCCAGCCCTTAGTGTTTTTAAGTTTTCATTGTAGAGTTCTTTCACTTCCTTGGTTAGGTTTATTCCAAGGTACTTTTTTTTTTTTTTTGGTGCAATTGTATATGGGAGCAATTCCATAATTTCATTCTCTGTGTGTTTGTTGTTAGCATATAGGAAGGCTACTGATTTCTGTGTGTTTATTTTGTATCCTGCTACATGGCTATAGGTGTTTATCAGCTCTAACAGTTTGCTGGTAGAGTCTTTAGGGTCCTTTATGTAAAGAATCATGTCATCTGCAAATAATGATAACTTGATCTCTTCCTTTCCAATTTGTAGCCCGTTTACATGTGTCTTTTGCTTATTGCTATGGCTAAGACTTCCCATATGATATTAAATAAAAGTGGGGACAGTGGACACCCTTGTCTTCTTCCTGATTTTAGTGGAAAAACTTCTAGTTTTCCCCATTTAGTAATATGTTGGCTGTAGGCTTGTCATAAATAGCCTTTATTATGTTGAGGTATATTCCTTCTATTCCCAGTTTCTGTAGGACTTTTATCATGAAGGGATGTTGGATTTTGTCAAATGCTTTCTCTACATCTAATGAGATCATCATGTGATTTTTTCCCTTCAGTCCACTTATATAATGCATTACATTTATCGATTTGTGTATGTTCAACCATCCCTGCATCTCTGGGATGAAGCCTACTTGGTCAGGGTGAATGATCATTCTGATATATTCTTATATTCTGTTTGTCAATATTTTGTTGGGAATTTTTGCATCTATTTTCATGAGGGATATTGGTTTGTAATTTTCTTTCTTTGTTCTATCTTTGCCTGGTTTTGGTATCAGGGTGATGCTGGCTTCATAGAAGGAGTTTGGTAGGATCCCTTCTTTTTCTATTTTATGGAAAAGTTTAAGAAGCAATAGTGTTAGTTCTTCCCTGAAGGTCTGGTAAAATTCACCAGTGAATCCATCTAGACCTAGACTTTTTTTAGTTGGGAGATGTTTTTTTCATTTTTATTTTATTTTATTTTATTTTTTCTCAATTTTTTTAAACATTTTGCATGATTATAAAAAATATCCCCTGGTAATACCCTCCCTCCCCCACCCTTTCCCCCTTTGAAATTCCATTCTCCATCATATCCCCTCCCCATCTCAATCAGTCTCTCTTCCATTTTCATGTCATGATCTTTCCCTCCTCTTATGATGATCTTGTGTAGGTAGTGTCAGGCACTATGAGGTCATGGATATCCAGGCCATTTTATGTCTGGAGGGAGGACGTTGTAAGGAGTCCTACCCTTCCTTTGGCTCTCACATTCTTTCTGCCACCTCTTCCGCATTAGACCCTGAGCCTTGGAAGGTGTGATCGAGATGTCACTCGGTACTCTAGTCACTTCTTTCCAGCACCATGATACCTTCTGAGTCATCCCAAGGTCACTGCCATCTGAAAAGAGAAGATTCTTTACCCAAAGTGAGAGTAGCATTAATATAAGGGTATGAATATTAAAAGAAGTGCTTACTGGGCAGTTTGATAAGCATAGTATATACACTTATCCAGACATCAGCAGATGTTACACCCCTAGGGCTCATGACTACCCCTGTTTTAAGTTTTAAGTATCAGGGATGTATTCCCTCCTATGGAGCAGGCCTCCAGTCCAATTGGAGGGCAGCTGGTTTCCACCATGATAGACGTGCCACTATTGCACCCATTGGTTCATTTGGCCTGGCTGGCCAATTATAAGGCTTACAGTGTCCACGGTTGAGTGTCTTCACTGGTGGTACCTCTTTCTCCCATTGAACTGCATGTAGAATGGCTTCTTCCAGCTTTCTGTCAGCTGGTCTACATGGAGGAGGTTATCTGCTCAGGATTTCTCAGTGGCCTTGCAGCCCATATATGTGGCGTCTTCAGGAATAGGGTCTTACCATCTATTCCTGGTGGGAAACCAAGGACCTCGGCAATGGCCTATAATGTTTTGGGGGCATCAGGGACCTCCCTGGCCAACAACTCACTGGAAGGTATCCCATACCTGGCACTGAAAATTTTCTAGCAATGATCTATGGCTCCAGGGTGTTCCATTGTCCAAAACCGGAGGATTCCATATGATTTATTTATATCCTCTTAGATTTTGATTAGCCCTCCCTCCACCTTTCCTCTACTCAATCTCCTCCCCTGACCTCACTTTGGGCCTTTTCACCCCCATTAATCTATTCTTCTACTTACATATATACAATACCAACCTATTAAGTACCCTCCTCCCTTCCCTCCTCTTCCCTTTGTTATCTCTTTTTTAGCTTACTGGCCTCTGCTACTGAGTTTTTTCCTTCTCACACAGAAGCCCAATCATCTGTAGCTAGGATCCACATATGAAAGAGAACATGAGGTGCCCAGCTTTCTAGGCCTGGGTTACCTCACTTAGTATAATCCTTTCCAGATCCATCCATTTTCCTGCAAATTTTGTAACTTCATTTTTCTTTACCACTGAGTACAACTCCATGGTGTAAATGTGCCACATCTTCATTATCCACTCACCAGTTGAGGGACATCTAGGCTGGTTCTATTTCCCAGCTATTGCGAATTGAGCAGCAATAAACATGGTTGAGCACATACTTCTAAGGAAATGAGATGACTATTTAGGATATATGCCTAGGAGTGCTATAGCTGGGTCATATGGTAGATCAATCTTTAGCTGTTTTAGGAACCTCCACACTGATTTCCACAATGGCTGGACCAGATTGCATTCACACCAACAGTGTAGAAGGGTTCCTCTTTTTCCACATCCCCACCAGCATTTATGATTATTTGTTTTCATGATGGGAGCCAATCTGACAGGAGTGAGATGGAATCTCAATGTAGTTTTAATCTGTATTTCCCTGATGACTAGGGCCGTAGAACATTTTTTTAGATGCTTATACACCATCCGTATTTCTTCTTTTGAGAACTCTCTATTTAGCTCAATAGCCCATTTTTTAATTGCTTGTTTGATTTCTTATTATTTAACTTTTTGAGTTCTTTGTATATCATAGATATTAATCCTCTATCAGATACATAGCTGGCGAAGATTTTTTCCCATTCTGTAGGTTACCTCTTTGCTTTATTCACAGTGTCCTTTGCAGTACAAAATCTTTGTAATTTCATGAGGTCCCAGTGGTTAATCTGTGGTTTTATTGCCTGAGCAATTGGGGTTGTATTCAGAAAGTCTTTGCCAAGACCAATATGTTAAAGGGTTTCCCCTGCTTTTTCCTCTAGCAGTTTTAGAGTTGCTGGAAGTTAAGGTCTTTAATCCATTTGGACTTAATTCTTGTGAATGGAGAGAGAGAAGAATCTATTTTCATCCTTCTACAGATACATATCCAGTTTTCTAGTTGGGAGATTTTTGATAACTGCTTGGATCTCCATACTTGTTATAGGTCTATTTAAGTGATTAATCTCATCTTGACTTAATTTAGGTAGATCATAAAAATCAAGGAAATCATCCATTTCTTTCAGATTTTCATACTTAGTGGAGTATATGTTTTTATAGTGTATCCCTATGATTTTTTTGAATTTCTCTGGTATCTGTTGTGATGTTGCCTTTTTCATCTCTAATTTTACTAATTTGGGTCTTGTCTCTCTTTCTTTTGGTCAGATTTGCTAAGGGCTTATCAATCTTGTTTATCCTTTCAAGGAACCAACTCTTTGTTTCATTGATTCTTTGGATTATTTTTCTTTTTTTTTTTTTTTGTTTCTATTTCATTAATTTCTGCCCTAATCTTTATTATTTCTTCCTGTCTACTGATTTTCGGTTTGCCTTGTTCTTCTTTTTCTAAGGCTTCAAGAAGAAGTATTAGGTCTTTTACTTGGGACCTTTCTAACTTCTCAATATAGGCACTTAAAGCTATAAATTTTCCTCTTAGGACTGCCTTCATTGTGTCCCAAAGGTTTTGGCATGTTGTGTGTTCATTATCATTTGACTCTATGAATTTTTTTGATTTTCTTCTTAATTTCTTCATTGTCCCATTCATCATTTAGTAGTGTATTGTTTTTGTTTCCATGATTGTGTGTATGCTCTATACCTTTTCTTGCTATTTATTTGTAGTTTGATTCCATTGTGGTCAGATAGAATGCAAGGAATTGTTTCAATTTTCCTGTATTTGTTAAGATTTGCTTTGTGTCCTAATATATAGTCTATTTTAGCAAATATTCATGTGCTGCTGTAAAGAATGTGTATTCTGCATGCATTTGGATGAAATGTCCTGTATATATCTGTTAGGTCCATTTCTTCTATGACCTCATTAAATCCAGATTCCTCTCTGTTTATTTTTTCCTGGGATGACCTGTCAATTGAGGAGAGTGGGGTGTTGAAGTCACCCACTACAACTGTGCTTGATGTTGTCTGTGACCTTAGTTCTAATAGCATTTGTTTGAAGTTGGGAGCCCCCATGTTAGGTGCATATATGTTTAGGATTATAATGTCCTCCTGTTGTAGTGTACCTTTAATCAATATAAAGTGAACTTCCTTACCTATCCTAACTAATGTTGGACTGAATTCCACCTTGTCAGATATTAGGATAGCAACCCCTGCTTGTTTTCTAGGCCCATTGTTTGAAACACGGTTTTCGAACCTTTCACCCTGAAATAGTATCCATCCTTTGCAGAAAGGTGAGTTCCTTGGAGGCAACAAATTGAAGGATCCTTCTGTTTAACCCAGTCTGCAAACCTATGTCTTTTGGTTGGGGTTTTGAGGCTATTGATATTAAGAGATATTATTGAAAGGTGTGTATTTATTTTTGCCATTTTTTCTAGTTCTTCTGCTTTTACCTTTGCTCTCTTGTATTAACAAGTATTTGAGTATGGCTTGTTTTTTCCAGGTTCCTTATGTGTGTGCTATTCTTTCTCTTCAGCATGAAGGATTCTTTCAAGTATTTTCTGTAGAGCTGGTTTTGTCTTCAAATATTCCTTTAACCTGCTTTTGTTGTGGAATGTCCTTATTTCTGTCTATTTGAATGGATAGCTTTGCAAGATAAAGTAACCTTGGTTGACAGTTGTTATCATTCAGAACTTGGAATACATCACTACAAGTCCATCTGGCTTTTAAAGTTTGTGTTGAGTAATCTGCTGTGATCCTGATGGGCTTGCCTTTGTATATAACTTGATTTTTCTCTCTAACTGCTTTCAATATAGTTTTTTGGTTTGTATGTTTGGTAGTTTAATTATAATATGGCGAGGAGAGGTTCTTTCCAGGTTTTGTCTGGTTGGTGTTCTAAAGGATTCCTGTATCTGCATTGGCATCTCTTTCCCACTTTGGGGGAAGTTTTCTTCTATGATTTTTTTTGAAAATGCCTACTATGCCTTTGGGGTGAAATTCTTCTCCTACTATACCCTGAGTTCTTATGTTTGATCTTTTCATAGTGTCCCGAATATCTTGAAATTCCCATTAATACTTTTCTATTAGTTTGTCTTTCTCTTTGTTGGACTGTATTAGATCTGCCACCTGGTCTTATAGTTTAGATATTCTGTACTCTCCTTCACTCATTCTCCTGGTGAGATTTTCTACAGTTTTTTATTTCATTGACTATGTTTTCATTTCTAATAATTCTGAATAGTTTTCTTTATTATTTCTATTTCCTTATTTATGTCTTGTATTGACCTCTTTATTTCATTAAATTGGTTTCTTGTGTCATCTTTGATTTGATTTCCTCTTTCATTCCTTTGATTTCCTCTTTGACTTCTTTGAGCATATTTATAACCATTCTTTTGAAATCTTTCTCAGGCATTTCCTCTAACTCATTCTCACTGATTTCTGATTTCTGATGCATTAATACTTTTTGGTGGATTATATTGTCTTGATTTTTGGTTTTTCTTGTGTTATAATGTACAGATTTTTGCATCTTGGATTAATTTAATGCTTGGATTTTCTAGTTAGCTATGGTATTATTAGATGTATCAATCAAACTGATGTTATATATCTTCAGGATAGGAGCTTAAGGTGCTAGGTGTGGCTCTTAAGACTCTCAGGGTATCTACAAAAGTGACCCTTGATCTTGGGTTTGCCTGCTATGAGAGTATTCAAGTAGGCTAAGTGGAACAAAATAAAAGCAGATTCTAAAATTTAAGTAAACAATGTATACTTTGAATGAAAAACAGCACAGAGTATTTATGCAATTGTAGGTATTATGACAACCAGATACTCTAACAAAGTCACAGTCCCTTAGGATGTGTGTTGCCCCAAACCCTTAATCCTGTCAACTAGGAGGTTAAGGTTTCTGGTCTGTTGAGGTTTTGAAGTCAGCTTGTGACCAAGTGAGACCCTTCCCTAATGAACAACAGAAGAGGAAATAAAGCCACTATAAATCAGGAAGCAACAAATAACAAGCCCAAAATATAGCTTATTTAATAATGGAAAATCTGACTATCCATCAGATTTAACATATAATTTATCCTGATATGGAAGGTGCAATTAGTACTTCTGATTCAAGCCTATATACCAGGCTTATTTGGCAGGTACTGACCTGGTGTAATCCCAGTTACCTTTTGGGATGATTTTTGTCTTAGTTATTCTGCACTCCTACTTGGGTCCCTCTTTGGTGCGCTGTGGGTTCAAGTAGGCTGGCTGGGTTGCTGTGAGCTCTCTTCCCAAGGTCTCTGGCTCTTGCTGGTGCTTGGGCTGGCAGTGGGGGAGGGGAGGCTGTGGATGGTGACTCTAGTTCTCCCACTCGTCCACATGATCCTCTACCTCATGATCTGCTCCTCCCTTGGTCACTGTGGTCCTCCCTTCACATTTCTTGAGTTTGTGAAAAGCTCTGGGGTGAGTGGAAAAATCCCCTCCTCTGGATTTTCCTGCAGCTCAAGCTGAATCTTGCAGCTGTGGCCCCGCAGACCTGGTGCCACCACTGCTGGAGCTGCTTCTGCCCGCCTATGTGGGCTCTAGATGCTCTGGATCTCTCCTACTTCTCTGCTGCCATTGGTAATTTCTTATACAACTCATTTTTTAGTAGAAGAGTGTATTTTGCTGTTTTTTTTTTTTTTTTTTTTTGGCTTTTTCTCCCCTAGGCTGCTTTGGCATGGTTCCTACACTGCCATCTTAACCAGAAGTCTCAGGTCCTAGCTTTTAATTGTAAAAAATATATGTTGAAGTGAGACTAAATGTGGATAAAGACCAGGAAACTATAAAGGAGCCCAGGGGAAAAGGGAAACCATGGAGGAGGGAGGAGAATAGAACACATGAGACATGGAAGAAAAATGCTGGGGCCGAAAGATACAATGTGGATATAGGGACAGGAGAACTGGTGGAAGGAATGGGGAAACAAAACTAACTATGTATGAAACACCATAAGAATATACACATTATACATATGTAGGTGTATGTGTGTGTGTGTGTGTGTGTGTGTGTGTGTGTGTAGTTTAATAACAAAAAGAAAAAAACTTAATATAAAAAATAGTGCCTGAGAAATAGTATGGTCTTCATAAAATATTTCTTGCATTAACAAATGTGACAAGTTATATTTAAACACTCTTAACTCTTTTTTTGTCCTATCAATGAAAAAAATTCTTTTTCAACTTCCATGCAAGATAGTAAACTACAAACATCCTCAGTGCAGACCAGTAAAGGAGAAAATCAAAACAAGAATGACTAGACTCTTCCCCAAAGTGAGAAAGAGAAATTGAGCCTGGCTCTGAGACCTTGGCCACAGAGTAAACTTCCTAGGTACTGCAGTACCTGTTGTTACTGGAAACACAGATCTGAAGTTGAAAGGTCCCCAACAGAGTGCTGACAAGCACCAAATGATGGGCTTGGAAATTTGAAATTCATTGACTTCCAATGAACACAAACCCCTCCCTGCAACTCTACCACGGTCCTCAGTAAAAAGCAACACTCTCAGGTACTGTGGGAGTGGATCAGAGGGTAACAGGAGAACTCTCCAGCAAGGAATAACCACTGAACTGCCCACACCCATGAACTTTGCTCCATAGAAAGGAAAGTTTGCACCAGTTTCAGCTCAGTAACCTGATTACAAAACCAAGACTCCAAAGGTAGAATGGACCTGCTCTCCCAGAGGAAGAGAAAAAGTCCCAGAAAAGGAGACATTATTCCAGGAGCTAAGGAAGGCCAGAAGAGAGCCAATAATCAGGCAAGTTTTCAACTCCTCTATCTCCACCCAGTTCTTTCTCCCTCTACAGCTATCCTCTCTTTAACACCCAGTGTCATCTTATCAGGCCAGCCTAGCCCTTCTTTACTTTTGTGCTTTGCCCTGTATTGCTTCTGTGTGTGTGTGTTTGTATTTTGTTTTGTGTGTGTTGCTTCTTGTTTTGTTTGGTTTTCTTTTCTTTTTCTTACTCTTTTCCTCTACATTGTCCTGTCCCAAAGAACATACTCTATCCTGATGTGCTGGGTTTCTGAGGCTCAGCCTCCTGGGAGATGGGACTAACATTTCCACATTATATGGTAGTGTACTTTTACCACTTTCTTCAGTCTGCCTTTAGCAAAAATTCCCTAATCCTACCCCAATTTTCTGTTTGCTCTCATAGCTCACCAACTACTTACTAACAAGAGAGAAACACTAACTCACATATAAAGGCAGGTCCATCAGAATAACAGTGGAAATTTTAAAAACCAGAAGGGCTTAGGATGACATCTTTTAGAGTCCTGAAAGAAAACACTGCTATTCCAGACTGTTATATCTGCAAAAACTATCAGTCATAATTGAAGGATAAGAAAAAAATTTCTGTAGTGAAAAAGGGTAAAGGAATTTATGACTACCAAGCCAGCTCTACACAGGATACTAGAAGGACTACTTCAGAATAAAGAGAAGAACAAACACATCCAAGACCCACAAGGAAAAACAAACAAAAGAGGGTAGAACAGTTCATAAGTAATTAAGGACTAAAACGCTGCATGTCCTCTCTCATTTGTAGATTCTAGCTTTTAATTGTGAAATATGTGTTATCTATACAAATGAATATAAATTTATACAAAATGACAGGAACCCATCTTTCTTTTTTTTTTGTTTTTGTTTTTGTTTTTGTTTTTCAAGGTAGGGTCTCACTCTTTCAATAGTAACCCTGAATATCAACTATCTCAATTTTCCAATCAAAATACACAACCTAGAAGATTGGGTTAGAAAACAGGATTCATCTTTAAAAAAAGATATTTTATTTATTTATTGGAGAGAGATAGAAGGAGGGAGAAACAGGCAGATAGAATGGGCATGCCAAGGCCTCTAGTCACTGCATACACACTTGAGATACATGCAGCCCCTTGTGCATCTGACTTATGTGGGTCCTGGGGAATTGAACCTAGGACCTTAGGCTTCACAGGCAAGTGCCTTAACCACTAAGCTATCTCCCTAGCCTAGGATTCATCTTTTTGATGTCTCTGAGAAACACACCTCCCATTGGAAGGCAGACAGTACCTTAGGGTGAAAGGATGGAAAAAAGATATTCTAAGAAAATGGAACCAGAAAATAAATCTGCACCATTATTCCAACATTTGAAAACACTAGACCTCAAACCAAAATTAATCAGAAGAATAAAGAAGGCAACTTCACACTGATGAAGAGAATAATCAATCTGGAGGAATATAAAGTTCTAAACATATGCTACACACACACAGGGACACATAATTTTGTAAAACAAATGCTATTCTATATAATGTCAGAGTTTAACCCCAGCACAATATTAGCACTTGGCTTCAATATACCACTGTCATCAACAGACAGGTCATATGGATGAATAAATAAACAGAGAAACATTGCAATTAACTGACATTATAGGTCAATAGACCTAACATATTTACAAAAAATCAGATCACACACTTCAGAAAACACATTTTTCTCAGAAACCCATAGAACTTCCTCCTTAAAGAGATACATATTAGAACACAAAGCAAGTCTCAACCAATATAGAAAAATTAAAAATAAATTCTTGTCCTCTGGGCACAGTGGAATAAATCTAGAAATAAGTAACAAGAGATGTTATAGAAAACATATAAACTCATGGAGATTAAACAACACACTTTTGAATGATGATGGAGTCATTAAAAAAATTAAGAAGGAAATACAAAATTTCCTAGAAGTGAATGAAAATGGAAACATAATAGAACAAAATATATGGAATACAATGAAGGCAACCCTAAGAGGGTAATTTATAGCTTTAAAAGCCTACATGAAAAATAATAATAACAACAAGCAACAAGATTGAAGCATTAGTCAAATAATCTTCCAATTAAATAAAAAAAAAATCCCAGGACAAGATGGATTCATTCACTGGGGAATTCTAACAGATCTTTAAAGAAGAATTAAAACCAATACTTCTCATACTACTCCATAAAATATAAAGGAAAGGAATGTTCCCAAACTTTTTATGAAACCATTACTAATCTGATACCAAAACAAGATAAAGACACAACAATAAACAGATAGTTATGAACCAATCCCCTTGAAGAACATAGATGTGAAAATTCTAACTAAAATACTTACAAACCAAATTCAAAAACACATTAAAAAAATCATACACCATGATCAAGTTGGCTTCATGCCAGTGCTGCAGGGATGATTCAAAATTTTAAAAAATGAATAAATGTATTTCATCACATAAATGGTCATCTCAATGAATACAGGAAAGGCCTTTGACAAAATCCAACATCCCTTCATGATAAAAACACTGAGAAGACTCTGGATGGAGGGAGCATACCTCAACATAATAAATGTTATATATAACAAATCTGTAGACAGCATCATGGTAAATGGGGAAAAAAAAACTTGAAGCATTCCCACTAAGATCTGGAAGAAGACAAGGATGTCTACTCCCTCCACTTCTATTTATTATCGATTTTGAAATCTTAGCTAAACAGATGAAAGAGGAAAAATAGAAAGCATACAAATTTGAATGGAAGAAGTCAAACCATCATTACTTGCATATGATATGATTCTACATAAAAGAGACTCTAAAGACTTGGCCAGAAAACTCCTAGAGCTGATAAACACTTTCAGCAAAGTGGCAGGATGCAAAAATTAATTTTTGAGAAGTGATCTCACTATAGTTCAGGGTGCTCTGGAACTCACTCTAGCTCAGATTAGCCTTGAACTCATGATGATCCTCCTATCCCAACCTCACAAATGCTGGGATTATAGACATGAGGCACCACACCTAGTTTCAGGGCACACAATTAGCACACAAAAATCAGTAGCCTTCTTATATACTAATAACAAATACACTAAGAAAGAAATCAGAGAAACATTTCCATTCACAATAGCCATTAAAAAAATAAATAAATATCTCAGAACATCCTTAACAACGAAGTAAAAGACCTCTACAATGAAAAAATTTTTAATTCTGAAGAAACTGAAGAAGACATCATAAGATAGATCTCCCATGCTCATGTATCATATAAATTAACATTATGTGGGCTGGAAAGATTGCCAAGTGGTTAAACGTGCTTGTTTGTAAAGCTTCAAGGCCCAGATTTGATTCCCCAGTACCCATGTGTGGTAGTTTGAATGAATATCGCACAATAGATTCAGGAGTTTTAGTAAAGCTTGTAATTTGGATTTCCGGCTGGCTGGCTGGAGGAGGTGGTCACTATGGGCGGATCCTGGGGTCCAGCCCTAAGGTGTGTTTGGAGGTGGATCTGGAATTCCAGCCTAAGGTATGCAGAGTGCTTGAGCTCTGCCTGGGGCACTCAGACTGTGCTTGCTTGTGGTGTTGGTGGTGGTTTTTCTGTCTGCATGGATTTTGTAAAAGAGGTCAGGCTTCTTCCACCATTATGGAACTTCTTCTTGATCTGTAAGCCTGAAATAAATCTTATTCCCCACATAAACTGTGTCTGGTCTAGAGATTCATCCCAGCAGCGTGGAGCTGTCTACTACATCATGTAAAGGTAGAGGCACAAAGCGACTCATGCATCTGGAGTTTGTTTGCAGTGGCAGAAGGTTCTGGTGCCCCCATACCCACTCTCTCTGTCTGCCTCTTTCTCCCTCTCTCAGATAAATAAAAATTTAAAAATTAATATTGTGAAAATTATCATCCTACCAAAAGCAATATACAGATTCAATGAAATCCCAATCAAAATTCCATCGCCATTCTTCACAGAAATAGAAAAATAAACGTTAAGTTCATATGAAAGTACAAAAGGTCCAAGTTAGCCAAAGCAATCCTGAACAAAAAGAATGCCGCTGGAGGTGTCACCATAGCTGATTTCAGGTGATACTAAAGAGCCACAGTAGAGACAGTGTGGGACAAGCTCAAGACCAGACGCATTGATGAGTAGAATAGAATAGAAGATGCAGTCACAAGTCCATGTAACTTCAGCCACCTGATTTTTGACAAAGATCCCAAAAAATACATACTAGAGAAAAGACAGGATATTCAGCAAATGGTGCTGGGAAAACTGGTTATCTACATGTAGAAGAAGGAAGCTAGAGCCGTCTTTCTCACCGTGCACACAAAAGAATCAATCTCGGGGCTGGAGAGATGGCTGAGCAGTTAAGGCACGTGCTTACAAGCCTGGAAGCCCAAGTTCAAAGCCCAGAACACGCATAAAGCCAGATGCACAAAGTGGTACATGCATCTGGAGTTCCTTTGCAGAGGGTGGAGGCGCTGGGGCCATCTCTTCCTTTCTCTCTCTCTCTCTCCTCTACCTCTCTCTTTCTCCTTGCAAGTAAATAAATAAAAGTCTTGGATTTCGGTTGTATTTTAAAAATATTCCCAGAGGGAATCAGGGATGGGAGTATACTTCCATTTTTTTCTTTTTCCATTCTTTTTGATCATCATATTTTACATAAATCCCCTTCACTTTGATTTGTTTCCCAGTACTTTTAAAGACAGACACCAGCTGGAGTGACAGATACAAAGATTTAACAAGAGCCCTGATGTTACTCTGCAGCAGAAAATAACTGCATTACAGTTGTGTACCCAAGAGTTTTATGTACTGAATGAGAAAAATGTAATTTGTAGTTTTTACAGAGAAGGGTATTAATGATTATGTAATAAAACAAAGAGGTTATGGGGAAAGGAGGTGAAAGAGACAGGAAAGCATGAATGAGAACAAGTTATGTGAATGAGGAGCATGAGAAATAATAGAAAAAAATACGATAGATTATGTGCAGGGAAAGGACAGATAGTCATGAAAGCCTATTGCAGCAAAACGCAAGTGAACTCAAAATAAGTAGCCAAATAAAGTACAAATGTGTCAATAAAAATATTTGTAAGTGTAAAATAAAATAAAAATAGGAAATAGGATTAAATAAAAGATATTATAACCTCAGTCACTATTTTTGTTATTGTAGGGTTGACCGAAGCCACCTCCTGCCCCTTGATTGTCTTCCCGCATCCTAGTGAGCGTCATCCCCGCCGGGTGTGAGAAGCGCATTGAGTCACTCTCCAGCCTGCGGATCCTCAGGTCACCGGGTCTGGGATCAAGGAGTGTTTCTCCACAGCTGCCGCTCTGCTCCTGACCCTGCCTACTTTATTCAGTCTCCCTCCAGCTTCCCACTGTGGTGGCAATGCCCACAAGGGGGACAGACCTCACCCACACAAGCAGCAGAGTGAAGCTGGTTAGCAAGTGCTCCTGACCACCTCTCTGCAGCTCCCCAGTGGGATTTTTCTTTCCACCACTAACTAGTTGTAGGGAGCACTCCTCCTCCTTCCCTCCCACACCCACAACTGGTTTTGAGGCTTGTGAGCGCTGGGAGGCTGTCCTGGGTGGTCCGGCTTACTTTGGTGGGATCTTCTGCTTCCCCCGCCCCTGCCAGGGGGCCTCTGCTTCTGGAGCCGTGTTCAGCTTTTTTTCCCTACAATTTTCAGGTATCCTATCACTATATTTGTGGATTTTTGTCAATCTCTTTGAAACAGTCTATTTTTCTTACTCTTCACTTTCTCCAAGACACACAGGGACACTTTCTAATCTGCCACTGTACGTGGAAGTCAATATTCAGTGATTTTAAAAGCAGGATAGGGGCTGGAGAGATGGCTTAGCAGTTAAGGCACTTGCCTGCGAAGCCTGAGGACCATGTTCAGTCTCTCTCCAGATCCCACATAAGCCAGACTCGCAAAGGTGGCACAAGCACAAGGTCGCATATGCACACTAGGGGCCACATGCTTCAGGAGTAGTTCAATTGCTGTGGCTGAGGCACGGGTGTGCCAGTTCTCTGTGTCTTGCTCTCACTCACTCTAAAATAAAAAATAAAATAAAATAAAGCAGGACAGACGTGAGTTTTAGCCTTGGTGTGAGCCGAGCCAAAGTGCTCGTCCCACCTACCATCTCCAAAGAGTGTGCAGGTTCTAAAACAGTGAGAGCCTGATATAACTCAGGCTACCAGTCCCTTGGTCAACAAGGGATTATGGGATTATTTCTACCACCGTTACCCAAACCTTGGGCAACATCTCTCCCTGGGGCTAGTACTCCCAAACGTAGTCTAGAGCTACAGAGCCACTACTCAGAGTCCCACGCCCTGGTGGCACAAGCTTGTGTTTTTCCTGCACTCCTGATATTGTACAGGCCCTTCTCATAATGAGATGCGGCTGTGATCCAGTTTAGTATCAGTCCTGGTGGCTAAGGGACTGACTACCTTCACCAATTAGACCCCAATCTTGGGCACAGAGGAAGGTTCTGTTCACAAGGGATAGGCTAAACAATAAACGCATTGCTTTGTCTTGAAACTCAGTGTGAACACTAAGTAGATGCTAATGGCCTCATCATCAGACCAATGCCCGTGGAGAACCTCTGGAACAGTCCTGGTGTCAAGTAGAATGAGTCTGCTGGACTTCTATTTGGCAAGCATCACCTGTGATTGATTGAAATGTTTTGGATCCCAAGTCTGCCTCTGCAGTATATTGACCATAGCAGTGGAGGCTTGATTCTACCCTAGTACTGTGCTGGTCTCTGTGGGCTGAGTGTTAAGGTCAGATATAGCCAAGCTGATCCCTCTCTGGATGATCCTACTCTGGACCACACAGTACCCTGCAGAGTTTAACCACAGGCATGTGGTATCTGGGCCTACCTTCACCCTAAGGAGACATAGTGGAGATGTGTTGTCCTTTTCAGGTACTTACTAGTTCATGGTTCACACTAACAAGACATCAACCAGGATTTGGGACAAATCTGGGTATAGATCGCCCTCTAGTGCTAAGTCAGTGACACCGCCCAGAAGTGATCTAAGGGCAAATCTGGTCTTAGGGGGCCAACTAGTGCTAACATAAGGACAGTACCTACAACTGGTGCTAACATAAGGACAGTAACTACAACTAGTGCTAACGTAATGATAGTAACTACCACTAGTGCTAACGTAACAATAGTAACTACCACTAGTGCTAACGTAACATAGTAACTACAACTAGTGTTAACGTAACAACAGTAACTACAAGTCTCAGAAAAGAAGCAGCCTATTTAGAGTGTCTGGGAAGATGAGCACAGGGGTCTGAGAAAATGGATCAGTGATTAAAGATCCTTGACTGCCAAGCCTGCACGCAAGGAGTCAATTCCCAAGCCAACCATGTAAGCCAGAAGTGAAAAGTGGTGTAAGTATCTGGTGTTTATTTACAGCAACAAGAGGCATACACACCACACAGAGAGAGAGAAAACTTATACAAATTTTTTGTTGTTTTAATTTTTATTTTTTACTTATTTCAGAAAGGTGCAGAAATAGAGAGAGAAAGAATGGGCACACCAGGGCCTTCAGCCACTGCAAACGAACTCCAGATGCATGTGCCACTTTGTGCATCTGCCTATACTGGGTCCTAGGGAACTGAATCCAGCTCCTTAGGTTTTGGAGGTAAGTGCCTTAACCACTGAGCAATCTCTCCATCCCCCCAAATATTTTTTTTTAAAGACAGGCACAAAGCTACAATAAATACCTAGTCTTTCAATGCAAAGATAACATCACACACCAAAATCCATCAAGAAGTTTCAGGGAAGAGACATCACTAGGAACTAGGAAAGGGACAGGAGGGAGGAGGAGAGAAAGGAGGAAAGAGAGAGCAGAAGGAAAGGCAGACATAATCAATACCTGATAAAGTGTATATGGAAAGGTCAGTGAAACCCATTCATTTTTTTAAAAAATGTAATCCATTAATTATTTTCAATTTCCTGAGGAAAAATTAAAAAGTTTTCAACAGCCCTGATGTTAATCTACAGCATACTTTCCACTACGGATGGAAGTGACCATCACCCCACCTAATGGTCAAAACGAAGCAACAGAAGTGAGTCATAACCAATACGGGTGACATCTTGGATGGAGAATTTAAAATAGCTGTTTTAAGGAAACTGAACAAGCTTCAATAAAACACACAAAAGCAATTCTGTATTCTAACAGAGAAATAATACAGAAATGGGGGCATTTAAAGAAATTGAACAGCAAGTTTAAACTGAAATATATATGTACATATTTATGATGTAAAATAACAAACATGGTCAAAACATCAATAGTAAAACAGATCAAACAAAAGAATTGGTGAGGGCCGGGCGTGGTGGAGGTAGGAGGATCGCTGTGAGTTTGAGGCCACCCTGAGACTACATAGTGAATTCCAGGTCAGCCTGAGCTAGAATGGGACCCTACCTTGAAAAACCAAAAAAAAAAAAAAAAGAATTGGTGGGCTTGAATACAGGCCAGTTGAAAATACACAGTTGGAGGAGAAAAAGAAAACAGAATGAAGAGGTATGAAGAAAGGAATGAGAATTCTTGGATGACATTAAAAGACCAAAAACTATTTGGGCTATTAAAGTTCAAAGTCTTCAGGATACCAAAGAGCTAGGAAGCTTATCAAAGAGATAAGAACAGAGAAGGGTGCAGACAGCAAGATACAGAAAGGTCAAATGTCACCAGACATTTCAGTGAATCTAGTCTATGACAGAAAAGGGTATAGATATCAAGATATTAAAAAGGTCAAATGTTCAGTGAATCTAGTCTACCCCAAGACATTATGATGATGGCTTCAAAGGCCAAAGCTAAACAGATAATCCTCAAGGCACCAAGAGAGAAGAAATAGTTCCTACATAAGGGTCTCCCTCTTTGCCTGACAGAAAACTTCTCAGTATGAACTTTCGAGACAAGGAGAGAGGGACATGAACTTTTCACAGCACTGAAGGAAAGAAACCATCAACCCAGAGCTCTGCACCCAACAAAACTATCCTGTAGCTTTTTTAGAAGGATAGCTAGAGACTTTCCCAGACAAACAGATGCTCAGAGGATAGATCTCTACCAGACCTGTTTTCCCAGAGGCTAATGGGAGCATTTCAAACAGATTAGGGTGCTACTGAGTAGAAACAAAGCATGAGAAGGAAAAACAAAGTTCACTAGTAAGAGTAATTGCACAAATTCAAGATTTTGTGATATTTGAAATGGTAATGATAAACCATTCAGACCTTCAGTATGCAGCCTAAAAAACAAAATAACAAAAAATAAACTTTAAAAAAAAAAAAAAGGCTGGAGAGATGGCTTAGTGGTTAAGGTGTTTGCCTGCAAAGCCAAAGGACCTCGGTTCGTTACCCCAGGACCCACGTATGCCAGATGCACAAGGGGGCACATGCATCTGGAGTTCGTTTGCAGTGGCTGGAGTCACTGGCACTCCCATTCTCTCTCTTCCTCTTTCTCTCTCTCTCTCTCTCTCTCTCTCAAATAAACAAATGAAAATAAAGTAAAAAAAATAAATTTAGAAAAACAAAATAACTATAAAACAATGGCCATATCAAGATGTTGCATCAGAGAGAAAGAATAAAGAAAGACGCAAAGTGGAACATCAGAATTCAACATCTAACCTGAAACTTTGAAACTGCTGGAGCGGGGGGGGCAATTCAAAGATATGAACATAGGGAATACTTTCTGGATACAAATCCAGTAGCCTTGGAAACAGTAAGAATTGACAAATGGGACTGCATGAAATTTAAGTTTCTGCACAGCAAAGGAAAAACAGTTCCTCTGAAGACAGACTTCACAATGGAAGAAAATCCTTGCCAGTTATTCATCCAACAGGAAATTAACATCCATAATGTATTTTTCAAAATTCAAACACGATACCAAAAGAAAAGAAAATCCCAAGCAATAAATGGGAAGTTGAATTGAACACTTTTCAAAGTAAGTAAAAATGGCCAATAACTAAGTAAACAAAAGTGGTCAACATATTCATGCAAATCAAAACAACACTGAAATTCCATGTCCATCCAGTCAGAACAAATGTCATCAAGAAAGCCAAAAGCAAGCCTGGAGTGGTGGCGCACCCCTTCAATCCCAGCACTCAGGTGTCAGCAGTGGGAGGATCGCCGTGAGTTTGAGGCCACCCTGAGACTACAGAGTGAATTCCAGGTCAGCCTGGGCTAGAAGGAGATCCTACTCAAAAAAAAAAAAAAGAACAAAACCAAAAAAAGCAGCAAATACTAGCAGACATACAGGGGAAGAACCCTTACACACTACTGATGGAAGTGTAAAGGAGGTCTCTCATAAAACTAAAAGTGGAATTACTGTATGATCTTGCATATGGTAGTTTGAATGGCTGTCCCCCAATAGATTCAGGAGTTTCTGTGGGCGGATCCTAGGGTCCAGCCCTAAGGTGTGTTTGGGGGCAGATTTCAATTCCAGCCTAAGACATGCAGAGTGCTTGAGCTCTGCCTGGGGCTCCTGGAGTGTGCTTGCGTGTGGTGTTGGCGGTGGTATTTCTCTCTGTGTGGACCTATGAAAGGGGACCAGCTTCCTCCACCATTATGGAACTTCCCCTAGAGCTGTAAGCTTCAGTAAATCCCTTCCTCCTATAAACTGTGTCTGCTTTAGAGGTTCTTCCCAGCAATGTAAAGCTGACTACAACACTGGGCTGAAGGAATATCGCTCAGCATACAATAGACATACCCACATACTCACATTTATATCACAGCCCTATTCACAATAGCCAAGTCATGGAATCAGCACTGGGGCCCAGCAACAGATGAACTGATTAAGAAACTGTGCTATGCATGTACAATGTAGTTTTATTCTGTCATAGGAGAATTAAATCATGTCATATACAGGAAAATTCATGAAGCTGGAAATCATCATGGTGAGTAAAATAAGTCAGACTCGGATAGATAAGGAGGGGGGAAATGTCATAAAAGTACAAGAACTATAAGTGATAAGAAGTAAAAATAAGAGAGTAGGAGGAAGGATAAGTGGACATAATTGGAGTTGAATATAATTGAAATATATTGTATACATAAAAATGTCATCATGAACCCCATTATTTGGTACAACTAATATATTCTAATAAGAAAGAAAAATTTCAAAATTTGGAATGGATGAAATTATTGAATTTTATTAGTATATATATATATATATATATATATATTTTTTTTTTTTTTTCGAGGTAGGGTCTCACTCTAGCCTAGGGTGACCTGGAATTCACTATGGAGTCTCAGGATGGCCTTGAACTCACAGCGATCCTCCTTCCTCTGCCACCCAGTGCTTGGATTAAAGGTGTGTGCCACCACGTCCGTCTAGTATATCTTTTGATTCTTTTCATATATTTATGGTCATGTTGTATTGCTATCATTTCAAAGCAGCTGTTCTATCCAATAGATTATTACAAGCCTCGTGGTAACCATAAGGAATGAGTAAATCAAAATGGTAAGGAAGAAACACACAGATCAAGTAAACTATTAGTATTAAACACAGCACTAGAAGAAAGGGGGAACTGTAAGACAGTGAGAAGAGAAGTGCAGTAAAACTTGAAAACAAAGGCCGGGCATGGTGGCACACGCCTTTAATCCCAGCACTCGGGAGGCAGAGGTAGGAGGATCGCTGTGAGTTCAAGGCCACCCTGAGACTCCATAGTGAATTCCAGGTCAGCCTGGGCTACCTCGAACAACCAAAAGGAAAAAAAAATTGAAAACAAGCCTGAGAAGATGGCACAGCTGGTAAAGCGCTTGCTTCCCAAGCACTGGGACTTCAGATCCTCAGCACCTATGTAAAAAATGGTAACACCTAGCCAGAGAGAAGTACCTCTGGGCTTGCTGGCCAGCCAATGAAGCTTAATTGGTGAACTCTACACCAATAAGAGATCCTGCCTCAAAAAAAAGGGGGGGGGGCTGCACCTAGTGGCGCACGCCTTTAATCCCAGCACTCGGGAGGCAGAGATACGAGGATTGCCATGAGTTTAAGGCCACCCTGAGACTACAGAGTGAATTCCAGGTCAGCCTGGGCTACAGTGAGACCCTACCTCAAAAAAAAAAAAAAAAAAAAGATGGACAGCAAACCTACATTTATCAAATAAAAGAGAATGACCAAATGGATTTTTAAAGACTAGGCTCACTGTTTCCATCATCTATTGCACAGCCGTGGCCAAAACCTGACAGAACTAACTTGAAGGAAGAAAGGTTGATTGCGCTCACGGTGTCACAAGGTTTGGTCCACAGTTGTTTGTGCCCCACCACCACCACCACCACACACACACACCCGGTTCATTTGGGGTGACCATCGCGGCAACAAAATGCATTCAATCCAACCTCAAAAATTCCCACAGTCTTAGCAGCCATGCTTTCAGTCCCAGCACTGGGAGACCAAGCTAGGAGGATCACCCTGTGTTCCTGTGTTCAAGGCCAGCCTGGGGCTACAGAGTGAGTTCTCGGTCGCCATGGGCTAGTGAGACCCTGGCTTAAAAACAACAAAAACCTAAAAACAAACAAATAAACAAAATAAATTCCTTTAGCCTTTATAATCCCAACACTATTCAAAACCCAAAACCTCTTGAGAGGCGATCTCTTCACTGCAACACCTTCCCTGGAAAACCAGTAAACATGAGACCCCATTCCTTCCTTTTGGAATGAAAATGTGCCTGGGCATGGTGGCGCACGCCTTTAATCCCAGCACACGGGAGGCAGAGATAGAAGGATCACCGTGAGTTTGAGGCCACCCTGAGACTCCATAGTGAATTCCAGGTCAGCCTGGACTAGAGTGATAACCTACCTCGGAAAAAAAAAGCGATAGAGTGTGGCATTACTGGGTAGCAAAGCAGTTGTTTCTTCCCGCCGGGACTTTCAGGGGTTTTCCACCTGCTACTGGCTCCAGTCTCCACAAGAGACCCCCAGCCTTTCAATCTTGCTTCTCTTCATTTTACTCCCCAGCTTGTCTGGTCCACATTGCCCAGATATTTGGTCAAACATTATTCTGGATGTTTCTGTG
The DNA here is from genome assembly GCA_036346955.1 of Dipus sagitta. NCBI lineage: Eukaryota > Metazoa > Chordata > Mammalia > Rodentia > Dipodidae > Dipus > Dipus sagitta. Next base: position 26,184,153 of record CM070783.1, read on the forward strand.
AGAATTGTTTTGTATGAGATTAACATTTAAATCATCAGATTTGGCGTAAAGAAGTTTGCCGTCCACCATGTGGGAGGACCCAATCTAATCTAATGTATTAAAAACTGAATATCACCAACACAGGAGCGTAACATTTTGTAAACCAAATTCTGTTAGACAATAAAGCAGAAATAACCCCCAACACAATTGTAGTAGGAGAGTTTAATACTACACTATCATCATTAGGTAGACTATTTAAGCAGAAAGTTAGCCATGAAATAAGGGAGTTAAACAATACCATAGATCAATTGGACTTAACAGACATCTACAGAATAGTCCACCCTAATTCCACAGAATACACATTCTTATCAGCAGCCCTTGGAACCTTTTCTAAAACAGATCATATATTGGTGCATAAAACATGTCTCAACAAAGTCAGGCAAATCAACATAATTCCATGCACTGTATCAGACCATAATGCAATAAAGCTAGAGATTAAAAACAAAGGAAACAACAGAAAAACTACCAAAATCTGGAGGCTGAACAACTCACTATCAAATAATGCATAGGTAGTAGTAGAAGTCCAAAAGGAAACTTAAAAATTTCTGGAGCTGGATGATAACAAAAACACAACATGCCAAAACTTATGGGACACAATGAAGGCAGTCTTAAGAGGGATGTTTATAGCACTACATGCCTTAATTACAAAAACAGAAAGAGTTCCAGTCAGTAACTTAAGTATCCAGCTGAAGGCACTGGGAAAATAAGAACAATCCAAACGCAATTGTACCAGATGGAAAGAAATAATCAAGATCAGAGCAGAAATCAATGAATTGGAAATTAAAAAGAAGTTAAAAAATTGATGAAGGCTGGAAAAGAGGGCTTAGTGGTTAAGGTGCTTGCCTTCAAAGCCTAAGGACCCAGGTTTGATTCTCCAGAACCCATGTAAGCCAGATGCACATGGTAGTGCATGCGTCTGGAGTTCATTAGCAGTGGCTAGAGGCCCTAGTGCACCCATTCTCTCTCTCTCTTTCTCTCTCTCTCTCTCTTCCATAAATAAATAAATAAATAAATATTTTTTTAATTTGATGAATTAAAGAGCTGGTTCTTAGAAAAAAATAAACAAGATTGATAAACCCGTAGCCAATTTGATCAAAAGGAAAAAAGAGAAGACTCAAACAATATCAGAAATGAAAAGGAAGATGTTACAATAGACCCTAATAAAATTGGGAGAATCATCAGGACACATTTCAAAGATTTATACTCCACAGAATTGGAAAACCTGGAAGAAATGGATGAATTCTGAACTCATACCACCACCAAAACTTCAGATGAGATAAGCTACTTGACTAGAGACATCAAATGAGATTGGAGGTGTAATTAAAAAGCCTTCCAACAACAACAACAAAAAAAAAGTCCAGGTCCAGACTGTTTCGCTGCTGAATTCTGCCAAATCTTCATCAAAGAACAAAATTTTTTTTTCTTAAGTTATTCCGCACCTTTTAAAAGGAGGGAATGCTCCCTGATTCCTCTATGAAGCCAGTGTTACACTATTACCAAAACCAGGCAGAGACACAAGAAACAAGATCTACAGTGAGGCAGATAGGCTTGGTCAACAACTCAAACATAGAAACCAACCCATGCTCTAAGGTCCACACAGATTCATACACTTCTTTTATTTTTTAATTAATTAATTTGTTTATTTATGTTTGGTTTTTGGAGGTAGGGTCTCAGTCTAGCTCAGGCTGACCTGGAATTCACTATGTAGTCTCAGGGTGGCCTCGAACTCAATGCAATCCTATAACCTCTGCCTCCCGAGTGCTGGGATTAAAGGTGTGCACCACCACGCCCAGCTTACATAGGTGTTTTAATAGTGGTCTTTGATGCAGTCAATCAACCATAATAACAATATTCTATTTACAAGGCTTTCCCATGGGCTTGAAGGCAGGTACCTGAGGTTCCTGGCAGTTTGTGTTGCTAGGACTATATCTGGCTGAGAAGAAACAGAGGCTAGACTTGTTATCATCACTGCTGTCATTATTGCCTTTGAGAGTGAGGTTCCACCTCCCAAATTTCCACCAGCTGGGGATTCAGTACGAGGCTTAATCACAAACAGAAGACAAAGAAGCTCGTTGGTGGCCCACTTCCTCTCTGCTACCTTTGTCTTCTGCTTCTTTCACTTTTCACTGGGCAACTTCTACGAATTTTTGACTTTTGCTATATCACGAAGTTTGCATCCTTTCCGCAATAAGCTTTTCCTCTAAACTCGCCTTTCCTCTGTAATAAAATGTCTTCTTTAAATCTCATCCTTTGTTATCTGTGCGATTAATCCTTCAAAGTCCTCTCAACAAAGAACCAGGAACTGCTGACTCAGTAGAGCTTTGGTGGCTCTTGGGACTCCAGCACCCTGGCTCCTGAGTGAACCCACCTGAGAGCTGAGATAAGGATCCATCACTGGCTGGTTGTGGTGTTTGTGGTCTAGGGATCCAGACAAGAGATAACAAGTCACAGCATCTTTGATTTCTGGCAAGTGCAGACTTTCCTGCCTTTTTCTTACTTCCAGGGATCCAGTCAATCTAACTGCACCCCCCCCCCACTCAAGAGCAGGTTGCTAAAGAAATATTACAGGGAGAGAAAAAATTCAAAACCCATCCCACGAAGGTCAAAATACTAACTTGTTACATTAAATGTCCATTTAGTATACTTTACCTTTTTAAAGTCATTTGTATGATAGGGCTCAACTTTTGTGATTTTTTTTTCTTTTCGTGTCTTTTCATAAATCTTCACTTATGCACATATATTTTGTGATGGCTGCTGTTTCTATATTGCTTAGTTGGATTTTAGGTTTAGTTTATATTTTTCTCCACTCACCCTATTATTGTGATCTGTTGATTAATCTTCTCGTGCACCACTCATACATTTTCCCTCCATTCTTTTCCACATTCTCTTCTCCTTATTCCCTCAGATTTATTCTCCATCACTACAACCTTCCAAGATAGCTTCAACAACCTCTAAAATCTATGGAACCTAACAGTATCTCAACTTTCCTCTCCCAAACAATTTTACTAATTCTATCTTTTACAAAGTTAGCACTAGTCTTCATCCTAACCCCCAAACCTACCTTAGATCCCTCCCACTTCTAAGTAATCGAAATCCTAGAATCTTCCATAGTAGCCTCACTTGTTTATCCACCAGCAATCATTGATGTCAAAAGGACCATTGTTATCAATTTGGTACCGTGGCATTAACATATCCACCCATTCTGGCCATTCCTGCTCTTATTATTCTACCCTGGGAGTCATATAAAGGCCACATAATATATCTTAGAGCACCTAGACTGAGGATTTAACTTTTGAACTATATACCTAAGATTATAGCTGATAAAACTACCAAAAACTCCAAGCAATTATAAATATTCTAACATGTGAAAATCCCAATGCAGTACTATAAGAAACACAAAAAGTCATGTCAATATAACTCCTCCAGAAACTATGAATCCCATAGTAATGGCCTCTCAGGAGAATTAACTGATGAAATGCAAGACAGAGAATTTAAAAGAATGATCATAAGCCGGGCGTGGTGGCTCATGCCTTTAATCCCAGCACTTGGGAAGCAGAGGTAGGAGGATCGCCGTGAGTTCAAGGCCACTCTGAGACTACATAGTGAATTCCAGGTCAGCCTGAGCTAGAGTGTGGCCCTACCTCAAAAAAGGAAAAAAAAAAAAAAAAGAATGATCATAAATATGTCCACAAAATTAAAGAAGAAAACAAACCCCTGAAGGAAACCCAAGAGAACACAGAAAAATCAGCTGAATAAAGTAAGGAGGTCATTACAAGATATGAGTAAGGAACTAGAAATACTGTAGAAAAAACAAATCTGAAATATTAGAAATGAAAAGCACAGTAAATTCAAATAAAAAATGATGTGGACAGCCTCCCCAGTACGTGGGACCAAGAAGAGGATAGACTGTCCGAGTTTGAAGACAAGGTAGAGGATTTGGAACATTCCAACAATAAGAAAGGTAAATTCATTATAAATTTCAAGACATTTGGGCAACTATGAAGAGACCAAATGTAAGAATGCAGGGCTTGAAAGAATTTCAGACTAAAGACATAGTAAGTATTTTCAACAAGGTCATAAAAAGGCAAAAGAGAAGAAACTATTCACCTATAAAGCAAGATCATCAGAATAACAACAGATTTCTCAGCAGAAGAAAAAGCCAGGTAAGCTTGGACTGATGGATCTCAAGTTCTGGAAGACAGCAGCTGCCAACCCGGACTTGCATGCCCCCCAAAGTTATCTGACATAAGTGAAGGAGAGAGAACTTTCCATGATAAAAACAGGTTAAAAGAAAGCCAGGCATGGTAGTGCACACCTTTAATCCTAGCACTCGGGAGGCAGAGGTAGGAGGACTGCTATGCATTTGAGGCCAGCCTGAGACTGCATAGTGAATTCCAGGTCAGCCTGGGCTAGAGTGAGACTATATCTCAGAAAACCAAAATGTGTTAAAAGAATATGTGAACATAAAGCCAGATCTACAGAAAATACATAAAGGAGTCCTTTGGACTGAAGAGAAAAACACACACATAATACGGCTGGCCAAAGGATGAAGTGCAGGCTATGGAAGCAAAGATGATGAGTTAAGAAGGCAGTCCAAGTAAAGCAGGAAAGGCCTAAGTGAGGCCAGGGGAAGAGATTGAGTAAGAGAAGGGTAGGGGGAGGGCCAATCAAAATTCAAGATATTCTGAATAAGACATATGAAAGCCTACTTCTTTAGATAATGGCACATCCAGAAGCCATAGATTGCTACTAGAAATTTTTCAGTGCCAGGATGGGATACCTTCCAGTGAGTTGTTGGCCAGGGAGGTCCCTTTTCCCTCCAAAACATTACAGGTTATTGCCAAAGCCCTTGGTTTTCCAAGAGTAACAGATGATAAGATGCTATTGCTGAAGAGTTCACATGCCTGGGTGGCAAAGTCACTGCAAAATCAAGCTGGTGCTGAGCAGAAAGCCTTGTCCCCATAGCCCAGCCAACTGAAAGCTAGAAAAGCTGCACCATATGCAGCCTTATGGGAGACAGAAATCATCAGCGGTGAAAACAGAAAACAGTGGACAACGGAAGCCTCAAGTTTGGGCAGACAGACCAAATGACTGAACGAATGCAATAGTGGCATGTCTGCTCTGAGGGAAACCAACTGCTCTCTAACTGGACTAAAGGCCCACTCTATGGGACGGAAATAGATGCCTGCTACTGAAAACCTAACCAAAAGTCTATGGCAGGGGAGGTCATGAGCCTTAGGGGTATAAAGCCTGCTCTTGTCTGAATAAATGCATATATTACTCTCACCAAATTGCCCTGAAAGCACTGCACTTGATGTTCATACTCATATATTAATACTACTCTCACTTCTGGTTTGAGAAGCTTCTCTTTTCAGATGGCAAAGATCACTGGAATGACCCAAAAGGCAACATAGTGCTGAGAAGAAGGGACGGAGGAGTATCCACACTGAAACATCTCTATCATACCCTCCAAGGCTCAGGGTCCATTGCGGAAGAGGTGGCGGAAAGAATGTAAGAGCCAAAGGAAGGGTACCACTCCTTATAATGCAACTGTCTGGACAGAAATTGACCTCGATATCCAAGACCTCACAGTGCCTAGCAATACCTACATAAGACCCTCAAAATAGGAGAAAAATATAATGACATCAAATTAAAAGAGAGACTAATGGAGAGAGGGAGGGGATATGACAGAGCAGAGTTATGAAGGCGAAAGCAGGGGAGGGGAAGGAAATAGTTTGTTGTAAGTATAAAAGTTGTCAATAAAAATACATATATGTACATATAAAAAATTGAAAAAATAAATAAAACTAAAAACTCATAAATAATTTAAAATTACTTAAAAAAATAAGAGACTAACATAGAGAGGGAGGGGATATGATGGACAGTGGAGTTGTAAGGGGGAACATGGGGGAAGGGAGGGAAATATCATGGTTTATTGTCTGTAAGTATAGAAGTTGTCAATAAAAAAATTAAAAATTAAAAAAAAAGGAAATAAACACCTTACAGCAAAGATTTTTCTCTGGGGGCTTTGGAATTCACACCACCTGTGGTCTTCAGGCCGAAGTGTGGTGGAGGGCCTGTGCATGTTAGTGGACAGCACTTAGCAGCAGAGGAGGAAGATGGTCATATGACTAGGAGGAGGAGGATGCCAGCATATCTGGAGAGTGATCTACCTGCTCCTGGAACTGTGAAAATCGCTGCTGGTGACAAGGAGAAGGAGGAGAAGAGGGAGGTACAGATAAGCTCCAGGAGAGAAGTCTGCAGGACATACTCCAGCCAAGACCAAAACCAGCACAAAAATCAACCGAGGATGGGAGACACAAACCCATAGCATCAAGAATCTTTCAAAAATATAGGGGGGTAAAAACCCTCCTAAGTCACCAAAAGGACCTGGTTCTTCTGAAGACATGAAGGCAAAAGCACAAGCAAGTATAGGAAAAGGTGGTGTTCTCGTCCCAAAGTGGAGCCAGGTCTGTCATCAACGATGCGAAGAATTGTTTCCAGATAAACGACAAGGAGCCTATTCGAGGTTTCTGGTAATGGAAGGAATCTTTTTTTTTTTTTTTTAAGAACAAGTTTAAACAGTTTCTTCATTTTTCTGTAACAGTACTGGCTGTCCTTTCAATAACATAAAAAGAAGCCGGGCATGGTGGCGCACGCCTTTAATACTAGCACTCAGGAGGCAGAGATATGAGGATCACTGTGAGTTCAAGGCCACCCTGGTGCCAAGGGTCACCCTGGCACTACAGAGTGAGTTCCAGGTCAGCCTGAGCTAGCATGAGACCATACCTTGAAAACAAACAAACAAACAAACAAACAAACAAACAAAAGAGCTGGAGGGATGGCTCCAGGTATTTGGGTATTTGCCTACAATGCCTAACAATCCAGGTCTGATTCCCCAGTAGCCATGGGAAGACAGATGCACAAAGTGGTGCATGTGTCTAGAGTCCATTTGCTGTGGCTAGAGGCCCTGGCATACCTATAGTCTCTCTCTCTCCCTCCTCTCTTCTTTCAGACAAATAAAATATTATTAAAAAGAAAGAATGACTCTCCAAAACAAATAGTTTTGGGGGATTTACAAAGGACTTCAGTACAGAATAGATGTGCTATGGTTGGCCACATCTCCAAGAGATGTAGAGAAGGAATTTGAGGAAGAAAAGCACTTTTAAAGACAACATGGTGATGCCTATACAAATCATTTTTGAAATAAGTCTTATTCTGACAGCCAATGAGACTGAATAGTCACTCTTTGACAATGCTAGCTGTTGCTAGAGAGATGTCTAACCCAAAGTTTTGCAATGTTCGTGATTTTTTTCAGAAAGGTATTGTAATAGTTACTATCATAGGTCTAAATGCATGAGGGTCCCTCCTTAGCAACCTCCCGACACTGTATTGTCAGGGTCTGACTTGAAGAACTCCATTTTGATACTGACAATTTTCAGAGCAACATGTCTTCCTGACTCCTGGTTCCACAGCTCCACACTGGCACCTTGACATTGGCTGTGAAATTAGCCATGTGGAGTATATTTACACCATTGAAATTGGCCAACATTATAAATACACATGTCCAAAGAAGGAACATTCATTAGGGTTTGGGTTTAATTTTGTCCTGTTTTCATTTTGCAGAGTGGGGAGGAGCTAATTGTTGAAATCTTACCAACCAGTCCCTTGTGTTTTGAATATCCCTTTATTATCAACCCAGGGCCACTTCTTCAAGTTCAAGTTGCACCTCCACCACTTAGTCCACACTTTTACCTCTTAGCCACTCCCTGCCCTGAACTTCCATTGCACCATCTGCCTTAAGCCTCAAGTTGTCTTTGGCTAATAGCATAAGGGAATACAGCAAGTCTTTCTACGTAGCTATGTGCTTGTTTTCTATCTTCCAGTCACATCTTGTGCTCTCTTTGAGGGCAAACCCTGAGTGCATAATATGTGTTTAACAAATGCTGAGTGGAAACCTCGTAGGCAACTTGCTACGTAAAATGAACTTATTCCACTTCTCAGAAAACTTCCATCTCAAGAAGATGAATAACTTAAACGAAAAAAAGGGTTTATTTTGTATGACGATTGAAAATACTGCCACTTCGAAATGCAGTTCTGTCTCTTAGTGTACATAAAGTCACCCCAGTGCTCCTTCTAATGAGTGGTACAATGGACCGAGTATTTCTTGTTTCTCTTCCCAAAGAGACCTTTTTTTTTTTTTAATTTACAACTTCATTGAGATGAACTTCTAGCCGGGTGTGGTGGCACACGCCTTTAATCCCAGCACTTGGGAGGCAGAGGTAGGAGGATCACCATGAGTTCAAAGCCACCCTGAGACTACATAGTGAATTCCAGGTCAGCCTGCACTAGAATGAGACCCTCCCTCGAAAAACCGAAAAGAGAGAGAAGAGAGAGAGAGAGAGAGAGAGAGAGAGATGAACTTCTAGATGGTTTCTAAAAGGAGGAAAACAAAGAGTCTGAGGAGGGCCTAGTCTAGTCCAGCCTTGTTCCCCACCCTCCTCACTCAGGAGAAACTGCCTGCCAAGAGGTGCTGGGCCGCTGGGCAGGAGCAGGTCCTCAGCAGCGAGGTGGGGCCGCGTGCAGGCTGACCCAGCAAACTGACACCTCGCAGGGGAGCAGCTGGCGAGGAAGGAGCACAGGAGGAAAGCTGGCTGCTTGGAGGAAAAACAACTCTCTGGGAAGAAAAGTGGCTCCAACCACAAGTGACATTTGGCATTTGCAAAGGAAGCAGCCATAGGCAGGAGAGCACAGCTGGTTTGACTTACCAATAACAAACGCAATCCTGTTTCTTGCAGCTTGTCTTCTATGTGTAAACACAGACGAGCCCGTTCACAGATGCGGGTTCAAATTACCCCGGTCCTGCAGAGAGCCGCACAGGGCTTTGGAGGTCGTCCTTGCAAAAGGTGCTGCAGTAAAGGGGGGCAGGGAGGATTGCCCTGTCGTGCCCTCGCTGGCCTCTCACTGGGCATGCAGGGCAATGAGCTAGGGAGGAGGGAACGACGGGGGTGAAGAAGCCGTGAGAGGGGTGATGGTTGGAGAGGTGGAGGCTGAACTTGATCAAGAGAGTAAGAAATAAAATCAAGAGCTTCCTCTCCCAGAACATTTTGGGCGGGGGGGGGGGAGTCATTCTGATAAGCCTCTCTGGCTAACCGCTCTATAAAGATTCTTGTTTTGACAGCTTCGTGAGATGCGTGGTGGCTGCCAAACGCGTCCTGTAAATCCACTTAATACATTTGTTTGGCTTTTCCCTTTTTCCTTTTTCCTTTTTTTTTTTTTTTTTTCTGGTGGGAGTTCAGAAAGGGATGGGACTGACCTTTAGCCAAAATGACCCACTCCAGGGAGAAAAAAGGAATCAGAAGACCAAGTGTCTCAAGTGGCCAGGGCTTGTTTTCCAGCGAGCAAGCTAGCAAGCATGGGCTGTGTATTCTTGCAGATCCACACTGCCACCAAGTTCTTCTCAGATGATGGCTGAAGCACAGATTGCCCAGGCCTGGCTTCAGAAAGACAGGAAGGCTTTCACAGTTCTCCCTTCTCCCAGCCCGAGACTAGGTGGGGTAACTCTAATGACTTTTAGTAAATTATGCCACTTCGTTGGTATTCCTGATATGGAACCTGGAAATGGGCCGGTCTTCTGAGGGAATAAAGAAATGCCGCACAGGGTAGGGTGGCTCACGTCTACTAATCCAAGCGCTCTGGAGAATAGAAGTTTGAGGCCAGCCTGGTCCACATATTTAGTTCTAGCTCAGCCAGGGCTACACGGGGAGACTGTCTAAAACAACAACGTAAGCAAATGTCCCACCCGAGGCCAGTCCTGTTATTTCCCAAGCTTCCACTAGGCCAGAAGAGACCTGTAGGAACTTCTTATCCATGTCCACCTCCTACCTCTTCTCAGTTGTTTCCAAGACCATGGACTGATCACGCCAATAGCCTTAAGTGTGTGACACTGGAGGAGGCAGATGGAGCCAAGAGCCCTCCCTCCACCCCACCTCCCACCCGTCAGTGTCCAGAACTCCATCTGGTTGGGAGGTTTATCACGCAAGGTTATCTCCACCTTCCTCAATGCGGCTTACATCTATTAATTCCTTATCTTGTCATCACAGGCTAAATGAAAGCATCCTCCACTATACTTCCTTCACTTGCAAAAAAATCTTTTACCTCTGGTTCACTCCCACCACTGGGCCTCTGTATGTTTCCAAGAACTTTTCTTCCAGTTTCTTGCAAAGTACTTTGGTCTGATGAGCCCCCGGGGAGTCTTCTGGGGAGAATGGAAAAGCCTTAAAAAATCAAAACAGACCCTGGCATGACTCCATCCTGTGCACCTCACTCTCTGGAGTAGTATTCCATCATCGTCATCCGCACACCGGAGTACATGACACTACCCCCTGGAAGATGAGATGGGGACGCATGTCACCCCCCACCCCTGCCGTCCCCGGCCACAGAGTCATCTTTCTTGATTGTGAACTGAAAGCTGACAAAGACTGCCACTTAAAGGTGAGTAATGGTGACGGCGAGCCCCAGTTATCACTAAGGGCAGTCACTTTAGGGGCCGGGCAAAGGATGAAGTACAGGGTACGGAGGCCAAGACGATGAACTAACAAGGTAAACCAAGCAGAGCAGCACTGGCAGCTTTGAAAGGCGAGGATCGCCCCGGGGGTCTGTCACTCGCGCCACCTGTGGTCTTCAGGCCGAACCGTGGTGGAGGGCCTGTGCATGTTAGTGGACAGCACTTAGCAGCAGAGGAGGAAGATGGTCATATGACCAGGAGGAGGAGGATGCCAGCATATCTGGAGAGTGATCTACCTGCTCCTGGAACTGTGAAAATCGCTGCTGGTGACAAGAAGAAGGAGGAGAAGAGGGAGGTACAGATAAGCTCCAGGAGAGAAGTCTGCAGGACATACTCCAGCCAAGACCAAAACCAGCACAAAAATCAACCCAGGATGGGAGACACAAACCCATAGCATCAAGAATCCTTAAAAAAAAAAAAAAATAGGAACAATGGCTAGAGAGAAGGCTTAGCAGTTAAGGCGCCTGCCTATGAAGCCTAAGGACCCAGGTTCGATTCTCCAGGTCCCACAGAAGCCAGATGCACATGACGGCACATGTGTCTGCAGTTCCTTTGCAGTGGCTAGAGGCTCTGGCATGTCCATTCTCTCGCTCGCTCGCTCTCCTCTCTTTGTTTCTAATCAATAAATAAATATAAATAAATCTTAAAAAATAGGATAAAAAAACCTCCTAAGTCACCAAAAGGACCTAGTTCTATTGAAGATATGAAGGCAAAAGCATAAGCAAGTATAGAAAAAGGTGGTGTTCTCATCCCAACATGGAAGCCAAGTTTATCATCAACGATGTGAAGAATTGTTTCTAGATAAACGACAAGGAGCCTATTCAAGATTTCTGGTAATGGTAGGAATCTTTATTATTATTATTAAGAACATACTCTGAAGCCGGGCGTGGTGGCACACGCCTTTAATCCCAGCACTTGGGAGGCAGAGGTAGGAGGATCGCCATGAGTTCAAGGCCACCCTGAGATGACAGAGTTAATTTCAGGTCAGCCTGGACCAGAGTGAGACCCTACCTCGAAAAACAAACAAACAAAAAAAGGAACATACTCTGTATGGATACATCATGTGTTGGTATCATCTTTTCTCTCCTCCCTGCACCCATTCTGCAGGTGCCCCTCCTCAATGAGGTTGCTGGTATTCCCCATGGGGTTGTGGGTTATGCCTTGTAAAAGAAGCAGTAAGTTATTGGGTGGAATCATTTATTAAAATTTTGTTTAGGGCTGGAGAGATGACTTAGCAGTTAAGGTGTTTGCCTGCAAAGCTAAAGGACCCAGGTTTGGTTCCCCAGGACCCACGTTAGCCAGATGCACAAGGGGGCACATGCATCTGGAGTTCATATGCAGTGAGTGGCTGTAGGTCCTGGCATGCCCATTCTCTCTCTCTCTCTCTTTCACTCTCTCTCTCTCTCTCTCTCTCTCTTTCTCTTTCTCTGTCAAATAAATAAAATATTTTTTTTAAAAGAATTGGTTTAAACTGTTTCTTCATTTTCTGTAACAGTCTTGGCTGTCCTTTCGATAACGATAAAAGAGCTCTTTTCCTACCATGTTTGTTAAGTCACAGAGGTTTCATTGCTAAGAACATGTTGTCCAAAATGCCTGTATAGCTTTTGAAGATGGAACATCATCATCCTTTGCTTGGTTTTTAGTGTATGTTATGGTAGGACATAGAAGTAGTGATTTTCATACATGGAAATGGTGGTGGGACAAAAATATATGTGTGAAATAAATTCAGCATTTTGGGGTTTTTCTTTGTTGTTTCGTTAATTGCTCTGGGTTTTTTTTTTGAGACAAGTTCTTATGTAGCCCAGGCTGTCCTTGAACTCACTATGAAGCCAAGGATAACCTTGAACTTCTAATCCTCCTGTCTCTACCTCCCAAGTGCTGGAATTATAGGTGGGAGACACTACACCTTGCTATGAGCTCATTATATTAATAAATTAACAAAAGAAGGAAAGAAAGGAGTAAGATGGGGAAGGAAAAAAGGAAGGAGGGAGGAAAATAAAAACTAGATACCTCCAGGGATGATCTAGAGGCCCACTCAATAATGAGTCTCCTTGGACTACCTGGGGACTGAGCATTCCAGTCCGCCCCTTTAGATCACCAACCCTACACCAAATGGCAAGGAAGAGTTTATGGATCTGGGGCACCAGTAGAGTGGAAACCAGAAGGGCAGAGATAGAAGGAAAGCTGTGCCGTTGCTGATGTTTCCATGCCATGGTGACCCAAACCTAGAAGGGAAAATATCCCTGGACAAGAGAGGAGGGAGCCAGGCAGACTTCCAGTCAGAAGGAACAGGAAGCCCCTGGGGCTGCTTTCAGTTGGGGCTGTGATCATCTGCAGAGGCCAAGAGGACGAAGAACACGAGACCTAGCTTTTCCAGAATCCCGAACCTGAGGACACACTTTCTCCCCATTCCCTCAGCGGATCCCCTGAGGTCTCATTGCCCAGCACTAGGTCTATGTTCCCTGGAGGTGCCACTGACAAGAGGGGTGAGATTGCTAATGGATTATACCACCCATGAAGCACCAGGCACGGAGGAGGTGGGCTACAACACCATTCTCACCCCCTATTTAGAGTTCTATGACTCTCTCCTCATCACACCACTATACCTCTTGTCAAGGACACCAAATACGCCCAAGCCACATCCCTGTGACCCATCAACCAAATTTTAAGTTACATATTGACAAAATAATAGTTGTATGTTTTGTTTATAGGGTACAAATTATTGTCATAATCTTTAACACAAATCATTCTATAGAATGGTTAAATAAACTTATTTAACTTACCTATTACTTGAAACATTTAACATTCTTTTTAATTTTTTTATTTATTTGAGAGAGGCAGAGAGAGAGAGACAGAGACAGAGAGAGAATGCCACAGCCTTTAGCCATGGCAAACAAACTCCAGAAGTATGTGCCATCTTGTGCACCTGGCTTACATGGGTCCTGGGGACTTGAGCCTGGGTCCTTTGGCTGTGCAGGCAAGCACCTTAACCACTAAGCCATCTCTCCAGCCCTAACATTTTCTTGATAAGAACTTTTGAGATGTGATCCCAGCAATATTGAAACACACAGTGCTTAGGTGTTAGCTGTATCCACCACTCTGTGGAACTGATCTTAAAAACACCCAACTTGGGACTGGAGAGATGGTTCAGCAGTTAAGGGACTTGCCTGGAAAGCCTAATGACCTGGGTTTGACTCCCCAGTGCCCATGTAAAGCCAAATGTACAAAGTGGTACATGGATCTGGAGTTCATTTGCAGTGGCCAGAGGCCCTGGAACACCCATTATCTCTTGGTCTGTCTTTCTCATTTTCTCTCTCTCTCTCTCTCTCTCTCTCTCTCTCTCTCTCTCTTTCTCTCTCTCTCTGCCTCTCCTTTCAAATAAATAATTAAAATATTTTAACATTGTTTATTTATTTTATTTATTTGAGAGAGAGAGAAAGAGGCAGATAGAGAGAGAGAGAATTGGCACACCAGGGCCTTTAGCCATTACAATGAACTCCAGATGCATGCTCCACCTTGTGCATCTGGCTTATGTCAATCCTGGGGAATTGAACCTGGGTCCTTTGGCCTTGTAAGCAAGTGCCTTAACTGCTAAGCCATCTTTCCAGCCCAATAAAAAAACATTTTTTAAAAGCATTCTGTTTCCTGGTACCAGCACAAGGGTGGAGGAGATAGACACAGAGAATACTCAACTTCTACCAAACCAGATATCCAGAGACAAAGAGGCTCCCAAGACCTCATCACTAAAGCAGACCTAAAATGAACCCAACATGACTCAGGGAAATTTTCGGAAGAGAGGGCAGAAAGAATGTTCGAGCCACACGTTGGGTCATGATACACAGAGACATTGCCTCTTACCCATAACTGATGGTTAACCTCACAATGCACGACCCATATTCTCTAGTGAGGAGGGGGAGAGGACAAGGAGGTGGCTAACGATGGTACCAACATGATTGTACACACTGTGTATATAACTAATAAAAAAAAATCTTTAAAAAATCCTATTTACTTCTCCTACCTATCATCAAGTCTTTTTGGTGGGCGTAGGGTCTCACTCTAGCCCAGGCTGACCTGAAATTTACTATGTAGCCTCAGGCTGGCCTCAATCTCACAGTGATCCTCCTCCCTCTGCCTCCCAAGTGCTGGGATTAAAGGCATGTGCCAACAGGCCTGGCTATCATCCAATTTTGACACAGTTGATCAATCTGTCATCCAGGACACCATTCCCCTATTATCTTTTCTGCTCACTGGCCTCTGCATCTCAGTGTCCTATACTGGGATCTTCCTCACCTTTCTATCCCCTAAAGAAGGTAGAGACCCAAGGCATGGCCCTGGGTCCTCTCTATTCCATTGCACAGGTGACCTCATTTGGTAATCTGGCTTTAAATGTCATCTGACCACTATGACCAGACTTTCTCCCTTAGTTGCAGACTTGTAAGTTTGTTCTGCTTTGGTGTTTAATGGGCATCTCAACCCTGAATGTCAAGATAACAGCTATGTTTTCAAAAATGTATGGAGAATCTCCTCGTAGCCTGCATTCCCCTTGCGCCCAACTGCAGGCACCTCCCTTCTGATGGGCTTGAAAGCCACACCACCGTCCCTGTTTTACTTCCAGCAGCCAGTTTTCAACAGAACAACCAGAGGAAATTTTATAAAACATAAATCATGTGGCTTTTTTTGCTAAAAACCCCAAAGGCTTCTTGTGTCACATAGGATAAAAACCAAAATGATTGCAAATGGCGTGTAAGCATGCTAGAAGGGTACGAGGCCCACACATTGCAGGGAAGAAGAGCCAGGGCCAGGGCCATGAGCAAAGCGTGCAGTCGGGGTTTCAGGAGGGGTGGGAACACTGCCCCTCTTCCAGATTCTTTTCCTAACACTCACGTGGAGTGGGTTGAACAGTGTTTCCCAAGTTCATATCCATACATAGCCTCAAAAAGTGACCTGACATGGAAATGGGCAGATGTAATTAGTTAAGGATGAAGATAAGAACGTGTTAAATTAGGGTGGTCTGCAAATCTAGGGAGGGGTGTCCCCAGATAAGCAGATAAGCAGGCTCCACACAGAGACAATAGGAGGAGGCCATGGTGGGGCTAAGGAGATAGGTGAATAGACAGCCCAGTGATGAAGAGACAGCTCAGTGATGAAGAGACAGCTCAGTGCATGAAGCATTTACCTCACAAGCGTGAGGACCTGAGTTCAATCTCCAGTACTCACGTAGAAATGCCAGGCCTGGTGCCATGTGCCTGTAATCCGAGATGGAGACAGGAGGATTCCTGGAGCTCCCTGGCCAACTAATGTGGCCTGATTGGTGGACCTGAGAGATCCTATATCAAAAAGAGGTAGATGGTGTTCCCAAGGTTAACATTCAAAGTTGTCCTCCAGTCTTACACACACGTGCACTCTCACACACAAACACACAAACACAAACGCACACACAGGGGAAAAAGGGAAAAGAAGAGCGTGATAAGTAGACATTGGCAGAGGCCAGGGTTTGACGGACTCTTGGAAGCCATGCTTGTTGAAAGAGGTACTAGATTCTTCCCTGCAGCCTTCAGAGGGAAGTAGCCCTTGATTTCAGACTCCTAACCTCCACAACTGTGCTATAATAAATGTTAATTCTCTTAGGGCACCAAGTTTATGGTGATTTGTGACAGTAGCCACTCAGAGCCCCTCAGACTTCCTCCATTTGGAATAGGTCAGAGGATTCTTTTAACATATCAGGAATCATGGCCCTAGATCCTGTGTGATTTTTCCAGCCTCTTGAACTCTTTGAGCCATATGTGTTGGTCGGTTGGTTGGTTGGTTGGTTGGTAGTAAGACAATCTCCACCTTTCCTCTAGTTTTAAGAGCCAGAAATTCTCCTAATCAATGATTCAGCTCAAATCATTACACTGAAAGCAAGTTTCACCAGACAACCTCAGGTTTCTCCAGAGCTACAAGACCTGCCCCACATGTGTGCAACGGGAAAATTCTCTTCTCCTAAGGCACCTGAATGCCACAGGAAAGCTACTAGAGCCAGACACATCCCTGGAAGAAATGTGGTCTACATTTACCTCTCAAAACTGTTCCTTACAATCCTGGGCATGCTCTCTACGCTCCTTGCCAACATCTCTAAGTGGGAACAGGCCCTTCAAGAGATGGCACACCCACACAGGGAATGGCAGTATGCACGTCTACTCAGATACACACTGGTTATATGGCCTTGCTGCCCCAGAAGCAAATCCTCCAGCTGGTCCAGTCCCAGACATAGTGGGTACCTCCCTCCAGATGAGCTGCTAATGGATTATTCTAACAGCTTTGATTAACGCTCTGGATGGGAATAGGGAGAAATAATGGCAGTTTAGAGATAGATAAGATCCGCAACCCTAACCATGATTTTGTTTGTTTTGTTTTGTCTTGGTTTGGTTTTGTATAGAAAAGGGGTCAAGGTTCAAATTGCAGAAGGCATCTATCCAAATAAATGCAAATAAGTCTGGAAAGGGCTCCACCTCCGTTCCCTCCATCCCCTTTGGGAACTTCTTGCAAGTCCTGCTGACTTGGCAACGCACACTGACAAGGGATTTTTCTAACGTGTGCTTTTTGCTAAGTAGCGGTTTCTTCTGCCCCACCAAGGGGGAAGCCGCCTGGCTTTGCGCACAACTGCCTTATGCCTTCTACCCACAGAGGTAAAGTTTACAAGATTATTTTCCTTATTTGTTTATTTTCTTTTCTTTTTTAACAGTCACTCAAAGACAGTGAACAACAACCCTTTCCAATCTGATCCAACAACAACCATTTCAAGACCACAGGATTGTTTTTAGTTCCATTTATCAGTATCTCATTCATTCCAAGAGGACTTTAGGCCATTCCAAATTTACATTATGCCCTAGTCACTTTAAGCAATGTAGGCCCCGCTTTGACATGGTGGCAATTATGTTCCTCTGTGAGCTTCCAAGTTTACTGTAAAGGCCAACAGGGTCTCAGACACCCAAAAAATACACTTTTTATGTTTTCATAAACTCTATAAAATTGTAATTGGATCAAACTTTGCACTCAAAAGCACATTCTTCAGGAATATTTTATATGCACATAAAACATAGAGAAAATGTTAACATTATGATCTTAACTGTTTGCACATTGGAACCAGCTAAAAGTTAGGGAAATGCATTCCATCTGTTCTCTTCTTTGAAACTAAATTATTCTGAGAGCACAAAAGAGTGCCTGGGGGAAGTTTGACACTGACCTCTTGGGCTTCTGTAATCAGGTGACATGAGGTTGGGAGTGGGGGAGGATGGTCTCTACGGAGCAGCTGCCTTCCACCTTTCGTTCCCCAAACAAATGTGTAGCCAATCAGGGAGCCTTGGATAGAAGGACAAATCCTCCAGCAGACCGGGCAAAACCAGAGATGGTCATGTGACCCCCATGGCCTGGGCTCTGGCCTAAGGTGCCTAAGGAGCTGTAAGGACCCTTCCACCTGTCCTGACTCCAAGTAGACCTGATACCAAGGGGAATGGAGAGAAAAGAACCACGTTTTGCAATAGCCCTTAAGAAGTGTTGCTCGAGAAGACTACCCCCCCCCCCGCTTCGGCACTTATTACCCTACATTATATGCTGTGAGTGCCTAATTAGTTCAAGCTGAGTTGAGGGTAGTAGCCAAGACAGAGGAAGCCAACTGAGGGGATAATATGAGCAACAGCTGACATTTGCCTTCCCGGGGAGACAGGCTGGGCTGCTCAGCTCCTGTGTTCTATCTGTTAACACAACAAATTAGACCCTTGGTTATCACACTTACAAAGTGCCTGGCACACCCAGAAGGGCAGAATCTGGAAAGGACAAAAGCCAGGGACATTGGCTGGCTTTTGCCAAGGAAGAAGAAAACTAAGCCTCCCTTCGGCGAGGTATGCCCCAGCAGAGCTAAGCCGAAGGCAAAGAGATTGGACAACCCCGAAGCACTGACTTGGAGGCTCTCAGTTGCCCACCAGAACTAGATGGCAAGACCCTGTTACTGAAGACTCCACATGCTTGGGTTGCAGGTCACCGAGAAATCAAGCTGCAGCTGATCCGGAAGCTTCCTCCCTATTAATTATTAGCTGTTGGGATACTGGAAAGAGCTATGCGGCCTCTGAGAGGGGAAAAGTCACCAGTGGTCTTAACCAGCAGTGGACTCTGAAGCTGGCCAGCCAGGGGAAATATACCAACTGGCGCAATGGTGGCCCAACTGTTATGTGGGGAATCAACTGCTCTCTGATTGGCCCTCTCCATAGGAGGGAATTCCTTCATGGTACTGGAAACCTAATCAAAAGCCTATGGCTGAGGAGGTCATAAGCCCTAGGAGGGAAACTACTACTTTGTCCGGCTAAATGGATGTATTGTGTCCACCAAACTGCCCTCTCAATACTTATGTCTAGGCCCATTTATTAATGCTACGCTCACATTTTGTTAGAGAATCTTCTCTTTTCTGAGGGTGGTGACCACCAGAGTGACTCGGAACTCATCAAAGTGCAGAGAAGTGACAGTGGAGAGTTTAGCACTAAGTGAGACGTCTCTATCACACCCTCCAAGGCTCAGGGACCACTGCGGAAGAGGTGGCAGAAAGAATGTAAGGGCTAAAGGAATGGGAGGAGTGTTTACAATATTGTCATCCAGACACAATTTATGATATTGATGACCTCACAATGGCTGATGCTACCTACACAAGACCTATATAATAGGAGGGGAAAAGAATGATGACATCAAGATAGAAGAGAGACTAGCTGGAAAGAAGAAAGTATTCAGTAGACGTGAGATTTGAGAGGGATCAAAGGGAAGTGGTGGGAGGGTATTATGATCACAGTATATTGTTTAGACTTATGGAAGTTGTTAATAATAAAAGTTTTAAAAGACTGTCTTTGAAATGACACTAGCTGCCATTCAGCCACCACCACCCCCTTCCTGCCTCCAAATAAGGTCCTATAATCTGAAAACTTCTTAGACAAACGTTTTGACTGCAGCCTGTGGCAGCTCGATATTAAAATGTAGACTCTTGGGTCTTGAAGATGACTCAGAATCATCCAACCATATCATGTGAGCATGGAGTTGTGAGAAATGGGCTGGGAATATTTGCAAGTAGCTCTCCTGGCCTGGATTTTTCCTAAGGGAAGGTGGGAAATCATTGAAGAAGAAGAAATACTCTGCTATGGGCTAGAGAATGAGTCTGAGAGGAACAGAGGCAGCTGGAGACCAAAGTTCGGGGCATGTTTTGTTCATCTCCTCCTTCAGCTCCAGTGAGGGCCGTACTGTAGACCATGGCATATTTCATATCTTTCTGAACTGACGTTCACAGGTCACTCATTTTTGGTCTACTGGGCATTTGGTAGCTGAACTTCACACACCACACCAAAGACAAGGGGAAGAGATACATTCTTGCCTCCTCTCAGGTAGAGGAGGTCTCTATGGAGAGTAAGGAGTGAGAGACACTATGTCCAAACTGCAAGTTGCCTCTAAGGAATTTCTGGAGATGACCAATCCGGAAGATTCTCAGACACTGTTTCAGGTTTCTAGGATTAAGAATTACAGCTTTGGGCTGGAGGAATGGCTTAGTGGTTAAGGCATTTGCCTGCAAAGGCTAAGGACCCTAGTTTGTTTCTCCAGGACCCACATTAGCCAGATGCACAAGGGGGTGCATGTGTCTGGAGTTCGTTTGCAGTGACTGCATGCTCTAGCATGCCCATTCTCTCTCTCTCTCTCTCTCTCCAACTCTAAGAAATTAATTAATTAATTAATTAATTTTAAAAAAGAATTACAGCTTGGCAGGGTGTCAGGGCTCTGCATCTGCTCCATCCATGAGTACTCAGACTCTACTAGTATCTCCTGGTCCATTTCATGTGCAGAGTGCCTCCCTTGGGTCTTCCATTCGAAAACTATGGATTCCTAGCATACTAATTATTAGCATAAAGAAAGCATTTGAGGGCTAGAGAGATGGCTTAGCAGTTAAGGTGCTTGTCTGTAAAGCCTAAGGTTGCTAGGTTTGATTCTTTAGTACCCATGTAAACCAGATGCACAAGGTGACATATATGTCTAGAGTTCATTTGCAGTGGCTAGAGGTCCTGGCACACCCATTCTCATTCTCTCTCTCTCTCTCCCTCCCTCCCTCCCCCCTCCCTCTTTATCTCTCTCTCTCTTAAATAAATAAATAAATATTTTTTTAAAAAAAAGATAGCATCTGAAGAACATACTCTAAGTAAATATGAGCATGGAATTCCCAAAATCATTAACCCCTTATGAACCCCACTCAAGAAATGGAGAAATAATTATAAGGAATTAAGTGAAAATATAATAATCTAGGTACTCTTTAACAAAAAGAAATGAAGAAACCACATCTATGCTCTTTCACTTGCTTGAAAAAAGGAAAAGATAATAAATGAGGACACACACCACAAATGCTACACAGGTAATTGTTATTAATCAAGTTCCCATCTGTAGATAATACTATGAAACACTGAGAATATTAGGGTTGGGCAAATGGCTCAGCAATTAAAGACACTTGCTTGCAAAGCTTGCTGGCAAGGGTTGGATTCCTCAGTATGTATGAAAAGCCAGATACACAAGGAGGCACATTTGTCTGGAGTTTGTAGCAGCAAGAGGCTCTGGCAACCCATACTCACTTTTTCTCTCTCTCCTCACAAGGAAAATTTAAAAGTAGGGGTCTAAATTATGGAAACATTTAACCAAAGTCAAATACATTATGAAAAATGGAAAAGAAGCCAGGCTTAGTGGTGCACGTCTTTAATCCCAGCATTCAGGAGGCAGAGGTAGGAGGATTGCTATGAGTTCGAGGCCACTCTGAGTTTACATAAGTGAATTCCAGCTCAGCCTGGACCAGAGAGAGACCTTACCTCAAAAAGAAAGAGAGAGAGAGAGAGAAAGGAAGGAAGGAAGGAAGGAAGGAAGGAAGGAAGGAAGGAAGGAAGGAAGGAAGGAAGAAAGAAAGATGGAAAGGGAAATAAATATGGAATAATATTTTGTCTGCCTTAGTAGAATTTTCCTATACATTCTGTCAATTAAAAGAGAGCATAATACATAGGTATAAGTCACACAGACTTACATCTAAATTCTTGCTCCATCCTTATTAGTTGTGTAAACTTGGATTTTTAGCTAGCATCCCCACAATGATATTTCTTTCTATGAAACATGATAATAGCCAGTTCATACAGAGATCCAATTAAGATGAAATGAGTTGCCTCAGGCACAATATTTAAGGAGATGTCCAGAAGATTTAATAATGAAGATAAATATTGTAGAATCTATTTTTAAATCAATGGACAATAATACCCACAGGGAGAAAAATATCAGAATATTAAATGAAGGCAGGAGCAGTAATTAATACTGATTTTTCCTTTTGCATTAGGTTCCAGTATGTTTTAGCACAGGACTAGTTGTATGCAAGTTAAACTAAAGATAATATGTATGAACACCTAGAATGAAGTATGTTACAAAGCAGAAATTCCATGACTATTGTTTTGACAGAGTCTTGCTATGTAGTCAAGTCTGTTCCAGAACTCTGGATCCTTCTGCCTTCACTGCCCAAGTACTAAGATTGCATGTGGGACCCACCATGCCCAGCTGAGTTCAATGAATTTTTTAAAAAGAGAAGAATGATCATTTCATCTCTCTGGGCCTCAGCATTGTTTTAAGAAGATAAGAGAATATGAAAACAAAGTTATTGGGCTAGAGAGATGGTTTTGTGGTTTAGGCACTTGCTCAAGAAGCCTAATGACCTAGGTTTGACTCTCCAGTACCCACATAAGCCAGATGTACATGGTGGCACATATGTCTGGAGTTTGTTTAGAGTGGCGAGAAGTCCTGGCACACCCATTCTCCATTCTATCTATCTATCATCTATGTATCTATCACTATCTGCTTCTTTCTCTCTCTCAAAAAAAAAAAATATTTTTAACAACTTAAAAAATAAAGCTCTTGTTACAGCAAATAATACACACATGTATCAATTTTGTGTTATCTGGAAAACACTGGCAGGTGCCCCTTCTCTTTTCACTTCCATAATGAAATGGTTGGACAGGTTCTGCTACACTTAGAGGTGAGGAGCTGAATAGAATGAGAAAAGACTGATCACCAGCAAGAACCCATGTCCTCTCACTCCTAGACCATCCACTAGGACCTGTGTCCTCTCCATCCTAGACCACCCACTAGGACCTGTGTCCTCCCACTCCTAGACCATCAGCTAGAACTCGTGTCCCCTTACTCTTAGACCATCAGCTAGAACCTGTGTCCTCCCACTCCTAGACCATCAGCTAGAACCCATGTCCTCTCAATCCTAGACTGTCAGCTAGAACCCATGTCCTCTCAATCCTAGACCATAATCTAGACCCTGTGTTCTCTTACTGCCAGACCGTCAGATAGAACCCATGTCCTCATACTCCTAGACTCTCCTCTAGAATCTGTGCCTTCCCATTGCTAGACTGTCCTCTAGAACCTATGTCGTCTCACTTGTAGACCATCAGCTAGAACCTGTGTCCTCCCACTCCTATACCATCAGCAAGAACCTGTGTCCTCCCGCTCCTAGACCATCAGCTAGAACCTGTGTCCTCCCACTCCTAGACCATCAGCAAGAACCTGTGTCCTTTCACTCTGAGACCACCAGCTAGAACCTGTGTCCTCCCACTCCTAGACCATCAGCAAGAACCTGTGTCCTCCCACTCCTAGACCATCAGCTAGAACCTGTGTCCTCTCACTCCTAGACCATCAGCAAGAACCTGTGTCCTCTCACTCGGAGACCATCAGCAAGAACCTGTGTCCTCCCACTCCTAGACCATCAGCAAGAACCTGTGTCCTCCCACTCCTAGACCATCAGCTAGAACCTGTGTCCTCCCACTCCTAGACCATCAGCTAGAACCTGTGTCCTCTCACTCTGAGACCATCAGCTAGAACCTGTGTCCTCCCACTCCTAGACCATCAGCAAGAACCTGTGTCCTCCCACTCCTAGACCATCAGCTAGAACCTGTGTCCTCTCACTCTGAGACCATCAGCTAGAACCTGTGTCCTCCCACTCCTAGACCATCAGCAAGAACCTGTGTCCTCTCACTCCTAGACCATCAGCAAGAACCTGTGTCCTCCCACTCCTGGACCATCAGCTAGAATCTGTGTCCTCTCACTCTGAGACCATCAGCTAGAACCTGTGTCCTCCCACTCCTAGACCATCAGCAAGAACCTGTGTCCTCCCACTCCTAGACCATCAGCAAGAACCTGTGTCCTCCCACTCCTAGACCATCAGCAAGAACCTGTGTCCTCCCACTCCTAGACCATCAGCAAGAACCTGTGTCCTCCCACTCCTAGACCATCAGCAAGAACCTGTGTCCTCTCACTCCTAGACCATCAGCAAGAACCTGTGTCCTCCCACTCCTAGACCATCAGATAGAACCTGTGTCCTCCCACTCCTAAACCATCAGCAAGAACCTGTGTCCTCCCACTCCTAGACCATCAGCTAGAACCCATGTCTTCCCATTCCTAGACCATCAGCTAGGACCTGTGTCCTCCCACTCGTAGACCATCAGCCAGAACCTGTGTCCTCCCACTCATAGACCATCCACTGGAACCCGTGTCCTCTTACTCCTAGACTATCCATTAGGACCTGTGTCCTCCCACTTCTAGACCATGTACTAGGACCCATGTCCTCTCACTCCTAGCCCCTCTCTCTCCAGCCCCTATGTTTTTTTTTGTTTGTCTGTTTGTTTTTTGCAATTTGTTGGTTCCTTATTCTGCTCAAAATCTGAAAGCACACCACACCACACACACAACACCAAGGTCAAGTCACAGATCCATTTCTCTGCACAGTCCAGCTTTGGGAATCCACACTCAAGAGAACATGCTCAATAGTAGACAGTAGTCAGTCCCCACCACTCCTCAGCCCCCATGAAGAACCCGTGTCCTCCCACTCGTAGACCATCCACTGGAACCCGTGTCCTCTTACTCCTAGACTATCCACTAGGACCTGTGTCCTCCCACTCCTAGACCATGTACTAGGACCCATGTCCTCTCACTCCTAGCCCCTCTCTCTCCAGCCCCTATGCTTTTGATTATACAGTATTTTGTGATGTAATCATGTCATTATTTATTCAACTATTTCTATTATTGACAAGAAATTCTCTTTTTTCCAGTTCTTAGCCACTGTGAACAATACTGAAACCAGCACAGATGTCCTCATAAGCTAAATTAATTTGCTTTCATGCAATGCTCATTGCTATGGTTTGGGTAAGTACCTAACAAAGCCCCATATTTTAAAGACTTATTATCCAGTCTGTGGTATTTGGGGAGATGGTAGAAACTTGAGGCAGTGGGCCCAGTGGAGACATGGAGTTGTAGCCTCAAAGGAGATAGAGCGACTATGGTGTCCTTATCTATTTGTTTCATGGCTGCCACCACACCTGCACAATGTTCTGACCCACCACAGGCCCCCAAGCAACATGGCCGAAAGACCATGGACTGAAATCTCCAAGACTGTGAGCCAAAATAAACTTTTATTCTTTTAACCAGATTATCTCAGGCATTTTATGAAAGTAACAGAGAGCTGAATGACATGCTGATTCTTTTTCATTTTTATTTATTTATTTGAGAGCGACAGGCAGAGAGAGAAGGGAGAGAGAGAAAGAGAAAATGGGCATGCCAGGGCTTCCAGCCACTGCAAATGAACTCCAGACGCATGCACCCCTTGTGCATCTGGCTAATGTGGGTCCTGGAGAATTGAGCCTCAAACCAGGGTCCTTAGGCTTCACAGGCAAGTGCTTAACTGCTAAGCCATCTCTCCTGCCCTGACATGCTGATTTTTAAGGAGTATAACATTTAAAATGTTTAATGGATGCTGCCATTGCTTCCCAAAAATGCTGTAACATTTCTCATTTCTGCAAGCAGTTAACTAAGGTGTCTTCATCCATTTCCCTGAGAATGAAGAATTTGATTTTTTTTGTAAATTTTGTTAGTCTTAGATGAATAAGCCAGTATTTTATTAGATGGCTTACTCTACATTTCCCTGACTACTGCTGAATTTCAGCATATTCTATAATCTTCAGCTATTCTTCTGTAAATTGTATATTCAAACACACTGCCTAGCTTTCTGTTGCATTATACATCTTTTATCAATTTGCTGGAGCTCTTTGTATATAAAAATGAAACCCCTTGACATCTGTATTGCAAAAATGTTCCTAGATTTCTTAATTACCAATCAACTTTATTTTTGAGAAATTTTCCACACAAAACAATAAATCTCTATGTAGCCAACTAAAATTACCTTCCTTTCATTACTTCTGAGTTTACAGTCTTGATCTTGAAAACCCCTAACTCCTGTGGTCTAAAGTTTTGTGGAATATTAATTATTTCCTTTTGCATTTGCCTTATATTATTTTATAATACATTCAAGATTTGTGTGTATGTGTGTTTAATATGAGAATGAGACCTACTTTTTTCTTCCAGATGAATTTCCACTTGTACTCATGCCATTAAAGGCTCCATTCTTTACCTCTGGGTTTATGAACCACAGTTGTCATATGTAAATTTATATTTCCTGTGACATCTAGCTCTAAATAGTCAACTTGGCTACACCAACCTATTTATCTCTATTTGTATTAGCACCATTTTGGTTTTACTCCAGAGACTTTATTGTATGTATTTTATATGAGGTAAGTTATCCTTCATTGTTCTCCTTTTGTATAATTATCTTAGCTATTCTCAAACATTATACCAGATGAAAATTCAGATCCTTTTATCCAGTTCTAAGTAAAGCACCATCAAATTTTTAATTGAATTTGCAATACATTATATAGCATTTTGGAGAATTGTTATTTTTATTATATTATCCTCCCATGCAAGAATGTACTATGACTCTCCATTTATTTCAGAACTTACTTATGTCTTTTAGTAAGATACTTTAGGTCTTTTCACATAGATTCTGAGTTCTTTGCTAATGATTTTGCCATTCTTTGAAGCTATACATTTTTTTTTATTTCATTACTAGGCACTTACTATTATCATGGAGAAAAATTTTAATTTTTTTATAAAATTGTTTTGCATATAAATTCATTTATTAAATTCAGTTTGCAGTGTGGCAGTTTGGTTGCAGTGTCAAGAGACGTTGCCCAAAAGAAAGTTCAGTACAGACATCTCAAAGTCATCCTTCTAACATCACATGTATGCCGTGGCATACACACCTACAAATAAACAGATTTTTTTAAACAATCATGTCGACATTTCTTCCATTAGTGTGAGGATCTTACTCCCCATTTAATCTATCTCTAAGCATTCTTCCAAACTCTTTTTTTTAAGTTTATTGATTGATTGATTGATTGATGTGGTAGTTTGAACAGATGGCCCCCAATATATTCAGTTCTTTATTGTTTGTAGTTTGCATCCTGCAGCCACCTGGCTGGAGGCAGTGTCACTGGGTGGATCTTTAGGTGTGGTGGTGGGTTTCAGATTTCAATCTAAATATATGCAAAGTGTGCCTAGCTGGAGTTCCTGAAGTGTGCTGTGTGGCTTTTGGCTTTTAGGCTTGTGTTTCTCTCTCTCCGCTTGGTCCTGTGAAGGCAGGCTAGCTTCTTCTGCCATTATGAAACTTCCCTTGGATCTGTAAGCTTCAATAAATCCCTTCCTCCATAACTGTGCCTGGTCTGGAAGTTTATCTCAGTGAACCTAAAGCTGTCTGCTACAATTGATTTTAGAGAGAGAGAGATGGAAAGGCACATCAGGACTTCTTGTCCTACAAACAAACTCCAAATGCATGCGCTACTTCATGCATTTGGCAAACAGGAAGCAGAGGGACTTTCACGCTCCTTTCATCCATGTCATACAGAGACAGAGGAGTTTTGGGTAGCTTCCCTACAAAGACTCCAGAGCCAGGAATGACTTTCATGGCAAAGCCCCCATACGGCTGGGTTCTCCACCCTGCAGTTTTCGACATGCACTGATGATACATTTCTGTCCATGGAGACCAAAATGTGTCTTCATTTTCAATCACAGAAAAAGCAAACAAATGTACTAAAACAGAACAAACTATCAAGTGGTGACTTATTTTTATGGGTACAAGAAATAGTTTACATTTCCAAAACTGCTACCTGTCAAGATTAGAAAACCAAGAATTCAATGTTGGAGAAGAAATTTCTGTCTATACAACTGAGAACCTCTCCATGTGAGTGGCCCAAGGGAACACTGGTGGCCTTCATGTGTCACAGACTGCCTCTTTCCCATACCATCTCCTCACCTGAGCCATGCTTGCCAATGTCTGCTGTGTGAAAGAAGCTATCTATGCTTGCAATTTTCATAGATAACATGTGAATACAAACAGGAATATCTAGCATAAAAGGAAAATTGAGGGCTGGAGAGATGGATTAGTGGTTAAGGCATTTGCCTGAAAAGCCAAAGAACCTTGGTTCGATTCCCCAGAACCCACGTAAACCAGATGCACAAGGTGGTGCATGTGTCTGGAGTTCATTTGCAGTGGCTAGAGGCCCTGGTGTGCCCATTCTCTCTCTCTCTCTCTCTCTCTCTCTCTCTCTCTCTCTCCTCTTCCTCACTTTCACAAATAAATTAATTAATTAAATTTTGAATAAAGAAAATCAAAAAGTTGGACCACTTTGTTAGCGAGTGTTTCCTGACAGTATAAGCTATGCTCCCCAGGAAAGACAGTACCTTGGAAATGATGTCTTGCAAAGGGGGCTCATGAGCCCAAGTTGTCAAAGTTGAACTCTGATGAAATGAGAGGCCTCTCCAAGAGCTTGCCCTTCCTTCTCAGTTCTCTTGCAGAACACGAAGTTTTCTGGATCTACTTGATCTATGAGAAAATGCTAAGTTCCCCTGATGTATAACTGTTTTTACAATCTTTAGGAAAAGACTT
Organism: Dipus sagitta; assembly: GCA_036346955.1. Lineage (NCBI taxonomy): Eukaryota > Metazoa > Chordata > Mammalia > Rodentia > Dipodidae > Dipus > Dipus sagitta. Next base: position 26,212,619 of record CM070783.1, read on the forward strand.
TAAGGCAACAAAAGATAGATTACCCACATTACTTAAACCATCGGAAAAAAAAAAAAATAAACTAGAAAGCCTGATTTATTTAAAGCCCAGGAAGTTGATTACATTGGTAACAAAAATGTTAAGCATTTTAAATATGAATTAAAGTTTATGGCTTCTGAATAAACTGAAATTTTGAAACAAATCAAGCAAATTTGGAGTAATTCTGAGCAAAACAACTATGCATAGCTCATTTCTTATATCTAAACTAGCAAAGTTACTTTAGAAACAAAAGTAGAGCATTTTTTAAGAATGGTGTAATCTCAACTTTGCCATTTAGCCTCTTGTGCTGCCATTTATTTTTCCTGAAAGTTGTGCCTCCTTGGAACTTCCAGTGTGAGGGTGGTGGACAGGGAATGGCAGCTCCAGCTTCTGACTCCATGCCAACGTGTTTCCATTGAAGGTTCTTTAAACTGCAGTGTCAAAATATTTTTAATTCACATGGAAGAGTCAATTTACATGTAGAAGGTGCATATGAAAAATGTCAGTTCTCACCTGCTAATATAGCTGTTGTTAGCATTATAACACATTGGCCTTTGACTTCCAAATTTGGATATTCTGAGGTCTTCCTTAGAACTTTTAGTAGTTTTCACCCAAACCCAAAGCCAGCTGGTGCAAAAATGCAGATAGCAACATCCCCCAAACAACCTTATTGCTGGGTAGATCACTGCCACACATTTAGATAAGAGATGAAGATTTTCTCTGGCAATTTGATAACCTTCCTGCTGAGGCAAGAGGTCCAATCTCTCCAACCACCATGCTAGCCACAGGCTAGGGTTAGTCAGAAGGGGAGGAAGTTCTGTGGCTTGGAAATCACTCTGATCCAAACCCTGATCCTGTTAGAACAATCCCTGTTGATCCAGATCTTTCTCTTTCTGGGGTCTACAACTGGACTTGACTTGCTCACTGTTGAGACTTCAAGGTCTGGATAAGAGGTTGTCAAAAGGTAGGGATCTCATTCTCTAGTTTGGATCTTGAATGACCTCCAGGGATCCATATATTGAAGACTGGGCTTCTGGCTCATGACACTATAGAGATGCAGGGGAACGCTGAGAAGATGGGGCCCAGTGAAAAGAAGTTGGTCATTGTGGGTACTGGCACCTACTTGACTCCCTCTTACATTCCACTGTAAGATGAGTGGCATCACCTGTCACAAGCTCACAACACAATATACTGTCAGCCACAGACCAGAGCAAACATAGGCTAAAACTTCCAGAACAATGAGCCGAAATAAACTTTTCCTTCTTTTAAGCTGACCAACACACTCATAGACCAGTAAATTAAAGATAAATTAAACTTGAAGTTGCTAGCTTTCTAAATTGTCATCTAATGATATAAAAACATATCCACCTACTTACATTGTTTCATCTTCATTTTTAAAGGGTCAATAAATATTTGGTGAGCCAATGCTATTTTAATTAGTTTTTAGTTAACATACAAAATACTGAGTTCCATCATGACATTCCCATACATAGAGTATACCTTGTTTTATTAACTCTCTCCTACCCTCTCCCACCCTCCTCCTCTCTTCTTAGTGATCCTCTTCCTCCCCACCTGCCCAAGCATAACCCCTCTGTGTTCTTGTCATATATATGTGCATATAATTAAATCTAAATTCTGCATGACAGAAAACACAATGCTTTGCTTTTCTTTTGCCCACATTACCCTCTCTTGTCCTCACCAGCAGTGGGAAGGAGTTCCTTCTTCCCCACTATATCCTCACCAGAATTTGTTAAACGTCTTCATGATGATGGCCATTCTAACCAGAGAAAGTTGGACTCCCACAGCATTTTTAATTTACATTTTCTTGGTGGCTAAGTATGTTGAGTATTTTTTCAAGCATTTATTGGACATTCACATTTCTTCTTTTAAGAGTTATTCTTAACTCATTTGCCCACCTATTGATTAAACAATTTGGTTTTTATCTATAATAGTTGAAGCTATTCATGGGTCATAGATTATAACCTACTGTCAGATGTATGGTTGGAAAGATTTTCTCCAATGTTATAGACTGTCTTTTGACTCTGCTAGTTGTTTCCATTGTTGTGGGATTTCTTACTATACTAGAGTTGTTTCCAACTGTTGATGGGTTTTGCCTGTGTTCTTTTCCTCCCAGAGTTCAAAAGATTCAGGTTTTAAATTAATGTATTTGCTCCATTTTGAATTGTTTTTCTTGGCAGGGGTGGGAGATATAGATCTACTTTCATTCTTCTATATGTAGATATACAGTTTTCCCTGCTTGTATTTTTGCAATGATTGCTTTTGATACATGTGTAAAAGAAAAAGGTGGCTGTAGTTATATGGATTTATCTCTATTTTTCCTATTTTATTCCATTGATCTACATGTCTGGCTTGTATAGCTACCATGCTATTATTTTGTAACTATGGTTCTGCAATATAATTTGAGATCAAGTACTGAGATACCTCAGGATTGCTCTTTCCAGTTAGGTTGCTTTAGCTATTCAGGGTCTTTTGGCTTTCATATGAATTATAGCAGAAATTTCCAAAATCTAGGGAAAGAAAGAGGCATCCAAGTACCGGAGGTACTTCTCTTTAAGTTCTGTAGAAACATATCATAGGAATTTTGATGGGGATTACAGTAAATCTGTATACTACTTTCAGTAATATAGGCATTTTCACAATATCAATTCTGCCATTTAATGAGCATGTTTTCTTCAATGTTTTTGTTCAATATTTTAAAGTTTTCACCATGGAAGTCTTCCTGTGGTTGAGTTTATTCCTAGGTATTTTTAGGCTAAAGTAAATGAGACTATTTTTCTAATTTTTTCAGCAAATTTATTATTGACATATGGAAAAACTACGAATTATGTATGCTCATTTTATATCCTACTGCTTTTATGAAAGTGTTTAGCATAGTTAAAAATTTCTAACAGTATATCTAGGGTCATTTAAATATAGGATCATATTGCCTGAAAATATAAATAATTTTTTCTTTATATTTGTAACCCTTATTTCTCTGTCAATTTTAGAAGATAATTTTGTTATAGACAGCAGTCTTTGCTAACACTTATTTACTCTCAAGACTTAACATATATTGTTCCATGTTCCTTTTAGGGTTATTGATGAGAGATCTCACATTATTCTAATGTGTATGTCTTTTTAGATTAGTTGGTGTCTTACTCTCACAGATTTTCATATTGTCTCTTTGTTTTGTGCTTTGACGTGTTGACAGTACTATTGTGGGGAAGGTCTTCTTTGGTCATAGCTATTTGAGGTTCTAAATAACACCTGTGCTTGGATGTCTCTTTATTTCCCTAGATTTTGGAAATTTATGTCACAATTTCATTGAATAGATTTTCTATGCCTTTAGTTTTTATCTCAGATCCTTCTCCAACCTCATGGATTCAGAGATTTATCTTCTTGATCATATCCCACAGTTCTTGGACATTGTGGTCATGTTCCTGTTTTGTGCTTTATGTCTGAATTTAATATTACCTAGTCCTTTCCCTCTACCTCTGATATCCTTCTTTATGCTTGATCTTGTCCACTGATGGTACTTTCCACTATCAAAGTAATGGGGCTTCAAAGGATAAGGAAGTACAGACTTAATAGACCACCTAGACCAAAGTAATTGTCTACAGAGAGAAAGGATAGAAAGGGCATATTGCACTTGGGAGGCAGAGGTAGGAGGATCGTCATGAGTTCAAGGCCATCCTGAGACTACATAGTTAATTCCAGGTCAGCCTGGGCTACAGTGAGACCCTACCTCGAAAAACCAAAAGAAAAAAAAAAAGAAAGAAAAAAGACAGAAAGGGCATATTGGGATTGTGAATCTTATACCTAGGAAATTTTAAACCCTCCAGGACAGTGTTCTTCCTATTTACGAAAAGAGAGAAACTTCTCTTTACCAAGTGCTATAGCTTTGATCTTCAATGTTCCCTGAGGATCCATGTCTTGGTACCTCAGCTTGGTACTATTGGGAGGTAGTGAAACCTTTAACAGACAGGACCTAGTAGCCATCCTTTAAGTCACTTAGGGAATGCCTTGAAGTGGATACTAGGATCCTACTCTCTCTCTCTCTTTCTCTCTCCTTCTCTCTCTCCCCCCCAACCCCTAGGCTCACCCCCTTTGCTCATCCACACTTTGTGTCACCAAGATGTGGTACCTCACCACAAATAATGAACTAGAACTTTTTTAACTGTGAGTCAAAATAAACTTTTTCTCTCTCTGGGCTAATCATCTCAAGTATTTGTTACAAGTGACAGAAAACTGACTAATAAACCTGGAACCCTGAAAAGGTCACACACACCCCACTCCTGTTGACTCCTGACAAATTACTAAGAATGAGTGGTGAGGAAGTTCAACCTTATCCAGGCAAGTCGTCCTTGACGTGGGAGAAATGGTATTTAAACACACAAGACTAAGATCCCCAGCTAAGAAGGAAAACAGATGAGCACCTGTGGGACTGAATCTTGAGATTCTTGGACTAGAAAGAGTAAAAACCAAGGCTGCTGCAGGGAAAACTTATTAACAAAGGAGGAATCATCAACGAATTGGGGTTTAAGAACCTAAGAAGACCATCTTGATCCAGTCCTAATAGACAACTCTGATGGCTCTTGCAGGCTTGGTTGGACATGAAGTCAGAGACAAGCGGGGGTGGGGGGCAGTGCTAAGATACCTGTGGCAAAGCATTGAGGAAGGAGTCAGAGGGTGGTGGAGGTATTAGAATGGACTCCTCGTGTGATTGTGTTCCTCGGGAAGACCCAAAGAACACTATCTTTGTATGTACCCTTCACTTAGATAACATTTCCTCAGTTAAAAATAATCACAGTCAGCCAGGCGTGGTGGTGCACACCTTTAATCCCAGTGCTTGGGCGGCAGAGGTAGGAGGATCTCTGTGAGTTCAAGACATAGTGAATTCCAGATCAGCCTGGGCTACAGCAAAACCCTACCTCAAAAAAAACAAATAAGAATAATAATAGTAATCACAGCCCTTTTTGTAGACCTGGGTTGGTAGCAGTTGACAGAACTATGGAGCTGGGGTCCCCAGCATACACTGAGATGGTAGGATTCAGGATGGTGGAGAAGAGATGATGAGCACGCAACCAGCTAAGCTTAAGTGGCAACTGGTGCCCTGATTTTCATGAATCTATGGCAACAACAAAGAGACTGTTATATTTCTAGGGGGGAAAGTAAGTAGGAAACATGAGTGCGAATTGATTTGTATGACCATGAGAAAACCAGGAAATACCATCACAGCCATTGTATAAACTTTCAATCCCACACACTTTTTTATATATATATATCTACCCCATAATTGGCACAGGGAACATGTGAGTCAAGGAAATGCCCGACTACGTCGCTGGAAGCAATGGCCAAAGACCTACGGCCACTCTTCTGAGTATCTGAGGGGAACAATCAAGTCTTTAGAGGGCCTCTATAATCCGTAATGTCCCCCACAGGCTCATAGTTTGAACCTTTGGTTCCCACCTTGTGTGGCTATTTTGAAGGCCAGAGCCTTGTGGAGATAGAACTAGATAACGGAATAAATTTTCCAACAGCAGCATCAAATTAACGTGCAAAGCGCTGTGCCTCGTACAAAATGCAGAGTATGTGCTCCTGAAACAGTGGCAGGCAGCTCCAAAAGTGGGTCTCTAGTCCATGGCAGTGCCATTCAAGTAAAGATACTTGTGGGGGAAGAAAAGAAAACAACTTTAAGTATAAATTAGTTCTTCGAGTGTGATAAAGTATTGTTTTAGAGTTAAAATGTTACCTAATATATAAGATTTAAAATATATGACACTAAATCAATAAGGTGTTATGGGCAGAACTTTGACAATTGCACTTACTTCCCTCTCTTCTGTCTTTTTACTGCACAGCTATTGCATATTTGTTCCAAGAACCGTTTTACTAGATGAGACACGGAGGACAGTGTAAATATCCCACTGGGTTGTTTGAAAACAACAGATCACATAAATCCCAGGAGCTAAGCTTTAGATGCAGGTATTGCTAACCGTACTTTGCAGGTTCACATGACTAGCAAAGGTAAGGACCAGAATCTGCCCTGGCAGCCCAGTCCAGGGCCCTAGAGTCTTAGTGATGCATTTCACTGTTGTGCTAGGCACTGAACTGGCACCTTAGCACAGTACCTGCTGCACATGGAGTGGCATGGGTAACAGCAGTAAAACATGCCTCAACCTTACCAAGCTCTTTCTCTTCTCTTTAAAAGTGTCTTCTGCCGGGCGTGGTGGTGCATGCCTTTAATGCCAGCACTCGGGGAGGCAGAGGTAGGAGGATCACTGTGAGATTGAGACCACCCTGAGACTCCATAGTGAATTCCAGATTAGCATGGGCTAGAGTGAGACCTTACATCCAAAAAACAAAAATAAACTGGGTGTGGTGGTGCATGCCTTTAATCCCGGCATTTGGGAGGCAGAAGTAGGAGGATCGCTGAGAATTCGAGGCTACCCTGAGACTACATAGTGACTTCCAGGTCAGCCAGAGCTAAGGAATAAGACCCTACCTCGAAAAACCAAAAAGAAAAAGAAAAGGGATCTCCCAATGTATTTGGCTGCCTAGTCCAATATATATACACATATATACATATATATTACATTTCATCCATTGAATATTTATTTATTTAGTACCTGCAATGTATCAGACATTTTGCTAAGTAAATGAAGACCACAGATGACTAACATATGGTCTTGTGGAAGGAATTTGCTAGTCCTATATTTTAATATGTGTTTGGTATGCCAACAAGCCACCTCCATCATTGGAATATAAAACAATCTACATACAGATGTTGTGGATCATAATTCAATTGAAACACGATAGTCCCTGTACCAGGGTTTGGTACAGGTTCACAAAGTGAACTTCCGGGGGCTGGGGAGGTGGCTCAGTGGCTGTAGGTGTTTGATTTCATAGCCTGATTGCAAAGGTTTGATTCCCAACCATCCACATGAAGTTGGAATCACCAGTGGTGCCTGTATCTCAAATTTGTTTGCAGTAGCAAGAGAACCTGGTTTGCCCATACACATACACATTTGCAAAAAAAAAAAAAAAAAAATCACATATATATGTTTGAGAGAGAGAGAATTGGTGTACCAGGACCTCAGCCACCACAATCGGACTCCAGGCGCTTGCACCACCTAGTGGGCACGTGCGACCTTGCACTTGCCTCACCTTTGAGCATCTGGCTTACATGGGATCTGGAGAGGGATTGAACATGGGTCCTTAGGCTTCACAGGCAAGCGCCTTAACCTGTAAGCCATCTCTCCAGCCCCATTTTTTTTTTTAATGTGAAACTCTGGAGGTTGCTCCTGGACTTACTCTGTGATTTAATTGCTAATGTTTAGAAAGTGAAAGATTGCTGGAGAGATGGCTTAGCGGTTAAGCACTTGCCTGTGAAGCCTAAGGACCCCGGTTTGAGGCTCAATTCCCCAGGACCCACGTTAGCCAGATGCACAAGGGGCACACGCATCTGGAGTTCGTTTACAGAGGCTGGAAGCTCTGGCGCGCCCATTCTCTCTCTCTCTCTCTCTCTCTCTCTCTCTGCCTCCTTCTCTCTGTCGCTCTCAAATAAATAAATAAACAAAAAAAATTTTTTTAAATGCACCATTGAGCATCTCTTAAGAAATTACAAGCCGGGTGTGGTGGTGCATGCCTTTAATCCCAGCACTGGAGAGGCAGAGGTAGGAGGATCACCAAGAGTTTGAGGCCACCCTGAGACTACATAGTGAATTCCGGGCCAACCTGGGCTAGTGTGAGACCCTACCTCAAAAAGCCAATAAAAAAGAAGAAGAAGAGGAAGAAGAAGGAGGAGGAGGAGGAGAAGGAGGAGGAGGAGGAGGAGGAGGAGGAGGAGGAGGAGGAGGAGGAGGAGGAGAAGAAGAAGAAGAAGAAGAAGAAGAAGAAGAAGAAGAAGAAGAAGAAGAAGAAGAAGAAGAAGAAGAAGAAAGAAATTACAAGCTCTGGGCCAACTTGTGGTTGGCAGACTCGACTCTCCCTTTTGGAAATGTCACATGTTGTTCCCACATCTTACTAGCACTTGGGCTGTCACTGGCTTTGTAGCTGTCTGCCCAGTATGCTTTCACACACATAGGGCTCCTCTCAGGCCTGGTATAGGTTGCATCTGGAGTGTCCTCCACAGGCCCATGCATTAAAGACTTGCCTTGTAGCCAGTGGCACTATTGCAAGGAATAACCTTTAAAATATATGCCTAGTGGAAGGAAATTGGGTCACTGGGGTGTACCCTTGAAGAGAATATTGATGCCTCTCTTCCTTCACTTTGCTTTCAGCCACCATGAGGTGAGCAGGCCTCCCCAGACTCCATCTCCACAGGTCCAAGGTGGTGGAGTCCACAGACCACAGACTGCAACCTCTGAAACCACGAGCCAAAGTAAACCTTTCTTCCTTTTAAGTTGATTATCTCAGGCATTTTGTCACAGCCACAGAAATCTAACACAAGCCCCCCCCCCACTCATCTCCAGAGAGAGTGATTGAATTAATTTTGTGATCCAAGCCATGGAGGAGGTGATGAAATCATAAGAGCAGAGGAACTGCCATCCAACAGAGAAAGAGGGTCTGAACAATTTGAGAGCTCTTCCATGGAGCAGCTTGCCTTGGGAGAAAGCCCGTTCTTTTCTCAGTGACTAGTTCAGGGCATTGAAGTCTCAGCAATATCCATTATGAGAGATAAATGCTCAAGGATTAATGCTCCACTGGGGACTTTGGAGTTGAGGGAAGATCCTGTGGAGCCTGAAGAATCCCTTGTGGGTCTCAAATAAGAGAAAATAATGTGTATTTGGTTGTTATCATGAACGAGTTAGACTTAACTGAATCTTCACGTCCTATGTAGAGCCCAGGACAAGGCTGTGCAGTGAGGCATACTGAGCAGTGGAAGAAAGCCAGCTGCTCCCCCCGGGCTCCTGAGGGTCAGCAAATGAAGGGTTAACTCCCTCCTTTCCTAATGAGAAGCTCCCTACTGCAACTGGAGAACTGGAGGTGTCTTTTGCAAACAGGAAAATTTACAAGGCAGTGTTGCTGGTTCCAACTTGTCCCCTACAGAAAGGAAATAGATCCTAATGTGAGATCTAAGAGGCACCATGTTTAATAATCTGCAAATAAAATAAAATAAAATAAATGTGCTTTTGGCTGAATGCTAGAATGATGTGCTTGGGATAAAAGAAGATTTTTTTTTTTCTCTCTGAAAGAAAAGAGGGGCTGGAATCCACCTCCCACGATTTCCAAAATGCTCTCTCCAAGCAGTTGGGAGCATTCATTACAAGTCCATCACAGATCCCATGCACAAGGCAAGATCAAAAGCTTTCCCTGCTCCCTTTTCACCCAAATGGAAAAGTTTATTGCTAAAACACTTGGTGCTCGCCAAGCAATATATAGTCTCCTTGTGATGGGACATCCCTTAGACACTGACAAATCCCATTCCCTCAGTTGTGGGGCCTCTAGCTGACTGTTCAGGGAATCGGCCCCATAGGTCAGCAAAGGGAATATTTCAACGGCATCCACCCCCACTCTGACCCCACATGAAATATATTTCATTAGCATTCTCCTTGGCCTGGTTGGAATCTGAAGTCTAGACAGTTTTCAGATAATGACCATCAGAAACAGAAAAGGGAAGTGCATATGCCTCCCAGAGATAAGCAGACTGCTGGACTTCTCACATAAGATTTCTGGAAAGCTCTCAGACAGATAGGCTGAGGAGCAAGTGAGGGAAGTGTCTGGAAATATGATCCAAGATGTTGGGACACATTTTACTTACCCCAAACTTCCTAGAGATAGGGCAGAAAGAAACCCTTCCCGTCCTAAAACTTATTCAGAATAAATGTAAGGTGGTGTATGGGAAAGGAGTGAACCACTGACGCTTTGGTCTCTTGCAATTTTTTTCTTGTTTTATTTTTATTTATTTATTTGAGAGAGGGAAAGAGGCAGAGAGAGAGAGAGAATGGGTGCACCAGGACCTCCAGCCACTGCAAACAAACTCCAGACGCGTGTGCCACCTTATGCATCTGGCTTACATGGGTCCTGGGGCATCAAACCAAAGTCCTTTAGCTTTACAGGCAAGCGCCTTAACCGCTAAGCAATCTCTCCAGCCCCATTTTTTTTTCTTTTTTATTTACCAAATATTTAATCCAGTGGCTTCTCTTCTCTGGCATTTCACTGGGCACAGAACACGCTTGTGAACAATTCCAATAAAGACTCTGTTCTCGTGAAATTGAAGTGCATGCTGTGATGACTGAAAACCATTCAGAGATGGGGCACAGCTCAGATATGTCCCACTTTGAGATGGGGGAGGGAGCCTCACTTCGCTGCTTCAAGCCCGGTCTCCCTTCCATTTTCCTGCATCTTCATTGAAGACTGCAAAAGTTTCTATTCCTCCACCAAGTCCCCCGGGCTTCCAACTGCCAACAGCATCCTCGACCCCTTCAGAGACCGCCTTAGTTGAGAGCAGGGTTCTAACCCAGAATAGGCAGCACCTAGATACAGTGTGGTGGTCATCGCGGCAAAGAACAGGACAAACGGTGGGAGGAGGCTTGGAGGGTCGCAGTGCAAGCTTCATCTTTCGGCCTGTGCAGAAAGGCGTATGCATGCTGCTATACAGCTCTCTTTCAGACTGGGTTATTCAAACTGACATGCTTGTCATCTTCATCTTCATGTAACATCAACTCCTGAGACTTTTTCCAAGCATCCATCTAACGCCAGAGTCCATTCTAAACCTTTCCTGTGTCAGTAGCAGGGGACTCAGAGGCACGGAAAAGGAAAACAAAGGTTTTGAGAGGCCCATGCCGTCCTTCAGGAAGCGAGAGAGAATGATGCCCTCTGTCCCAGGGCTTCTGTGCATCAGAATGGGGCTCAGCCTGGAGCCCAGGGGATGATCTGAGTTCAATGCCCAGTTCCCCAATGCTGGCCACAGTGGCAGGCATCAATAATCCCAGTGCTTGGGAGGTAGAGGCAAGAGAATTACTTGGTCTTGCTGGCCAACCAGTCTAGTGTAATTGGTGAGTTCCATACCCAGAAAAGATCCTGTCTCAAAGGAGGTGTTTCTGAGAATAACACCCGAAGTTTTCTTTTGGCCTCGACGTGTATGTCTACCCATACACGTACACGGACACACACATAGACACACATATAAAAAGGTACTAGCTAAGAAAAAAATAAGATATTACCAATGGCAGTAACACAATAACGAACTTTGAAGAAATTCTAGGAAAAGAACAGGCAATTGTTGTAGCGACAGACAAAGCCATATTCTTCCACAAAGCCATACCTAGCATGTAGTTTCTGGATGGCGCAGTGAGAAGAGGAATTTTTGTTGTTGTTGTTGTTGTTGTTGTTGTTTTGAGGTAGGGTGTCACTCTATCCCAGGCTGACCTGGAACTCACTGTGCAATCTCAGGGCAGCCTTGAACTCACGGCGATCCTCCTACCTCTGCCTCCCGAGTGCTGGGATTAAAGGCGTGTGCCACCATGCCTGGCAGAGAAGAGGAATTCCTCAGGGATCTCAGGCTCCATCCCCCTACCCTGCTTTAGCTGAAGCACCTACTGAATATTATGGGAGCTCTGCGAATTTGTTTGAAAATTTGTTTCCCTGCTTATGCCAGATAGAACTCCTTACAACAGACCTTGATTTGCATAAAAAACAGCTCAGGCAACCATAGTGGCATACGTAGCTGAAAGTTAAAGCTACACGCCTTCAGCACAGCCAGCAGCAGTAGCTAAGTGATGCCAGCCGTCCTGAGGTCAGCGCTGCCTCCCACCCCGATCCCTTCTGGGTGGGCTTTGTTCAGAATTCCTTTTGAGTCTTCCCTGTGTATCAGTTACTCACTCGCTCACTGTTGTGAACAAATACTGACCAGAAGCAATTTATGGAAGGAAAAGGGTTTGATTCAGCTCACGGTTACAAGGGGAAGTTACACGGGGAAGGTATGGGGCAGGAACTAGAGCCAAGCTGGTCACATTGCCTCGGCAATCAGGAAGCAGAGACAGAAGTGGAGCCAGACCACAAAACCTGACACATGCCTCAGGTGGCCAGCTCCCTCCAGCAAGAATCCACCTCCCAGAGGTTTCACAACCGTCTTAAACAACACCGTCAGCTGGGGGCCCAAGTGTTCAAACACACGAGCCTACGAGAGGTATTTTACATTCAAACCACAGCACTCCACCACGGGCCCCCATAGACTCACGGCAATCTCATGATGCAAATGCATTCAGTTCAAGTTCAAAAGTCCTCAGAGTTGTTAACAATCCCAACGTTGTTCAAAAGCTCAAAGCCTCCTCTGAGACCTAAAGCTGTCTCTTAACTATGAGCCCTGCAAAGCTAAAACAAAAGTTATATACTTCCAACACATAATAGCACATGACAAATATTTCCATTCCAAAAGGGAGGAGTGGGACACAGCAAGGAAAGACTGGATCAAAGCAAGACTGAGCTGGGCCTGGTGGCGCACGCCTTTAATCCCAGAGCCATGAGCTCTGCTTACTGCATTGTGAGGCTTCCCTAGCCCAGAATTTCAAATTTTTCTACATTCCTCCCCCAAACCAGTTGCAAAAGCGAGTGAGCCACAGGGTCAGGTTTACCACCGCAATGACCCCTCACTGTGTATTAATTTTCTGTCCCAGTTACTTTATTTCTCTGAACCAATACCTGACCAGAAACAACGTATGGAAGGAAGAGGGATTTTATTTGATTTAGAGTAACCGTGGGAAGTTTCATGGCGGGGAAGGAAAGGGGCAGGGGCAGAGTTGGTCATATGGCTTGGAGATCAGGAAACAAAGAGCAAATGGAAGAGGAGTCAGACCACAAGGCCTTAAGACCTTTCCCAAGTGACCCACTTCCTCCAGCCAGGCTCCACCTCCTAAAGGTTCAACAGCCTTCCCAAACAGCGTCGCCAGCCAGGGACCAAGGACCACATGAGCCTATGAGGGGCATTTATATTTAAACAACAACACTCTGCTATCTTCTACGGGTGACTTCCAGGGCTAATAATCTGATATGGCTGCTTGAGCTCCAGCATCTTGCCTATATTCTAACCAGCATAAAAGAGTTGAAAGAAGAAAGTTTGCCTGCCTTCTTTTAAGAACATTTTGAGCAGTTAATATACAACATTTCCCCTTATATCCCATCAGCAAAATGTACACACACTTGGCTCTAAAGGGTACTGAAAATGTAATCTTTATTCCTGACACCTATGAGCCCAGCTGAAAAGTCAGAGATGCACTACAAAGAAAGATGGAGGATGTAGACATTGGAGGAATTCTAAGAGCACCTATCTAGTTGAACCTAACAGTTGTGACAAAGATTCCAGAACTTGTATCGTACAGATAAGGCTGTGGTCATGTGCTGTTCCTGATCAAAGCCCTGGCCAGGGAGGAGGAATGTGCTGATTTACAAGGCCCCTTTCTCACCTGGCCCCCAGGAAGGACAACAGAATTCACTGCAGTAAAGAACAGAAATCCTGTGTTTGGAGGTGCTCTCTTTGAGTGTTTCTCAGGTACAGAAGCTTTGGTCTGGGAAGGGGAATGTCTTGTGGGGTCTGTGAAAAGCTGACACACGTGTTGACAATCAGAAATACTTCACAGAGGTGGAGCTGAGCATGAGGGCTCTGTATTCCAGAATTGGGTGGATACAATGATTTCCAAGAAATTGTTCCTTGATGTTTTGAAATTTGGAAACAAGATTGGAACATTACGAACCTCATGGACATAGATAAACTGAAACAAAAGTAAGCTTTATGTTTTGTTTTGTTTCTTTCCTCCTGTGCTTTCTAATCGGATTTACATGGGCATGACAGAGATCGAACCCAAAGCGACAGGCTCCATGAACACCACACCACTGAGTAATACTGTCAGCTCCTTTGTCTGTATTCTCCACCACTGTGGCCAATCTGTAATCTCAACATCTTGAGATGCTCTCTCCATCCTCATCCCTCTGTCTGTCCTTTATCCACTTATCCATCTTTCATCCCTCTATCCCTATATCCTTTCACGCAGCTAGCTGGTTGTAAAACACTGGTAAATGAAGGTTAGGGAGGGTCCTTCCCTGATGCACATTCGCATATGGAAAACAAGCAGGTAAATAATCACACAAAGTGAAATGAGAAGGTTCCTGCTTTGGGAACAGGGCAGGAAGAACCTCCCCGTACCATTAAAGCTTCTGGGGGGGGGGGCGGTGCTAAGAAGCTAATGCAGGCAGGGTAGAGTTTTAGTATGGAGAAACAGTGGGCAAAAGCAGCAGGCAGTATAAACTGCCCTCCCCAGTTCAAGGAACATAGCTTAAGATGGGGTGGAAAGATTAAGAGCCACAGGGTGGGAAGGAGTATACTGAGAAATTGCCCCTCACCCCACGCACACACACACACAGAGTGACTGACTGGTGCATTTGTGAACCCAGTTAATCCCAATAACCACACTGAAGAGGGCCCTCACTGGAATGGAGGTGGAGGAGAGGAGATATAAGAGGAAAACCCATGGAGAATATGACCAATAGGCAATATGTTCATACAGTAAAGTTCACAGTCCATTTTTTTTTTAATTATCCCTTGTTTTCCTGAATGGAACATTTGTTTCTAACTGAATCTGCATCTCTCAATTTGCAAATCTATTCTGTATCCAGATAAAAATCAAATTTGCTTAAAAAAAAAAAAAAAGTCAGGTGTTGTGGCGCACGCCTTTAATCCCAGCACTCAGGAGGCAGAGGTAGGAGGATCACTGTGAGTTCGAGGCCATCCTGAGACTACATACTGAATTACAGGTCAGCCTGAGCTAGAGTGAGACCATACCTTGAAAAAAAAATTTAAAAAAAAAAAAAAACAGCAGGCAGAAGAACAAAGTGCTGGAAGGCCAGGGGAGCTGAAGTTGGATTGTGGGGAGCGAGGGGAGCATGAAGGAAGGCCAGGCAAGGAAACATCAGCTCTCAAAGTTCCTGTGTACCTGGCCAGGGGGAAGCTAGGCAGCACCACTGCCTACCTAGATCTGAGGACAGAGAATGGCTTCGATCATCCATCAGTTAAAGCTAGAGTCGAAAAAGTTATAAGTTAAAATTAAAGTTTGAATCAAAATAAATAAATGTTAACTCGCCAGCCAAGTTCCAAAGTGAAAGCAGCGATCTATTCTGTGAACATCCTAAGCATCAAGGCGCGGGGGTGTAAGAGGCAAAGAGAACAGTCCACCCTCATTATTCACACAGTCCTGCTCGCTTCATTAATGCGCAGCATTAATGTCCACACTGCTTCCCGGTGCAGCAAACCTGGGCCATCCAGTGCCTGCTCTCCCAGGTGAATCTAAACAAGGGCTTCTGCCTTTGCATTGTGCCATCATATGTCTTTTTGCGGCCACCCTAGTGCCACATTTTCATATTTTTGTGTGTTCTGTCGGTGACTTCTTTGTGGTCATCAAATGTGCTGAATGTGCTGTTGGGTGTCTTTTTAGCATAAGCAAGCTGTGGTTTGCCATATGGAGGAAATGCATGTGCTAGATAAGCTTTGGAGAGCCACAATTTCAACGTTAACTTCCAGTGCGCCTACAGCACAAGCTTAATGAGGTATCTTTATGTTGTGTATTGATCAATCAGTGAAAGGATCCCAACCCTGATTTCCCGGAGGAGCACCCACTGACTCAGTGTTCACGGGACTTCACAGAACAAAACTCTTCAAGTCGCAATTGTTAACCAAGCCTCAGACATCAATCCTTCTTCCTTCGACACGTCTGATTTTGGAAGAAAAGTTATCCAATGAGATAAGTATAAGGAAAAGTAGGAGACGTTTTTTAAGTTGTCCTTAAACACATGGGCCAATCTCCCTCAGCTTCAGAGTTCCATCCTACCTGCTGCCGGCCCTCTACAGAGCACACAACTCTCCTGGTTCCTTGCCTGCCCTTCCTGAACCACCTCTGAGCTGATAATAATAATCAATTATGTATCCCCCTGAAAAGTCATAGGCCAAGTCTGATATGTGAGTTTCATTGAAGGTACTGCATGTTGGGGGGAAAAAAAGAGTCAGATAAAATGGCACAGTGCCCATGAACATGTTATTCAGTTCCTGCCCCATTGTCCTGACTTGTTTCTAAATATACAGAAGATGGGGAAATATGCACACTCCCAGAATATGCACCAGAAAACTTCTAAGTGACCATAACCACCTTCTCCAGCGGGTGTGCGGGACTCCACAACCTGCCCTAGATATCCTGGCATGGCCCTGGCTTCGCCCACTTGATGCCATTTCTACCCTGAGTTGGTCTATGTTGGAAAGCTTGTCCTTACTTGGACTCAAGAAACATAGGTGGGGCTGGTGAAATGGCTTAGCAGTTAAGGCATTTGCCTGCGAAGCCTAAGGACCCCGGTTCCACTTCCCAGGACCCATGTAAGCCAGATGCACAAGGGGGAGCATGTGTCTGGAGTTTGTTTACAGTGGCTAAAGGCCCTGGAGCACCTATTCTCTCATTCTCTTTATCTGTCTCTCTCTCTCTCAAATAAATAAATTAATTAATTTTAAAAAAACATAGGTGCAGTCTCAAGCCCTCTCTGTGCTCAATGACCTCAGAAGTCTCTATGATGACATGGTGGTGTCTCCCTTACCAACACTCCATCAGATTAAGTCCAAGGACCTCTCCCATCCCACTCAGGCAGTAGAGGCACATTCTAGAGTCACAAAGGGGCATTGTAACAGGAAGCCCTGTGCACTGGGTGGCACGTTCTCAGTGTCCTAGAAGCTGGTTGCATTGCTTGCTATGGCATGCTGGGAGTTCCTCAGTACACGGTCCAAGGCTCTTATAGGAATGCCTGGCCTTACCTGGTCACCAGCTTCACTCAGACAAAGAGCACCCTGACCACCGAGCCTTCCAGGATGCCTTGAAATAAAGTGTTGAGAAGGGAGAAAAAACGTGAAACTAGCACTCTATATCCTTTAAAATGATCCTTCAAATGGACACGGTGGCAGACACCTTTAATCCCAGTACTCCTTGAGACAGTTTAAGCATCACGTCAATGCTCAAGAATTTTTCAGATCTCAGAGAACCTCTGCTTCTGACTTCTCTTGAGATTTTTTTTCTTTACTTTGATTTTCTGTAATTTCAATGTAACAAATGTCAATTATAGTTTTGTCATTGTTCTATTTTGACATTTATCCATTTGGTGTTCTTTGAGATCATTGGATCTGTGGATTGATATTGGAAGATAGGGGAGGAAGATGAATAAAAACAAATTATAATGGCATGGATATATGAAAATGCCATAATGAAACTCATTTCTTTGTATTCTAACTTAAAAGTAATTTAAAAATTAAAATTAATAAAATGTAATGAGTGTAAATATACAAATTCTCAGTCTAACAAGTCAAACATCATCACCATATCCAAATCTGGTCTGATGGTTGCTCTGTCCCTTCAACTCTGTTTGAGTGTTTTCACTTTTATCATGCGTTGACATTGTTTTCTTGGCAGCTAGGCATGAATATTGAATAAAAGTAACCACTATAAATGGACATTTAGCAATGTGATGGTAAGATGCCAGAGGAGAAGAGACATCCTACAGTCCTTGGATCCTTACATAAGACAACCATTAGGCTTGCCTAGAGTATATACAGAACTAAAATGAGGTAGTACCATAGATCATCTGCTAAAGAAATCCTATGATTAAGTGCTTAAAAGAGAAAGCCAATCAGAGGCTAAATCCCATCATACAGTACACACCAGCATGGACCTGAACCCCAGGCTCCCAAAGAGAGGAGACAGGAAGGAGGTCTGAGGATAACCACCCCCAAGACGGGCACTTAGTCTATCAAGATGGGGGTAAGAGTGGAAACCTCAACACTTGGGGTCTACGTTGCTTTTGGTACATCTCATATGCCATGATGTGGGATGTATGGCGCAGGGGATGGGGCCAGGGGGACTCAAGCTTGGGAGCTGGCTGAACAGGATAAGCACAGATATCTATCTTAGACCTCCCTTGCTCCAGAAGACACATAGACCACAATATGTGTCCCCGAGATTGGGGGGGCAGGGAAATAGGAAATTTGGGTCAGGGCTCCCGAAGGTAGAAGATGGGAAACCCTAATTTCTTCTCCCCGAGTCCTGTTCTGGAGGGATGCTCCCCTCCCACTAAAAGAAGTGGGACAGGATGGGGCACAGCCTGTTCATAGACTCTTATTCATCATCCCCAACTTTCTTCAGATGGGATAATTTGCCTCTACTATCCTAGTTTAAAAACTCATAAACTAAACTTCATAACCCTTTACCCAAAATTTAACTCTAATGAGGACTTTAAAACATTGCCAACAAAAAAAAATGGGTAATATAGTAAAACATTTAGATGGATAAACTTGGGCTGGAGAGATGATTTAATGGCTAAGGCACCTTGCCTGCAAAACCAAAGGACCCAGGTTCAACTCCCCAGGACCCATGTAAGCCAGATGCACAAGGTGACACATCCGTCTGCAGTTTATTTGCAGCAGCTGGATCTGGCACACCCATTCCCTCCCTCTCTCTCTCTTTCTCTCTCTCAAATAAAGAAATAAAAATAAAATATTTTCTTTTTTTAATATTTTGTTTTTATTTATTTATTTATTTGACAGAGAAAAAGGGAGACAGTGAGAGAATGGGTGTGCAGGGCCTCCAGCCACTATAAACAAACTCCAGATACATGCGCCCCTTGTGCATCTGGCTAACATGGGTCCTGGGGAATCGAACCTGGGTCCTTTGGCTCTGCAGGCAAATGCCTTAATCACTAAGTCATCTCTCTAGCCCTAAAAAAATATTTTAAGTGGAGAAACTCTAAAATATGTCCACTTGATTCTAAGGTTTTAAGTAGAAAAAAAAAACAGTCTAGCAGCTCATTAATGTTAACTTGTTTATAGTTTAAGGATTATTTTTTAAAAAACTGACTCTAAGGTTCTCAGTAAAGTAAACTATGTTCCTTCATTTGCCAAGGTTTTAACTATTGGCAAAACTAAGTCTTGTGGTTAAGAGTAATTCATTAATAGTTCGCTGATGCTAATTTGTTCATGGTTTAAGGGATATAAAACCTCAGCCAAGTTAACTATGTTCCTCTGTCAATTGGATAACCTGAGTCTTAAGGTAAAGGTTCACTTAATAGTGTTTAATTTGCCATGATAAGGTTCTCATACCTAAGACCACTGTGATTTTAAAGATAGCTTTTGTTTTGTTTATGCTAACTCTATCAAATGGTCATCATTAGGTTTACTATTTAAATTTAAGTGATCTAATTTCAGTCATTGTGACTCTTGTCCTCCTGTTAGGTAACATATGTTGGGATAGCTATCCTAAGCTTTATCAATTTTAAGTCATGGGTAAAACATAAAATTGCTTTCTGTAAATAAAAATTTCTAATGTACATCAGATTACTCCCTATCCAAGATTAAGCTAAAAACATTGTCAGTGCTTTCCCTTTCAAAACAGATTTGTCAAGGGTTGTGTTAGACCTTGGCTGTTTTAGTTCAGCAGTAACCAGGTTCTGCTTTTTATGTGTAATCAAATAGCTTTAATTAAGACTTTTTGTTGTTGTTGTTGTTGTTTTTGTTTTTTTGGTTTTTTTTTTGTTTTGTTTTGTTTTGTTTTCCGAGGTAGGGTCTCACTGTAGCCCAGGCTGACCTGGAATTCACTCTGTAGTCTCAGGGTGGCCTTGAACTCAAGGTGATACTCCTACCTCTGCCTCCCGAGTGCTGGGATTAAAGGCGTGCGCCACCACGCCCAGCCTTTTAATTAAGACTTTTATGATTCAGATATGGTCTACACTGTCACAAGATAACCAAACTTTGATGTTAGACAAAATGACTTTAAGCTTTTGTGACATTCTTTAAATAGGTCTGTTTCCTTAATCAGATGATATATATATATATATATATATATGCATATGCATATTTATATATACCCTTCAAGATTGCTATAACTTCCTGTCTAAGTGTTTTAATAACCTATGAAAAAGCCAAACCCAAATGGAGTCACTGGAGCTAGAAAGACCAATATTTTGGCCCCTGCTCCCAAGTCATAATGCCACTGGGGACGATGGGATGATTCTAACATGTTTTACACTGGCCCTCTGGTAAACCTGTCTTCCTGATCATGGAGGACATGAAGGCCCCCCACACACCAAAAAAAATTTGGTGTACAGTCTGAAACAGGAGAGTCATAACTGAGGAAAAATCAGTCCTCCAGACTTGATCAACATGGCCCTGACATATCCTAACAAATAACACCAGTACTGGAGAAGCTGTAGTGCTCCTCCCAGGTCCCTAGAGATTCCCTCTGGAGAGCCTTTCTTGACCTCCAGAAGTACATATATGATTAAATTTTGGCTTCATGTTTGGTCTTAAACACTTAGAAAGAAAAGGATAACCAAACACAAAGGGGTACATGAAGGCAAAAAGTGAGGGCTGGAGAGATGGCTTAGCGGTTAAGCGCTTGCCTGTGAAGCCTAAGGTTCGAGGCTCGATTCCCCAGGACCCACGTTAGCCAGATGCACCAGGGGGCACACGCGTCTGGAGCTCGTTTGCAGTAGCTGGAGGCCCTGGCGTGCCCATTCTCTCTATTTCTCTCTCTGCCTCTTTCTCTGTCTGTCGCTCTTAAATAAATAAATAAATAATAAAACAAAAAGTGAGATACAAACAAGTCTGCTCTTCCTCTCATCACAGAGATGCCTTGTTTTCTATCCTTGTTCAGTTTATCCATTCTATCTGCATATACTCAGGATGAAAACCCATTCCTTGCATGGGCCCAAGAATATACACAAGATAGTATTCAGACTAACTGTTGGGTTTGTGGGCTCCTGCCCACTTTCCAGCACCTCTGGACTTTCATGGTAATCTCCCTTCTAAGTTCTAAGGTTCAGATGATGAAAAAGGCAATTATACAAAGTCACATGGATTTGGACATCCTCAGAACAGCCCAAGGTGGCATACTTGCCATTATCAAGGTTAAATGTATGTATGTACAGTTATCAGATTTTATGTTTGACCTTAGTGCAGAGTTTCTTTTTCCAGAGCCTACCTGCCCCACCAGACATTGTGCCTCCTCAAACTAAAATCCCTGGGCAGCTCTAAACGTAGGATACACGCAGAGCAATGACGGAAAAATCTCTCTCTCTTTCTCTCACTCTTTCTCTCTCTTTCTTTTTCCCTCATTGCCTATCCTTAAGAGTCCTAATGTTAGCGTTGTTAAGAGCTTCAAAACCCCTCTGGGCTATGGATGGATGCATCTTAGGAGTTAGAACACCAGACACTCTTAATTTCCCAAGCTAGTGACTCTCTAGCTCTTTATCTGAGAGAGAGTGTGTGCATGTGTAGGAACACGCTAGGGCCTCTTGCAACTGCAAACAAGCATGTTCCACACTGTGCACCTGGCTTTACATGGGTACTGTAGATTTGAACCTCAGCTGGTAGGTTTTGCAAGTAAGTCATACCTTTCGAAGTACAGATTTTACATTAAGGATTGCTTAGTGCTATGGAGTAAATAATTAGGATGACAGTGTCACTTTAAAACTGACAAATGATAAATCTAAGAGCTAAAAGCAATTGGGTGTCTCACGTTACATGCTCTTCCTTCTGCGTCCAAGGCTGGCCAGCCACTCTCATGTATTCATGTTCTTGTTAAATAGTCACTCTTTGTGTTTCTATGTTCAAAAACTATATAACCTGGACTAGAGAGATGGCTTAGTGGTTAAGGCACTTGCTTATGAAGCCTAAAGACCCAAGTTTGATTCCCCAGTACCCATGTAAGTCAGGTGCACAATGTGGTGCATGCATCTGGAGTGTGTTTACAGTGGCTGGAAGCCCTGGCACACCCATTCTCTCTCTCTCTCTCTCTCTCTCTCTCTCTCCCTCCTTCCCTCTCTCAAATAAATAAATAAAAATAAAAACATTGTTTTAAAAGGTCTGGAGAGAGGATTTAGCTTTTACTGCACTTGTCTGCAAAGCCTAACAACCTGGCTTTGATTCCCCAAGTACCCATGTAGAGCCAGATGCACAAGTGAGCATGCATCTGGAGTTCATTTGCAAGGCTGGAGGCTCTGATGTGCCCATTCTCATTCATTCTCTCTCAGTTTCTCTCTTTCTCATCTGTACTGTTTTATTATTTATGCCTTCTAAGAACTATTCTTCAGGCTTGAAAGCCTTCCAGGAGCTCATTAGCACAGCATTTGGCTTTCTGTCATCTTTTTCCTTAGGAACTCCAACTCAACACAAAGTTTTACCTACTTGCCTTCAAATAATCCAGACAGTTTCCGTGTCTGACTTGTCATTCTCTCATCTCCTTTTAAAGGTTTTACCATCTTACAGACTTTACTTACATACTTATTTAAGTCACTCAGATCTACCAGGCATTCTGCTACCTCATAAAGATCATGTCCCACCATGGGACTCAGCAAAGCCATTATAGCTCCCTACTAGTCCTAAGGTCCCTGCTGAATCAACCACTTTCTTATCTCTCCTGTAAACACAGTCCAATCTTTATCCAGTGAACTGAGCATCAAATACTGCTTCTCTCATGCCTAGTTCCCTTGGTAATGCTTGTCCCTCCTCTACGGCATTCCAGTCCCTGATACTCATAGGAATGTCAGATGGTGATAACCAAGTGTCCCTGAGGTATAGCATGAGCCAGTCCACTCAGGACGGATTTCCCTCATGTCATCTCAGGTTATGCAGCCTTTGTCTCGAGGAGAGATGAGTGCTTACGAGACTTCCTCAGCTTCCATGGCACTGCCCTCATAGCCCACAGCTCACAAGTCAGGATAGGAGAGATTCGCTCACGTCTTGCCTGAAAGTCCTTCCCAATTCAAGCAATTCAAAGGCAGAACACTCCCTGCCATGGACTGTTCTACCAGGCTGTTAATAAATCCCGCATCTGCATGCCAAGTCATGGGTTTAAAAGTGGGACCTGAGGGGTTATTTTTTTTATCACTTCTACTCATTGTCTCCCTTTTTGCTGTCTGATTCCTACCATGGGTTCCAAGTTTTGGGATCACAAAAGGAATTCTTTAAAAATGTCTTATTTATTTGAGAGAAAGAGGGAGGGACAGAGAGAGAAAGAGGCAGATAGAGAATGGCACACCAGGGCCTACAGCCACTGTAAACGAACTCCAGACACATGCGTCACCTTGTGCATCTGGCTTACATAGGTACTGGGGAATCGAACCCGGGTCCTTAAGCTTTGCAGGCAAGTGCCTTAACCACTAAGCCATTTCTCCAGCCATAAGAGGAATTCTTAAGCACATATCTAATTAGTTTCTTTTTGTACCACCCCCGCCCATCATAAGAAATAACAAGCCTGCACCTCTATCTCATCTTCTCTTTTATCCAATTTGCTTATTAAATCAGGGGCTCATGAGGAAAACACTAGCCCCGTGTCC
Source organism: Dipus sagitta (assembly GCA_036346955.1). Taxonomy (NCBI): domain Eukaryota; kingdom Metazoa; phylum Chordata; class Mammalia; order Rodentia; family Dipodidae; genus Dipus; species Dipus sagitta. Next base: position 26,235,986 of record CM070783.1, read on the forward strand.
TTTGCCTGTGTATCTTATGCATGACAGAGGCCACGCAGCCTCCTCAGCAGCTTTGTCAATGCTCTTGTCCCTTAATGCATCTTTCAAGGGTTGTAATGTTTACTGTAGACCTTCAACCATCTTCGCTGTGTCTCTGTACTTACGAAGTGGACCCTTCTCATCAAGTAGGAGTGCCTCTCTGTGGTGGTTTTATTCAGATGTCCCCCATAAACTCAGGTGTTCTGAATGCTAGGTTCCCAGCTGATGGAGATTTGGGAATTAACACCTCTTGGAAGCAGTGTTTTGTTGGGGACGGACTTATGAGTGTTATAGCCAGCTCCCCCTTGCTAGTGTTTGGCACAATCTCCTGTTGCTATTGTCCACCTTATGATGGTGAGGGGAGGATGTCCACCCTCTGCTCATGCCATCATTTTCTCCTGCCATTATGGAGCTTCCCCTTGAGTCTGTAAGCCAAAATAAGCCTCTTTTTTTCCCACAAGCTGCTTTTGCTTGGGTGATTTCTGCCAGCAATGTGAACCTGACTACAACAGTAATGTTGGTACTGAGGAGTGGTGTCATTTACTGCTAGACACCTGACTGTGTGGCTTTGGCCTTTTAGACCTGATTTTCAAGAGGAATGTGGAAGGATTTGAAACCTTGGCCTAAGAGATGCCTTGCAGTGCTGTAAGTACAGCTTGATGGACTATTCTGGTCAGAGTTGAAAGATCTGAATGCAGTAAGAACTGTGGACTGTGAGGTTTGGCTTATGAGGGTGAGAAAGAGCTTTGCCTGGACTGGGCTTGAAGCAGTTTGTGTAAGAGGCTTGCTGTTATGCCTGTGTCCTGAGAAGTTGTACAGGGTTGCATTGCATAGAAATAGACTGGTGTGTGCAGAGGAATATGGCACAGAATAAAATCTTTGGGCTGCTTCTGCCCATTCAGCTGCAATTGAGAGATTACAACCTTTGAGACTGGGCCAGCTGACCTGCACTGGGGAAATAGGAAGAATGTAGACTCTTTTGAAGGGGTCTGAGTGCTCAAGGAGTGTCCTATTCTTCAAAATCTGCTTTATTCCCCCCTGGATTAACAAATTGGCACCCTACCTGGTATTATAGAGTATGAGAAATGCAGGAAAGAGAGGGTCATTGAGTTTGCAACACTGTCTTGTGGCAATGGGCAGTGTGAAGCAGGTATGCTGGATGCCTGCATGAAGACCCCATGGGGCCATGAGGATGAACCGTGGATTGCAGTGGAGACCCAGTGGAGATGCCTGGAACATGAGATGGCTGCTAAGGAAAACTCCTGGCCCCAGATAAAGTTTTCCAAGACTGTGAGTAGCCTAGCTGGAGGGTCAGAATTGGAAGTCCAGAGACTTGTTGCTGGTTAGAATTATCGAACTTGGAGATTTGTCACTGGCTAAAGTTGTTGGACTAGATGCTACAGAGTTTGATGTTTTCCCTGGTTGTTTTAAATCTTGTATTGGTTGAATATTTCTTTGCTATGCCCAATGCCATCTTTTGCAGTGTGAATGTTTATTTTGTGTCATTATGGGTTTGGGGGGATATTTTTGGTATTATGGCTGTTAAAAGACTTTGGATTATGGGGATGTTTGAACATCATTAGGATTGATAAAAACTACGGGAACTTTTAAAGATGGACTGAATGCATTGTATTTTACATCATGGATGGTTAACAGTTTATGGGTACCAGGGGGGGAATGTGATGGTTTCATTCAGGTGTCCCCCATAAACGTAGGTGTTCTGAATGCTGGGTTCCCAGCTGATGGAGATTTAGGAACTAACACCTCTTGGAGGCAGTGTATTGTTGGGGGCAGGCTTATGGGTGTTATAACCAGCTCCCCCTTGCCAGTGTTTGGCACACTCCCCTGTTGCTATTGTCTACCTTATGTTGGCTAGGGGGTGATGTCCACCCTCTGCTCATGCCATCATTTTCCCCTGCCATCATGGAGCTTCCCCCTGAGTCTGTAAACCAAAATAAACCTCGTTTTCCCACGAGCTGCTCTTGGTTGGGTGATTTCTGCCAGCAATGCGGACCTGACTGCAACACACTCCGTACCACATAGAGGAAGACTGCCACCCTTGGAGTGCCCCCACAAACATTCCACCTTCAGATGGCTCAGCTTTTGTTACCTGCTATACTACCCATTGTAGTGCCCATGCTACTGCTACCAGCACAAGAAGGCAGACCACAACACACCTCACAGAGAAGGAGAGAGAAGTCAGGATCCCCTTGCAGATGCTCCACCCTCAGAGAGTTCAGACCCTGTTGTATACTTCGCTACCCATAGCCAGGACCATGTAATCACCCCTCCTAAACTCATCTCTGATTGTGTTAAGACCCATGTTTGGGTGCCAAATGTTGTGTGGGGACATAGTACTAGACATCTATTCATCCCAAACAGGATACAGACAACCGACTGGAGGACAATTACATCAAAGTCCAACTTGGCGAACCAATGAGCTTATTGGGTTTGATTCCAGAGAGCGAGTGAGGGGTCACTTACAGGAACATAGATGACTCAAAGGCAGCTGCATCACGGGAAATCCCACCCCAGCATGGATGAAGACTCATGAAATCCACATCCCTGGAGCTCACCGCATGACTGCCAGGCAGCGTAAGAGTCTCTCTCCTCCCTGCAATCACAGTGCTATATAACCATGTGGAGAGGCCTTGGGGACCTTGTAAGTTCGGGGAGGTTCCTAAGACCTGTGAATTGTTCCGTTCCTGAATCTCATGAGCCTTGCTTCTCCCTCCAGAAGGGAATGCTTGAATTTGGAGGAAAATTGCTATTCAACAGTTGCTGTGACAAAATACCTAAGAAAAACAACTTAAAGTGTGGTAGTTCAAATGCATGTCCCCAACCCAGAAAAGGTTCAGACAGAAGATAACCCTAGTCAATGTCTTGCAACTGAGAGACATGGGAAAAACTACACATTCCCTATTTTCTCATTCTTTGTTTCTTTCCTTCCTTCCACCAAACTTCATCTGCCTCCTTTTATTCTTCACAGCATCCTGCTTCTATTCTTAGTAGTGTGGTGTTGCTTATATACTCATTTAATGAGCTTGACACAAATTTTGAACATTAGGGGTCAGCAGGAACAGTTCAGAAGCCTAATGTAGTTTTTTTTGTTTTTTTTTTTGTTTGTTTTTGGGTTTCTTAATTCTAAAATACCACATTTTACCCAGATCTTAGAAAGGAGTGGGGAAAGGAGAAGACTTGGGGGTAATAATGTAGATTTTTGAAAAGCATTTTGATGGATTTGTCTTGGTATCTTGAGTATCTTTACACGTTGCCCTCACCCCTCTCTGTTCCTTCCCTAGTGATCAACTCCTAAATGCCTCTTATCAGATGTCATTGCAAAAATAATGCTTCCTCTTGCCCACATATTTAGAAGTAAGTAAGGCAAGATGAATCTACTGGCTCAGATGTTTGGGTTAGCGAAGGCACCCCTGCAGGAGATAGATGGCCTCACCACAGAATATGTCCAGAGCCCTGGATGCTATCCAACTGTTGAGGGAATTCAGCCATTAGTCCCACTTTTCAGTTTCAGTCTCTGTGCCTGTCCCTGATGTTAGGAGAGATTGATTGGCCCCATCCCCTTAGGATGGGGGTGTCAGAGTTGAAAACAGGAAGGGAGGATGAGCCAAGATAAATCAGAAAGATGAAATGTCAGAGTGGTGTCCAACTTGTCTTGGCCAAGGAATCTGGCAGGGATAGGAACCCACAGAGAAGTAAGCTTCTGCCTTGCTGAGCAATTACTCAGGGGGAGGGGTGTAGAGCTATTCTTCTTATCCCTACACAGTCGCAATCAGCATTCTAGACCACTGTTTTCTGCCAGGGCACTAATGGGCCCCACATGGAGCCTAGCTTCTTAGCTGCCAGAAGTAGGTAGGTATCTGTCAGTCCATTAGGCTGCGCTACAACAAAGAGAGGAGAATAAAGGATGGGAATATGTTAAAGGATCCCCATCAATATGATATAGTCTAGGGAGAAAAGGCCAAAGTTCACAATAAACAAAATCGTCACATTAGGTGTGGTGGCTCCTACTTATGACCCCAGCACTAGGGAGGCTGAGAAAAGCAGGTTACCATGAGTTCATGGCCAGCTAGTCTACAAAGTGTACATCCTGGGCTGCAGTGTGAAATCCTGTCTCAAAAGGAAAAAAAAATCATCAAAGAATATTCAGGAGGTGTGCATGTTATAAAATAATATTAGCATAGAAAGTCAACATGTGGGTGGTGAGTCAATAGCTACCTGGCCAAACAGTTCGTGTAAAGAGCTCCCCTAGTGGTCTTAAGAGGAAGGAACAATATGTTTTTAATGTTGCCATAGCAGCTGCAATGGAGAGTGGCCATTACAGCTATAGAAGGGGAAACCCTAACAAATAGGCTGTGAAACAATTCCTGGGACAGCGACAGGGATGGCATCAGTAATCTGACCATCCAAAGAAAGACTCAGAGGGAAGAGTGGACTGCCTATCACAAAGGATTTCTGGTGCAGGGAAAGAACCTGAGAGAGCCCAGATGAGGCCAGTCAAGTGCTTAACTGCTGAGCCATCTCTCCAGCCCCAAAGAGCATCGTTTTAAGATTCAATATTTGAGAATGGAAGATGGAAGTGAAATGTTTCTTGAATCCAGCATTTTATTTAATACCAGGGGAGATAAAGGTGGGATCTCAGATGAAAGGGAAGAGGCTTCTTAATTGTGTATAAGGGGAGAGTGGAGGTTTTAAGGCGTCTGGAAGAAAGCAGGGGGCATCTTCCACCATAAGAGAGGGGCCTTGCATGGGTTGTATAGGACATGACATGAGGAGGACTCCTGATGACCCAAGCCTATATGATCTGGAGAAGCTTGAAAAGTTGTCTCCATGCAGGGCCACAGGTGGTAGCTGGCAGGTTGAAGTCCTCCCGACCAGAAGCAGCTGGTGGAGGATTTATTTTCCAGTTTCACGGGGTTGCTTCATCATAGCTGGGGAAGTATGGCAGGGAAGTCAACTGAGCATCACATCTTGTCACAGCAGCAGGAGAAGGAAGTAATCCAAGTGAGCTCTGCTGTGCCCCATGCGGCTGGACAAATTTTAAAGCTTGCCCCAAGTGACATACCTCTTCCAACAAGGCTCCACTTTCCAAAGACCTCATAACTTTCCCAAATTGCCACCAGCTGAGGACCAAGTATTCAAAACACACAAAGATATGGGGAATACTTCGTTCAACCCACCACAATTTACAAGGTCTTGGTCCTCCCAAAAGCAAGCCCCATCAAAATTCGAACACCACCAGGGTTCTCTAGAGGAAAAGAACCAATGGAATAAATTGTATTTTAAAAAGATAATGTGGGTCTGGAGAGATGGCTTAGTGATTAAGGTGGTTGCCTATGAAGTCTAAGGACCCAGGTTTGATACCCCAGTACCTTGTAATCCAGATACACAAGGTGGCACATGCATCTGGAGTTCATTTGCAGTGGCTAGAGGCCCTGGCATGCCCATTCTCTCCCTCCCTCCCTCTCTCTCTGTCTCTCTCTCTCTCTCTCTTTCTCTCTCTCTCATCTCTATTTCAAATAAATAAATAAAATATAAAAGAGAATTTATTGGACAGTCTAACAATAGCAGTCTGCAGGCTTGGGAGTCAAGGATCCCAGCAGCTGTTCAGTCCACATGGCAAAACACCGTATCAATCCCAATCCAGCACTGAAGGCCCCAAGTTTTCCTAGCAAGACATTGATCTTCAGTCCACATTGGAAGATTGAGGAAACTTGGTTCCAAGGCTGAGGAAGGATAGCCAAACAGGATAGATACACAGGCAAGTACAGGTACCCACCAGGAAGCAGCATGGGCAGCCAGGTGAGAGTAATGTGGCCCTTTCCTCTCAGGGTTTCCTTACATAAAGCCCACCACTACAAGGGCCGCCCACTCTGGAGGAAGGATCTCTCCTTCAGTCAATCCTTCCTGGAAGCAATCTCAAAGACCTGCCCAAGAGGAATGTCTGTGGATTCCTAATCAGATCAAGTTGACAACAGGAGTTAACCATCACAGGGATGGAGAGATGGCTTAATGGTTAAGGCACTTGCCTACAAAGCCAAAGGATGCAGGTTCAATTCCCCAGGACCCACATAAGCCAGATGCACATGACACGTGCATCCAGAGTTCATTTACACTGGCTGGATGCCATGGTGCGTCCATTCTCTCTCTCTCTCAAATAAATAAATATATATATTTTTAAATTTTTTAAAGTTAACCATCACAACCACTCTTCATAGAAATTGAAACAAAACTCTTAAAATCTACATGGAAGCACAAAAGACCCTGAATAGCCGAAGCGATCACTACAGAGCCATAGTAATAAATATAACATGATACCGGTACAAACTCAGATAGGTCCATGCAGTAGAATAGAGGACGTAAACAAACCTACACAGGTATAGCCGCCTAGTATTTGAAAAAGATGCCAAAATACACTTTGGAGAAAAGAAAGTCCCTTCAACAAATGGTGCTGGGAAAACTGAATATATACATATGAAAGAACAAAATTAGATTCTTATCTCTTTCCCTACACAAAAATCAACTCCAAATAGATGATCTTAACATAAAGACCTGAAGCTCTAAAACTTCTAGGGGAAAAAGTGGGAAAACATATAGACATAAATAAGATCTTTCTGAATAGGACACTGGTCATTCAGGAAATAAGGCAAATAATCAGGAATAAGATCAATACTGGGACCTCATGAAAAAAGCTTCTGCACAGCAAACTGCTCATTGAGTGAAGAGGCAGCCCACAGAATAGGAGAAAATCTTTCCCAGCTATGCATCTGAGGATTAATATCCAGAATACATGAAGATATCAAAAAATTAAACAATGAAAATATCAAACAGGGCTGGAGAGATTGCTTAGTGATTAAGGCACTTGCCTGCAAAACCTAACAACCCATGTTTGACTCTCCAGATCCCACATAAGCCAGACACACAAAGGTGAGGCAAGCACAAGGTCGCATATGCCCACTAGGTGGCTTAAGCATCTGTAGTTCGATTACAGTGGCTGAGGCCCTGGCAAGCCAATTCTCTCTCTCTCTCTCTCTCTGAAACTAGCTAAATAAATAAATAAAAATATCAAACAGCCAAATTTTAAAAATGGACTGTGGAACTGAACAGAGAATTTTTCAAAAGAAGAAATTCAATGGTCCATGTGATGGTTTGATTCAGGTGTCCCTCATAAACTTATGTGTTCTGAATGCTAGGTCCCCAGCTGGTGGCAATTTGGGAATTGGAGCTTCTTGGAGGTGGTGCATTGTTGGGGGCGGGCTTATGGGTGTTATAGCCTTGCCAGTGCTTGGCACACCCTCCTGTTGCTATTGTCTACCTGATGTTGGCCAGGAGGTGATGTCCACCCTCTGCTCATGCCATCATTTCCCCTGCCATCATGGAGCTTCCTCTTGAGTCTATAAGCCAAAATAAACCCTTTCCTCCCACAAGCTGCTCTTGGTTGGGTGTTTTCTGCCAGCAATGTGAACCTGACTGCAATAGTGAAAATCAGTACTGAGAAGTGGGATTGCTGATACTAGAAACCTGGTTCTGTGGCTTTGGCCTTTTGGAACTGCTTGGCAGGAGGAATGTGGACAAATTTGATAGCCTTGGGCTAAGAGATGCCTTGCAGTGCTGTAAGCACAGCTTGATGGGCCATTCTGGTCAGAGTTGAAAGAGCCGCATGCAGTAAGAACTATGGAACGTGAGGTTTGGCTTTTATGAGGGTGAGAAAGAGCTTTGTCAGAACTGGTCTAGAAGTAGTGACTAAAGGTACGTGCTTGTAAAGCCTGACAGCCTGGGTTACCCATGTACAGCCAGATGTATAAAGTGGTGAATGCATCTGGAGTTTACTTGCAACAGCAAAAGGCTCTAGCACAACCATACTCGCTCACTCCCATAAACAAATAAAAAATTTTCATTTTTTTAAAAATATTTTTATTTATTTAAGAGAGAGAAAGAGGGGGAAAGTATGGGCACACCAGGGCCTCTAGCTACTGAAAATAAACTCCAGACACCTGTGCCACTTTGTGTATCTGGCTTTATGTGGTACTAGGAAATAAAACCCGGGCCATCAGGCTTTATAAGCAAGTGCCTTTAACCACTGAGAAATCTTTCCAGCCCAGTAAAAAATATTTTTTTAAAAAAAAAGAAAGAGTTCTAGCTGGGTGTGGTGGTGCACACCTTTAATCCCTGCACTTGGGAGGCAGAGGTAGGAGGATTGCCATGAGTTTGAGGCCACCCTGAAACATCATAGTGAATTCCAGGTCAGCCTGGGCTAGAGTGAAACCCTAACCTCCCCACCACACACAAAAATAAATAAATAAATAAAGAGTTCTGGGCTGAGGAGATGGCTTAGTGGTTAAGATGCTTATCTGTGAAGCCTAAGGACCCAGGTACAATTCCTCAGGACCCACATAAGCCAGATGCACAAGGTGGAACATGTGTCTGGAGTTCATTTGCAGTACCTAGAAGCCCTGGTGTACCCATTCTCTTTGTGTCTCTCTATCTCTCTCTCTGTCTGTCTCTCTTCTCTCTATCTCTCTATGTGTACAAATAAATAAAGAACATTTTTAAAAAAGAGTTCTAAGGTTTGCTGTCTATGTAACAAAAGTGAAAGATCCAAAAATTAAACCAGTCACTGCATTCAGAGATGAGCATTCAGCCTCTTGATCATCATGAGATATGATAAGCAGAGAGATGGGCCTGGTGGCCTATCCCAGCTTGGATTCTAGTCATCTTATTCTCCATGGGCTCTCCTGTGCTGAAAACAATGCCTGAAGTTTTGTGTCCCCTCAAAAGTCATGTGTCGAAACCTACTCCCCAGCATAGATTACCTGGAGGTGGAACCTTTAGGGGCTGATTAGGTCACAAGCACAGAACCTTCGTCAATGAGATTAGCTTCCATACCAAAGAAATCCTAGAGCAGCCGGGCGTGGCGACACATGCCTTTTAATCCCAGCACTTGGGAAGCAGAGGTAGGAGGATCACTATGAGTTCGAGGACACCCTGAGACTACATAGTGAGTTCCAGGTCAGCCTGGACTAGAGTGAGACCCTACTTCAAAAAAAAAAAAAAAGAAAGAAAAAGAAAGAAAGAAGATCCTAGCGTATTCCCTGGCCTCTTTCACCACGTGAGGACACAGCAGATAGATGACCATACATAAACCAGGTAAGTAAGGCCTCCACAGATACTGGTCTCAGACTTCCTATCCTCCAGAACCATGAGAAATAAAATCAATTGTTTATAAGCCACAGTTTATGATGTCTTGTTATTGCAGCCCAAATAGACTAAGTTTCTTTGCACATGTGGGAAATAAATTACAGTTTATCAGAACTTGGATATCCATGGAGTCTGTATGCATTAGAATCATCTGAAGAAATTTAAAATATACTCTTACCCAAGCTCCACACCTAGGGGTAAACTCCCATTTTTAATCAGTCAAGTGAGGACCCAGATACAAGTCCCACGTGGATTTCCCTAAATGATTCTAGTATGTGACCGTAAGTGAGAATCTAAGAAAAGACTCTAAGCAAGCAAGCCTGGCTGAGCACAATCAGAGAGCAGAAAGCCCAAGACCTTGGACTCACCTCTCCTTCTTCCTTCCCCCCAAATGCTCAGTGGCAAATTTGACACAGCCCAGACCCCTGGGCCAAGCTGGGAAAAGGTTTGTTTTTATAGTACCCACACTTGACAGATTAAAACCTGAAGTGGGATACTGTTTACAGACATCTTGCTGTTTTTCTGGTGCTTTCATTAGCTGAAAGGGCGCTGTCCCTTTTCAGAGGCCACAAGGAGGCCACAGCGACCCTGATTATACTAAACAGAAGCATTCCAGGGCCCGGGAAGAGGCATACACAGGGCTGGCTGCTCATTTTCATTTCAACTGTTTCTAAATAATGTCATTAGATTCAGAGTTCATTTCTCTGGAGCATGTGGACTCTCCTAATATGTAAACCACCTCCAAGGTGAATTGTCTCTTGGAGCAAGCTATTTCCTGTTACTGAGGTTGCCTTCATCTTACTCCGTCACACAATGGTAACTCACCACAGTGCCATAGTAAATAGGGTAGTGTAAGAATCTGAGGTGACATCATCTAACCCATAATACCCATGTGACCTTAGGACCAACAACATTGGCATCACCTAGGGATGTGTTAGGGATATAGAGCCTCAGCCGGTCTTAGAATCTGCATTTTCACACAAATCTATGTGCACATTTAAACTCAAGGAACACTGGCCTCAAACTCAGTGTGTACCAGCATCTCCTGAAACGTTATTTAAAATCTAATAATGCTGGATAAGCAACATGACTCAGTGGGTAAAGCGCTTGCCACACAAGCATGAGGATCTGAATTCAGATCCCCAGACCGCATGTAAAACCAAACTTGGTATCTGAAACTAGTGGGTCACCTAACTTGGTATATGCAAGCGAACAATAAGAAAAACCTTGCTTCGCTGGGCGTGGCGGCGCACGCCTTTAATGCCAGCACTCGGGAGGCAGAGGTAGGAGGACTGCAGTGAGTTCAAGGTCCTGAGACTACTTAGTGAATTCCAGGTCAGCCTGGGCCAGAGCGAAACCCTACCTTAAAAAGCCAAAAAGGGACTGGAGGGATGGGTTAGCGGTTAAGGCACTTGCCTGCAAAGCCAAAGGATCCCGGTTTTATTCTCCAGGACCCACATAAGCCAGATGCACAAGGAGGCACATGCATCTGGAGTTCATTTACAGTAGCTGAAGGCCCTGACGTGCCCATTCTCTCCCTCTTTCTTTCTCTCTCTCTGCCTCTTTCTCTATATAAAATAAATAAATAAGTAAAAGTATATTTAAATAAATAAACAAATATATATTTTTTTTAAAAAATCTGCTTCAAACAAGAACACACACATATCCATGATACACATACAAAGGTTTCAAAATAATAAAATGAGACCCCCCCCCGGGGGGGATGGATTTTTTTTTTCACGGTAGGGTCTCACTCTAACTCAGGCTGACCTGGCACTCACTCTGTAGTCCCAGGCTGGCCTTGAACTCACAGTGATCCTCCTACCTCTGCTTCAGGGAGTGCTGGGATTCAAGGCATGTGCCAAGTTTAAAATTAACAACTTCAAGCCTTTTGGGTAAGGAGGAATAGAAGGCACATCAAGGAGACATAAGAGTCAAGATGATACACTCTTTTTTTTTTTTTTTTTTTTTATAAGAGTAGACCTATAAGCAAATTTATGAAGCCAGGTGAAATGTCTGTGGGGAGACAGGAGGGAGCTGCGGCTAATCAGTGTGCACCAGCTCAGGCCTGCTGGGAAGCACCTCTCCTTGCACACACTGCCCTGCTCCGCGACCACCACGACAGCCGTGGAAACCCCACCGCGGGGAAGGGCTCCGTCCCCCCCCACTCGCCAGCCTGGCAGGAGCAGAACCGGAGAGCACCGGATCAGCGGAGCTCCGCGACAGCACCCAGCGACACGCCACGGCCTCCCAGGCCACACGCCGGCGCTGGCAACACCTGACACCTGGGAGCCCAAGACTGCCCCTCAGCCCTCGCCCACACCTGATGCCCGCTGAGCCGAGCCAAGCTGCGGGGGTACCCAGGAGAGAACCGCCCTCACAGTTCAGTGCGAGTGACATAGAAACTTAGGCCAACAGCTAATGAGGCTATACGGGGCCCCAAATCTGGCTGTACCGAGGTGCACTGGAAGTGCACCTCGCACCTCCGAGCAGAGCAGGTTACCGAAGGAATCATCGTACGGAGGGCAGAGGATTCAAAGCCTGGCCCACCAAGGCAGAAATACCGGCCTTTTTTGATTTGATGCACATTTTTTGGCATACTGTTGATTGCATGTTAGCGTTTGCGTTTGTCATTTTTTTTTTTTTTTTCTCTCTCTCTTTCGGTGCCTTGTTTTTCATCTCCACTCTGCCTTTCTTCCCCCAGTTTACTGTTGGGATGTCTCTACCTACTCTTTCCACACTCAACCCAAGTGCTCCTCGTTCCCTCCAACCTCTTCTCCCCGGTCTCACCTCCGTACCCCCTCCGCCTTGTGCTCTAGAACTACAACCAGCCACAGCCTGCACAACGTCCAAAGTCCATGGGACCTAACAGCATCTCACCATTCCTCCCTGAGATAATCTTCCCACCTCTGTCTTTTTCGGAGTTAACTCTAGAACCCATTCTAACTCACCCCCCTCCCTTCCCTCCCGCTTCTAAGTAGACCAAATCCTAACATACTCCACACCAGCCTTGCTTGGGGATCCACCAGCAGTTATTGAAGTCAAAGGGACCACTGTCGTTAATTTCCCACTACACTTGCATGTCCGCTAGCTTTGGTCACTCCTGCTATTAGAGGGAGTAGCATAAAAGTCACACCAGACACCTTGAGCTACTAGACTGAAGATATAAGTTATGCCTAAGATTAGAGCTGGCATTAAAAAAAAAAAAAACAGAAAATCCAAGCAATTAACTCCATATGCAAAAATCCCAATGAAATAATAAAAGAAACACTAAAAATCAAAGCAACATAACAAAAATTACAAATCCTACAGTAATGGTCACCAATGAGGGTGAATTACATAAAATACCAGACAGAGAATTCAAAATAATGAATATAAGTATGTTCAAAGAAATTAAAGAAGGAATCAAAGAAGAAAACATAGTCCTGAAGGAATACTAAGAGAACTCAGAAAAAATCATCTAAATGGAATAAACAGGTGACTGCAAGATATAAGTAAAGAGATGGAAATACTGAATAAAAACCAGTCTGAAATAGTGGAAGTTAAAATTAAACACAGTAAGTCAAATAAGGTCCATAGGTGCCGACATATTACCCCTCAGGTTCAGAGGGTGGAAATGTCTATTAAAATTATGAGAACTGGGGCTGGAGAGATGGCTTAGCAGTTAAACGCTTGGCTGTGAAGTCTAAGGACCCCGGTTCGAGGCTCTATTCCCCAGGACCCACGTTAGCCAGATGCACAAGGGGGCACACGCATCTGGAGTTCCTTTGCAGTAGCTGGAGGCCCTGGCACACCCATTCTCTCTCTCTGCCTCTTTCTCTCTCTGTCTGTCGCTCTCAAATAAATAAATAAAATAAAATAAATTTTTAATTATGAGATCTGAACCAGGTGTGGTGGCACACACCTTTAGTCCCAGCACTCAGGAGGCTGAGGTAGGAGGATCACTGTGAGTTTGAGACCAGCCTACAATACAGAATAAGTTCCAGGTCAGCCTGGCCTACAGTGAAACCCTGCTTCAAAAAAAAAAAAAAAATGAAGCCGGGCGTGGTGGCGCATGCCTTTAATGCCAGCACTTGGGAGGCAGAGGTAGGAGGATCGCCGTGAGTTTGAGGACACCTTGAGACTCCATAGTGAATTCCAGGTCAGCCTGGACTAGAATGAAACCCTACCTCGAAACAACAACAACAACAAAAAAAATATGAGATCTGTTGGATACCACCTGAAACCAAGTGTTCACCAGACCCCCTGCTGCCCCTTCCTCTTTACTCAGTGCCTTGTGAGATGCATGGCATCACCTACAACTTACTCTGTTTTAGTGCGTACATGGTACAGAATGATGGCTTTCAAATATGGCATTTTTATACATGCATATTATCATGTATTTTGCTTACATTGACCCCTACCTATGACTTACTTCTTCAAAAAAAATAAAAAGTTTCACCTGAATCTATTGCTTTAGTCCTTATTTTTGTTTTACAGAAAATGCAACGGCATGGCAGAAGAGGAGACAGAATGAACGTAAGAGCCAGAGGATGGGGAGGAGTTCTGTGGAATGCTGTCTGCCAGACATGAGATGGCGGCTGCATTCATGAATTCGTAACAGCTTGGTTACCCGCACAAGATTGGGCCATAAACATCTCATCAAGGGTGGAGGAGGGGCTTCATAAGGTGCCACCCCTCCATCAGGAGCTATTGGCAGTTAATGGTCGTTCAGGGAAAGGGAGAGATTTTCTTCAGTGATGTAGCTACTAGAAAACTGTCCATGCTCTGATACAGAGCTCCCCGTCAATCCTCAACAAGCAAGCCTAATTAAACTCAGGGCATCACAAAAAAAAAAAAAAAAAAAAAAAAAAAAAACCCTACACATCCAGGTAGAAGGAGACTAACTTGGAAGAAGGGGTCCAGTGGAAGGGAGGAGACAAGAGAAAGTAATGGAGAGTGAATATAATCAACATACATTATATTCATGGATGAAATCATCAAAAATAATTAATTTTTTAAAAGCAGAGATGATCTTTGAAACCATGAGCTCAGACGTCAATGTTCACAGTTTAAATTAGTCCACTACATCGCCTCCTGACATACATAATAGTACATCTTGAAGCTCATACTATATCAATATGTACAAAATGTAATTGTTTATTTTATTCCATATTTTGGCTATGCCAGAATCTATTAAAACAGCTTATCAATGATGATAAAAGAAAGGATGACAAGAATAGAGCAATAAGTGAAAAACACCATGAAAAGATGGGCGATGCAAACTGTGGGATATTCTATAGAACACCTAACCTGAACTCCTCAAAAAGTCAGTGTCATGAAAGAATAGCCACATCGAGCCAGATGTGGTGGCACATACCTATAATTCCAGCCCTCCTGAGGCTGATGTAGGATAGTGAGTTCAAGAACAGCCTGATCTATGTAGCTCCCATATCAAAATGAGAGGCAGCAAGAGAGCACAATGGTGAGGTTATTCTAGATTAACCAAAACCAATGAGACCTGAAAAACAAAAGCAATGTGTAAATCTCAATTAAAAAAAACAATGGACAGGCTGGAGGGATGGCTTGTTGGTTAAGGCGTTTGCCTGCAAAGCCAAAGGACCCAGGTTTGACTCTCCAGGACCCACGTTAGCCAGATGCACAAGGGGGCGCATGCGTCTGGAGTTTGCCTGCAGTGGCTGGAGGCCCTGGCTCACCCATTCTCTCTCTCCCTCCCTCCCTCCCTCTTTCTCTGTCAAATAAATAAAAATAAACTATTTAAAATAACAATTGACAAAAGATGTTGAGACAATCAGGAGACAGATGTGTAAGCCATTTGTGTATATATGACGTGGGTATGTAGACAGGTAATATGTGTCACGGCATGAGCATGTAACATACACCATAGACTCGTGATTTCAATGCTTGGTTACCAGCTGAAAGTGCTATTTTGGGTAGTTCTGGAAACATAAGAGGAGGAAGTGAACTGCAGGAAAGTAGATCACTGGGATGGATCCCTGTCTACTTCTGGTCTTTCTAGTTGGCCATGAAGTAAAACTCTCCCTTCCACCACACACTCCTATCGCCAAACCACAGAGTCTTGTAACCAAAGACTGCACCTCTAAAGCCATGAGCCCCGGGCTGGAGGAATGGCTTAGCGGTTAAGGCGTTTTCCTGCAAAGCCAAAGGACCCAGGTTTGATTCCTCAGGACCCACATTAGCCAGATGCACAAGGGGGCACACACATCTGGAGTTCATTGCAGTGGCTGGAGGCCCTGGTGCACCCATTCTCTCTCTCTCCTTCTCTCTCTCTCTCTCTCTCTCTCTCTCTCTCACACTCAAATAAATAAATAAAAATAATAAAACCATGAGCCCAAATAAACCTTTCCTACTTTAAGTTGTGTCAGCTAGGTATTTTGTCACAGTGATGTGAAAAGTAATTAATACAGTTATCATAACCCTTCACATAGAAAGAGAGGAAGTAAAGTAGATAGATCAACTGCTTTACTCCTTCTCTCTAACTAACCCACAATCATGTGATTGGCAATCAAGAGACCTGGCAACATGACAGAGTACAACGAGTGTGTGCAGCTTGAGCTAGAATAACCAATTTCCAAGGATCAGACCTCTCTCCTGACAGGGATTTGGAGGAAGTCCCCATCATTTCTCAATGCCTTCATTTTTCATTTCATAAAATTGAAATTACAATTGCCTGCCTCCCAAAGGGACTGAGGTTTCTCTAGTTAAACTTTGTAATTTTGACTTTTTGGTTTTTCAAGATAGAGTCTAGTTCTAACCCAAGCTGACCTGGAGTTCATTATATAGTCTCAGGCTGTCCTCCAACTCACAATGATCCTCCTACCTCTGCCTCCCAAGTGGTGGGATTAAAGGTGTACGCCACCACACCCAGCTAAGCTTTGTAATTTTTATTTTTTTTTTTATTTATTTTTCAAGCAGAGAAAGAGAAAGAAGGAATGAATGGGCATGCCACGGCCTCTTGCCACTGCAAACAAACTCTAGATGCATATTCCCCTTTGTGCATCTGGCTTTACATGGGTTCTGGAGATTTGAATTGGAGCCATCAGTCTTTGCAAGCAAGTGCCTTTAACCCCTGAGCCATCTCTCCAGCCCAACCTTTGTATTTTGAGCTTGAAGATCATTATAAAAATCAGGTTGCAAGCCGGGCATGGTGGTGCACGCCTTTAATCCCAGCACTCGGGAGGCAGAGGTAGGAGGATTGCCGTGAATTCAAGGCCACCCTGAGACTCCATGGTGAATTCCAGGTCAGCCTGGGCTAGAGTGAAACCCTACCTAGAAAAACAAAACAAAACAGACAAAAAAAAAAAAAATCAAGTTGCAAATATCAATACATTCATATGGATGCCAGGATGGGCCTTTTACAAATCTGGGTATAGTATTAAAAGGATTTAATAGAATTCTGCATGGGTTCCTGGTACCAATCAGCTGGTTGGGGTCTTTTTGCTCTACCAAAGCAGAACTTGCTCTTTCTGCCTTCTTGGGGTCCCGTGGA
Source organism: Dipus sagitta (assembly GCA_036346955.1). Lineage (NCBI taxonomy): Eukaryota > Metazoa > Chordata > Mammalia > Rodentia > Dipodidae > Dipus > Dipus sagitta. The sequence continues at coordinate 26,252,730 of CM070783.1, forward strand.
GGCCTGTTATGGAGAACAGGACTTCTAAAAGGCAGATATGTCTGGAAGACTCTGGTGCAAGGCCATTTTTGCTGGCTATAAGCAGGGTCTCCTGAACCAAAGGGAGCACATGGCTATTCTTAAAACTGAAGGTGTTTATGCCCGAGATGAAACTGAAATCTACTTGGGCAAGAGACGTGCTTATGTGTACAAAGCAAAAAGCAACACAGTGACTCCTGGTGGCAAACCTAATAAAACAAAAGTAATCTAGGGAAAGGTAACTTGGAATCACGGAAAACAGTGGCATGGTTCGAGCCAAAATCTAAAGCAACCGTCCTACCAGGGCCATTGGACACAGAATCCGTGTGATGCTTGTACCCTTCAAGGATTTAAGAAAAGCAAATAAACAAGTAAAAGTGTATTTATGCTCTTGTAAAGAAAAAAAATGTGGGTGGGGAAGAAGAAGAAGCTCTTAGCCGTGCGTGGTGGCGCACGCCTTTAATCCCAGCACCGGGAGGCAGAGGTAGGAGGATCGCGGTGAGTTCGAGGCCACCCTGAGACTACATAGTGAATTCCAGGTCAGCCTGGGCTAGAATGAGACCCTACCTCAAAAAAAAAGAAGAAGAAGAAGAAGAAGAAGAAGAAGGAACAAGAGGAACAAGAAAAAGAGGAAGAGGAAGAAGGAAGAAAAGTTCTTTAAGTGATGGTCTATGGCACTTTTTTATTACTTGGTATTTTACAGCAAGCGATGGCGAAAGGAAGGCGGAGTCCCCGGTGGCGCCCTCTAGTGTTACAGCTTCAGGGTCAGGATTCCTCAGCCCCGTGCAGTGGCTGTCACTGCACCATCCAGGCGGAAGGACAGGGAATCCACCGCCTTCGCAGAGGCCAGTGTCAGCTTGCTATAGCCACTGCCGTGGGTACTGCCACTCCGGAGGCAGCTACCTCTGCTCCTTTGGCTGCTGCTGCTGCCTCCCCTGGCCACCAGCCTTGCATCCCTGCCTCTGCCTGCAGCTGTCACGAAGCTGGCCCCTTCCCTGCCTTGGCAAGTGGGCCTGCCTACCACTAAGCTCCTCCCCTGCTGCTTGTCAAGGCCACTGGCAGCTCTGTTATTGCCATTGTCAAGGCCATGTGGTTCTCACGGTTCGGCTTCTGCCATTCGTCAGGGCCCTGGGGTTCCCACCTCGTCAATGGCTGCTGTGAGTGCCTGTGAGCACATCAAACCAAAGGTCACTCCGCAAAGCTCACTCGCCAGCTGCCCTGTGTCTCAGATACCCTTCCTCATTCAGGCCCGTCCCAACCCTGACCTGTTACCTATTACTAACACAGAACCAACAGCCAGGGAGTGAAGACCACCAAGGCAGACGGTTTGTTTGGGGCCCAAAGTTAATTACCACCAGCAAAGGAAGTGAGGGGCTCCGGAGCAAGAAAGAGAGTGGGAGGCTGGGCACCATCTAATAGGAGAGAGAGAAGGTTGCAAAGTCTTCTTGTGGAGAAATAGGAAGGAGAGGGTCACACACCGCATGGTTATCGGGGTGTCTAGCTCGCACTATACAGGGTGTCAGGTGGGGTGTCTGGTTAGTGCTGGAGCCACATGTCTTGAACTTGGGACACTGGACTTTTGACCTCTTGGTTTGGGTCACCAAGTACTAGCTGGGTGTGGAAAGCTGTTTTCTCCCAGCACAGGTAGGAAGGGCCTCGGAATTACCATAATAGATAGTGTTGTTGATTTTGTTTGTTTGCTTTTGTTTTCCAAGGTAGGGTCTCACTCTAGCCCAGGCTGACCTAGAATTCACTATGTAGTTTCAGGGTGGCCTTGAACTCACAGCAATCCTCCTGCCTCTGCCTCCCAAGTGCTGGGATTAAAGGCATGTGGCACCACACCCGGCCGAGAGTGTTGATTTTAAGATCCCAGACCTAGTCTGAGATCACCTATAGGGAGGGGTAAACCTCAATTTCCGTAACGGGAGATAACTTCCTAGGCAAGTTATAGTAGGGTGGGGGAGAGTTGGAGTGGAAAAAAAAGGAGTTTCTGGAATCTTTATACTTAAAGGATTCAAGGTACTTTGACAGTAATTCTCGGTCGGTTGCCCCATAGCCCAGTTGTTACTAGCTTTGAAGCAACGGAGCCTCTCAAGCCAGCAGCTCTCCAGTTCACTGTCTTGTAACTAGCAAAGACTTGACAAATGAAGACACGGCAGAAGGGCAAGCTAAGGGAGATTTGCTTCAGGAAAGAAAGTAAAGCAGGAAGCTCCCGAGTTAGGAGGGGTCATAATCTGCATGGTGACATGGATCAGGGGGGTTTCTTATAACCTTGGGGGTGTAAATTGGGCATCTAGTTGGGATGAGCTTCACTGGTTAAGTTTAACTGTGTCTGGAGGGCCTTAATCAGTTGGTAGGTCAGGGAGAAGAGTGCAGACTCAGAATAAGCCCACAAAAAAAGCCCTAGAAGGAGGAAGAAAGTAAAACAGAGGGCTGCCCTATAGTCATCTTGATGAATCAGGTTTAGGTTCAGACTGGAGTAGCTTTCTAGTCTTCTGGGGGTTTTATTTGTTCGTTTGTTTTGTTCTGGTTTGGTTGGGTTTTGGTTTTTCCTAGATAGGGTCTCGCTGTAGCCCAGGCTGGCCTGGAATTCAGTATGAAGCCTCAGGGTGGCCTCGAACTGATGGCACTTCTCCTACCTCTGCCTCCCAAATGCTAGGATAAAAGGCGTGCACCACCACACCCGGCAGCTTTCTAGTCTTGACGGGGCAGATTGGTATCTATGTTTTCTGGGTCCTGTGTCCCTAATGACCTACAGATCTCTATCATAATGAGATTTTTTTAAAGGGGGGGGAAACAAATGAATTTTGTAAGTAGTTAAATTATGGCTCATTACAAAACTGGAAGTCAACTCAGCCCATTGGTCCAGGTGTCTGCCCCACCCAGGCCTCACAGAGGCTTCATTCCAGCATGGCTCATGGTCTCTGACCCCTTCAGCGCGATCTCAAGCCATCACAATCCCTTTCCAACCAACCCCCGTGACCCATACTGTCAGAACATCAGAACTTGTGGAAATCAGTAGCAATGTGTGAAGGAAATAAAACTGGGGCATAAAATCAGTGTGTGTGACGACAATAATGAGATTCCATTGCTCATTTTCTTCCAGGCTCCAGCCTCCTTCTCAGAGGTTGGGGTTGAAGCCTTGTCCATAGGAAGACAGAATTCTAGAACAGACAGAAATCCTGAAGATGATCTAATCCAGTGGTTTCCAAGTGTGGCTTCCCATCAGAACATGCTGGAAGGCTTGTTAAATGTCACATCCAAAGGACTTTCTGTGGAGACCAAGAGACGCTTACCAGAGACCAAGGAGACCTAACTGTGGTCGCGCAGCTTCTTGCTAGAATTTGGATCTTGACTGTCCCCCAGCTTGGCGCTCTTAGAAGGCGGTAGAGGCTATAAATGGTAGAGTCTCATAGGTCAACTTCAAGTCCTTGGGGCCATGCCCTAAAAGAGGACGGTGGCATGTTGCTCTCTTCTTTCCTCTTCAGTTCTTGACCATAAAGGAAACAAACTTTCTGTACCATGTGCTCCCACCATGATGGGCTACCTTGCCACAGGCCCCAAAGCCTCAGGGACAGCCCACCAAAACCTGTAACCTCTAACATTGTCAGCCAAGGTAAGCCTCTCTTTTTGTTTATTTGATAGTGAGACAGACAGAGAGAGAGAGAGTATGTGTATATGGGTGCACCAGGGTGTCTTGCCATTGTGAACAAACTCCAGATGCACGTACCACTTTTTTACATGGTTACTAGGGAATAAAACCCGGACCAGCAGGCTTTCTAACAAGTGCCTTTAACCACTGGGCCATCTCTCTAACCCAAGCCTCTCTCTCCCTTTTTAAGTTGATAAACTCAGATGTCTGCGGGAAGATAACCATGAGTTCCAGTCACACATGATCTTATCAGTCCTATAAGGTGAATGCTAGGCCAAACTACAAGAGAAAGAAAGACTTCTGGGCTGGAGAAATGGCTCAGTGGGTAAGGCACTTGCCTGAAAAGCCTAATGACCCCAGTACCCACATAAAGCCAGATGCACAAAGTGGCACATGCATCTGGAGTTTATTTGAAGTGGCTAGAGGCCCTGGAATTCCCATTCTCTCTGTTTCTCTGCTTGCAAATAAATAAATAAAATATTTTTAAAAAAAAGACTTGGGAGACTGGAAGGATGGCTTAGCGGTTAAGCCGTTTGCCTGCAAAGCCAAGAGACCTCAGTTTGATTCTTCAGGTCCCACATAAGCCAGATGCACAAGGTGGCACATGTGTCTGGAGCTTGTTTGCAGTGGCTGAAGGGCCTTGTGTGCCCATTCTCTCTCTCTGCCTCTTTCTCTCTTAAATAAATAAGTTTAAAAAAAAAGATGGGGCTGGAGAGCTGGCTTAGCTGTTAAGGTGTTTGCCTACAAAACTTAAGGACCCAGGTTCGATTCTCCAGAACACACATAAGCCAGATACACAAGGTGGTGCATGTGCCTGGAGTTCATTTGAAGTTGTTAGAGGCCCTGGTTTGCGCTTTCTCTCTCTCTCTCTCTCTCTCTTAAATAAATAAATATATAAAAATTAAATCTATATTCTCCTATTTAAAAAAAGAAAGAAAGACATGGGCTGGAAAGATGGCTTAGTGATTGAGGCACTTTCCTGCAAAGCCTAAGGACCCAGGTTCAATTTCTCAGGACCCACATACACCAGATGCACAAAGTGGCAGTGGGTATGGATTTTGTTTGCAGTGGCTGGAGGCCCGGGCATGCCCATCTCTCTATCTGCCTCTTTCTCTCTCTCTCAAATAAATAAATAAAATATTTTAAAAGAAAGAAAGAGGGCTGGAGAGATGGCTTAGTTGTTAAAGCGCTTGCCTGCAAAGCCTAAGTACTAATGGTTGACTCTCCAGGTCCCATGTAAGCCAGACTCATAGTGACAAAAGCGCACAAGGTCGCACATGCACACAAGGGGGAGGGAGCACGCGTCTGGAGTTCGATTGTAGTGGCTGGAGGCCCTGATGTGCCAATTCTCAATCTCACTTTCTCACTCTCACATTAAAAAGGCAGTCTGTTGGGCTTGCCTCAAAAAAAGAAAAAGACTTTTGTGTGTTCTATGCACCTCTTTGCACTGGTTTCCTAGGGTGTGCTAACAAAGGTTAGGCTCAAAAATAAGCACTTACGAGTTGTTGTCCAGGGAGGTCCCTGATGCCCCCAAAATATTATGGGATATTACCAAAGCTCTTGGTTGCCCACCATGACTAGATGGTAAGACCCTGTTGCTGAAGACTCCACATTCTTGGGCTACAGAAAACTGAGAAATCAAGCTGAAAATAAGCTGGAAGCCTCCTCCCTGTTGACTAGCTGCCAGGATGCTAGAAAGACCTATGCAGTCTGCTGGGGGAACAAAACAGTCATCAACAGTCTTAACCAGCAGTGGACCCCGTAAGCTTTATAGCTGGCCAGCCAGAACAAATGTACCAACTGGTGCAATGGTGGCATGTCTGATATGGGGCAAACAAGCTGCTCTCCGATTGGACTTGAGGCCCGCTCCACAGGAGGGAATTCCTGCCTGGTACTGAAACCTAGACTACAAACTAGAGCTAGGGAGGTCATAAGCCCTAGGGGAGAAACTACTGCTGTTGCCTAGCCAAATGGATATATTATGCCCATCAAAATGTAAATGCTTATGTCTATGCCCACGTATTAATGCTACTCTCACTGCGGGTTAGAGAAGCTCTTTTCAGATGGTGGTGACCACTGGGGTGACTCAAAACTCACCAAAGTGCTGAGAAGTGACAGAGAAGTGCTCAGCACTAAGTGAGACACCTCTATCACACCCTCCAAAGCTCAGGGACCATTGGGGAAGAGGTGGTGGAAAGACTGTAAGAGCCAAAGGAAGGAAAGGACTGCTAACAATACTGTCTTCTACACACAAAGTGGCCTTGATATTCATGACCTCACAGTGGGTGATGCTACCTAGACAAGACCTGTGTCATAAAAATGCCACGCCTTTAATCCCATCGCTCAGGAGGCAGGGGTAGGTGGATCACTGTGAGTTCGAGGCCACCCTGAGACTACATAGTGAGTTCCAGGTCAGCCTGGATTAAAGTGAGACCCTACCTCGAAAAACCAAAAAAAAAAAAAAAAAAAAAAAAAATAGTGCCATCAAAATAGAGGAGAGAGCTCAGAGCTGGTGTCTTGTGCTGGGACTGGCAGCGTCCATTACCCAGCCAGAGGGGCGAGGCCGCAGTTATGCCCGGGTATGACAAGGACAAGCCTGAGGAGGACGCATGCACGGAAGAGAAGGACGACAGGGGTGCATGTCTGCTGCAGTCCCACTGTGTGCTCCAGGAGGGGAACTGTAGAGCTTTGCAGTATTCATTTTTTGACTGTAAAAGATCAATGGACTTGATCTGAAGAGCACTGGAGACATGTGCTTAGGTGGTGCTGACCAAGCATGAATGAAACGCCTCTCAGCGAGCCACTTGAGGGCAGGTGTGCCGAGATGGTGTACACCATGGTTAAGCACGGGAAGGAGGCAATGAGCGTTTACAAGGCACCTTACAACCACTTTATTAAACGAACCTGCTGTTGTCCACACTTGCACACATGGAAACAGGTTCAGAGAAGTCCAAGTAACTTGCTTCATGTCACTGGCTAAGGGGTTGACTGCTGTTTGTGCTTATGTCCATAACCCTACACCTCGGCTGCCCTTCTATTCAAATCAAGTGAAAACAAGGCTTAAAAGACATTAGTCTCTTGTGGTTTTATGTTTACAATCCTATGAATTTAGCACTTGAGCATGCAATACCAATTTCCAGTCAGGTGGTAACTCTACAACTAGACCTTCCAGTGTAAAAGAATGAATCAAGCAAGACCAAGTTTAATGTTCTTATCATGTATTTATTACTTGTCATTCTAAAGACTGCACATTTACAGCACACATGGCTTTGAATGAGCTAAGAATATATAAAATGGTAACTATATGCTCATATACATTAATGCTGCCTAAAACTAAATAAATAAAAGTAGTTTAATGCAAAAAAATAGAGGAGAGAGGGGCTGGAGAGATGGCTTAGCAGTTAAGGTGTTTGCCTACAAAGCCAAAGGATCCAGGCTTGATTCTCCAGGACCCATGTAAGCCAGATGCACAAGGGAGCGTATGCGTCTGGAGTTCGTTTTCAGTGGCTGGAGGCCCTGGTACGCCCATTCTCTCTCTCTCTCTCTCTCTCTCTCTCTCTCTCTCTCTCTGTGTGTGTGTGTGTGTGTGTGTGTGTGTCTCATTCTCTCTCTTTCTCTGTCTATCACTCTGAAATAAATAAATAAAAACATTTTTTTTAAAAAAAGTAGCTTATGGGGAAATAAAGCATTTATTTTAGCTTACAGTATGAAGGGAAAGTTTCATTACAGCATGGCAGAACAGAGGTTGGGCATCCCATCTTGTCACAGCAGCAGTGAGATTGAGCTATCTCTGGCAAGGGACACCTGGGCTCATCCCCAGCAACACACCTCCTCTAGCAAGGTTCTTCCTCCCTAACCGCCACCAGCTGGGGACCAAGCATCCCAAACACATGACAGGCTGAAGAGATGCTCAGTGACTAAAGGTGCTTCCTGCAAAGCCTGCCAGCCTGCGGTGGGGTTTAATTCCCCAGTGTCCACATAAAGTCAGACACACAAAGTGCTATGTGTACCTGAAGTTTGCTTCAGAGACAGCAGGCCCTGGTGTTCCCTATCTATCATCTATCTATCTATCTATCTATCTATCTATCTATCTATCTATCTCTATATCTAGTCTATCTCTATATCTATCTCTTCCTCCCTTACCCCAAATAAAGAAATAAATATTAAAAACACACAATGCCCCAGTCATTGTGGCACACACCTTTAATCCCACCAATTGGGAGGCAGAGGTAGGAGGATTGCTGTGAGTTCAAGACCACCCTGAGACTACATAATGAGTTCCAGGTCAGGCTGGCCTGGAGCAAGACCCTATCTTGAAAAAAAAAAAAACCAAAAAATTAAATAAATAAGAATTAAAAGCACATACACGTGAGACTATAGAGGATATCTCACTCAAACCACCAGAGACCAACAGAGGAGATTTCTCTGCCTTGCTGTAACCTATCTACATCATGTTTCCACCACTGTACTTAAAAAGTGCTTTGGTTTATATCTTTCTTTCATGCCGTAACTATAAAAACTTCATGAAATTGTTAACACATTGGAACGTGGAATTTGGGCTAACCTAAATCTGTGTTTCTGGGTCATGGTCACTCATAGTTGGCTCCAGAATAAACTATCTCTTTTTCCCTTTGAGGTGAGAGCTGTGCGTTTCGCTATGACTCACAGAAAGCTGTGATTCGCAAACAATTCATGTCGCCTCCATGGGTCCTGGTTTTTAAAAGGAAACTAAAACTATTTAAAGTGGATATGTGAATAACTAGATGAAGCACTACAATTTGAACAACAGATCTCCTGATGTGTTGATTAACAAAATAGTTCTGCACACTGCTGGTGTCCTGTGAAAGCAGGATGTCGGAGTCAGAGGTTAACTGGTCCGGAAATGATAATATGTTTATCAGCAATATACACTCAGAAATAACGTGCAAGTAAAGACCAGGATGTTCTCACTATCTCAGATTTCTAGGAAAACACGGTGAAATTCACAATCCATGCAATTTTTGCATCAGCCAAACAGGACATTGTTCCCCTTTTCTGTGGGGGGCCTGGAGAAAACTGTGCCAACACAAACTTCTGCTTTTCATCCTGTGAGCCATGGAGAGCTCCCTGCCATGCCGACCCAGGGACCCATGCGCCGAAGCGTGAGCTCCTCTTCACACAAAACTAGTTACTGCTGTATTTTCTCTTTTTAAAATATTTTTTACTTATTTTTAACTGCAGAAAGAGGAGGGAGGAACACGGGCCAGGGCTTCCAACTCCATATGCATGTGCCACTTTGTGCATCTGGCTTTACATGGGTACTGGGGAATCAAATCTAGGCTGTCAGGCTTTGCAAGCCAGTGCCTTTAACCACTGATCAGTCTCTCCTTCTCAGCAGTGTATTTTCAAATCCTTCCTAAGTCCCCTCTTCTGCTGTTACTCATAGCTCACAGGTTACCATTGACTATGGGTGAATTAATCCAACCTTCTGAGCCCCCTTTTTGTAAAAATGTTTATTTAGTTAGTTAGTTATTGATTTATTTATGTATGTGTGTGTGTGTGCACATTCAGGGACTTTTGCCACTGCAAACAAACACTGGACATTTGCACCACTTTCTGCACGGGTGGCTTGGGAATTGAACCCAGGCCAGAAGGCTTTTCAGGTGATCTCTAATCCAGGCTGACCTTGAGCTCTCTATATAGCCAAGGACGACCTTGAATCTCTGATCCTCCTGCTTGAGCCTTCAGAGTGCTGGGATTCGGGTCATGCATCATCATCACCATGTCCAGGACACACAATGCTGGGGATCAAACCAGGTTTTCTGGCGTGCTAAGCAAGCACTCGAGCAACTGAGCTACAACCCCAGCTCTGGACCCCCATTTTCTTTTTTTTAATTATGTATATCTTTATTTATTTAGGTGTGTATGCATTTGTTCTTGTGTGAGTGTGAGAACATGTCACAGCACATGTGTGAAGGTCAGAGAACAACTGGCAGGTCGGTCCTCACCTTCCACTTTGTTCATCTGCAATTCACGTAGGATCTAGGAATTGAACTCAGGTCCTCAGAGTTGTGTGGCAAGCACTTTACCCACTGAGCCATCTCTTCAGCTCTGGGCCTCCATTTTCTTAAGTGTCAGACTGCAAGTTAAGACTCAAGGAATTTTTACATCTTTGCAATGACCTTCATATTGTCATTCTTCAAAAGGACCCATGTGACAATGAGAAAAATCTATTCAAGCCTTATTTGCCTGGTGGAAGAAGGAAGAGAAGAAAAACCAGCAGAGCCAGGAGTGGTGGTGCACACCTTTAATATCAGCACGTGGGAAGCTGAGGTAGGAGGATCTCTGTGTGAGTTTGAGGGCAGCCTCAGACTACATAGTGAATTCCAGGTCAGCCTAGGTTAGAGTGAGATCCTACCTCAAAGGAAAAATCAAAACAATGCACAGCCTTTGCTTGGTTGAATCATTGCTGCTGGAGGGGGCTAGGCACATGGCAGACAGAGAACACTCAGATATGGGTCCTCACAAACACACAGGTCAGATTCAAAACACAGGCTGGTTGCTTTCTTGCCACAGAATTAACATCACATTAACATCTCTGACCCTCAATTTCTTCAATGGCAAAACAAGTCAGAAGAGATGGTCTGTGTCTTCTCTGGGACTGCATTAGTGAGGAGCTGGGTATTGTTAATTGATAAGAAACCATTTGAAAGAGGATCCATCTGGTTTTAGTTAGATTCCACTTGTGACATCTTTATAAATGTTCTAGGAGATAACATACTCAGAGTTACTGAAAACATCCATATTAAAGCCATATGGCAATGTACAAAGGACAGAGCCAATTAAATAGAATTAATCTAGTGGCTGATGAGAACCTGTGATTTAAAAGATCTGATAAGGGAGTTAAAATATACTGGGCATCAGAAAAGTCAGAGTAATTTTTTATGGGAAGTGGTTGTTAGCACAAAGGGACAATCTGTGGACTTGGACAGAATTTAAAAATAAATAAATAAGAAAGCAGAAACCAGAAGTGACATAGAAGAAATTTTTGGGACTAACCCATGAGACTGCATCAGGAGAAAGGGCACAACACTTAGAGTATATCACAAGACTCACCCATGACTACATACACCTGTGTTGGATGTTTAACTTTTAGAACAATTCTCAGTTCAGAGCAAAACTGAGCAGAAAGCACAGACTTCCCATACACCAGTCGCACACTTGTCACTACTGAAAAGTCTGTATTGACAAATCATTATCATTTCAAGTACACACTCTACACATCCCTATTCCCTTTACTGTCTTCATAGTTTTGTCTTGTCCAGAACCATGGAGTTGGGGGCATAAGTAGCCTTTTCAGGTTGGTTTATTTCATTTACTCATATGTACTCAAAGTTCTACCCTAGGGCTGGAGAGATGGTTTAGTGGTTAAGGCACTTGCCAGCAAAGCCAAAGGACCTAGGTTCAATTCTCCAGTACCCACATAAGGCCAGATGCATAAGGTGGTACATGTATCTGGAGTTCGTTTATAATGGCTAGAGGCCCTGGTGCATCCATTCTCTATCTATCTATCTCTTTTACTCTCTCTCTCTCACAAATAAACAAATTAATTAAATAAAAAATTCTACTCTATCTTTTTTTTTAATTTTTTTTTGGTTTATTTATTTGAGAGCAAAAGACAGAGAAAGAGGCAGATTGAGACAGAGAGAATGGGCACGCCAGGGCTTCCAGCCACTGCAAACGAACTCCAGATGCATGCGCCCCCTTGTGCATCTGGCTAACGTGGGTCCTGGGGAATCGAGCCTCGAACCGGGGTCCTTAGGCTTCACAGGCAAGCGCTTAACCGCCAAGCCATCTCTCCAGCCCTACTCTATCTTTTAATGGCTCAACAGCTCATTTCCTTTCAGTGCAGAGTAATACTCATTGTTTATTTCAGTTGATTTATCCACTAGCCTAATAAATAATATCTTGCTTGCTTCCAACTTTGGACAATAGTGAATGAAGCCACTATAAACATCTATGTATAAGTTTTTGTGGAGACATAAGTTTTCAGTTCATTTGATTAAATACAAGGAGTATGATTGTTGCTCTGTACAAGAAAAAGTATGTTTAGTTTGGTAAGAAAATGCTGAACTTCCAACGTGGCTGTGCCATTCTCCTGTCCACAGCAATGAGCGTTCTTGTTGCTCTGAATCTTTGCCAGCCTTTGGTATTGTTGGTGTTTTGGATTCTGGACATTTTAATATGATAAGATGTGATGTGATATGTGATATGACAGTATTGCATTGTTGTTGTCATTTGCAGCTTACTAATGACAAATAATGTCCATCATCTTCTTATATGCTCATATGCCATCCACATATCATCCCTGGTGAGGTATCTGTTCAGATCTTTACCCATTTTTTAGAATATTTATTTATTTATTTATAAGCAGAGAGAGAGAGAGAGAGAGAGAATGGGCACACCAGGGCCACCAGCCTCTGCAAAAGAACTCCAGATACATGTGCCACTTTGTGCATCTGGCTTTACATGGGTGCTGGGGAATCGAACCCAGGTTGTTAGGCTTTTCAGGCAAGCACCTTAACCACTAAGCAATCTCTCCAGCCCTTAACATATTTTTTTTGGAGGGCTTTTGGTTTTTTCGAGGTAGAGTCTCGCTCTAGCCCAGGCTGACCTGGAATTCACTATGTAGTCTCAGGGTAGCCTTCAACTCATGGCAATCCTCCTATCTTTGCCTCCCGAATGCTGGGATTAAAGGGGTGCGCCACCATGCCCAGCTGACTTTTTTTTTAATTAGGCTGTCCATTTTCTTATTGTTTTAAGAGTTCTTTATATACTTTAGATAATAGGTTTTTTAATATTTTATTTTTACTTATTTGAAAAGGAAAGAAAGAAAGAGGCAAAGAGAGAGAGCGAGAGGGCATGTCAGGGCCTCCAGCCACTGCTAATGAACTCCAGACGCATGTGCCACTCTTGTGAAGCTGGCTTATGTGGGTACGGGGGAATCAAACCTGGGTCCTTAGGCTTTGCAGGCAAGTGCCTTAACTGCTAAGTCATCTCTCCAGCCCCTTAACCAGACACTATTTTAAAAGTATGATCAAGAGAATAAGAAGGTAAGCTGTAGACTAAGAAAATTATTTGCAAAAGACACATCTGATAAAAAAATATATATATATTATCTGGGCTGGTGGGATGGCTTAGCAGTTAAGGTGTTTGCCGCAAAGACAAAGGATCCAGGTTCAGCCCTGGCGTGCCCATTCTCTCTCTCTCTATCTGCCTCTTTCTCTCTCTCCCTCTCTCTCAAATAAAATAAATACATAAATAGATAAGATATTTTTTAAAATAGTGTCTGGTTAAAAAGAACAAAACAAACCTTCAAGCAGCAAAGTGATCAGAAACCCAGTGCCTGGAGGGCACGATGGAAAGATGGGCAGCAGGAGGAGGAAAGGGCAATGGAAGTACAGTGGAATGAGCCTTGGTGAGCATGTTCTAGTGTGCACGCCTGGGATCAGCAACACGTGCCATCCCTTGCCGCTCTTCTTGTTCTCCTTGTAGTTCATCTGAAATATAGCCAAGCTTAGACTACACTTCTTTCAGGAAGCCACGTTTATGTGTCCTCTTGGGCTCTACTGGTCCAAGACTTCTGGTGAGTTCTGATGGCTGCCTGAGCCCTCGCTGGGGCATACATTCCATGGAGTAGGAACTGCTGGCCTTTTTCCTGCTCTATCCCAAAATCCAGCATCTGGAACACTGTCAGCTCTCACCACACAAATGCCTGAAGTGAGAACTGGAAGATGAGACAGAGACTCATCAAAATAGACTGCTTGGGCAGCTGTAAGACAGTACCACAAATTACGTAGCTTAAACCACAAAAGGAATTGCTTCATGGTTCTGGAGGCTAGAAGTTTGAATTCAAGGTGTCAGCAGGGTCATGCCTCCTTTAAACGAGTGAGAAAGGGACCTGCTCCTGGCCTCTTTTCCACTTCAAGTTGCGCCTTGACTTACACCAACATAATTCCTGTCCTGATGTGGCATTCTTCCTGAATTTGTGTCTCTGTATCCAAATGTCTTCTGTTTTTAAAGAAACCACTTATGGGCTGGAGAGATGGCTTAGCAGTTAAGTGCTTGCCTGTGAAGCCTGGACCCTGGTTTGAGGCTCAATTCTCCAGGACCCATGTTAGCCAGATGCACAAGGGAGTGCACGTGTCTGGAGTTCATTTGCAGTGGCCGGAGGCCCTGGCCTGCCCATTTTCTCTCTCTCTCTCTCTCTATCTGCCCCTCTCTCTCTCTCTATCTGCCCCCCCTCTCTCTGTCCATTGCTTTCAAATGAATAAATAAAAATAAATAAAAAAGAAACCATTTATATTAAATTAGGGCCCACTACAATGACCTTATTTTAACTTAATGTCTTCTATAAACATCCTGTCTCCAGCAGGGCTGGAGAGATGGCTCAGCAGTTAAGGCACTTGCCAGCAAAGTCTAAAGACCTAGGTTCAATTCCCTAGTACCCATGTAAAGCCACATGCAAAGTAGTATATACATCTGGAGTTCATTTGCAGTAGCTAGAGGCCCTGGCATGCACATTCTCTCTGTCTAACTCTCTTCCATCTCTCTCTCTCTCTCTCTCTCTCTCTCTCTCTCTCTCTCTCTCTCTCTCTCTCCTTGCAAATAAAAAAAAATATTTTTAAAATATTGTCTGCATAAAGTCATATTGTGAGGTTAGGACTACTACCCACCTTTTAGGGGAACCCAATTCAATAGTGACACTCATGTAGATACTCTGAAATTTATCCTGTAGGTAGATAGACCTCTCAAACAAGAGTGTGAAGCAATAATTTTTTGTTTTGAGAGATCACCCTGGCAGAGGTATAAACCATAGACACAAACATGTGATGCCAGAAGGAAATTAAGTCAGGAGTCAGATTTCTGTAAGATATAGAGACATGGACACTTATAAAGAAGAAGGGATATCTTGACTCATTTCTGGAAGTTTCAGGCTGTAGTGACTTCACTCAGTTGCCTTTGAATCTGGGACAAGGCAGAACATCATGGCAGAAAGCTCATAGTGTAGCAAAGCTATTCACCTCATGGCTAGGATAAAAGAGAAGGCACTGGGATCTCAATATCCCCTCAAGGGCACCCACCAATGACCTGAAGACCTCCCCCTAGGCCTCTTAATAGTGCCAAGCTGAAAAGCCTTTCACACATGAGGCTTTGGTGGGGAGCATTTCTGATATAAACTATAGTACCAAGATAGCTCCAGGATGAGGTAATGAGTTCTAAATATGGATAGTAGATGTGGAAATAAAGTGAGGACAGAGTTTCAAGGATTTGGGTGGAGTTGATAGGCAAAGATGCTGTAACTAATTGATGGTGATTAATTAGAAAGAGTGGTCTCTTCCCTTAATGCCCCCAAAATACTACAGGATATTGCCAAGGTTCTTTGTTGCCCACCATAACTAGATGGTAAGACCCTATTGCTGAAGATTCCACATGCTTGGACTGCAACTGAGAAATCAAGCTGGAAATAAGCTGGAAGCCTCCTGCCTGCTAACTATCTGTCAGGATGCTGGAAAGACCTATGCAGTCTGTTGGAGGAGAAAAGTCATCAGTGGCCTTAACCAGCAGTGGACCCTTCAAGCTTTAAAGCTGGCCAGCCACAGCAAATATACCAACTGGTGAAATGATGGCATGTCTGATATGGTGGAAACCAGCTGCTCTCTGATTGGACTTGAGGCCCATTCCATAGGAGGGAATTCCTGACTGGTACTAAACACCTAATCAAAAGCCTTTATGGCTGAGGAGGTCATAAACCCTAGGAGGGAAACTACTACTGTTGTCTAGCTAAATGGATAAATTATTCCCCCAAAACTGCTCCCTAAATATTTATGTTTATGCCCATATGTTAATTCTACTCTTACTTTTGGTTAGAAAGGATCTTTTCAGATGTTGGTGATCACTGGGGTGACTCAAAACTCATCAAAGTGCTGAGGAGAAGTAATAGTGGAGTGTTCAGCAATAAGTGAAACATCTTTGTCACACTCAACAAGTCTCAGGGACTGTTGTGAAAGAGGTGGTAGAAAGAATGTAAGAGCCAAAGGAAGGGGAGGTCTGCTTACAATACTGTCTTACAGATTCCAAGTTGCCTTTATATTCATAAGCTCACACTACTAAAAACTACCTACATAAGACCTGTATAATAGAAGGAAAAAATGACAACATCAAAATAGAACAAAGACAGAGCCGGGTGTGGTGGTACATGCCTTTAACCCTAGCACTTGGGAAGCAGAGGTAGGAGGATCACTGTGAGTTTGAGGCCACCCTGAGACTACATAGTGAATTCCAGGTCAGCCTGGACCAGCACCAAGAGAGATCAAGATGGGCATCTTCTCTCCAGGGGTCCCTTTTAAGAGCACCCAAACCAGTCACCTTCTCCATCAACATTGGGTCCTTGAAAACTGCTGTGCCTTCAGAGAAAGCCCAACTCCTTTCCAATCCTGCTGACTCACCACATCTCCAGGAGGGGGCACTGTACCTGCAGCCTCCAAGGTTTGAACCCTAGGGGGATGAAGTCTTCCAACTCCTGGGAGACATACTGGAAGCTCTTTGGATTTGATGTAAGGGAAGAAGCCATAGCACTCCAATAATCCCTTCCAAAAATAATAATAATAATAAGGAATGTTCATGAGGCTAGTGGATTGATGAGTGACAGGCCAATGCTGACAGGACAAGTTTTACATGTGCACAGAAGTTAACAGGCCTCCAGCTCCAGGGTGTGAACGACCTGGCACCCACTTGCACTCCCAATATTAGGGCCACTGAAATTATGAGAGTTCCATCCAAATGTACAATTATACAGAAGGGTGGATTGACAGCCAGTAAAAGTCTGTTTTCTTTAAGAAAATGGATCCAGATCATAAAGTTACTGTCTGTCAGTCAGTAAAACCTGTGGTTATGAGGAGACTGTACAAGAGGATTTCTGTACAGAATGGGAGCTTGTCAGGAAAACGTCTTCCAACTTTGTTCTCTCTACGTCTGTGCTGTTTCTATAAATGGCCATCTCTGTGCTTGTGAAGTATATGTCTTTTTTATGCTGGGGATGTACTGGAGTTAGTAAAGTACATGTCTGGCATATGTGAAGCCCTGGATTTGATCCTGAGATCCCAGCACTTGGGAAGCAAAGGCAAGAGGATAAAAAGGTCAAGGTCATCCTCAGCTACATAGTAAGTTCAATAATTAAATAAAAGATAGAAGAGGAGGGGCGAGGAGGAGGAGTGGGGAAGGAGACAGAGTGTGTGGAAGAAAAACAAAGAATGCCTTTTAAGAGAAAATAATCCCACCCAAGGGTAATGGCAGTGTGCACAATGTGATGTCATACAAATGATGTTCAGAAATGCTGAGGGGTGGGTGGTGCCTGGAGAGATGGCTCAGCTGTTAGGGCGCTTGCCTGTAAAGCCTAACAAGCCGGGTTTAATTCCCCAATGCCCACGTAAAGTCAGATGCACAAACTGGCACATGCATTCATTTGCAGAGGCTAGAGGCCCAGCACTTGCTCGCTCACTCGCTCTCTCGCTCTCTCTCTCTCCTTGCAAATAAATAAATAAAATAATTTCAAAAGAAGAAATGCTGGACTAGAGGCATGGCTTAGCAGTTAAGGTATTTGTCTGCAAAGCCAAAGGATTCAGGTCTGATTCCCCACGACCCACATAAGCCAGATGCACAAGGACCTGTAAGCTGAAATAAACCCTTCCTCCTATAAATTATGTCTGTTGGAAAGTTCATCCCAGCAATGTGGAGCTACAACAACACCCAGTCTTGAATTTCTAGATACTATGAGCCAAAATAAACAGCTCTTTACTTCATATGTTGCCTTTGCCAGATACCTCAGCCCAACGGCATAGCCTGTGTCAGGTATTTTGGCACAATGGTAGAATACTCACTACATCACAAACACAGACCAAGCACGGGAATAGTCACATCACCAGAGAATGAATATGGTTGGCAAGTAAGTACATGTAAAGATGGCCAAAAGCATGGAAAAGTGACAATTAGAAGCCAATGTTGGCAATGATATGGAGCAACTAGAACTCTCAAACACTACTGGTAGAAATGAAAATTTTCAATTCAATTTCAAACACTTTGCCAGTGTCCTAATGTTAAACCTATATTTACCGTAACCCAGTCATCCTCCTCTTAGATATTTACTGAAAAGAAATACATGTGCGTTTGTAGGTCATGAAGCTAGAAAGAGGATCATGAGACAGGGGAAGAAGCTCTTAAGGGAGGTGAGAAATACAGAAAACAATGGAATCTTATGCAATAGGAAAGCATAAGGGGGGACTGGCTAGGGGAAGAAAGGGAACCAGCTGGAGAGGGCATGGGGAGCAGAGGGGGAGAGGAACATGAATGAGAACAAAGTATAGTGACATGATACCTATGAAGATGGAATGATGAAACCCATTACTTTTGTATGCTCACCTTAAAAAAATCAGTAAATATTTCTCCAGTATATTAGGAAAATAAAACCCAAGGCTGGAGAGATGGCTTAGAGGTTAAGACGTTTGCCTGCAAAGCCAAAGGATCCAGGTTTGAGTCCCCAGGACCCACAAAAAGCCAGATGCACAAGGTGGTGCGTGCATCTAGAGTTCATTTACAGTGGCTAGAGGCCCTGGCGTGCCCATATTCTCTCTGCCTCCCCCTCCCATCTCTTCTCTCTCTCTCTCTCTCTCTCTCTCTCTCTCTCTCTCTCTCTCTCTCTGTCTCTCAAATAGATAAAGATAAAAATAAAAATACTGGGCTGGAGAGATGGCTTAGTGGTTAAGACGTTTGTCTGCAAAGCCAAAGGATCCCGGTTTGATTCTCCAGGACCCACGTAAGCCAGACGCACAAGGGGATACATGCATCTTGAATTCATTTGCAGTGGCTGAAGACCCTGGTGTGCCCATTTTCTCTCTCTCTCGCTCTCTCGCTCTCTCTCTCTGCCTCTTTCTCTCTCTCAAATAAATAAATAAAATATATTTAAAAAAACAAAAACTGTTTATTTTAAAAAATTAAAATATTTTTTAAAAAAGATTCTGTGTGAGTAGGAAGAAAACTCAGTAGCAAAGGCCAGTAAGCTAGAAAAGAGATATAAAGGGAAGAGAAAGGAAGGGAGGGGGTACTTAATAGGATGGTATTGTATATATGTAACTAGTAGATTAATTAATGGGGGTGAAAAGGCCCAAAGTGAGTTCAGGGGAAGAGAATGAGTAAAGGAAAAGTGAAGGGAGGGCTAATCAAAATCTAAGAGGATATAAATAAATCATATGGAAACTTACTTTTTTAGACAATGGAACACTCAGGAGCCGTAGACTGTTGCTAGAAAATTTTCAGTGCCAGGGATGGGATACCTTCCAGTGAGTTGTTGGCCAGGGAGGTCCCTGATGACCCCAAAACATTATAGGCCATTGCTGAGGCCCTTGGTTTCCCACCAGGAATAGATGATAAGACCCTATTGCTGAAGACTCCACATACATGGGCTGCAAGATCCCTGAGAAATCCTGCTGAAGCTGAGCTGATAACCTCCTCCATGTAGACCAGCTGACAGAAAGCTGGAAGAAGCCATTCTGCATGCAGTTCAATGGGAGAAAGAGAAATCACCAGTGAAGATAGTCAACAGTAGACACTGAAAGCCTTAGATTTGGCCAGCCAGGCCAAATGAGCCAACAGGTGCAATAGTGGCATGACTGTCATGGTGGAAACCAACTGCCTTCTAATTGGACTGGAGGCCCACTCCATGGGAGGGAATACATCCCTGATACTGAAAACCTAAAACAGGGGTAGTCATGAGCCCTAGGGGTGTAATGTCTGCTGCTGTCTGGCTAAATGTATATATTATGCTTATCAAACTGCCCAGTAATCTCTTCTCTTAATGTTCATACCCTTATATTAATGCTACTCTCACTTTTGGTAGAGAACCTTCTCTATTCAGATGGCAATGATCTTGGGATGACTCAGAAGGCATCATGGTACTAGAAAGAAGTGACAGGAGTGCTCAGTACTGCAATATCTCTATCACACCTTCCAAGGCTCAGGGTCTATTGCAGAAGAGGTGGCAGAAAGAATGTAAGAGCTAAAGGAAGGGTAAGACTCCTTACAATGTGCTTCCCCCATACACAAAATGGCCTGGATATCCATGACTTCACAGTGCCTGACACTTCCTACACAAGACCATCTAATAGGAGGAAAAGATCATGACATCAAAATAAAAGAGAGACTGATTGAGAGGGGGAGGGGATATGATGGAGAATGGAGTTTCAAAGGGGAAAGTGGGGGTAGGGAGGGCATTACCATGGGATAATTTTTATAATCATGGAAGTTGTTAATTTTAAAATTTTTGAAAAGAAAAAAGAAACCTAGAGCCTGATGTTGTGGCTCACACCATTACTCCCAGCACTTGGGAGGCTGAGGTAGTAGAATAGTCATGACCTCAAGGCCAGCCTCGGGCTTCAGGGTGAGTTCCAGGTCAGCTTGGACTAGAGTGAGAACCTGCCTTCAAAAACAAACAACAAATACATTCAGGGTAGTGAAACACAGCTATCATCCCAACATTTGGGAGGTGGAAGTGGTGAAAATATTATCAAAATTTTGAGGCCAGCTTGGGCTATATGAGACCCTGCTCAAAATAAATAGTAAAGCTACATGAGACCTTGCCTCAAAATAAACAGGGCTGGAGAGATGGCTCCGTGGTTAACGCACTTGCCTCCAAAGCCAAAGAACCCAGGTTTGATTCCTCCGGACCATGTAAGCAAGATGCACAAGGTGGTGCATGTGTGTGGAGGCCTTGGCCTATGCGTTTTCTCTATCTGCCTCTTTCTTATAAATAAGAATAAATAAAATAAAAACTAAGCAAATAGTAAAGCATATCCACCAAAGGTTTGTAGATTAATGTGTTTTAGCAGCTTTACCTGCAATGCTCAGAAACTGGAAATATACAAATGCCCATCAACAAGTGAATAACTAAACTGTAGATCCACAGAAAGAACATTAATTATTGAAAACACAACAGATGAACCTAACTCTATGTGAAATAAGCCAGACCAAAAAACACTATAATAATTCATGTAAAATTCAAGGAAATGTAAACTAATTCATAGTGATAGATCCAAGCCTAGGCAAAGGCTGTTACAGTGGCAGACAAAAGAATGAGGTGCCAAAAATAGAGGTGATGAATGTTTACTATCTTGATTGTAATGATGCTTTCTGGGTAATTAGAACTTAACCAAATCATGTCCACTTTAAAAAAATATTTTTATTTATTTATTTTCAAGCAGGGAGATGGGGGAGAGAGACAGAAAAAAAAATGAGAATGAATGGGCATGCCAGGGCTTCTAGCCACTGCAACTCCAGATGTATCTGCCACGTTGTGCATCTGGCTATACAAGGGTACTGGAGACTCCAACACCGGTCATTGGGCTTTGCAGGCAAGCACCTTAACCCCTAAGCCATCTCCCCACCCATAGTGCCTACTTTATTATTTTTGTTTGCTTATTTTTTGAGGTAGGGTCTTACTCTAGTCCTTGCTGACCTGGAATTCACTATATAGTCTCTGAGTGGCCTCGAACTCACAGTGATCCTACCTTGGCCTCCCAAATGCTAGGATGAAAGGCGTGCGCCACCACATACTACTTCAGCTTCCTGTCCACTTTAAATGAGTGGTTTACTGTATCAGTTACTTTTTCTTGCTGTGAACAAATCCCTGACTAGCAGTGATTTAGGTAAGGGAAGTTACCAGTCCATCAGTGCAGGGAAGGCAACATTGGTTGCACAGTTTTCTGTCAGGAAACAGAGATCAAACAGCAAGTGGGGTGGATAATAAACCTAAAGGCCCACCCCCATTGACCCACTTCCTCCAGCATGGCTCCACCTCCTGAAGGTTCCTCAACTTTCCCAAAGGGCACCAGCGGCAGGGGGGCATGTGAGCCTATGGGGGACACTTTTTAACATTCAAACCACAAGTCTTATACTTTGATTAAAAAAAAAAAACTGTTTTAAAATACAATAAAATCCCAGCACTAGGGAGGCAGAGGTAGGAGGATTGCCGTGAGTTCGAGGCCACCCTGAGCCTGCATAGTGAATTCCAGGTCAGCGTGGGCTAGAGTGAGACCCTACCTCGAAACCCCCTCAAAAAAAGAAAAGGGTAGTGCTAAGTTGTATTAGCCAAAGTGGGGGGTCTCCAACTGCTTTAAGAGATGCTAAGGTACAAGGGAGGGAGAGGGCTACTTGAGAGGGTGCAGCTGGGGGAGAGGGGGCTAGATGCAGATCCCTGGGGTGAGATGGGGAGGAACCCCACTTCTGGGAAACTGGAGGAGGGATGCAGGAAAACGAGGCCCAGGCATACTGTCCCCGCACAAGCGTAGCACGCCGAGGCTTCCCAGCATCCCCGAAAGTCTGCTTTCCAGCTCTAAATACTCGCTAAGGTTGTGTCGGACATTGGCGGGGGGGGGGGGAACGGCTGTTTTTATAAGAACTTTTTGTGTTTGGAGTGGGTAGCGTGACCCACGCGAAAGCTGCAGCGTCCAGGTCCAGAATGAGAAAAAAAAAAAATCACCCTGACAATCTGTGACCAGAAATTACCTCGCCCGGGCAAGTAAGGAAATGACATCGCAGGGGAAACCCCGCGCCTCGGAGCTGGGCTTCCTTCCGCAAGCTCCGGGAACGCCGTATTCCCTCTCCTCCCTCCTCCCTGCGCAATCTCGACTTCCGGCTTCCGGCCGGAAGGACTTGGGCGGGACGGGCCCCAGCGCAGCCGAGGCAGAGTCGCTTTACGGCCGCAGGAAGGGGCGGGGCAGAGGCTCGAGGCCGGAGGTGAGCCGAGGGGGGCGGGGAAAAGGCCGAAATGCAACAGCACGTAAGTGACGGTGACGGTTGTGCGACAGCAGCTGGAGAGCCCCGGAGCCGGGTTGGTGTTCCTGTGGCCGAGCCGGGCGGAGCGGGGCGCGGGCTCCGGGCTGCGCCGGCAGGCTAGGGTAGACCTCGCGCTTCCGTGGACGGAGGGCGGGCGAGGGGCCGGGGGACCGAGCCCGCGGGGCGGTGGGGGGAGGCTTCTGACCGTGCCTTTCCCCAGCACGCAGCTCGGCGGCTCCTGTCCTCGCCATGAGGCCGCAGCAGGCGCCGGTGTCCGGGAAGGTCTTCATCCAGAGAGACTACAGCAGCGGCACACGCTGCCAGTTCCAGACCAAGTTCCCCGCCGAGCTGGAGAACCGGGTACGCGGCCTCTGCCTGCACCTGCCCGGGGCGAGGGCGGGGCACTCCCCGGGGCGGGAGGGGCCCGTGGCCAGACGTGTACGGGGCGGGGGAAGGCTAGATCTTGTGTTTGGACGAGGAAAGCCCAGGCCAGCGCCTGGGGTGTGATGATTTTACACCACTTGATGAACAGTGCCTGCAGTCTTAACACTGCTGCGGCTCCCCTCCACATCCCAGGTTATTGACAGCGGTGATGAGTTCACTCCTGGGCCACCTCACTCAGCCTGTTGTCGCCATCCTCCCACCTCTCTTCAGCTGACGCATCCCTCAAGACTGGCATGTGGGGTCACTGTGCTGGCCATTGAGCAGGGTTTCTTAGGGCTGTGCTAGGCAAGGCAGACAGGCCTGCTTGGAACCTGAGAAACGCAGAGTATTTCGTGGGCTTGGACAGGAAGAATCTCAGAACAAGACCTCAAACTG
This sequence comes from Dipus sagitta, assembly GCA_036346955.1. NCBI lineage: Eukaryota > Metazoa > Chordata > Mammalia > Rodentia > Dipodidae > Dipus > Dipus sagitta. The sequence goes on from CM070783.1 coordinate 26,276,083, forward strand.
GACACTCCCAGTTATGATCACTGGGAGCTTCCTGTTTGACTCAGAAACCATAGCTGTCATCAGGACAACCTTGCATACAGAAGTTAGGAATAGGATTTGTTCCCCATCTTCCCAGGTTTAATACCCTCCCTTAAAGCATATCCTTTTAGGAAAGTTCAGTGTGTGTGTGTGTGTTGTATGTATGGTTCGTTCTTGTGTGCTCACCCACATGTGTCCAACCAATACATTTCTTCTGGCCTTGTCCCTAATTGCTCAAAATTTCCTTTCCTGTTCACAAGTCAGTTTCCTATTTTTAACTGGAAACAAGTTTTGTGGCCCTTTCCTCTCAGAGAGGGTTAGGGATTCCAAGGGAATTAGGTATGGTGTGGACTTGGGGCTAAGAAATGCTGATCATGGACTAAGTAGGTGGAGATGAGTGTGTACTAGAGAAATGTGTGGCAGCCATTTAAAAGCAATTTGTGGGCTGACCATGTAGCTCAGTGAGTGGTGCCTGTTTGTAGCATGTTACTCTGGGTTCTAAACCCAGCACCCCCCCCCCAAAAAAAGCGTTTCTGGGCTATAGAGTAAGTTCAGGCTAGCTTAAGCCACTTAACTAGACCTCTGTCTCAAAACAGAAAGTTTGAAAAAGATGGGATGTGGGACCTGAGGATATGGCTCAGTAATGAAGCACCTGCTGAAACCCAGGCCTAGTCCCCAGTACTGCTTAAAGAAAGACAGTGAGGGCCTGGAGAGATGTCTTAGTGGTTAAGACACTTGTCTGCGAAGCCTAAGGACTCAGGTTCAATTCCCCAGTATCCACATAAGCCAGATGCATATGGTGACACATGCGTCTGGAGTTAGTTTGTAGTAACTAGAGGCCCTGGTGTGTCCATTCTCTCTGTATCTGATTCCCTCTTCTTCTCCTATAAATAAATAAAATATTTAAACAAAAACAAAAGGAAGTCAGCTTGTGTCAAGGTGCGTTGCACTGCTGATTGCCAGTTTGGGAAAATCAGCAATGATCAATTAGCTTTTCTTTCATCTTGATTTATAACCATAGGTAGAATAGTGTTCCACAGGGTATGGTCATGCACACTGTAATCCTAACAGCAGAGTTAGGGGAAGAGGGGACAAGTAGAACCATAGTATTGTGAGTTGAAGTACTGTCTCAAAAATGACAGAGAAAGCTGTGTGTGGTGGCACACGGCTTTAATCCCAGCACTTGGGAGGCAGAAGTAGGAAGATTGTTGTAAGTTCGAGGCCACCCTGAGACAACACAGTGAAGCTACTGAATGTGATTTTTAAGTTTAAAATCACAATTACTGTGTTTTACACGTTAAAACTTACATGAGCCAGGTATAGTGGCACACACCTTTAATCCTACCACTCGGGAGGCAGAGGTAGTAGGATTGCTGTGACATTTGAGGCCAGCATAGGATTACAGAGTGAGTTCCAGGTCAACCTGGGCTAGTGTGAGACCCTCCTCCCCCCAAAAAAGACTTACATAAAGGGAATTGAATGTTTTATTTTTGAGCCTCTCATGGAAACTGAATTATATAATTTCCATAGTTACAAACCAGAATGTAAACAATTCTTTCTCACCATGTGTATTTGCTAGTGACATGATTCCTTTGCTTATGGGCTTAAAAGTCTAACTTCAGCCTTGAAGTTGAGCCAAGCATGTGTGTAGAATCAGACAGCCTTCCACTGTGTATGGTAGAGCCTTTGATAGTTTTAAGTACATTAACGATATGTAGTCACAGGACTCCATGATTGTTGCAGGAAAATGATATTGCTATTTGCTGGCATCCAAAGATTTTTTTCTTTGACTTTATAAACCCCAAAACTGCTTGTGATACTGAAGACTATATGGTACTACTCTGTGTTGCTGTTCAATTTCACCTTTGAATTTGGAAAAAAAAAACATGGGTTAAAACTATCATATACTTTAAACTGCTTGAGAAAACTGACTTTTTCTGCATTGATATGGACTTTTAATAATGGGTTTAAGTTTTCCTTACTAGATGTAATGGGAAATTGGAAGGTTTCCTTCGACCAGCCTAGAAATATTACTAATTGCTGTGCCTCTGTGGCCAGTTTTTTTTGTTGTTGTTGTTGTTTGTTTGTTTGTTTTTTTGTGAGAGCATCATTCTGGCGAATTAAGAGGAAGAAATATTCATCTGTAGTGATTCATCTTTAATCTGGTCAATGGAAATAACCTTTGACTTTGACCACCTTGAGTTTGTGATCACTTCAGGCTTTAGAACCATGTAATTCAATGAAAACAAAAATTCTAAGAAAATAAACCTGATTCCTACTTTTATTCTGAAATGGTATTTAATAAGCCATATTTGTATTTTATGCCAACTTCACTTATCTCCAAATTCAGATATAGTTCCTGAATCAATGTTGAAGGCCCTGTGAGAGAACTAATAACTGTCTTCATAAGTCCTAGACAAAGTAGATTAAAAAATTAAGACCTCCCAGCACTTGGGAGGCAAAGGGAGGAGAATGGCTGTGAGTTTGAGGCCAGCCTGGGACTATGGAGTGAATTCCAAGTAAGCCTGGGCTAGAGTAAGACCCTGCCTGGGGGTTATTGAAGACCTAAATTTGTTCTTTGGAGCTCTTGCAGCTTAAGTATAATTATGACACTTAACAACAGGACCACATTGACATGCATTTTTATTATGCTATCATGGAGTATACATACATGAAACATGAACTGTGTATAGCTGTTGCTGGCATACTTGTAAATAAGAGTACAGTTCAAATGAACACTAAAAAATATAGCATAGAATGTTGGGTCAGTGGTATAATCACTTACTGTCACTGTTGTTAGGTATGTACATATTGCATGTGCTATACTTCTATAAGGTTGGCAGCATAGTACGTTTGTTTATACTGACGTCCATGAACAGGGAGGTGTGCGTTGAACTTAACATGTCACTAGGCAACAGGAATTTTTCAGCTGTTTGTCTATGTAGTCCATGAGCCAGACCATTATGTAGCCCATAACTATTAATGTTCTTTTCCCTACCTATTCCTTTCCATACTCTTTTTTTTTTTTAACCCCTTTTCATGGTAATCTTTCAAAATCCATACATACTTTGTGTGTGTGATGGGGCTGGACCCAGGGCCTTACATATGCTTACACATGTTCTCATTGAAAACTCAAAAACTTCTTTTCCTTTACTTAAAGGAGAAAGAAAAAAAAAAAAAAAACTGCCGGGTGTGGTGGCAGGGTTTTTAATCCCAGCACTACTTAGGAGGCTGAGATAATGAGGATCATTGCTGTGAGTTCAAGGCTAGTTGGCGACTACATAGTGAATTCCAGGTCAGCCTGGGCTAGAGCAAGACCCTACCTCTAAAAACCAAAAAAAAAAAAAAAAAAAAAAACTTTTATTCTTTGTTTTTTGTTTTTGAATCAAGATCTCACTGTAGCCCCAGGCTGGCCTCAAACTCATAAAGATCCTCATACCTAGCCTCTCCAATGCTAAAGTAAAGGCATGAGCTACCATGCCTGGCTTATTTCTTTTTTGTTTTGGTAATCTTTCAAAAAAAATTTCCTTGACTTTAGTTTTTGGGTTTCTTTTTTTAATATATTTTATTTATTTATTTATTTATTTATTTATTTGACAGAACAAGGGAGAGAGAGAGAATGGGCGCTCCAGGGCCTCCAGCCACTGCAAACGAACTCCACACACGTGCGTCCCCTTGTGCATATGGCTAATGTGGGTCCTGGGGAATTGAACCTGGGTCCTTTGGCTTTGCAGGCAAATGCCTTAACTACTAAGCCATAAGCCATCCCTCCAGCCCTTGTTTTTTGTTTTTAAATTAGCCTCAATCTTGTAAAGCATTGTAATCTCGGATTTTTTTTTTTTTTTTGAGGTAGTAGAGTCTTACTCTAGCCCAGGCTAACCTGGAATTTACTATGTAGTCCCAGGCTGGCCTCAATTCACAGCAATCCTCCTACCTCTGCCTCCTGAGTGCTGGGATTAAAGGTGTGCACCACTACACCCAGCTGTAATCTCAGAATAATTAAAGAATTAGTATTTCTAGTGTGAAGGGTAATTCTAATCTGGGAGAAATATGATGAGCTTGTGCTGGAACCCATGGTTTGAGTTCACGTTTCTTTACAAGCAACGTGAACAGTGGAAAGGAGTGTGTCAGACTGGAGTATTGTAGAGAGAAGAAATACGGTGACAGTAGTTCGGAGGGACAAGCTGAAGGCATTAAGTGGTCACTTGAAGAGTTCGCGTTGTGCGCTCAGGTCAGGAGCATGTGTGGCATAGGTCCCTGGTGACCAGTCTCAGCACTGTCTTGAAGGAGAGTTGTACAGGAACGTTGCCTCTGCTCATAGGACTAGTTCTGCCCACCTAACCCTTGTCAGAAACCCAAGATGCTCTTAAAAAGCTGATTGTAGCTTCTTTTGAAAAAAACAGGTAGAACCAACACCACTTCATAGGTGACATTAAACTTTCTCATTGCCATTGGATCATTAAGCCCTAGTTTTCCATGCTAAGGAGAAACCAATCATTACAACCATTTCTAAAGAGATTTTTTTTTTTTTTTTTAGTGTAAGCTGCCACCCAGTTGGGCCACCTCTAAAGAGATTTTTAAGAGCTCAAGGGAGACACACAAAATGCACTAAACTTGCAGAATTACGTTCTTGGGCTGGAGATGTGACTTGGCAATAGAATGTTTGCCTGTCGTGGTTGAGGTCCCCAGTTTGGTCCTCAGCACCACACAAAAAATTCTTAGAAATATTTTTCTCGCACCGTTTATTAGAGTTCTTTGGCTTTTTTCTCTGAATTTGTTTAAAGACATAATAAACTAATTCGTAAGTGTATAATGGTTACTTAACATACAGGGGGATATATGCAAGATGTAAATACTATGCTGGTGGACAGGCTGTAAGATCCTAGGATAAGTATGGAGGATTGATAGCCACAATCCACCATTGGGAGAGGAAAATAAAAGCAGATTACTATGGTTGAGGGTGAATCTTGGTTAGTTGAGTATTTGCCTAACATGCATGAAGCCCAAGTTTCCTATAAATCTCCAGCACCCTGTGAAACTGGATGTGTTGGTGAGTGCCTGGAGTCCCAGCACTGCAAATTCAGCACCATAGTAAAGGTGTGCACACATGCGTGTGTTGTGGGGCACAGAAGGACCAAGTTCCCTTTATCTGGGGAGTGGTGACTCATACTCTGGAAGCTGATGTAGGAGGATCACTGAGTTTGAGTCCAGCCTGCAGAGTTCCAGGTCAGCCTAGTCTAGAGTGAGACCCTGCCTCAGAAACAAACAACAGAAGAAAAAAAAAAAGGCATGCCTTTAATCCTAGCACTAGAGGAGTTGGAGGATTATCAGAAGTTCAGTGCCAGCCTGGGTTAACCTCAGGGGAGTGGGAACTCACACTGCTGAACAAGGCAGATCTCAAACTGACATACAATTCTTCACACTGCATCTACTACCTCTTACTTTGTTGTTGGTTTGTAGCAGTGAGACTGAGGGAGTGAGTATGGGCATGCCAGGGCCTCATGCTGCTACTGCAAATGATTCATGCACCACTTTGTGTATCTGGCTTTACATGGGTACTGGGGAATTGAACCTGGGCTGGCAGGTTTTACAAGCACATGCCTTTAACCACTGAGCACCTCCCCAGCCTATTCTTTATTTGTCAGTGACATCATTGTCTTACATTCACTCTAATGTAGTCATTCATCAGACAGTGACATTTCAGTTAGGGACAGAATACATATGTCCCATAAGATTTTATTGCTTAGGGCTGGAGAAAAAGCTCAGTGGCTAAGAGCACTTTCTGTGCAAGCACTCAGAGTTCAATACATAGGACCTGCATAAGCAAGTTGGTATGGACACACGTCTGGAACAGTCCTGTCAGGACAGAGACCAGAGGGGGACAAAAAGTCGGCAAACTCCAAGATCAGTAAGAGACTCTGTCTCAAGTAAGGTGGGGGGGGGGCGGGTCCATGGAAAGGGACACTCAGTGTTCCCCTTTAGCCACCACGCATGAGCTGCAGGAGAGCACATGGGGTGCTGCATAGTCACATATACTACATTACACATATGTGCAAATAAAAGTATTGCCTAGTTACTTAGCAGCCTTGCATGTAAATACACTGTACCAATCTCACACAAGGACATCACCTCACAAGCCATTTCTCAGATCATGCTCCTATTGCTAAGTGACAGACAGTACTACCTGCTGCCATTGAATTTTCACTCCGTTCAGCTCCTTTTTCGTTTGACAAGGTCTCATGTAGTCTCAGCTGACCTTGAGCTGCAGTATAGCCAAGGATGACCTTGGACTGATGTTCCTGTCTCGACTCCCAAGTGCTGGAGTACAGGAGTGAAGCACCACTCTGGCCTATTTCCTGCCTTTTAAATTCAGAACTTTGTGAAAACAAGATTACTTTGTGACAAACAATGACTTTTCTAAAATTTATTCTAAATTCTTTCCTCCCTACAGATTGATAGGCAACAATTTGAAGAAACAGTGCGGACTCTAAATAATCTTTATGCAGAAGCAGAGAAGCTTGGTGGCCAATCGTACCTTGAAGGCTGTCTGGCTTGTTTGACAGCATACACCATCTTCTTGTGCATGGAGACCCACTATGAGAAGGTACAGCTACACTTGTATAACAGAAATCTCCTAAGGTTATAAAGAAGTTGAGTTTTTACATAGCCACAACTACTGTGACATGTATGGAGGCATTTACGGTAGTGATTCAGTCTTGGTTGTGGCTGTAAGTCCGGAGCACTTAGGAATGAGTCCTGAGTATTTCAGAAACAGATCAAAATGGAGTGGCAGGTCATTGTTAAGACTGGAATATATTTAGAATGAATTTTGAAAATCTGTGTTTTCTTTACCCAGCTTTTTGAGCATCCTTTCACTTTGTTTTCCCCCAACTTTTTTTAAAATACTTATTTATAGCCACGCGTGGTGGCGTACACCTTTAATCCCAGCACTTGGTAGGCAGAGGTAGGAGAATTGCTGTGAGTTCAATGCCACCCTGAGACTACATGGTGAATTTCAGGTCAGCCCAGACTAGAGTGAGACCCTACCTCAAAAATAAATAAATAAATAAATAAATAAATAAAATAAAATAAAGTACTTATTTAACAGAGAGGAAGAGAATGGGTATGCCAGGTCCTCCTGCCATTACAAATGAACTCTAGACATATGTGCCATGTTGTGTATCTGGCGTTACTTGGGTACTGGGGCATTGAACTCTGAGCTGTCAGACTTTCAACCACTGAACTATCTCTTCAGTCCATCCCCCTAGCTTTCTATCTTCAGTCTTACCCTCCTACCCAAGTTTTTTGTTTGTTTGTTTGGTTGGTTTTTTGAGGTAGGGTCTCACTCTGGCCCAGACTGACCTAGAATTCACTATGTAGTCTCAGGGTGGCCTCAAACTCTTGGCAGTCCTCCTACCTCTGCTGAGATTAAAGGCATACGGCACCTCACCCAGCTGTACCCAAGTTCTTACCTCCTCTTTCCAACTGCATACTAGATAGGTCTAGAGTTGCTGGTTAGCAACTTGAGATTTCCAAAATGAAAACCTCCCACCTCCCCATTTTGTTCACTAGCTGTGAGTGATGAACAGAAAAAAATAGATGTAAAAGAATGCAATTTTTCCATTGTCAGTATTCCTACTTATACCCTACCACTGGGGCTTGTTGACTGAAAGCATCCAGAATTGAGGGAGAGACTCCCATCTCCAGGAAATACATGGTTGAGCAATATAGGACACCCAATTTCTCTTGCCTCCATAAGCACATGGCATGATATGCACATCACACACATGCTATGCACACATAAGCACACACGCACACAATATAAATATGTAGTCTTATCTCCAACATATCACATTAAAAACACCTCAAGCTTATTCCTGTTTAACTTTCAAAATCAGAAGTTATCAAGGGTCCATATCACTTTTTCAGTTTGTGTTTAGTCTTAGTATTTCTTCCATGGTGTTCTGTATAGTGACTAAAGGGCCAGAATTCATTCATTCATTCAAGAAGTGAATACTGGAGCTGGAAAGATGGCTTAGGATTTAACGCACTTGCCTGCGAAGCTGAAGGACCCAGGTTCGATTCCCCAGTACCCCCATAAGCCAAATGCACAAGGTAGTGCATGTGTCTGGAGTTTGTTTGCAGTGGCTAGAGGTCCTGGAGTGCTCATTCTCTCTCCATCTGCCTGCTCCTCTGTCTCTTTTTCTTCCTCACCCCCCTCCCAAATAAATAAAATATTTTTAAAAGTTTAAGGAATATGTAAGGCCAAGATTCATAGAGGAGCTGAATTATAGGAGAGGAGGGAAGCTGAATTCACATGGGTAAAACATGCTCAGCCGAGGATGCTCTTCTCACCATACGGAGTTATATGTAGTTCCATATCAGAGGCTTAAGTTATTTCACTACACTTTTTAATCCTTTGATAAATTTTTAGTTAGCCTTTATTTGTCCATGCAAGCATACTGAAATAGATAAAATTATCTCTTATTGATGTCAGTTGTAAGAAGTTAGAAATTGGGTGCCAGCCAAGTCCTCCTCACTACAGAATCTCGGACACCGTCATGTCGTGGCGATCTCTCACTTATAAAGTGGGTCTTAGAATTAAAGTATTGCTTCACATATGGTGATTGCCTAATCAACAGTTTTCCTGGGGTAGATTTTAAGTGAAGTTAGTATCAGTTTCAACCAGATATTTGTGAACCTGTGTTTTTATTTCAAGTGTCAGTAATCCTTTTAGCCACCTCTAGTTTATTGGGATGCTAAAACATCTAGTAGCTCTCAATTTGAGTTCTTTTGATTGTTAATCTTAGATGATTCTTAATATTAATGCAATAGAAATTGGTAATCCCATTTTTTCCATATGTTTTTAACTTGGATTTATATACTGTATAAAAGACAACATTTGGGCTGGAGAGATGGCTTAGTGGTTAATCACTTGCCTGTGAAGCCTGAGGACCCCAGTTCGAGGCTCGATTCCCCAGGACCCACATTAGCCAGATGCTCAGGGGGCGCACGCGTCTGGAGTTCGTTTGCAGTGGCTGGAAGCCCTGGCGCACCCATTCATTCTCTCTCTCTCTCTCTCTCTCTCTCTCTCTCTCTCTCTGTCTGTCTCTATCTGCCTCTTTCTCACTCTGTCGCTCTCAAATAAATAAAAATTTAAAAATATTAATAAAAAAGACAACTTTTGTGAATTTTATTTATTTGTGAGCAGAGAAAGATCTCTGTATCCCAGTGCTCCTCCAACTCACAATAATGCTTCCTTCCGCCTTAGCCTCCCAAGTGTTTGGTACAAGCATGTACTAGCACATCCAGTTTAGGCAGTCCTGGAGATTGAACCTGGGCCTTCCTGTACTGGGTAAGCACGCATGTGCTACCATCTGAGTTACATCTCTAGCTCCAGGCTTTTGGGTTTGTTTGTTTTTTTTCTGTTTAATTATTTGGGTTTAATTTGGATTTTTTGGTTTTTCAAGGTAGGGTCTTACTCTAGCCCATGCTGAGCTGGAATTCACTGTGTAGTCTCTGGCTGGCCTTAAACTCAGTGATCCTTATACCTCTGCCTCTTAAGAGTGCTGGGATTAAAGGCATGCACCAGACATCTGGCTAATTTGTATTTTTTTGTTTGGTTGCTTTTCCAGATAGGGACTCAATCTAGCCCAGGCTGACCTGGAATTCACTATGTCGTCTCAGGGTGGGCTCAAACTCATGGCAATCCTCTCCTCTGCCTCCCAAGTGCTGGGATGAAAGGCGCATGCCACCATACCCATCATTTGTATTTTTGATTTAAAAAATTTTTTTCTTTCAGTGTAAGAGCAGTTGTCCTTGCCTTTCCCCATTTTACCCCTTAGGAATTTCTGAAATCTTTATTTTCTTGTGGAAGGACAGAGTTGAATCATTCAGTTTCTATTGTTTCAACACTAAAATTCCTAACTATGAATAGTAAACCACATATAATGTTTATACTTCATCATGTGGGTTAAACATTTTTTTTTGAAATTGTCAATAGGCCCTTTAAAACTTGCCAGAACAATTGCGTACTTTGTCGCTTATAATATGGTGCTTCTTCATGTAAAATGAAGATAAAGACTTCACTGTTGTTTCTCCATTGTTGCTGTCCATTACAATTAGGGGACAAATGAAATGAGAACGTAGATGCTTCTCTTGGTGTTGTCTGCCCTGTTTGTCAACTAGAAAGCATGCCTTCTGCTGTGTGCTGTGATTTGTAAAACTAGGAGCTAGGAGGACACTTAAATATTTTCTGAAATAGCTAACATCCTGATATTTGCAGCTCAGCCTGGCTCATGCTACTTTTCTGAAGAGTCAGGCAGCTTCATATTCTCAGGAAGAGCATTTGCCTTTTTAGAGGTTTGTTTCGTTTTGTAAATGTTATACAAGTTGAGGTTGAATTGAGGGTTTGAGACTAACCAAGGTAATTTTGTTAACTGTGCTGGTTAGTTTAGACATTGATTTAAAAAGTGTTAAATGTCACTGTAAGGTCTCTTGGAGCAGCACAGTGCCTGGTGCTGTTTGGGGTGGCGGTGTGACTTTGCCCTTGTAAATGGTTTACTCTTGGTTGAGGTGAAGAACTCAAAATCAATCGAACACAGCACTGCCTTCGCCAAAGTAATGTGAGAGGAGTGGAGCTTTTACAAAGGAAGCCAAACGGTTTCTTTCTGAATTGATAGCTAAGTGCAGTTAAATGATACCAAAGTTTAAATAGAAGAGCTATGCTTGAATCAAATAAAGGAATGCTGTTTCCTTGCTAGTAACCTTACCCGTGGAAGGAAGCTGTTCTGAACAGATCCTTTCTTCAAAACCAACCATGCACTCATTTCTGAGTGTCCCCTCCAGTAATAATGGACTGAGATGGAGAAAGACTGCTATCTCCAGTTTCCCATTCTGGCAGTTGAGCTAAGGAAATTGGAGAGATGGTTGTGAGTTCTGAGTTGGACACCTTTGTGGGGCTGCTTCCTTTTCTCTTTGTTAGTCTAGGGTGATGGACAGACTTACTGTAAAGATAGTGCTGAAGCACAGCTCAAGTTCTTTCAGAGCTTAAAAAGGAGATTTCATATATATTTTTTTGCTTTCGGGTAATTGGGTAAAAGCAATTGTGCTCTTAACTCATACCACAGCATCTGAATTGTACCATCCTACTTTGCTGCCTTTGGCCTGGTTACATTATAATCATTGCCAGCACGTCCAGTTCATCTTCATAACGCTGCTCCTTCCCTTTTATCTTTTGATCCTATTTGGCTTTGTCTTTTGCTGATAGTGTGACTGTAAGGAAATGCATGGTAGTTTAGGGAGCTGATCAGAGTCTGCGAACCTCGGATCTGGGAAAGGGTTTTGATGACTTTTTAGCCTGAAATAAAACATATAAGTTGTTCATTTTGGATAAAGCTAGTAAAATTTCTTTTCTTCTAGCTTATCTGTCTCAGAATTGTCTGTATTAAACTGGAGGTTTGAGTATTTCCAGAAGTTCTTTTTTATATAACCTGAGTTTTGTTTGCATTTGCTTTGAATTTTACAAGGTGTTTTTTTTTTTAATTTAAAAAAACTTTTTAGGCCAGGCATGGTGGCTCACGCCTTTAATCCCAGCACTCGGGAGGCAGAGGTAGGAGGATCACCGTGAGTTCGAGGCCACCCTGAGACTCCATAGTGAATTCCAGGTCAGCCTGGGCTAGAGTGAGACCCTACCTCGAAAAAAAAAAAAAGAAAAAAAAAACTTTTTAGTGTTTTTTAATATTATTTGCATGTGTGTTCACACATGTGCGTGCCAGGGTCTCTTGCTGCTACAAACACATGCTGTCCTGCTTTACAAGTGTAATGTCAAACTTACAGGTTAGGGCTCCTGTCTAGGAAACAAGAGCAAAACTACAAAATAGGACTACATGAGTACATGACAATGATGCAAGACAGCATGCTTTACAGACTGGAACCCCCTTTTGTTATGAGCTTCGTAGTCAGCTACACAATGCTGGGATGACCTTCCAGACACAGTTTATGGGAGGAAGGGATTTACCAAGCATACAGCTCCGGGCGGGTCCCAGCAGTGGCGGAAGAAGCTGCTTCCATACACCAAGCAGGGAGAGAAGCCACCAGCAGTGGCAGACACCAACAGGCAGCCAACGCGAACTGGCAGCAAATCGGACCCCGGAGCTCAAACCTCTCAGCATGCCCATGGGCTGGAATTCAGATCCACTCCCAAACACACCTTTGGGCTGGACCCCAACATCTGTCTCCAGTGACACCTCCTCCAGCTGAAGACCCAAGTTACAAGCTTGATAAAAGACCTACGTCCTTGGGGGACATACATGCACATTCAAACCATGCAAGCCAGTCTTGTACCATTACTTAAAATGGATGGACATGTACAAAGGAGTGAAGAATCAGGTTTTAATTTTCATTTATTTACCTGTGCATGGGTGGGTGGGGTGGCGCCAGTGCTGCTGCTGATGCACCGGAGATTTGCACAACATTCTGCATCATCAAGCATCTTGAACCACTGAGCCATCTTCCCAGCCCCCAAAACAGTTTGTATCACTGAAAAGGTCAAGAACCATCTTTGATATTAGAAGAGGTCACATTAACTTAACACATTATGAGTAATGAAAGACAACTGTAACTAGCCATGGTGCATATAACCTGCTTATTTCCCTGTAACCAGGACTAGGACTGAGGGCACTGGGAGGAGAGAAAAGGGGATTGGTTTTTATTGTGCACATGTGTGTGCATGCGTATTCGAATTCAGTTTAAAGAAGATTGATTGAGGTTACAGTCCATCATGGCAGAGAAGGCATGGTGGCAGGAGTTTGAAGCAGAGCTGATCACATTCGACCCACAGTGAGGAAGCAGAGAGTGAAATGCCCTTTTATGTACATTTGTGCTGCACTGACAGTTCCTTTGGCCTAAGAGTCCACCACACGGTACTACATGTCACATGCAGCTGGTCTCTCCTCTGTTGTGCCTTAAAAATACCTATATGGCTGGCCTTAAAAACTATCTCCAGGGCCAGAGAGATAGCTTAGTGGTAAAGTCACTTGTCTGCAAAACCAAAGGACCCAGGTTCAATTCCCTCAGACCCATGTAAAGCCAAATGCACAAGGTTGTGCATGTGTCTGGAGTTCTTATGCAGTGGCTAAAGGCCCCGGAGCACACATTCTCTCTTTCTCTCTATCTGCCTCTTTCTGTCTTTCAAATAATTTTTTTTAATTTTTCTTTAAAAATCAAATAAAAGCCGGGTATGGTGGTGTACACTTTTAATCCCAGCACTCAGGAGACAGAAGTAGGATCGCCGTGAGTTTGAGGCCACCTTGAGACTTCGTAGTGAATTCCAGGTTAGTCTGGGATAGAGCGAGACCCTACCTCAAAAAACCAAAAAAAGAAAAGAAAAACCTAGCTCCAGCTGGGCTTGGTGGCACATACCTTTAATCCCAGTACTTGGGAGGCAAAGGTAGAAGGATTGGTGTGAGTTTGAGGCCAGCCTGGGACTACAGAGTAAGTTCCAGGTCAACTTGGGCTAGAGTGAGACCAACTAGCTCCAAGCCTGGCATGGTGATATAACACCTTTAATCCCAGCACTTGGGAGGCTGAGATAGGATTAAGTTTGAGGCCAGCCTGAGCTACAGAGTGAGTTCCAGGTGAGCCTGGGCTAGATTTTAAGACACCACATCAAAAAAATGATGCTAGTTCCACTGCCTGCATGTTTTGAAGTCTAGCTGACACCTCCTGAGAAAGCCAATGAGATTTATAAAACACCGGTTGTTTTTTTTCCCCCCATCAGGTTCTGAAGAAGGTCTCCAAATACATTCAAGAACAGAATGAGAAGATATATGCTCCTCAAGGCCTCCTCCTGACAGACCCCATTGAGAGAGGACTTCGAGTTGTATCTTTTTAGTCTAGATCAGAAGGTCCAAATGTTTATAAAAATAAATTTTTGGCTGGGTGTGGTGATGCATGCCTTTAATCCCAGCACTTGAGAGGCAGAGGTAGGAGGATTACTGTGAGAGTATCACAGTGAGGATCACCCTGAGACTACATAGTAAATTCCAGGTCAGTCTGGGCTAGAGTGAGACCCTACCTCAGAAAAACAAAAAAATAAAAAAAATTGGCTGGGTGTGGTGGCACATGCCTTTAATCTCAGCACTTAGGAGGAGGCAGAGGTACGTGGATCACTGTGAGTTTGAAAAAACAAAAAACAAATATAATAAAAACAAAAATTTGATGGTACTAGTTGGCCTTAGCCAGAGTGAATTTAAAACCTACCTTTTTTTTTTTTTTTTTTTTTTTTTTTGAGAAAGAGACAGGTAGAGGGAATGGGCACAGCAGGGTTTTCAGCCATTGCAGATGAACTCCAGACACATGTGCCACCTTGTGCATCTGGCTTACATGGGTCCTGGGGAATCAAACCGGGGTCTCTTGGCTTTGCTGGCAAGCACCTTAACCGCCAAGCCATCTCTCCAGCCCATAACACCTGCCTTTTACATGTGCCTTTGGTAGCTTTCACGTGAATTAGATGCCATAAGTATCATGTCAACAACATCTTTTCTTACAGCATGTCTTTCTGACCTTTGCATTGTTCAGGTCTCCGAATTGCTTAGTATTCTGGTCACCATCTTTTTTGGTGGCTCTGAGGGTATTTTGTAGTAATACTGGAGCTGGCATGAGTGATTCATCTCAGCTGCAAAAAGTCTGAACCTGAAACCCCTTTGTATAGACCCATAATGTGTGGTAAGACTTGTCTTCCAAATGAATTGCAGTTTCGCTGGTTCATCTGACTGGCTGAAATAAGTTGTAGCTTCCAGGCAAATGTGCTTGCACTACCTTTGACATGCTGTCCATAGTTTTAGAGGCAGCAAGCCTGGAAAATCAGTAAGTGAATTCAGTAAATAAACTTGCAAAAGACAAATTTAGTTTATTAACTGAAGTTATAAATAAATAACTGTTAAAACCTAAGTCACATAACCCTGGACCAGTCAGTTGATAGTACTTTCAGCAATGATTCTTTTAGGGATCTTGAACCTTTCCCAAGAAAATGTTTTCACATAGCTTCAGGGTGTTTTGAATCCCTAAATTTATTACCTCTGAATTCTCAGTTAAGAATCCCCTATTTGGGCTGGAGAGATGGCTTAGCAGTTAAGCACTTGCCTGTGAAGCCTAAGGACCCCAGTTCGAGGCTAGATTCCCCAGGACCCACGTTAGCCAGATGCACAAGGGGGCACACGCGTCTGGAGTTCGTTTGCAGTGGCTGGAGGCCCTGGCACGCCCATTCTCTCTCTCTCTCTCTCTCTCTCTCTCTGTTTCTCTCTCTCTCTCTATCTGCCTCTTTCTCTGTCTGCCACTCTCAAATAAATAAATAAAAATAAACAAATTAAAAAAAAAAAAAGAATCCCCTATTTAAGGGCTTTGGAGATGGCTCAGTGGTTAAAGTGCTTGCTTGCAAAGACTGCCAATCTGGATTCATTCCCCAGTACTCACAGAAAGCTGGTTGCACAGTGGCATGTGTATTTGTGATCCCAGCACACCTGTGACCATAGGAAGCCATGCCAGGAGAATTCAGAGCTCAGGATCTGCTATAGTCTGACGTGTGCATCTGCAAGAGACCCTGTCTCAAAGAAGAGTCCTCTAGTTATACCAAGTCATCTTTTCCAGATTTTTGTTTTGTTTTGTTTTTGGAGGTAGGGTCTCACTCTAGCTTAAGCTGACCTGGAATTCACTGTGTAATCTCAGGATGGCCTCAAACTCTCAGTGATCCTTCTACCTCTGTCTCCCAAGTGCTGGGATTAAAGGCATGCAGCACCACACCCAGCTGCTTTTGCTTTTTAAAATTGTCAGCGTTTGGGAAGTAGTTGTATTTAGACTATTGAAAGTAATTTGTCAAATTTTTCAACAAAATGAAGACAGCATGTTGCAGTAGGAAAACATTTTAATAATTCAAAGATAAAGAAGGCAGGATCTGCTGGGCATGGTGGTGCACGCCTTTAATCCCAGCACTCGGGAGGCAGAGGTAAGAGGATCACCATGAGTTCAAGGCCACCCTGAGATCACTTAGTGAATTCCAGGTCAGCCTGAGCTAGAGTGAGACCCTACCTCAAAGAAGGAGGAGGAAGAGGCAGGGTCTGTGCAGGCCATACACATCATCTTGCCAGAGTCCTCTTGATATTTTACATTTCTTAACAGCCATTCTGCTTAGATTGAAATTACCATCTATGAAGACAGAGGCGTGAGCAGTGGAAGATAAACAATAGAATTACAGGTGAATACGAAATCACATAGTTTATATGCTGATTTTGGATATTTCTTAAGTATTCATATTTTCACTCTGTATTACAGTAAGTAAATTATTAAGTTGTACAGTTAGTGTTCTGTTCATTGCCTAAGCTTAAACTAGCCTCTGGTAGTTTGGTAATTTGAAATGAATGTATACCCAAGGTCTACTTGGTAATAGACTTGAATCCTGATTCCCCACTCCCCCCACCCCGGTATTTTTAGATTGGTTTTGTTGTCTTGACTTTTAGGAGGGGATAATTTGTCTTGTTTTAATATTTGAAGACTACTCCTAGTGTCTTAAGTGTTGAGCTTGTGTATGTGAGTCAGCTCAGAGATTACTGCCTATATGACAAATAGCTTTAAATAAGCAGAATATTTCAGGAAACAATGAGGAGGTTATATTTCATTTATTATGCTTAAGTGGTTTTACATCCTTCCAGAAGTTGTTTTACCTGGTAGCAAAACCATAAGTTTCATTTTTGTTTAGAATGTTAATGTTCTTGAATGTCTAGGTGGTGCACATTAATAAAGAAGAAACAAATTAATTAAGACTAACAACCTATAGGCAGAATATTGTTGGGCCCATAAGTAGATTTGCCCAGCTTTCTAAAGGACAGAAAATAGTCCTGCCCTGCAGAGAGGTCTGCTACACTGCTCTGTGGGTTCTGTTACCAACACAGATTGTACAAAGTAGAAATGCTCTCCTAGTAGTCACCTTTTTGAGGGTGCCTACTCTGTGCCAGGCATTATAGTAATGGCACTTGTAAATCTCACAAGGTTCCTGCAAAGTGTTGTCTCCACTTGACAGGTAAGCAAACTGAGGTACAAATAGAATAAATGGTGAAGGTCACTCAGTTAACAAATATTGGATGAACTGGGGCCTGGAGGGATTGGCTTAGTGATTAAGGCGTTTGCCTGCAAAACCAAAGGACCCAGGTTCGGTTCCCCAGGACCCACCTTAGCCAGATGCACAAGGGGCCGCACATGTCTGGAGTTTGTTTGCAGTGGCTGGAGGCCCTGGCCCGTCCATTCTCTCTCTTTCTCCGTCAAATAACTAAATAAAAACAAAATAATATTGGATGAACTGTAGTCTGATGGATCATAAAAGGCCTGTATTCTATACCATACTTCCTCGTGGTGTCTGCAGCAGCAGGAACTTACAGAAAGGAAAGAGTCCATCAGTATCCTAGCTGTTTATCTCCTTCTCTTCTCTTTTTCAATAGCTTCTTAAAAATACATTTTGTCTCTTCCTGTTCCATTTATGACATCCTACAAATCCCACAACGTTCCAAAACTGCCTTCTTTTAGCTCCCCTTAATGTGTCACCTGAGTTTTTGAAAGCCAGAGATCTAAATAATGACACCTTCTGCCATATGTTTTATTTCTCCAGAAGGCTCTGTTTTGATCGTGGAGTGTTACTTGTCCATACACTTCTCATGTACAGTTTCCAAAGTGAAGCTTCTCAGACGACAGCCAGACCCTGTGCTTTCTGCTCGTGTTCATGCTCATGCCATTGGAGTACATTTGTTTTATCAGTTGCAGCTGTGTTGATGTGGCATAGCCCATTTGTCATGACTGATTTTGCAGTTATTATTGCTTAATGGGATGTTTTTCTGCAGTGTTACGGGGTTTTCAGCAATTACACCCAGAGGCTAATGTATCAATATTCAAACAACTGTGAAATTTTAAAATGGGCAAGATTTACATTAGGAACTTCTGGATAGTTTCATGAATACAAATATTTTTGTTCCACACAATTTAGCTTTCATAGCTCTGTGTTCCTTAGTTCCAGGATCTGGTGTGGGCTGGGATCTTATGGAGGGCAAAAAAACTATAAGAATAACTTACTCAAGTCTATCATTTTTCTTAAGTCTACAAAGTGTCTGCAAGTTGAAATATTATTAAATGAGAATTAACAATTTAACAAAAGAATACACAAATCATTGGGGTGGCCTTTGTTTTTAAAAAGAACTTTAGACAAATATTTTGTTATTTTAATTTTTAGTATACATATTATTAGAAACACTCATGGTGTTTTCTCTGATTAAGATTGTTGTCTGTGTTAAAAATGACATGGTTATTCTATCACAGTGAATTAATAAAAGCAAACATTTGTTGGCACTTATGTACCAGTTCTGTTCTAAATGATTAGTTGTCATAACAGTACAAGATTGTTAACCTTGTTTTTCAAACAGAAGACTTAGGTACAGAGAATTGAAGTTGTCCACAGTCACATGATTAGTAGGTAGCAGCCCAGCTCAGTAATCACCTCTGACCCTGTGCATTATGCTGTCTGTCTGGGCATGTTGCCAGGCCTAAACTCAGAGGACTTATCTCTAGACTACCAGGCTATCTCCTGACTTAAACAAGCACAGATCCCAGGATGTTCTTAGAGCCCCAAGTTAATGGAACATAGCCCACATAGCATAAGCTGATACCATTTGTTATGAGGTTATTTGTTTTAGAGGTTATTTTTAGCATTCCTTTCTAAAATGTTTGCTCTTCACTTTCAATTTAGATCCCACCTCCAGCTGGGACCCTCGTCTGTCCACTGGCCGATGGCAGAGTGTCCCTACCTCCTCTCCAGAGCATCATTCCCTTGTATCTGCTGCCAGAGCCATGGTGCCATTTACTCCAAGGACTGACTTTCTCAAATGCCACACCTGGAGTGACCTCCAGTCACTCCACATCCACTTTGTGTTTCCAAATTGTGTTGACCTCTATCTTTTGATTTGTTTCTGAAACACACACACACACACACACACAATGAAGCAGTACACTTTTTTAAAATCCAAAGCCATTTAAAAACTACGCAGTTGTGAACCCATACAAGTTTACTTCTTACTTGCCACCAGGACCGTTGTTCTCTTCATTCCTTGGGCCAGTTTCTCAGGTGGCTTCAGACTGAACAAGTCGTAGCCGGTGTTCAGCTATCCTCCAAGCTAGTTAGTACAAGGCTTTCTCCGGGTGAGGGTGTATTGTGTCTGGTTTTGCTAGTACAGCGCCCAGATTTCAAAGAACTGCCAGTTTTGCCCTGATGCAGATCCTGAGACTTCTGCTGTTCAGTTTTGCAAACTGAAGCTTGTTGAAAATAATGTATAAATGTTGTTTGTTTTATTATTGCAATTATTCCTAATTAAAACAGTATTTAATGCAATCTCCAGTTATTTTCTTTGGAGACTTTTATGTTAGTGTGCATTACCTAGAAATGTTGGGAAGATGTGTGTGTTGCTTGTTCATTACACCAATAAGTAAGCACAATGAGTGGATTCCCAGCCATCAGACGTACATACCCTTGCTCTCCCCAAATGTGTAAAAAGCAAGCGTCATAAACATTTTAACTGTGGTTTTGTTATAAATATAACTTAGGAGAAAATTTGATAGGAATAATACTGTATGTTACTAATATTTAATGCTCCTGACAAACCTTGTGATTCATGGGCTCTGGCATACAGTATTCACTGCACAGGCATCTTAATGACTGGTCCAGGTCAGGTCACTTATGACTTCCAGGTTCAACTCGCAAATTCAATATTTCTAGCTCTTGTCTATATGTCCTTAGTATTGGAATTTCTTAAACCTTTCATTGTTTTGGGGTTTGAGAGCACTGTATTTGGGAGAAAGTTAAATATATTAGGATTCTTGAGAATTAAGCAGTTAAAAGTTTAACTTTCGGAGATATGGTAGGTGCTAATACTGTTTTTCAGATTTAGTTTTTTTTCTGGGTCTTGTAGTTATTCAAAAAATCCCATAGGTCTGTGTAATAATTTAATTGTATAAAATTTATTTGTTACTTAAAACTATAATAGTGTCTGTCTGCCTTTTAAACCCATTGCAATAACTTTGCTGAAATATTAATACATTAGTAAAACTTTTCTTAAACAAATTGTGTGTGTCATATTTGATGGAATTTGGTAAAGGAAATGGTATGGCAATAAATTTGGCAGACAATACTAGAATAACTGGTATAGTATAGATTCGTGTTTTTTAAATATTTTATTTATTTATTTGCAAGCAGAGAGAGAGAGAGAATGGGCACACCAGAGCCTCTAGCTGCTGCAGACTAGCTCCAGATGCACGCGCCACTTTGTGCATCTGGCTTTACATGGGTTCTTGGAATCAAACCAGGGGCGTTTGGCTTTGCAGGCAAGCTTCTTAACCATTGAACCACCTCTCTAGCCCTAGATTAGTATTTTTAAACAGATATCTTATAGAAGCTATATCCTTAATTATTTATATGCTTTAAGGTAATAGAAATAGTTGGGCTGGAGAAATATGTGTGTGTGTGTGTAGTCCAAAGTAGTAAAAAGTTATATCAAAAAATTTTTTTTCTTGGGCTGGAGAGATGACTTAGTGCCTGAAAAGCCAAAGGACCCGGGTTCAGTTCCCCAGGACCCACATAAGCCAGATGCATAAGGTGGTGCATGTATCTAGAGTTTATTTGCAGTGGCTAGAGGCCTTATTGTGCCCATTTTCTTCTTTCTTTCTGCCTCTTTCTCTCTCTCAAATAAATATATAAATAAAAAGGAAAAAATACTTTTAAAAAAGTTTTTCTTCAACCAAGCCTGGTGGCACACACCTATAATCCCAGCACTCAGGAGGCAGAGGTAGGAGGCTCACTGAGAGTTCAAGGCTACCCTGAGTCTACATAGTGAATTCCAGGTCAGCCTGGGATAGAGCAAGACCCTACCTTGAAAAATCAAAAGAAAAAAGTTTTCTTTAATATACTTTTTTAGGGCTGGAGAGATGGTTTTGCGGTTAAGCGCTTGCCTGTGAAGCCTAAGGACCCCGGTTCGAGGTTCGATTCCCCAGGACCCACGTTAGCCAGATGCACAAGGGGCCACCTGCGTCTGGAGTTCGTTTACAGTGGCTGGAGGCCCTGGCGCGCCCATTCTGTCTGTCTCTCTGTCTCTCTCTCTCTCTCTCTCTCTCTCTCTCTCTCTCTCTCTGCCTCTTTCTCTGTCTGTCACTTTCAAATAAATAAATAAAAACAAAAATATATATAAATACTTTTTTAATATGGGATACTTCACAAATTTGCATGAAGGGGTCAGGGGTCATGCAAATCTTCTCTGTATGGTTCTAATTTTAGTATATGTTCTGCCAAAGCGAGCATTTCTTTAATTGCTTAAGACAGAATATGGGCACACCAGGACCTACTGCTGCTATAAAAGAATTCCAGATGTATGGACCACTTTGTGCTTTACATGGGTACTGGGGAATCAGACCAAGGACATCAGATGTTGCAAGCATGTGCCTTTAACCACTGAGCATCTCTCCAGCCCCAAAAAGGTTTTTGTTAGGAAAAATGTATCAGAATTATTGCTGCTATTTTAAATGATCTGATAACTTTAAGTAAAGTAGGTTTATAAGGAATGCAAAAATAGAGTCTATACTCTGCCTGTTTTGTGTGAGCTTATTTCCTGTACAAAATTTTCAGCATCTCTTTCCTACCAGTGAGATGAATAGAAAATATTCCATGTAGCCATATATTTTCTATTGTAAGAGCTTGGAAGTACAGAGAAGATGACAACGTCTAGTTCACACCATGTTTGTGTTAGGAATGCCAGAGTGTGGTTCTGGACTACCTGGCTTCCAGGCTGCCTCAGGGGTACAGTAGTGTATATGGCTTACTGCAAAACAAGTAGGCACAGTTACATGACAAAGCAAGGCTGATGGCTCTTGCACATTGTATTCTCAGAGTCTGCCTGAAACCAAGAAATCCTGTAGGGCTTGGGACATAGCTTAGTGGCAGAGCACTTGCCTGGCTTGTGTGAGGCCCTAGGTTCAATCCCTAGCGCATTCAGCTTTATTAGAATCTTAGCGTTGTTCCTTTTTAAGCCTTCATTTTGCAAAATAAAAGTTTTATAAAATACCAGGGAGGACTAGAGACATAGCTTAGTGGTTAAGGTACTTGCCTGTAAAGCCACATGCACAAGGTGGTGCATGCATCTGGAGTTTATTTGTAGTGGCTAGAGGCCCTGGCACACCAATCCCCCCCCCCAAATAAATAAATATTTTTTTAAAAAAATACCAAAGATTTTAGAGTAGGCATCTGTAAAACAAATTTATTCTAACAGAATGATCCAAGTTTAAGACTTTTCCTTTTAATTATTTGCAAGCAGAAAGAAAAGGTATGCCAAGGCCTCTTGCTGCTGCAAACGAACCCCAGGGGCACAGACCACTTTGTGCATCTGGCTTTACGTGGGTACTGGGGAATCAAACCTGGGCCAGTAGGCTTTGCAAGCAAGCGTCTTTAACCACGGAGCTATCTCCCCAGCCTGTGTTTTTAATTTAAGAGACACTCTTCCTATGTAGTCCAGGCTTGAACTCCTGGGCTCAAGTGATACTCCTACCTCAGCTTCTCAAGTAGCTAGGACGAACCTACAGACATATCACCAAGCCTGGCTTTTGTTTTTTCCTTAATGCTATTTAAGCAATGGAAGTTTTTGTTGGCCCTTGAAATAATTTAATTTTATGCTGTCACTTTGAAAAGGAGATAGCTTATGGATTAAGGAGCTTGCCTGCTAAGCTTAAGGATCCAGGTTCGATTGCCCAGTACCCATGTAAAGCCAGATGCACAAAGTGTTGCATGCATCTGGAGTTTGCAGTGGCTAGAGGCCCTGGTGCACCCATATCCATTCATTGATTCATATTCTGTCTGTCTGTCTCTCTCTCTCTCTCTCTCTCTCTCTCTGTGCTTGCATATATATTTTTTTAAGGTAATGAATGTGAGTGCTCAGCAAGCTTTCTCCTTTTTATACATACAGGCCCATTCAATTAACTTAATCAAGAAACTCCGTCATAGACCTGCCTCCAGACTTGTTTCCATGGTGAATCTAAGTGCTGTCAAATTGACAAGCAGAGATGAGCCATCAGAGGAGTGAAATGTTTAAGTCTTTAGGTTCTGGCTGGGATGTAGCTCAGTGTTGGAGCACCTAACCTAGCAGTGTGAAGCCCAGGATTGCATCCTCAAAGATGCAAAATAATCTAAACGCTTCAACCTTGTCTATAGAGTTTCTGAAGTCAGGTGTGGAACACACATGTAAGCTCAGTGCTTGGAACACGTCTGAGACAAGTGCCTCTTCAATTTGAGGGCAGCTTGGGTTAGACCATGTCTCCTCCTCCTCCCCAAGAAATGATCTTTTTTATTTCACTTGAGGGTCCCCCACACCCCAAGGAAAAGGCTCATTGTAGCCCAGAATGATCTGGAACTCATTGTAGCCTTGCCTTGAACTCATGGTGACCCTCCTGCCTTACCCTCTGAGTGCTGGGATTATACAGGTGTGAGCCACCATGCCCATCTAAAAGTTTTTTTTTTTTTTTTTTTTTTTAAAAGCAAAGAGATCATAATGTGTTAGCTGCTAGATCTGTCAACCAGGATCATTTGTTGCTAGGAAATGAGCATAATTTATAGTAAAAATGTTTAGGTTGGGGTCTGTGGTAGTTTAAATGGATGGCTCCCAGTATATTCAGTATTTTATTACACTTTGTAGTTGATCTGCAGCCACCTGGCTAGAGAAGGTGTCACTGTGAGTGGATCTTAGGGTCCAGCCCTAAGGTGTGGTGATGGATTTGGAATTCCAGTCTAAAGATATGCAGAGTGCTTGAGCTCTGTGTGCAGTTCTGAAGTGTGCTGACTTGTGCTGGTGCTGGTGTTGGTGTCTCTTTGCTTGGACCTGTGAAAACAGGCCAGCTTCTTCTGCCATTATGGAACTTCCCCTGGATCTGTAAGCTTCAACAAATATCCCTTCTTCCACAGCTGTGCCTGGTTTGGAAGTTCATCCCAACAATGTGAGGCTGTCTGCTACAGGGTCCAAGAAGATGACTCTGAGCAATGTGCTTGCCACACAAGCCTGAGAACTTGAGTTCAGATCCCCCAAGCCCACATAAAAATGTCAGGCATAAACCGGGCATGGTGGTTCACGCCTTTAATCCCAGCACTCGGAAGGCAGAGGTAGAAGGATCGCCATGAGTTCGAGGCCACTCTGAGACTACATAGTGAATTCCAGGTCAGCCTGTGCTAGAGTGAAACCCTACCTCGGAAAACCAAAAAAAAAAAAAAAAAAAAAAAAAAGCTGGGCATGAACACCTATGATTTGGGTAAGGAGGGGTGGGGAGACAGTTCAGCAGTTAAGGTATACTTGCTTGCCAAGCATGCCAATGCCAATTAAGCCCTCCCCAGTGCTCCATGTAAACAGTAAAGTGTCACATGTCCTTGTGACCCAGGTGTGCCTACAGTAGTGGTATGTGCAGCCATAATCTGAAGCCAGTGGGGAGCAAGACCCCTCCCCTCCCGCTCAGGTGAAAGAAGTGCACAGATACCTTGAGGTTGTCCTCTGACCGCCACATGTGTGCTGTGGCTTGTGTGCACCCATATACATACATACATGTACACACTGATTTTGAAGAGCTGGGGAGATTGTTCAGTGGTTAAAGACAATTGCTTTCAAAGCCTGCCAGCCTGGATCTAATTCCCTAATACCCAAGTAAAGCCATATACACAAAATGGTGCATGTGTCTGGAGTTCCTTTGGAGCAGCAAGAAGCCTTGATCCACCCATATTCTCTTTCCCTTTCTGCCCTTCTCTCTCCCTGTCTTCGTCTCTCAAATAAATAAAATAAATATTTAAACATAAATAGATTTTGTAAAATTTATCCTATTTATTTGAGAAAGAATGGGTACACCATGGTCTCATGTCACTATAAACCAACTCCAGATGCATTGCCATTTTGTGCATCTGACCTTATGTGAGTACTGAGGAATTGAACCCAGGGCTTGCAGACTTTGCAAGCAAGCAAGCATCTTTAACCTCTGAGCCATCTCCCCAGCCCTAGAGTTTGTAAAAATTTTAAAGAGGAATGGCTGGGAAGATGACTCCGCAATTGGCACCTGCTTGCAGAACCTTCTGGCCCTGGTTTAGTTCCCAAGCCACCCACTTCAATCTGAAGCAAAAAGTAGAACAAGTGTCTGGCATTGGTTTGCAGCAGTAAGAGGCCCTGCCGTGCCCACATACACATGTATTAAAAAAAAAAAAATGAGGGCTGGAGAGATGGCTTAACGTTTAAGGCATTTGCCTGCAAAGCCAAAGGACCCAGGTTCAATTCCCCAGGACCCACATGAGCTGTATGCACAAGGGGCACATGCATCTGGAGTTCATTTGCAGCAGCTAGAGGCCCTGGTGTGCCCATTCTCTCTCTGTCTCTTCCTCTCTCTCTCTGCTTGCAAGTAAATTAAAAAAAAAAAAAACTTTAAAAAAAATTAATGCCAAGCATGGTAGCTCATGCCTGAAATCCCAGGGCTTGGAAGATGGATACAGGAGGATCCTGGAGCTCACTGGCTAGCTCATGTAGCTGCATGGGTGAGCGTTAGGTTCAGTGAGAGCCTGTCTCAATAAGGTGAAGAGCCTTTGAGAAAGATGTGCAACATCTGCATCTGGCTCACAAAATCACACCACACACACACACACACACACACAAATGTTTGGGTAATGACTGCAAATGAACCCCAGATGCATGTGCCTCTGTGCATCTGGCTTTACATGTGTACTGGGGAATTGAAACTAGGCCAGCAGACTTTGCAGGCAAGCTCTTTTAAATGCTGAGCCATTCCCCCATTCCTACGAGTGTCTGTGTGTGTGTGTGTGTGTGTGTGTGTGTGTGTGTGTTAGCAATTTCTAAGCATTTAAAAAAAGTATGGGGCGCTAAAAAAAAAGTGTGCAGGGGGCTGGAGAGATGACTTAGTGGTTAAACACTTGCCTGTGAAGCCTAAGGACCCTGGTTTGAGGCTCAATTCCCCAGGACCCATCTAAGACAGATGCACAAGGTGGCGCATACATCTGGAGTTCATTTGCAGTGGCTGGAGGCCCTGGCGCGCCCATTCTCTCCCTCTCCCTCTCCCTCTCCCTCCCCCCCCTCTCTCTATCATTCTCAAATAAATAAAAATAAACAAAATTGAAAAAAGTGTGGAGGGATGGCTCAGTAGTAAAGGCACTTGCCTGCAAAGCCTAATGACCCAAGTTCTATTTCCCAGTACCTACATAAAGCCAGATGCACAGAGTGGCACATGTGTCTGGACTTCGTTTGCAGTGGCTAGAGGCCTTGGTACGCCCATTCTCTCTCCCCTGGGCATGGTGGCTGTGGTGGTTTGATTCAGGTGTCCCTCATAAACTTAGGTGGTCTGGATGCTAGGTTCCCCAGCTGATGGCAATTGGAAATTAAAGCCCCTGGAGGCGGTGTATTGTTAGGGGTGGGCTTATGGGTATTATAGCCAGTTTCCCCTTGCCAGTGTTTGGCACACCCTCCTGTTCCTTTTTTTTTTTTTTTTAATTTTTTTTTGTTATTTTTATTTATTTGAGAATGACATACAGAGAGAGAAAGAGGCAGAGAGAGAGAGAGAGAGAATGGGCACGCCAGGGCTTCCAGCCACTGCAAACGAACTCCAGAAGCATGCGCCCCCTTGTGCATCTGGCTAACGTGGGTCCTGGGGAATCGAGCCTCGAACCGGGGTCCTTAGGCTTCACAGGCAAGCGCTTAACCGCTAAGCCACCTCTCCAGCCCTCCTGTTCCTTTTGACCACCTTATGTTGGCCAGGGGGTGATGTCCACCCTCTGCTCATGCAATCGTTTTTCCCTGCCATCGTGGAGCTTCCCCTAGAGCCTGTAAGTCAAAATAACCTCTTTTTCCCCACAAGTTGCTCTTGGTTGGGTGATTTCTACCAGCAATGAGAACCTGACTGCAACAGTAAAGTGGTACCAAGAAGTGGGATTGCTGCTGGACACCTGACTGTGTGGCTTTGGCCTTTTGGAGCTGATTTTCAAGAGGAATGTGGAAGGATTTGAAACCTTGGCCTAAGAGATGCCTTGCGGTGCTGTAAGTACAGCTTGACGGACTATTTTGATTAGAGTTGAAAGACCTGAATGCAGTAAGAACTATGGACTGTGAGGTTTGGCGTATGAGGGTGAGAAAGAGCTTTGCTTAGACTGGACTAGCAGTTTGTGTGGGAAGCTTGCTGTTATGCCCGTGTCCTGAGAAGTTGTGCAGGGTTGCTTTGCGTAGAAATGAACTGGTGTGAGCAGAGGGATATGGCACAGAAAGAAAAATCTTTGGGTAAACTGCTACCCACTCACCTGCAAATTGTTTGAGAGATTACAACCATTGAGATTGGGCCAGTTGACCTGCACTGGGGTAACAGGAAGAATGTAGACTCTTTTGAAGGGGCCTGAGTGCTCAAGGAGTGTCCTGTTCTTCAAAGTCTGCTTTATTCCTCCCTGGATTAACAAATTGGCACCCTACCTGATATTGTGGAGTATAAGAAATCCAGGAAAGAGGGTCATTTAGTTTGCAACACAGTCTTGTGTTTTGGAAATGGCCATGGGCAGTGTGAAGCAGGTTTGCTGGTTGCCTGCATAGAGACCCAATGGAGCCCTGAGAATGAACCGTGGATTGCAGTGGAGACCCAGTGGAGATGCCGGGACCACAAGATGGCTGCTAAGGAAAGCTGTTGGCCCTGATGAAGTTTTCCAGGAATGTGAGTAGCCTAGCTGGAGGGGCGGAATTGGAACTCTAGAGACTTGTTAGAATTAACAGATTTAAGAGATTTGTCAGTGACTAGAGTTGTTGGACTTGAAGTTACAGAATTTGATGTTTGCCCTGGTTATTTTAAATCTTGTATTGGCTGAATATTTCTTTGCTATGCCCAGTGCCATCTTTTGCAGTGTGAATGTTTATTCTGTGTCATTATGGGTTTGGGGGGGGGTATTTTTTGGTATTATGGCTCAGTTAAAAGACCTTGGACTATGAGGATGTTTGAACATAATTGGAATTGATAAAAACTATGGGGACTTTTAAAGTTGGACTGAATGCATTGTATTTTACATCATGTATAGTTATCAGTTTGTGGGGGCCAGGGGCGGAATATGACAGTTTGATTCAGGTGTTCCCCATAAACTTAGGTGGTCTGGATGCTAGGTTCCCCAGCTGATGGCAACTGGAAATTAAAGCCTCCTGGAGGCAGTGTATTGTTGGGGGCGGGCTTATGGGCATTATAGCCAGTTTCCCCTTGCCAGTGTTTGGCACACCCTCCTGTTGCTATTGTCCACCTTCTGTTGGCCAGGGGATGATGTTCACCCTCTGCTCATGCCATTATTTTCCCCTGCCATCATGGAGCTTCCCCTCAAGTGAGTAAGTCAAAATAAACCTCATTTTTCCCACAAGCTGCTCTCGGTTGGATGATTTCTACCAGCAATGAGAACTTGACTGCAACATGGCACACACCTTTAATCTCAACACTGAGGAGGCTGAGGTAGGAGAATTATTGTGAGTTCAAGACCAGTCTGAGACCCTGGCACACCCATTCTCATTCTCTCTCTCAAATATATTTTTTACTTTTTTATTCTTATTTACTTAGTTAGTTTTGGTTTATCAAGGTAGGGTCTCAGCCTAGCCCAGGCTAACCTGGAATTCACTATGCAGTCTCAGGGTGGCCTCGAACTCATGGCAATCCTCCTACCTCTGCCTCCCAAGTGCCAGGACTAAAGGCATGCACCACCACGCCTGGCTTAATATCCTTTTTAAAATATTTTTATTTATTTGCAAAGAAAGGTAGATAGAAGAGAGGTCTTTCATCACCTGAACACAGTGACCAACTACCACTCCTGGGAATATTATTCAAGGTCTCAAGCTATAAGCTACTTCTAAGTAGTCAAAGGAAAAAGAGGCAGGGAGGTAAAGAAGGAAAGGGATAAAATGAAAAATATGGGAAGGTGGCTTTTTCTTGCTCATAAGAATGTGAGTAAACCTCTAAAAATGAACTTCCAACTTAGAAGCAGGATATAGCTAAGGGTAAAGTTCAGGGTCAAGCCGAATGTCTCACTTAAAGTAAACATGTTGAAATCGAAGCAAAGTGAGAGTGTAGCTGTGAACTTATGACCTTTCTCCACAGAGAAAAGCCCAAAGTAATTTCAGCCTTCACAGAGCTCCAATGGGTCACATGTGAGCCTTAGGCTCGAGCAGCTCCTAGAAAGATAGCTGAACACAGCAAGATCTGCCGTAATAGATCCACCAGCCAAGACTCATACTCATGACTGACATAAGTATTTTTAGTTAAAGTATTCTCACAACTGAACCAAAATAACAGAAAATCTAATAATTTCTATCACTCTGGGCTGCTCTGCAGGTAGAATTACCATCTTATCTGTTCTAAGCTAATTGAATAGTAAAATACTAATATAGTGAAATGTGGCCTAAAACATAAGCATCTGGTCCTCTACCTTTCTGATACATTGAGGATGAATGCCAACATGTTTACTTGTTTTGGTTTGGTTTTTTAATCATTTTATTTATTAGATACAGAGGGGGAGAGAGAGAGAATGGGCCCTCAGGTGCTCTAGCCACTGCAAATGAACTCCAGATGCATATGCCACAAAATGCATCTGACTAACGTGGGACATGGAGAATTGAACCTGGGTCCTTAGGCTTCACAGGCGAGCGCCTTAACCGCTAAGCCATCTCTCCAGCCCAAGTTTACTTTTTAAAAATGCATTGTGTGTGTTTGTGTGGGTGGGTGTTTGTGTGTGTGCAGGTGAAAGCCCGAAGACAGCCTCGAGTGTGGTTTCTGAGGTGTTGCCCTACCTGACACTTTGCACAGAAAACAAAAGACAAGACTGAAAAGCATCAGCAATTCAAAAACCACTGGCATTCACACACACAATTCTGGCTTTTCCCCTACATGCCAAAATAACCTGAGTCAGCTGAGATGGAAGCAACCACATCCCTGTCAGTGCAGATCACAGGGAGAGCCTGGGGTTGGGGAGAGCCACCATCAGGGTTTCTGTTTCAGTAGGCCTGAGCAGGGCATGAGAATCCGCATTTTTCACAGGCTCACAGTGCTGTAGCTGGCTGGTTTGGCCCCATGCTTCAAGAACCACTAGCCTAGTTTTCACAGTACCAGAAGGTGCTATGCAGGCTGCCGGGGGTGGAAAGTCATCAACTGTCTTAAGCAGCTGTGGCTCCCATGCACTCCACAGCTGACGTGCCAGACAAGCCAGACGAGCGCACTGGTGCAATAGTGGCATGACTGTTACAGGGACAACCAGCCTCTTTGTGACTGGACTAAGCCCACTCCACAAGAGGGAATTCACACCTGGTGCTACAAACCTGGCCAAAGGCCTGTGGCTAGTGGTGTCATAGGCCCTAGGGGGACATTTACTGTTATGATAAACAGACAGGTTGTCAAACTACTTAGATAATGATGCTACTGGCTTTGAGCACAGAAGTAAGTTTCTTTTTGCAGTGGGCAGTGGTTAATGCAGAGGCAAAACTGTGTTCAAAGAGTGGATAATAAGTGACTATTGTGTTCTCAGCCCAAAATGGGACGCCTATAGCACCCCTTCCATGGAACATCTTAGAAGAGGGAGCAGAAGAAATGTAGGAGCAGGAGGGTGGGGAGGAGTCCTATGGGATGGTGTCTTTGGACATGGCATGGTCGTTACACTCAAGAACTCACAATAACTGTGTTTTCTGCACAAGACTGGGACGGTCAACATCATGGACGGTGGAGGGGTTTCGGAGACCCTATTCCTCCCAGAGGTGCTATTGGCAGTTAATGGTTGCTGGGGCAGGGGGAGGCATGTTCATCAGTGGTGTAAGTTTTCCATACTCCAATAAATAACCTCGTTTCTCATGCAAACAACTAATACAGCTTAATGGGTCACAGGAAAGAGAAAAGAAGACAAGAAAATAGGAAGCGAGTTAAGAAGGCGTTTACTGGGAGAGGGAAGGGGATAAGAAAATATAATGAGGTGGATACGATCAAAATAATTATATACAAGTATGAATTGACAAAAATAAAATTTGACATTAAGAACAATGAAACGGCCATAGCTGAAGTGCTGGCAAAGCAAAGCAAACCACAGAAATGTTGCAGGTGAAGCGACCTAATTTTAACCTGAAGCCCACGCTGGGTCCTTGGCTGTGAGTGGTGAGCGCCCCCTCATGGTGATCCCTGATTGGCGTCGGGCGGGACCGCTCAACCAAGCACCAGCCTCCGGCCTCGGCTTTCCGGAAGTGCGATCTGCGGCAAAGCGAGTCCCCGCCCCGCTGGTGGGCGGGGCCAGAAACAGCCTGTCGCCCTCTTCGCCGAGTCGTGATTGGCTAGCGCGTCCTAGCGCGGTGACGTCACGCATGGGCGGAAAGCTTCGGAGAGCAGCGCGGGAACTGGACCGCAGGATTCCTTAGGTCGCGGCTTGCCACCGAGACCGGTTCCGCTGCGGGTTCGGTTCCCGAGCACCTTGGGCGACCCCGGCTGCTTCTCCACGAGCTCCTGCTTCTCCGGAGGCCCTCTGCCTCCCGCGTGCCCGAGTAGGACTCGAGTGCCCGGCCGGGGGATTGCCGCCGTGGCGCCTGGAGGAGGGGCAGGAACGAGCCCTGGGGTCAGGCTGAGGCTCTGGGACTTGGGCGACCCCACCTCTGCTCCTCTCAGGCGCCAGGGCACCGTGCCCAAATTAATCCTCCACAGTCTTCGGTGCCTGCAGAGAGGTAAGCGCTGTGCCTGGCCTCCAGCCTGCGCAGGCCAGTTGTCCCCAATGCTAGACGGTCTAGTGCTGGACAGGACACTGTTCCCATGCGAGCGGAAAGGAACACAGCCACTGATGTGCAAGACCACCTCGGGGACGGCAAAGGAATAATTCCATTCGTGTATAAAGGTGCATGTAGTGGAAACAGAAGGGGGACCGCTTTAATAACTGGTCCCTGATGTAATCCTTGAGGGAAGAGGTAAACTGAGAAATTAGTCCATGAGTTCTCCAGTCGCTGCCAGTGGCCCTACCACCCCAGCAAACTTTTCCCCAGACAGCCCATTCTTGTGAGTAAACGGAAGACACTGTGCAAGGTGTTGATTCTTCTCATTAGGTTCCTAGTTCGGAAATCATGACAGAGGAGCTGGATTCACCTGGACAGGACTCTGATGTGGGCAGTGAGGAGGTGGTTCTAACTCCCGCAGAGCTCATTGGGAGGCTGGAGCAGGTAAGCATCCCAAATAGAATGCCTGTGGTCATTTTAACCCTTCGTTTACTCCAGGTGTGTAAAT
Source organism: Dipus sagitta (assembly GCA_036346955.1). Lineage (NCBI taxonomy): Eukaryota > Metazoa > Chordata > Mammalia > Rodentia > Dipodidae > Dipus > Dipus sagitta. The sequence continues at coordinate 26,308,453 of CM070783.1, forward strand.
ACCAAGGCTCAGAAAACAATGCAAGGTTTATTTTAAGGGAGCACATCCTCTTGAGAATCCTCTTAATACACTGTCTTCAGGTGGACCTAGTAAATGACAGCTTTGGACATATTTAATGGAACGTTTCACAGAACAAAACCCTACCTAGTATTTTGAGAACTAGATGGGTGTAGTGGACACTTGTAGTTCCCCTGAAATACCTGCTTTTTTTTCCCAGGGAGTGCCTCAGCAAGAAAATACCAGCATACCTTTTTGTTTTGTTTTGTTTTTAAATGCAAGAGAGAATTGGCATGCCAGGGCCTCCAGCCACTGTAATAGAACTCTAGACGCATGCACCACCTTGTGCGCATGTGCTACCTTGCGTGCTTGCGTCACCTTGTGCATGTGGCTTACATGGATCCTGGAGAGTAAAAATGGTTATATTCGTCCTTTTCATCACATTTCCTTTGATTCACCTGTTCACTGCCTTTCCAGTGCTTGTCTAAAATCATCTCTGAGATATTCTCCTTTGAGTCTTAATAGTGGTGATTATGTCTTGTGTGCTAGTAACTGTCGAATTGTTTTTATATACAGTAATCTCGTGAAGTGGGTCTTTGAGGAGTTCTGAATACCAGGCTTTAAACCCCTCCAAGCTTAGTTGGTTATATATTCTTAAGCAAGTTCTCTGGCTTGTCTTCAGCCTGCTTCTGACAGTGACTGCTTCACAGAGGATTGAGGGGATACGTGTACAGTGCTCACATGTAGTCCACCCTATGGATAGCTGTCCGTAGTATTCCTTACCCAGTGGGGCAAGTATTATTATCCCCGTGTTGTTGATGTGGAAGCTGAAACTTACAGAAGTGCTATACCTGAGGCTGGCCACACAATGGGATGGGCTCTGAAATTGGGTCTCTAACTCAAAACACTGGGTGGATCTCAATCCAGGGTCTGGCCTTCCACATGAACCACTGAGCTACACCCCAAGAGCCACTATGTGCTCTTCCCCCATCACCCCCCTCCCCAGGAGGTCGGGAAAGAATAGTTCTAGCCCAGGCTGACCTGGAATTCACTATGTAGTCTCAGGGTGGCCTTGAACTCACAGTGATCCTCCTACCTCTGCCTGCCGAGTGCTGGGATTACAGGCCTGCTGACCCTCCATATGTGCTATTAATTCACCATACCTGTTGTACTCGTCCTCCTTTCCCTACTCTAAGCACACTCATGTTGCCTCTTCGCTTCGGTGTTCTTCACTCTTTACTGCATGTGTGTGACCAGGAGCAACTAAACTGAAGGAAATTTTCTTTTGGTTTGGGTTTTTTTTTTTTTTTTTTTGGTGCAGTGCTGGTGATCAAACCAAGGGTCTGACACTTGCTACCACTGAGACACATCCTCAGCCAGGTCATTTTTAAATAATGTCTTACAACCTTACCATTTAGCAGGGGTTCTTAATCTGTTTTTACGTCAAAGGCCTTTGGAGAAGCTAGTGTGAACAAAACAACAAACACCTCTGGTTCTTCTTCCCAGAATAATGCACGAATCTCTGTTCCCATGTAGAATTTTGCGTGTGATTTCAGGGGCCTTGGGAGTTGGAGCTCAGTGGTAGAGCACTTGTCTGTCTAGCATGCACCAACTAATTCCTGGATTTAATTACAAGCAGCACTTTTTTTTTTTTTTTTTTTTTGACTGCTAAAGTACTATTAAGTTTAAACACTAGGGCTGGAGAGATGGCTCAGCTGGTAAGGCACTTGCCCATAAGGCCTAACAACCTGAGTTTGATTCCCTAGTACTCGTGTAAAGCCAGATGCACAAAGTGGCACATGCATCTGGAGTTCGTTTGCAGTGGCTAAAGGCACTAATGTGCCTATTCTTTCTCTCTGCCAGGTGTGGTGGCTCACACCTTTAATCCTAGCACTTGGGAGGCTGAGGTAGGAGGATCCCTGTTGAGTTCAAGGCTAGCCTGAGATTACATAATGAATTCCAGGTCAGCCTGGGCTAAAGTGAGAACCTACCACAAAAAAGGGGGGGGCTGGAGAGATGGCTTAGTGGTTGAGCACTTGCCTGTGAAGCCTAAGGACCCCAGTTCAAGGCTTGATTCCCAGGACCCATGTAAACCAGATGCACAAGGTGGCGCATGCATCTGGAATTTGTTTGCAGTGGCTGGAGGCCCTGGTGTGCCCATTCTCTCTCTCTCTAGATCTGCCTCTTTCTCTGTCTGTCATTCTCAAATAAATAAAAATAAACAAAAAAATTTAATTAAAAAAAAGTTCAAACACTTGAAGAAAAATCAATGATCACTGCAATATCCAGTATATAATGTGTCGTGATGATAGTTAGGGAAGCAGAGACTTAAGTAAATCAGAAATAAAGGGGGGGGTGGCCTGGAGAGATGGCTTAGAGGTTAAGGTGTTTGCCTGCAAAGCCTAAGGACCCAGGTTTGATTCTCCAGGTCCCACGTAAGCCAGATGCTCATGGTAGCACATGTGTCTGGAGTTCGTTTGCAGTGGCTAAAGGCCCTGACACGCCCATTCTCTCTCCCTCTCTTTGTCTCTAATAACTAAATAAAAAAAAATTAAAAAGAAAAGAAAAAAAATTGGGTTGAACCTGATTGCCATATAATTTTGAGCTATGCTAAAACTCAGTTTTCTGTAATGGAAAGATAAGTATCACTTGGTCACTCATGGATAATCAGTTCTCTAAGCCATGGTAAGCTTCAAAATGTACCCAGCAGCTGGGCCCAAGTCACAAGTGAGACATCTGACCATGTGCTCTGAGGCTTCAGGGAGTCATTTCCCTTGTGACCCTTACGCTGAGGGACCGTTAGTGAGTTACTCCGACTGTGCTTTCTCGTCAGTAAGATTTTTAAAAAACTATTCCATTTCCTCACATATAGTAAGGAGTGAAAAGTACTTGTAGGGCCGGAGAAATGGCTTAGCGGTTAAGGTGTTTGCCCACAAAGCTAAAGGATCCCGGTTCGATTCTCTAGAACCCATGTAATCCAGATGCACAAGGGGGCACATGCATATGGAGTTCATTTGCAGTGGCTGGAGGCCCTGCCACGCCCATATTTTCTCTCTCTTTCTCTACCTCTTACTCTCAAATAAATAAATAAAATATATTTTTTTAAAAGTATTTGTAAAGTGCTTGAGCTGTAGCAATGAAGAGCGGTGTAGATTCGGTGCCTCTCTCAAAGTAGAGAGAGTTGGTGGTGCCCCTGGTGGGAAGCAGCTGGTGAGGAACTGTGCCCTGTTACTGCTGCTCAGTGACAAGTAAGGTAGGCATCGTAAGGTGGCACCATGACTCAGCAGAAGTTTCCGTACTGACAAGGGTTTTTACTTCAGTTGGACAAAAGCCCCTTGCTAAAGGCCACTGTGAAATGTAGGTTGTCTGCAGACCTGTCCTGAGTCTTCTGCTTTGCATGTGGCACCTGTGATGGGCACCGGCTGTGACGCAATGCTCATTTTGCCCGTGTTGTTCTTCAGGCCTGGATGAATGAAAAGTTTGCTCCTGAGCTGCTGGAAAGCAAGTCTGAAATCGTGGAGTGTGTCATGGAGCAGCTGGAACACATGGTAAGCGAGAGTCAGCATGGTGATAGGTCGTGGTCCAACACCAAATCTGTGTTACTCGGCTCAGCCTCGTACTTTAAATATATGTGCATATTGAATCGTTCCTCTACATTTACAGAGTACACAAGTTCCTTATAAGTACCAGATGTCTGGCTGGAGGGATGGCTTAGTGGTTAAGGCAATTGCCTGCAAAGGCAAAGGACCCCAGTTTGATTCCCCAGGACCCACTTTAGTCAGATACTCAAGGTGGCACATGCGTCTTGCGTTCGTTTGCAGTGGTCGAAAGCCTTTCTCTATCTGCCTCTTTCTCTTTTTTCTCTCAAATAAATAAATTAAAAATAAAATAATTTTTTAAAAAAGTTCAGTTGGGTGTGGTGGCACACACCTTTAAGCCCAGCATTCGAGAGGCAGAGGTAGGAAAATTGCCATGAGTTCAAGGCTACCCTGAGAGACTACATAGTGAATTCTAGGTCAGCCTGGGCTAGAGACATACCCTACCTTGAGACCAAAAAAAAAGTTTAAGAGAAAAATACAAGATGTCAGCTTGTCAGGAGCAGTCTGTCACCCCACATTTCTACTGTAAACATTTGGCTAGAGCAGCCAAAAGCCTGTGTGGGCCTATTCCTCTCCATCCCTGACTACCTGCCTTCTCATACCCCTTACCTGCTTGACCTTTGCAGACATTTGAAGTCTGGAGCCCTTAGTTCTGAAGATTTGGGGGTAGGTCACAGCCACCTTCAGAGCAGCTTCAAAATGTTGGTATTTTATGGTTTCCCCACGAGTGTTTAGTACTGGTCTTTGGACTCTCAGACGTTTCTTCTGGACAGTGCTATATTACCTCTTTTATAGTTGGATTGGGGCCTTGAGCCTTTGTAGCTGACTATGTTCAGGTTCTATTCAAATAGTCCTTTTCTTTGCAAGCGAGTGTCTTTAACCACTGAACCATATTCTCTGTAAATGAATAAAAATATTAAAGAAAAACTTTTTTCTTTTTTTTTTTTTTTTTTTTGTTGTTGTTTTTTCGAGGTAGGGTCTCACTCTAGCTCAAGCTGACCTGTAATTCATCTGTAGTCTCAGGGTGGCCTTGAACTCACAGCGATCCTCCAACTTTTTCCCCCCGAGTGCTGGGATTAAAGGCCTGTGCCACCAACCCTGGCTTTTTTCTTTTTTTTTTTTTTAAGGTAGGGTCTGCCTCTAGCCCAAGCTGACCTGGAATTCACTATGTAGTCTCAGGGTGGCCTCGAACTCACAGTGATCCTCCTACCTCTGCCTCCCCAGTGCTGGGATTAAAGGCGTGCTCCCACTATGCCCAGCTTCCATGATCATTTTCTAAAAGTAAGTGTATACTATTTTGAACTTTATACATTGAGACTATATATATTATTTGTATAGTTTAAAATATTGTACACAAGGCTCCAGGATCAATCCCCAGGACTCCACCCCTCAAGAAAAATGAAGTTGGAAGCTGTTTTTTATAATCGTTTTCTAGTATTTTTGTATTTTTTGTTTATTATTATTATTATTTCGTTTTTCAAGGTAAGGTCTCACTCTAGCCCAAGCTGACCTGGAATTCACTATGCAATCTCAGGGTGGCTTTGAATTCACAGGTGATCCTCCTACCTCTGCCACCGAGTGCTGGGATTAAAGGCAGTGCGCCACCATGCCCAGCTTTGTTTATTATTTTTAAGAGGGAAAAAGAAGGGATGCACCAGGGCCTCTAGCCACTGCAAACGAACTCCAGACACATGGACCACCATGTGCATCTGGCCTATGTGGCTTCTAGGGAATTGAATCTGTATCCTTAAGCTTTGCAGGCAAGTGCCTTAACTGCTAAGCCATCTCTCCAGCCCTGTAATAGAGTTTTTTTGTTTGGGGTTTTTTGTTGTTGTTGTTGTTGTTTTGTTTGTTTGTTTTGTTTTTTGGTTTTTCGAGGTAGGGTTTCACTCTAGCCCAGGTTGACCTGGAATTCACTATGTAGTCTCAGGGTGGCCTCGAACTCACGGTGATCCTCCTACCCCTGCCTCCCAAGTGCTAGGATTAAAGGTGTGCACCACCACGTCCAGCTTCTATAATAGAGTTTTTAATTTACCTTTGACTACATAGTCTTTGGGTCCTTGACTTTGCCTATACTTACAGTTCTTAGTTTGAACATCATGGGTTTTTCTTTAAATATTTTTATTCATTTCTATCAGAGAGTATGGGCACACCAGGGCGTCTTGCCACTGCAAACGACCTCTAGGTGCATGTGCTACCTTGTACATTTGCTCTACATAGGCACTGAGGAATCGAACCTGGACATCAAGTTTTGCAAGCAAGCGCCTTTAACCACTGAGCCATCTCCCTAGCCCTGATCTTTTTTTTTTTTTTTTTTTCTTTAATTGTTTCCAAGGAGAGAGAGAAAGAATATGAGTGGGCGGGCCAGGACTTCTAGTCACTGCAAACAAACTCCATATGCATGCACCACTTTGTGCATCTGGCTTTATGTGGGTCCTGGGGACTCAAACCCGGGCCATTAGCCTTTGCAGGCAAGTGCCTTAACCACTGAGCAATCTCTCCAGCCCTGAACATCATATATTTTTTTAAAATAAGGTTTAGTTTTCCTTTCAATAGGAAGAAAATCTCAGAAGAGCCAAAAGAGAAGATCTGAAGGTCAGTATCCATCGGATGGAGATGGAGAGGATCCGCTACGTCCTCAGCAGCTATTTGCGGTGCCGACTCATGAAGGTTTGACATGTCCATGGGCAGTAAGGCAGTGAAGGCTGTGCTATTGACTGAATATCATGGGGAGAAATGGGGAGGTGTCTGAAGATGCTGCTAAGACCCCCCAGTATCACTGAAGCCAAAGTAAGGAGAACACATGGTTATTCTAGAAGGCATAGCTGAACTAAGTTTATAACTGCAAGAAGACCTATGGGTTTTTTTTTTTTTTTTTTTTTTTTTTAAGGTTTGTCAAGGTAAGGTCTCACTCTAGCCCAGGCTGGCCTGGAATTCACTATGTCGTCTCAGGGTGGTCCTGAACTCTCAGTGATCCTCCTACCTCTGCCTCCCAAGTGCTGGGATTGCCCACACTTTTTAAAAAAAAATTATTTATTTATTTGAGAGAGAGAGAATGGGTGTGCCAGGGCCTCCAGCCAGTGCAAACGAGCTCCAGACGCGTGCCTCCCCTTGTGCATCTGGCTTATGTGGGTCCCGGGGAATCAAACCAGGGTCCTTAGGCTGCGCAGGCAAATGCCTCAATCACTAAGCCATTTCCTCAGCCCCACCTACACTTTTTAAATCTTGTTTGTGTGGTGTGTGAGTGGGTGCCCCTCTAAGTTACAGTGAGGCAGTACCACAGATAGAGTTCTTTGCATTGCTTGATGAGAAGAGAGTACTGGGGCTGGGGCAGTGGTTCAGTAGGTAAAACTCTTGCTGTGCGAGTGTGAGGACCTGAGTGAAGATCCCCAAAACCCACGTGAAAGCCAGGCATGGTGGTGCATGTGTGTAATCCCAGTGCTTGGGAGGCAGAGACAGGTGGATCCCAGGGCAAGCTAGCTAGCTAGACTAGCCAAATTAGTGAGCTCTGGGTTCAGTGAGAGACTCTATCTCAGTAAATAAGATGTGAAGATACCTGACATTGATCTTTGGCCTCCACATGTGCGTACACACACACACACAAAATCTATGTGATCCATCAGTATGACTAAGAGTATTCTGCCAGAGATTGTTCTCAAATAGACATCTCCCCCACTGCACCAGATCTTTTGTTGTTGACATTGTGTTTTCAGTTGTGACAGGGTTGCACTCTGAAGCCCAGGCTGGCCTGAAACTCACTATGTAATGCAGGTGTCGTCAAAGTTGAGGTTACTCTAGCCTTAGTTTCCCAAGTGTTGGGATTATAGTCGTGAGCCCACTAGGCCCAGCTGAATCTTTACTCAAAAACTTATAAACTTCACAATTTGTCTTCTAGGGTTATAGTGTGTCTCCAAGTGTATCACACATGTGCTTTCTAATTTTGGGGGGGGTTGCCAAGACAAGGTCTCTGTATAGCCCAGGTTACTTTGAGCCTGGATCCTGCTCTTTCAGCCTCCTGAATGCTGGGATTTCAGACATTTACCACGATACTTAAGTATTAGATGTTTTTAAGAGAGACAGAGCCAGCCATGGTGGTGCACACCTTTAATCCCAACACTTAGGAGGGAGAGGTAGGAGAATTACCGACAGTTCAAGGCCAGCCTGAGACTACATAGTGAATTCCAGGTCAGCTAGGGCTAAAGCAAGACTCTACCTTGAAAAAAAGAAAAAGAAAATGAGAGAATGAGAGCAAGCGAGCTAGCTGGGCATGGTGGCATATGCCTTTTAGTCCCAGGAGGCTGACGTAGAAGAATTGCTATGAGTTCGAAGCTAGCCTGGAACTCCAACCACCAGGCCACTTGCTCTTTTGTTTGTTTGTTTGTTTTGTTAATCCTTTTCCTTTTGGCTAGGTTGTCTTTAAGATAGCCACATTCTTCTCTTGGGCTTCACATGCCATCTTTTACCTGATCTAGCATCGGGGCCATTTATAAATATGAAGGTCACGCGTCTGTATATGAGCACATACCACTTTCTTTCCAGCTCTGAAAAATCAAAAAATTTTACCCATCTTTCATCCTGGTTCTAATTTTCGTGATTCCTCCAAGACTATGAAACAATCCTATATTTTTAGTGCACTAAATGATAAAGTAACAATTTACATATTTACATATAAGAGGAGAAAGGGCCCCATGAACCAAAGCTCCATGCAAGTGTTAATTTACCCCTGAGCATAATTGGCAAGGCTCATTACAGTGCTTTGAAACAGGTCAGCGCTGCTTGTCTTGCCCTCTGACCCTCCTTCCAAAGAACAGCAACCACACCCCAGGCCAGTCCCTTCCTGAACACCAGTTACACACTTTTTTTAAGATTTTTATTTTATTTTATTTATTTATTTGCAAGGAGAGAGAGAGAAGAGAGACAGAGAGAAAATGGACATGCCAGGGCCTGTAGCCACTGAAAACAAACTCCAGATGCATATGCCCCTTGTGCATCTGGCTTATGTGGGTCCTGGGGAATTGAGCCTGGGTCCTTTTGGCTTTGCAGGCAAACACCTTAACCACTAAGCCATTTCTCCAGTTACACACTTTTTTTTTTGTTATTGTTTTGGTTTTTCAAGGTAGGGTTTCACTCTAGTCCAGGCTGACCTGGAATTCACTATGTAGTCTCAGGATGGCCTCAAACTCATGGCGATCCTCCTGCCTCTGCCTCTGCCTCCCAAGTACTGGGATTAAAGGTGTGTGCCGCCACGCCCAGCTCAGTTACACACTTTTTGTACCATACTTTTTGGTTTGTTTGGTTGTGAGATTTTTGTTGTTTAATTTTGGTTATTTTTGTTGCTGTTTATCTTAGTTCTCAGCACTGTTTTCCAAGCCTCATCTCATTTCTGGCTTCATTCTTAAAATTGAATGTTATTTCTATATCTCTTGTATTCTATATACAGTTTCCTAGATTTTGCATATATTTTATTTTATAGTTTATAGAATACCTTGTAAAATTATGGTAAAATGCTAAATGATATCCCTTCCTTTCTTCAACATCAATTACAATCATATTTTCAGATTTTCTTTAATAAAAATTTCCTATCTACCTTTTTAGAATCTTTCTTTTCTCTGAATTCTTGAGAGCTTACTTCTGTTTCCTTTGCTTTCTTTTCTCTCTTATTTAGTCTTTCTTGTGCTAAGGGTAGAATGGGGCTTTGCACATGCTCAGTAGGTGCTCTCCCACTGAGCCATATTTTCTGCCTGTCTGATTAACCACAACCTCTTTCAGAAAGGAAACATGTAGCCAGCTGTAGTGGTACATGCCTGTAATCCCAGCACTCAGGAGGTTGATGCAGAAAAATGGTAAATTCAAGGCCAACCTATGTAACTTAGTAAGACCCTATCTCAGAAGTAAAAATGAAACAGGAGTTGAAGAATCATGATGAACTCAATTCCATCCTCAGTGTCTGCATAAAAATTCTGGGAGTGGTGGTATGTTTCTGTAACCCCAGCGCTGGTGAGGAAAACACGAGGATCCCTGGGTGTCTCTGGCCAGCTAGTCTAGCCTAACTGGTGAGCTTCAGGCTAATGAGAGACCCTGTCTCGAAAAAAGATGAACATCAGCCACAAGTGGTGATTCATGCCTGTAGTCCAGCACTTGGGAGACTGGTAGATCACTGTGAGATTGAAGCCATCTTGGGCTACAGAGTGAGTTCCTGGTCATCCTGGGCTACAGTGAGGCCCTACTTCAAAAAAAAAAAATTTTTTTTTTAAGGTGGACAAGATTTCTGAAGATGACACCCAAAGTTCTCCTCTGACACAGGTGCACATGCATCCATACACATACATTTTAAAAAAAAAAATCCAGGCGTGGTGGCGCACGCCTTTAATCCCAACACTTGGGAGGCCATGAGTTGGGAGGATCGCCGTGAATTCGAGGCCACCCTGAGAATACAGTGAATTACACATGAGCCTGAGCTAGAGTGAGACCCTACCTTGGAAAAAAAAAAAAAAAACTTAAACAGGGCCATGGATGTAGCTCAGTGACAGCGTGCTTTCCAGGCATGTTACCAGGCAGTGAGAAGGTACGTTTCCACATGAATCCTGACCAATATTTGCGTGACTTTTACCCTCACAGATAGAGAAGTTTTTCCCTCACGTCCTAGAGAAGGAGAAAGCGCGCCCTGCAGAGGAGCCTTCTTGCCTGTCTCCAGAGGAGCTCGCCTTTGCCAGAGAGTGAGTGGAGCGGGGAGCTGTCAGAGGTGGGAGCAAGCGAGGGCATGGGGGGGGGCGCAGGAAGCCTGGAGCTGCCTCTACTGGGCTTCAAGCGTCGGGCTGCTGGCTGTATCCACAAAGCGCCTCTGAGCAGCATCCACAGTTGAGCCTGATGGCTCCTCTAGTCATGCACACCACAGCCCTCCAACCTCTCTTGTTCCAGGTACATGGCCCATACAGAAACCCATCTTAAGAATGTCGCCTTAAAGCACATGCCCCCGAACCTGCAGAAGCTGGACCTCTTAAGGGCAGGTGAGCAGAGCCTTCTCTTGTATCCTGAGAGTGGGGCTCTCGGCCTCCTCCCTTTTCTCAAATATGGAAAGTGTATAGATAAGCAGCGGGGGTGATAGAGGAAATATGGAAAGTGTATAGATAAGCAGCGGGGGTGATAGAGGAAAGGTTCTGGTTAAAAAACCAAAAGTAAATGAAAACCAGATGTCGAGTCACCATTGAAGCACTTACTCTAGTGTTCTGCAGGGGTCAGATTAGAGCCGTGGCTGCCAGTCCAGATGAGACCTGAGGATGCAGGTCTCGGAAAGCACAGGGTGGGGCTGACTGGAGGGGGGAGACGAGGCAGCCATCAGAGTCCCTTCTGCTTTTAGCCAGAGTTCCTCAGCTCCGCTGTCAGAACTCGATCTAGTTACACAAGGTGGGGCCCAGTTGGCTCTGGGAAGAAAGCAGGAAAGCCAGGTGGGGAAGGGCTGAGTCTGCTCTGACTGCTGCAGCCTGCTGACCTGAGGAAAGGGAGCTGGTGACACCTAGCGTGGACCAGCCACTGGCTGCTGGGGCTTGTAGGTGACAGCCGTATGCATCGCCTTTCACAGCTCGCTGTAGCCGAGCCTTGTTGGGCGGGATTGCCAGACCAGATCGGATTCCATCTTGTTCCCAGCTGAGCTCAGTGGGCTGAAGCCCTCAGTACAGCGGGGCTCAGGGAACTCCTGTCTGCGCTGGCATGGGCTAGAACCCTGTGGTGAGGAACAGTGTCTTAGTCCATTTGAGCAGCTCACAATTCTGGAAGCTGGGAAGTCCAAGCTCAAGGCACCAGCAGATTTGGTGTCTGATCAGAACCTGTCCTTCCCTCATCATGGTTCCTTCTGTGTGTCTTTTTTGTTGTTGTTGTTGTGTGTTTGTTTTGTTTTTTTTTCTGAGGTAGGGTCTAGCTCTAGCTCAGGCTGACCTGGAATTCACTATGTAGTCTCAGGATGGCCTCGAACTCATGGCACTCCTCCTACCTCTGCCTCCCGAGTGCTGGGATTAAAGGCGTGCGCCACCACACCTGGCTCTTTCTGTGTGTCTTAATCTCTTGATTGCTTATATGGGTTGGACTATGGCCTACCCCAATGGTCTCATTAAGTACCTCCTTAAAAACCCTACCTCCAAACACAGTCTCGTTCCAAAATACCAGGACTTAGGACTTGCACATAGAATTTCCGGAGGACACAGTTTTAGTCCATGAAGACCAGGAGCAAGCTAGACCCATACCAGATCTGTGGAACTCTGATCCCGTCTGAGGGAAACAGGCTTGGAACGGGGCCAGTTCCCTCCACGGTCAGCCGCTTTTGTCTGCACATTCAAGAAACAGGAAAGGACCAAGGGCTGTGCCTCCAGCCATTTCCCAATGCCACTTCCTCAGGGACAACTGGTGGACATGCATCTGGATTGCTAAAATTAGCTCCCATCACTTCTACCCAGTGCTGGGGACACCTGTCGTACATGTCACTTGAGTGGATCCTCTTCGAAGGACAAAAGCTAAACTCAGTCTGGGGTCATGGCTCAATGGTTAAAGACTTTTGCTTGTAAACCTGCTAACCCAAGTTCAGTCTTCCTTGGCACCCACGTAAAGCCAGACACAAAATGGTGCATGCATGTGATCTCAACACGACATGCCTATGTCAATGGGAAGCAGAGCTAGGAGATTCCAGAAGCTTCCAAGCAGCAGGGGTAAAAATGATGAGGGAAACCCTGTCTAAAAAGGAAATGGAGGGGCTGGAGAGATGGCTTAGCAGATAAACACTTGCCTGTGAAGCCTAAGGACCTTGGTTCGAGGCTCTGTTCCTCAGGACCCATTTAAGCCAGATGCACAAGGGGGCGCATGCATCTGGAGTTCGTTTGCAGCGGCTGGAAGCCCTCGTGCACCCATTCTGTATCTGCCTCTTTCTCTCTGTTGCTGTCAAATAAATTAAAATGAAATTTAAAAAGAAAATGGAAAGAGAAAAAAGAAAATGGAGGAGGAAAGTACCCCAAGATTGTCCTGTCACCTCCACGCTATGCTATGGCATGCAGCCGTCCACACAGATAGATGATAATAATAGAACTATAAAACAGGCTCGTAGAATTCAAAGCTGCATGACAGGACTAACCTGCCCTAGTGAAACTGAAGTCTTCCTTAATTAACCCGCTACCCCGAATCTTCCTGAGGCATCTGCAGGTTTGCAGATGGGATAGGCATGTTGAAACCCAAACTGGGTTTCTGGAATCAAAAGATACCCAGTGGGACTAGTTGGGCCACAGTGAAGGCCAAGGGACCCTCCCTAAGCCTTTAGAGCTAGTTACCCTGGGTCACTTTGTGTCCATGAGGAATCCAAGAGCAATAAAAACTTAAACTGAGCCTTTCAGTGGAGAACTATCTACCTATTAGGTGTTCCAGTCCTGAAGTTGAGTCCCCTAGGTTCCAAAGAATCTCTGGGAGCAGCCCAGCTTGGGGCTTTGCGCATGTGTCTTGAATTCATTTACAGGGGCTAGAGGCCCTGGCGTGCCCATATTCATTCTCATTCATTCATCCATTCATTCATATTCTCTCTCTCTGTCTCTCTCTCATAAATAATTTTTTGGTTTGTTTGTTTTTTGAGGTAGGGTCTCACTATCTAGCTCAGGGCTGGAATTCACTATGTAGTCTCAGGGTGGCCTCGAGCTCATGGCAATCCTCTTACCTCAGCTTCCCGAGCACTGGAATTAAAGGCGTGCACCACACCAAGCCTATAAAAAAAAATATTTTTAAAAATATTTATTTGTAAGCAGAAAAATAGGAGATGAGAATGGGTGTGCCAGGGCCTCTAGCCACTACAAATGAACTCCAGATGCATGTGGCATCTTTGGGCTTCTGGCTTTATGTGAGTGCTGGAGAACAGTGGTGAAAAGTTCTTACCTGCAAAGCCTGATGGCAGGTAAACACCTTTAACCACTAAGCCAAGTCTCCAGACCCCACACATAGGTGTCTCAACCAGCCTTACTGTGACAATTACAAGCTTGCTTTCCTCTCAAAGTCCTGTGCTTTCCTTTAAAGCCCACATCTGTTTCTTCTATCACTGGGTGTGTAAGGCTTCACCAAATGCTTGGCCAGCACCGCATGTAGAAAGAAGGTTAGGCTGGTTGTGTCTTCTACAATGTGCAGCATCCCCTCTCTCTCATCTGCAGCTTCGCTCTTAAAGGTCCGTTACCCATGGTCAACCACGATCCAACAGTACAAGCTGAGGAATTCTAGAAATCATATTTTAATTCCTACGTTTTTCTGACTGGTATGATAAAATCTTACTCAGCAGTTCAACTGTCGCTATGCCACAGTCCTTGTGTCAAAGTAGTCCTCACTGGAGGGGATACGATGGAGAGTGGAGTTTCAGAGGGGAAAGTGGGGGGAGGGAGGAGATTACCATGGGATATTGTTTACAATTATGGAAGTTGTCAATTAAAATTTTTTTAAAAAAAAAGTAGTCCTCACATAGTGGCCTAACGCTGCCTCACAATGACTAAAATCACATAGATATTGTGTCATCTCACACCACCTCCAGAATAAGGGTGAGCACAGTATAACAGAGACCATATTCACATTACTAGAGTATATTGTACCACTGTATGATTAATATTAATGAAAGTTTATCATAGTATCATTGTGCGTATGTAAAAAGAAGCATACATTGGGTATGGTGGCGCATGCTTTTAATCCCAGCACTTGGGAGGCCGAGGTAGGAGGATTGTTGTGAGTTCAAGGCCGCCCTGAGACTACATGGTGAATTGCAGGTCAGCCTGGACTCCAGCAAGCCCCTACCTCAAGCCTTCCCCCACCCCTTCCCCAAAAAAGTGTACATAGGGTTCAGTCCTATCCACACTCTCAGGCATCCCCTGGATGTCTTGGAATGGTCCCTTTTGAGTTAAGGAACTACTGCATAGCAGTGTCCCCTGCACATTGTAAACCTGTGTCAATGAGTGAGTGAGCAGTGTGTATAAAGAGCCAGATCGTGTCTCCCTCTTGATCACGTTGGCCCCAGTGACTCTTCTCATGTCGACCTGGTAGCTGCTCACTCTTTGGTCACATTATTGTTTCTCCGGCAGTTCCCAAGCCAGATCTAGACACGTATGTATTCCTGAGAGTAAAAGAACGACAAGAAAACATCCTGGTAGAACCAGAAGCAGATGAGCAGAGGTGAGTGTCCTGGGTGTGTGTAGGGGTGGGGGGGGGTGCCTTTCACAGTGGGAGGCATTCCTCCCCGTGGAGAAGCAGCTGAGCTAGGCACAGAAATGCTTCTCTCTTCCAGAGACTATGTGATCGACCTGGAGGAGGGCTCGCAGCACCTGATCCGATACAAAACCATCGCGCCTCTTGTTGCTTCTGGAGCCGTTCAGCTCATTTAAAACTTAAAAATAAGCCTGAGGACATGGAGTCTCAGACAGTGTTAGGAATGCTGTGCTCCCTTTGAAGGCGTTACGTTCCAGCCAGCAGGCCACTTGAGCATAGAAGAGGAATGGGCAGGATTTCTCACTTTCCTGTGCTCCCTCCTAACTTCCTGCTGTTTCAGCCAGCATCAGCAGATGGGGCCCTTGCTCTGTTTATTCCAGACCCAGCAAATAAATTGATGGTTGGTTGTGTGCCTTTTCTGTTCGTGCTGCTGCTTGAATTCAGGATGGTGCATGGTGTGAGGAAACTGCCCTGCCCTGTCTGCAACAGGAAATGGTTGAGCCTAACCTGACAGCAGAGTTCCTTTAGCCTTCCTGGTAGGAAGGTCATAACCAGATGAAAGCAAAGAGGTATTGGCTGGTTTTCTACCACATTATTTGATTATGTGAAGTAACATTGTACAGCCTCAGATATTGAGTTTATTTATTTGGGTTTTTTTTTTTGAGGTAGAGTCTCACTCTAACCCAGGCTGACCTGGAATTCACTCCAGTCTCAGGCTGGCCTGAACTCACAGAAATCCTCCTACACTGCCTCTCCAGTGCTGGCATTAAAAGCATGCACCACCGTGCCTGGCCAGCTCAAATACTGAATTTAAAACAAATTCCTGGAGGGTCTGGGGAGATGGTTCAGTGGTTAAAGACGCTTGTTTGCAAAGCCTGCCAGCGTGGGTTTGATTCCCCAGTACCCATGTAAAGCCAGGTACACAAGAAGTGGCACATGCCTGGTTCATTTGCAGGAGGCCGTCATGCCCATTCTCTCTCAAATTATTTTTTTAAACGGAAGGGGTCGTTCCTGGTGGTGCATGCCTTTAATCCCAGCAGATTACATAGTCAATTCCAGGTCAGCCTGGACTAGAGCAAGACCCTACCTTGATAAACCAAAAAAAAAAAAAAAAAAAAAAAAATTTTTTTTTTTGTCCTACTTAGCTGAGAATCGCCACTTTATAAGTGAGCCACTGCTACCTACCAGGCACGTGACAGAAGGAGCCTTTGGACAGCTCTGGGTATGTTGTCGTGAAGTCGGTTCTCCCTGGTGCTAGCTGGCAGCCCGCCCTGGATCTCAGGCAGCTTTGCTTGGCCAGCCTTCTGACTGTCCCTGGCCCAGGCTCCTGTAAGCAGACCACCACCAGGAACTGCCCACAGTGACGCCTGCAGTCACCCCGAGACTGAGGAAGAACAGCCTGTGTTCCGTCCCTTCTTGCTTGATAGAAAGTACAGATTTCCCCTTGTGTAACACAGTCTGAGAGAATTAACAGTGAAATTTGTTACTGCCAAGAGAAACTAGTAGGTAAGCAAGGAGGTTCTCTGTGAATAAAGGCATTTGACATCCATCTAGTGCCTTAAATCCTCCATAGTGGCTCTGCCCTCTTTTCACTGAGCAGACTGAGCAGCCTGGGGTGAAAGCTCCAGGGTCACAATCCGCAATTAAACAGTCATTGGTTCCTGGTCAGCCTGAGCTAGAGTGAGACCCTTCCTCAAAGAGTCGGGCTGGAGAGATGGCTTAGTGGTTAAGGCGGTTTGATTCCCCAGGACCCATGTAAGCCAGATGCACAAGGGGCGCATGCGTCTGGAGTGAGTTTGCAGTGGCTGGAGGCCCTGGTGTGCCCATTTTTTATCTCCCTTTCTCAAATAAAGTTTAAAAAAAAAATGCCAACAGTCATTGGCCCTGCTCAAATTATATGATAGTTGCCTGGCCGAGAATGAAGACGGTAAGTCGTCAGAGGTGGAGGTCTAGAGAGCCTCACTGAAAAGTCACCCTGAGGCTGAGATCTGACTGGCCTGTTTTTTGTTTTGTTTTGTTTTGTTTAATATGAGAGAGTTAGAATTGGTGCACTAGGGCCTCCAGTCACTAATGGAACGCCAGACGCGTGCGCCACTTTGTGTGCATGTGCAATGCATCACCTTGTGCATCTGGCTTGTGTGGAGTCTGGGGAGTCCAGCGTGGGTCCTTGGGCTTCGCAGGCAAGCGCCTTAACACCCAAGCCCTCTCTCCAGCCCTGAGGCTGAGATAAATCAGCCGGATGTTCAGTGATCAGAAAGCTGGGAACTCCCCGTGGGGGAGACGGAGTGGGTAAGGTCCAGGAGCAGAAACGACTCGTTTCTGCCTGTGGTCAGCTTGGTTTGAACTCGATGGACAAAGTAAAGGTGGAGGATAACCTCTGGGAGGCAGGTAGCCCGGATCACAGGACTTTGCTGGATCCCATTTGGTCCTCCTGGCAGTCCTGAGAAATGACAGGCCACGTGTTGAGTGGTAGGTCTGAGATCTGTGCCCAAGCCTCCGCCTTAAGCTCTCCTCCGTAGTGCTGGGCAGCCAGGAGAGCGGATGTGCGTGTGGGCCGTCGCCTGGAACAGTCTTAAACCTCCAATGGCCATCTCAGTGATGGAGGGCTTGGTGGGATTTAGACTTGGGCTGGGCGCGCAGCTTAGGGCTAGAGACTCTGGATTCAATACTAAAAAGCTGTAGATGCTATTCCAGAAGGGCTGGGGGCACACACTGAGTGTCAGGCCTCACACCAGTTCTGTGCCTATCAGGCTGCAAGGAGGAGTGGTATTCTCTACTGGTGCCACAGGGTGAATCACGTCCTAAGTCACCTCTTCAAAGGAAGACTACTTGAAATAATGTCATCTGTATGTAAAAGGGAAATTAAATTTCAAAACCAAGTTGAAGCCCGGCGTGGTGGTGCATGCCTTTAACCCCAGCATTCGGGAGGCAGAGGTTGGATCGCCATGAGTGCAAGGCACCCTGAGACTACATAGTGAATTCCAGGTCAGCCTGGGCTAATGTGAAACCCTACCTTGGGGAAAAAAAAAATTGATATTGTTTAGCCAACATGGATTTTACTTTACTTCATGGTGTTTTACTTTATGGTTAAAAATTCACCACCAAAGGGCTGGAGAAATGGCTCAGCAGTTAAAAGGTGTGTGTTTTCAGTGTCTGCTAGCCTACATCCAATTCCTTAGTACCCACACAAAGCTAGATGCACAAAGTGATGCATGTATCTGGGGTTCATTTACAACAGCAAGAGGCCCTGGCGCACCCATCTTCTCTTTCCTTGCAAATAAATAAAAAATTTTTAATTATTTTTATTTAGAGCCAGACGTGGTGGCACACACCTTTAATCCCAGCACTCAGGAGGCAGAGGAGGGTGAATTGCCATGAGTTTAAGGCCACCCTGAAATTACATAGTGGATTCTAGGTCAGCCTAGACTAGAGTGAGACCCTACCTTGAAAAAACAAAAAATAAAAATGGAGAGATGGCTCAGCAGTTAAAAGCACTTGCTTGCAAATCCTGATGGCCCAGGTTAGACTCTCGAATCACATAAAGCCAAATGCACAAAGTGGCACATGCATCTGGAGTTAGTTTACAGTGGCAGGAGGCCCTAGTATGCCCATTTTTTTTAAAGACTGAAAATGAAATCCTAGCAACTCTGAATGCCATTTTTAAACAACAAAAAAAAAAGGATCTGAAGTTTGGGTACTGGCAGGTGTTATAACCGCTCAGCCCCTCCGGCCATTGCGTGAAACTCACAGGAGAATTCCGGATGGATCGTGCAGTATACGCCACACCAGCCAGGAGTGTCTCAGGGGAGGCTGGAGAGTTCACTCAACTATAGTACTATTGTATGTGACATCACAGGCATGTACATGGACAGCATAGCCCTGGTGAATGAGGCCAACATGGCTACAACATGGCTAAGACTACATTGAGGGCTGGAGAGATGGCTTAGTGGTTAAGGCTCTTGCCTGCAAAGTCAAAGGACCTAGGTTCAGTTCCCCAGGACTCACATAAGCCAGATGCACAAGGTGGCGCATTGCATCTGGAGTTCATTTGCAGCAGCTGGAGGCCCTGGTGCATCCATTATCCCTCTCCCTCTCTCTCAAATAAATAAAATATTTTTAATTACATTGAGATTCTACCTCCAATCAGAATGGCAGTCATTAAAAAATAGCAAGGGCGGGAGAGCTGACTTAGCAGTTAAGGCACTTGCCGGCAAAGCCTAATACCCACATAAATTATTTGAGAGCAACAGACTGAGGAAGAGGCAGAGAGGGAATGTGCACGCCAGGGCCTCCAGCGACTGCAAATGAACTCCAGATGCATATGCCACCTTGTGCATCTGGCTTACGTGGGTCCTGGGGAATCGAGCCTTGAACTGGGGTCCTTAGGCTTCACAGGCAAGTGCTTAACCGCTAAGCCATCTCTCCAGCCCACTTTCTACTAATTTTTAAATTTCCTCCTTGATTTTGTCAATGACTCACATACTTTATTCAAACTGTGTGCTCAGTCTCCAAGAATATTTTAGGTTCTTTTGTCTCTTTTGCTGTTGATTTCTACTTTTATTCAGCTGTGGTCTGAAAGGATACAAGGAATTATCTGTTTATCCTATTTGTTAAAACTTGTTTTTTTTTTTGTTTTTGTTTTTTCTTTGGTTTTTTGAAGTAGGGTCTCACTCTAGCCCAGGCTGACCTGGAACTCACTGTGATGTAATCTCAGGGTGGCCTCGAACTCACAGCGATCCACCTACCTCTGCCTCCCGAGTGCTAGGATTAAAGGCGTGCGCCACCACGCCTGGCTCTATTATAGCTTCTTAAGGAATTGTTCCCTTTATTAAGATGTAATACTTTTGTCTTTTCTGACTAGTTTTGGTTTGAAGTCTGCTTTATCTGAGAACAATAGCTATTCTTTTTACAGCTTCTGTTTGCATGGTAGTTTGATTTCCATCACTTGATACTCAATTTTTGGATGTCTTTGCTAGCTCATTATGTTTCTTGGAGATAACAGACCGTTAGATACTGTTTTTAATCCAGTCCTTTAGCCTGCATCTTTTTCATTGGTGAGTTGAGACCACTTAACTTTAAATTTTAGGTTATTATTAGTAGTTTTATGTTTTTCTTTTTTGACAAAGCGGCAGTGAGTTTATTTGGCTTAGTTACAGAGCATGGATGAGGGCTTGGTTTCAGGAGCGTGAGAGAGTCTTCTCGCCTCCTCCCAGACACACGGCTACCACCTAAGGAAGGGAGCAAGCAGGTAGCCAACAAACAGACCATGCAGAAGAACAGTTCTCTTGTCAGCAGTTTAGATTGGCAGCAGCCAGGGTCAGCCAGCCACCCACAGTGCCTATGACCTCTGCCATTGTCCAGTCAGTCCTGTTAAAAGTCTTGGGCTGCGTGGGGAGAGGTTGCAGCTCTGTGGTGTCAGGTTGCGGCATTCCAAGACTAGCTGTTGGCAGGCTTCAGAGAAATGCTTACTGGGAACCAGCTCCTAATTCACCGCTTTTCTTCCACACATGATATGAGCACTTGGGAGGCATAGTTCAGATGATTATCCACATCATGAGTTTCAGGGCAGGCTAGGCAGCCACAAACAAATTAGTCAACTGGTTGACCGGTCAGAAAAAGGGGCAACTGGTCGACCTTGGTTTTTGGAGCAGGGAGAAAATTGGTTTTTTTTTTTTTTAATATTATTTATTTGACAGAGAAAGAGAGAATGGGCGCGCCAGGTCCTCCAGCCACTGCAAACAAACTCCAGACACGTGTGCCCCCTTGTACATCTGGCTAACATGGATCCTAGGGAATCGAACCTGGGTCTTTTGGTTTTGCAGGCAAACGCCTTAACCGCTAAGCCATCCCACAAGCCCCTAAGGCTTTTGTTTGTTTGGTTTTTGGTTTTGGGTTTTTGTTTTTTTTTTTTTTTTGAGTGGTGTTGAGCCATTTCAGCTATCTCCATGTTTTTGACATCCATTTTAGAGAAGTTGCACAGTAACAAGCCTGCTGTGATGGTTTGTCTCATAGGGTTTTTTTGGTTTTTATTTTGTTTTTTTGTTTCTTTGTGTGTCTTGTGTATTTGTGGGGATGGATATGTCTCCCATTTTTTTTCAACTTTTTATTTTCACTTTATTTATTCATTTGCAAACAGAGAGAGAAGAGAGATGGAGAGAATAGGCATGCCAAGGCCTCCAGCTGCTGCAAATTAACTCCAGATGCATGTGCCTCTTTGTGCAAATCTGGCCTTACATGGGCACTGGGCAATTGAACCTGGGTCGTTAGGCTTTGCAGGCAAGTGCCTTAACTGCTGAGCCATCTCTCCAGCCCATGTCTCCCAATTTTATCTCTTCACCCTGTTCCAACTCTACTTTGTTGTTTGTTTGTGTGAGTCCTCCTAGGGGTATGTCATCACCAGGAATTGTTTTCTGCAGAAGTTTAGAGGTAGACAGTGTTGATTCTCACCAATTTGTTGGCAATTTTGGTTTTATCTAGTACTAGAAGACCCTTTTGCATTATACCTGTGTTCCCTTTAGGTTACAGAGACTGCTGCATTATGGTACTGTTTGGAGAAGGTGCGGCTTAAAGATTTTTTTCAGAGCAAATGGTAGCATATTTGAGCAGTGAAATTAGGAAGTAATGGAAGAGGAGGAAAGAGATAAGTATGTGGGTTGGAAGTTTACAAGGAAGGATGGAGGTTGTTGTAGATGTAGGAGTGTACAGAAGTAGATTTTTTGCAGGTGTAGAACAATAAGACAAAGTCAAAACGTTCTATTCTGGTGTGATGGAGGTTTTAAATACACTAGCTTAATAATTGTTATATATAAAATTATACATATTAATAAAATTAAGTAATGAGTGAGAAAAAACTATTAAAATGTTGATGCAAACAAAAACGGAAAGACAATAGCAGAGATGTAAGGAAGAAAAACAGTAAACTAAGAAAGACAATAAAAAAAGAAACCAAGAGTGGTGGCGCACGCCTTTAATCCCGGCACTCGGGAGGCAGATGTAGGAGGATTGCTGTGAGTTAGAGGACACCCTGAGAATACTGAGTGAATTCAAGGTCAGACCCTACTTTGACAAGCCAAAATTAAGAAAGTCAATGATAAAGTAAGAAGAAAGAAAAAATAAACCAATAAAAATACCAAGAACAAGCAGGTGTAGTGATGCACACCTTTACTCCCAGCACTCGGAAGGCAGAGGTAGGAGAATTCCTATGAGTTCAAGACCACCCTGAGACTACACAGTGAATTCCAGGTCAGTAGACCTGGACCAAAGTGAAACCCTACCTTGAAAAAACAAAATCCTCCAGATCCCATGTATAACCAGACTCAAGTGACATGAGCATGCAATGCCAAGAATGCCCACAAGGGGGCGCACAGGTGTGCAGTTTGTTCGCAGTGGCTGAAAAGCCCTGGCATGCCCATTCTCTCCCTCCGTCTCTCTCTCTCTCTCTCTCTCCCTCTCTCCCCTCTCTCTCCTCTCTCTCCCTCCCTCGCTCCCTCCCTCTCCCTTTCCTTCTCTCAAAAAATAAAAATAAAGTTGGGCATGGTGGTGCATGCCTTTAATCCCAGCACTTGGGAGGCAGAGGTAGGATGATCGCCATGAGTTTAAGGCCACCCTGAGACTACATAGTGAATTCCAGATCAGCCTGAGCTAGAGTGAGACCCTGCCTCAAAAAATTAAAAAATAAAAAGCCAGGCTTGGTGGCTCATGCCTTTAATCCTAGCACTTGGGAAGCAGAGTTAAGAGGATCGCAATGAGTTCAAGGCCACCCTGAGACTACATAATGAGTTCCAGGTCAGCCTGGGCTAGAGTAAGACCCTGCCTCGAAAAGCCAAAAAAATTAAATAAATAAATAAATAAATAAATAAAAATAAAAAAGAGCCGGGCATGTTGGTGCACACCTTTAATCCCAGCACTCGGGAGGCAGAGGTAGGAGGATCACCATGAGTTCGAGGCTACCCTGAGACTACATGGTGAATGCCAGGTCAGCTTGGGCCAGAGCTCTATAATGATAATTTGAAAGCACTGAAGAAAGATATTTAGCCCTGGCGCACTCATATTCTCTCTCTCTCTCTCTCTCTCTCCCCCCTCTCAAATAAATAAAAATATATTTTAAAAAAAGAATAAGTGAATAAACAAAAATAAAATATTAAAAACTTGGACTGGAGGGATGGTTTAGCGGTTAAGGCATTTGCTTGCAAAGCCAAAGGACCCAGATTCAATTCCCCAGGACCCACATTAGCCATGCATCTGGAGTTCATTTGCAGTGGCTGGAAGCCCTGGCATGCCCTCCCTCTCCCTTTCTCTCTTTCTCTCTCTCTTCCTCTGTCAAATAAATGAATAAACAAAAATAAAATATTAAAAAAAAGAAGATGGAAAGACATCTGTCGCAGTAAGGTTTGCATTGCTGACAGAAAACATCTGACCAAGAGCAGCTTGTGGGGAAAGGGGTTTGTTTGGGCTTAAAGACTCAAGGGGAAGCTCCACAATGGCAGGGGAAACACTGGCATGAGCAGAGAGTGGATATAACCTCCTGGCCAGCATCAGGTGGACAACAGCAACAGGAGAGTGTGCCAGACATGGGTTAGAGGAGGCTGGCTGTAACACCCATAAGCCCACCCCCAACAATACACTGCCTCCAGGAGGCTTTAATTCCCAAAATGCCATCAGCTGGGACCCTAGCATTCGGAACACCTGAGTTTATGGGAGACACCTGAATCAAACCACCACAACCTCCTGTGCTGATGAGTCAGAAGAGTCCATTTTGTCAAAATGGCTATCCTACCAAAGGCAGCCTAACATAGTCAATGCAATCCCAGTCAAAATTCCAACACTATTTACAAAAATAGGAAGAAAAAAAAAAAAGTCCTGGGCTGGAGGGATGGATTAGTGGTTAAGGCACTTGCCTACAAAGCCAAAGGACCCAGGTTCAATTCCCTAGATCCCATGTTAGCCAGATGCACAAGGGGGCGCAAGCCTCTGGAGTTCATTTGTAGTGGCTGGAAGCCCTGGCACACCCATTCTCTCTCTCCCTCCCTCTTTCTCTGTCAAATAATAAATAAATAAATAAAATTTTTAAGGTCTTAATTTTATATGGAAACCCACCATCTTTTGTTTTCTACTTGATGTTTTTATTACTTTTTTGACACAAGTTCTCCATTCCAGGCTGGCCTCAAAACAAACTCCCTTTGTACCTGAAGGTGGCCTTGAACTTCTGATCCTCCTGCCTCTACCTTTCAAGTGCTGGAAGTACAGCTTTGCACCACTATGTCTCATTTATGTAGTACTGGGGATCAAACCCGGGGCCTCCTGCATGCTAGGCAAACACTTTACCAACTAAGATACATCCCTATCCCATGTCAATCTTTTTAATTAGAATTGATTGGTAGACCTGCTGCTAGTGATAGGGAGTAGGAGTAAGATAGTCCATATTTTGTGGGCAGGGGCAGCTAGTCAGGGTTACAGTCCCTAAAAGAATAGATATGTGTATGGCCTGACAGAGCAGATGAGCACAGAGATTTCATGTTAAGTACAGAATGCAGAACTGAATGGGAACTGAAATCCAAAACGCTCTGACTTCCAAAAGTCAAAAGCCCTGACTCATGCTGACAGACCAGGAAGTCAGCTGACCCACACATACAAAATAAACAATCCTTTGTCTAGCTCATCAGCTTATCAGAAGTCCTCCACGTATATTCAGAGTAACCAACAATCTACCCTAACTTAATCCTTAATTTATTTACATCTCCCAGTCAGTATGTGACTCCCCAATCAGGACCTCTCTCCACTCAGTACCCCTCTCCACTCAGGGCCCCTCTCCACTCAGTACCCTCTCCACACAGTACCCCTCTCCACTCAGTACCCCTCTCCGCTCAGGGCCCCTCTCCACTCAGTACCCCTCTCCACTCAGGGCCCCTCTCCACTCAGTACCCTCTCCACTCAGTACCCTCTCCACTCAGTACCCCTCTCCACTCAGTACCCCTCTCCACTCAGGGCCCCTCTCCACTCAGGACCCCTCTCCACTCAGGGCCCCTCTCCACTCAGTACCCTCTCCACTCAGGGCCCCTCTCCACTCAGTACCCCTCTCCACTCAGTACCCTCTCCACTCAGGACCCCTCTCCACTCAGGGTCCCTCTCCACTCAGTACCCTCTCCACTCAGGGCCCCTCTCCACTCAGTACCCCTCTCCACTCAGTACCCTCTCCACTCAGGACCCCTCTCCACTCAGTACCCCTCTCCACTCAGTACCCTCTCCACTCAGTACCCCTCTCCGCTCAGGGCCCCTCTCCGCTCAGGACCCCTCTCCACTCAGTACCCTCTCCACTCAGGGCCCCTCTCCACTCAGTACCCCTCTCCACTCAGGGCCCCTCTCCACTCAGTACCCCTCTCCACTCAGGGCCCCTCTCCACTCAGTACCCCTCTCCACTCAGGGCCCCTCTCCACTCAGGGCCCCTCTCCACTCAGGGCCCTTCTCCACTCAGTACCCCTCTCCACTCAGTACCCCTCTCCACTCAGTACCCCTCTCCACTCAGGGCCCCTCTCCACTCAGGGCCCCTCTCCACTCAGTACCCTCTCCACTCAGTACCCCTCTCCACTCAGTACCCTCTCCACTCAGTACCCCTCTCCACTCAGTACCCTCTCCACTCAGTACCCCTCTCCACTCAGTACCCTCTCCACTCAGGGCCCCTCTCCACTCAGGGCCCCTCTCCACTCAGTACCCTCTCCACTCAGTACCCCTCTCCACTCAGTACCCCTCTCCACTCAGTACCCCTCTCCACTCAGGGCCCCTCTCCACTCAGTAGCCCTCTCCACTCAGGGCCCCTCTCCACTCAGTACCCCTCTCCACTCAGTACCCCTCTCCACTCAGGGCCCCTCTCCACTCAGTACCCCTCTCCACTCAGTACCCCTCTCCACTCAGGGCCCCTCTCCACTCAGTACCCCTCTCCACTCAGTACCCTCTCCACTCAGGGCCCCTCTCCACTCAGTACCCCTCTCCACTCAGTACCCTCTCCACTCAGTACCCCTCTCCACTCAGGGCCCCTCTCCGCTCAGTACCCCTCTCCACTCAGTACCCTCTCCGCTCAGGGCCCCTCTCCACTCAGTACCCCTCTCCACTCAGTACCCTCTCCACTCAGTACCCCTCTCCACTCAGTACCCCTCTCCACTCAGTACCCACTCCACTCAGTACCCCTCTCCACTCAGTACCCTCTCCACTCAGTACCCCTCTCCACTCAGTACCCCTCTCCACTCAGTACCCCTCTCCACTCAGTACCCTCTCCACTCAGTACCCCTCTCCACTCAGTACCCCTCTCCACTCAGTACCCCTCTCCACTCAGGGCCCCTCTCCACTCAGTAGCCCTCTCCACTCAGGGCCCCTCTCCACTCAGGGCCCCTCTCCACTCAGTACCCCTCTCCACTCAGGGCCCCTCTCCACTCAGTACCCCTCTCCACTCAGGGCCCCTCTCCACTCAGTACCCCTCTCCACTCAGTACCCCTCTCCACTCAGGGCCCCTCTCCACTCAGGGCCCCTCTCCACTCAGTGCCCCTCTCCACTCAGGGCCCCTCTCCACTCAGGGCCCCTCTCTGCTCAGTACCCCTCTCCACTCAGTACCCTCTCCGCTCAGGGCCCCTCTCCACTCAGTACCCCTCTCCACTCAGTACCCCTCTCCACTCAGGGCCCCTCTCCACTCAGTACCCCTCTCCACTCAGTACCCCTCTCCACTCAGGGCCCCTCTCCACTCAGTACCCCTCTCCACTCAGGGCCCCTCTCCACTCAGTACCCCTCTCCACTCAGTACCCCTCTCCACTCAGTACCCCTCTCCACTCAGGGCCCCTCTCCACTCAGTACCCCTCTCCACTCAGTGCCCCTCTCCACTCAGTACCCCTCTCCACTCAGTACCCTCTCCACTCAGTACCCTCTCCACTCAGTACCCCTCTCCACTCAGGGCCCCTCTCCACTCAGTACCCCTCTCCACTCAGTACCCTCTCCACTCAGTACCCCTCTCCACTCAGGGCCCCTCTCCACTCAGTACCCCTCTCCACTCAGTACCCCTCTCCACTCAGTACCCCTCTCCACTCAGGGCCCCTCTCCACTCAGTACCCTCTCCACTCAGTACCCCTCTCCGCTCAGGGCCCCTCTCCACTCAGTACCCCTCTCCACTCAGGGCCCCTCTCCACTCAGGGCCCCTCTCCACTCAGGGCCCCTCTCCACTCAGTACCCTCTCCACTCAGTACCCCTCTCCACTCAGGGCCCCTCTCCACTCAGTACCCCTCTGCACTCAGGATGCTTTTCTTCTCTGGAGCTTCTCTGCTTTGCATTTTCTAATAAATCCTTGTTTAACCCGTCCTTCTGCTTTGTCTGCACTTGTCATTCTTCAGGGGCCACAGATGATGAACTTGAGAACCACTGACTTGGGGAGTTTTAGTGGCCACTGAGCATCGGGCACTCTACCCCTAAACTAAGCCTGTTTAGATCCCAGAAAGGCTCCATGAAAACCCAAACCCACAACACTAGATCTCACTTGGTGCATCGAGAGGGCACATGCATTACTATCATAAATTTTGATGAGTTTTGCTAATTGTGTTTCAATGTAATAAGCTACCTTTTAAATTTATATATGTGCATTTTGTCCTAAGCTTTTTTATTTATTTGAGAGAGAGAGAGAAGAGAGAGAGAGAATGGGTGCACCAGAACCTCAAGCCACTGTAAATGAACTCCAGATGCTACCTTGTGCATCTGGCTTACTTGGGTACTGGGGAATCAAACTTGGGTCTGAGGCCTTTGCAGGCAAGTGCGTTAACCACTAGGCAATATCTCCAGCCCTTATCCTAAATGTTTAAAGACATTATTGTGAGGAGCTCATAGCTTCATCAGAATGCCAAAGGGATCTCTGAAACAAAAAAGGTTAAACAGTCTATCCCAGAGGTATCAGAGTGACAGCTAAGGTGTTCAATGCCCGGGATCTCCAGGAAAACACACTCACACACGTCGTTAACTAATCCAGTTTGTTTTTCAATGTAAGAAACTTGACTTATTTAGATATAATTGTTATTTATAATAACCATTCTACCTAAACATTGGTCTCAAGTGCTCTTTAGACAATTTATTGGTAGTGCTAGGGATTGAACCCACAGCTTCTGATTGTTAGGCAGCACCTCTCCTACTGAGCTATACCATCAGTCTAACAGGCTGTTTAAATACACCTGACAGAATTTAGCACAATTAGCCGGGCGTGGTGGTGCACGCCTTTAATCCCAGCACTCGGGAGGCAAAGGTAGGAGGATTGCTGTGAGTTTGAGGCCACCCTGAGACTCCATAGTGAATTCCAGGTCAGCCTGGGCTAGAGTGAGACTCTACCTCGAAAACCAAAAAAAAAACAAAAAGAATTTAGCACAATTAAGAAAAATTTAAAAAAAAAAACATATATATATATATATATAATTTTTTTTTTTTTTTTTTTGGTTTTTCGAGATAGGGTTTCACTCCTAACCCTGGGAATTCACTTTGCATTCTCAGGGTGGCCTCAAACTCATAGTGATCCTCCTACCTTTGCCTCCTGAGTGCTGGGATTAAAGGCGTGTGTCGCCACCTCTGGCTCCCTAATCTACATTCTTTTTCTTTTTTGAAAACATTTTTTGTTTGTTTATTTATTTATTTGAGAGTGACAGAGAGAAGGAGGCAGAGAGAGAGAGAATGGGCACGCCAGAGCTTCCAGCCTCTGTAAACGAACTCCAGATGCATGCACCCCCTTGTGCATCTGGCTAACGTGGGTCCTGGGGAATTGAGCCTTGAACCAGGGTCCTTAGGCTTCACCGGCAAGCGCTTAATCGCTAAACCATCTCTCCAGCCCCCTAATCTACTTTTTGATTAAATCAATTCCATAAGAAAAGAATTTTCACCAAGCATAGTGGTTCACACCTTTAATCCCAGCACTCCGGAGGCAGAGATAGGAGGATCACTGTGAGTTCAAGGCCAGCCTTGAACATGCTAATTTCCAGGACAGCCTTAGCTAGAGGAAGACCTTTCCTCAAAAAAATAAACAGAAAAGGATTATCTATTTAAAGTCAGATTTTTCTTAGTATAATGATATTAAGTTATTAAGTGATAGTAAAAGGAAAATAGCTTATTGGTTAGGGAGCAAATACAAGCATTTGCCTATTTAATCATTTTCACTGGTGACCTTAAGACCAGTTTTGAATCATGAAGATGTCTGAAAAACCTTCAACTTACAAACTGCATTAAATCTATCCGTATTGCTGGTGCCTCCAGGCTTTTGGCAGGACAGACTGAAATAATCTCTGAGGACAGATAACATCCTAGGCCTCAAGTGATTTCTATAAATAAGTTTTCAAATATAGTACCTAGCGTAAAGATAAGCAGGCCCAAGAGGAAGAAAGATAACAAGGAGGAGAACTGATAGAAGTGACTGATCCTGATCGTAGAAACAGGAACTCCGATAGTGGAATTATTAGACACGGGCTGTAAAACAGCTCTGCTCATGAAGATAAGTCTCAGCAAGGAACTAGAAGCAATAAACGGTAGTTGGGAGGTGTGGTGATAGTACCTGTAATCCTAGAAGCAATCCCTGCAGACTGTCACATAGGGTAAAAACCAGGAATTGAATGTTTAATCTGTGCTTTATTCAGAGAGTCAGACATCTGAGGACACAGTGGATTAACATCCTAATCATCTTTCTTTCTCTCCTCTTGTGCCAGCAGGTTATATAGGGAGGAGAAACAAAAGGAGTCCATCACTTCGAAGTTTAGTCTTAAGCTCTGGTCAGGCGGTCAGTCTCGTATGTGCTGATGGTGCTGGACTCCTTTCCATCCCCTCTCTCTGCAGCAGGGGAGGGTTAGTATGCACCAAGGCCATGCTTTCCTCCGGACCCTCCATTTTGGATGAGATTGAAGGGAAACAAAACAAACCAACCATTAGCGGTGGGCACATGCTGTGTTGCTTACGACAGGCACGTGTAGATTCCTTGCTACAACGATGCTCATTCAACATGAACTATGAAGTGCCCATCACTGTGCCTCTTGTCAGTCCTGCATGCAAAAGGGAGAGGCAGGAGACTCAATTTGAGGCCAGCCTGGGATCCACAGTAAGATCTTCAAAACCAACCAAAAAAAAAAAAAAAAAAAACCAGTGGACTCGTTTGTGGTAGATTGCTCGCCTAGCCCCAGGGCCGTGGATTCAATCCCTAGCATGCGCCCTACCCTAACCTCTACGAAAAAACAAGGTAACATTGCAATCTCCAGCAACACAGAGAGTACCACTGCAGATCTGAAAAAGAAATACTAGCAATAGGAGGCAAGTCTCGGAGGCATTGGTGATCACTTAGACTGCAGATTAAGGAGGACAATAGCCTAGAGCGAAAGCTGAGCTGCATAACTAAAAACAATAATTGGGCTGGGGAGATGACTCAGTGGTTAAGGTGCTTGCCTGCAAAGCCTAACAACCTGGGTTTGATTCCCAGGCTCACCCGTTGTCTGTTCATTTCTCTTTCCCTTTCTCTCTCTCTCTCTCAAATAAATAAAAATAAAATACAAAAAAAAATTTTTTAAAGAGTATGCAGCAAAAGCTTTTGTAAGATGGAGGTGATGATAAATCTGAGTTGTAGGTATTTGAGGTTATCTTCAGGGGACATGAAGGTGGGGAATCCCTGCAGGAGCCTGAATATCTGGTGTTGTAGTCAGGTTCACATTGCTGGCAGAAATCACCCGACCAAGAGCAGCTTGTGGGAAAAAAAAGGTTTATTTTAGCTTACAGACTCAAGGGGATGCTCCATGATGGCAGGGAAAATGATGGCAGGAGCAGAGGGTGGGCATCACCTCCTCGCCAACATCGGGTAGACAGCAGGAACAGGAGAATATGCCAAACACTAGCAAGGGGAAACTGGCTACCATAAGCCCATCCCCAACAATACACTGCCTCCAGGAGGCGTTAATTCCCAAACAGAACACCTAAGTTTATGGGGGACACCTGAATCGAACCACCACATCCGGTGTTGATGTGGTCTCGGTCTGGGTGTTTCCAGGTACTTGGTGTCTTACTCCGAAGTTTGGAGAAAGGGGCTCACATGTAGTGAAGCAGCAAGAAACTTTGTTAAGTGCAAAGTTAAGAAATATATTACACGAGTGGGAAGTCCTCACGGACCCTGGTTATTGACCAGAGCTTCTTTGGAAGGAGTCCACAAAAAGAAGCGTGCTAGGGGCATAGTTTGGGTGGTGCTCTGGTTTGGTGGACCTTTTCCTTTATTATACATGCCCCTTTCCCTGATGTATCATCATGTGTACACCCAGTTATGCATAGATATAACAAAGTAAATAGGGTTTTTTTTTTCCCCCTTAAACCTCACTTAGAGGAGACAGCTTTCCTTACGGTGTGCATATACCCCCAAATCATTCCAGACTAAATAGCCCCCTACTATTCTGATCTTGGGTCTATCTAAGAAGATATTTGGATAGTAACTGGTCACAAATAATGGTAAGTAAATACAGGAGAAACCTAGTACATTGTTAGGAGTGCACTGTCTAAGCAGCTTGGGACATGTGGAGGTCCTAGGTTGTTAACAGTTGCTCAAGTGCACTGTGAGGAAGGGATGTGTTTATTGTCCAAGCCAACTAGTGTCCCTGTGGGAGTTTGAATATGATCATTTGAACATATGACCCCACAGACCTCAGTGTTTTATTAAAATTGAGCTTGCAACTTGAGCCCCTGGCAGACAGATCCCTGCTACAGTGGATGTGTCACTGGAGGCAGATCATTACTATGTAGTCTCAGGGTGGCCTCGAACTCACAGTGATCCTCCTACCTCTGCCTCCCCAGTGCTGGGATTAAAGGCATGTGCCAACATGCCCAATCTAGTACAGTGATTTTTTTTTCTATGAACTTAACAACTCAAATAAGTTTTTAGTTTTTATATTTATTATTTGCACAAGTGTGTTCGTGTGGGTGCTGGTGCCAGAGCCTCTTGTCACTGCCCATGGATGTCAAATGCTTGTACTACTTTTTTTTTTTTGCATCTGGTTTACATGAGTGGTTTGGGAATTCAACCCACACCAAGACTTTTTTTTTTTTTTTTTTTTTTTTTTTTTTTTTTGGATTTTCGAGGTAGGGTCTCACTCTAGCCCAGGCTGACCTGGAATTCACTATGGAGTCTCAGGGTGGCCTCGAACTCGCGTGCGTCACCACGCCTGCCTTTCACACCAAGACTTTGAACGGTGCTAGGACTGTTAAAGCTGTGAGGACTCTTGAAGCTGGAGTGAATGCATTTTTGCATTATGACGTAACCATGAGCTTTTAGGGGCCAGGGGCCGAATGTTTGAGTATAAAATGTCTCCCACAGGTTCATGTGGTTCACACTTGCGTGCTGGTCTGGGAGGTTGTGAGGAGTGGCAGGCAGAGGTGGGTTGCTGGGGTAGCAGGCCTTGGCAGGTATAGCCCAGCTCTGATCTAGACCTCTCTGTGTCCCAGTCCACCAAGATGTCACAAGACATATGACAAGCTCTCATCACCCCAGACCCCATTACGTCAGCCACCACGCTTTCCCCTGTATACCCAGGAACTGTGAGCAAAAGCAAACCTCTTCTCTGCTGCTGTTGTTAGGTATTTTGCCACAATAACAAGAAAAATTGAACCTGTGCTGGCCCTGGCTGTCAGGTTTTACACACTAGTGCCTTTAACCCCCGAGCCATCTCTCCCACCCTTTAAAAATTATTTCTTGGGCTGGAGAGATGGCTCAGCACTTAAGGCACTTGGCCTGCAAAGCCTAACAACCCTGGATTCAATTCCCCAGTACCCACGTAACGCCAGATGTGCAAAATGGAGCCTACATCTGTAGTTTGCAGCAGCTAGAGACTCTGGTGCACCCATTCTCTCTCCCCTTGTAAATAAATAAAAATTTTTTAATTATGTCTTTATTTGTATATGTATGGTGTATGCATGTGCATGCAAACCAGTGTCTCTTGGGGCTGCAAACAAATGCCCATTCAGCTTTACATGAGTGGTTTAGAAATTGAATCTGGGCCTGCAGCGTTTGCGATATGAAGTTGTAGCTGTGAGATAAGTTATCAGAAAGATGGGCTACATTTTTTCCCTAAAGACATTTCCTCTTCTAGTGACTTTCTCCTTGGCACCAGAGCTCCAGCTTATTTTCACCCAGCATCTTTCTCATCCTCTTAGCATGGAATTTCCTGGAGAAATTCTAGTTCTTCAGAGCCAGTCTGTCACCGTTACCATGAGGTATCAAAAGATGAAGAGCCAGACGTGGTGGCAGGCCCAGCCCTCGGGAGGCTCTGGTGGGAGTACTGTCATGAGTTGGAGGCCAGCCTGGGATACAGAGCGAGTTCCAAGTCAGCCTGGGCTACAACGAAACCCTGCTTCAAAACAAAATGAAACAGTCTTGAGAACTAAAATAGTATGCCTCGATAAATGATTCCACCATGGACTTGGTCTCCTTACAACACTCTGATGTGGACAGTGCCAGCTTCAGCTTCTCCACACTGCCAGTAGGCAATGTGGCCGTGCTTACGACCTAGCACCTCCACCTCAGACAAATCAGCTACGTTTCTCTGACCTCACTCTATCCTCAGGGGAAAAATACGCCCTGGCATGAGTCCTTTAGATGGCACTCACACAGGTGATACCTGCCCCGGTGCCTGGTTTCCAGCTGTGTTAAGTAATAAGGTTGCTTTGCCTTTTCGAGTTCTATCTGGATAAAATGTTCTTTCAACTCAAGGTCTCTTTGTAGGTGAAAGGTTTAAGGTCCCTTTGTGGGTGAAAGGTTTTTGAATCCTTTTTTTGTTTGTGTGTGTGTGTGTGGGCTCTGCCCCTCCGACTGTGTGGCTTACATCTTGGGCAGATCTACCCTAAGCCTGCAGCTTTCTTTGGAAGCTGTCCCGTAGTATCTCCAGTACAGCCCGTGGTTCATCTTCACAGATCTATATAGTGGCCTCACAGAGCCTCCCTGGAGGGATCTTAACCCTGCCTCACATTGCCATCTTCAGAATCATGTGCACTTCATGACCCTCTTTCCTGCCTTTGTGTCATAGTTACTTTCTTATTGCTGTGGCAAAGCACCTGACTAAACAGCGGCTGATGGGAAGATTTTTTTTTTTTTTGGCTCACAGTCTTGAGGAGAAGCTCCATGACGGCAGGGGAAAGGATGGCATGAGCAGAAGCTGGACGTCACCTCTGCCACAGCAGGCGGAAGCAGCAGTAGGAGAGTGAGCCATTTCCTGGCAAGAGGGAACTGGCTATAACACCCCTAAGCCTGCCCCCAACAACACACCTCCTCCAGCAAGGCTCTACTTTCCCAAATTACCATTAGCTGGGAGCCAAGCATTCAAAACATATGAGTTTGGTCCCCCAACTCAGGAGGCTGAGGTAGGAGGATCACTGTGAGTTTGTGGCCAGCCTGGGACTACATATAGTGAGTTCCAGATCACCCTATGGTAGAGTGAGACCCTACCTTGTAAAAAAAAAAAAAAAAAAAAGGAACTCTCTGAAGCAGCTCAAAGGGGGTCCTAAAACAAACAGGAAGGCAAGGTCTGATGTGCACTGATGGAGAGAAATTACCAAGGATCAAACCTTCTCAAGAGTCCAAAACAAAGTCCCAATACTCATTTTTTCTGCTTCGTAGAAGTAAAAAGCAGCTAATACTGGT
Organism: Dipus sagitta; assembly: GCA_036346955.1. Lineage (NCBI taxonomy): Eukaryota > Metazoa > Chordata > Mammalia > Rodentia > Dipodidae > Dipus > Dipus sagitta. The sequence continues at coordinate 26,342,911 of CM070783.1, forward strand.
TAAAGTGGGAAGATATGAAAAGTCCCTGTGATAAAATTGTTCCACAGCTACCAGCCTAGATGAGATGTTCATCAACTGATGAATGGACAATGAAGATGTACACAATGAAGGTTTATTCAGCTGTATAGAAAAAAATGAAATCATGAAATTTGCAAGAAAATGGATGGATCTGGAAAAGATTATATTAAATGAGGTAACCCAGACTTGGAAAGACAAACATTGCATATTCTTCCTGACATGTGGATTCTAGCTTTGAATTTTTAGATTTGTATGTGAGTTGGAGTAAGAGTCAGTAATAGAGGCCAGGAAGCTAGAAAGGGACCATGAGGGAGGGAGGACAGGGGAGAATAAAGTAGATATATAATTAGAGGAACAGAATGCTGGGGGTGGAATGGTCTAAGTGGGGTCAGGAGGGGATGGAGGAGAGAAGCTAAAAGGAGGATTAGTCAAAATTCAAGATGTAGCTGTGTGTGGTGGTGCACACTTTTAATCTCAGCACACGTGGTGGCGCATGCCCTTAATCCCAGCACTGGGGAGGCAGAGGTAGGAGGATCACCGTGGAGTTTGAGGCCACCCTGAGACTACATAGTGAATTCCAGGTCAGCCTGAGCTACAGTGAGACCCTACCTCGAAAAACCAAAAAAAAAAAAAAAAGTATATTTTAAGAGAGAGAGAGAGGGTGTGTCTTTGGCACTTTGCAGAACCCTGTGGGGATAGATAAGTCTACACCAAGAAGCCATGGATTATTAAAATTTCAGTGCCAGGGGTGAGATCGTTGGTCAGAGAAGTCCCTGATGCCCCTACAACAATACAAGCTATTGCCAAGGCTCTCGTTCGCTCGCTTTCTCATAAATAACAGAACATCTGATCATGTGCTTACAACATCCAGCAGAAATGACTGGAGAAGCCCATAGGACAGTCAGTGGGAGATCCTGATAGATACATAGTCTGGGCACAGCCTCTTCCCCTTGGGCGAGGTTTCCAAGCAGCAATTCCCACCAAAGGATTTTATTAATTTTATTTTTAAATTTATTTATAAGCAAAGCTGGGCATGGTGGCTCACGCCTTTAATCCCAGCACTTGGGAGGCAGAGGTAGGAGAATCACCATGAGTTCAAGGCCACCCTGAGACTACGTAGTGAATTTCAGGTCAGCCTGGGCTAGAGTGAGACCTTACCTTGAAAAACCAAAGGAAAATTCATTTATAAGCAGAGAGAGAATGGGCACACCAGAGCTTCTGGCCACTGTAAGCGAACTCCAAATGAATGTGCCGCTTTGTGCATTTGGCTTTACAAGGATACTGGGGAATCAAACTCATTAGTTTTTACAGGCAAGCAGCTTAACCACTAGACCATCTGTCCAGCCCCCACAGGTATTTTCACCAAGGGGTAAACAATACTGTCAAGTCAAAGTTCAAGCCTGAAGAGTTGGAGCATGCCAGACAGCTTCAGTGTTTTCAACCCTTGGACTATGAACATGCTTGGGTCTGAGACAGGGAGGAGGGGTTTACCAGGTTCCCAGAGTGGGTTCTTAACAAGCTCGTGGAAATTCACCAGTGTAGCTTAAGCAACAGGCCACACTGGTAAGAACAAGGCCCAAGCCTATCTTGTCTTCTGTGATTTCTTTGGACACTTTGAACACTTACAATCATCTGTCAGCGGTGGTGAGTGGGATGGCAATTTTATTCTCAGTCCCTCTCCACTGCAGCCTGAAGAGTTCCTTTTAGAGACCTCCACCCAGGTGAATTTCCAGGGTTAGTGGATTCTAACCCTGGGAATTTGTTGTTGTTTTGTTTCTCGAGGTAGGGTCTCACTCTAGCTCAGATTGACCTGGAACTCACTATGTAGTCTCATGTTGGCTTCAAACTCACAGAGATCCTCCCACCTCTACCTCCCGAGTGCTGGGATTGAAGGCATGCACCATCAAACCTGGCTAAAAACCCTGGGAATCTTAGAAATTGAATTTTAGGCTGACCTGATTGAGAGAGCTGGTAACTTTTATTAAAAGACAGAAAGAGTCAAGTGTGGTGATGCACACTTTTAATCCCAGCACTCGGGAGGTAGAGGTAGGAGGACTGCTGTGAGTTCAAGGCCATCCTGAGACTACATAGTAAATTCCAGGTTAACCTGGGCTAGAGAGAGACCCTACCTCAAAAAAAAATTAAAGTGGGAAAAATATCTAGGGGCTGGAGAGATTGCTTAGCAGTTAACGCACTTGCCTGCAGAGCCAAATGACCCAGGTTCAATTCCCCAGGATCCATGTAAGCCAGATGCACAAAGTGGCTCATGCATCTGGAGTTCATTTGCAGCCACTGAAGACCCTGGCATGCCCATTTTTTTTTCTCTCTCTCTCAAATAAAATAATTTAAAAAATGTATCTAGGAGGGGAAATGTGTGATACTGTTAGAGTCCATGGGTTAAAGGTTATTAAAGCTACGGAAAGTTATAGTTATGAAGTATAATGAAGAAGAGATAATAAAAGAGAAAGTGGGATAAAAAGTTGTAATGAGAGGGAAGAGTATGAGTTGTGTGTGGAAAAATTAGTAGAGTGCCCAGTTGTAGACAAGGTGGAGAAACATGTAGGGCAATCTTAAAATCCAACTGAGCAAGGCATTACGAGAAATGCATGCAAGAGTGGAGATTAAAAATAGTCACTGAAAATTAATACTAAAAATGATTAAGACATGCCATCAAAAAAGGTATAGTAAGGGCTGGAGAGATTGCCTAATGGTTAAAGCACATGCCTGCGAAGCTTAAGGACCCCGGTTCGATTCTCCAGGTCCCACGTTAGCCAGATGCACAAGGGGACGCATGAGTCTGGAGTTCATTTGCAGTGGCTGGAGGCCCTGGTGCACCCATTATCTCTCTCTCCTTGTCTCTGTTTCCAATAAATAAATAATAATTTTAAAAAAGTTTTAAAGGTATAGTAAGCTGGGCATGGTGGCGCATGCCTTTAATCCCAGCACTCGGGAGGCAGAGGTAGGAGGATGACCATGAGTTCGAGACCACTCTGAGACTACATAGTGAATTCCAGGTCAGCCTGGACCAGAGTGAGACCCTACCTTGAAAAACAAAAACAAACAACAAAAAAAGTATAGTAAATGTGCATGAAATTTAAAAGATTATATTCAGCATTTATGCCTTGCATAAATGGATTTGAATTGTTTCCTTCCCTGTGATATTTGTTCGTTTTTGTTTATTTCAAGGCAGGGTCTCACTCACTCTGTAGCCCTAGGTTGGCTTCGAGTTCACGGTGATCCGCCTACCCCAGCCTCCCAAGTGCTGGGACTAAAGACGCACGTCACCTGGCTTTCCTGTGATATTTCATTAGCAAACTGCACTGATAGGGGAGGTGCAATTTGCGCTTCCAGCTTAAACCTATAGAACCAGATTTGGGGTATGCTCTGCCTCAGTGAAGTTCAAACAAGCACCTGTAATGGCTGAGCCATCTTCCCAACCTCCTCACTGGAGTTCAGACCAGTTACCTGCGCCAAGTTGTTGAGTCCGTTCCCAGTCTGCTTGGCTTGGCTAGGCTCTGTGCTGTGTGGGAGAGGGGTGAGTGGGAGCCCTTGGCTTCCTCTGCCCTCTTAGTTTTCCCAGGGCCTGCATACGGGACAGGAGAGACTGTGAGATGCTACCTGATGGTCTTCATGGAGCTCAGCTGCTCCCTGTCCTTGACTTCAGGTTCTCCTGATCTTGCAAGGGGTGTGTGTGTGTTTAGAAAAACATTTCCCAGCAACCAGTGTTGGTTTCAGCTTAGTATGCAGAGCCACAGCCTCCTGCTTCCCACAGAGATATCACCTGGCTTAATAAGTTCATTTACAGATCATGTATTTTGCAGAAAAAGAGCTTGTTATGTACTGACTCTTCTTTCCCTGGGTTTTGTTGGTGACACTTCTAATCCATCATCTTACCCAGAACCCTCCAGAAGAAAATTTTAAAAATATTTTAGTTTCATTTATTTGAGAAAGAGAAATAGACAGGTGTGTGTGTGGGGGGGGGAGTGGGTGTTCCAGGGCCTCCAGTCACTGCAAATGAACTCCAGATGTATTTGCCCCTTGTGCATCTGGCTAACGTGGGTCCTGGAGAATCGAGCCTCGAACCAGGGTCCTTAGGCTTCACAGGCAAGCGCTTAACCGCTAAGCCATCTCTCCAGCCCACAAAAAAAGAATTTTTAAAAAATATTTTTATTTATTTGCAAGCAGAGAGAGAGAGAGAGGGAGGGAGAGAGAGATGGGTGCACCAGGGCCACCAGCCGCTGAAACAAACTCCAGATGCATGCGCTACTTTATGCATCTGGCTTTACGTAGGTACTGAGGAATAGAACAGGGGTCCTTAGCCTTTGCAGGCAAGTGCCTTAACCACTAAGCCATCTCTCCAGCCCCTCAAAGAATTTTTGTAACCACAAAATCTTCAGTGGACATGGCGATATCTGCCTGTATTCCCAACACTCTTGAGTGGGGGCAGCAGTAGGATCAGGAATTCAAGGTTATCCCTGGCTACATAGCAAATTTGAGTCCAGCTTGAGTGACATAAGATCCTGTCTCAAAAAAGGGGGGAGGCTGGGCTGGAGAGATGGCTTAGCGGTTAAGCGCTTGTCTGTGAAGCCTAAGGACCCAGGTTTGAGGCTCGATTCCCCAGGACCCACCTTAGCCAGAAGCACAAGGGGGTGCACGCGTCTGGAGTTCATTTGCAGTGGCTGGAGGCCCTGGCGCACCCATTCTCTCTCTCTCTGCCTCTTTCTGTCTCTGTCTGTTGTTCTCAAATAAATGAATAAATAAAAATAAAATTTAAAAAGGGGGGAGGCTGGAGGGATGGCTTAGTGGTTGAGGCGCTTGCCTGCAAAGCCAAAGGACCCCGGTTCAATTCTCCAGGACCCACATAAGCCAGATGCACAAGGTGGTGCATGCATCTGGAGTTTGTTTGCAGTGGCTAGAGGCCCTGGCACGTCCATTCTCTCTCTCTCTCTCTCTCTCTCAAATAAGTAAAAATAAAAAATAAAGCCAGGCATGGTGGTGCACACCTTTAATGCGAGCACTTGGGAGGCGGAGGTAGGAGAATTGCAATGAGTTCGAGGCCAGCCTGAGACTACATAGTGAATTCCAGGTCAGCCTGGGCTAAAGTGAGACCCTGCCTCAAAATAAATAAATAAATAAATAAATAAAATAAAAAGAATAAAATCTTCTTGGGCTAGAGATGATGGCTTAGTTGGTAAAGTTCTTGCTTTGCAGGCATTAGGATCTGCGTCTCATCCCTAGAACCAACATTTTTAAAAAGCTGGGCATGGTAGCATACCCATGCCAGCACTGAGGGTGGAGAGACAGGCAGATCCTCCAGCCTTGCTGGCCAGTCTAGCCTACCTGAGACAACCTGGGGTGTCCTCACACAGGCTGTAGCCACCACCTGTGACAACCTGGGGGTGTCCTCTTGCAGGCACAGTGGTGGGATTCTCCCACAGGTACAGTGCATCTTAAGTGTCTGCCACTGTGGCCCTGATTCCCACCCCGCGGATGTCATACATCTAGAGATACAGAGAGCTCAGACATAGAAACCAGGTCCAAAGGGGATCCTGACAGAAGTGTGAATGAGCACAGGACAGGGGGTGTTTACAGTGTGCAGAGAAGCAGGCTCAGTGACCAGATGGGCGGAGGATAGAAAAGTTAGGAACCCCTGGGAAAATTCCACCTACAGGGTGTCCGCGACTTGTCACTCGTCCAAGCTTGTTTCACAGCAGAAGACTGGACGTCACCTGGCTCCCTGGCCGCAGGCACTTTTCCGTTCGTGGCGCTTTTATCCAGCTCATCAGCCCCTTTGCTTGGGGGAGAAAGGCCGGGATGCCCAGTAAGGGCAGGCCTGGGAGGGCAACAGCTGGAAATGCCCGGTGGTGTCCTCATCGGAATTTTTTCCCCTTCAGCGGAAGGTCGCTTGCGGAGCGATGAGACCACAGCCTGTCCTGCAGCCTCTGAGAGCGCAGCTGCGGCGAAGGAGACGCTCCCGCCTGGCACGACCTCCCGAGGCTCAAGGCGCAGCGGTGCTGATGCGCGGTGTCTGCAGCGGCTCTCGCTGCTAACCGTGCACGCCTGCGCAGACGGCAGGCCGCCGCCCTGCGTGGACACCAGTCTGCGACTCGCCCAGCTCGCCCGGGGTCCCCCAATCCACGTTCATGATCTCTGCAGGTGCCCAGGGGAGCCCTGTGCTCCTGCAGGTGACGAGGACAGCTTCCAAGTCCTTTCTGGTGACTTTGCTGCGAACACCCGTCCCGGGGCCGCGTGCAGGACTGCTTGTCCAGCACATGCACCGCAGCTTCTTTGCCGGGGGGGGGGGGGGGGGGGGCGTAATCAAGGACAAAACCACTGGAGCTGGATTTGCAGGCCCTGCTCATCAGAGGATTGCTGAGCACTTTGCTGCAGTTCCCTTTTCTGGCAGACAAAACCTCGATTTTGTTTTCTTTTTCTTTTTCAAGGTAGGGTCTCACTCTAGCCCAGGCTGACCTGGAATTCACTATGGAGTCTCAGGGTGGCCTCGCACTCACGGCCATCCTCCTACCTCTGCCTCCTGAGTGCTGGGATTAAAGGTGTGCGCCACCACGCCCCGCCAACCTGGATTTCTTGAACAGGATTATTCATGGTTCCCATGCCTTCCTGAACTTTGCTGGGACTCTCTTGTCCTGAATGCATGGACACAGAGAAGACCATGCCATGCAGAAGATCTCAAGCTGAGGCAGGATAGAGACAAGGGAGAGGAAAGGGACATGGGAAGGAAAAGGAGTCCTTCTCCCTTGAATCTGGTAGGAGTCTGATGAAGCCTCTGGTCAGCTGGTGTTGCAGTCAGGTTCACATTGCTGGCAGGAATCACCTGACCAAAAGCAGCTTTTGGGGGAAAAGGGGTTTATTTTAGCTTATAGGCTTGAGGGGAAGCTTCATCATGGCAGGGGAAAACGATGGCATGAGCAGAGGGTGGACACGCCCCCTGGCCCACATAAGGTGGACAATAGCAACAGGAGAGTGTGCCAAAGAGACTGGTATGGGGAAACTGGCTATAACACGAATAAGCCCATTCCCAATAATACACTTCCTCCAGGAGGTGTTAATTCCCAAATCTCCATCAGCTGGGAACCTAGAATTCAGAACACCCAAGTTTACGGGGGCACATGAATCAAACCACCATATTCTGCCCCTGGCCCCCATAAACTGATTTCCATACATGATGTAAAATATAATGCATTCAGTCCAACTTTAAAACTCCCCATAGTTTTTATCAATCACAATGATGTTCAAACATCCCCATAGTCCAACATCTTTTCTTTAAATATTCTATTTTTACTTATTTGCTTGAGAGAGAGAGAGAGAGAGAGAGAGAGACAGAGAGAGAGAATGAGCGCACCAGGGCCACCAGCCACTTCAAACAAACTCCAAATGCGTGTGCCCCTTGTGCATCTGGCTAACAACGTGGGTCCTGGGGAATCGAACCTGGGTCCTTTGGCTTTGCAGGCAAATGCCTTAACTGTTAAGCCATCCCTGTCCAACATCTTTTAACTGAGCCATAATACCAAAAAATTCCCCTCCAAAACCTGTAATGGCACAGAATAATCACTCACACTGCAAAAGATGGCAACAAGTCTCTGGAGTTCCAGTTCTGCCCCTCCAGCTAGGCTACTCACAGTCCTGGAAAACTTCATCAGGGATGGCAGTTCTCCTTGGCACCCATCTCGTGGTCCCAGCATCTCCACTGGGTCTCCATAGCAACCCATGTTTCATCCTCATGGCCCCATGGGGTCTCCATGCAAGCATCCAGAAAACCTGCTTCACACTGCCCATGGCCATTTCCAAAACACAAGATCACATTGCAAACTCAATGACCTGCTCTTTCCTGTATTTCTTTTACTCAGTAATACCAGGTAGGGTGCCAATTTGTCAATCCAGGGGGAAATAAAGCAGACTTTGAAGAACAGGACACTCCTTGAGCACTCAGGCCCATCCAAAAGAGTCTACATTCTTCCTTTTGCCCCAGTGCAGGTCAGCTGGCCCAATTTCAAAGGTTGTAATCTCTCAATTGCAGCTGAATGGGCAGCAGTTCACCCAAAGATTTTTCTTTCTGTGCCATAATCCCCTGCTCACACCAGTTCATTTCTATGCAAAGCAACCCCGCACAACTTCTCAGGACATGAGCATAACAGCAAGCTTTTCACACAACTGCCTCTAACCCAGTCCAAGCAAAGCTCTTTCTCACCCTCATAAGCCAAACCTCACAGTCCATAGTCCTTACTGCATTCAGGTCTTTCAACTCTGACCAGAATAGTCCATCAAGCTGTATTTACAGCACTGCAAGTCATCTCTTAGGTCAAGGTTTCAAATCCTTCCACATTCCTCCTGAATATCAGCTCTAAAAGGCCAAAACCACTGTAGCAGACAGATTCAGGTTCGCTGAGATGAACTTCCAGACCAGGCACAGTTATGGAGGAAGGGATTTATTGAAGCTTACAGATCCAGGGGAAGTTCCATAATGGCAGAAGAAACTGGCCTGCCTTCACAGGACCAAGCAGAGAGAGAGAAGTACAAGCCTAAAAGCCACACAGCACAGCACACTTCAGGAACTCCAGCTAGGCACACTTTACATATCTTTAGATTGAAATCTGAAACCCATCACCACACCTTAAGATCCAGCCAGTGACACTGCCTCCAGCCAGGTGGCTAAAGATGCAAATTACAAACAAATAAACAACTGAATATACTGGGGGCCATCTATTCTATTCAAACCACCACAACCACATAGTCTGGTATAGGTGTCTAGCAGCAATCCCACTCCTCCATACCACTTTACTGTGCTGTCAAGTTTGCATTGCTGGCAGAAATCACCCGATCAAGAACAGCTTTTGGGGAAAAAAAAAAGGGGGGTTTATTTTGGCTTATAGGCTTGAGGGGAAGCTTCATGATGGCAGGGGAAAACGATGGCATGAGTAGAGAGTGGACATCAACTCCAGGCCAACATAAGGTGGACAATAGCAACTGGAGAGTGTGCCAAACACTGACATGGGGAAACTGGCTATAACACCCATAAGCCCACCCCCAATAATACACTCCCTCCAGGAGGTGTTAATTCCCAAATCTCCATCAGCTGGGAACCTAGCATTCAGAACACCCAAGTTTATGGGGGATACCTGAATCAAACCACCACAACTGGAGAGTCAGGAATTCCAGCACAATTAACAAAATTTGCCCTGAGGGCTGCGAGGCATAGGAGAGATGTTCTGCCTTTTCTGTCAAAGGATTAAAAAGAGACTGGAGAGAATAGGATCAGTGGTTAAAGGCGCTTGCTTGTAAAGCGATTCCCCAGTACCTATGTAAAGCCAGGGGCACAAAGTAGCACATGCATGTGGAATTTGTTTACAGTAGCAGGAGGCCCTGGCCAATCCATACTTTCTCTTTCTTTGATAAATAGAACTATAGATAGATAGATAGACAGACAGACAGACAGACAGATAAAAGATTTGGATGGTTTCATCTAAAGAAAGAAAGAGAGAAGGAAGGAAGGAAGGAACGAAGGAAGGAAGGAAGGAAGGAAGCCACGCATGGTGGTGCACGCCTTTAATCCCAGCACTTGGGAGGCAGAGGTAGGAGGATCACCATGAGTTCGAGGCCACCCTGAGATGACATAGTGAAGTCTAGGTCAGTCTGGGCTAGAGAGAGACCTACCTCGAAAAACCAAAAAAAAAAAAAAAAAAAAAAAAAAGGAAAGAAACAAGTATAGAAAGATGCCATTCTGTGGAAAATTCCCCCTTCCTAAGCCAGCTGTCCTTGAGACCAAAAGTCAACAACCCTAAAACCAAGCTCCTACTTCTGCATTTGGTAAAAGGTCCCTAAATATTCCATGCTTTAGCTTTCCTCTAGAAATTGTGTCATTACATTGTGAGGCCAAACTCAAGAGTAATGCCCCGGACCAAATCTCAGCCGAGCCAGGCATGGTGGCGCACGCCTTTAATCCCAGCACTCGGGAGGCAGAGCTAGGAGGATCGCCGTGAGTTTGAGGCCACCCTGAGACTACCTAGTGAATTCCAGGTCAGCCTGGGCTAGAGTGAGACCCTACCTCGAAAAAAAAAATAAATCTCAGCCAATTTACAGTTGGTTGCCTGCTTGTCTGAACTCTTTAAGAGCGATGCACCCTTCTGAAGCAGGCGTTGCCTTGCCAACATACTTTGGATTGTATCGTTATTCTCACACCCTAGATCCATCTCCAACAAGGCTGTCTACATAGAGACAATCTTCTTTTTATATAGAACTATTTCAAATAAGCCTGTTAAAATAAAAATAACAATGAGATATACTTAAGGCTTCACTGTATATGACCTTTGAGTGTGGTCTTATTCTTTTTTTTTTTTTTTTTTTTTTTAGAGAGAGAATTGGCATGCCAGGGTCCCAACCACTGCAATCGAACTCCAGACGTGTGTGCCACCTAGTGCACATGTGTGACCTTGTGCTTGCCTCACCTTTGTGTGTCTGACTTATGTGAGATCTGGAGAGACAGATCAAACATGAGTCCTTAGGCTTTGCAGACAAGCGCCTTAACTGCTAAGCCATCTCTCCAGTCCGGTGTGGCCTTATTCTTATGATATGCTAACCTATAATTTGTGTATGTGTGTTGGCATGCCAGGGTCTCTTCCTGCTGCAAAAAAATACCAAAGACTTGTGCTACTTTTTTGTTTGTTTGTTTATCAACAACTTCCATGATAAAAAATATCCCATGGTAATACCCTTGCTCCCCCAACTTTCCCCTTTGAAACTCCATTCTCCATCATATCCCCTCCCCATCTTGATTAGTCTCTTTTATTTTGATGTCATGATCTTTTCCTCCTATTGTGATGGTCTTGTGTAGGTAGTGTCAGGCACTGTGAGGTCATGGATATCCAGGCAATTGTGTCTGGAGGAACTTGTTGTAAGGGGTCCTACCCTTCCTTTGGCTCTTACATTCTTTCCGCCACCTCTTCCGCAATAGACCCTGAGCCGTGGAAGGTGTGATAGAGATATTGCAGTGCTGAGCACTCCTGTCACTTCTTCCCATTGTGCTACTTTTTGTGTCTGGCTTTTATGTGGGTTCTGGGGAGCTGAACCCAAGCTGGCAGGCTTTGCAAGCAAGTACCTTTCACTGCTAAGCCATCTCCCCAACCCCTTAATCTACAATTTTCCAGGGATCTCACCAAAAACAATAAACTTAATTTACAGAAAAAACATATTTTGACCTGAGGTTACATAACAGGTAACCCTCGTGACATGGTTTTTACCTTATCAGATGTAATCATATCCAGTGCGCCTCAGGAGCTACCCTGTGATCTCATTTACCTAAGAACAGATTCCATAGCAACCCTTTGAGCTGGAACTTCAGAATCCACCCAAGTCATACATATGGCTACTGCTAAGACATGTAAGGCTCTCTCCACCACACACCCGCTCGCTCAGAGGTACACTCTCCCTTCCTAAAGCGCCGCTCTGTGCTAAATTCTATGTGAAAATCTCTTCCTAATAAACTCCAATTTGGCTTCACAGAGACATTGTGAAATTATTTTGATGTCAAGAATTCTGGCCTCCCCTGAGTCGAAGTGTGTGAAGACAGCTCCTCAGGCTGCTGCTGCAGGAGCAGTTGGAGCCCTGTGTCTCCAGCCACACACCCAGGAGCACAGACAGAAAGCCTGGTTCTTCTCAAGGAGCAGAAGTGCTTCCTGACTCAAGAGATAGTAATGTTCCATCCCTTCAGGAAGATTCTGGAAATGCCACCCTTCCCCATTTGCAGGGCACCTGTTAAAAGGAGGAAACGGAAGAAATGTAAATAAAACTTTTATATGTAACTATTTAAAAGGACTACAGGGCTGGAGAGATGACTTAGCAGTTAAGGCGCTTGCCTGTGAAGCCCAACGACCCAGGTTCAATTCCCCAGTACCCACATAAACCAGATGTGCAAGGTGGCACATGCATCTGGAGTTTGTTTGTGGTGGCTAGAGGCCCTGGAGTGCCCATTCTCTCTATTGGCCTCTTTCTCTCCCTCCGTCCCCCCATGTCAAGTAAATAAATAAAAATTTAAAAGGCCTACATGAGCATCTACAAAGACCTGGCCAGTTCATGGGCCCTCATAGGGGCATGCTTGTATGTGTGCTCATGTATAAGATGGGGATGTTGGGGAGGGTTGTATACACTGAAGGGTGGGGGCTTTTATTTTCCTCTCCATTTTGGAAGTCTAGTTTTTGTTGTTGGATTGTTTTTTGAGACAAGTTCCTATAGTAGCCCAGGCTGACCCTGAACTCACTATGCACCCAAAGGTGACCATGAACTCATGATTTTCCTGTCTCCATCTCCCAAGTGCTAGCATTACAGGTGTGGGCCCCCACACTCAGCATGAAATCATATTTGAAGGACTGACGATGTACCTTAGTGGTAGAGTTTTTGCCTAATGTATAAGGGTTCAATTCCTAGCAATGTAAAATATAAGTTTAAAAACCAGGAGTGGTGACTCACACCTATAACCCAAGTACTTGGGAGGCTGAGGTAGGAGGATTGCCTTGAGTTCAAGGTTAACTGGGCCACATAGTGAGTTCCAGATCAGTCTGGGTAACGGTTACCTGTGAGTGGTCTCTGTCTGGGTGTTTCCAGATGCTTGGTGTCTTACTCAAAGTATTAGAAAAGACACAATGGTACACAAATGGTAAAGTGGAAACTTTGTTGTGACCCACTGCCAAGAGGGACAGAAGCCCTCTTGAATGGGAAAGCATTCTAGGGCTCCAGGTAGTTTCCTGGGACTTCTCTCTATGGGATTTTAGGGGAAAGTGTTGCTGATTGCTAAAAGTAGTTTGGGTGGTTTCCTGGTTTGACCGACAGGTTTAGGTTATATAAACTTTTTTTTTCTACTGTGCATGTCTCTTCTGATGTTGCATCTGATTTTAGTTACATGTATACTCAATTATGCATAAGCACAAGCTGGTAAATAGGAGATTTTGCCTAATAGTTCAGTCAGTACATATGCACCCAAAACTAGTCTAGGCCAGCTGTCTTCTGATCCCAGATATATCTTAGAACATTGCTAATTGGTTCCTAATGATCATGTGGAGAGGAGAAACAAAATAAAATTTAAAATTTGAAATATTTGATATTTTCAACACCTTATAAAAACACAATTTTGTTTATTGCCCTTTTTGGTTCATTTTTTTTTCGTGTTAAAATATTTAAGCATAAAAAAGTAATTTGGTTAGCCGGGCGTGGTGGTGCACGCCTTTAATCCCAGCACTTGGGAGGCAGAGGTGGGAGGATCGCCGTGAGTTTGAGGCCACCCTGAGACTACATAGTGAATTCCAGGTCAGCCTGAGCTAGAGTGAGACCCTACCTCAAAAAAACCAAAAAAAAAAAAAAAAAATTAAGCGAGAAAGTGCATATCACAGTTGTCTTTCTCTCTTCCTCTCTCTTTTTTAAAATTTTTATTTATTTATTTAGGTTTTTTTTTTTTTACATTTTATTCGTTTATTAGAGACAGAGAGAATGGGCGTGCAAGGGCCTCTAGCCACTGCAAACAAACTCCAGATGCATGCGCCACTATATGCATCTGTCTTACGTGGGACCTGGAGAATCAAACCTGGGTCCTTAGGCTTTGCAGGTAAGCACCTTAACCACTAAACCATCTCTCCAGCCCTTATTTAGGTTTTTTAAGGTAGGGTCTCACTGTATGTAGCCCAGGCTGACCTTAACTCACATCCATCCTCCTACCTCTGCTTTCTGAGTGTTGGGTTAAAGGCGTGCACCACCATGCCTGGCAGAAAGGTGGGGGAGAGAGAGAATGAGCACACCAGGACCTCCAGCCACTGCAAATGAACTTCAGCTGCATGTGCCACTTTGTGCATCTGGCTTTACAAGGGCACTGGGGAATTGAACTCAGGCAAACACCTTAACCGCTGAGCCATCTCTCCAGTTCTAAAATTATTTATTTTTGAGGAGAAAGAGAATGGACGCTGCAAACAAACTCCAAATGTATGTGGCACTCTGTGTATCTGGCTTTACATAGGTGCTGGGGATTTGAACCCAGACCAGCAAGTGTTGCAAGTAAGTGCCTTTAACCACTGAGCAATCTCCTCAGTCTCTCTCTCTCTTTTGAAGTAGGGTCTCACTATAGCCCAAGCTGCCTTTAAATTCATGGCAATCCTCCTACCTCAGCCTCTCAAGTACTGGGATTGAAGGTGTATGCCATGGGCGATGGCTCAGTGGTGGTTAAAGATGCTTGCTTATGAAGCCTGCCTGCCCTGGTTCAGTTCCCCAATACCCACATGAAGAGAGATCACAATGTGGTGCATGTGTCTGGAGTTCATTTACTGAAGCAAGAGGCCCTGGCATGCCCATATTCTCTAATAAATAAAAAAAATAAAGTTAAAATAAAGGTATGTGCCACCATGCCCTCTCTTCTTTGAGATCTGATCTCACTCTATAGCTCAGGCTGGCTTGGTACTATGTAGCCCAGGCTAACCTCGAATTTGAGGCAGTTCTCTTGCCTTAGCTTCCTGAGTGCTGGGATTACAGGAGTAAGCCAACATGCTTAGCTAACTGTCTTTTATTCTTTTTTCCATACACCCCAAGCATTGACTACCAAACTTTGTGCATCATGAATGAGTTTAGGGCTTCACTTTATTAATAAAATATGTGCATAATTTTCCTAGAGTCTAGTAGTAATCATGTGGCTTTTCCTCATTCAGCTTATAAAGCAGCTACTATGTGTCTATGTGGGGAGGAAAGATGAGCAGGAGCCAGACATTCAGAGAGGTAATCAGTTAACAGTGTTAGAGAATGAACTCCTGAGGGACAGCAGAGAAAGCTTCCTCTTGGAGCTCACCCGAGAAATGAGTTCCTAAAATAGGAGTAGATATTGATTAGCCAAACATAACATTGACATTAATTTAAGGGGCTTTATTCAGGTTCGATCTCTACTACACTTTTTCTTTTTTTAAAAAATATTTATTTTTATTTATTTGAGAGAGAGAGAGAGAGAGAATGAAAGAGGGAGGGAGGGAAAGAGAAAGAGAGAATGAGTGCAGCAGGGCCTCCAGCCATTGCAAACAAACTCTAGCCACATGTGCTACCTTATGCATTTTACTCACATGGGTCCTGGAGAATTGAACCTGGGTCCTTTGGCTTTGTCAGCAAATGCCTTAACCGCTAAGCCATCTCTCCAGCTTCTACTTTTTTTTTTGGAATTCATTATGTAGTCTCAGGGTGGCCTCAAATTCATGGTGATCATCCTACCTCTGTCTCCATAGAGTGATGGGATTAACAGTGTGCCCCAACACACCTGGCTGTACTAGACAGTTCATTTTTTTTTTTTTTCCTAGATAGGTCTCACTTTCCTCCATGTTGACCAGGAATTCACTACGTAATCTCAGGGTGGCTTCCAACTCACAGCAATCCTCCTACCTACCTCTGCTTCCCAAATGCTAGGATTAAAGGTGTGAGCCACCACACCCAGCTACTAAAAAATTTTTTTTATTGTGCTGGGGAAATGGCTCAGCAGTTAAAGGTGCTTGCTTGCAAAACCCACTGACCCAGGTTCAATTCCCCAGTACCCACACAGTGATGAATGCACCTGGAGTTCATTTATAGCTGCAGGAGGCCCTGGTGCTGTGCCTAAACACTCTCTCTGATTGCAAATAACCATTCTTCAGCATGTAAACATCAAATTAGTATATCTTTAGATTAAATTGTATTAGTGATTTTAAAAAATGCTGTTTGAATTACTTGGTTCAGAAAAAAATCGTTATAATGAAATTTGGTTTGAGGTCCGGACACATTTGCTAACAATTTCTGAAGTGGCCCTGAGCCTTCTACTGCTACTTTGTACTAGGTATTTGTGCAAAACAGCACTGACCATTACAAAATGAAAACACGGATCCACTCTGAGGGACACTGAAGATGCTCCATGCCCTCCCTGCAGCAGCAAATATTCTACTGGTTTTCGAGACCCTACCTTGAAAAACCAAAAAAAAAAAAAAAAAAAAAAAAAAAAGTAGACAAGCGCATCAGAGGACGCAAATTTGCTTTTATCTTTTTTTTTTCCCCCGAGGTGCACCACTACACCTGCTTTGCTTTCATCTTTAATTCATGGCAAGGTATTTAGCATTATAGAATTATTTTAAGACAAACTTATGATTTATTATCAGTAAATGTTTGGCTTGGGTATCTTTTAAAAAATATATGTGCCAGGGTCTCTTGCCACTGGAAAGGAATTCCTGACGATGTACCAACTTGTGCATCTGGCATTACATAGGTGTTAGGGAATGGAACCCAGGCCGGGAGGCTTTATAAAAGCAAGTGCCTTTAACCACTGAGCCATCTCTCCAGCCCCCTACCTATTTTACATACCTATATATCTGAAGTCCTGTTTTTTAAAAAGAATTCCCGGGGAAGAAGGGGCTGCAAGGTGCAAGTGGAAAAACTTTTTGTAAAAAAAACAAGAAACAAACAACAAAACCCCCCCTAACTAGGGGCTTGGTACTGTAGAGGGGTGAGAGGCTTTTAATAGGAAGAAGGAAAATTCTTTGGGGGAAAAAAAAAAAGAGGAGGGCTGGGAGGCTGGCTTAGCGGTTAAGGCGTTTGCCTGCTATGCCAAAGCACCAGGTTCGATTCCTCAGGACCCACATAAGCCAGATGCACAAGGGGACACACGCATCTGGAGTTCATTTGCAGTGGCTGGAGGATTTGGCGCGCCCATTCTCTATCTCCCTCTTTCTGCCAAAGAAATAAATAATATTAAAAAGAAAAATCAAAACAAAATTAATTAATAGTTAAAAAAAATAGGACCTTTTTTTTTTTTTTTAAGGAGGACCCACTTCAGGGGAGGAGCGCTTGGGTTAGGCGCCGAGGAGACAGAGAACCCGAACGCCCGCCCGCCCGCGGGAAGCCGCCGAGGCCAAGCACACGCCCCGCAGCTCTGCCGTGAGCCTCGGGGTACGCCGCCGCACAGAAGCGCTCCGCACCACACGACACCACACGACACGACACGACACCACACGACACCACACGACACCACACGACACGACACGGGGATGTGGTGACTCAACCGTCAAGCATACCCGTCACGCCGCGACTCCCAAGGCGGCCAAGCGCGAAGGCGAGGGTGGAGCGGGCGCGCGCGCGCGCGCGCGCGCGGGCGGGGCGGCGTAGACAAAGGCGGGCGCGCGCACGCTCTGACGCACGATCTGAGCCGACGTCTACGGCGGCGGGAGGGGCCCGGCACCGAGGACCGGGAGCTGGAGCCTCACGGGCGGGTAAGTAGGAGGGATCGGGCCCCCGGAGAGCCCCCTGCCCTTGGCCGAGCGCGGACCCGGCAGGCTGCGGTCAGGGCCGCGGGCGCAGGCCCCGCGCGAGGCCTACGGATCCCGGCGTGGGGCGCGGCCGCCGCGCGGAGCCCGAGCCCTGGCCGCGCCTCCTCCTCCTCCTCCTCCGCCCGGCCGCCCGCCCACATGGGCCGCTCCGCGGGACTCCCTCGCGCGCCTTCTCTCCCCGCAGGCCCCGGCGGAGCCGCTCGCCTTCACCTATCCTCCCGGCTTCCCCGCCGCCCATCGCTTCCCCTTCCCGGTGGGCTTCCCCCCGCACTCCCACCCCGGGCCTCACCCGCAGCCCGGGCTCGCCTGCCACGCGTGACAGTCCTGCCTCGCCCTCCCGGCTGATGAGATGACCGGCGTGGCCCTCCACGCCGAGGTTCCCTTTGCCCTCTTCGGCCCCCAAAATGTCCCCTGCCCTTCAGCTCTGGTTCCACGTCCCCCACCCCTCCCTGAGGGTCTTGCTGCTTTCTTCACCGTACCCGTGAGCCCGGGGCTGTAACTTCTGCAGTGTGGAAGTTATCATTAAATCTATAGGAAACTTAGTACAGCTTTATGGAAATAAGTTTCACCCTATTATCAGATACTGGGACCTTGTCGTTGATAGCCTTGAAAGCATCTGAAGAATTTTGTTCGTGGTTTGTTTTCCTTAATCTTGGCAGAACTTGGAAGAGCCTCTTCCGACTAGCAGTGTCTTGGAGATTCTATCTCAACCCAAGGGAAACGGTGTTGTAAAAGCAATTATACTGAAACCAAAGGTTGTATGGATAAAATCCTGTAATTGTGCCTGCCAGGTAGACTTTTCTAGCATTGAAAGCAAGTTTCCTTGCAGGTCTGTATGATGGGGAATTTCAGATGTCCAAAAATAGAATAGTGAACCAACATATATCCATCATCTGGCCACAGCGCAGTAATTCACCCATGTCTAATCCTGTTCCATTCACATCTCTATCCATTTCCCTTCGTGTCTCTCAAGTCGAAATTTTTGTTGAAGCTTAGAAAGATTTTATTATACACCTTAAGAGAAGGAAAGAAAGAGTTCTGTAAAGCAGGAGGGGTTTTAGTTTTTTGGAAGCAGGGTCTCATTCTAATCAAGGCTGACGTGGAACTCTGTAAACTCAAGTTGGCTCAAATTCAAGGTGATCCTCCTACTTTAGCCTCCCAAATTCTGGGATTAGAGGTATGTACCACCACACCTGGCTCAAGTAGGCGTGTGTGTGTGTGTGTGTGTGTGTATTAAGAAAGAAAAAGGTTTATTTCAAATTGAGAGAAAAAGAAAGCATAGAAGAGACTCCTAGGAAGAGGGGATTCTGGAGCTGGAAAAGCTCTTATTTATAGTTTTAAATCATAATTTTTGTTGCAGATTGAATCAATGGCTTGGTACATAAGCAGTGTGTGCTCTACCATTGAGCTATATCCCCAGCCCAAGGAGAAATTGTGCATAGAAGATGAATCTTTATTTGTCAAAAGTATCTTCAGATTAAAAATAAAAATCATAGTATTGTATAAAACCATAATGTACTTGTATTGGGAGGAACTAAGAAACACGTGAGTTGGAGAAAGGCCATAGAAAGTTATTTCATGATCAGACTGCTGGTGAACAAGTTAAAAAACAAACAAAAATATTTCTGATCAGCCAGGCATGGTGGCGCACGCCCTTAATCACAGCACTTGGGAGGCAGAGGTAGGAGGATCTCCGAGAATTCCAGGCCACCCTGAGACTACATAGTGAATTCCAGGTCAGCCTGAACTAGAGTGAGACCCTACCTCGAAAAGAAAAAAAATTTCTGATTTGGATGAGAACTGGATCTTGTCCAGTTCTTCATTTAAAAAAATATTTTATTTTTATTTATTTATTTGAGAGAGGGAGAGAATAGGCACTCCAGGCATCCAGCCAATGCAAACGAACTTCAGATGCATACACTACCTTGTGCATCTGGTTTACGTGGGTTAGGTTTTGCAGGCAAGTGCCTTAACTGATAAGCCATTTCTCCAGCCCCAGTTCATTTTTAAAAATTTTTTCTTGTTTATTTATGTATTTGAGAGCAACAGACAGAAAGAAAGAGGCAGATAGAGAGAGAATGGGCATGCCAGGGCCTCCAGCCACTGCAAACGAACTCCAGACGCATGCGCCCCATTGTGCATCTGGCTAACGTGGGTCCTGGGGAATCGAGCCTTGAACTGGATCCTTAGGCTTCACAGGCAAGCACTCAACCGTTAAGCCATCTCTCCAGCCCAGTTTATTGTTTTAAAAATGTGTGCATGCATCTGTGTGTGGTGTTTTATTTTCACATATGTGTACAGATTGGTGCGTGTGGAGGCCAGAGATCTTCGGATGCTCTTCTCAGTTGCTTAGCTGCATACTTCTTAGGATGGGGTCTTTCCCTGTACCTGGAGCTGCTGTGTTTGGTCACTTAGCCCCAGTGGTTCTCTGATCTTGGCCAGCAGATTGGGGTGATTATTAGGTCTAGCTTTTTAAAAAACTTTTTCAAAGTTTTTTTTTTAAGCATTCTTATTTATTTATTTGAGAGTGACAGAGAAAGAGGCAGAGAGAGAGAGAGGGAGGGAGGAGGGAGAAAGAGAGAAAGAGAATGGACGCATCAGGGCCTCCAGTCAGATGCATGTGCCACCTTGTGCATCTGGCTTATGTGAGAACTGGGGAATCAAGTCTCGAACTGGGATCCCTTGGCTTCACAGGCAAGTGCTTAACAGCTAATCCATCTCTCCAGCCCTATTTTTTTTAGATTTATTTTTATTTATTTATTTATTGAGAGAGAATGGGTGTGCCAGGGCCTCTAGCAACTGCAAATGAACTCCAGACACATGCACCACCATGTGCATCTGGCTTATGTGGGATCTGAAGAATCGAACCTTGGTCCTTAGGCTTCGCAGGCATGAGCCTTAACTGCTAAGCCATCTCTCCAGCCCTACTTTTTTTTCCATGTGGGTTCTGGGGGGACTCAAACTTGAGTGGTCATGGGTCTCCCAAGTCCACATGCTTAAGCAGCAGTGCTCTTAATCACTGAGCCATCTCCCCAACCCCAAACATCTTCATTTTTTATGAGCTTTCAGGTCCAGACAGGTTCAGTTGTCTAGACCCACAGTATGATGATGCTGAGCGAGAAAGAACATCTCCGTCTCCCTTCTGTGTATTCAGTCTTTACCACAATGCTTATTGCATTTAGGTTGCCTTCCTGAAGGAAATGTATAGGGAGGTCATGACTGAAAACTTA
The DNA here is from genome assembly GCA_036346955.1 of Dipus sagitta. Classification (NCBI taxonomy): domain Eukaryota; kingdom Metazoa; phylum Chordata; class Mammalia; order Rodentia; family Dipodidae; genus Dipus; species Dipus sagitta. The sequence continues at coordinate 26,363,477 of CM070783.1, forward strand.
CATTCATGAAGGGGTTAGGTGGGTAAACATAAACTTTCCCACCAAAGTCCAAAATAGTAAAACAGGAATATGTTTTATTATAATTTTTTTTAATTTTTAATTTTTATTTTTTTCCCAATTTTTATTAACATTTTCCATGATTATAAAAAATACCCCATGGTAATACCCTCCCTCCTCCCTGCTTTCCCCTTTGAAATTCCATTCTCCATCATATCCCCTCCCCATCTCAATCAGTCTCTCTTTTATTTTGATGTCATGATCTTTTCCTCCTCTTATGATGGTCTTGTGTAGGTAGTGTCAGGCACTATGAGGTCATGGATATCCAGGCCATTTTATGTCTGGAGGGAGCACGTTGTAAGGAGTCCTACCCTTCCTTTGGCTCTTACATTCTTTCCGCCACCTCTTCTGCATTAGACCCTGAGCCTTGGAAGGTGTGATTGAGATGTTACTCAGTACTCCAGTCACTTCTCTCCAGCACTATGATACCTTTTGAGTCATCCCAAGGTCACGGCCATCTGAAAAGAGAAGATTCTCTACCCAAAGTGAGAGTAGCGTTAATATAAGGGTATAAACATTAAGAAAAGTGCTTACTGGGCAGTTTGATAAGCATAGTATATACACTTTTCCAGACATCAGCAGATGTTACACCCCTAGGGCTCATGACTACCCCTGTTGTAAGTTTTCAGTATCAGGCATGTATTCCCCCCCCATGGAGCGGGCCTCCAGTCCAATTGGAGGGCAGTTGGTTTCCACCATGATAGACATGCCACTATTGCCCCCGTTGGCTCATTTGGCCTGGCTGGCCAATTATAAGGCTTGCAGTGTCCACTGTTGAGTATCTTCACTGGTGGTCTCTCTTTCTCCCATTGAACTACATGTAGAATGGCTTCTTCCAGCTTTCTCTGAGCTGGTCTACATGGAAGAGGTTATCAGCTCAGTTCCAGCAGGATTTCTCAGTGGCCTTGCAGCCCAAGTATGTGGAGTCTTCAGCAATAATTATTTTGTTTTTGACATTTTCATACTTTGGATTACATTTTGTTCATATGTACTCCACATTACCCTCCCTTATCTACCTCAGTCTCATTCTACTACTCATCATTTACCAGTGGCCCTGACAGAAGAGAATGACTCCCCTCCACTGGCAATCCTTAACTGTCTTTAGTTCATTAGGGAGGGGAGTGGCCTCCTAGGCTCCTCCCCTATGTATAACTGAATGCTGGGCCCCATCATGTGTAGGTAACCACAGCTAGTGTGAGTTCATGTGTGCAATGTCCTTGCAATGTCCAGATGCCAGAGTGGCACAGTGCTCTTCCCCATCTTCCAGTTCTTTCCATTCATATTCAGTGGTGGTCTCTAAGCCCAGGAGGGGTTGACCTATATGGCCTGTGTAAGACCAAGCACTCATCAGTTACTTATTTTCAGCACTTGACCAGTTATAATTCTCTGCATTGACCACTTTTCACTGCCAAATACAAAAATCAGTACAATTTTTAAAAAGTGCCAGTTGTTTCCAAGGCTTAGGATCCATTGTGGAAGGGGTGAAAGAAAGAATGTAACGAAGGGTAGGACTCCTTACAACATGTTCTTCCAGATACAAAATGGCCTGGATATCCCTCGCAGTGCCTGACACTACCTACACAAGACCATTATAGTAGGAGGAAAAGATGATGACATCAAAATAAGAGAGAGACTGATTGAGAGGGGCCAGGGATATGATGGAGAGTGGAGTTTCAAAGGGGAAAGTGGGGGGAGGGAGGGAATTACCTTGGGTTATTGTCTATAATTATGGAAGGAGTCAATAAAAAAAAGAAGGCGAAAGTGCCAGGTGTGATGGCTCAAGCTTTAAACCTTGTCACATAGGAGACTGAGGTAGGAGGATTACTATGAGTGTGAGACCAGCCTGAACTCCAGAGTGAGTTCTAGGTCAGCCTGGCCTAGAGTGGGACCCTGCCTTAAACTAAACAAAAGACAACCAACAACAGAAATGCTTTTCTGACTGGGGCTGAGAGCAGAGCTGATCTGTGATATAAAGATAAATGTTGCCAGGCATGGTGGCACACACATTTAAAAAAAAAATATTTATTTATTTGAGAGAGAGAGAGAGAATGGGCACACCAGGGCCTCCAGCTGCTGCAAACCAACTCCAGATGTGTGTGCCCCCTTGTGCATCTGGCTAACCTGGGTGCTGGGGAATCGAGCCTGGGTCCTTTGGCTTTGCAGGCAAACGCCTTAACTGCTAAACCATCCCTCCAGCCCTGGGGCACACTTTTTTTTTTTTTTTTTTTTCGAGGTAGGGTTTCATTGTAGCTCAAGCTGGCCTGGAATTCACTATGTAGTCTCAGTGTGGCCTCAAACTCATGGCGATCCTCTTACCTCTGCCTCCCAAGTGCTGGGATTAAAGGCGTGCACCACCACGCCCGGCTACCTGGCACACACTTTTAATCCCAGCATTTGCGAGGCAGAGGTAGGAGGATCACCATGAGTTCAAGGCCACCCTGAGACTACACAGTGAATTCCAGGTCAGCCTGGGCTAGAGTGAGGCCCTACCTCAAAAAACGAAAAATAAGTAAATAAATAAATGTTGAGGAGGCAGTTGACAACACATTTTAGTAATACAGCAATGGTAGGGTCCTCCTAGTACCTATATTCTCCCCAGCCATGGTTTCTTGACCTGGCTTTCAGCACCAGACATGTCTTTGCTCCTGTGGAGATGGTCTCAAATCCAATTATAGAAGTTCTTGGTTATTCCTTTAACAGTTATGCCATCGTTGGACCAAAGGGCATGTCTTGCCTTTTGAGTCAATATTGTAGAATGCAGCATTACCACTGGGTGGTATTGTTGATGACTTTTTTTCTGCCAGCAGACTGCATAGCACCTTCTGGTGCTATGAAAATGAGCCATCTTGGTTTTTCTGTGTCCCGTACCCAACAAGTGTGTCTTCAGCACCTTTCAGTTGTGGTGGGCAGCCAGGAGCCGTGACAGTAGCCTGTTCTGTTGGAGGGGCTTCAGAGGCTTGTTGGAGGCATCCCACGCCAGCCGGCCTCTCATAGTGTTTGATAGCCCAAAGCAACTGGAAGCAACATTATCCATGTGTAGGACACCTCTGTTCTTTCTTCTATTTGTGTGTGTGTGTGTATAAATATATATACTTTTATTTATTTTTTTCGAGGTAGGGTCTCACTCTAGGCCAGGCTGACCTGGAATTCACTATGTAGTTTCAGGGTGGCCTTGAACTCAAGGCGATCCTCCTACCTCTGCCTCCCAAGTGCTGGGATTAAAGGCATGTGCCACCACGCCCAGCTTACTTGAGAGAGAGGGAGAGAGAATGGGTACAACAGGGCCTTCAGCCACTGCAAACAAACTCCAGACAATGCACCACCTTGTGCATCTGGCTTATGTCGGTCCCTGGGAATTAAACCTGGGTCTAATAAGTTTACTAAATAGTAGGTATTCTCCCATCCAAGTACTAAGCAGGACTGATCCTGCTTAGCTTCCAATATCAGATGAGATTGGGCACATTCAGGGTGGTGTGGCCATAGACAGTAGAAGGTTTTCTTAATTTTTTTTGTATATCTTTCAAATTTTGGTTATCCCTTCTTCAATCCCTCTTCTCCCCACCCTTATCTCCACTTAACCCTTTCAAGCCCCAGTATCTCCCTCACCCCTACTGCTTTTCTGTCCCCTGTGTTCATCTTTCTTCTCCTGAAGGGCTCCCCCACATCCCTCATCCCTTTTCTGCATTGATGACCCAGTCAGTTAACTTTCTGTCTCTGCAGACAGACACTGTAAGTTGTCCTCACAGGTGTGGAGATTTGAAATTAGGCTCTGCATATGAGAGGGAACATACAGTGTTGTTATTTTGAGCCTCAGTTACTTTACTCAGTAGAATTTTTCCAGTTCCATTCATTTTCTTCCATATTTCATCATCTCTTTATAGCTGAATAAAATTCCATTGTGTGCATGTACCATATCTTCATTATCTATTCATCAATTGATGGACATGTAAGCTGATTTTATTTCATAACTGTTGTGAATAGAGCAGCAATGAACATGGATAGTAAGTATTTTTGTAATAGGCTATAATATATTTTCTTTGGGTTTAAGCCCTGAAGTGGTATATCTGGGTCATACAGTAATTTTATTTTGAGGACCCTACACACTGACTTCTGTGACTGTACCAATTTGCACTCCCACCAGTTCCATTGGGGCTGGAGAGATGGCTTGGTGGTGCTTGCCTGCAATGCCTAATGACCTGAGTTTGATTCGCTACATGCACAAAGAGGTGCATGCATCTGGAGTTTGTTTGCAGCGGCTAGAGGCTTTGGTGCTCCCATTCATTCCCCCCCCCCCTTGCAAATAAATAAATAAATAACTATTTTTAAAAAGAGTTCCCTTTTCCTCACATCCTCTACAGCATTGGTTGGTTATTTGATGATTGCCATTCTGAGATGGAATATTATGGTGGGTTTTTTTTCCTTGTTGTTTTTCTTGAGGTAGGGTCTCACTAAAGCCCAGGCTGACATGGAACTTACTTTATAGTACCATGCTAGCCTTGAACTCACAGCGATTCTTCTACCTCTGCTTCCCAAGTGCTGGGATTAGAGGTGGTTGCCACCATGCCTGGAGGTTTTGGAGTTTTAATTTGGATTGCGTAACCTGTATATTGCTTTTGGTAGGATGACCATTTTCACAATATACTTTCAATCTATGAGCACTATAGATCTATCTCCTCGTGTCTTCCTTGATTTCTTCTTCTTATCAGTTTTTAAAATTTATTTTATTTTTTATTTATTTGAGAGAAAAAAGGGCAGACAGAGAGTGAGCTAACTGTTTTACCACTGAGCCGTCTCTCCAGCCCAATTTCTTTCTCTTTCTCCTCTTTCTCCCTTCTTCCTTCCTCATCCTCTTCCTTTTTTAAAGGTAGGGACTCACTCTAGCCCAGGCTGACCTAGAACATACCCTTGTAGTCTCAGGTGGGCCTCGAGCTCAGTGATCCTCCTACCCCTGCCTCCCAAGTGCTGGGATTAAAGGCATGTGCCACCATGTCTGGCTCTTCATTGTTTTAAAGTTTTCATTGTAGAAGTCTTTCACTTTCTTCATTAGGGATAGAATATATAAATATTTATTTATTTGAGAGTAGAGAGATAAGAGCTTGAGAGTATGAGTGAGACTGGCATGGTGGCTTTAATCGTAGCACTCCAGAGGCAGAGGTAGGAGGATTGCTTTGAGTTCAAGGCCAGCCTGGGACTACAAAGGGTGTTTCAGGTCAGCCTGGGCTAGACTAAGACCCTACTTAAAAAAAAAGTATGGGTGCACCAGGGCTTCCTGGCACTGCAAACAAACTCCAGATGCATGTGCCCTGTTGTGCATCTGCCATTATGTGGGTACTGGGGAATTGAACCCAGTCCTACAGGCTTTGCATGCAAGTGCCTTTAATCATTGAGCCATTTCCCTAGTCCTATAAAGTTATTTTTAAAAATATTTATTTATTTACTTGAGAGAAAGAGACAGATGAAGAGAATCGACATGCCAGGGCCTCTAGCTGCTGCAGACAACCTCCAGACGCATGTGCCACCTTGTGCATAGGTACCTGGGGAATCAAACCTGGGTCCTTAGGCTTTGCAGGCAAGTGCCTTAACTGCTAAGCCATCTCTCCAGTCCAAAATTTATTTTTAAAAATATTTTATTTTTCTTTATTTATTTGAGAGAGAAATAGGCAGGGAGAAAGAGAGAATGGGCGTGCCAGGGCCTCTAGCTGCTGCAAATGAACTCCAGATGCTTGCGTCTCCTTGTGCATCTGGCTTATGTGGGTCCTGGGGAATTGAACCTGGGTCCTTTGGCTTCACAGGCAAGTACCTTAAATACTAAGCCATTTCTCCAGCCCCTCCCCCAAATTATTTTTAAAATATGGGACAAATGAGTTCTAATTATAGCTTTTTGAAGGCATGAGAAAATACTGATCTTAAATGGGGTTTGAGGTTGAGAATAAAAAAGACAAATGATTTTGGTAACACTCACAGCTATTTAATAACATCACCAGGAGAGTTGCACTAGGGATGTGGCTCAGTGGTGGAGCACTCAACAGGCATGAGGTCCTCATTTTAATTCCCAGCCACTGGGGTGGGGACTAATGGTAACTAGAGTAATTGGGAGTTCACCTTTGGCATTTTACTTTTTTGTTTTGTGACTTGGTCTTGCTTTGAACTCATTGTCCTCCTGCCACAGCTTCCCTAGTGCTGGGTTTTTGACTCTTGATGGTCGAGAGAGCAGTAGTATTTCATGCCATTAACAGATAAGAATATGGCTTGGGGGGCTGGAGAGATGGCTTAGTGGTTAAGGCACTTGCCTGAAAAGCCAAAGGACCTAGGTTCAATTCCCCAGGAACCACATGAGCCAGATGCACAAGGTGGAGCATGCATCTGGAGTTTGTTTGCAGCAGCTAGAGGCCCTGGAGCACCCATTCGCTGTCTGCCTCTCCCTCTGCTTCTTTCTCTCATTCTCTCAAATAAATAAACAAATATAATTAAAATAATAATAATAATATGGCTTGGATGGAGCTAGAATTTTTTTTTCTTCAAAACATGGTATGCATTGCCTAGCAAACTTTATGCCATTTCTTATTTCAAGAAAGATGGGTAGGAAGCGCTTAATGGTGGCGCACGCCTTTAATCCCAGCACTCGGGAGGCAGAGGTAGGAGGATCTCCATGAGTTCGAGGCCACCCTGAGAATACAGAGTGAGAGTAAGAAAGATGGGTAGCGCTGGAGAGATGGCTCACGTTTAGGTGCTTGCCTGCAGGGCCTGACACCCCAAATTCATTTTTCTACTACCCATGTAAAACTAGGTGCACAGAGGGCATGTGCATCTGGAGTTTGTTTGTAGTGGCAGGAGGCCCTGGAATGCCTCTTACTTTGTATCTTCCTCCCCTCTCCTTCCCTCCCCTCTCCTCCCTTCTTCTCCCTTCTTCTCCCTTCCCTTCTCCTCCCTTCCCCTTCTTTCTTCCTCTCTCTCTATTTGTAAATAAATAAATAAATTGGAAAAAAAAAAAGTACTGGTTAAGGCTCTTACCTGTGAAGCCTAAGGACCCAGGTTTGACTACCCAGAATTCACATAAGGTGTGCATGCACACAAGGTGGTGCATAGGTCTGGTGGTTGATTGTAGTGGCTATAGACCCTGGCATACCTTTTTTCTCTCTCTCATAAAAATGAAGTAAATAAATAAAAGGAAGATGGGTAAATTTCAGTACATACACCATTTAACAAGGATACTATTCTGGTTCTTTTAAAAAAATAGTTTTTATTTATTTGAGAGGGCTGGGAGAGAATGGGCACACCAGGGCCTCTAGCCACTGTAAACGAACTTCAGACGCACGTGCCCCCTTGTGCATCTGGCTTATGTGGGTCCTGGGGAATTGACCCGGGATCATTTGGCTTTGCAGGCAAATGTCTTACAACTGGTAAGCCATCTCTCCAGCCCTCTTTTTTTTTTTTTTTTAAAATTAATTTATTTATTTGAGAGAGATAGAAAATGGTGCACCAGAGTCTTCTGCCACTGAAACTTTATGTCCTGTCTTTTATTCACCCCAAGGTAAGGTCTTGCACTAGCCCAGGCTACCCTGAAATTTACTTTGTATTCTCATGGTGGCCTTGAACTTGAACTCTCAGTGATCCTCCTACCTCTGCCTCCTGAGTGCTGGGATTAAAGGCATGCACCCCCATGCCTGGCCCATTTCTTATTCTTAATGCACACATCTGGAGTTCAATTGTAGTGGTTAGAGGCCCTGGCATGCTAATTCTCTTTCTCTCACATAAAAATAAATAAATGAATGAAAAAATGGGTAAATTCTAGTACATACACTGTTTAACAGCAAGTATACTATTCTGGTGTGGTTTTTTTTTTTTTTTGTAAAAATATTCTATTTATATATTTGAGGGAGCAGGAATGGCACACCAGAGCCTTCTGCCACTGGGGGGGAAAAATCATTCCAGACACATGTGCCATATTGTGCATCTGGCATTACATGGTTACTGGGGACTAGAACCTGGGCCATTACATTTTGCAAGCAAGTGCCTTTAACTGCTGAGCCAGCTGTTCAGCCCAAGGACACCATTCCAAAAAGTGCATTGTTAGCAGGTTTTTTTTTAAATTTATTAAGATTTATTTATTTTTCTCAATTTTTATTAATATTTTCCATGATTATAAAAAATATCCCATGGTATTACCCTCCCCCCCTTTGAAATTCCATTCTCCATCATATCCCCTCCCCATCTCAATCTTTCTACTTGCATATATACAATACCAACCTAATAAAAGCCCTCCTCTCTTTCTCTTCCCTTTCTATCTCCTTTTTTAACTTACTGGCCTCTGCTACTGAGTTTTTTTCTTCTCGCACAGAAGCCCAATCATCTGTAGCTAAGATCCACATATGAGGGAGAACATGTGGCGCTTGGCTTTCTGGGCCTGGGTTACCTCACTTAGTATAATTCTTTCCAGATCCATCCACTTTTCTGCAAATTTCATAACTTCATTTTTCTTTACTGCTGAGTAAAACTCCATTGTATAAATGTGCCATATCTTCATTATCCACTCAGCAGTTGAGGGACATCTAGGCTGGTTCCATTTCACATGTTAGCAGGTTTTGTTATTGGAATACCATAGAGTATCCTTGAACAAACTAAGATAGCTATATTGCCAACAGACAGTAAACTTTCATGGGACCACTGTCCTATAGGTGGTTTGGTATTGACCAAAATGACCTTATGCAGCAATGTGATGGTTAATCTGGTTAACTTGATTGGATTGAAAAACACCTAGGAGATTAAGACTCTGAGGATGTCTGGTAACGTATTTCCAGAGACAGGTAGCTCCTGAGGTTTCTGAGTTAGTGAATTAACCTGGATAGATTCATTATATGATGGCATGATTGGAAGGTGGTAAAAGGTGAGAAGTGTGGTCCACCTAGAGGAAGTAGGTCACTGGGGGCATGTCCTGGGGGGCTTTGACTTGCCCTGGTCCATGACTGTATTCCATGTCTGCTTCCTGTGTACCATGAGGTGAACGGCTTAGTCCACCACACTCTGCTGCCATGTTTGATCCAAGTGCCTGCAGCCAAGCAACTATGGACTGACCCCTCAGAAACTGAGTCAAAATAAGTCATGTTACTCTTAATCTGGTCACAGCAACAAGGGAGGCTAATACAGTCTAACACATGTGTGAGCCTAGTTATACTTGTACCTCAGTTTTCTTATTGGTGTTGTATATATGTGGGGGTGTTTTCTTTTTCCACACAGTGCTTTGAGCAAGCAAACCCTAATATGGAGAGTTCTTTGGGTTTGCGCATAGGAGACAGACTAGGTCGCAATGTAATTGTACATTTATGTTCCTGTTGGACATTTGTGAGTTGGTTACCAGAACAGTGTCCCGTCCCTGTCATGCAGGTGAAGCTTATGGAAACGCCAGTAATGTAACACACCTTGCTGACATGGTCAAACATTACTTCTGTGGCGCAGACTGTTTTGTGTGTTCGTGGTGCCAAGTTAGTCTCTCAGGATTGTAGCCTAACTACTTTCTGCTAAGGAACAAGTCTCTTTTCTCATCAGTGCGTACGTCACCAAAAGTTAACTTTTCTAAGAACACCTTGCTTTCTAGAGCTGACTGGGCCTGTTGAAACACAAGCCGTACTGCAGTTTAGCTCCTTCCACTAAACTAAGACCTCATATCATTTGCCTTTTTTGTTTTTTGAAAGTTTATAAAATTGTATTGGTTTTTTTGTTTGTTTGTTTTTGTTTTTCGAGATAGGGTCTCACTCTGGCCCAGGCTGACCTGGAATTCACTCTGTAGTCTCAGGGTGGCCTCAAACTCTGGCGATCCTCCTTCCTCTGCCTCCTGAGTGCTGGGATTAAAGGCATGCACCACCACACAGGGCAAAATTGTGTTTTGTGTAGTTTCTTTCACTGGGTGCGTAGTCTTGAAGCATCCTTTTGAAGATGGTCACTTAGTCCAACTTAGCAAAACCTGCGCACCTACCTACAGTGCTGCTGCAAACGCTGCTGGCCCATAGTCATCTGGTGTTTCTGAGCAGGCCACAGCTGTTCAAGTGGATGCACCACGAGCAAGACTCTTGGCTTATGAGTGGCCCCGGTAGAAGCTGGTGCCTATCTTGCCTTCAGAAGTACACGGAGGGAAAAGGTCATTTGCTTCTTCTCCATCATTATGCTCATGGAGACACCTTGATGGAATTCTCTCCATTCTGTGTCTCACTTAACAGAATAGTGCCCCTAACATGTGATTGATGCTTTTTGAGAGAATGGGATTGGGAAGTTAGGAGTATTCTAAGTGCTTGGAGTTGTACTTTAAGGGAATTTTCTCTTGCTCTGTCTCTTTAAAAGTTTATGCATTTATTTGCAGGCAGAGAGAGAAAGAATGAGACAATATGGGTACACCAGGGCCTACTGAAAAACTTCAGATGCATGTGCCACTTTGTGCATCTGGCATTTTGTGGGTACTGAGGAATTGAACCCAGACTGTCAGGTTTTGTAAGCAAGTGCTTTTAACCACTGAGCAATGTCTCCAGACTACCCCTCTCCCTTTTGGAGACAGTCTGCTGTGCAGCCTAGGCTTCTTTTGCTTTCCTCTTCTGAGTGTTGGAATTTCAGGCACACACAACCACATTTGGGTCTCTTTTTTTTCCTTAAAACACATGCACATGCCACACAGTCACTGGCTTGTCACTTTTGGTAGGGTACTACATTGTATAATAATCATTAGCTGTTTGCCTTGCACCTGTTAAACTATATAAGCCCAAGATCTGTGACAGTGGAAAAATGCTTTGTCACAACTTAGAACATTATTATTATTATTGCAGGAGGTTTCTTTTTGGGGGCGTGAGGAATGAAACCCAGAATCTCAAATACATTCTCACTTCTGTGCCCTTTACCTGCATTTATTTATTTGCCTGCAGAGAGAGGAGGATGGAGGAAGGGGGGGTGCACTAGGACTTCTAGCCACTGCAAATGAACTCCAGATGCATGTGCCACCTTGTGCATCTGGCTTTATGTGGGGAATTGAGCCTGGGTCCTTAGGCTTCCTAGGCAATCACCTTAAACACTAAACATCTCTCCAGTGCCTCCCCTCTTTGTTTTGTTTTCTTTGAGGCAGTATCTAACTATGGAACCTAGGCTGGCCTTGAACTTGTGATCCTCTTGCGTCTGCCTCTCAAGTTCTGGGCATTACAGGTATGCACCATCATGCCCAGCTTACTATATATATATTTTTTAAAATATAGTTATTTACTTGAGAGAGAGAGAACAAATCAGAGAGAAAGAGAATATGGGCATACCAGAGCCTCTTGCCACTGCAGATGAACTCCAGATGCATGTGCCACTTAGTGCATCTGGCTTTGTATTGGTACTGGGGACTTGAACCTGGGCTGTCAGACTTTGCAAGCAAGTGCCTTTAACTGCTGAGCCATTCTTCCACCCCTTGTTAAAAATATTTAATTATTTATTTATTTGAGAGAGAGAGAATGGGCACACCAGAGCCTCTGGCCATTGCAAATGAACTCCAAACACATGCACCACCTTATGCATCTGCCTTACGTGGGTACTGGGGAATCAAACCTGGGTCCTTAGCTTCACAGACAAGGGCCTTAACTGCTAAGCCATCCAATAAGGCAAAGGACTCAGGTTCGATTCCCCAGGACCCATGTAAACCAGATGCACAGGGGCACATGCGTCTGGAGAACCCAGTTTATCCAGAATATTAGCTCAGTATGTAACCATAGTATCACTGATGGGTCATTTGTGCAGTTTTCATGTCATAATGATCAGGTGTACTTTACACTTATGGCATGTGTCAGGTGCCCCACGGGCCTCTGCTCTGTTGGACTCTGCAGCATCAGTGCTGTTGGAACATAAAGATGCGTGCGTTCTCTTGTGAGCTTGTAGAGCCTGTTATCGTTTCCTTTCATGTTTTCGTGATTTATTTGCACTGCTAGGATTGTTTTTAGTGTGTGGAGTTGAACCAAAAAGACCGATGTCATAAATTTTGTGATGAAACTTTTCTCTTTCTTACTTTGTTTTTAAATTTTATTTATGTATTTATTTGAGAGAGAGAGAGAATGAGAGAATGGGAGAATGGGCATGCCAGGGCCTCCAACCACTGCAAACAAATTCCAGAAGCATGCACCCCCTTATGCATCTGGCTAACATGGGTCCTGGAGAATCAAGCCTTGAACTGGTGTCCTTAGGCTTCACAGGCAAGAGCTTAACCACTAAGCCATCTCTCCAGCCCTCCTTCCTTTTTTTATTTACTTATCAGTTAATTCTTTGCAGTGCAGAGGTGGAAATAGGGCCTTGTGTGTGCTAGAACCAGCGCTCTACTGCTCTACTGCTAATCAGCATCCGCAGTTCACACTTTAGCAATTGTGAATTGTTCTGGAGTAGATAGGGGAGTACATTTGCCTTTGGGCTGCAGTTGATTTAATCTCTTTCTGATGAGTAGTGGAATTCCTGAATCATATCAGTGGTTCTATTTTTACTGCTTTGAGGAATTACTGTATTTCCCATAATGGCTGTGCTAATTTGCATTCCTACCAATAGTACATTAGAGTTCCCTTTTGTTTCTCCCCTGGTCAACATTTATCTTTGAATTCAGTTTTCTGTTACCTGCTCCAGGACTCCCATCTTTTCCTGGTTAACCACCCTGCGAGCTTGGAACGATGACTTTTAACTCTTGCTTGCTTATGTCACTCTTGTTTGTAGGCATTATTTCATTCACTGCTTCGTATCTGACCCTAACCTGATGTCCATCATATAGTGTCTGCCAAGTAAATATATACTGAATTAGGCTATTTGGAGACCTAAAACCCTGGATTTACCAGTCAGGGTGTTAAAGAACTTAGTTGACTCCAAAATGGGCTCTGTCAACCTCCCGTGATAAAGTCATCTTCCTTTCTGACAGGCTCAAAATGAATTGGTTCTTGTGTTTTTCTCTAGAGCGGTTGAGCTGTTGGGGGGGACTTTGATCCACATGATTCTCAGTTGGTTTGGCAGGTGTGGAAATAAGAACATGTATAAAGATGAGTTAATGGCCTCCTTACCTCACCTGTAAGAAGTCATGTTATGGGATGGAGATATGACTCAGTGGTTAAGGTGTTTGCCTGCAAAGTCTTAACAACCTGAGTTCGATTCCCCAGTACCCATGTAAAGCCAGATGCACAAAGTGGCACATGAATCTGGAGTCCATTTGCAGTGGCTAGAGGACCTGGCACACCTGTTCTCTCTGTCTCTCTTTTATCGCTGTCTGCTTACAAATAAACAAATAAAAATATTTTTTCTTTAAAGTCATGTTTATGTGGGTTCTTTGTCTTTTTTTTTTTTTTTTTCAAGAAAGGTTCTTACTCTAGCTCATAGTCCATGCTGACCTGAAACTCACTCTGTAGTCCCAGGCTGGCTTCGAACTCATAGCGATCCTTCTACCTCTGCCTCCCAAGTGCTGGGATTAAAGACATCACACCTTGTGGTTTGATTGGGTTCTGATGTGGGTACTTTTCTTGTTCACTCATTAGTCTGTGGTTAAGTGGGCATAAGGCACCAGATACTTCTGGCTTTAATGATTTTTTTTTTCTACTGCTCCCCCAAGATGTTTAGGGAATTATTTGATAACCATAGTTTGCTTGCTGTTTACTTCCAAGAATTTATGTTAAGGTTGGTGTTGGCCAGAGAACTCGTTTGGCCAGTTCTCTGTTCTCTGCTCTGGAGGGAGCATAGCGTTCGTTCGCTTTCGCGTTCACGTTCATGTTCACCAGTAAGCATGCGCTCAGTGTGGGGCGGGATGAGGAGATAGGTCACCACCTCTGAGGGAGAAGGATCAACTGGGCCACAGGTCAGGCACAAGTGGTTTTTGTAAAGGGTTGGGTAGTGGATATATTAGGCTCTTGCAAGCTTGATATTTCCTTGTTTCCATATCTCTCTTAAGGATGTAAAAAGCATACCAAGCTCCAGAGCCTTGTAAGACCATAGCCAAATGTAGCCCACTGGCTGTGGGTGGCCAACTCTTGAATTAAGTGAAGAAACTAGTTTGTTGCTACATATGTTTAATGTTTTGGGGACATGAACCCAGAATAACCTTGGGAATTCTCAGTTGATTGTGATCCAAAAAAGAATGATCAAAACTTTGACTTTGTAGGGTCATATTTGATATGTGGCAGTCACATTGGGCCCACAGAACTGAGTAACCTTGGCCAGTGGGACAGAGGGCTCTTTCTGAATCTTTCCAGTGGGAATGCTGGCCAAGGGTAGCAGGGGACAGGAATGGAAGGGAGGAGTGACAGGTGCAGGAACATGGTGATGCAGACCCTGCTGCTTTGGGGATATAGTTAGAAATCTGTTGTGGACAGTGAGTTGAGCCAGCGTACAAAAATGAAAGAGCACATCTGTACTTTGGATTCTGAGAAGACCAAACTCTGATATATGAAGCCAGATCTGCCCTTTGGGTTTTCCCTAATCACAGGAAGTTCTGTAGTGCAGGCCTGACATGGGGGAGGTGTTAAGTATTCTCAGGGGTAGTTTGGGAGGTAGGAAGCATAGTGGCTAAATAGCATGAGCTTTTTATGTCCCTGTAGAGACAGATCCCACTGTGCCACTTACAGGTTGTGGGGCCCTGGGTAGTTTGTTTACTTAATCTCCGAAGTCTCATGTCCTCACTTGTGAATGGCAGCAGTGACTCCACCGTGGAGTTGTTGTGAGAACTATGTGAGGACATTACGTGGAAAATGCTATTATTAACTCAGTGCGTGTTATGTTGTAATCACACAGCAAATGTTAGCAATAGTAATAATGTGACCGTGGAAGAAGTGGGGATGAAAAATAGGAGTGCTGTGTGTGTTACCTTCCCTATGAACTGCCCCCCAAACTGAACATTGACTGCTAGCTAGGGGAATGTATTGGGAGTAATTCAGGAGAACTGGCTGTATATCTACCTTGTCTTGTTTTCTGCTTTGGAAAATGGACGTAATACGTGTTGACAGTTTAGGGATAACCAGATGAGATCACATGTTGAATTTATAAAACTTTGAACAGAGTTTAAGATGAAGTTAGTACTTATTTGTTCAGTTTCTTGAAACTGAACAAATCATGTATATACATGGCTATTCAATATGACATATCTTTCCTTTTTTTAATTTTAATTTTTTTATTGACAACTTCCATAATTATAAACAATATCCCATGGTAATTCCCTCCCTCCCCCCACATTGCCCTTTCAATTCCATTCTCCATCATATGTTTTCCCCTCTCAATCAGTCTCTCCTTTATTTTGATGTCATCATCTTTTCCTCCTATTATGATGGTCTTGTGTAGGCAGTGTCAGGCACTGTGAGGTCATGGATATCCAGGCCATATTGTGACTGGAGGAGCATGTTGTAAGGAGTCCTACCCTTCCTTTGACTCTAACATTCTTTCCACCACCTCTTCTGCAATGGACTCTGAGCCTTGTAAGGTGTGATAGAGATGTCTCAGTGCTGAGCACTACTCTGTCACTTCTTCTCAGCACCATGGTGCCTTCTGAGTCATCCCAAGGTCACTGCCATCTGAAAAGAGAAAGTTCTCTAACCAAAGGTGAGAGTATGGGTAAGAACATTAAGAGAAGTGCTTACTGGGCAGTTTGATGAGCATAGTATATACATTTAGCCAGGCACCAGCAGACGTTACACCCCTAGGGCTCATGACTACCCCTGTTGTAGGTTTTCAGTATCAGGGATGTATTCCCTCCCATGGAGCGGGCCTCCAGTCCAATTAGAGGGCAGTTGGTTTCCACCATGACAGTCATGCCACTATTGCACCCGTTGGCTCATTTGGCCTGGCTGGCCAAATCTAAGGCTTTCAGTGTCCACTGTTGAGTATCTTCACTGGTGATTTCTCTCTGTCCCATTGAACTGCAGGCAGTGTAGCTTTTCCAGCTTTCTGTCAGCTGGTCTGCATGGAAGAGGTTTTCAGCTCAGCTCCAGCAGGATTTCTCAGTGACCTTGCAGCCCAACATATTTTTCTTCTATCTTTTATTCTAAACAGAAAAATATAAAGGCTTAACATGTCATGCTTGCTACTAGTATCAGTAATAACCCTTGATAGCCTTGACTGAACAGATTCTGTTGTTAAAACAACTGTCACGTGATTGATCACCCATAAAAAATAATTCCAGTGACTCGTTCAAGAAATACCAAATGTTGAGATTATGAAAATCTTTAAAATGGAAGATAGTCTTAGTTCTAACCATGAAGTTTCTGAAACATCATGTGGTCAGTGGCTGTTGCCTATTACTAGGAATGTTTACCATTTACTGTAAGATTAGTGCTGAAACACTTGCCCAGAGAGAACACAATTAATTACTTTTAGTTTGTTCCTTGGGATATTTAAACAAGCAATGTTTTTGTAGTTAAATATTATCTTTTCCTTTAGTATTGTATGTCCAAAATACATTTAATACAAAATGAACTACAGGGCTGGGGAGATGGCTTAACAGTTAAGGAGCTTGCCTGTGAAGCGTGAGGACCCAGGTTCAATTCCCTAATACCCGTGTAAGCCAGATGTACAACGTTGTGCAAGCGTTTGGAGTTTTCAGTGACTGGAGACCCTACCACACTCATTTTCTCTGTCTCAAATAAATAAACTTTTTTAAATGAACTATACTTATATGCTTTCAAAGTTAGTATGACATGCTATCTTAAAGTAAAATTTTTGTGCACATTAAGGACACACTGTATTGTACTTACTTATATTTAGTAGTCAACATAGTTACTCTGGGATCTTTGCAAATTGTAACTGGAAATTGATTATTCACTATTATAATTTTAAAAAGCTTAAGCTGGGCATGGGGGCACATACCTTTAATCCCAGCACTCAGGAGGCAGAGGTAGGAGGACCACTGTGAGTTTAAGGCTAGTCTGGGACTACAGAGTGAGTTCCAGGTCAGCCTGGCCTAGAGTGAGACCCTACCAAAAGCACACTGTTAACACATAAGCAGATCAAGTGCACACTGCCCCTGGATTAGTGAAGAAGTGGGTTCTATAGAAGGTGGATACAAGTTTTTTTGTTTGTTTTTGTTTTCGAGGTAGGGTCTCACTCTAGCTCAGGCTGACCTGGAATTCACTATGTAGTCTCAAGGTGGCCTCAAACTCATGGCGACTCTCCTACCTCTGCCTCCTGAGTGCTGGGATTAAAGGCATGTGCCACCATGCCTGTCTTACAAGTTTGTTATATATATATGTATATGTGTGTGTGTGTGTGTGTGTGTGTGTGTGGTTTGTTTGGAAGCAGAGAGAGAATGAGAATGAGCGTACTAGGGCCTCTCTAGTTATTGTAGATGAACTTCAGACCATAGATGGCTTTACATAGGTACTGAGGAATTGAACTTGAGTCATTAGGCTTTGCAGGCCAACTGCCTTGATAGCTGAGCCATCTTTCCAGCCCCCCAGAATTGTTTCCCCCCCTAGAATTTTTTAATATGCTATTTATTCATTTATTTATTTATTTATTTATTAGAAAGAGACTGATAGAATGGGCACACCAGGGCCTCCAATCACTGCAAGCAAACTCTAGATGCTTGTGCCACCTTGTGCATCTGGCTTACTTGGGAACTGGGGAATCAAACCTGGGTCCTTAGTCTTCATAGGCAAGCACCTTAACTAGCTATGCCATCTCTCCAGCCCCCAGAATTGCTTTTTAACAGTTGAAAGATGGATTAGCAGCATCTAGTCATAGGAGAGAGATGGGTTACCTAAATGTTGGTATGTTCTTAGAGTTGCACACTGGGCACTGGGAAGAATGGGGAGCTCTGTCAGCATGGATACAGCTCTTGCAGGTTAGTTAAAGTAGAAATCAAGATGAGAAACCGCGTTCTTGTTAATACTGTCGTTGTTGTTGCCAGGGCCTGGGAGGGGAGAGGGGCAAAAGGAAACAAACAACTCACTTCCCGCGTAGTGGAGACTCTTTGGGAAAGAGAATGGAGCTGGGGAAGAACAGTGACATCTGTGGAAAGGAACTCTGGATAACTAGGAGACAGGTGGGATGGAGACTTATTTCACAGTGTTTCTTTAGAAAATAGTCTACTCAGAAAGTTGGAGTGGCTACAGTTCCTCTCAGTGGAATTGAAAGTGGTACGGAACATCTGTGCTTTCCTCTCACTTCTGAGTCTGCCTGCCCTCTCCCTTTGACCTTGTTGGTTGGACCCTAAAACTCATGCAGCACTTGTGGAAGGAAGCATTATTGACGTTTCTGCTCTTGATTTGTGTGACTGACTGTGTTTGTTTCCACCCCCAGCTCTGGCAGCATGTAAACAACCCTTTGCCAAGAACCTGGGTCACTGCTAAGAAGGACCTTCAGGGGAGACGACTACCAGAGGACACCAGTGCCAGGCACGTCTGGGATTGTGCTCATGGCAGGCAGCATGAGACGTTCTGTGCCTACCTCTGGATGCTACTGGCAGAGGCTGGGACTCTGCAGGTAGGAGGGTCCCGGGTCAGCCAGTGCCAGGAGCCTCCTGAGGAAGCATGGAGCCCAGATATGAACTCTCTGCAGTGAACTTGGTTTCAGTTTATGAAGGATTTTGAGTCAAAGTTATTTAATTTACACATACCGACTTTTAGAAGCCTTTGGCGTGAAGTGCCAGCAGTCGCCCTCTCCCACTGGACTTACTGGGATTTTTCTGGCACCAAGGTGTGCTCTTCTTGGTACTTCTGGCAGCACAGATCTGCAGGACAGGTTTACCTACTGAAAGTCTCCGGCAGGAGGAAAGTCGACCTCTGGAAGTGGAGTACACATAGCCCCACAGAGCTCTGGTTTGTGACAAGCTCAGCTGGGACTCGAATGCTGCTCCTGAAGCCTTATCCTGCCTCATCCCTCCAAAGTCCACTGCGCTGGGGAGACCTGGCGTTTTGGGGCTGCCTCCTGTGGCCCTTTTCTACTGTCACTCTGCCCACCCAGCTGTATATGCAAGCAGTTGGATGACGTGATTTTTGGGATGGCGCTTGTTACTCATGGGCAACCGTCTTCCTTTCTCATGCTGATACTGTTGGAAGGGACTGTCTGAAGGCTGTATTTGTGTGTGAGGAGGAAGGCATCGGCCTGGCCTGCATCCTCCACCATGTTCCTGTTGTTGCCTTTTGATAGCCTTATTGTCAACCTTCTGGGCATCTCCCTGACTGTCCTCTTCACCCTCCTGCTTGTTTTCATCATAGTCCCTGCCATTTTTGGAGTCTCCTTTGGTATCCGAAAACTCTACATGAAGACCTTGTTAAAGATCTTTGCGGTGAGTTGTGCTGTTGTGGTGGGTCTGTTTATCAAAGAGGCAAGTGTACTTAGCACAAAGAGTGGTTCTTACCCTGCTGCTGCCTGTGGAGAAAGCTGGGAGTGGGAGCTTATACTTGGAGTAGAAAAGATAGTGAATGTACACTCTGAAAGTTACTGGAGTCTTCCTCTCTGAGCTAAGCTGGTGTGTGTGTGATTCATGCTGCGCAAAGGGATCTATTCTAGGACTCCACAGCTTGCTTGTTTATGTCACAGAAGGATCTTAGAACTAAAGAAAAAAATTACTGCCAGGCTGTGTCTTCTTTTACAAGCAAGGCCTTTAACAGCAGAACCACCTTTCCAGCCCTGTGTCTTCTCTTAGAGCAGGTAGTGAGGCATATAGCTCCTGCCCATGAGCCTCTGATAGGCCTTTCCTTCACTCACTTAAAAAAAAAAAATTATTTGAGAGGGAGTGAGGGGCAGATAGAATGAATGCACCAGGGACTCTAGCCACTGCAAATAAACTTCAGACACATGTGCCACCTTGTGCATCTGGCTTACGTGAGTACTGGGGAATTGAACCTGCTTCACAGTCAAGCACCTTAACGTTCTGAAGATATCTTGCATGTCAGACTAAAGTTATGACCAGAAAAGGACATTTGAATTGTTATATTTTCTGGGCAATGGAGGAAAAGGATAAAGACTTTGTGAACATATGCTAGAATTTACCTAATTGTGCCATTGAACAAAACTGGCCTTAGAAGCAGGTGGGAGGTACGCTTTCCTAGAATTTGTTCTGCATGCGACACAGGACTTTTAACATTTAGCCAAAGACTTTATAATGTAGTATGTAAAATATATTTTCAATAGTCAACAAATCATCAGGAATTTTTTCTTTATTTGCAAGCAGAATTGAGAGGGAGAAGGGGTGGGGAATAGGCACACTAGGGCATCTTGCCACTACTAATGAACATCAGATGCATGTGCCACTTTGTGCTTCTGGCTTTATGTAGGTACTGGGGATTTGAACCCAGGCTGTCAGGATTTCCAAGCAAGCACCTTTAACCACTAAGCTTTAGCTCCCAGGAATTATCAAAAAACATATTTTTACTTATTTGAGAGAGTGAGAGAATGGATACACCAGGGCCCTCCAGCCACTGCAAAGGAACTCCAGACGCATGTGCCACCATGTGCATCTGCTTTATGTGGGTTCTGTGGAATTGAACCTGAGTCCTTAGGCTTCATAGGCAAGTTCCTTAACCACTAAACCATCTCTCTAGCCCCTGTTTTTTTTTTTTTTTTTTTTTTGTGGTGTGTGTGTGTGTGTGTTTTTCTACAGCTGAAGCATGTATCAAGAAATGTACCATCATGGTATACCACACCTTTACATGTTTATATATATTTTTAAGTTCTGTTCTATTCTACTTTGTTTTCTTGGGTAGTGCTAGGGATCAAACCCAGGGCCCTTCACATGCTGTGTAAGCACTCTTTCCCCAACACCATTTTTACAGATCATAATTTTTTTTTCATTTTCCTTTGGTCACTTAGAATTCTGTGATGGACAGGATAAATACCTGCACCTTATTAATAAGAAAGTGGTTTAGAGAGATTGAGTAACATCTTTACATGTGGGATATATTTCTCTATTTTTCATGGAATCATAGATTTTCTCTTTTGGTATTTAATGCAAAGATTATGATTTGGTTTTTCAAGGTAGAGTCAGTCTCATTCTAGCCCAGGCTGACTTGGAACTAAGTTGTCTCAGGCGGGCAAAGAACTCCATGATGATCTTCCTACCTCTGCCTCCCAAATACTGAGATTAGAGGCATGTGCCACCACAGCCGGCAAGTATATGTTTTTTTCACATTAGAAAAATGACCACAAGGGCTGGAGAGATGGCTTAGCGGTTAAGGCATTTGCTTGTAAAGCCAAAAGATCCTGGTTCAATTCTCCAGGCCCCATGTAAGCCAGACGCACAAGGGGGCGCATGCATCTGGAGTTTGTTTGCAGTAGCTGGAGGCCCTGGTGTGGTCATTCATTCTCTCTCTCTCTCTCTCTCTCTCTGCCTCTTCTCTCTCTCAAATAAATAAATAAATAAATAATAAAATGACCACGAGTTAGGCGTTGTGGCTCACGCCTTTAATCTCAGCCCTTGGGAGGCAGAGGTAGGAAGATCACTGTGAGTTCAAGGCCACCCTGATAGTACATAGTGAATTCCAGGTTAGCCTGAGCTGGAGTGAGACCCTACCTTGAAAAAAACAACAACAACAAAAAAAATGACTAGGAGCTGGAGAGATGGCTTAGTGGTTAAGGGGTTTACCTGCAAAGGATCCCGGTTCAATTCTCCAGGACCCACGTAAGCCAGATGCACAAGGTGGCGCATGTACCTGGAGTTCATTTGCAGTGGCTGGAGGCCCTGGCATGCCCATTCTCTCCCTCTGTCTTTCTCTCTTCTCTGCCTCTTTATCTCATTAAAATAAATAAATAAATAAAATATATTAAAAAATAATAAAAGACCAAGGGCTGGAGTGATGGCTCAGTGAAAAAGGTGCTTGGCTGTAAAGCCTAATGACCTGGGTTCAGTTTCCCAGTATCTATGTAAAGCCAGATGCAGAAAGAAGCACATGCATTTGGAGTTCATTTGCAGCAGCTGGAGGCTCTGGTGCACCCATTCTCTGTATCTGTCTCTCTTCTCTGTCTCTGCTTGCAAATAAATAATTTTTCTAAATAACCCATCTGGGTGTGGTGGTGCATGCCTTTAATCCCAACACTTGAGAGGCAGAGTTGGCAGGATCACTGTAAGTTTGAGGCCAGAATGAAACTACATAGTGAATTTCAGGTCAGCCTAGGGCTAGAGCAAGACCCTACCCTGGGTGGGGGGGGGAAGACCCAGTAGTTGTTCTCTTACCTCCACACATACACTGTGGCATGCGTGTACATATACAGACACAAACAACTATACACATAGACAGATAAAACAATAAATTAAAAAATTTTTAATTGAGGAAAATTAATAGAATGTTAACTTAAACATGTTAAAACAGATCAGGGTCTTCAGTATACTCAATTATACAGCCACCACCTCTTTACCTACACACAGTGTCAGACAGGTCAGTGTACTCATGATCTACAACCACCACCTCTTCACCAATGTACAGTGTCAGACAGGTCAGTGTACTCATGATCTACAACCACCACCTCTTCACCTATGTACAGTGTCAGACAGGTCAGTGTACTCATGATCTACAACCACCACCTCTTCACCTACACACAGTGTCAGGTCAGTGTACTCATGATCTACAACCACCACCCTCTTCACCTACTACAGTGTCAGACAGGTCAGTGGTACTCATGATCTACAACGCACAACTCTTCACCTTCAAACAATGTCAGACAGGTCAGTCAGTACATGGTCAATGTACTCGTGATCTAGCAGCACCACCTAGTGTCAGGTCGTGTACTCATGATCTACCACCACCTTGTCAGTCGTTGGTCAGTGACTCATGATCTTACAACACCACCTCTTCACCTCACACAGTGTCAGACAGGTCAGTGTACTCATGATCTACAACCACCACCTCTTCACCTACACACAGTGTCAGAGGTCAGTCAGACAGGTCAGTGTACTCATGATCTACAACCACCACCTCTTCACCTACACAGTGTCAGACAGGTCAGTGTACTCATGATCTACAACCACCACCTCTTCACCTACACACAGTGTCAGACAGGTCAGTGTACTCTTGATATACAACCACCACCTCTTCACCTACACAGTGTCAGGTCAGTGCACTAATGTTATACAGTTATCACCTCTTCACCTGCATACATTAAAGAAAAATGTGATTGTCATCATATGATAGACTCTGGGAATATGAGTGTGTTATCCTTGCTTGCTGACTAGAGGTTAGCAGCATGTGTATTACCCAGGAAGCAGTTACAGATGAAGCTTTCAGGCCCACTGTAAACCCACTGAGTTAGAATCTACTTTTAAAATTACTTTTTATTTCTGGCATGTATGTGTGATATACTGTGCATGTATATATACCATATGCAAGTGTGTGTGCAGGTGCACATGCCCCTTATACACGTATGACGAGGCCTGAGCAGTTCCATGAGACAGAGTTCCTCACTGAACCCCCACAGGTGCTCTTCTTTTCAGTCATACCAGCCGATCAGTAAGCGCCAGTGATCCTTGGGTCTCCATTCCCCATAGGTTTGGGATTACAGACATGTCTCCATGTTTGGCTTTTTTAATGTGGGTGCTGGGGATTGAACTCAGGTGGTCTCTGGCCCTCTCAGACAGTCATGCTTCTGTAGTAAGCACTTTTACCCACTAAGCCCTTTTACCACCCCATCTATATTTTTATATTTTATTTTTTTTAATGTTTTAAAAAATTTATTTGAGAGAGGGAAAGAGGCAGAGAGAGAAAGAGACAGAGAGAAAGAATGGGCACACCAGGGCTTCCAGCCACTGCAAATGAACTCCAGATGTATGTGCCACCTTGTGCATCTGGCTTATGCGGGTCCCGGGGAATCGAACCGAGATCCTTTGGCTTTGTAGGCAAGTGTCTTAACTGCTAAGCCATCTCTCCAGCCCTATTTTTTGTTTTCTAGTGTTGTTGGGGTTATAACCAACAGCCATGCCTTATAACTGTTAAATAAGCCCTCTGCCACTGAGCTACACTCCAGTACAAAATCTGTATTTTAACAAGATGAAGGCAATTCATTTTTGTCTATCAAAATTTGGGAAGTAGTTGGTTATCTAGTGTGTATTTGGACTGTCTATTTTACTAATATAAAAATATTTTAATTGAGTAATCAGGAAATGTAACTTTTACATTTCAGACCAAGAAAACCTTTAACAGAACATAGGATCCTTGTAGATCATGCCAGCCTGGGCTATAATATGACTTAATGCTCTTTTTTTTTTTTATTAGAGAGAGAGACACACACACAGAGAGAGAATTGGTGTGCCATGGCCTCAGCCACTGCAATCAAATGCCAGATACATGCGCCAACTTGTGGGCATGTTTGACCTTTTACTTTACTTGCCTCACCTTTGTGCTTCTGACTTACGTGGGATCTGGAGAGGTGAACACAGGTCCTTAGGCTTCACAGTTAAGTGCCTTAAGTGCTAAGCCCAGGCTGACCTGGAACCCCCTTTTTGTATTTCCAGGCTGGCCTTGAACTTAAGGCATTCCTTCTACCTCTGCCTCTCAAGTGCTGGTATTAAAGGTGTGTACCACCATGCCCAGCTGGAGTTTATTTATTTATTTTTAAATATTACTTATTTATTTGAGAGAATCAGAGAGAGAGAGAGAGAATGGACATGCCAGGACCTCCAACCACTGCAAACAAACTCCAGATGCATGAGCCACCTTGTGCATCTGGCTTACATGGGTCCTGGAAAATCAAACCAGGGTCCTTTGGCTTTGCAGAAAAATGCCGTAACTGCTAAGCCATTCCTCCAGCCCTGGACTTTATTTTTTATTTAGTTTTTTGAATCTAAGGCTTCATTCAAGTGGGCACACTGTCGCTGAGGTACACTCTCAGCCTCACACGAGCGGGTACGCTGTCGCTGAGGTACACTCCCAGCCTCACACGAGCGGGTACGCTGTCGCTGAGGTACACTCCCAGCCTCACACGAGCGGGTACGCTGTCACTCAGGTACACTCCCAGCCTACGAGCTGGTACGCTGTCGCTGAGGTACACTCCCAGACTCACACGAGCTGGTACACTGTTGCTGAGGTACACTCCCAGCCTCACACGAGGGGGTACGCTGTTGCTGAGGTACACTCCCAGCCTCATGCAAGCTGGTACACTGTCGATGAGGTACACTTCTAGCCTCACGCAAGCTGGTACGCTGTTGCTGAGGTACACTCCCAGCCTCACGCAAGCTGGTACGCTGTCGCTGAGGTACACTCCCAGCCTCACGCAAGCTGGTACGCTGTCGATGAGGTATACTCCCAGCCTCACGCAAGCTGGTACGCTGTTGCTGAGGTACACTCCCAGCCTCACGCAAGCTGGTACGCTGTTGCTGAGGTACACTCCCAGCCTCACGCAAGCTGGTACGCTGTCGCTGAGGTACACTCCCAGCCTCACACAAGCTGGTACGCTGTCGCTGAGGTACACTCCCAGCCTCACACGAGTGGGTACGCTGTTGCTGAGGTACACTCCCAGCCTCACACGAGTGGGTACACTGTCGCTTTTCCAGCTTTGTATCAGCTGGTCTACATGGAGGAGGTTTTCAGCTCAGCTCCAGCAGGATTTCTCAGGGACCTTGCAGCCCAAGTATGTGGAGTCTTCAGCAATAGGGTCTTACTATCTATTCCTGGTGGGAAACCAAGGGCCTCGGCAATGGCCTGTAATGTTTTGGGGGCATCAGGGACCTCCCTGGCCAACAACCTTCACTAGAAGGTATCCCACCCCTGGCACTGAAAATTTTCTAGCAACAATCTATGGCTCCTGAATGTTCCATTGTCCTAAAACGTAGGTTTCCATATGACTTATTTATATCCTCTTAGATTTTGATTAGCCCGCCCTCCACCTTTCCTTTACTCAATCTCTTCCCCTGACCTCACTTAGGCCTTTTCTCCCCCCATTAATCTGTCCTTCTACTTATATATATACAATACCATCCTATTAAATCCCCCTCCCTCCCTCTATATCTTCTTTCTAGCTTACTGGCCTCTGCTACTGAGTTTTCTTCCTACTCACACAGAAGTCCAATCATCTATAGCTAGGATCCACATATGAGAGAGAACATGTGACATTTGGCTTTCTGGGCCTGGGTTACCTCACTTAGTAAAATCCTTTCCAGTTCTATCCATTTTCCTGCGAATTTCATAACTTCATTTTTCTTTACCGAGTAGAACTCCATTGTATAAATGTACCATATCTTCATTATCTACTCATCAGTTGAGGGACATTTAGGCTGGTTCCATTTCCTAGCTATTGTAAATAAAGCGGCAATAAACATGGTTGAGCAAGTATCTCTAAGGTAGTGAGACGAGTCCTTAAGGATATATGCCTAGGAGTGCTATAGCTGGGTCATATGGTAGATCTATTTTTAGCTGTCTCAGGAGCCTCCACACTGGTTTCCACAATGGCTGGACCAGATTGCAGTCCCACCAACAGTGTAGAAGGGTTCCTCTTTTTCCACATCCTTGCCAGCATTTATGGTCATTTGTTTTCATGATGGTAGCTGATCTGACAGGAGTGAGATGGAATCTCAACATAGTTTTAAGCTGCATTTCCCTGATGACTAGGGATGTTGAACATTTTTTAGATGTTTATATGCCATCTGTGCTGCTTCTTGTGATAACTATCTATTTAGTTCCATAGCCCACTTTTTAATTGGCTTGTTTGATTTCTTATTATTTAATTTTTGAGTTCTTTGTATATCCTAGATATTAATCCTCTATCAGATGTATAGCTGGCAAAGATTTTTTCCCATTCCTTTCTCAGTGTTTTTGCTTCAGATGTCCCTTACATTGTGAAAATGGTAGTTTTTGGAGTGAGATTCCTAGGAATGTACTTTCACCTGGGTTGAGAGTAACTTGGAGAAGGGAAGAGAAAAAAGACCAGATATAAGGAAAGAGATGAAAATACCTGAGTTTTGCTACTTGGATGAAGAGAATCAGTGAAATGAGAGTAGAAAAGATGGAGTCCTAGCTGGGCGTGGTGGTGCACGCCTTTAATCCCAGCACTCGGGAGGCAGAGGTAGGAGGAGCACCGTGAGTTCGAGGCCACCCTGAGACTCCATAGTGAATTCCAGGTCAGCGTGGGCTAGAGTGAGACCCTATCTCGAAAAACAAAACAAAACAAACAAACAAACAAAAAAGATGGAGTCTTGACATCTGGTCAGGCCCTACCTAGCTGCACAGTGAATGTTCTGGTGCAGGCACAGAGCCTGGGGCAATGCCGAGGAAACTCCAAGACCCACTTCAGCGGAAGTGAGATTGGGTGGGGTCCATAGCCACTGTTCAAAAGTATTTATTTGCGTGGGCGCGCGTGTATGTGTGTGTGAATTTGTGGGGGGAGGGACACGCTAGAGCCTCTTGCTGCTGAATGCCAGACACTTTTGCACCACTTTTTCATCTGGCTCATGTGGGTGTCTTTGGAATTGAACCTGGGCCAGCTAGCTTTGCAAGC
Source organism: Dipus sagitta (assembly GCA_036346955.1). NCBI lineage: Eukaryota > Metazoa > Chordata > Mammalia > Rodentia > Dipodidae > Dipus > Dipus sagitta. The sequence goes on from CM070783.1 coordinate 26,390,915, forward strand.
AAGTACCTTTCTCTGTTTAGCCGTCTTCCCAGCTCCCAGACATTTATTTTTGAATTCTTGTGCTTTTCCACCCAGCTCTGAAACTTGACCTTGATCGTTGAACTTTGTGGTCTGTTTCCTCATCCAGAGAGGGAGTGACATGGCAGTTGTGAAGAAGCCATGTTATGAAGGAGATGAGAATGGTTTGTGACAGGACAGAAGGACATTTTAGAGTTTATTGGGGGCTGGCCCTCCACTTTCAGGTCCTCATGCTTACATGGCAAGCACTTTGCCCCTTGAGCCTCAGCCTCAGCCTACCCCCAGCCACCATAGTCAGGCAGTCCTTGCACATAAACCATCCTCCAGTGGCCCTGTATGTATAGCTCTTTGCTTCCTGCAATCCAAGTGGCAGAATTGTTGGACAGAGTCAAGTTTTTCTAGTCTGAGTATTCTTGTGAAACCATACAGGGTCCTAGGCAGAATGTGAAACGAAATGTTGCAGATTCTCTTAACATTTTTAAGCTTATTTCTAGTTCTAAAACACCAGATAACACTCAGTTCCCTCCATTTTAAGTATTTGCATTTTCCCCCCAGAAAATATTATCCATGTATAGAGCCAAATGACATCAGTGGGCAAATATCTGAAATATTGAACTGAGCTGTGAGTTCCCTTGCCTTTGGACCTGTCTTTGAGTGGATGACTTTGGAAGTCATGACTTGTTATTTTCTAGACAGTGGGATTTGCAACATTTCTGAGTGAGGCAAGTTTACTGATTTTGGCTGTTGTCCTGCTTTTGGCTTTGCAAGGCCATGCAGAAATCTTACTGATTTTCAGGATCGAGCAGCAGTCTACACACCAAATACTGTGAGCTGCGTTCCCTGTGGTATAGCACTGCATGATAGGTTCTTGTCCACTTGCATAACTGTGGAGACAGTTTGAGAAGAGAACTCATGAGACCTCCCTTCTATTTCCTTGTCACTGTTGAGGTGGCTTTGTGTTTGGTAAGATAGCATGCTGCAGCAGGGAGTAGGCATCACCCACCTCATCAAGTGATAGGAGGAGAAGACAGCCCTGGCTCTCTTTTTTGTTTTTTTTTTTTGAGGTAGAGTTTTACTGTAGCCTAGGCTAACATGGAACTCACTTTGTAGTCCAGGGCTCCAGGAAAAGCTTTCCTTTTTGCTCCATCTCTTCTAGAGCCCATGGATTTTAGTAGTATTGAGTCCAAGGTCTGTCCCATACATGTTTTTTTGTTCCTGGGGGACCTCACAGAGAAGGAGGCTGAGATAGCATCCTTTGCAAATAAGTACATTAAGAATCTGAGCTTGAGTGAGTTACTTAAAAGGGACCTACCTAGTACACGTTAAACTTGGAACTTGAGCCTGGATTTTTCAAATCATCGAATAGTGACTCTTTTTTTCTTCCCCATACTTACTAATCAGTCGAAGGCCTGTAGTTCTGTATTACATTATGGGATTGCCAGATGTAAAGGGTACTCCCATCACTAGGCAGTCCAAACATACAGTATTTAAATTCTTATTTCCTTGGAATGATTTGGTGGTAGACAGCCTTGCAGGGGCAGGCAGGCAGTAGTTAAAAGGGAGGTTGGTGGGCTGGAGAGATGGCTTAGTGGTTAAAGCACTTGCTTGTGAAGCCTAAGGGACTCATGTTTGACTCTCCAGGTCCCACATAAGCCAGACGCACAGTGACACAAAACACGCAAGGTCTCCCATGCGCACAAGGGGCCACATGCGTCTGGAGTTCAATTGCAGTGGCTGGAGGCCCTGGTGTGCCAACTCTATCTCACAATCTCGCTCTCTCTCTCTCTCTCTCACACACACACACACACATATGCTGTCTCACATTAAAAAAATGGGGGGGGGGCTGGTTAATTGGTTTTGCTAGCCAGTTCCTAAATGCCATGAGAAGTACCCTGAGCAGCTTGCCCATGCTCCCTGGCTTTGCACTCTTTGCTGAGTGTCCCTGGCAGGGGGATTTCATCCCCTTTGGAATGCATGCTGCTTGGCTGCCATCTGGCCTCCGGTAACTGGGATCGAGACCTTTACAGGGTGGAAGTGGAAGATGCAAATTCACCGAGTTCCATTCTTTCTCTGGCATTTTGCCGTTTCCCTTCTCAGTGGGCTACCTTAAGAATGGAGAGAGGAGCCAAAGAGAAGAACCACCAGCTTTACAAGCCCTACACCAATGGTAAGATCAGCTCTTACGTAAATGTGCTTGTTTGTAGTCCTAGTTCATTCATTTTTACTCTGTCAAAATACCTGAGGCTTGGTACTTTGCAGAGGAAAAAGGCTTATTTGATTCAAAATTCTGGCAGATAGGAAACCTAGGCACTGTGGCATTGTTCTGTGTCACAGTGTGGCAGGTGGCACCACATGGCAGAATTGTACGAGAGGGCAGAGGGAGGTAAGGGTTGGTCACATGGCAAGAAAGTACCAAAGAGAGTGGGGAGGGGCCAGGCCTACATTTATTTTTTAAATACTTTATTTACTTATTTTTTTTTTAACTTAAGAGAGAAAGAGGCAGATGTGTATATAGAGAGAAAATGGGTGTTCCAGGGCCCTCCTGAGACTGCAAAAGAACTCCAGACACATGCACCATTTTGTGTATCTGACTTTACATGGGTCCTGGGGAACTGAACCCAGGACATCAGGCTTTGCAAGTAAGTGGCTTTAACCAGCAAGCCATCTCTCCAACCTCACACTTGCATTTATAAAGCCTTCTCTAGGACTAGAGAGAGAGCCCAGTTAGTCAAATGCTTTCCCTACAAGCATGAAGACCTGAGTTCAGTCACCAGAATCATCATAAAAATACCAGGTAGTGGATGGATTCAGGCAGATTCCTGAGGCTGGCTCTTTGCCAGCCATCCAGCCTCATTGATGACCTCCAGGCCAGGGACAGAGCCTGCCTCAAAGAGGTGGATGGCATTCCTGAAGAATGAATCTCCAGGTTATTCTCTGGCCTCCACCCACACGTGCACCGGCATACGTGTGCATGCACATACAGGCATTTAAAAAAGCACCAAAGCTGCCTGCCTTTAATGCCAGTGCTTGGGAGGCAGAGGTAGTAATTCCTAGTCAGCCTGGGCTAGAGTGAAACCGTACCTTGAAAAACCAAACCAAAACTAAACAACGCTCCCCCCCAAAAAAACATCAACAACAAACACCCAAAACATCAGCAGCAGGGAAAAAAAAAAAAAAAAAAAACACTTGATCTAGAGAGCTGGAGATGGTGGCACATATCTGTAATCCCAGCACTTGTGAGGTAAAGGTAGAAGGATCTAGAGTACAAACTGGCATAACATGAGGCCCTGACTCAAAAAAAAAAAAAAAAAAAAAAAATCTAAAAAGAAAAAGGGGGGAAAAAACCAACAACCTGATTTTATGTGAATGAACTTAACACTTACTGATTTAAGCCACTTGGAGAACAGTGTTTCCCTGTGCTGGGCAGCAGCCTAATGACCTAATCCCCTTCTGCTAGGTCCCGTATCTTACAAAGACCCACAGGTTCTTGCTACCATCACACTGGGGCCCAATCTTTCTGCTCATGAATCTCTGAGGAGCACATTCAACCCATACACATCCAGGCCATGACATTGTACCCTTTGTGGCATAAATGCAATCAGTATATATGCTTTCTGTCAGCATGCTGCTTGACAGGGCTATTATCTTTTGCAGGAATCATTGCAAAAGACCCCACATCATTGGAAGAAGAAATCAAAGAAATCCGTCGAAGTGGCAGTAGTAAGGCTCTGGATAAGACACCAGAGTTTGAGCTCTCTGACATTTTCTACTTTTGCCGGAAAGGAATGGAGACTATTATGGATGATGAGGTGACAAAGAGGTTCTCCGCAGAGGAGTTGGAGTCTTGGAACCTGCTGAGCAGAACCAATTACAACTTCCAGTACATCAGCCTCCGGCTTACTGTTCTCTGGGGGTTAGGAGTGCTGATTCGTTATTGCTTCCTTCTGCCACTCAGGTGAGGCCCGCGCTGCCAGAGGTCAGACAGGCTGCTCTGCCTAACCCAACACGTGCCCTCCTCGCCCTGCTCAGCTTCATTTTCTATTTTTCTAGAAAAGAGAGCAAGATTCTTCCCCTGGCTAGCTCATCTGACCCACGGGAATGGTATGCTAGGGACTGTCCTTTCAAGCCCTTCCGTTCTCTGCATGGCAGGAGGACAGATTGCTTGTTGAGAGGTACTGAACACCAAACAGGGAACATCATGTACTTCCTGGCCCCTCCTCCCCAGGCAGGCCCTTCCCTGAAGCTTGCCTCTCCAGTACAGAGACAGTATTGATCTGCCTCTCTGCCTTGTGCCATGTGCCATGTGCCATGTGCTATGCTGAGTTTCTTGCTGGCACCTTTCAGCTCTGCCTTCTGTTACCTCACAGAGGCTTCGTTTCTGCTGTGTGTTCAACCAAAGAGAGGTCAGGCAGCAGGGCAGCCCACCTGTTCTTAACTGCCTGATGCTGAAGAGAGTATCATCTTGAGCCCGTCCACAGCTCAGTGTCAGTTTGGAGGCACGGCAATCTCCCAGGACAAGTGGCTGCTCGTATTTCCAAGGGCCACTCTTGTTTAGATCTTGTGCACTCAGGCCTCAGGGGTAGTCTTCATGATTCTTGCCTTGTTTTCACACATCCACTGTTAACTGGTTGGTTGCTGTGTTTTAATTTGTCTTATAGGATTGCTCTGGCATTCACAGGGATTAGCCTCCTGGTTGTAGGAACCACCATGGTGGGATACCTACCAAATGGAAGGTGAGTAGAGTACAATGCTGGTGGCAGCAGCTGTTCTGGGCAGGTGGCTGACACTGGCAGTCATTGCTTTGGCTGCTAACTAGCATGCCATTCTGGGAACTCCACAGATACAGTGGTGTCTGGATTAACAGCTTTCATTTGGGGACTGTGTATACTTGCCTTCTGGTTCTCTCTGTCTTCCCATTTTAAAGTCAGAAAGGTAGAAACCACAAAAAGGAACCCATGCTGATGTGAACAGGTTTTATAGTGTGCTGTTTGTTTTGTTGCTCCCCAGCTGTGTGTGGGTTGCAAGCTCCAGTCTGATAAGAGGACAGAGCTTAAACATGACTTGCCATGTGGGTAGATTTCTTTTTCTTTTTCTTTTTCTTTTTCCTTTCCTTCCTTCCTCCCTTCCTTTCCTTCCCTTCCCTTCCTTCTGTTTCTGTCTGTCTGTCTGTCTTTCTTGGAAAGCCAGGCATGGTGGTGCACGCCTTTAATCCCAGCACTTGGGAGGCAGAGGTAGGAGGATCCCTGTGAGTTCAAGGCCACCCTGAGACTACATAGTGAATTTCAGGTCAGCCTGGGCTAGAGAGAGACCCTGCCTCGGGAAACAAAACAAAACAGAAAAGCAAACTTGGCTCCCTCGTGGAAGTCTGTAGGCTTGCGTACCTCTCTTCCGCCAGGGCTGGTGGGGCGGTTTGCTCTGGCCTTGGCCTGCCTCCGGGGGTAGGTGAGTAGGGGACAAGAAAGCAGAAGAGCTGGCCTGCCTGTGCTGGGAATTCTAGATCTGTAAGTTCTCAACTGCTAACTTAAATGAACGTCATTGAGTCTCATTGAGGATGTAAACATGCTCGTGTACTGCAGGTTTACCACTTGCTAGTGCATGGAAGACAAGCGCTTCACACTGCAGCTTTGCCATATGCTTGTACGTGGAAGACAAGCGCTTCACACTGCAGCTTTGCCATATGCTTGTACATGGAAGACAAGGGCTTCACACTGCAACTTTACAGCATGCTAGTACACGGACCACAAGGGCTTCACACACTGCAGTTCACCATATTCTGGTGCATGGACTACAAGGGTTCTTCACACTGTTAAGTGGTTGGAGTCAGCAACTCATATCCTGTCTTCCTATACATAAAACTGACCTTTAAACTACCCTGTCATTACAGGTTCAAGGAGTTCTTGAGTAAGCATGTTCACTTAATGTGTTACCGGATCTGTGTGCGAGCCCTGACAGCTATCATTACCTACCACGACAGGTGAGGGACTTTGTTACTGATGCACAGGGGAGGCACTGGCCAAAGTGAGACTCACCTGCATGCTGCTGAGAGGGAAGAATCTCCTTTGATTAGAGCTAGTGACACTTGTGAGGTGTTTGTTCCACATGAATTGTGCCATGCTTATTTTTGATTTTGTGTATGCATTTTATACCCAGGAAAAACAGACCAAGAAATGGTGGCATCTGTGTGGCTAATCACACGTCTCCCATTGATGTGATCATCCTGGCTAGTGATGGCTACTATGCCATGGTAAGCAGCCTCTTTCCATGGTTTTCTTGAGTCAGGACATCTTAGTTAAGACTAGTCATGGCTGGCCGTCCTCTGGGCCCTCTGCAGAACACTTCGATAAGGGTGCAGACATGTGCCATGCTTTTATATGTGGGGTCTAATCTGAATTGTCACCTTCAGGGTATCCTTGGGACTGAGATAGAAGCTGGGCAGTGTGACTAAGAACATGCCCCAAATCAAGGAGGGTGTAGGAGGGGAGGGGCCTGAGATCAAGCACTGGAGTGGGAAGCATTTGAGAATATCCAGGAAAGGGCCTTTGATACAGAGGATCCCTCAACTTTATTGTTTTTTGGAGACTTTTAGAGTGAAGGAGTCTGAATAGTGGATTCTTGGTAAAGAACCATACAGTTATAATGAAATGTTAGAAGGTGAAAGGCTGGATATGTGTTTTGTGGGACCTGGGGCTTCCTTCCCAGATTGGGAGGATTTGTAAGGATGGCTTCACTACTAATTATTCCTCTGTTTGAAATTAGGTGGGTCAGGTGCATGGGGGCCTCATGGGTGTGATTCAGAGAGCCATGGTGAAAGCCTGCCCACATGTCTGGTTTGAGCGTTCTGAAGTGAAAGATCGCCATCTGGTGGCTAAAAGGTAAATGGGCAAATGCTGTTCAGTTGGACCAGTTAGTTATGAAGTAAACAGAAAACATTTTAGAGGTAGTTGTCCCTTTGCTCTGAGCCTATACTATTCTCATTATAAAGGTTTTTTTTTTAAATAGGAAATGCAAAAAACATATAAGTTCAAGTATTATTTATCAGGTTAGTTAGGTTTTTATTTTTTGTTTATCCTAATAAACAAAATAGGAACCTTTCTTCTTTTCTTTTTTTTTTTAATCTGTCTGTCTGTCTGTCTGTCTACCTATCTAATAGTGTTGGGCCTTGCTAGCTAGGCAGTTTTTCTATCACTGAGATTCACTGCTAGCCCAAAGAACTTGTGTTGCTATTTGCAATCTCAAAGTGAATTTATTACCACAAATAAGAATAAATTTGGGGGCTGGGGAGATGGCTTAGCAGTTAAGGCATTTGCCTGCAGAGCCAAAGGACCCAGGTTCAATTCCCCAGGACCCACGTGTTAGTCATATGCACAAGGGGGCTCATGCATCTGGAGTTTGTTTGCAGTGGCTGGAGGCCCTGATGCTCCCCTTCTGTCTCTCTCTCCCCCTCTTTCTCTGTCAAATAAATAAAATAAAATATTTTTTACAAAAGAATAAACTTGGGCTGGGGAAGTGGCTTAGCAGTTAAGACATTTGCCTGTGAAGCTTAAGGACCCCGGCTCAATTCCCCAGGACCCATGTAAACCAGATGCACAAGGGGGTGCATGCGTATGGAGTTCATTTGCAGTGGCTGGAGGCCCTGGCATGCCCATTCTCTCTTTCTCTCTGCCTCTTCCTGTCTCTCTCTCTCTCTCAAATAAATAGAATATTGAAAAAAGAACATTTTAAGAATAAACTTAAGGCCATGAACAATGTAGTGTTCTGTCTTTACCTCTCATGTGAGTAATGTAAAAAGCTATGTATCACAGAGAGCATCAAAACTTGGTAGACCTTCTTGCGATGTTGGGTATTGAACACAGGGCTTGTGAATGCCAACCAAGCATTCTGTCATTGAACCAGCCTAATACCATGTTTCACAGGATCCCTGAGACTGGGTAATTTTTAAAGGAAAGTTCATTTGGTTCATGGTTGTGATTAGGAAGTCCTGGATTGGCCACATCTAGCAAAGCTTCCGTGCTGTGGCATAGCATAGCAAAAAAGTAGCAGGGCGAGTAGGTATGTACAGGAGAGATGGGAACATGCGGGCTGCTGTGTTTTGTGACAACTCATTCTTGTAGAAACTGATCTACTCTCATGAGAGCTGCGTGGATCCTTCTAACAACCTAATATCCTCTCCAGAAAGACCTCATCTCCCAGCACCACTATAATAGCATTCATATTTCACCATGAGTTTTGAAGGGCGCTGACCATTTCAAACCATATGATTTTAACTCAGCATGGCTGTTGGGCAGTTGATTATACAGGTTTATTGAGGGTGGGGCTCTAAGATGCTGTGGCACTTGCCTCCTTCAGATAGTGCCAAGTCTGCACAGTATCCTCTTTGGATAGATTTTAATGTGAATTTAACAATTATAGGAATTAAGTAGTTGTCATCTAATTTTCTCTCCCTTATAAAGTTTTCTTTTTTAAATATTGAGAGAGAGAGAGAGAATGGGCCTCCAGCCATTGCAGACAAACTCCAAATGCATGCATCACCTTGTACATCTGGCTTACGTGGGTCCTGGGGAATCAAACCTGGGTCCTTTGGTTTTGCAGGCAAGCGCCTTAACTGCTAAGGCATTCCTCCAGCCCCTTATAAAGTTTTCTATGTGAGCTTTGTGATAGAGGTTTATAAAGGACAGGGGCAGATGTGCTAATGTCTAATGTCACATATACATGTATGTACTTGAGTGACAGTCACTGACACTTGTATTTCTTTGTTCTAAAGACTGACGGAACATGTGCAAGATAAAAGCAAGCTGCCTATCCTCATCTTCCCAGAAGGTACAAGGGCCAGTCACCTCAGAGGGCTTTGGGGTGGGGCCTTGGTGTCTTGGGAACCAAGCTCCTCAGTTCTTGTTGGGGTTTTTCATTGGGTAATGTTGGGTCTCCTTTAGATTGTGGGTGGGATTAAAAACTAGGAAATTCAACAAGTTGGGCTTTCATCGGGTGTACTTCCTCAGTGCAGGATCCTTTCTCTGTGATACTGCTGACAACAGGCTTTCAAGCCTCTCATTAAGTGACCACTCAGTCCTCCTGAGTCTGCTTAGTGTCCCTGTCCCATACCTAATCTGGGATGTGTCAAGCAGGGTCAGTGGCCTAAGAAGAAGGAAGTGTTGCCGTTTGCCCAGCTCTTCTAAGTGTTCGTTCGTTAGTTGGGGTGGAGAGAAGTATGTTGTTTGAGGGTTATCATTATTATTAGTGCTGAGGAAATCCAGGGTAAAGGGCCTGGGCCTGCGTAAAAGGCCAGAAAGAAACAGTGCTTTCTCTTGCCTGTATTTCAGGAACCTGCATCAATAACACATCAGTGATGATGTTCAAAAAGGGAAGTTTTGAAATTGGAGCCACTGTTTACCCTGTCGCTATCAAGGTATAGGACCTCTCAGGATGTATGTTGTCATTGTCACAGCTGCCAAACCTGAATGCAGCCGGAAGGGGGAGGTGGGGTCTGGTGCCCCAGTCAAGGTAGCTCCTCCCCCTCAAGCAGCACTGCTAGACTCTGGGCACAGAGCCCAGTGCTAGAGGAGAATGCTAATGGGCTGTGCAGAGGTGGGGTGGTCAAGGAGGGAGAGCCAGGTCCACACCCAGAAACCTCTCACAGGCTCTGCAGTTGTCCCTCACTCCCTTGTCTTCATTGGCCTTGCTGAAGTGTAGTGTGGAGAGGGCTGTAGCTAGGGTGTTGTGCTGGGTAGAGAGGGAGGACAGATAGGGCCTTGTGACACTGCTTGTAGCAAATGATTCCACTGTTTCGTGTTGCAGTGTTGTGTCATGTGCCAACAAGGATAGCATGGGTTCCAGAGGCTCTCGCTCTCTATTCCGCGCCCTTTAGGACCTTGTCCTTCCAACCACTTGGGCTCCTTAGAGGTGGGAGAGGGGTCGGCCTCATAGTTATCCTTCCAGTGTGGATCCATGATGGAATCTATACCTCACCACTCCCAAAACACAGGCTGTGGTCACCCCTCCTCATCACTGTGGTCATCACTGAGTGTGGTTAGCAAGCTTCCATGGGAGTTCCTTCTCACCCCTCCTCATCAGGTCTGCCAGCATTTCCTAGGCTAAAGGCATGCCAGATTCAAATGTCATTCTAAATGTCCACAGGAGGTACTTAAAGTGCTGGTCGGGGCTCACGCTGGTTGGCGTCTGCTCTGCAGTGTAGTTCTCATTCCTTGTGGAGTACTGAGCCTTGAAAGAGTTAGGGCTCCTCCATAAAAATAACTGTTGCAGGGCTGGAGAAATGGCTTAGCAGTTAAGGTGCTTGCCTGCAAAGCCAAAGGATCACAGTTCGATTCCCCAGAACCCACATAAGCCAGATGCACAAAGTGGTGCATACATCTGGAGTTTGTTTGCAGCGGCTAGAGGCCTGGCATGCCCATTCTCTCACTCTCTCTCTTTCTCTCTCTCTCTCAAATAAATTAAAATATTAAAAAAAACACAAAACTGTTGCAGTCAGGTTCGCACTGCTGGTAGAAATCACCCAACCAAGAGCAGCTTCTGGGAAAAAAAAAAAAAACGTTTATTTTGGCTTACAGGCTCGAGGGGAAGCTCCACAATGGCAGGGGAAAATGATGGCATGAGCAGAGGGTGGACATTACCCCCTGGCCAACGTAAGGTAGACCATAGCAACAGGAGAGTGTGCCAAACACTGGCAAGGGGAAACTGGCTATAACACCCATAAGCCCGCCCCTAACAATACACTCCCTCCAGGAGGGATTGATTCCCAAATCTCCGTCAACTGGGAACCTAGCATTCAGAACACGTAAGTTTATGGGGGACACCTGAATCAAACCACCACAATAACTGTATGTAAATTGGGGTAGAGTCCACATATGTTACACACAGATACTTCCCTGGTTTTTGTGAAGCCTTTAATTGGTAACTGAATGTGGGAAACAGGATTGTCTAGGCTTTTATTACATTTCCACCAAAATCAAGGCATTATGTGATTTTGAGGACAGTGGTCCTATTTTTAGCTTTTGCTTTTTTTTTTTTTTTGGTAGCATCTGTCCTTTGTGGATGAGAATCTGACCTAAACAAACACATCTCTTGCTCCTGAACCCACAACTTCTGCTTATAAAATGTAACAGCACCTTTTTGTTTTTTTTTTCCGAGGTGGGGTCTCACTCTAGCCCAGGCTGACCTAGAATTCACTGTGTAGTTTCAGGGTGGCCTTGAACTCATGACCATCCTCCTACCTCTGCCTCCCAAGTGCTGGGATTAAAGATGTGCGCCACCACCCCCAGGATCACCTTTTATAATAATTGTTTTATGCTTTTGAGACAGAGACTCCTTATGTTATGTAGGTTGGCTTGAAGTCCTGGCTTCAAATCCATCCTCTTGCCACATCTGTTTGTGTGCATGTGTGTGTGTCTGTCTCCTTCGCCCCATCTTTCTTATCAGCTTTGCCTGGAAAGGCCTAAAAGATCAGGCAGTTGAAACTCCATCCCTTAGTGCAAGAATCTTCATGACAGCACCCCCTGCAGGCATGCTTCTCCCTGGGGCCAGGGTTGGGGGGGGGGATATTGGTAGCAATTGAAATTCTCCATCTACTCTCCATCCACACCTGTGCCTTATAATTCTGTAGTCAGGGTAGCACCCTGTCTGCCATAGCCTTCAGATGGCTGGTAAGAGTCCACGTTTCTTTGTATAGGCAGCTTTCTCAGGGCCCGGACTCTTGCTGTGGTGTCTCGTACAACTTCCTTCTCTGGCCTGTCTCCCATGGGCTCCTGCCACTTAGCTTCCTGTTTGCTGATCACATAGTCCATGGCTGCAGTACCAATGTCCTGCAAAATACTGCTGAGAAAAGGTTTTTATTTAAATTTTATTTATTTATTTATTTATTTGAGAGCGACAGAGAGAGAGAGAGAGAGAATAGGCGCGCCAGGGCCTCCAGCCACAGCAAACAAACTCCAGACGTGTGCGCCCCCTTGTGCATCTGGCTAACGTGGGTCCTGGGGAATGGAGCCTTGAACCGGGGTCCTTAGGCTTCACAGGCAAGCGCTTAACCGCTAAGCCTTCACTCCACCCCAAGAAAAGGTTTTTAAAAAAACTTCTTTTTTTTTTTTTTGAGGTAAGGTCTCGCTGTAGCCAAGGCTGACCTGGAATTCACTATGTAGTGTTAGGCTGGCCTGAAGCTCACAGCAATTCTCTGCCTCACCTCCCAAGTGCTGGGATTAAAGGTGTGCACTACCGCACCCATCTGAAAACATTTTTATTGAGAATTGTATATGAATATACTGTAATTTAGTTGTATTCCTGTCCCATTACCCTCTTTTGTCCTCCCCCCTCTAATCCATTGAGCACCCTCTCTTTTCAAGTAGTTCTCCTTCTGTCTGGATAGCTCACTCTTTTTGTCCTTCATCCTCTAAGTCAAAATGTTGATGGGCTTAGAATTGTGCAGGCTTGTGGGAGTGACAGCTACTACTGTGAGGTCATGAATGTAGCAGTCTCCTCTTGCTCAGATGACAGTGTCCTAATGTACTCTTTCCCACCCTGTGGCTCTTACATTCTTTCCGCCCCCTCTTCCAAAGTGTTCCCTGAGCCTTGGAGGGTGTGACAGAGACAGATGTCTTGTTTAGTGTTGCACTCTCAACTGCCTGTTTATTTTGAACTTTGTTAAGTTTTTTGAGTCTCAGTGTCTATTGCCATCTCCACAGAGGGGCTTCTCTGGCTAGCAGTGAGAGCAGCACTAGTTTTCTTTCTGCCACCTAGAGCATAACTTTTGCCTCTGGTAAGATGGTGACAAACCCAAGTGTCTGATATCCCCGCCTCCTGCCTGCTGCCTGGGTGAGACCTCCTGAGACTGCTGCAGTGCTCCTGGGATTTCATAAACACACTGCACTGCTGGGGTCATTTGCTTTGTTAGAATTGTAAATACATAAGTTGCATTTGTGATTATACTTAAGCTTTCTAATTGTTTCCTTCTTGGTCTGGGAATAAGAGAGGCCCTGCCTCAAACAAGGTAGATGCAAAGACCTTCTGACCTCCACCCAGAAGTATGACGCGCATGCACCCACATTCAGACACGTGAACGTGGAGGGACCTTTTACTTTAAGATGCAGTAGTCTTGTTGGTGAACATGGCCCTCATAAGAGGGAGGGGACGGAGGTATGAAACAAGCAAGGAGGAATGAAGGAAGTTGTACCATCCAACCTCTTGTTCTCGTGCAGTATGACCCTCAGTTCGGTGATGCCTTCTGGAACAGCAGCAAGTATGGCATGGTGACGTACCTGCTGAGGATGATGACCAGCTGGGCCATTGTCTGCAGTGTTTGGTACCTGCCTCCTATGACCAGGGAGGTAGGTCTCCAGCTCTCAGCTCAGGTCTTCCCTTGTTGTGGTGACCAGGAACCTGTCCCAAGGGTGCTCATTCATTCATTCATTCTTTGTTACAGAAAGACGAAGATGCTGTGCAGTTTGCCAACAGGGTGAAGTCGGCCATCGCCCGGCAGGGAGGACTGGTGGATCTGCTGTGGTGAGTAGAGCTGAGTCTGGAGAACACCAGCTTCTAGACAAAGGTGCCCTGCCTTCTCCCTGACAGGCAGAGGGAAACCCGACAGCCACAGAGGGGAACGCCAGGTTCCTTTTCCCTAGCTCCAACCTGACAGTGCCCGTGATGCCTTGTCTTGAGGACCATGGAATCGGGGCTCTGTGCAGCCTTCAGAGGCTTCCAGACAGCTCTTACCTCTAGGTAGGGATGACCTATAGCTGATTTGGAGGCCTTAGGGGCATGCAGAGCTTCTTCCGGTCTCTGTATTAGGCAGGCATTTCACTTATCACACTTAGCTTGTCACCTCCTAAAGCAGGAGGACATACCTTCTGCACAGTCAGTAAACGTAAAAAGAAAAGGTCAGCGTTCACATTTTAACCTGCACTCTGGAACCTCAGATAGTAACATGGCCTCTTAAAAGCTGAAAATGTTAGATATTGTAAGACATACCTATAACTTCAACACCTAGGAGGATCTCGAGTTGGAGGCTGTTGTAGTCAGGTTCGCATTGCTGGCAGGAAACACCCCACCAAGAGCAGCTTGTGGGGAAAAAAAGGTTTATTTTGGCTTATAGCTCAAGGGGAAGCTCCATGATGGGAGGGGAAAACGATGGCATGAGCAGAGGGTGGACATCACCTCCTGGCCAACAGGCGGACAACAGCAACAGGAGAGTGCGTCAAACACTAGCAAGTGGACACTGGCTATAATACCCTTAAGCCTGCTGCCAGCCATACACTGCCTCCAGGAGTGTTAATTTCCAAATCTCCATCAGCTGGGAACCCAACATTCAGAACACCTAAGTTTATGGGGAACACCTGAATCAAAGCACCACAGAGGCCAAGATGAGGCTACCTAATGAGACCCTGTTTCAAAACAAAAACAACAACCAGGGCTGGCGAGATGGTTCAGTGGTTAAGGCACTTGCTTGCAAAGCCTAACAGCCTGGGTTCACTTAGTACCCATATTAAAGCCAGATGTACAAGTGGCACATGTGTCTGGAATTTGTTTGCAGTGGTAAGAAGTCCGAATGTACCCGTTTTCTCTTTCTCTCCCTCTCTCCTTGCAAATAATAATAAAACAGAAGCCAGACATGGTGGCATGTGACTTTAGTATCAGCACTTGGGAGGCAGAGGTAGGCAGATCACCATGAGTTCAAGGCTACCCCGAGACTACGTAGTGAATTCCAGGTCAGCCTGGGCTAGAGTGAGACCCTACCTCGAAAACAAACAGAAACAAAAACCCGAAACACACAAGAAAGCAAATATTTACTGAGCACTTACTATGTCCCATATTGCGAATGATCTCTAGGATGGTGGTGTTTTACCTCATAGCAACCCTGTGGGAGTAGATCATATTCCCCCTTTACATTTGAGAAACTCAAATTCAGAGAAGTTTAGCCTTGTTTTCCAAAGCGATAATTCTGGAGTTTAGGCAAGAAGCTGGGTATAGGTGGGACTGGGACCCTGGAGAATCTTCATGAGGATACTTTAGGGAGGTAGAAATGCGGTGAGGACCAAGAGTCAGTCCACTGAGGAGATTTTACTGTGGCTAGCTTACAGTACCAAGCCTTGAGCACAGACAGTGTGAGAGTGCATTTCCCTAGAGCTGGAGGTATAGCTCAGTGGTTGAGCGCTGCCCAACACGCTCAGGCTCGGGGCTAGGCAGGCCTGCTAGCCACAGACAGGCAGAATCTCTTGCATTTCCCTTCTGCTGGTTCTTGGCATGAATTGGGAGCACCCTGGGCCTGGCGTTTACAGTTCACATTTGGCAGATAGTTTGACAGGTGCATTGAGGCTCTCCTCCCACGATGCCAGATTGCCTCCTCATCCTTTATCCTTTGTAGGGTGAAGGTAGATGTTAAACTCTAGTAGATGTGAGCAGGTACAAAGTACCTTGAACCCGAGTTGTAAACACTGACCTCAGAACAAGCGAAGCTTTCATGATAGAAAGGGTGGTGTCCAGTCATCTGGTGCCTTCTGCAGTCTTTGAAAGTGGGGACCATGGGGTACCCCTGTTTCCTGCAGACTTTCCTGGGTTTTTAGCCATGTGGTCCATCTGCCATCATGCAGGGCTGGCCAGGGGACCTTCTCTGCTTTACATTGCCTTTCTCTTGCCAGGGACGGTGGGCTAAAGAGAGAAAAGGTGAAGGACACGTTCAAAGAGGAGCAACAGAAGCTATACAGCAAGATGATTGTTGGGAACCACCAGGATAGGAGCCGGTCCTGAGTCCACGTCGCCTGCTGGAGCCGCCTCTGCTTCCTGACACGTGAGCCAGCTGACCTGTTGCTGCTCAGCCTCTGCCACCACCACCTGCCACCAACTGCCCCACCCCTCCAGACTCGGGTCCTCAGGCTGCTCTGGATCCCAGGACTCAGCTTCTTCAGAGCCACACAGCCCGCCTGCCTGCCACCCTCTGACCAGATCGCTGCTGGGTGGGGCTCCCTAGGGCAGTCCGCCCTCTGGAGGGATGCCGTTGCAGCGGCTCTCTGCCTGTGTGCTGTGCCGCGCTGCGCTCTGGGGAAGATGGACCCACTGTCCCCTGGTAGGAGATTGGGCGTTAGTTTGTAGCAGCACCCACGTGCTGGGGACTTGGCTGAGGTGGTGTACAGCTCCAGAGGAGGGCACTGCCAAGATGATCTGGCCTGCTTCAGCCTAAATACCCCCAGCCTTGGAGTTCTGTAAACCAGATGAAAAGAAAACTCTGCAGGTCTGTTTGTTTTGTTGAGCAAAACGAAGTGTTAAGTTCTTGTGTTCCTGCTTAGGGGAGTCACCAAAGGGGCGGGAAGAGGCTGGTGGGCCCGGGCCAATCCAGTATGCGCCAGGAGTTGCTTTGTGCTCAAACTCCAGGCTAGGCCTGCATTCCCCATGTGACTTGCTGCTGAATGTGTACCTCGGTTTCCCCATCTGTCACATGGCTCAGCAGGGGAAGGTGGTGATACCTACCTCACAGAGTTGTGATTCTGTGATTCGGGGATTCCGGTGCTACGTGCAGAAAGGCAACGTAGTGCGCTGTCACATCCAGCCTCCTGGGCTGAGGCTGCACAAGGTGGGGCTCGTCGCTGCTGCCAGGGCTTTGGACTTGTTTTGTGAGTAAATAAAACCCGATGGTGAATAAATTGAAGGGGTTTCCCTTCACTCCCCGAGAAACGTGTTTCTTACCAGTTCTAGCTGTCGTATGTGAATGAAATCTTGGACTGCAACATCGCCAGTTTACTGTGGAGTGAGGATGGTAGTCCTTGGAAAGCAGTAAACTTTCATACCAAGTGTTTACACATCTCTGGTTAGATTTTCTAGCCTAGACACCGGCTTCTCTGAGATGGAGCTGGACATGGGACAGTGCATTATTGAGGGTGAGGAGAGAATGGCTGGGGGGGGGGGCAGGTATAAAGACAGTGAGAAGCATCAGATAAAAACTCAGGGGCAAGACAGAAGCAGAGAGGCCTTGCAGTGGATGGTACACTGCAGACTGGCAGTGAGAGGGGGAAGGCTAGCCTAGTGGCCACCACACAGGCACATGCAAAGTCAGCACTCTAATGTTTCTGGGGTCCAACTTCAGGTTCCTTCAGAGTCTTGCCATGGCACAGTCACAGTGCCTCCGAGTATTCTGTAGGCGTCACATCTCCAGGGTCGACTGGGATTTGGAGATGTGCTGATGGCAAAGCCTCATTCCCCTCTCCTGCTTGTGACCCTGTCCTGTTTGACAAGTAGTGTTAACCCCACCTTTCTGTCACCTCATTACATAGCCTCCAACTTCTTGCCTATTCCATCGCCAGTGAGAAATACTTGTCTTAAATAAATACACATAACTAGCCTCTTATCAAATGTTTTACAAAATGTTCAAGAAAGCAGGTTTCAGTTTGTAGAGAATGTAGTGTTTCAATGCCAAACAGGTGATCTTTAAAAATTGTTCTTGAAGATCAAGTTCTCTTTAAAGAAGTTCTTTTAAAACTTCTGCTCATGCTTTATTGTGTTACTTCATGGTCTGTGTGTTGTGTTTTCACTTGGTCCACATCTCACAGACCTGGCTACGGACAACAGTAGGGAGTAGGAAATGGAGTCTTACCGTCTTTCCCAGGCACTCAGGCCTCCCTTTCACTTGCCAGTCCTGCAGGCTCCCAAGTTATCCTTAGGCCAGGAATTTGATCTGGGGTTGCTGAACCTGTCTTACGTCTGAACCGTATGACACCCGGGAGTGGGGAGAACATGGTGCGCGCTGTGCTCACCCTTGGATCCCAGCAAAGTCAGGGATGGTACTGAGATTGGCCAGCCTCAGTCCCACGTACAAACCTGCAGCCCCTTAGCTGTATTGTCTTGACTTCCTCCGCGTCTTTCGGATTCATAGCTAGGGACTTGGGCTAAGAGACACAGTAAGGCCTTTTCCGCCTCTGAAACTTTGCTGATTCTCACATGCATTGTTCAACATTGGGCTTTGAGCCTGCTCGTCACCTGGCTTCTGATAGAAGTCCATTTTGAGCCATTTGCTCTCTGAGAAACCCAGCTAGTTAGAGACAGCTAAGGCAGTTTCCCCCTCCATAAGAGGCAGACAAAAGGCTTAATGTGGGAAGAGTGGCTGCCACACCGGCAGCAAGGGACTTTGGCTCCATCACATTTCAGATCTTCGTGGCAGACCCATCCGTGGACCCTAACTCAACAGCCCTGTGGAAATCTATGAGCGCTGTTGCTTCCTTCCTAGACTTGATGGTGCTTCCCGTGTGCTCTGACGTTTGAAAGATGCCACTACGGGCAGGCTTCTCCTGTCTGCCCTGTGTCTGGGTCACAGACTCCACTTCTCCAGGTACACTCTTCCTGTGGGTCCTAGGATGTCCCAACTGGACGGGCAGCTCGCGCACACCACCAAATCTTGGCTAGGCAAAGAGATGACCATCCAGCCATCCATCTTGCATTGCACTCACACCCTTTCCCCAGTCAATACGTCTCTCCGATGGGAAAGTTAATAAATTTTGCTCTAGATTAAAAGTATTGATCATTTCATTTGTAAACGATAAATAAAAAGGGGGAACTTCTCATTGCACCCCGGCTAGCATCTGGTGTATTTTGCTGGTGAAATTCTGCTCGTGGCTGGGGTTGGGCTTCTCATATGCATTCCGTCCGGCCAGTTGCATTGATTTCCTATTAGTCTCCCAGCACCACCCAGTAACACATCATTTCAGTACCTGCTATTAATGGTCTTTTGATAAATAATCACTTGTAAGTCAATAAATTTTTATTAAACAGTGTGGCTCTTTGATTTATTAAAATCCGACCATGTTTGTCTGGGAGAAAAGGGATGCTGAATTGAAGTGAAGGTTTTCATACATCTTCCTGACGCCGGGCAGTCACTGCACACTCCAGAGAAAAACAATTGCATTTTAACAGAAACAAAACAGCCGAGTTTGGAACTTAGGCCCAGGGAAACTTTATCTCAGTCAGTGTGGGGCTTACTCTGCTGGGAGCAGCAGTGGGCCAGCCCCTCCCAGTCAGGAACTTGGGTTGGTTTCGAGCAGGCCGCACAGCCCTGCCTGTCTGCTGGGATGGGGCTATGGACGGGTACAACAGGGCACCCACAGGCAGCCTCTCCCACGATCAGGAGCCGACACTTGTTCAGGCAGATAATCGAAATGGACCAGAAAAATTGGACTGTAGGCCCTTTTAGCTGCCTTCCTCATCAGATCACCCAAACCACATGTAAGTCAGGAATGCCAAGACGGTGTGTGTCTTATGGGTAGTTGAAAGTAAGGCAGTAGCTGAAGACAAGTCTATTTTGTGGGCTTTTCATTGGCTTAACATTTGCTGCACACCATTTGGCTCCTTCAGTCTGGCACCAGACTGGTCGCTCTAGCCTAGACCATGCAGAGCTGAGACCACCCAGAGAGAGTTGGGAAGGAGACGGGGCTGGCCACTGTGTGATCGAAACTTAACAGTTGAAGGTTCCTTCTCCCTGGACCTGCCCTTGTTCTGACCGTGCTGTTGACGTCTCCGTCCATACCCGCTGTCATGGGTGGGAGCTTGGGAGGGCATCCCTGTCAAGAAGACATCCTGCACAGGATTCTCACGTTTCCCTGCCTGCTGCAGACTTTCTCCACTTGCTTGGATTTCCTTCTGTTCTGGTGTGTGTATGGGGAGGAGGGGAGAGATTGGTTAGGAAGCCTGGCTTCTCTTCCCTAAGCACCTTTGAGGTCTGCCTGTCCCCCAGATTCAAGATCATGGGGTGGAGGGCCAGGCCCAGGGAGCCAGAGGAAGCATGGGTACAGCTTTGTAAAATCTGAGTGACAAGGCACCTTGGATTTTTTTTTTTTTTTTTTTTTTGGCGGGGTTGGGGGTGGTTTGAGGTAGAGTCTCGCTCTAGCCCAGGCTGACCTGTAACTAACTCACTTTGTAGCCCCAGGTTGGCCTTGAACTCAGCAGGCCCCCCTACCTCTGCCACCCAAGTGCTGGGATCAAATGCTTGTACCACCATGCCTATTTATTTTTCTCTCTCTTTCTCTTTATTTTTCATTTTTTTGAGGCAGAGTCTCACTGTAGCCCAGGTTGACCTGGAACTCGCTCTGTAGTCCCAGGCTGGCCTCAAACTCACAGTGATCCTCCTACCTCAGCTTCCCAAGTGCTAACATTAAAAGGGTATGCCACCACGCCAGGCTCATCTTGGGTTTTATGAGAACAAATTTAAGTTTGTGGGGCTGGAGAGATGGCTTGGTGGTTAAGGTGCTTGCCTTCAAAGCCTAAGGACCCAGGTTCGATTCCCCAGGACCCATGTAAGCCAGATGCACAAGGTGGTGCATGCATCTGCAGTTCGTTTGCTGTGGCTAAAGGCCCTGGTGTGCCTATTCTCTCTATATATGCTGCTGCTTCTCTCAAATAAATATATGCAAAAATATCTTTTAGTTTTTTTAAACTTTATTTTTTATTTATTTGAGAGAGAAAGAGGCAGAGAGAGAGAGAGAGAGAATGGGTGCACCAGGGCCTCCAGCCACTGCAAACGAACTCCAGATGCATGTGCCCCCTTGTGCGTCTGGCTTACGTGGGTCCTGGAGAATCAAACCAAGGTCCTTTGGCTTTGCAGTCAAATGCCTTAACTGCTAAGTCATCTCTCCAGCCCCAGAAATATCTTTTAATAAAATTAAAAATTTTTTTAGACAGGGTCTTGGAGTGTAGCCCAGGCTGGCCTTGAACTTGTGAGCCTCCTGCCTTAGTCTTCAGAGCCCTGAGATGGGTGCCACCACGCCCAGCTCAAGTGCACTTGCAAGATGAAACATGACTTTTCTGCGGCGTTTCACATGGGGCCCTACCTGTGGCCTTCATTGAATCTTTGACCTTGCTGCCCCTACCCATGCCATTTCACTCCTGGAGGACTCTGATGGGGAAGCAGAAGGGTTGTCTCCGTGTCTCCTGCGCTCTGAGCTGACGTCCTGTGAGCTCAAACATCAAGCCTTGGAGGAGGAGTGGCTTGCTCGATAGCTCCCATTCTAGCCGCCGGTGGAGGCTGAGGGGAGTGAGGCTGACACAGAGATGTCCCAAGAGACATTTGGGTAATCATCAACCCAGGACTCCACCACCTGAGGATGCCAGCCACCGAGGCCAGGGGAAGTCGGAGGTTGGGAGGTTCCCTTGGCAGGAAGGGAGGAGACCTGAAACTTACAAACGAAGGAAGGTTTGGTAATCCTAGGCACAGCTGTGACAGTTTATTTTCTTCACCTGGGCCCACGGGCCTTAAACTGCATTAGGAGGGCATGTGAACCCCTCCGTGGATCACCCGGCGCACGTAGGAATGGCTGAAACTTGAGTGGTGGTGGCTGGC
The DNA here is from genome assembly GCA_036346955.1 of Dipus sagitta. Classification (NCBI taxonomy): domain Eukaryota; kingdom Metazoa; phylum Chordata; class Mammalia; order Rodentia; family Dipodidae; genus Dipus; species Dipus sagitta. Next base: position 26,412,246 of record CM070783.1, read on the forward strand.
TAGCGCTCCTCCACCCATCCGCGCAGTTCCAGTCACGTGACCTCAGGCTCAGGAGCTCCGCTGCCCTGACTGCAAGGGCTTGGGCAGGCGTCTGGCTCCTCCCTCCGGAGGCCCAAGCCCGGCTCTGCGGGTCCCCAGGCCTGCTGCTCCCGCCAGGCCCTGCCCTGCGCAAGCCTGCCGGCTGCAGGCAGATTGATCCCCCAGCTGTGATTTGTCATCTCTGTGAGGCAGGCGCTGTTTTCTCTTGCTTCAAGAGGCCCCTTCGACACCTGCTTTATTTTTCTTCCTGCGCTGACGTGACGGGAGACAGGTGTTAAACTACTTAATCACTTTAAAATTGTTTTAATTTTCTGTTTTTTATTGATCTCTCCAGCACCAATTAATCAGCTCACTGGACCAGGCAGTTAGTACATTAAAAATTGTCAGGGAGGCCGTGCATCTTGCAAAATGTCTAAAAAAATATTCGGCTAGCAAATTTTGTTTTTCCTTCACATGCAACAGTCCTTGGCCCAAGGAGCTCCCACTCGGGCCCCTTCATGTGGGGTTTCCATGTCTGGGAGTTCTTGGGGTTCAGAAGGAACCCTGGCCAAGGATTTCTGTAGGGACCACCAGACGCAGGAACCCTTTGATGGCCAGCTTGTAACTTTCTGCCACTTTTGTTCTGTCTGTGAAACAGCTCTGGATCTGCTTGTCCCCCAGGGTGTTAGGAATTTTTGTGGAAGGATGTGTCACTGCCCTTGTGGCCAGGGTTCTCTTCTCTGGGATATCAGCGCTTCTGTTTTTCTGACATTGCCAAAGCCACCTCCCTTGGGCAGGGGCTGGCTAAATTTGGTACACTCTATCTGTTGGCAGGCAGCCGTGTGTTAATGCTGTCTCACCTCTCTCACCCCAGCAGTGGGCCTAAAGCCCTTCCATGGAATGTTCTGGGCAGCCACACGGTGCCTGTGCTGCAAGCCCTTGCCGTGGCTTTTATCACCCCACTCGCCAGTGACTTACCTGCTCAGTTGTAGGTTCTGAGTTAAAGTGCACAGGGTCTCTTCAGGAGCATCAGGTTCACTTCTAGGGAACAGAAAATCGGTTTCTGACGCCCCTATTTTAGCCTGATTGTCTATCATTTGCCAAAGGCAGATTCTTATTTTTTTTTCTAGAACAAATTATCTATAGTCACCCTGCCAGTGTGGTCTGAGCTGTCTTCCTCTCCAGTGAATGCCACCACCCCCCAAAGGGTCTTTCACCCACTTGCCTTCTTTCTTTTTATTTATTTACTTATCTTTATTTTTAAAGTATTTTGTTTATTTGACACACACAGACAGAGAGAGAGAGGTATAGAAACAGAGAGAATGGGCATACCAGGGCCTCTAGCCACAGAAAATGAACTTCCAGATACATGCACCACCTTGTGCATCTGGCTTACGTGGGTACTGGGGAATCGAACCTGGGATCCTTTGGCTTTGCAGGCAAGCACCTTAACTGTTAAGCCATCTCTCCAGGCCCCACTTGCCTTCTTTCTGCACACCCAGTTCCCCTTGTGAATATGGAAACAGTGTTTCATAGCTTCCTGTTGTCATAGGACCTCCCTTGAGACCTTAGACATGTCTTTCAGAATCAGGTATCCCAGCCCCTTCCTAGGAAGGGCTGGGGCATGAATCTCATGCTGGGGGGCGCCCAGAAGGGGTATGGGGCCCGCTGAGGGGCCGGCCCAATATGCCCCACGTTCTGGTGGCTGGAGCCTCTCCTGCTCAATATTAATTGGTATGTGATTGGGTTAGGACACAGAATCTCATATTGATTTTCTCTCTGAACGCCACAGCTTTATTTGCTCACATCTGCCTTGTGTTTAATTGGTGCTTTGCTCTGGAAACAAGGGATCTTATCGGCCCGTTGGTTTCTTTTCCTGAGCACAGAGGCATGCACACACGCCAACACCCTCCCGCTCTCAGCCTCTCCCTGACCCTCCCACCTCAAGGTGTTCCTGGGGTGTGTGTGTGTGCGTGGGTGGGTGGGTGGGGAATGGGTAGTGACCCAGAAGGGCTTTCTTTACACTTGACCTCGTGAGTGTGGCCGATCCTTTCTCATGTGGAAGTGTGTGGGTGAGGATTCGGGGGAGAAATCTGGCTTTGAAGTCAAAGCAGGGTCCAAATGTGCCTCCTCCACGTCCATGGCCTGAGCCCACTGCACTTTTCTACACAGTCATGTCTCTTCCTTGTCTGAGAAAAAGGCAGAACACCTGCTCTGTAGGATTCTCAGAGTCTGCACACACAAGCCAAGCAGTTTGTCGTGCTCAGTCAACAGCAGTTCCTTTGTCAAGCGTCTCACCTGCCTGGCACAGCAAACCCTGACAGGCAGAGCCCACAGGGACACCCTGTGTGCCCGAGCGTGGACAGGAGTGTGCCCGAGGTCCAGCGAGGGTCTCTGACTTGCAGGCATTGTCTGGCGGCCCCTCACCTTGCCCGAGGCGGGGACTTACTCTGCCCTCTTCTCTACCTGGTGTCTCCATTGCCAGCATACCCAAGCTGGCACCTGACTTTCTCGTTCTGCTTTTCCTCTTCTGACTGGTTTGGCATGTGGGCTGGGCCACTTTGGACTTTCTATAGTGAAGGGAGCAGGTTAGGGCCAGAGGTAAACACTCATTTCCTGTCCACACACACAGTAACTCTCTTGCTTGGACCCGTGAATGTGGCTGCCCTCAGGTTGGTAAGATTAATGGTGCTTGTTTGCCTGCTGGGAGAGGCTGGAGGAAGGCTCTGTATGCTCGCCTTCTGGGCCAGCTGCGGGGACAGCAACTGCAAACAGCTGCGTGCAGGGGACCAGGCCCTGCTCCCCACTTCAAACGTCGTGGTTTGAAGCAGAGGTCTGGTGGCTCCCCACATCCCCCCCCCGCCGCCCCCGAGTGGGGACACGAGGAAGTAGTGCAAGCTGTCAGCTCCATGTTGTGTTCCTCAGGAGACCTTTCCTCCCAAAAGATCTCCGGTGGATCTGGGGGCCAATCTGCCTCCCCACCCTCGCCTGAAACTCTCTGACCACGGCACGTGGGCCTTTGCATTAAGTGCTCCCCGGGGGCGCTGGTTAAATGCAGGATAGCCTTGGCTCATTGCTCTACGAAGTGAGAAAACTGGGGAAAGACAGCTAGCCTGGTGAAAAGGCAGCAATGAACAATATGAGACCTCAAAGCAGGCGGAAGGCAAGGGCGACACCTCAAGGTCATCCTCCGGCCTCCACAAGCCCCATGCACATGCGTGTCCCCCACACACGAGAGAGACAGAGACAGACAGACAGACAGGACTAGGATCTAGCCATGCCACTTCTGGGTCTTTAGCTGCAAATTTGGGAATCAGCCTGCAGAGGAGAGGTCTATAACCGCATATTCTCTGTCCTCGCCATAGCCAAGGCGTAGAAACGACCCTTGTCCATCGGCCGACAGACAGACCCAGCAAGACATCTGGCACGCACAGGATGGACTCCCCCCATCCGGCCTAAGAGAGGAGGACATCGTGTTATTGTGGTAACAGGTGGAGAAACATGCTAGGACCACAAGCCAGGCACAGAAGGACGAACGCTGCACGATCTCACACGTGGAATCCGGAAGAACTGAACTCAGCGGCAGAGAGAACAGAACGGTGGTCACAGAAGCAGGAGTGGAGGAACGGGATATGGCAGTCAGAGAGGGACAAGCATTCAGACAGAAGGAATAAGGGTTTGGGGGGTTTGTTTGTAACTCATCATGCGGCGTGGTAGACGTGAATATTGTGTTGTGCATCTCAAAGCTGTGGAGGGTGAGTCTTTTGTTTTGGTTTTTCAAGGTAGAGTCTCGCTCTGGCCCTGGGCTGACCTGGAATTCACTATGTAGCCTCAGGCTGACCTCGAACTCACGGTGATCCTCCTGCCTCTGCCTCCCAAGTGCTGGGGTTAAAGGTGTGCACCACCACATCCAGCTGAGGGTGATTCTTACTAATTGAACATGACCTGCATTTTGATGCCATTGCTCTGCATTAAGAGATGGAGTGCTTTTAATAAGCCATGGTGTTTTGAGAATCAACTATAAACTGCTTTGTTAATGGCTGTTCCCTCTGATACCTGCCCTCTGTCCTCATCCCAGTGTCCCTGTCAGGGGTACCTCAGGACGTGACAGTACTGCCTTCCCTTCCTTCCTCACAGCCCATCTCCTGGGACTGGGAGCCTCAGGAGGCCGGGAGCTCTCTCTGGGTTAGTGTCAGCTCCAAGCACAGAGCAGGCAAAGAGGCTGACCTCAAGGGCTGGAGAAATGGCTTAGTGGTTAAGGCATTTGCCTGCAAGCCAAAGGTTCCATTCCCCAGGACCCACGTAAGACAGATGCACAAGGGGCACATGCATCTGGACTTCATTTGCAGTGGTTGGAGGCCCTGGCGTGCTCATTCTCTCTCTGTCTCTCTTTTATCTCTCTCTCTCTTTCTGATTACAAATAAATAGATAAAATTAAAAGTAAAAAAAAAGAAGGCTGGCCTCAAGCGGTGATTGCATAATTTTTTAAAAAGGAGAGGGAGTGAGGATGTTAGTGTTAAGCACATGCTGCAAGCAAGACCCGTCGACTCCCAGGACCACATAGCTGATGCACAAGGTGTGTTGCATTGGAGTACCTGAGTGCGGCCTCTGCCCATTCTCTCTCTCTCTCTCTCTCAAATAAATAAATAAAATATATTTTAAAAAAAGAGAATGGTTACATTAATCTAGAACATTATCAAATTTTTTCCTTTCATTTACTCATACGTAAATGCTATTAGAAGACTTTTTTGGTTTTTTGAGGTAGGGTCTCGCTGTAGTCTCAGGCTGGCCTGGAACTCACGGCAATCCTCCTACCTCAGCCTGCCAAGTGCTGGGATACCACCATGCCCAGCTAGATTTTTACTGATAACACTATACTTAGTTTTTCTTTTTCATGGTCATACCCTAGCCTTACTTCAAACAGGCCTTCTCTCTGCTCTGGTTTGTTGGTTAGTGGTATAAATCTTGGCTTTATCTACTTAATTTTGGTGCTGGGAATTGAACTGAGCATGTGCTCTGCCATTAGGTAATCAGCAAGTTACCTAACCCTGATTTTTATTTATTTACCAATTTTTTAAAATATTTGATTTTATTTTTAATATTTTTATTTATTTTCAAGAAGAAAGTGGGGGAATGGGCATGCTAGGGCCTTTGCCACTGCAAATGAATTCCGGATGCATGATGCATTGCATGCCCCACTTCGTGCATCTGGCTTTATGTAGGAATCAAACCTGGGCCATCAGGCTTTGCAAGAAAGTACCTTTAACTGCTGAGCCACCTCTCCAGCCCTTGTTTTTTTTTTTAATTAATTAATTATTTACTTATTTGAGAGTGACAGAGAAAGAGACAGATAGAGAGAGAGGGAGAATGGGTGCACCAGGGCCTCCAGACACTGCAGACAAACTCCAGACACGTGCGTCCCCTTGTGCATCTGGCTAACGTGGGTCCTGGGGAATCGAGCCTCGAACCGGGGTCCTTAGGCTTCACAGGCAAGCACTTAACTTCTAACCCATCTCTTTTTAAAAAAATTATTTATTTGAGAGTGACAGAGAGAAGAAGAGGCAGATAGAGAGAGAGGGAGAATGGCAGCCCCCCCTTTTTTGTTGTTTTGTTTTCAGAGGTAGGGTGTCACTCTAGTCCAGGCTGACCTGGAATTCACTATGTAGTCTCAGGGTGGCCTCAAATTTACAGTAATCCTCATACCTCTGCCTCCCGAGCGCTGGGATTAAAGATGTGCGCCACCACGCCTGGCTCAGCCCTTGTTTTAAGATTAGCTCATTATGTAGCTCAGACTAGTCTTGAACTCATGATCCTTCTGCCTCAGCCTCCCAAGTAAGAGGGTTATAAAGTCATGTGCTAACTGCCGTACCACTCTTCATTTTAAAATTTATTTTGGTTATTTAAATTTTCATTTCTCCTGTTTTTAAAAAATTTTCTTTTTCTTACTTTCCATGCTTTGATTTTTATTATTGTGTTTTTAGTGTGGCTGAGTGGGAGCTCCAAGGTGATTTACAGCAAGTTGACCTAACTTCTCTATGGCTCAGCTTTAGAGTGAGTATAATGGGGCTGGAGAGATGGCTTAGCGGTTAAGACGTTTGCCCTCAAAGCAAAAGGACCCAGGTTTGATTCTTCAGGCCCCACATAAGCCAGATGCACATGGTGGCACATGCATCTGGAGTTCATCTGCAGTGGTTAGAGGCTATTCTGGTGTGCCCATTTTCACTCACTTTCTCTCTCTATCTCTCTCTGTCTCAAGTGGATAAATAAACAAATAAATAGATAAAACAAATCTTTAAAGTGCATGTAATGGGTATAATGATAATACCATTGGTAGTGCAGGGTGAGAAACTGAAGGCGAACGGAGCCTTTGTGAGGGCCTTCACTGCACCCCAGATGGCAGCAGTTCAGGAACAAGCAAGAGCCCCTGAGGCCCTACCCGCTGCTGCACGGAGTCGTCTAGAGCTGCTGTGATGTGACTGTGTGGACCCCAGGTGAGGTCAGGCTCCTCTGCCAAGTGCCCACCTACAGTTTCTGTGAAAGCACTGTCTGTCCCCAGGAGGATACATCTGCGAGCTGCAGTCAGCTCCGGGCGTCAGGGTGGATGCCTGCTCTAGAGCCCAGAATTCTAGGGAGTCTGCAGGAAGCTCTGGGAGTCCTTCCATGGCCTCCCAGGCATCAGGTGACCAGTGGAACTCAGGCAAAGACAGGAGCAGGTAGCTGATTGAGGCCACCTGTCACACACTCTTGAAGCGACTTGTCTAGAATGGGCCCTGCCACTTCTCACTGGTGTGAACTGGAGGGGAGGACGGGGTGTGTAGAATGAATGTGCCCATGCTCATCTGCATGCGGAATACCAAGTTTTACCAGCTTCATTCTAGAGACATGACACTGGCCTTAAAAAAAAAAAAGACAAGCTGACTTGGTCACAGACACAGCCACCACCTGGCAAGGTGGGGAGACAAACTCAGGTCTGTGTCTTTTGTGTACAAATGCTGCTATAATCCGGTGTCCAAGCCTGTGAATAATAGAAATTTACTTCTCATGCTCTGGAGGCTGGAAGCTCAAGGTCAGGGTGCCAGTGGGTTCAGCATCTGGGGTGGCCTGGTTTCTGCTTTCAAGAGGGCACCCTGATCCGAGTCCTCATGTGGCGGAAGGGACAGAGGGAGCAAAGGCTGAAGTCCAGGGTCACTAATCAACACGTGGTGAGGGAGCGCTCCTGACCTGGTCACCTTCTGAAGCCTCATCCCTCAGCACTGTAACCCTGGGCGTCACATTTTAACACAGCAGTGTTGCAGGAGGCATGCACATTGGAAGCATAGCTGCTTCCAGGCCTTCTCTGGGTGACTCCGAACTGGTGTTACCTGCTGATAAACACCAGGCACACACAGTATGCTAATCTTGCTAAAACCCTATACAGTATGCATAATCATTCCACTTACAGATGAGTAAACTGAGGCTGAGGGGTTAGAAAACCCACCCAAGGAAACAGGCCATAGCAGAGCCAGCGATGGGAGTCCAGCTCTAACTGGCCCCTCTCCCCTATGTCACACTGTAGAGTTAGCAGGTTCCAGACTCAAATGCTAGGATGGCCTGAGTCTGAGAAGGGGTTCACAGACGTGAGACTCAGGGTTTCCTCTACTTTTTGATTATTGCTATCAGGATATGGCCACCTGAACCTCGTAGGACATTGGCAGCTACCTACCCTCACCCCCAGCCTGTTGAGCACGTGACCCAGGTCTTTCAAACACAAGAGGATACATGTTGAGAGCTGTGCCCACCTCTGAGAGAGGCTTCTCAGGGCAGAATTGGCTGCTGTGGTCAACACGGGACTCAGTTTCCTTCCTTGGCTCTGAAACATTTGTGAGCTGCACAGACTGCGGATGTCCACAAAGTCCTGGGCTTTGTTTGGCTAACAAACATGCCGGTTGTCACACTTTCCAGAGAGACTTAATGTGTAGCATTTGTGTATGGTATATGCTGCTATAACCCACTGTCCAGTGGTATACCACTGGTCAGTATAATGGGCAGTAATTGGAAGGACTCATAACTTCAAAGCAGGTATCAGGAGGACTCTTTTCTTATTCGTGCTTTGTGCTGAGGAACCTGAGAGCTGGGGAGGTGAAGGGCCTTCCCGAAGTTGCAAAACTGGGCAAATGTCAAACTGGAGTCAGAGCTGGTGGCCAGGCTGGGTCATTCCCTAAGACTGAGGTGCTTCCAGGAAAATTCTTACAATAAACTTGTTGTTGTTGTTAATTGCTTATGGTTAGTGCTGTGGCCTGGTATTTTGGTTTTGTGAGTTTTGGAGGACGTTAGGTTGGGGAAATTTGTTGAGATCATCTTGTGATCTAATAAAGAATCATATTTTCTGGTGTCCATAAAAAAACATGTTGGGCTGGAGGGATGGCTTAGCGGTTAAGGCACTTGCCTGCAAAGCCTAAGGACCCAGGTTCGATTCTCCAGATCCCATGTAGGCCAGATGCACAAGGTGGTGTATGTGTCTGGAGTTCATTTGTAGTGGCTAGAGGCCCTGGTGCAACCATTCTCTCTCTCTCTCTCTCTCTCTCTCCCTTTCTCTGTCTCAATTAAAAATAAAATAAATTTAAAAAATTTAAAAAAACATGTTGGATGTTCCTTTATAACCAGAGATAAAAATTAAAGCCCATGCTAATGATTTCTTTATGACATGACAGAGTCTTGTGTTCACCCCCAGAATAAGCTCACACAAACCCATGCACACATGCGTGCCCATCAGCAGAGGGAAGACACTCCAAATTATTCTGAATTATTCACTTTGAGCTCTTCCCCTTGCACTCAAACCTGTTTTTGGAACAGGCTTAGTGCAATAATTGGTAAAGTGAAGGCAGGGCCCCTTGCACTTAGCTCCTAGGTTCTCCACTGCCTATAGCCAGCAGTCAGGAGGATAGAGTCAGGCGGGATGGCTGAGAAGGCCGGACAAGTTTGGCTCAAGGTTCCAGGGGCAGGTGTCTCAGAACACTGAGAGTGAAGGAGGCTTTGTTTAGCTCAGCAAATGTCTCCCTGGAAAAATCTTTCTCCAGGCTTGATTTAATATGGGCACCACATGACTTGGATAGGATGAGCAAGAATTATGACTAGAATAGAGAAGTTATGATTAGAATATACCTAAGGAAAAAGCAAACAAGCACGTTCTTCCCTCCTGTCTGTGACATCTTTGTACCTAGATTACGTCAACAGCCTCCCGGGGCCTGCGGTGCTCAGTCAGGTGGGAACTGGCCAGCACCCAGAGCCCACTTGTGCTGCAGTGGACACCCATGTCAGCAGAGAGTCCTCACTGGGGTGTGTGATGGCATTGCCTGCCATGCCTGGTGCACACAGGGACCATGTTCCATCTCAGAAGCCGTCTCCTTTGTCCTCCAGGCTGTAGAATGGGAGATGGGCTCTTGAGCCAGAAGCGCCTTCATGGAGCGAGTTAGAGCCTAAAAGCACCCTTGTCACCTTTTACCTTTTTCTTCTGGGTCCATCAGATGTATGATGGAAGGGCGACACCTCATTTTCTAAAAGGTTTCCCAACCCATCTTGGACTGACTAGAGGTCAGGTGCTCCTGGCCTGTAGCTGAGGGACCTTGGGGACAGCAAGGGGCTCCGGTATTTTGCAGCTCTTGTCCACCTAGGCAGAGACTGCTGAGCCCCTGTTGACAGAAAGGACCTTGAAGGCTCAGCACTACGCACTGCGGAGCAGCAGGCAAGAGAGCCCCCGAGGCAGCCTCTTCTCACTTCTGTGATTTCGTCTAGGAAGCTCACCGCAGTCATGCACTGAGAAGATGCACTGACGACTCAGAAAACTCGGCCATTCTTCCTGGGAGAAATCAGACAGAGGCCGGGTACTGCTAGTGCTCCCAGACTCCCCTCACTATCATTTCCTTCTGGTACCTGATTTTCCAGTGGGCTAGGAATTCTGGAGATAGGGGGGGGGTCACCATTAAATTCATCTTGAATTATTTTATTTTATTTAAAATTTGTTTTGTTCATTTTTATGTATTTATTTGAGAGTGACAGAGAGAGAAAGAGGTAGGTAGAAAGAGGGAAAGAGAGAGAGAGAGAGAGAATGGGCACGGCAGGGCTTCCAGCCACTGCAAACGAACTCCAGACGCGTGCGCCCCCTCGTGCATCTGGCTAACGTGGGTCCTGGAGAATTGAGCCTCGAACCAGGGTGCTTAGGCTTCACAGGCAAGCGCTTAACCGCTAAGCCATCTCTCCAGCCCTCATCTTGAATTTTAAAATAACTAGGATGGTCCTTGGCATATGGAGGTGTCAGACGGGCTCTCTGGGGTTCATGCAATCTCTCAGTTGCACTTCAAGAGCGCTGGCCTCTCTGGGAGCAGGGACACCAGCTTCCTGAAGCCCAGTCTTGCCACTGCTCCCTTCACAGACACGCATGAGCCACGGGCAGGTTTCTGTGACTTTTATTTTTTACTTTAGTTTTTTTTCTTTTTAAAGCCATTGAGGATGGACACAGTTTGATCCCCTTTGGGCTGCATTCGCTTATGGCCAGCCTCATTCCTCCCTACCCCACCCCTCCCTCTACTAAGGAGCACAGTATCACCTGTGGTAGACGATACCGGTTCATGATCAGGCCACAGGGTGGACCAGGAAAGGGGAAGTGGTGAGTGTCCAGCACACTGTGCCAGCCCCTTTCCCTGCCTGGGAGCAATCTGGGCCTGGTGTCCCTGTTGTAGGAGTGGGAGGTTCTAAGGCCTTTCCAACCCTTCCTTCCTCCCTGCTGAAGCACTCCCCAGTCGTGGTGGGCAGCCAGGTATGTCCAGGTAGGTGGCTCTCAGAGGCAGCACAGCCTTAGCGATCTCTCATTGGTTCTCACCTCCGCCAGCAGCTTTCCCCTTGTCCTTCCCATTACAGAGGCATCTGCCCCCAGGGCCAGGGCTGGGGAGGGTCCTGTAGTGCAGTGTCAGCATGAGGTCCCCTTGTTAGGGGTGTTTTTTTTTTTTATTTTTTTCAGGACCTGATCCCCTCCCTGGTGAGTGATGGGCTCTGGCCACCTCCAGTGGGATCTTTGGAAGCACATCCGGCCAGGCAACCTCTATCTTTTCTTCTGCAGTCACAGCCACTGGCCTGGCCCTGGGGGAAGAACCCCACCCCACCCCAACAGCTGGATTCCAGAAGTATGTGCTGAGCCCCCACAGCCAAGCTCCCTCATCATTCTCAGTCTCCCTGGGCAGCAGGGTTGGCTGGGCAAGTCTCCTCCCTTACTTACACTGACCATCCCCGCTTCCTGCTTCCCTCTTTCCCTCCTTCCTCCTCCTCCTCTGTTCTGCCCTCCTTTCTCTTCCTTCCCCCTTCCTCCTGGGCCCCAAGCCGGCCCGGGAAGGGATGGGAAGGGGAAGGCAGGCAGGCGGGAGGACCGGCTGGCGGGGGCGTCAGACGCTGTGCGCGCCCAGGCTGAGCACCGAGAAGGCGGCGCGGTGCTTGCGGAGGAGCAGGCGGATCTTCTCGTCGTCCGAGTCGGGGTCCAGCGGCTTGTTGTACTCGTCGTCCTCGTTCTCCGAGGCCGCGCGGTCCCCGCCCGCGCCCGCTCCGCCCGTGGCCCGCGGCGTGGAGGACGACGGCTCCAGGGCGCTCTTCTTCCTCCACTTGGTCCTGCGGTTCTGGAACCACACCTGCGGAGGGCGGCGCAGCCCCGCTTTAGGGGAACAGACAAATGTCCCCCTCCCCACCCCTGGTGGCCATGGAGTGGCCCAAGAGTTGCATGACTCAGAGGCAATAATTTTTTTTAAAAAAAAGTGGGGGTTCATCATCTTCCATTGCTATTCTGTAGCCTTCACTCAGGCCTCGGCCATCTCCTTGCAGGCATAGAGGATACCAGTGCTCTGAGCTGTGCCCAGACCTGGGCCCTCACCCTGCCCCTGGCACCTCCCAAACCTGCTCATACTTCACTGAGTGGGCAGTCATGGTGGGGCTCAAAGTTCTCTTCTCCCAACGTTTGTGGAGAGACTAGCTTGCCAACGGGAAAGGTTGCCCCCGAGGACCCTGCGGGGACCTGCAGACCCATTCATGAGGCTGCTGTAGATTCCTGAGGGTGTGGTGGCACCACCTGCCCTCTCTCAGCTTCACCCAGGCCTGCCAGGCCTCCCGGGGTCATTAATATCCCACATCCTCCTTTTCAAGGATGGATGGGAGCGGAAGGCCGTGCTGTCTTCTTTTTATTGGGAAACCGAGGCCAGCTCCTCTGCTGATAGTCCAGTTCTAGCCTGACTCAGGGGCTGCCATGGACGCTTGGGATGTCTGGTCAAGACGGCGGAGAAGATGGAGAGCAGGAGGCCTGTGTCCCACGGTCCCCAGCCAGGCAACTACGAGCCCCAACTGTACTGAGGCTGCTTCTCCCCTTGTGAAACGGGCCACGATAGGGACCTAACGCTATGGGGAAGAGTTAAATGAGGCATTGCATTCAAGACTCTCGCAACGTGGCTTGGTAGAGGGCTGTTGTGAATTCTAACAGTCTCCAGGGCAGCCAGTGTCAAACACCAGGAGCACCTCCCTCTGAGAATCTGTGAGATGCTGGGAAATCACAGCTGCCTTCTTCTAACCCCGTAACCCCCTGTCCTGGCAGGCACCACACAGACTCACCTTGACCTGTGACTCAGTCATTCCCAGTGAATACGCCAGCCTCGCCCTCTCAGGACCAGCCAAGTATTTGGTCTGCTCAAAGGTTTTCTCCAGGGCAAAGATCTGATGGCCTGTGAAAGTAGGTCGAGTGTGCTTTTTCTTGTGGATATTGTCACTCAGGGGATCTGGGGCTGGAGGCAAGAAGGAAAGGGGTTAGTGGGGGGGGGCGATTTGGGGGGGGGGACCTGGCAGGAATCACCTACCGCCAGCCCTGCCCTGCTTCTTCCACAGGGTGAGCTGCCACCTACTGAGAAGCCACTGAGGTTGTGGAGATGTGGTGACAGCAGGGCAGCATTCGGATAACAGTGGACATGACCTCTGTCATGCCCGGGTGGACTATGTCCTGAAAGGTCAGCTGTCCCCCAGATTATAGCTACTTTGGGACAACAGTGGGGAGGGGGGCTAGAATGGGTTCTCATGCCTTTCTGTTTCATTTTCATTTCATGATTCAATAATGCTACCTTCCCCCAAGGAACAAAAAGACTTTCCTCTCTGTCCCAGTGTCACCAGGAAAACACGGGAACCTTTCCTCTGCCTGTGAATTCCTTCCTATTTCCTTGTCCTGGGATCCCAGCTCCCCAGGTCTTCTGGAAAACACAGAGAGGCAAGCTTCCAGTTCCAAGAGAATGCTCCCTCAAGGGCTCTACTGCCCCATGGCCAGCCTCTCTGACAGCCCAACTCTCCCTCAGACATCGTCAGTTGCAATCTATTATACAGTCTGGTTTCGGGGTGCTGGAAGTCTTCTGGAGAGACTGGGCAAAGATGCTGCAGACCTCAAAGCCAGCCAGGGCTGCCTGCTCAGGAAGCAGCTTGGGACTCAGGAAGTAGCTTGGGACTCAGGAAGTAGCTTGGGGCTCAGAGGAAGCAGAGTGCTGGTGTGTTGGGCTTGGGTCAGTATAACCCAGCAACCCATGTCCTCTCTCGTCACTGGCAGGGGGACTGAGGCACAGAAAGAGACCTCCGAAGAGGTAATCATCGTCAGCCCTAAACTCCTTCGCCTCAATTTGGCCACTGGCTTTCTTAGCTGTTTTTCAACACGAGTACGTAGAGCATGTACTTTCAGGACTGGGGAGTAGGGATATGGAGAGGAGCGTGTGTTGGGAGGGGAGATGGAGATGAGGGAGAGATAGCTTGGGTCTTACGGCACCCCAAGATCAGGCTGTGTATCCCATGGGAGGCAAATGTACTTTGAGATTTCTAGGGCTGGATCCAAACCCCTATTCAGTGGGGATCTAGAGCTTAGAAAGGAACTGGGGATACTCTCTGCCTCTCTCCCTGCCAGATCTCCATCCCATCCAAGACTTTGGTGACACATAATGGCTCTGGAAGCACTCGTGTAGGGATGCCTCACCTGCCTGCGAATTCCCCTGCCACCCCTGGATCCCTGACTGGCATCAGCCCCTCTCCCCAGTTCTCTGAAACCTGAGGTTCAGGGTTAGGTGGGATGAGGAGACTCCCCATCCAGCAGTCAGGGCGAAGGTCAGCTGGGCTCAGCTGCCCCTGGCGGCTGGGCTGTTGTCCCGGCTATCACTGACGGAGAAGGAGGTGGGGAGAGGGGCTCTGGCTCACAGATGGAACCTCAGTGGGTCTTGAATGGTGCCATGCATTAATGGGCTTTTGGGATGTGACACGGCGGCAACTTTTCCTCATGGGGTGGGTATCTTTGCCTGCTTTGGGTGAAGGAGTGCTGGCATGGCTCTGGACAGAAGTAAGCTGCACCGGGGGGCAAGGCTGGGCTGTGTGGCCTTCTCTGGGCCTGGAACTCTCGGGGTCCCTTGGAAGGCAGTTGAAATGGCAGTGGGTAAGCTGGCGGGCTCAGATCCCCGTGCCAGGCAAAGCTATAAGGTTGGGTGCGGGCAAGGCTGGAATTCCACCCTGCTCGGAGGGAGCTATGGAAAGGGACCAGGCGTAGGGCTGGGCTGTATAATGGCGGCTGCAGAGAGGTGGCACCCATGCGGCCTGACCTGAGAGAGGCCCCCCCGCCTCTCGCCCCTTCCCCTGGGGCCAGCCGGGTTGGAAGCAAAGGCCCTGTACTCACTGTTGCTGCACGGCCGCCCACCTCGCCAGTCCTGGCCCGTGTCCGCCCAGCAGTTCCGGGTGCGGGTGGGGTAATCACTCCCGGTCTTGGAAAAGTTCCCCACCTGGGGGCCATAGTAGACTCCCTGGGAGCCCAGTCCCCCGAAGCCGGCCACGTGAGGGTAGCCAGAGAGCAGGCTGCTGTTCGGCGTGGCCACAGGCCTGCTCAAGATGTCGGTGATCCCGTGGGGAGTCCCGGCGGCCAGCTGGGGGCCCAGCCCCGGAGGGCTGAGCTTGTAGAAGGAGTTCTGCACGGAGTACTGGCACACGGGGGCCTTCATCTCTGAGAACTGGGCCAGCGGCGTGTTGTTCAGCAGGAATGTCCCTTGCAGGTTGGACTCCATGGTGTCCAGGTCAGGGAACAGGAGAGCGGGGAGCCCCGATGCAGGAGGCCCCCTAGAGCCCAGCACTCCAGAGTGTGGCCAAGAATCTCATGGCAGGTTTGGAGGGTCAGAGCTGCCTAGAGCCTCTGACTTATCCTCCAGCCCAGCCCTTGCTCTGGGACGAGGACCCCCCAGGTCAGATGCTTGAGAGTCAGGTGGCCCGCGGGTAGGAAGCCTCCCTACCTTCCCTCTCTGCCTGCAAGCCTTGGGTTGGGGTGCTCCTCACACTCAGCACAGTCTGCTCCTCTGCCTCTGAGTCTGGGGACCCTTCAACAGAAGTTTTAAGTTCAGAGAAGGGACATTTCCCTGATAAAGATATGGCCTATTAGAATACAGACCAGAGAGTGGCTGAGCGGCCAGAGCTGGGCTGCCATTGGTCGGAGCCCATATGGGCCTCACATTGGCTTTTCCCAGACAAATTGCACTTTGAAAGATTGACTGTAAATCAGCCAGGGTGTGTGTGTGTGTGTGTGTGTGTGTGAGAGAGAGAGAGAGAGAGAGGGAGAGAAAGAGAGAGAGAGAGAATTAGCTCTAGAAGCCCCGTTCATCATCAGAGGGTTCACCTGCTCTCCCTAAGTCCAGTGTCTAGGAAAAGGTGGGTGCCTGGGGGTGCCTTGGGGACAACTGGACACCACAGTTTCGGCAGCTGCTTTCCCTAAGGGTGAGAAGCCTGGCTTGGAGGTCACTCTTGACCTGCTCTGGTGGCTGTCTGTGCTGCAGCGAACCTTTGCAGGAAGCCTCGGCGCATGCTGGACCACGTAAGTGAGGAAGGAGGCTGGGCGATGTCTGCTCTCTGGGATGATGGCTTGGAAGCCTGCTAGGCAGGGTGGGTCAGTGGGCAGTGGGGCAGCTCTCAGAGTGGAGGCTGTGCTTCTGGCACTGGGGCTGAAAAGGGTGTACCGGACGCGTGTCCCTGCCTTTGCCTTGGACCAGCATTGCTCAGTCCCAGGGGCCAGAATCTCTTTACTCCCCCCTGGCTGGTGTCAGGTGTAAGTGTCTGATGTGGGAGGTCCTCTGCCTTGGTGGTGGAGCCTCGTTTAGGACTCAAAACGATCCACGCACGGAAGTGGGCTGAACCTCAGAGCACTGTACACCTTGTCTGATAAAGTTTTTAAAAATATTTTATCTATTTATTTATTTGAGGGAGAGAGAGAGAGAGAGAGAGAGAGGCAGATAGAGAGAAAGAGATAATGGGCATGCCAGGCCCTCCAGCCACTGCAAATGAACTCCAGACACATGTGCCCCCTTGTGCATCTGGCTGATGTGGGTCCTAGGGACTCGAACCGTGGTCCTTAAGCTTCACAGGCAAACGCCTTCACCACTAAGCCATTTCCCCAGCCCCCCGTCTGATAGATTTTTATAACTGATGGCTCTGCTGGGCCAATCAATCTTGCATTTACAACAGAGAAACTGAGGCACGGAGGAAGCGGAGCGTATTTTCCGGATACTGGAGTTATTTCTGCTCTGGCAGCATTCTTTCCTGAAATTATTCTCTGAAAATGGAAACCAGCCTGGCACTTGTCTGATTGTTCAAAATGACTGACAGTAAAAAGTGATTTTCTAGACAAACAGACTCTGTCTTGCTTCTGCTGGGCTGTCCCTACGCTGTTCCTGATCAGGCCCTAGAGATTTCGCTCTCTCCCAGTGCTTGGACTATGGTTCAGCAAGGAGGAGGCAAGAGGTACCCCTTTGCTAGCCCTCTTGGAGGGAGATATCCAGGGTCGGGGGGTCCCCTTCCCACATAGAACTTGACTGCAAGCCGCCATCTGTGTGACAAAGGTGATTTAAGGGAGAGAAGCTATCTCGTAATGGCCGAGGAGATGTTTGGATAACAATAAGAAAAACAGTTCTTAAAGGACCCAGTTAGGTTTGCTACCAGGCCATGATGCATCTCAGCTAGTTTTTTTTTTTTTTTTTTTTTTCCCCCTCCCAGGTAGGGTTTTACTCTAGCTCAGGCTGACCTGGAATTCACTGTGCTGGGATTAAAGGCATGTGCCAACACGTCCGTCTTGTTTTTTTTTTTTTTTTTTTTGAGGTAGGGACTTGCTGTAATCCAGGCTGACCTGGAATTCACTGTGTAGTCTCAGGCTGGCCTCGAACTCACAGTGATCCTCCTACCTCAGTCTCCGGAATGCTGGGATTAAAGGTGCCCAGCACCAAGCCAACCACTAGCAAATCTGACAGTTTTAAAAGCCCCCTGGAGAATGTAAATGAGTTGAGGGGGGGTGGTGCTTTCACCCAGTGGGGGACAGAGAAGCTTGAAGTGAGGTGATGGCTATGTTAATCCAGGGACCTTGGGACACAGACTTGGTCACCCTGTGATAATGGAAATTTATGAAGGAAATTTGCTACAGATGATTTGAATCTTATTTAATGCCAACGCTGAGATTCTGCTAATCCCAGAATGACAAACAGAAGAGACTTTGGTAACTGTTTCAATCCATTCCCCATTTGAGATATGTAATGAAACTGAAGGCAGTGGGGAGCCCAGTTTTGCATAAAGTGTTCAAATCTAGTTAGGCTCAGCAAGAGCAGGCTCTTGAAGGTTGAATAACTTTGAGAGCAGGACCAGATGCCTTCACAGCAGGACCTTAGAGTCCCCGTTAGTTTGTGGGGTCATCTCACCCACCCCAGCCTCTCCCCATGGGTCGTGGCCAGAAATCTACTCTGTGACCTCTCTGGACGCTTCTCCCAGGTGAGTGGTCCTGATTAAGGGCCTATGTAGGCTTCCAGGAGAAGGCAGGCTTTCAGGGCTGTCCTCTGATCCAACCACAGGCCTAATCCCCCCTAACCAGCACCTCACACCCTCAGCGACCACCCAGAAAGGAGAGATGGAGCCCTGTGCATGAGTCAGTTTCTTTATTAATTTGACATTTATTCAGCTGGTGTAGGGAGAATGGTCTCTATACATCAGAGTGGGGTGAGGGTGGGGGGGGGACGTTCTCTCCCAGTAACAGAACATGTTGGGAGAGCCAAGAAATGATTCATTTTCATAACAATTAAAAAAAATCAAGGTCATTTCAAAACTTCTAAAAAGCGTCTAAGGTGCAGACTGCAGCATTCTCTAGGCATCAAGTGGAGACCCCAGACTCCTCTCCTAAACAGCTCCTAAACTAGCAACGGGAGCGCACAGCCATGCCGCCTAGGGCCGGGGCGGCGGGCCAAGCAGCCATGCCAGCCGGAGCGGAGGGTGCCAAAGCGGAGCCGGGGGCCGCCGGGGTGAGGGGCGGGGGGCTACTGGAGGCGGCGGCGGCCTGGAAGAGGAGGTGCGGGCTGGGGGTGGGCGCTCCGGGGGCCGCACCCCGTCCTCCTGGCCGTGCGCCCTGCTGCTGCGCTCCGAGCCCCGGGCCGGGCGGTGCCTCCGCTCACCGGGCCGCAGCAGGACCCGGCGCCGGGACTTGAAGTTTGCTTTTCCTCCCTCCCTCCCTCCCCGCCCCGAAAGCAAAAGCAAGTCCCGGCCCGGCGAGGGCACCCGGGGCTGGTCTCCAGGGCCGTGGGCTCGCGGACACGGAGGGCGCTTCTGTGCTACTTGGAAGGTTTCGGTGTCACCGACGAGCGGCCGGGGAGGACTCGGTGGGGGGCTCCGGGAGAGCGAGAAGAGCCTGGCAGTCTCTCTCCCGGCCTCGGGGGGCGCCCGCCCGGGCCAGGGCGGGGCCGGATTGTGCTGATTCGAGCCTCCCTCTGCCGGAGGCTCTAGGGTAACGTTAAGGCTCTTCTCTGACGGGCTCCCAGGTGGGGTTCCTTTTCCTGCCCCTGGCCGGGGAGCCTGGTGAAAGGGTGTCTTCCCAGCCTCTGGCCTCCTGGTGGGGTTAGCAGCTCTGTCCTCCTCTGTCCTCGTGGTCAGAGCCGGGCACCGGGGCTGCCCAGCCTGAGCCCAGCGCCTGGGCTTCAAGCACCAAGTTGGCTCTGGGAGACCTCGGGATGGTCTGACGTAGGAACTAGCACATTCGTTCACTAGCTCTACTTCGTCCTTCTTTCCTTCCTCTTTCGTTGAAAGACAGTCTGCGCTCCTTCTCCTGCAGCCCGGAGAAGTCCTCAGGAGCTGAGCTGTTAGTGCTTGGTACAGACTGCTAAAGTGTTTCTATTGGTTTGCATAGTATTTATTGTTTTCATATACACAAGGCTGATTACTGTACAGTTTACACTTGGAACACAGACTATGAGAGAAGTGCTGTAACATATAGAAAACCTCTTCTGTTTGGAACATGCTGGTGCGATCCTGGGACAGCCACAGGCCCTCCTTCTCCAGAGGAGAACACCTTTCAGATGGGGCCCTGGCTCCCTTTAAGCCCTACTGCTAAATCTGTGGGTGTGGGTGTGTGGGTGTGTGTGTGGGGGGTCCTTGCCTTAGATTCTTAAGTTCCTAGCATAAGGAGCCCCAGATGCACTCTCAAGGTGATGGTTTCCCATTGGAAGATGATGAATACTATAACTGGCAGAGAGAGAGAGAGAGAGAGAGAGAGAACATAAAAAAATTCCAGTTTATCCACAAGAGATTCTACACAGCTTTAGAGGTCACAGTAAAATCATCGTGTGGGCTGAGTGAAGGGGAAAGGTGTATGACTGCCCCTGTGTCCTGAATGTCACCCGGGGACTTCAGGGAGGAGCCATCCACTGGGGGCTGGGGAGGGGACTGTCACAAGTGGCATGTGGTTATGTGTGCAAGGTGCGGGGAGCTGGTGGGTGAAGACATGGAATGAAGGCGCTACACTGATTTCATGCCTACTTTTTCATTTTTCTCTTTCCAGGAAGCCCATATGGATTTCTTACAGATGAAGTTGAACAAAAAGTACCCTGTACGAAGTCAAGATCAAAACAAGAACAAAACAAAATAAAAATAAAAAAAAAAAAAACCACAAAACCATCCCCAGCCACAACAGAGCCCTGGTTCACTTTTGCACCCATGCCCTTTTACATTTGTTTCCTCTCCCACTTGCTCCTCTCCCCTCTTCGTGCTGTCTTTGTCCTGATTCTCACAGAGATCCATAGTCGCCAGAGGCAGGATTGAAGACTGTAGGTCATGCGTCTACAGTCAGTCACTCATGCG
Source organism: Dipus sagitta (assembly GCA_036346955.1). NCBI lineage: Eukaryota > Metazoa > Chordata > Mammalia > Rodentia > Dipodidae > Dipus > Dipus sagitta. Next base: position 26,432,427 of record CM070783.1, read on the forward strand.
AGTAGGAGACTAAAGGAAGTCCCTCACAGAGGTCATGCCGGGAGCCTATAGAACTTGTGCGGCATTTCAGTTAGCCCTCTGGTCCGTCTTTCCTCCTGTGTGCGTGGCAGAGTGTGTGGAGTTCAGGGTTTGGGTGTTGAGGTGTGATCCTGTGGGATACAGAGAAAAACAGAGTCACTCAAGAGTTTTGTGCTGGCTGCTCAGCTTGGGCAGGTCAGGAAGAAGCAGTGTCCCCAAGCAAGGTAATGAGCTGAGAGGTGCCCTGTGTGCAGAAGCTGATCTTCCTGAAACACTGCTCACTCATCTCTGCTCCCTGCCCGGAGGCTGCCTCTTGGCACTGGCCACCCAGCCTCCACTGAGAGTAGATGAGCTCCCAGGAGCCTTATGTGGGGCACAGGAGGGTGCTGTCCACCTCCCTGTGTCCAGGAGCAAGGGGTAAGAGACTTCCATGCCTCCCGGGGGTGGGGGGGGAGAAATTTGAAGGGTAGATTCTTTTTTTTTTCCTGAGTTAGGCCCTGTGCCAAGAAAGAGGCTAGGCTAGGCAGCAGTGCCTGTTACATTCTCAGTAGGTTTTAGCCCACAGCACTGATGTCTGCCCAGACAATTGCTGGCCTCTGTGAGCTTATGGCCTTGAGGGACAACACCTCTGCCTGGGCTCTGGTCCACAAGCTCCTATCCTCATACCTGGTGGTGACATACTCTTATGGCAAAGAGATTTTTTTTTTTGAAAGACATGTGTATTCTCTCTATAATATTGTGTGCCCCAGGCTGGGAAACAGCAACTTTGTGTATGAAATCCAAACCCAGCAACACGGGATTCATGTCACAAAAATATTCCGGACCTACTTGTCTTCCAACCAGCCTACCTTTCTCCCTCCCTTCCTTCCTTTTTTCTTCTCTTCCTTCCCCCATTTTCCTTTCCCTCCCCTCTCCATTCCTTCCCTTCTTCCTCTTTCCTTTAAAACATGTTTTTTAAAAGTAATTTTTTTTTTTTTAAAGACAAAGCCTTGTTTTACAACCCAGGCTAGGATTCCAGGCATGTGCCACCACATTGCTAACTTCATGATTTCAAGACTAGTCACTCAAGATTCTGTCTATGGAGTCCTAGGGACTGATGGAAATGAGGACATTTCGAAATTTTTGGCTTTTTGAGGCAGGATCTCATTCTGTAGCCCAGGCTGGTCCGGAGCTCACTATGCACATAGCTGGCCTAAAACTCATGGCAATCCTCCTGCCTCAGCCTCTTGAGTCTTGGGATTACAGGTGTGAGCCATCAGCTTGCCTAAGAAGGCCATTGAAATGAAGAGGAGTGGACTGTGTCCTGAGTCAGGTAGGAAGTCATTCTGAGGCAGAGATGTCCCTGGACGCCGAGTTGTCTTGGGCCCTACAAGTGATGGGGCTGGCCATGACCTGGGAGGACTCATATCTGGGTGGTTCTGCAGGGAGAGGATGGGAGTGCCAAGTGCCTTGCCAGAAGTAGCTGTGATGACTTATACCAGGCCTTTTGGAGGGCACTGTCGGCCGGAAGATAAGACTATTTCTGCTGGGCCCCGTTTCCTCCAATTCTGCCTCAAGCTACGTGCCAGTGTTTCCTCTGCTATCTGCTTCAGGCCACAGTTCTCCAGCTAAGGCTGCCATCTGCTCACTTCCCTGATCAACTTCTGCCCTCTGCCTGCACGACCTGTCCTCTAAGACCCTCCTGATAACTTCAGCTCCTCCCACCACCACCAGTTAAGAGACACCATCGAGAATCATGGTCAAGAGCAAGGACTCCGAAGCCAGGCTGCTCAAGTTCAAGTCCTGCCTCTGCCAATTACTGGCTCCCAGACCTTAGCCAAGTTACTTACCCACTCTGTGACTCAGTGTCTACTGTTGTAAACATTCTGGAGGCAACAGTAGGACCTGCCTCACTCGATCACAGATGTTTGAGCTAAGGAGAGCCGCGTGAGCACTCTGGGCACGTGGGTGAGTGCTGGGTTCTCTGGACTCACTGTTGCCCACGTGCTTTTTCCTTCTAACCAGCTGCAATATTCCCCTGGCCGCATTATGAATGTTCCAAGAGCCAGGCACTCCTTCCTGATGTTCCCCACGCTGCTTGCCCTAGTACTGAGCGCTCCTCAAATGAGAGACTGCTGAAATCTGGGGCTAAGATTTCCCACTCACTTTTCTGACAGGTCCTAAGAAGAGAAGGTTCAAGCCTTAAAGATCACTCTGGAATAAGCACCCGTTTCATCTTTGAGTAAACAGACCCACAAGGAGCGGCGGGTGCTGTGTGTGTGTGGAAGGGGGACGAGCACAGGAGTCTCTGCTCCTGACCAGTTCTCCATGGCGCTGCGCCTCCACCCAGATCCTACTCTGAGAAAGGCTCACCCTTCCGAAGCTTACAAAGTGGCCCTTCCGCTGTGCTGTGGGTGGCCAGCCATGCACCAAAAGCTCCTTCCCTCGGTTTTCCCTGTGCCGTGACACCTGTTTCCCCAACCTCTGACTCTGATGTCCTTGAGGTGGCAGTTGTGAGGTCAGATTCTATCTTGAAACAAACAAAACCAAATGTATCTCGCCTTCTTGCTTCCCTCCACTGAAACTATTTTGATTAATTTTGCACACCTTTAGTCCCAGCACTTGGGAGGCAGAAGTAGGAGGATTGCCATGAGTTCGACGCCACCCTGAGACTACATAGTGCATTTCAGGATTTCAGGTCAGCCTGGGCTAGAGAGATACCCTACCTTGAAAAAAACAAAACAACAACAACAAAAATCTATTGTCAGGATTAATGTAAATCTTATAATCACACTGTCTGCATGGAATGTGTTCCCTAAACAGGAAAAGAAAAAGGCACTGGCTTTTCCCTCCCTCTGATCCCTAGAAAGTCCTGGAGAGCAGAGCCAAGCCCAGGTAGAGGGCACCATGATCTACTACTTTCCCCGGGTATTACAGTTTCCTTTTTGATATGGCACCTAGGACTGTACCCCACCCATGACAGGAGGTTTGGTGAGGAGAACCAAAATGAACCTAACAACACAACTTTCAGCAGGTATAAAGATGATCTGAACAGCGCGATGGAGAACACTAGAGTTGTAGTTGAGCAGGCCTGGGGCGGGCAGCAGGAGGCTCATTTTACTTTGTGCTGAGGATAGAACACAACATCTCCCGCGCGCCAGACAAGCCTGAGCCACGGCCTAGCCCAGAGGCCCATCTGAATACTCCGGATGACCTGCAATATGGGGATGTGGATGGCTCTCTGAGAAATACTACAGGTAAAACAGCCCTCTGGGAAGCCCTTTCACAGACATGAGCCGACCTATCACACCACACAGCCACCCTGCTAAGGGAAATACTGACATTACTGCTGTGCATGGATAAAAATGCCTACGAAGGCGCCGGGCGTGGTGGAACACGCCTTTAATCCCAGCACTCGGGAGGCAGACGTAGGAGGATCGCCGTGAGTTCGAGGCCACCCTGAGACTGCAGAGTGAATTCCAGGTCAGCCTGAGCTAGAGTGAGACCCTACTGTGAAAAACAAAAACAAAAACAAAACGAAAAATAGCCTGCGCAGGTCAACTGACTTGCTCAGGGTGACACTACAAATATCACCTGTCATTGATGGAGTGCTTGAGTGCATGCACTTCTATTTACTCCCCTCACAGTTATTCTTGGTAAGCTTGTTTCCCCCTTCTAGTGCCGGGGAAGGAACCCAGCATGCCAAGCATGCGCTGTACCACGGGGCCACACCCTAGCTCTGTAAACGCTTACTGAAGTGCAACAGGTATTCAGAAGAGACTCTTTCATCTGCTCTTGAGGAGTGCAAAGCTGACGGCGGCTAAGCGACTGAAGGTCACGCAACGGCAATAGGGAGAACCAGGTATTGAATCTAGACTCTGGATTCAATGAAAGCCTGCTTCCACTCTGAATCCAATACAGCGGATTCTTCTTCTTTGTGGTAATTCTGTTCTGTGAAGTGTGAGCACTTAATCAGAGAATACTGCACTCTCAGGGAAACATAAGGCTAGATATTGTTTTCTTTCTTTCGTTCTTTCTTTTTTTTTTTGTCACAACATTTCCCTCAACCAATGAATATATAACCTTGCTTTAGGTGTGTGTATTTCTGCTTGAAGACTCCTTATTTAATACACGTGGCTCATTCCTTCACACGGACCTCACCGTCACCAACACCATAACTCCTCCTTTATGAAGCTTTGGAAACACATGGTTTCCCCGTGAAGGACACCAAACCTCTTTGTCCTTAGGGACACGAGACACAATTTTGGCACAACTCTGGGACCATGTTAAACAGCAAAATCACCAACGAAAAGCACAGACATGCACTAAACATGGAGCTATAAATAGAACACAAAAAGAACACGTGTTTCCATGTCGATGGTGTGACAGCTGGAACAAGGAGGAATGTGCTCACCCTTGGATGGGAACATGCATGTCAGTGACTTAGATGTGTGTGTGTGTGTGTGTGTGTGTGTGTCTATGAACAACCTACCACAAAAGCATGGTGAGTGCTGACTTGGGGTTACCAGTAAATTTTAGCAAGTAGGAGAATCCACAAAGGAACGATGAGGATTAACGATCTAGCTTGGGAGTGGGGGGCAGCACACAGTGGGAACGGGGCCTGCCATTCTCTTCTGCATCCTTTGGGAGGGGTGGAATAGTCCCAATTGCCTTCCAACCCTTAGGCATTTGGGCAGGAGCCTGCTGAGACATTTCCTCCCTCATCCCTGTCCCCAGCCACATGCCTCCCCCTGCCTTTTATTGGCAAAATACTCAGGCACTGTCCTGGAGCCTGACCCTCGCATTCATGTGGTCTACTCCATGGTCATCTGTGGGGGATCGAACCTCTTTGTAGGTCATCTATAGCAAATTAATAAAACAGTTCCAGGCTCCCTCCACGCCCAGCCTGACTTCATGCTGCCTGCCTCCTGTTGTAGAAATTGGCACAACCTGAGTCAAACAGAAGCTCAAATTTAAAGGTATCGCTGCTGCTACCGTAAGAAAAAACAAGGCAGAAAATTGTACTTTTCTTTCCCCTCTCCTTTCAAAGTCATTTGCACCTTTGGTCATTTCCAGGCCATGATAGCAGCTAATCTTGGCCTCCTAAGTTAGCAGCGTGATGGGACCCCCTGGCAGCACAGGGTTAACTCTGTGACCTCCTTAAGCTGCTGAGGAGTCAGGTCTAATTTTACCCTCCAACTGGCTCCACCAGTCCTCATTTTTCTTCCCCCCAAGTGCTGAGATATGTTGGGAAACCCCAAGTCAGCACTTCTGGAGCCCAGGAGGCAGCGGGCCCTGCTTTTTGCAAAATGCAGGAAGCCAGTGTTTGGTTGCTGCTTGGCCCCAGAGCCTAGCCCCAAGGGTTCTGATGGGGAAAAACTCAGTGCTGTGTGTTGGGGAGGGGGCGGGGGGGGGTGGCTGCGACGCTTCCTCGCTCCCCGCTGACTCCCACCCCGACGCATCCTGTACTGAGCTGCCCCGAGCTGGGCACAATGAAGGGCCTCGGGGCAGCTCAGTACAGGATCCCTCAGGGAGGGTAAGATCAGAGCTGGCCGCCGAAGTCCCCAGCACTGCAGGCCCACTGGAGACTTTCACTGGACACCATAGCCCACGCCTCCTCATCTCACCGGCCACTTTACACTGGTCACGTATCAGTGCTCAGCCCCAGCCCTTAAGACCCAAAGGTGCCTTTGAGGGAAGCCGCCACCCACCCCTTGGGCTTATTAACTTAGTTCCTCCCTAGAAAACAAGGAGGCAGTCTGATTCACAGAAAAGCAAGGGAAGCAAAGCGGGGACTGGCCAGGATTCTGGTAGAGTTTCAGGTTCAAGGGGCAGCCTGGTGAGTGCTTCCTGACCAGGTGTGGTGACACGTTCCAGCCCAGACAACGTCCGCTATGCTCTCCAGCACCCTAGCGACCAACTCTAGAGCCCATTTCTTTGTTTCCAAGAGGGCAAACCAAGATTCACAGGGTTCTTCATTCTGCACAGTGTTGTTTCACATCATACAGGGGTTTTGGGGTGTGGCTCAGTGATAGAGTGCCTGCCTAGCATGTAGAAGGTCCTGGGCGCTATTCCTACCACTGCACAAAACAAAACCACAATAAAAAACAAACGTGCAAAAATAAAACCAAGCGCCCCCCCCCCCCGTACTTGTGTACTCCCTGAGTGGTCAAGGTGAAGGAAATGTGGTTGTTGGCTTCAAGACGAAGTTGAGGGTCAGAGATGGTTCTAGTCTGGGCTGTGGAAATTTGAGCATCAACCTGCAGCTGTGCGCCGTGCTAGAGTGGGAGATGGGGTGGGGACAAGCGAGCAGCCACTCCACCAAGTGCCAGGCCACACAGGACAAGAAAGCCGCTGTTACCTCCGAGGGGCTAGTCCAAGGAGAGAGGGACTCAGATCACTGCTTGCCCCTTTTCAGGCTGGCCCGCTTCACTATCTGAGCCCCCTTCCTGCCCTCTATCAGGTCCGGCTGTAGGCCACTCCCTCTCAGCTCCACCTGGAGACAGCAGCAGAGACAGAAAGTAGGAATCACACAGCCAGACAAGAGAAAAGTAGAACGAAGGAAAGGAACAGTGTGGAGGTGGGAGCACCCGTCCACCAGGAAGGTGGCTGAGGGATGACACGTGCAGACGGAGCCAGGGCAGCAGGTGAACTCGCTGGGGCCTCTGGGAGTCCACAACCCTTTCAGTACCTTGGGAAGTTTCATAAAGGACTCAATATCAGCTTCCAGCTCCCTAGGGTCCTCTAGGGGCCCCTCAACAATCACCTCCTCATGCTGCTGGGTGGCGTCGGCACTGGAGGAATCAACCTGCCGAACAACTTTTCGAATGATCTGGAAAAGAGAAGGGACGGAGGCCTAGTCAAACCATCAGGACAGACTGAGAAGAATAAGGCCCCACGAGTGACATCTGGGGGAGATGCAGCCTTTGCCCGTTAGGGAACCAAGAAAAGGTGCTGATCTCCGGCCGTCACGGTTAGTGGGAGATGTCAGCAGGGCTAGAATGTGTGGAGAACAGTTGGCAGTCTTCACGTAACGATCAGGCTTGGCCATGAGTAAGGCTGTCTCAGCCCTCGGCATTCCATTCTGACTCCTGGGATGGATGAGGCTTGTGTTGACCATCCCACCTCCAGTGCCTGAGGGCAGCGGACTACACGTTTTCATTCAGGCAATTACACCCCTTATTCATTTGCCCAGTGTGAGATGGACATTAGCATTCCTGCGTCCACAGGATGGATCGAGGATGCACAAGGACCTCATTTCCTCTCCTGTGAGTTGCGGCCCCAGGGAAGCACATGCCCATGCTTGTGCTTGCCTGATGGCTCCCCGGGCCTCTGGCTGGCATAGGGCCCATGCTTGGCATGCCGCTTGAGCCTACTGACTTGATGCATGCTGTCAGTTCAGTATGTCTGGATATCCTTTTTTTGTTTTGTTTTTGTTGCTTTTTCCTTTTTATTAGAGGAGACCCTGGTTGGCTAGGGTTGGTTACAGTTTGCTTCAGCAATAGGCTTCATAGGACTAGTCTGTTTTTCTTTTTTTTTCAAGGTACAGTCTGTCTCACTCTAGCCCAGGCTGACCTGGAATTCACTATGTAGTCTCAGGGTGGCCTCACACTAATGGCGATCCTCCTACCTCTGCCTCCCGAGTGCTGGGATTAAAGGCGTGCGCCACCACGCCCCGGCTGTTTTTTTTTTTTTTTTGTAATAATTTTATATTTTTAGTTTTTCAAGGTAGGGTCTTGCTATAGTCCAGGCTGACCCAGAGTTCACTTATGTGGTCTCAGACTGGATTCGAACTCAAAGCGATCCTCCTACCTTTGCCTCCCCAGTGCTGGGATTAAAGGTGTGCGCCACCATGCCTGGCTAGGTGTGTATGTTTTTGTGGGGACAGATTCTTCAGGAAGAGGGCAGCTGGAATGATCCATGCTGAATCAGGCTCAGAGACAACAAGGGCCACTGTGTCCTGACTACTAGAGCCCTCCTGAGTTGTCCCTTCTGAGCCACTGGGGACGGCAGGCTGCAGCCACCCTGTTGCTCACCCTGTTAGGGCGGCAGCGAGACAGGGCTGTGGAGTGGAGCTCCCAAGCCTTTTAGCTTCTAACCCCACCGGCTTCCCCCCAGCACAAGGGCCCTGCACCCACCTTCTTGGTGACGATGTTGCCCTGCTCATCTGTGAATTGTTCCTCTGTCACCTGCTCGCCTGGAATATTTTGAAGCTCATCACCCTGGGATTAGAAGAAGGAAAAAACCCAGATTGGATAGTGGGATTTTTTTTGAGGCTGAGAGTAAGAAGATAAGGGAGGAAAAAGAGCCACGGGGGCGGGGGGCAGTGGCCACGTCCGTTATATCCCCACCACGGCGGCAGAAAACCTGAGCCCTCGCCAAACCAGGGCTGCCCAAGTGTGGCAACACCCCGTGGGGCCTATGTGCCTCACGGTCACAACGACCAGCAAAATATCGGTGACTATACAAGTTCCTGGAAGAGGTCTCGAGAGAAGTGGGGAAGGCAGAGCTGCACATATTGCCTCCCTGAGTGTGACTTGCATGCAATACCAGGGTAGGCAACAGAGACTGGATGAGAACAGGCGCCCTAAACCCCAGAGCCGTGCTTTCTGGGCCGCTACCCTATGCCTGAACGCTGGGGTGGTTCTGATCAGGCACAGCTCTGGCTTCCGGCTCAGAGTCTGACCCCAGAGACCTCCTTGGTCCTTTTTTCCCATCGCCTCTCCTGACTTGGGCTGGTACTCTCCCAGCTCCAACCCTCGCATGCACCAGACTCCCCCCTGCCTCGAACTCTAGCACCCCTGGACCGGCCTCTGTCCTGCTGCCTGGCTGGCGTTACCTTGAGGAAGACCCGCCGGCGGACCACCCTGGTGGAGATGGTCTCCTCGTCATCACTGAGGCCCTCGCTCTCCCCCAGCTCCTTGTCCAGCTCCTGGTGGATGTGCTTCAGCACAAAGCACAGGGAGCCCTTGACAATGTGCATCACGTTCTGACAGCTGACCAGGAAGAAACCCAGCAGCACCAGGGTGACCAGAAGCTGGGTAATGAAGGTCCACATCCTCCCCTCCTTGCCCTCCTCACCAGCCTGGCCCTCCAGGGACCCGGGGAGCCAGGCGCCTGCCCTCTGCACGGATCCAAGGGCTCATTCTTCACTTGGGCTCCCGAGGCCCCCGGCAACACCTTCCATTGTGTCGCTGCCTGTCTTGGGTCTGCTTTGCTGTCTGTCCTTCCTTCTCTCATTCACGCCAAGCAGGAGACCATATGGGACCTCTCCCAAGTGGCTCTCTCTACTAGGACAGTGTGGCCCAAATGCCCTTCCTGCCTAGCAGCCAGGGCTCTGCCCTTACTGCCTCACCCCCCCCCCCGGGGGAGGGGGGGGACCAGGAATGTCAGCCATCTATAATTTTAGCTCCAAGCCAGTTGCTGGAACTGTCCAACTGGGCTAGAAGGGAGGTGGCAGGTGCTGTGTCCCAGACTCTGGAAGCACACATCAAAGTCACCATAGATAGGGAAGCAGGACTTGCCTGGTCTTTCTTGCCTGCCTGTCCCTATGGAGCAGAGAAATTTCCGCTCTGGACAAGTTTTTGTTGGTGGGGGGGGGAGGGGAGGCTCCACCAGACAAGATGTTCTAAGAATGTGGCTACTCGTGTGTCACTCTGGGCAGCTATCGCAGTGATCAGAATGACGTTGGTCCGGGCTGGAGCAGCGAATAGCCGGGAAAGTGAAGGGTTTATTTTAAACACAAGCCCCAAGTGTGACCAATGTGCTCAGGCTCAGCCCGAGCCAAGTGAGCCTGGCCAGGCTCCAGCACAGGTGGCGGGCCAGTGGGTAGCCAGTCGATAATCCGCATCAGCCTGAAGCTTCGCAGTCCCTTCCTTTACAGGGTACAGCAACGCTAAACTCCGGTGTGGAGCTGGAGTCTATTTTAAGGCCTGTCCTCAAAGGCTCTTCCTGAGCTAGGCAGAAGATGCCCAGAGAGCAGGAACCACGCATAGTATTCTATTTGCATTCACAGCGCTGATTCACAGATGCAGCTGCGGCTAGAGGGAGTTTCGTGTTCTGGGTCAGGCTGTTCCCCTTTGAGGAGCAGCCTGGCAGAAAGAATGTGGCAGGCTGCAGCTCCCTACCACCACAGGGGGGGCTTGGCCAGGCCGCGCCCTTTCTCCGTGCTTCAGTTCAAGGCCAGCATGAGGGACCCTTGCGCTCCCCTACCAGGTTGGGGTCCCACGGTACATAAAGACACAGGTAAATGGAGTGACCGTAATGTGTCTAAGTGAAAGGATAAATAAATGAAAGAGAATTCAAACTTCTATCACTGACCCCCCCCCCCCACAGTAGGAAACTGCTCAGAAAAAATAAAATCTCAGTAGCACATGCAAAGTTGCTGGTCACAGGAGAACATTTAGTTTTAGCTCAGCCAAGAAGAATGTGTGGGCCAGAGGGAATGTATCAGACGTACAGCACTGGGGCTGGAGAGATGGCTCAGGCAGTTAAGGCGCTTGCCTGCAAAGTCTGATGACCAGGGTTTGATTCTTCAGTGCCCATGTAAAGGCAGATGCACAAAGTGGTGGATGCATCTGGAGTTCGTTCTCAGTGGCTAGAGGCCCTGGCGGGCCCATTCTCTCTCTCCCTCTCTCTTTCTGTGTGTGTGTCTCTCTTTTCTCTGTCTCTGTATGCTTGAAGGTAAATAAAATAAAATAATTTTAAAAAGCCAGGCATGAGGGCTGGAGAGATGGCTTAGTGGTTAAGCGCTTGCCTGTGAAGCCTAAGGACTCCGGTTCAAGGCTCGATTACCCAGGACCCACGTTAGCAAGATGCACAAGGGGCACACGCATCTGCAGTTCGTTTGCAGTGGCTGGAAGCCCTTGCGTGCCCATTCTCTCTCTCTCTCTCTCTCTCTGCCTCTCTCTCTTTCTCTGTCACTCTCAAATAAATAAATAAAAATGAACAACAACAAAAAAGCCAGGCATGAAAAAGGCGGGTGTGGTGGCGCACACCTTTAATCCCAGCACTCGGGAGGCAGAGGTAGGAGAACCACTGTGAGTTCAAGGCCACCCTGAGATTACATAGTGAATTCCAGGTCAGGCTCAGCTAGAGAGAGACCCTACCTCAAACAAATAAACAAACAACAAACAAAAAAAGCCAGGCATGGTGGCAGATACCTTTAATCCCAGTACTCGGGAGGCAGAGGTAGGAGGATCACCATGAGTTCGAAGCCACCCTGAGACTACATAGTGAGTTCCAGGTCAGCCTGGGCTAGAGAGCGATCTTACCTAAAAAAAAAAAAAAAAAAAAAAGCCAAGCATGGTGGCAGATGCCTTTAATCCTAGCACTCGAGAGGCAGAGGTAGGAGGACTGCTGTAAATTTGAGGCCAGCCTGGAACTACAGAGTGAGTTTTCCAGGTCAGCGTGGGCTAGAGTGAGATTCTACCTCAAAAAAAACCAACAAAAGATGTACAACACTGTGGAACACGCATGAGACCCTGCGTTTGACCCCAGCATGCATGCACATAAACAAACATTCACACCAAGTTCATTCAGCTTTGGATATTTCCCCAGGGAATAGCCTGGGTTACAGTCATTTCAAGTGCACCTTGCCAACCCCAAGTGATCGGGAAGCTCTCTGTTACTCCTTCAGAAATCCAGCAAAGATACTAATAAGCAGCTTTGTAAACCGTCACTTTTAACAGGCCTCGCTGGGGGCCCCTGGGGGCCTGCCAGACAACTGTGGCCAGTGGCCAGTCCATCTGTCCAGTGGTCCCCATACTGGTGAAGCAATGCCATTGCTATTCCCAGGATGGTCCTGTACGCTTACTCTCAGTCCACAAGAACGTGGGGCTGGGCTAGGAAGGGGAAGATCTGAACTCTCCCAGTCCTGGTCCATTGTGAGATCCTGAAGAAAGCCCGCAGCCTCTCTCAGCTGTCCTCTGGACACGCCAGGGACTTAGCCATGCAGGCCTACAAGCGTCGTCTGGGATGCTCTCTGTTCCTGGCCTTTTCCTTTCTAAAGGCTGACAGCAGAGGGGGAAGCAGGAAAGAATGTTCCTGGGTTCCTCTCCTCTCTGTCCCTCCCTTCCCTTCCCTCTCCTCTCCTCTCCTCTCCTCTCCTCTCCTCTCCTCTCCTCTCCTCTCCTCTCCTCTCCTCTCCTCTCCTTCTTTTCCCTCCCCTCCCTTTCCTTTTCTCAGGGATTCAGAGCAGAGCCAGTTGACATCACCTGTGCCCTGGGAGCCACTATCCCTGATAGGTGCTAAGGAGCACCCAGTGGGAAAGAATGCACAGGGGAGGGCTCTGTGGTTAAAATGGACAGGCAGTCCGACCTGTCCAAGTGCACACAGTTTTGGACAGCTTTCTAGACAAACCCCCCCTTTTAAAAAATTTTATTTATTTATTTGAGAGAAAGAGAGAGAGACAGACAGAGGAAGAGGCAGATAGAAAGAGAGAATGGGCACGCCAGGGCCTCCAGCCACTGCAAACGAACTCCAGATGCATGTGCCCCTTGTGTATCTGGCTTATGTTGGTCCTGGGGAATTGAACCGGGGTCCTTAGGCTTCACAGGCAAACGCCTTAACTGCCAAGCCATTTCCCCAGCCTGACAAACCCTTTTTGATTCAGCCAGCAACTCAGCAGCACTGGAATGCCAGCCTAATCCTAACACATCCAAACGTGGTTTTCTAGGACTGAGGTCAAGCAGAGAAGAGAGAAGGAGATAAAGGAACAAGCGGGCAACATGGCTGCTAGACTGAAAAATGGCTGAGTGAAAAGAGACCAGTGGACAAAACGTACATAGAGCCCATGGGTCAGGCTATATAGCATCTCAAAAACAATAATAAAAACAACAACAACTACAAAAAAAAAAAAAGGGCTGGAGAGATGGCTCAGTGGTTAAGGCACTTGCCTGCAATGTCTTAGTACCCATGTAAAGCCAGATGCACAAAGTGATGTATGTATCTGGAGTTCATTTGCAGTGGCTAGAGGCCCTGGTGCACCCATTCTCTCTCATACATGAATAAATAAAATCTTAAAAAAATAAAAGAAAAAGGAAACCAAACAAACGAAAAACTCACAATGGCCAGCCAGGCCAAATGTGCCAACTAGTGCAATAGTGGCATGTGTGTTATGGGGAAACCAACTGTTCTATAATTGGACTGGAGCCTGCTCCATGGGAAGGAATACATACTTGATACTGAAAACCTAGTCAAAAGTCTACGGCTGGGGAGGTCATGAGCCCTAGAGAAGTGATTTCTGGCCAAATTACATATGTTATGGCCACTAAACTGCCTTGTAAGTACTTTTTTAAAGGTTTACACCCATATATTAACGCTACTCTCACTTTTGGTTAGAGAAGTTGGACACCCTCCAAGGCTCAGGGTCCATTGCAGAAGAGGTGGCGAAAAGATGTAAAAGCCAAAGGAAGGGTAGGACTCCTTACAATGCACTCTTCCAGAAACAAAATGGCCTGGATTTTCCCTGACCTCACAGGACCATCATAATAGGAGGAAAAGATAATAACAGCAAAATAAAAGAGAGACTAATTGGAAGGGGAAGGGGATTTGATGGAGAGTGGATTGGAGTGGGGAGGGAATTATCATGGTTTATTATCTATACTTATGGAAGATGTCAACAAAAAGCTTTTTTTTTTTTTTTTTTTTTTTTTTTTTTTTTTAAACAAAATCCCCACAATGGGCACAGAAGAAAATCAAAACAAAACTGTGGCTTTGGGTTCACCTAGACCTAACTCAAAGCCCTCAGGGCCGGGGGTGGAATATGGTAGTTTGGATGGATGTCCCCCAATCAATTCAGGAGTTTTATTAAAGCTTGTAAGTTGGTGTCACTGTGGATGGATCACAGGGTCCAGCCCTAAGGTGTGGGGGCGGACCTGGAATTCCAGTGTAAAGCTCTATATAACGTGTTTCAGTTCTGACATTCTGAGCTCCTGGAGTGTGCCTCTTTGTGGTGCTGGTGGTGGATTCTCTCTCTGCTTGGACCTGTGAAAGGGGGCCCAATTTCTTCTGCCATTAAGCAACTCCCCCTGAATCTGTAAGCTTCAATAAGTCCCTTCCTCCCATAAACTGTGCCTGCTTGGAAGTTCATCCCGGCAGCGTGAAGCTGTCCACTACACAAGGCCTTTGGCGAGTTGTCCGGCCTCTCTGAACATCTGTGGTGAAACGACAGCGAGTCCTGACTGCTGTGGGATGGGTAGTGGCCACTGCTGTGTCAGTCATTTCCTGCCACAGTAGAGGTCAAGGAGGCAGAAAGGTAGACGACTGTGGCCTCACAGAAGACAGTTAAGTCACCGACACAATTTATAAAGAGAGGAGACATGCCACGCTCATGGCCCAAGCCCTTGAGCTTCTGAAGCTAGCAGATCAAGGGAGGCACACCGTGGGGCTCTCACCTGTGCTTCTCGGGAGAAGGTGCTTTCCAAGGCCCACGGGCTCTGGTCCCTGCCTGCCTGGGAGCTGCCAGCCTCAGCTGCCCCCGCCGGCACGTGCTCTCTTGCAGACGCCAGCATCTTCTCGAGTTCCTGAGATGTGCTCGGCTCCAGCCGTTGGATGGTGGTGACCCTTCTCTGGAACGAGTGTGGGCCCTGCACGACCTCCTCTTGCCAGGAGCCCTGTGCGGCTTCTGGAAGCTGGGATCCTGTGGAGCCTTGCTTATCCCAGTCCTGTAGTCTGCGGCGCAACGTGAGGGAGGGCCAGGGAGAGAGGAAGGGCAACCGGTCACTTTCAGCCATCGCTCTCAGAAGACCCCCTTAGCCCCGGGCTTATCCAAGACGTAGTGGGTGCTGACCTTATACCATCTTCTGCCCCTCAGGGTGGAGAGAACAGAAGGCGTCACTCCGTGAGGGAGGCACACAGGACCCACTCATGCTTCCAGATGGAGAGAGCCCCAGACATCAGGGCCCTGCCCTGCCTCCTTGCTTTGTTTCACATTGTATCAGTCAGAAAATCTTTCAGAATATATCTTGAATCCAACTACTTCCTACCACCACCACGCTGCTGCCACCCAGTCCCCGTCGCCATCAGCTCCTGCTCCCAGTGTGTACCTTGCTTCTGCTTCGCCATGCCAGGCTCCTCTCGAGGCAACTACCAGATAGGTCACTCCTATTCTTTGATCAAAGCCCTTTGGTGGCACCCCATCCCTCCCAGGGGATACCACAGTCTTTTGGAGACCCTCACAGCCTGACCCACCCAGCCCCATTCTACTGCCTGGTCTCACTTCCTGTCTACTCCACCCCAGGAGCGATGGCCTTCTCGCTGTCACTGGGCACGCCAGGCCCACTCATCCTCACAGCCTGTGACTTTGCTGGGCTTTCTGCTGGGTATCTTCCCCCTGGTACGCACATGGCTCACTCCTTCAGTCTTTAAAGTCTGGCTGGAGTTGTCGTCACCTTATCTGTAATTTCAATCGCTCTCCACACACATACCCACTTCCTGTTTCCCTTCTCAGCGTTGTTTCTCCTGTTAGCACTTGTCATCTTATCCAGCAAAATTTCTGTTTTAATTCTAGTCATCCCTTTGATATACCAAAGGGGGACTGGTTCCAGGAACCAACTGGATACCAAAATGCATGGATGTTCAAGTTCTTTATGCCCAATGAAATGCAAATGCTGAATGAATAGTTGCTATATGGTATTTGCTTGGGGAATACTGACGAGGAACGTCTGTACATGGCCAGTACGAATGCGATGTTTTCTGTAATCGATTTGATCCATGGTTGGTTGAAGCCATGGGATTGGAGCCTATGGGTGTGAAGCCATGGTGGCTTCCACAAACACGAAGGCTTATTGTACCTTCGGTTTTATTTACATTATCTTGTTACCTGTCAATTTCCCACTAGAACATAAGCTTCTTTGAGGGAGACTTTTGTCTGACTCCTTCAATGCCACACCCTCAGCACATAAGCACTTCTTATAAGTGAGCGCACACAGTATGTGCTCAGTATCAATGAAAAAGCAAATGAAATGTACCTGTCCACACTGGGGGGCTGACCAAAGGTCACAGGGCCAGGCCTCAGTGACCCTGCTACTTTAACACAGCAGTGGTCAGCTGCATGCTGAGTGACCACCACAGCACGCTGGAAGATGAAGATGCCCTCCTCCTCCCAGACACGTCACCTTGACCCTCCAGGCTTAGTCTGTCCAAGTTTTTCCACTAATCAAAGGATTTGTTTGGGGAACAAAATAAAAATTATTTACTGTAATATTGTTTAACCACCTCCTCTTTTTCCCTTCCATGATAGTTCCCAATGAGTATAGTCTGGCCAGCCTATGGGCCTCAGGAAAGATCAAGTGCACAGCTGCTCCTGGTCTGGCCAGTCCTCAGCCCCTGGGTGGTTAGCCACCTGCTGGGACAACATGAGCTACTTTGCTTCCGGGAGGAGAAAGTGACGTGGAGCAAAGGGCTTCTGGGCCAGCACAGGGAGGGGCACCCAGCCCGTGTCTGCCTCACGCCTCTGTCACCACAAGGGACCGTTTCAGCTCTTGTCTGTACTCAGCGCAGTGTTGGGGGCCTGGTGGGTGGCTGCTATGGGGACGGAGTCTGCAGAGAGGTACAGGGGTTACTGTCTGCACTGCCTGCCACTTCCCTTTCCTGGCACAGTGCCCTACCCGCTCAGGGTGGGAGGCTTGGCAAGGAGAACCGCCATTGTTCAACTCCTGAGAGCTCGGCCCACCCAGATTACAACCCTCCCCCCCACCCCAGGCTCTCTCCTTTAAAGGGGGATAGACAGGCTATCGCTGTCATTTCTATCACACGCAGGCTGTGTGACTACACACAAATGACTTCCCCGTGTCCTGGTGCTGCTGGCTGTCTAAATGTGGCCTTCCATTGCGAGTATCTGCTGGTGGCAGCAGCCGGGAGCCCCAAGACCCCAGCAGCACCGCGTAGCCCTTGTTCCTGAGGATGTGTCGCCTAGGCTTGTGGTATCATGTCCCCATCCCTCTCAGCGCCTCTCCTGCTGGCTATTCCTGGGGTGCTCTTGTCAGGGAACTGGCCTTGGCAGGTCTCAGCTCATTTCTTTACATGTTTTTAAAATTTATTTTTTATTTTTTCGAGGTAGGGTTTCACTCTAGCCCACGCTGACCTGGAATTCACTATGTAGTCTCAGGGTGGCCTCGAACTCACGGCGATCCTCCTACCTCTGCCTCCTGAGTGCCCTGATTAAAGGCGTGCGCCGCCATGCCTGGCTCTGTCTTACATTTTTGGTGGCTTTCAAGGTATATGGATTTATATGCTGCCAGGCATTTAGAAACACCCAAGCCTTCTTCCTGTGCCCACTGACCAGGACAGAAGGGACCTCACCCCACGGCCCAGCCCTTACCTGGCCTGGCTGCTCTCCAGCACCTGCCTCACCGGGGGCGACTCTGTGATTCGGGCGTGCACCCGCTGCTGGCCTGAAACAAGAGACACTTCAGTCTCCGAGTCCTGCCCTGTGCCTGAGACCGCCTGCCTCTTCTCTTCTGACCTCTGACCTTCCTCCTGGCCAAGCAAATCGACGAGGCCATTTGTGGCATCTGAATCGACCGTGTCGTCCTCCACCAGGTCCTGAGAGCCCAGCTCTGGGCCCTGTGGTTCCTCTGAGAGTGCCCCCTCCAATTTCCACTCCTGTGTGGCGTCAGAGTCCTCGGCCTTGCTGCACTCCAGAGAGGAGTCTTCAGCAGTGACCAGGGAGGGCGTGAGGCCAGAAGACCACACTTGCATGTCAGACATCTCCAGCATGGCGTCATGCTCCGTGGCCGCCAGGGGGATGGCATCTATGACAGCCACCTCGTTCCAGTACTGGTCTGCACACAGCGGAGAGGGGAGCGCGTAGTGCAGGGAGGCAGGGGGGCAGCAGCTCGTCTTGCAGTGAGGAGTAACCTGGAGGGGCAGACAGAGGGCAACATGCTCCAGAAGCGATTTTCGTCACACACACTCACGTGCAGGTCCACACACACACACACACACACACATACCACACACACACACGTGTACACACAGGCACGGCCACAGAGAGGCATGCACATTCAGGGCGGGGGCTTTCCAAGCTCCAAGTCCAATGCTCAGGCCTTGTGGCTGCTGCTGGGACACCCTGGCAAGAGAAACAAGGCTCTGAGCTGGGCGGGGTGGGGGGGGGCAGCCAAGGGTTGAGGGTAGAGAAGTGGGGGGGGGGGTGCTCCTTTGCTGGAGGGCAAAGAAACGCCATTGGAATTCATTCTTATCCAGCTCAGAGCACTAGATAAAAAAGGCTTTATCCAAAGGACTTGTGCTCCGATATCTCTGGATGGCACAGACGCAAGTCCCATTCTCTGGCTGGAGGAGTAAAGGGTACTCTTTCTTTGCTTAAAACTTCACTTTAACACGGCCTTTCGAATCCTGGTAGGAATGTACCTTGGAGGGAGGGTGCAGCCCACCCAGGACCAGGGTCAGTAACCAGGCTGCCCTGAGGGGGTCTGAGGGGTACACTGAACATCCACAGACCTCAGTGCGGTGGTCAAGTGGGAAACAGGCTTCTGGTTTGTCATGAAGTGACTTTTCCTCAAGGTGCATATTGGTTCCACAAACTCTGAATGATCTACAGTGGCACAGGTGAGGGTTCTAAGGGTTCAAAAATGGGGGGCAAGGTCAGAGGCACCCTGGGCTCCAGGACACCTGCCCCACAGCATCTCATCCACAGGCCCTGAGCCATCCACCCAGATCTGGCTCCGTAGGGACCTGGAGGGGAGCTCGGGCCCCCAGGTCTGAGTCACCAGCCTGCTCCCACACTCGCTGCCTTGCTACCTGGCTCTTGCTACCTAGGCGGTGTCTGGATGTCTTTGGTCTTGGCTCCCTGATGTTCAGAAGTGGCCATGAGGGGGCTGGGGTAAGGAAAACATCTGCATGTGGGGAATTCACTGTGGCTGTCACTGCTCTGCCAGGGGTGCCTCAGTCCTTAAGCCTACAGTTCCACTCCAGAGCAGTGCGTGGGTAGGGGAAGAGGCTAGAAGACAAGCTTTCCCATGAAGCTCAGCTCCTCTGAGGAGCTAGTGCTGGCACGCGCCCAGTAACTGCTGAAGACCCGGAAGGAAACAAAGGAAGGCCTTGGTGTGTGGGTGTGGGGTGTGTGGGTGGGTGGAGTTGTCTCTAGGGATGTTTCTATTGTCCAGAGTCCCTTAAGCCTAGTGCCTAAACCCTTCAATCAGCTGTCTCCCACCCCAGCACCCACAACCCACCCTTCAGGCTAGTTTTCCCCCCTCATATTCAAGTGGCCTTTTTCGTGGCCCAGCTTGTCCCTCTCAGCTGGGGGCCTCAGCATGGCCACTGCTGTTGACAACACTATCTTTGCTCCTCATTCACCTGAGTGCTCAGCCAAAAACAAACAAACAAACAAACAAAAAAACCCACCAATGTCCATCTACACGCCAGGTAGTGTGCTAAAGGATTGGAAAATACACAGAAACATACACACCCACTGACGGGTTCTCTGTTTTAGACACTGCTTATAGTGTGGGTCTGTTTCAACTTGTGTAGGTTTGGAAAAGTCTTCAGTTTTGTCTTCAGTTATTTTTATTTTTAACTCTTTTTGGGTGACAGGGTTTCCCCTATATGGCCCTAACTGGCTTAAAACTTGCTATGGAATGTGACCTTGTTGCTATGAATCTTGTAGTGTTCCTCCTGCCCCCGCCTCTTGAGTGTTGGGATTACTGGAGTGCACCATCATGCCTAGCTTCTTTTTGCGTTCTTGTGTGTGTGTGTGTGTGTGTGTGTGTGTGTGTGTGTACCAGGGTTTCTAGCTGCCGACTGTCTGGCTTTATGTGGGTGCTGGGGAATTGAACGTGAGGCTGGCAGGCTTTGCAATAAAGCACTTTTAACCTCTGAGGCATCACCCCAGCTCTTTTGTGGTTTTTTTTTTTTTTTTTTTTTTTTTTTTGGCTGTTGTGGTTTGTCTCACTGTAGAGCACACTAACCTCCAGCTGGATATGTAGCTCAGGCTGGTGTTGAACGCTCAGTCTTTCTGAGTGCTGGGATTATAGGCATATGTCACAACACCCCATGTTCCTCCTTCATTTTGAGAGTTACTTTTGCAGGGTATAAAAGTCCAAGCTACCTTTTATTTCTCCTCCTCCCCCTCCCCTTCCTCCTCCTTTCTTCTGAGGTGTTAGGTATACTAGGCAAGCATTCTACCATTTAGCTACACTTCCAGCCCTATCTGTTATTCCCTTCTTTAAAGACGTAGTCTGTTGTCAATCCATTGTTTTTTGCATATATGGTTTCCATTAAGACATCTGTCATCTTTGTTCTTCCTTAGCACTGAGCATTTCTTTTCTTATTTTTAAGGCTTTGTCTTTATCCCTGGTTTTGAGCAGTTTGTTTCTAATGGACCTTAACATAGTTGCCTTAATGCTTTTTATTCAGAGTTATGATACTTATTGGATTAATGCATTCCTAATTTTCATCAAATTTGGAAAACTTTTTTAGGTTTTTTTTTTTTTTTTTTGAGGTAGGGTCTCGCTCTAGCCCAGGCTGACCTATATTTCACTATGCAGTCTCAGGGTGGCCTTGAACTCACAGTGATCCTCCTACCTCTGCCTCCCAAGTGCTGGGATTAAGAGGCACATGCCAACATGCCCAGCTAAATTTGGAAAACATTTAAGCCATTATTTTAAAATACTTTTTCTGTTCTTTCCTCTGTTGGGAACTCTTAATTTTATGCATATTAGGTTCCTTGAAATTGCCCTGTAGTTCACTGATGCTTTTTAAAAGTTTTCGTAGCTGGGTGTGGTGGCGCACACCTTTAACTCCAGCACTTGGGAGGCAGAGGTAGGAGGATCATCCTGAGTTCGAGGCCACCCTGAGACTACACAGTGAATTCCAGGTCAGCCTGAGCTAGAGTGAGACTCTACCTCCAAAAACAACAACAAACAACAACAACAACAACAACAACAACAGTTTTCTTATTGTATTCCATTTCGGAGAGCCTTCTATTGCTATGCTTTTTGTGTGGTGGAGCTGGGAGTCAAACACAGTACCTTTGCACATGCATCGCAGATGCTCTGCCACTGAACTCCACCTAGCATGTGCGCATGTGGAGCATTATTCTGACCATCCTACCATCCTCCTCTTCTCATGTGTGTCAGGTCTGCTTCTGCTCCAGCTGGTGTCTTTCCTCTTCATTATGGGTGGACCTGGCTATCTTTTTTAACTGGCTCCCCGATACTGTGAATTTTGTTTTTGAGTACCGGACAGTTTTGTAGTCCCACACATATTCTTGTGGCTGTTCTGTTATGCAGTTTATTTGAAAGCAGTTTTATCCTTTTGCATGTTGCTTGCAAGATTTCTTAGGCAGGGCTTAAACGCTGCTCAACCTAAGGTTAATCATTTCCACTTTGCGTAGCACAACCTCTCTTTGTCTGTAACCCATGTCTGTGGATGGCTAGGCTGGTCACTGGGAATTGTTGGTTTATACTGAGTTGAAAACTTGTGTGGGACCCTCTGCAGGAGCCCAGAGGTCTGTATCCCAGCAACTGTCTCATGTCTGGCCCTTGGTCTTGGGAGTCTAGCTGTTTTAGTCTTCTTAGCCTCTGCAACTTCTCAACCCAGGAGGGCTGCCTGGGTTTCCTTGGAAACACTCTCAGAACCGGATGGAGGCATCAGAGGACTCATCTCGCCTCATTTGCATCCCCTCCCTGGATCACTGGCCCCCTGTGCCTCATGTCAGTGTCTTTCAGACTGATGTCTCATAGATGTTCTTGAATCTTTGGTTGTTTGAAGTATGAAGGCACATCCAATCCCTATCACTTGGCCAGAAGTGGTACACACCACAAACAGTTCCGTAGATATGACCTGATGCCATTTTGTCCTTCCCCATGGATTTCAGTAAGATTTGAAGAGAATTGGGAGGGCTTAAGCTCTGCTGGCTCTTGGAGAAACCTCTGAAATCCAAGCTTCCACTCTGAAAACTCCCATGGTATCTATGTGAATGGCATTTTATCCAAAGGAGGTATGGGTGGAGAGAACACATGCACAGTGTCTCTGTTTGCTGTCACCCCAGGCGATTACTTCCAGATTGCTCCCTCCCATTTCCAGAGGACCTCATCTACCCACCTAGACTTAGATCTGAGGCTCAGGGCAAACACAGACCAGGCACAGGTGGGAGTCACTGTCGGCAAGGTGCAGTGGTCACTGTGACATCCCGACGAGGAAGCTCTTACAAGGCTAGCGAGGGACCAAACCCTGGAAGATCTGCCAGCAGTCCTACCTGAGTTTCAGAAGTGCCCGTCTCTCTAGGACTCTTGCAGCCCTATACGACTTGAGTCAGCAGCTCAGTCTAGAGGCTTTGTGTTTGGGATTTGACGTTGGAGCAATCAGACAAGTAGAGACACACATGCTTGGAGCACAGCAAGTCAGGTGGCCCTCTTTCATTGCAGGAGATTGCCCTGGGTCTCTAGTAACCCAGATGCAATAATAATCCTATCAGTTCAATGTCGGCAGCCAACAGAAGAGAACAGGTAACTCAGCCTCAGACAGGAGCCCTACTTCACTAGACAGCACTGAAAGTTGATATGCATAAAACACATTCTCTTTCCAAGTAGACATCAATGTGTCCAATATTCCAACCAGATGGAGCTGACTGGTATGAGATGCTCACTTTTTCTTTCCAATTTCTTTCATTTTTAGGAACATGGCTTTATTTTTTCTTTTCTTTATGAGTATTCATGGGCCAAGGCCATCCTCTCCCCGTGCAGAACCTAACTGGCCTTCGGACTCGTCCCCTTTTCCAAAGAAGTGCAGACATATAGGGCAGGAAAAGCCATGGAGGAGAGGGCTCCTCTCCCCAACCTCTTGCTTTTCTGCAGGTGCTGCCCCGAGTCCTGTGGCTTCAGAAGAACCCCCCCACCCCCAACGACCAGAGGTATGACGTAAAACACAGAGGAACTGAGGAGACAGTGCGCAGGTCTGGGCTTAGGCCAGGACAGCTGTAAGACAGCTCTGCCAGGGGCTTGCCAAGGCTTCCGCCTCCTCACCCTGCACCTCTGAAGTGCTTCATCCCTTCGTTCCAGACCAGAGAGGAAGCAAAAGCGAGACCGTCTTCCAGAGACAAGGATGAAGCACACGGAAGATAATTCCAGTGCACAGAAACAACCAGGCAGGCGTCCATTTACTGTATCTGCTTAGGCTGGGGGTGCAGTCTGTAAGGCCTAGAGCCCAGGCCCATCTGGAGACCCGAGGAGCAGTGGGGTGCACAGGCCCATGGCTGCACCGAGAAGTTAGGAAGTAAACCAAGCACTTAAACTTCACAAAGCAGGGGAGAGGCTCCTTTGAAGACTTAGTTAGATCATGCCATTAATGTCTGCTTTAAACCCAGCAAACAAAACCCAATGCCCCTTTCTTTGGGGAGATTTCCTTTTGTTGGCAGGGAAATAGGACATTTCCAGTGTTCTTCTGATAGTCCCTTCCCCACTTCCTCTGGGTCCTCACTGTCCTGTGAATACACCAGGCATGCCTTCCTTTCTGAATGTTCTTTTCCTGTTGCTTACAATGGCTCATTCCATCTCCGCCATGTCTTTGCTCAAATGCAACCATCCCTCTGTGCTACGGAGTCCCTCACCCGTCCCCCCACTCTGGTCCATTCTTCCTGCACTGCTGATGTGATCTATTAGCATGTTACACAGCTCCTCACGCATTGTGCCATGCGATCTCCTGTCAGAAGGGGGATTCCACGAAGGCAAAGTTCATTTTGTTTTCTTGTCTAAGAATGAACTTAACTCCCTTGCGTGGAATAGTGCCTGGAATGCAGCTGATGTTGAAAAACTCTTTGCCAAATGGGCTAGTACACTGTACCAGAGCCTTGCCACCAGACGTGGATGCATATTCAGTCGCAGTTTGGCATATTCTCCTAACCTGACTAGAGCCAGTAGTCCTTATTCAGACACAAGGATCTCTGTCTGTCTGTCTGTCTGTCCATTTCTCTCTCTCTCTCTCTCTCTCTCTCTCTATAATTTTTTCTGTTTTCTTTTGAGAGAGAGAACTGGCGCACCAGGGCCTCAGCTACTGCAATCGAACACCAGACACTTGCACCACCTATTGGGCATGTGCAACCTTTTGCTTACCTCACCTTTGTGTGTCTGTCTTATGTGGGATCTAGAGAGTCAAACATGGGTCTTTTGGCTTCACAGGCAAGCACCTTAACTGCTAAACCATCTCTCCAGCCCTTATAAAATTACTTTTTTTTCCCCCCTGAGGTAGGATTTCACTGCAGCTCAGGCTGACCTGGAATTCACTCTGTAGTCTCAGGGTGGCCTCGAACTCATGGTGATCCTCCTACCTCTGCCTCCCGATTAAAGGGATTAAAGGTGTGCACCACCACGCCCGGCATAAAATTACTTTTGAGGTAGGGTCTCACTCTAGCTCAGGTTGACCTGAAACTCATACTGTAACTCCAGGCTAGCCTTGAACTTATGGCAATCCTCTTACCTCAGCCTCTCCAGTACTGGGATTAAAGTTGTGAGCCACCACGCCTGGCTAGACCCAAGTAATTCTGAAGGTCTACTAGTCCTGACAATTCACCTGGCTTAGGCATGAAAAATTTTGTGGATTTGACTTGATTGAAATAGCTTGGGCAGTATAAGAAACCCATACCACTCAGCAAGGGTCCAGGGTTTTGTCACATTGATTTCCCAAAGTTTGCCCCCTCTTTTTCCCTCTGTGAAGGGGAGCCAGCTTGCTCAGGAGCCCCTGTAGGGTTCCTACCAGGTCCCCCATGGGAATGGACCGCTGTCCCGAAGTCCTCTGGACCTGAAGAGTGAGTGGAACACATGCTGTTGGCAGCCACTACAAGGCGGACACAGACATCACGTCATGCACACACAACGATGCCCATGGGGACAGCCATGAGATGCATGGGGGGGGGTGGGGCTAGAGGTCCTTCGTAACATGCGTCTAGAGAGGCTGGCGGCTCTCGTACACTGGGCCAAGTGGAGACAGTGGAAAACAGGAGGCGCAAGAGAATGAGTGAACC
The DNA here is from genome assembly GCA_036346955.1 of Dipus sagitta. Taxonomy (NCBI): domain Eukaryota; kingdom Metazoa; phylum Chordata; class Mammalia; order Rodentia; family Dipodidae; genus Dipus; species Dipus sagitta. Next base: position 26,457,403 of record CM070783.1, read on the forward strand.
GGAGGCCAGGATGAGGTCAGAGGCCGAGAGACAGGCAGCAGGGCATGGTCAACAGGTTGGGCCTACACCTCACGGTGCAGGACGACGTGTTTTAGGAGACACAGGACATGGGAGAGAGACTGGGAAGGAGGGTGTTCAGCATGCACGGGCTCTGCCTGACAGAAGGGGACCCCATGTCCAGCCCTGTCTAAAGTGCACCCACACCTGCTGCTCCCCTTGGCCTCACTGGCACCATGAGCTGTGACTCAAGTGTGCACGCATCTGACATGTGCATTAACTCGCAGCTTGGGGGACACTTGAATCACCACACAGCTGTCCACAGTGAGGTATGGGTCACCGAAGGAAGACAAGACATTTCCCACAGCTGCTGAGTGTCTCAAGGTCTATAAGAAGTTCCAGGAATCTAATCCAACTGGCCTGTTATTTATTTATTTGTTTGTTTTTCAGGATAGGGTCTTACTCCAGCCCACGCTGACCGGACACTCACTCTGTAGTCCCAGGCTGTCCTCAACCCACAACGATCCTCCTACCTCTACCTCCCAAGTGCTGGGATTAAAGGCGTGTGCTATCACAGCAGGCCAACTGGTTATGTTCTAAAGATGAGGAGACAGCTCAGCCACATGGGGCCCACAGGCAGAAAGGAGTTAGAGCCCAGGCCTCTCCCCTGGGCCTCCACACTGGGCTGAGGTGGAAGGGGAGGCCCTGCTCTGTAGCTGCTGGCTAGAGAGAGAGGCTGGGTGAAGAAGGCCCCAGGGAGCCCAGCTCCTGCTCCTTCCTGCTGGCGGCTATGTCTGCTGTTGCTGCTGCTTCATGCAGAGCACAGGCCCTGCGAGTATCTGTGGTGCTGGGGCAATGGCTGGGGCCTTACATAGCCCAGTGGGGCTGAGGCAAAGGCTAGGGACTCTGGGGTTTCCTTTCTTTGGGCTAGGCCACACTGGGACTCCCTGCCATGCTGAACCCCACCAATGAGTGAGGGGAAACAGACGAGATGAAAAAAAAAGGGGGGGGGAGGAAGAAATTATGACAAGGAAGAGAAACTGGGCTGAAGGAAAAGGCAATCGCTTAGCCTCCAAAGGGGCCACAGTGGGGTCTTAAAACAGCACTTGGATAATCCCTGTTAGGCCTCCAGCCAGAACTTCCCCTCGCTTGCAGACCACCGAACATTCTACACAGGGACACCAGTGCTCTGGAGAGGGCTCGCGCCTCATGAAGCGCATCACAGACTTTGGATACCGAAAGGCAGGGGTCTGGGTAGCTTCTTCCCAGGCTCTTTCCCACCACACCGGACCCTGCTGGGGCCTTAGTGTCAGTGGTGAGGGCCTGCAAACCGCCTCGCCCGTGGGTACAGAGGCAGACAGTTGGCGTGCGAGAGGACGCCCACCTGCACAGGGAACGTGCCACCTGTCTCTCACGCTGGCCTCTGCTCTCTCTGGCAGGAGAGTTATTGCTGACGACGCAAACCTCCCATCGGTGGGAGCAGGGGAGGGGGTGGGGAGATGGTCTCGGGGGGTTACTGTGGGAAGGGGAAGGACAGTGCTGGTGCCTGGAAGGGCGAGGCTCACTCAGCCCATCTGGTCCCACAGGACACTCACCATTCATCTGGGAGGGCGACAGTGAATAGTCCCGGTCCCCATGTCGCCTGTCTGGCTTCAAGTTGCGGCTCTGCCTGCCTGAGCCCTCTAACATGTTCACGATCTCATTCCGGTCAATGTTCCGCAGGGCTGTATACAGATTCTCCACTGTTGGGCAAGAGGAGAAGAGGCTTGAGGGAGGAGTCACATGATTCTAGAGCAGCTGCGAGTGCTGAGCCTGAACATGAGGCCAGAGGAAGTCTGGGGAAGGGAGACAGTTCTGCTCCTTTTTTAAAAATATCTGTTTTGCAATTTATTTTATTTATCTGAGAGAGTGATAGAGAAAGAGACAGAGAGAGAGAGAGAGAGAGAGAAATAGGGAGAGAGAGAGAGAGCACAAGGGTGTGCCAGGGCCTTTAGCCACTGCAAACGAACTCCAGATGCATCCACCATCTTGTGCTTATGTATCTGGCTTATGTGGGTATTGGAGAATTGAACCTGGGTCCTTAAGCTTTGCAGGCAAGCACCTTAACTGATAAGCCATCTCTCCAGCCCTAATCTTTTTACACAATAGGATTTTTTTCCAAATCCTAACCATGGCCATTTGCTGTATTATTTTATTTGTTTGTTTGCAGTGTTGGAGATGGAATCTGGGGCTCCGTGCATGCTAGGTAACTGCTTTGACACTGAATCACAGTCCAGTTCCTCAGTGGCCAAAGGTGTGTGTATGTGTGTGTGTGTGTGCATACACACAGGGCATGTTTAAAATCTAAGTGGAAGGCTGGGAGAAGTTAAAGGAAGAATGAGTGGACCCTCTGTCCTCTCAAACCCTGGGTCTCTATCGGTGGATGTGAGAAGCAATGAGCTCCCGCCAGAGCTACTGAGGGTGAGAGGAGAGAGAGAGAGAAAGAGAGAGAGAGAGAGGGAGAGAGAATGGGCAAGTCTTGCATCAGGCCCAAGGAAGAGAAGTTCCTGGGGGAATGAGAACTACTAAAACTGGAGTTGGGTCCAGCAACTCGGCTCTGAGAGCACAACACTCAATTGGTTGAAAAATTTAACAGGGAGGCTGGAGAGGTGGCTTAGTGGTTAAGCGCTTGCCTGTGAAGCCTAAGGACTCAGGTTCGAGGCTCGATTCCCCAGGACCCACATAAGCCAGATGCACAAGGGGGGGGCGCATGCATCTGGAGCTCGTTTGAAGTGGCTGGAGGGCCTGGCGCGCCCATTCTCACTCTCTCTCTCTATCTGCCTCTTTCTCTGTCACTCTCAAATAAATAAATAAACAAACACACAAAAAATTAAAAAAAACTTTAACAGGAACACATTGAAAACAATTGCCATATATCCCATATACATGCTCTATATGCATCCTATATACAAGGGGTTTTGGGCAATTTTTACCTCACTCCAAGAATGAGAAAGATTGGGGGCGGAAGCTACTGGTAATATGTAGGATTGCCTAGGAGAGCTGAGGCCCATGAGGGGTAAGAGGCAGAAGCAGAGACAGAGAGAGAGGGGAGAAGGAAAGAGGTAGAGGGAGAAAGAGAAAGAGAGGAGGAAAAGGAGGAGGAAGAGAGAGAGAAAGGGAGGGAGGGAAGGAAAGAGAGAATAGAGGGACACCCAGTGACCAACAGCAGGAACGGGTTTTGAAGGAAGGATTCTGGCAAGGAGCCGGTCTATATCTAGCACTGGGCGATACTGACGTTTTGCATTTTCGCCTTCCCGAGCAATCCAGAGGCTCAGCAAGGCCGTACTCTGCTCCAGCAAGGAGTTGGGGTTTTCCACACGGATCCGGTTGATGTCTTCCACACTGAACTGCAGCTCCCGGGCCAGCTCTGTAGAGGCAAGAAAGAGCAGGTGTGACGCGTACACTATCACAGCCCCCACTAGATCTGAGGTTCCTTCCCGCCAGGCAAGAGCTGGTGCCACACAAGCGCCTGCCCCCCCCTCTATCCCAGCAAATAGGGCAGGAGAACTGAGGGAGCAGAGGAATGAATGAGCAAGTGCCTTTTCTTTCTTTCATGGCTTCAAAGAGGAGGTGGTGAGAATGAGCTCCCCGCGAGGTGACAGGACAAGGGAGTCCCCGGCCTGGGAGGGAGCTATAGCTTGGCAGCCCCGCAACACTGCCCCGCCACACAGGTGGTCACTGGCTGTCTTCCAGCGAGGACAGAAAAGGCAGCTCCGTGGCTAGGACAGCAGATCATTTTGTTCTTTTTTTAATTTATTTATTTGAGAGAGAGAGGGAGAAAGGGGTGGGGAGAGGGAGAGGCAGAGGGAGAGAGAGAGAGAGAGAGAGGGGGGGGAATGGGCACACCAGGGCTTCTAGCCACTGCAAATGAACTCCAGACACATGTGCCCCCTTGTGCATCTGACTTACAAGGGTCCTGGGGAACTGAACCAGGGTCCTTAGGTTTCGCAGACAAATTCCTTAACCACTAAGCCATTTTCCCAGCCCCCGTTTTGTTCTTTTAACTGTGACAGCTCATGGGTATTTAGAAGGAGAAGTACTTCAGAGGGCTTCAAATACAAGCAAGACTGGAGAGGCAGTGACCGTAGATCAGATCATGCCCATAACTCCCCCCCCCCCACACGTGTGTGTGTGTGTGTGTGTGTGTGTGTGTGTGTAATGCAAAGCCATGCAGAACACACTCCTGGATTCTGACATCTCCACCTACAGAACAAAGTGAGCTAGACATCCTGGGGCTGCTTGTCCCATTAAGAGCCGATGTTGACAAAGCAAAGAGAGAGACATGGAGAGGGCCTGGAGGTCCATCACTACTGTCCATTCAGGAAGAGACAAAAGGCTTTTTTTTTTTTTTTTTGCTCCAAATTCTCCGACTCACCGGCCCAGCTGAGGCCCAGGTGCTCTTTGATGACAGCCATCTTCATATCGGCACCATCCGCACCACTGGGAAAACCTGGGGAAGACGCATTGGATTGCACTTAGCAGGCTGGGCAGGACGCAGCATGGATGGGCTGAATGAGTGGTCCCTAACTGGAGGACAGGCAGGTCACATGGGGGAGCCGCAGAGCAGAGGTAAAGGCATGCTGCGGGCAAATGGGCCGAGGAACTGGAACCAGGGCAGAGACCTTGATGGGGAAGGGTGGCAGGGTGCCCACCCCCCTAAAAGAGCAAACACGTAAGGGTGATCACACACGGGGCTCGTACCCAGCGGGGACTCGCTGAGAATGCTGTATCGCAGGGCCAGGGGCGTCAGTGTCCTCCTGCGGTCCTCAGCTCCATTGCCCTGCAGAGGACAAAGAGCGCTGCGAGGCGTGTCTCAGGCACCCGTCCCCTTTGAGAAGCTGACGGGCGCCTTCGTACTGTGGGACAGGGACATGGCGTCCCATGGCCTGGTGGACCCAAAGCAGTTGCATTTCTCTGCGGGCTCAATGCAGATGCAGCATGGGAAGAGGTGGGAATGGAGGTTGATAACACCTCATGTACTTTATTAACAATATCAATAACGGGATCCCCAGGTAACTGTTATCACGGGAGAGCCCCCATTCAAGGCTCACAACAATCTATGCGATTGGTAGGTACTGTTATTTCTCCTTCACCGGCGAGAAAACTGAAGGATAGAAAGGTTAGGTCACTTACCCAAGGTTACCCAGGGGAGCCAGGTTTTGAACTTATACTCACTCAGTCTGTCTTTCTGGGTTCCTTTTTGATCAATAACCCACTTCTGACCCCTGGCCTAAGGATGAATACCAGTGCCTGTTTGCTCTAGGTGCTAGAAGTTTCCTTTAAGAGAAAAGTTGGTTCACCCTCAGCCTCAGAAGGAGAAGTGACGCTAAGGCGCATGTGTGAGGGTGATGTTGTTTCTTTTCTAGTTGATGGAGGTGGGGAACTATGGTTCAAAGCAACAGTGAAATGACGCCAAGAGTGACATGGAGACACTCTGGGGACAGGGTTACTCTCAAGTCCCTAGCATAGGTAGCACTATAATATCCTCACAGGTATTGATAAGTGAACATCCATCCCCGGTGAAGACACCTTGGCTGAACTCACAAACCTAGGTTACTGCAGTGGCTGTGGACAGCACAGCACAGGGCAAGAGGGGGAAGTATGCGACGGGACTGACACCTCCATATCCGGCTACGAGCCTCGGAGGAGGGACGAGCATTAGGACATGTCCTTGGTGTCCTAGGACTCAGAGGCCCCATGTGAACAGGCCTATTGCCAGCTGACACTGACACTTGTTCTTCATATCACGTGATCAGAGCTGGCCCGAGCTGGCAGACACACAAGGCCAGGACAGGCTTCCCTTGTCCGGTCACAAAGCAAATGTCCAGAGCACAGCGGGAGCCCCAAGGACCCTGGGAATTCAAAGGCAGCATCTCAACAGGAAGAAAGAAGCCCTTTGGAAATGTGTGTCCCGAGGCCGGCTTCGGGATCCCGGAAGGTGGCGGCTCACCTTGGAGCAGGGGGGCATGGTGACGTTCAAGTGGCAGAGGATGTGCTGTGTGTCCTCGTACTTCATCGCCTTGCGCAGGAATGACAGGAACCCTCCTGGTTCGCGGCTGCTGTCCCTCACCTAAATTCAATCGGACACAGGGAGATTCAGCAGGACCCTCTATGCCTGCAGACTGGTGGGCTCAGGGATCGCTACCTCCCGAACTTCTTAGACCCAGAGGAGAGGGCAGCCGGCGGGAGCCAGCACCTTCACAGGGATGGCCAGACGGTTCTCCCGGAACGACTGGAAGTGGAGGCTCCTCTGCTGCGCTGCCCTCTTCACGGGCACCAGGTTCCCAGAGAGCTCTGCAAACAGGGGCATTCCTTCCAGAACCTACAGGAAAAGAAAAGCACACCACGCTCAGGTGGAAATACCCAGATGTTCTGCCTATAAGCGTCTGTTGTTCCCTATAGCATGATGAGGCCCAGGGCATGTGTTCCTATTATGAAGCCTCATGGCTCGTTTGGGCAGTGGCCTTTCCAAGGTCGGGATGAAGGAGACGTGCTCCCTCACTCCACAAAGGCTGAAAACACCCAGGAATCTATCAGCCCCGAGTAGCAGAACGGTTCCCAAGAACTCTAGACTCTGCTAGGACAGCATGATATGGCTTCTGAAAAACAAACAAACAATAAACAAAAACCCTGGTCTGTTCTTAATTAGGTCTGTCTGAAGAGGCTCACATCGTGAGACGTGTTGGAAAGACCGCTCTAGTTTTTAATCTGAATGATTCCTTCTGTGGTACAGATCGCCTTCAGCTGGGATGTTCTCACGAACATATTTGAAGCAAGGGAACTGAGGTCTAGAGAAACTAAATGCTTTGCTTAGTGAGTGTGGGGACAGAAGCAGAACCAGGAGTGCCCAAGGCCCAGTGCTGTGCTCCTGACACCTGTGTCCTCAGCTTCCCCAGGAAGGTCCAGCTCTAATTCCGTGGCCAGACTCTTACATATCTTAACATGAGAAGGTGTCCTGGGACATAAGTTCAAGTCTAGTTCCTCTTGACACTTCCCACGTTTGCCATGTAGCTCCCTGCTTCCCCGGCAATATATTATCCAACCCCAGCGACAGGGAGGAAGCGGGCAGGAGAACGCTAAGCACTCTGGCTCTGAGCCTATGGCCATCGTCTATCCTGCGTGTTCCTTTTCTTCTCTCTCCCAGCCTTGGTTTCTTAATATCCACTGAGGACCCACAATTAGGAGAATTAAGTCACACTGTACAAATAAGGTACTTTACATTGACATTCATACAAACGCCAACACATATCATCACAAGTAACTAGGCCAACTGTCTGTCACCTCCCCGAGATACGTGTGATGGTGACCCATGGGGCGTTATAGCTTCTCGAAGATGCTTCCCAGGATGGGAGCTGGAGAGACAAAGCCGGGAGCCCCTGAGCCTCTGGGGGTGGGGGGGCTGCCGGCCTGGACTAACCACCACGCACGGAAGCCAGCTGGAAGGGCCAACTTGGCTCCAGGATCTGTCTCCTGTGAGAAGTGAGAAAGGGTTTCCCTCCAAGGCGCTATCATGGGGGGGGGGGGCGACCCCTACCTCTATGTCCCTGCTCCGGGCCACCTCCACGAAGTTCTCGTGCTGCTCCAGTGTCTTGTCCACCTTGTCATCTGTCATACAGTAGCAACGCAGCCGTCCTTCCCGGGGGTCATTCATCTTGGCAAAGATGACAAACTTAGCCATGTAGGGGACTGCGGTCAGCTCTTTGTACAGCAGGGTGGCGAAGTTCACGGCCTCGGCAGTCCGGGGGCAGTCGGACAACCAAAACCTAAAAAGAGAGGGCAAGCTGTGAGCATGTTCCAGAAGGTCCTATGGGAAGCACCGTCGCCATGTGGGCAGCAGCAACCTGGCAGCGCTGTCGTGGTGACCGAGCCCCTGCCTGGTGACCCCCTGCCTGGTGACCCACGGAGGGGGCAAAGTCTCTAGCTCAAGCCTGGGACCACGGATTGGACCATGAAGACGGCTCCCTGCTGCCACCATGTTGAGCCGGGTTTGGCCTCACCTGGCTGAAACGTTGGTGGTGAAGTTAGCACACTCATTGGCGTACACCAGCTTGGTTGTTCCCGTTATATCTTCCCACTGGGCTTGGTCAGTTCCGCCTGCAAGACCATCAGAAACGGGGCTGGGGGACACTCTTCTAGATATAAGCACGAAACTTAACCAGCGAGCTGAGGGCACATCGTGGCCTTGAGCACTCTATCCTTTTATGTTTTGCTCTCGTCCTAGGGCTCAGAGGACTCTTCCCCAGGGCATGAACTCTTATTCAGGGGTGCCATCCCTCCGTCACCCCTAGGGAAGCGGGAAGGGGCCAGGGGCACCACTCACCGATGACACTACACAGTAGGCGCAGGCTGGTGGTATCTCCCTCCCCGCTGTCCCTCGGGTTATCTGTCCATGACGGCGGGAGCGGGATCCGAAGACCAATGGGACGGTGGAACTTCCGGCGTCTGGGTTCCACGGTGACAATGGGGCTGAAAGTGGCCTGGTTGCCCAGGAGCTTGGTAACGAGTTCATCTGGCACAGGCTGGGCCTGTGAGGTTCCAAAAGCAGCACGCTCAGCCCCAGGGAGGACAGGAACTGTCCAGAAAAGGGACAGCCAGGTACTCTATGCTCGGGGTGAGGAGGTGGCCACGCCTACTGAACCACACACCCTGTACTTTGCTGAGCAAGATCTCACTCTAGGACTGAGCACATGGCTCAATTGTCTTTTGGATCCTTGCTCCTCCTGCCTCCCAGTCCCATAATGGCACTATATATATATATATATATGAGATATGTATTTCTTTAAATATTTTATTTATTTAGTTATGAGTGAGAGTGAAAGAGAGAGAGAGAGAACACGGGCATGCCCGCACCTCTAGTCACATGCATCACCTTGTGCATCTAGCTTACGTGGGTCCTGGGGAATCGAACCAGGGTCCTTAGGCTTCGCAGGAAAACACCTTAACTGCTAAGCCATCTGTCCAGCCCACAGTAGCACATCTCTGTTCAGCACTGCGGCCTGTTCCAGGCAGCCATGGAATCCCTCCTGCCTGGCTAAGCACGGCTATCTATCTCTCTCAGGGCATTTGCCTCTCCACTCCCTGCCCAACGTTCCTCTGGGCTTTCAGCTCAGATTTGCTGGACAAAAAAAGATGTCCCTAAGGGCAGGAGATTCCTGAGTCTCAGTTCTGTCCACCCGCAGGAACTGACAAGGGGCGGTGGGGTGCTGGGGGAGTACGTCACCTGCAGAGCCAGCTTCACTTTCTTAATGACAGCGTTTTCAGGGAACGTTGCCTGCACCAGGGGCACCAGCTTGCTTTTCAGGGAGCCCCCTTCGGGGCCAATGGTGTCGTAATCCTGGCAGAGCCGTGACATGATCACGAAGTACAGGGGGAAGTCTGTGGTGATGATGCGGCACACACGCCTCTTCTCCAGCTCCTCCAGGCTCCCCAGTTCTGCAACCACACTGCCTCAGGCTGGGCCACAACCGGCCTCCTGAGCCCTGAACATGCCCCTTCCCTAAGGGCCTGGGAGGAGCAGGGCCTGGCCCAGAGGCCCAGCGGAAGAGGAGCTGGCCACAATACGTGACGTGGTGCCCACTCGTGTGTGTAGGGTACCTGGGGCTTGACGGGCCACACGGGGCCATTCTCAGCTTCTCTCAGCTTCCCAAACCCCAGGCAGTGCCAATAGCCTGCTCTGAACATGCAACCCAAGATCCCTATTTTCCCAAATGGGGGCACCCGCCTGGCACCGTGGGGTCCCTTACCTTCGTCCATGCCATTGAGGATCTGGTCCAAGTAGTTTTCCCCGTAGCGGTTCTTGTGCTCCTTCCACACAGAGCCGTTCTCACTCCTCAGAACCACCAGCTCACGGTCCCCACGGCCATGGGAGGCAAAGTGGGGGATCTCCACAATCACAGGGCTGAGGTGGGGCAGAGAAGGCGGTGAGAGGGTGCTTGCAATATAGGGGCTGGCAGGAGGCAGGGGCAGTGGGCCCTGCCTAGCTACAGCCTGCAGGGAGAAGGGGTGTGGTGGCCATTAGAGCCCTACCTGCATCCAGGGTTCTAGAGAAACAGACCTGCCCTGGACTCCGGAGGCTACCATGGTGCCCCTCTCTCCCAGACCAGAGAGGGTGAAAGGCCTGGGGCTCTCCTGCCCTGGCTGCACAGCTGAGGCTCAGCTGACTAATCCTGAACCAGGACCCAACCCTGAGAACCCATCTGACACCCCTAGACGGGTAACCTGATCTCTCTGAGTCTCAGTTTCATTTTTTAAACTTTTTTACTGACAACTTCCATGATTATAAATAATAAACCCTGATAATTCCCTCCCCTCCCCCGCTTTTCCCTTCACAAATCCACTCTCCATCATATCCTCCCCATTCTCAATCAGTCTCTCTTTTATTCTCAGGCCATCATCTTTTCTTCCTATTATGGGGGTACTGTGTGGGTAGTACCAGGCATTGCGAGGTCATGGGTATCCAGGCCATTTTGTGTTCCCAGTTTCATTTTCAAATGGCCCTAATGGCATTTCCTCTGGAGGGAGGTGTTGAGGACTATATATACATCTATTTTTAAATATTTTTGGTTATTTGAGAGAGGCAGATAGATAGGGAGAGAGAGACAAAGAGAAAGAGAGAGAGAGGAGAGGGGGAAGAATGAGTACGGGCACACCAGGGCCTCTAGCCACCACAAATGAACTCCAGATACATGTGCCACCTTATGCATCTGGCTCTATATGCGTACTGGAGAGTTGAATCCTGGTCCTTAAGTTCTGCAGGCAAGTGTCTTAATCACTGAGCCATCTCTCCAGCCCTTGGGGACTTATTTATTTACAAGCAGAGAGGCATAGAGAGAAGAGAAACAAAGAGAATGGGCATGCCAGGGTCTCCAGCCACTGCAAGCCAACTCCAGATGCATGCACTACTTTGTGCATCTGGCTTTACGCGGGCATTGGGGAATTGAACTTGGGTCATTAGCCTTTGCCGACAAGCGCCTTAGCTATTCCTTAACCGCTAAGCCATCTCTCCAGCCCAAGGACTGTATTTAAAGGGAAAAATCAGCCAGGCTTGATGGCACAGGTCTATAATTCCAGATACTCTGGAGCCTGAGGTAGGAAGATCACAAGTTCAAGACTAGCCTGAGTAACTTACTGAGACTCTTGCTTCATAAAAAAAAAAAAATACAACAAAAATAGGGTTGGGGATTTAACTCAGTGGTAGAGCCTTTGCCTAGCAAGTGCAAGGCCCGGGGTTTGGTTCCCAGGACCAGGAAAAAAAAAATGGAGTACCAAGAGGGCTGGGAATATACACAAGTATTCTATTTGCCTGGCATGTGTGAGGCCTGGAAGTTAATAAACACACAAATCCAACAGAAAATCAGTAAGAAAGTATGCTGCAAGCTGCTTTTCAAGAGCCCCAACAGTGACAGAGAATGGATGGAGATGAGAAGGGCAGGGCTTGTCCCAGTTTTACCCACTACAGTACCTGAAGGGCAATGGAATCCAAGTGGACCCCAGTAAGTTTCAGGCAGGTGAGGAATAGGTGCTTGTGGTCCATTTATCTTCTGGGTCTTGGGGGTCCTACTGTGGGACCCCCTTCTGGGCGAGCACTTCGGTGGTTGTATAACTAACCCCTGGGCCCCAGGAAAGCTGGCCCTCTCTACTTCCTTCTCTAAGACCCCAAGCATGTTCTGAGAGTAGCGAGTTCCCTAGGGCCACGGTCTCCTTTGTGGGTCTGAGAGAGACGGGAAAGCACTGAGATTCTGGGCTCTGCCTGGGCCAGGGCCATCCTGGTGGTTCCAGCTGAAGTGACAGTGATAGTGACAGGAGAGGGCAAGACCCGGCCAGGGACGCCAGGTGTACACTTCTCTTACCTCAGGAACTGGGCTCCCGTGGGTCCCAGCGCAATGATCCTGCTGGCCAGGCCCTCCTCCTCAGCCAGCGGGGGCGGCGTACTCAGCTTCTGGGGCTTGACCAGGCGGCAGGTGATTCGTGTGGGTGCCGCACATGTCCGAGGTGGGATCACCACCCTCAGGCCATTGTGACGGCTCCCTCTCATGGACCCTCCCCGGGCGTCAACCATGAAGCTCACTAGAAACCTAGAAGCACAAGCAGATCAAGCTGGACACCAGCTCCCCTCCCATAGAGAGGAAGAATGGGTGCTGGGGTCCTGGGTCACTCACCCTGTGTGGACGGGGCTGGCCACAGGGCTGATGTTGTCTGAGGTTTCTGTGGCCGGGCTGCTGGGGATGAGTGAGTCTTCATCGTACTCTTTAGATATCTGTGGAGGACAGAAAGGCCTCCTGTCTTCCGTCCCACCACCCTGGGCCACCTGGAAACCTGTCAGGCCCTGGTGCTTACATAGGCCCAAGAAGAAATAGCAGGGTTCCATGCCCACCCAGCACCAGTGCATTTAAAAGAAAGAAAGAAAGAAAGAAAGAACTGAAGAGAATGGGTTGGCCATAGAACAAGACTCCAGACTACTGGGTAGGTTCTGATTTCTTTGGAAACACCCACGACTCTCTTACAGTAGTACAGGGGCCCCATGCGATCATCTCTTGAATGCTGCACAGTGGCACCGATGTTGCCCTGTGACCAAACATCCTGGCAGGGGACAACTGACTGGTGCTTCCCTTTTGGACCCAGGGCTCTGCTGCTGCTTTCAGACTCATAGCCCTTTGGGGGCAGAGGGACGACTCAGCCACGCCCAGCTCTGTTGTCAACCTCAGACACCACAGGGCTTTCTCTCTTCCCTAGGAATTTCCCTTGCCCTGGAGGAAAGTGCCAATAGCACAAGATCCAACTCGGGGAGATTAAACTGTCTGAAACCATTGCCATCCTCTAACCCTGATTTTCTGGACAACTTCAGGTGGTGTGCTGGGAAATCAGAAATCAGGCTACTGTCATGAACGACAGTTATGCTGACAGCAATGCGCTAGCACCTCTTGTGTGTGTTAGGAATCCCAGGATTCCCTGGAGGAAGGCGAGGCACCTTCATGAGACAGAAGGCCCTCAGAGCTCTGGGTTGCTGGTGTGTCACGATGTCCGCAGGCTGCAGCCCACAAGGAAGGCTTTCTTTCTGGCCTCCCAACCATCTGTCCCTCATGTGTACACATGGGTTAGTGGCCTTGGAACCAGAGCTTCTCTTGACTTTCTGCATCTCTGCCTGTTCTGGTGGCATCTCATACCCTGAGTTCCCAGAAGCTCCTGGCACTCCCAGTGAGGACAACGAGAATGCCCATACTGGGTCCACGGGGCTTGTGAGACCATCGATTATGGACTGGGTCTTGCATAGGAATTCCTATTGTACCCTTGCCCCTGCCCGCCCCCGTCGTCCCAAAGCAGTCACCATGCTGGGCTGCTGTCCTCACTCCATGCTTCTTACCAGCTCCTGATCTTCAGACCGGATCACCACAGTCTCAGGAGTGACACAGGGAATTCTCGGGATGGCCGGAGATTCAACCCTATGAATCAGAAACATTGGACTATCCAAGAGCAGAAGCTTTGAAGCAGGCCCTCCTTCCTCTTCCCCGGGAGAGCTCAGTGACACCTCAAGCAGGCTTGTGAAGATGTGGCCGGTCTGCCCCTCTCCTTGCCTCAACCCCCAAGTTGCATGTCATATGATGGCCACTTATCTCTCACTAACCAGCTCGTCTCCGTGCCCCGAAGCCCCTTTCTTTCATCTGAGAATGTGTACATTTCTACTGTGAGAATGGTACCTGCCCATCATCAGTGTGACCCTTCCACTGAGTTCCAGCTATCCCTGGTGTGACCACCCCCCCTGCCACCCGCACCGAGCCCATCTTACACTTGGTCTAGCTTTGGCACAAAATCCAACAGCTCTCTCTCTTCATCTACATCCCTGGAGTCCTGCCTCTCAGCCTTGGAGCCAGTTAGTTCTTCGCCTGAGAAAACATGAGCTCAAATGAGTGACAGGCCAGAAACAAACAAAATCCCCTTTTTGCTCTTAACAAACGCTTTTCTTGGTCCTCCTCTCAATGCCTGCTCATCAGAAGTAGAGGGAGGTCTGGTCTCTGATGCCTTAAGCGGCCCATTAGCCATGGCTGCACCCAGCTCTGTTCCTCCAGCCTCAGAGCACGGAGCATAGTGGCCAGTTCCTAACCTGTCCACCTGTTCCCAGTCCCTTAGGAAAGGGAATAACATAGCCAGAAAGAACTTTGCGTGGCAGGTTCCCTACTGCACAGCAGCCCTTTTAGGGCATGTGATGACATCACGGGAAGGGCTGTGGTCACTGGTTTTTCCCAGTCTGCCACTCCGGATGGATAAACTGCATGGGACTCCGCTTCCTTACTGTGGGACTTTAGTTTCCTTTTGTCACTGAAACGCCCACTATGTCCACTATCATTTATTTCCCATGATTATCATCTCCATAGTTACTTATTATGGAATTGTTATTTGTAATTCCAAACTTTATTACAAAGAGGTTCAAGCTACCTGTACCCGAATGAATCAGCAGCCTGCACCCCAGACTGCATTTGTTTCCCTCTCCTGGCCTGAACTGGAGCAGCAGTCTGAGCCCTGGATCACGTGTGAACGTCACCCAGCAGCGGGAGCCCTGGCCCTGCGATCCGGAGCTAACGGGATGGAACCACGATGGCTCATGCAGGATGACCCCAGACACAGTGGCATGGGCACATACACGCAGATGGTTAGGCGGAGCTGCCCGCCAACGCGGCTCTCATGGTATGCGTATCTTATTTAGGCAGCTCCAGGCCCCACAGAGGACCACAGAGGATGGAAAGCAGGGATGGATTAGTGAGGACTGGGGGGCTCAGGGTGGGATGTGCTCTGGTGAGAAAGACCACAGGGGACAGAAAGTGTCTCATACCCATTATAGTTATGTGAGCAGTTCCTAGAAGGCAAAGAAGAGCCAAGGTGAAGGAAGGACAGCATCGAAGTCAGTAAAGCAAGAGGCACATTATCAGGGGGACACACACAAGGGAAGCTAGAACCGTCTAGATGACGGTCGTACAACCAGTGGGAAGAGACTACAGAGCAAGCCCGGCCCTGTCTTGCTGTCCTACACCACGAGGGTTCCTTTGATTTGGTAAGGGAATATGACTGACTCGGGGAAGGCAGAAGGCTAAAAATAAAAACCCCATAAAGCTGAAACCTTAGTAACTTCATAATAATGGATATGACTTCAAACCCTCTGACTCAACCCATGGTCCGAAGGGTGTCTGGTTAAAACGCACACCGAGCTTCAACGTTCTGCTCTCTCGTTTGTCGAAGCTGAAGGAAAGCAGCAGGAGGCTGTGACCACAGCTCCTCTGCCTTTGAGAACTGCCCCAGATACACTGCCCCACACTCGACCTGATGCCCATACATCGCACACACAATGCGTATGTACTCACAGCCCCAGTGAGAGGTAAAATCTTAGCCTCTAAGACATCTGTCTTCCTTCACCTAAGGTTGTGCGAAAGAAGTCTTTTGGAAGCATGCCAACACCTGTAAGAAGTAGGTCTCCCTGGTTTCACCCTGAACAGCCTGGCGTGCTAACAAGGGACTCTGCGGAGCCTGGTGGGACGGAGCCCGCGAGCTCATCACTGCGGAGTTTACCTTCATCTTCGGAGACATCCAGGATCTCATCCACAGTCTCAGGGTAGCTCATCCGGTGCTTGTCACTGACTAACTGAAAGGAGAAAAGGCAGGGATTTGGGCCCACACAGGAGCAGGGCACCCTTGCCCCTGTCTGACTGCCTGCTGGAAATGAGCACCCAGGTGGGAAAGACTCATTCCAAAGGAAGAAAGGAGGTGTTTGGCTCAGAAGATGGCAGGCACCACAGCGGGGATAATAGGGGACCTGGGGGCTCCCCATTGCTTCAGCTCTTCCCCAAGCTCTGGCCAATTCTTCTGGCCACTAGATGGCAGTACAGCCACATCTAGAGCAGGAGGCTCCGAGGCCAGCCTTCCTGAACTGCATTTCCCATGGGCCAGGTGGGGGTAGAGTCGGGTGCTGACTTCTAGGAGTAACCCACAGGGCCCATCTGTTTGGCTGAAGGTGGGAGTGGGTTCAGGGGAAGGTAGACATACCACTACACTGGTTTCATCTGTGACAACCTTGAGCACATCTGTTACGGAGATGTAACCCAAACGCTTGGCTATTGCCAGAGGTGTGGTTCCATTCTAGGACAAAGGGAAAACAGACAAGGGAGTCAGTGTGTCCCTTGCATGGTTCACTTTGAATTGTTCAGAAAGGCCCAAGCGGACAGACCTGGGGCTTGGATCCAGGAAGATCTTGTGGTTGAGTGTGAGCCTGGGAGCCTCAAGGCCCACGAACATGGGACACTGAAAGTCTGCAGTGTTGAGTGTGGGACCTTAAAATGAAGGCAGAGGAGATGCCGCGAGGGCATGAATACTGCCTGGAGTCCCCACTGGAAGGAGTGGGCCTGGAAGCCCCCATGAGCTGGTCTAGCAGGACAGCATAAAGCAATGCCATTCGCTGCTCCCATTCTCGATGCCTGTAACTGAGCCGCGTGATAGCTAACACGTCCCTCCATGTCAGTTTACTCATCAGACCCGTCACACTCCACAAATGCCCTGGGACAGCATAGGGGAAGAGCTCTGTTCTACTCTGATTTTAAGAGTACGAGCTTAGTGACGGAAAGCATTCAGCATCCAGCTCTCCCTCCTTTCAGCATGCTCCTGGGCTCCCATCCGCAGTTACACTCTCAGGACCCACATGTACGGTCAAGGGTCCAGACACTTTCAGACTTGGGGGCAGCTGTGGAGGTAATCTAACCATCCTCCAGTCGGTCAGGAGAGGAGGTATATCCTGAGCTACGATCCCCCAGGCCGTTAAGGGTATCCTCCAGGCCCAAAGCTTTTCACTGTGTTCACTGGAGGCACATTGAAGGCAGTTTCATATGCATCTAGCCTTATGGGAGGAAGGAGCCATCAGTAGTGAAAACAGTGGACACTGCAAGCCTCGGGCTTGGTCAGCCAGGCTGAATGAGCCAACGGGTGCAGTGGTGGCATGTTGGTTATGGGGGAAACCAACTGTTCTCTAATTGGACTGGAGACCCACTCTATGGGAGGGATTACAGGCCTGGTACTGAAAACCTAATCAAAAGCCTATGGTGGGGGAGGTCATGAGCATTACGAATGTAATGCCTACTCTTGTCTGGCTAAATGCATATATTATGCTCACCGAACTGTCCTGTAAGCACTTTACTTAATGTTCATACCCAGATATATAGATTTTTTAAATCTTTGAAAATATTTTTATTTATTTATTTGACAGAGAGAGAGAGAGAGAGAGAGAGAGAGAGAGAGAGAGAGAGAATGGGCACACCAGGGCTCCAGCCACTGCAAACGAACTCCAGACGCATGTGCCCCCTTGTGCATCTGGCTAACATGGGTCCTAGGGAATCAAACCTGGGTTGGCTTTGCAGACAAATGCCTTAACTGCTAAGCCATCTCTCCAGCCCTCATACCCATATATTAATGCTACTCTCACTTTTGGTTAGAGAAGCTTCTCTTTTCAGATGGTGGTGACCACTGGGATGACCCGAAAGGCAACATAGTGCTGAGAAGACATGACAGGGGAGGGCTCAGCACTGAAACATCTCT
Organism: Dipus sagitta; assembly: GCA_036346955.1. NCBI lineage: Eukaryota > Metazoa > Chordata > Mammalia > Rodentia > Dipodidae > Dipus > Dipus sagitta. The sequence goes on from CM070783.1 coordinate 26,475,007, forward strand.
ATCACATCTTCCAGGGCTCAGGGTCCATTGCAGAAGAGGTGGCAGAAAGAATGTAAGAGCCAAAGGAAGCGTAGGGCTGCTTACAATGCAATCGACCAGACAGAAATCGATCTTGATATCCATGACCTGCCAGTGCCTAGCACTATCTTCACAAGACCCTCATAATAGGAGGAAAAGATGATGACACCAAAATAAAAGACTAATGGAGAGGGGGAGGGGATATGATGGAGTGTAGATTTGTGAAGGGGAAAGTGGGGGAGGGGAGGGAATTATCATGGTTTATTGTCTGTAAGTATGGAAGCTATCAATAAAAAGAAAAAAAAAAGTGTCAGTACGAATAAACAAGAGCAAAAGGGGAAGGGGAGGCATGTGCTTGGAAAAGATGCTCTTCAGTCACCAGAACAAGAACCCAACCCCATGCTCCGCCCTTGAGGCACCCAAGGGCAGTTGCCATGTTACGGTGCCCAGCTCCATCCAGGCTGTAGGGTACCAGTGACTTCTATGGTTAGGGACATCCCCCAGAGCATCTGGGATTGGGCTGGGCGGTCACTCACCGAGCTGACCTCGTTTGGGGAAGCACCATTCTTCAGGAGCAGTGTCACAATGTCCGTGTGTCCTTGCTGGGCTGCCTGGTGCAAGGGACTGTATCCTAGCTACAAAGCAAGGCAGACGTTCGGCAAGATCAGCCAGCTGTTAGGGAAGAGCTATGCGCGAACCCCAGAGCCAGGCTGAGTTGTACACGTGACACAGAACCTGCCCCTTCCCCATTTCCTCCTTCAGGTCTGAAGCGAGACCTGGGTGCACACAGAGTGGCCCTGGATACCTCCTAAGTGGGCACTTAGGAGCTTTCAGCATGGGAGTCAGGTCTAAGGTGGCCCTGTACCTTGGTCTTGGCATTGACGTCTGCCTGATGCTGTAGCAGAAACTTCACCAGCTTGATGTTTCCGTAATGACTGGCCACGTGGAGGGGAGTGTAGCCCATCTGAAAGGCAAGAGGCGAGGGTGGATGGCTGGGAGGGGGGCATCTAGGCAGTCCGAGTGCCATCAGCACCTGGCAGCTCATGGAACCCTTACAGAAGCTGCTGGTTACAAAACCGGGAACAGAAGCCAGCCGAAGGGCAGCGGCTGCTGTGAGGCTCACTTCTGGTGCCTGTGACGTGCCGCTGGCCAGGGAAGGAGCAGGGTGCAGTGCTATGCAAGGGAAGGTGGAGATGTTGCTTGAGAGATCGAACAGGCGGTCGGAAGGCTGACAAGCACCTTGTGGAAACTGCAAGGCTGGGGTTGCCAGCCTCGGAGATGAATGAGAACAGCTGACATGAAGTGGAGAGAAGACGTTAGAAAGGAGATGGAGGGCTCTGAAAGGGGGAAACGGCGGGGGGGGGGGAGAGAAGGAGAGAGAGGGAGAGGGAGGGAGAGAGAGAGAGGGAGAGGGAGAGGGAGAGAGGGAGAGAGGGAGAGAGGGAGAGAGAGATCTGTGCCAGTGAGCTGGCCTCTAGAGAAGAGCACGGAGAGGACAGATGGCTTTGTGGTCTTTCGAGATCAGACACACACACACACACACACACACACACACACACACACACACACACTTCTACTGGACAGGTGAATCCCACTCCAAGCCCCCAGAGGCTAGTCAAATCACTGCAGTTTATAGGAACTGTTCACAGGCTGAAAAGTGAGTGGGCTGTGGTTATTGATTCATATGGATGGTGGAGCTAATTTCCAAAGAAACTATTCTGTTTAGATTGTTTGTTTGTCCTTGGTCCTGGGGATAAGCCCGGGTCTGTCACACACCAACAGGTGCTCTACCACTGAGCTCTGCTGCAGACCCCATTGACCACTTTAGTGCTTCGTCCCTGGGAGCCTGGTGGCAGATTCCAGAGGCCATCTAAGCAGAGACCACGTGGGTTAGACCCTCACATCCTGGAATGGCTTTGAAACCTTCGAGGCAGTTCTAACCTACAGAATAGGGTCTCCCCAGGGCAGGACCCCGAAAGATCCAGTAGGCCCACAAGAGAGAAGATCCAGGTCATTCCTGTGCTTTAACTGGATTCTGGTTGAAGCTGCAGGCAGCTGGGGATTCGCGTGGCCCGCCTGCTGCTCAGGGCGGCTGCAGCACCGCACTGTGGTGGGTGTTCCCGTGGGACTGGGGTGGGGCCGCTGGAGAGTCTTCCTTTGGTTGCCTTGTAGGACTGTGGGCGGAGCCCAGGGCCTTGCAGATACTAGGAAAGATCTACTATGCCGAGCCACTTCCCTAGCTGTTTGTCCCATTTTGTGACAACAGGAGCCAAATGTGCCTCTTCCCCAAAGTTCCTTCTCTCTGTCAGCTCAAGACACCTTACGCTTTGCTGCCGTCCCCTCTCTCACACCAGATGCCACATTCTGTGGCTCTTCCCTGCGTCCTGTGGTCACCTCCACCCCAAACTAACAATGCTCAGAGTGCCACGTCCACTGGGTGTCACACACGTAGTCACCCTCATGATACTGGGACGCTGGATGTCACAATCACCCTCACGCCATGGAGCAGGGCTCCTCATGACAGAGAGTTTCACAGAAAGACAAACTCAGTTCAGTAAAGTGCTGGGATGGAAAAGGAACGTCTTTCTGAGCGGCCCGGCACATTCACGCGCTCACCACGCGTGGGAGACAGGACTAGCGTCACGATTAAACACTCCTCCCGATTTCTCGCGGCTGAGGACCAAAGGTCCAGCAAACACTTTAAAATTCTCAACCGGAAAGAGAGATCACGAGGAACGATGCCTTCAGACTTCCTGCCAGCGCCGGGAAGTGGCTGTCCTCAGCGGAGAGGACAATTACAATTCTGAGGTAGGAGGTTGGGGGCCCCAGGTGGTCAGTGATGGCGCAGTCAGGCAGGGGAGAAGAGCCCTTGCAGACACGAGCACGAGGCTGCCCGTCTTACCCGGGTGGTGGCATCCACGGTGACGCCGTGTTTGATCAGCACATCTGCCACGGGGACATGGCCTTCTTGTGCCACCAGGTGGAGAGGAGTGAGTCCACTCTGAAAAGAAGCAGGTGTGCGTCAGCTCTGAGCCAGGGAAGAATTCCAGGCTAAAGGGATATCCATGAAGCTTGAGAGCTTCAAGCCTCTTCTGATCCCAATCCACTATCTGACCAGCTATTAGGAAGACATCTTACTGTTCTGGGCCTTGTGTCCTTACCTGAAACTTAAGGTGGCTAAACTATAGGGAAGGCTGGCAGGTTTTTTTTTTTTCCTGTTAAAGGCCAGATTAGAATATGAGAACTATGTCTCTGTAACATTGCTAATCCTGGTACCAAGGAGCTCTGATCAATGTGGAAATGACCAGGTGTGGCCATGTTACAAAAAAGCTTTATTCACACAAATGAGCAGTGGGCAGGATTTGGCCCACAGGTGAGAAACGAACATGATGGTCACTTCCAATTGTAGTATTCGCTATTTCCATGAGTAACTTCAGTGTGCTGGTTTCCTCTTCCAGAAAAATTGGGGCTATCACTGACCTACTGTAAGGGCAAAGCAAGGAGTATTCGAGAATTCACGGTGTGGTGGTTTGAGTCAGATACCCCCATAAACTCCTGTGTTCTGGGTGCTTTGTCCCCAGGAGATGGCAGTTTGGGAGATGCAGCTTTGCTGAGGGAGGCGTGCTGTTGAGGGCGGGCTTTGGGGTGTTGTAGGCAGCTCCCCCTTGCCAGGGTTTGGCTCACTCTCCTGCTGCTGTGTTCCCTCTGCGGTGACAGAGGTGATGTCCAGCCCCTGCTCATGCCATGCTTTCCCCTGCCATCATGAAGCTTCCTCTCAAGACTGTAAGCCAAAAGAGTTTAAAAAAAAAAACAACTTCCTCCCATCAGCTACTTCTGTTCAGGTGCTTTATTCCAGCAACGCGAAGGTAACTGCCAACACGTGGCTCAAGAGAGCTCACATAGGGGGGCTCCAGTGCTGTTGAATGCACTGCTCCCCAGCTCTGGTCCCTCTGGAGACACAGGAAGTAGCCCCACCACGTGACTCCATTTGCCTTTTGTTATTATTATTTTTTTTTTTGGTTTTTCGAGGTAGGGTCTCACTCTAGCCCAGGCTGACCTGGAATTCACTATGGAGTCTCAGGGTGGCCTCGAACTCACAGCAATCCTCCTACCTCTGCCTCCCAAGTGCTGGGATTAAAGGCATGTGCCACCACGCCCGGCTTTCCATTTGCCTTTTGCACTTGCCCAGGCAGACCGAGGCTTGTTCACCGACGTCACGGTGCCCACCACCAGCCTCCCAGGCAGGTTGTCTTAGGTCGCTCTTGGAACAAGACCCAGACTTAACCTCAGCAGGCTGCTGTGTGGGTCAGGCAGGTGTTTCCAGAACCCAATGTCCTCATTACAGACCTCTTACACAGCTCATTGAGCATGCCGTGGCATACCAGTCCCACCATGAGACTTTCCTTATTGCGGGGGGGGGGGCACCTGTCCAAACCCGTGCAAAAGGAGCCAGTGAATCCAAAGGGTTTTCAGAAATCTTAAATTTTCTCTGTAAAAGGTAGCCTTCCTAAACACCTAAGCTAATTTATTATCTGAAGAAGTGGTTCTTCATCTTGCATAATTCCATTTATGTGGAATGTCCAGAGCAGGCAAGTTTATAGACAGATTTGTGGTTTTTAGGGACCAGGGCTCTGAGGGGAATGGGAAGTGACTAATAGAGATGGGTTTCCTTTTGGAGGTGATGAAAACGTACTAAAACTTGATAGTATAATGGTTTCCTAATTCTGTAAATGTGCTAAAAAACCACTGAATTGTGCAGTTTAAAGAGTGAATTTCATGGGAAATTGTATTTCAATGAAACTGTTATGAAAAAGAGAAATGAGCCAGGTGTGGTGGCACATGCCTTTAATCCCAGCACTTAGGAGGCAGACGTAGGAGGATCGCTGTGAAGGCCACCATGAAACTACAGAGTGCATTCCAGGTCAGCCTGAGCTAGAGCGAGACCCTACCTGGGGGCGGGGCGGGGGGGGGGGGAGAGCGGGGAAGAAAAGAAAAAGAAATAGAGAAATGACTTTTAGTTGTCCTTGGGCCATGAATTACTCTGAGAAGCTGAGGAAAACTCTTAGTACTTCACCCAGGAAAACACTGTTGTGTCTCCTGCAAGTGGTGTGTAAAAGTTTAGAAGGTTTTGTACTCATACATCTGCAGCTCCTGGGTAGAGACCCCCTGCCCCACTGTCTATTGCATAGGTCGGTCAGCACTGAAAAAAAAAAATCTACAGAAAAAGTATATTTAGCAACGAATTATGTAACACACTCCTGAATGTAGTGACTGGCTTTGATTAGGGGACGTGTGCTTGGGGTTCGCCACGGTGGCCTTCTTGCAGATGCTAGAGGGAGGGTCGAAAGGCAGCAAGACATAGGAAGGCCACAGGTGCTCAGGTCCCACAGTCTTGGGAGCAAGCGACCTCTGACAGGATCCATACTGAGATGACACTTAGACAAGGCTGTTGTAAGGATCCACCCACCCAGCTCCTCACTGAGAAACAAGAGCCATACACGGGGTGCTCAGCGCGCGGAGGTTACATCCAGTAAGCTGACACCTACATGCTACCGACGCGGGCGGGCTTGGCGGGGCCTACCTTGTTCCCCAGGTTGCCATTGGCTTGCTTCGAGAGGAGAAGAGCGACCATCTCTGCGTGGCCCTCTTGGGCAGCCAGGTGCAGGGGGGTCACGCCTTGCACCGACTCTGCGTTTGCCGATCCCCCATACTGCAGCAGACTGCGGGCCACCTCCATCTGGTTTTGCTTGGCGGCGATGTGCAAAGGGGTGTAGCCGTTCTGGAACAGAAGAAGCCACTTGAGCTTGGTGACAGGACTGCTGAGCTGACACCAGGAGGGTCTGAGGGAGAGCTGGGCCTGGCGCCCCCATAAGGCAGGGCTGTTGTCACTGAAGAGAACACTTTAAAACACACACAAACTCCACTGGCTCTGGAGCCGGCTCCGCAGGTTCCCACATCCAGCCAATGTCTGAGCCCTTCTGACCATCCATTTTCTATTTTCCTATCATCCTGTATAGATGAACTGCTGGGCAGGAAGTGCTGTTACCAAGCAAAACTTGGATTCTAACTCAGAGGTGAGGTAAGGTAAGAAATTAAAGGTTACTACCTTTCCCCTCTGTACAAAAAATGACTTAAAGCCCCCAACTTTTCATAAAGAAAAGAAATAGGAAGTTGCATTTGGTGGTGCATGCCTGTAATCCCAGCACTCTGGAAGGTGAGGCCAGCCTGGGCCACACAGTGGGACCCTTGTCTCAAGGAACACAAAAGTGACTTGCAGGCTGGAGAGATGGCTTAGTGGTTAAGGCAGTTGACTGCAAAGCTAAGGACCCATGTTCAACTCTTCAGGTCCCACAATAAGCCAGACATAGGAAGTTGAGGCAAGTGCAAGGTCACCCATGACCACTAGGTGGAGCAAGCGTCTGGCGTTCAACTGCAGTGGCTGAGGCCCGGGCATGCCAATTCTCTCTCTCTGCCCTGTGTAAAATGAAAAAAAGTGATTTGCTCTTGAGACGATCACATTTTCTTTGAGTATGTATTACTTTCCTTTTCATTATAAGCATCTCTAAAGAAACTAATGTTGACCTTTCCCTGTGCAGTGGGCTCAGTGCTGTCCTTGGGACCTGCTTACAAAGGACACAAGGACGTGGGAGCAAGTCCCACTCCATTCCAAGGCAGCTGTGAGCCAGGGCAAAGTACTCCACTGCCTTGCTTACTTCTCAAGACTGGTCAGCCAATCAAACATGATGTATTCTTGAGAAAGAGCTTTCCAAAAGTAAGACAGGAAAGTAATAAAGCTATGTCTTGTGGGACTCTGGTTGGCAGGACATAAATTATAAGTCCAAGATGAGACGAGGGAGCTTGATGTAATAAACCAACAATGTCACCATGCTCTGATTTTTTTTTTTTAAATCAGTGTTGTCAGTCAGCCAGTTAATTTTTTTTTTCTTTCTTTCTTGAGACACAGTCTTACTCTGTAGTCCAGGCTGGCCTTGAATTCATGGTAAACCCTCCTGCCCCAGCCTCCCTAGTGGTGGGATTATAGGCGTGAACTACCAAAATTGGCTTTAAATTTTATTTGTTTATTTTTTTTTTTGGTGGCAAAACTTTGCCAATGACAGAAGCAATGCCTGGCTTTACACCCCAAGCAAGCTCCTTGTCCACGGCAGACAGGAGATGGGCCATTTGGTCATCTCGCCGGAAAGCACTTCAGCCACAGTTACTGTTTCTTGAGCTTCAGTGCAACCTCACATAGTGAGTCAGACAGGCACGTTTATTACTACCCCGTGCTGTGGACAAAATGATGCTCTGGACGATGAACTGCCTTGTCCAGTGTCATGCTACAGACGAGCTGATCACAGGTCCTTGCAGCTAGAACAGCACTTCTTGAACTGTTTGGGACTTTCGTTCAAGGGCAGATTCTGATCCAGAAGGTGTAGAGATGCTCAAGAGTCCATGTTCTTAACCAGCTCCCAGGTGACACTGAGGCTGCTGGAGCAGTCAAGGTGATGCGAATGCCTGGGATTTCCAGTCCAGGATCCATCACCTTCAAGAGACCATGTTCCTAACCAGCTCTCAGGTGATGTAAGGCCCTGGAGCCCTCAAGGTGATAGGGGTGCCAGGCCCTCGGGTTTCCAGAGCAGGATCCATGACCTTCTGAGCCTACGCCTACCCAGTTGCACAGCAGATGGCTACCATGCGCAGGTGTCTCAAGCCTCCCCACACTGGCCAGCATTCCTCTGGTTGCCAGTGGGCTCTCCCCTGCTGGTCACTGTCTAACTGTGGCCACCACCATCTCTGACTCTGCAAGGACTACTGGTGGGGAAGGAGAAGGGAAAAATAAAGTGCTAATTGATACGGAAAAATCTCTTTAACACAGTACTTGGGGCTATGGAAAAAGACAGCAAAGTCAGTCTGAAAGTGACGTTTATGGGAAAATAAAAAGTTGCTATTTACCCTCTCCAAAATTAAGTTGAATTAAAAATCATTGTTTTTGCAGAATTATATAAGGCAATTCTTTCTAGAATATCTCTTTTTAAATTAGATTGTACTGGAAGAACACATAGCACAGAGGTTGTGTTCATATGACAAGATTAGCATCTTGGTTATAAAATTAAGCAGAATGGTTTCCACACTGTGTCTAAAGCAAGCAAGGAAAGGAGACAGTTCAATGGGTCAGGCCTGAGAGGTAGAACCGACTCCAAGCAAATCGTCAAGTGGGAGAAGGGCATAGAAGAATATTTCCTCCCCAGCCCTGAGGTCAGTGTTGGCTGGGGGAAGCCATTCATTACAGTATAGAAAGGCTTACTAGGGCACTTAAAATTTTATTTGCAAGGGGGGCGTTGCAGGAAGAGATAGAGAAAATGGGTGCATTCCAGGGCCTCTTGCCACTGAAAACAAACTCCAGACGCATGTGCCACTTTGGGCATCTGACTTTATGTGGGTACTGGGGAATCGAACCCAGGCAGATAGGCTTTTCAAGCAAGTGCTTTTAACTGCTGAGCTACCTCTCCAGTCTATTATTTGGATGCTTTCAATGTGCAGGGCACAGTCACTGGAGAAATCTGCAGTATGTTCACAGATATGTCAGCAAGGGCCCCAGGCCACTGGGGCAGTGATGGACACCCACGCTGGCAGGCACTGACCCTGACCTGCCAGAGACGAGCTTGTTCTGCAGACAGCTAAAGCTTTCAGGTCACCTTGGGTTAAAATGGAAGCATAAGAGCCACTGAGCACAGATCAGCCCACCAGAGTGTCCCCCAAACCAGGACTAAGAGAATAATAGCCTTTTGTGGGTGACAAGGACAAAGGGCAACTATGCCAGGGAGCCAGGGAGAAGTGAGAGAGAGGGATGTGTACCCAGGCAAGACTCCCTGCTCCTGAGGGCACGAGCCCAGGGAAGGCGGGCACGTGAGAAGGACTCTGCCTGATCAGTGCTGTGCTTGCATCAGATTGGGAAGGGGGGGGTTGGGGTGGGGTTGGTTTGGGTGCAGAGGGATTTGCTGTGAAATTCTACAAAATTGCCAGACTACTTTGGAAACTATTTTTTGCCATGGAAACAAACCCCATCTGTGCAGGCTTTGAGCTTGCATTTCACTCCCTTTAAATATCAGGAACCTGACTCCAAGCTCCTTTTATATAAGTGGGAGTGAGGAGGAAGGGAGTCCTGCTTTTTATTTTTAGAGGCAGGAGTAAGTCGACATCTTAGCAGGGCCGCACGCTCCCTTCTGCATAATGATGCAGAGCTCACTACAACAGGGACAGGAGTAAGGGCAAAAGCCGTGGAAACGAGGCTGTCTGGGAGAAGCCTTGTGTGCGGGAAAGGGATGCTGTGAGGTTGAGGTGAGCATTACACTGAGCAGGAGAGCAAGGTGGAGGTGTGCACTGACTCCCCCCCCCCCTACTAGTGAGGTTGGCAGGTGTCAACTGCAAGTGCACAGGGACCCACCTCATGGCTCCCTCCTTGGCAGCTGGCGCTGAGACTCCCACTGTGAGACTGAGCTCTGCCAGAAATCCTCCTCCCCGTTTCTCATATTCCAAACAGCCTGTCAGACCACAGGGCTGCCGTCTTGTCTGCCCAGCCGGCCCCTCTCCTCTTCTTTTTTTTTTGGTTTTTTGAGGTAGGGTCTCACTCTAGCCCAGGCTGACCTGGAATTCACTATGGAGTCTCAGGGTGGCCTCGAACTCACGGCGATCCTCCTACCTCTGCCTCCCGAGTGCTGGGATTAAAGGCGTGCGCCACCACGCCCGGCTCCCTCTCCTCTTCTGACCGCACAGTGTTATCTTGTCCCTCACAGACACCACCCTCACCCAGCTGTCACTGGCCCTAGTGGCAGCTTGTTCCCCTCAAATGCTCCTTCTGTGTCCTGGCTTATTCTTGTATCTCTCCTGGCTCCCCAGCCAAAGCCACCAGCAACTATGACTCTGGTTTTCAAGGGTCAAAGGCTTCTGTTCCCAGCAGTTCATTTTTTCATTTTAGAGGCACACTACATGTATATCCAGTGTGGGACATGTAAGGAGTCCCTCTTTTATTTATTTATTTTGTTTCCAGGCTGACCTGGAATTCATTATGTAGCCTTAGGGTGGCCTCAAACTCATAGCGATCCTCCTACCTCAGCCTCCTGAGTGTTGAGAGTAAAAGCATGTGCCACCATGCCTGGCTTTTTGTTTCCTTTCTTTTCTTTCTTTCTTTTTTTTTTTTTCTGAGACAGGATCTCATGTATCCCATGTTGGCCTCCAGCATATGTAGCTGAGGATGACCCTGAACTTACAATCTTCCTGACTCTCCCTTCTAAGTACTGAGATTACAGGCATGCCTCAGCAACGCATGGTTTATGCACTGCTGTGGGTCAAGCCTGAAGCTTTGGGCATGCTCGGCAAGTGCTCTACAAACCATGCCACATCCCCATCATCTTCAAATGTCTGCACTCAGGGTGAGCACCCTCAGAAGAGGGCCCTTGCTCTAAGGTTCCAGTGAGCTCATGGAACCCGGACGTGCCCAGCCCCCCACCAGGTATGGCCCCTGCACGTGGCACCAGAACCCTTGGAGAAGAGGTGCAGAATGGGACATCCCAGGAGGCCCCAGTCCCACTGAGAGGGGAATCTGTGACAACAAGGCTCATGGCTCCTCTGAGACTCTCATTCACACTGACCTCTGACCAGAGTCGGCAGACATGCAGCTGCTGGGGTTAAAGCGCACAGGAGCAGAAAGCAGACCTCACCTTCGTGAGGAGGCCTGTGATGAAGACGTGGGACCCACTCCCCATCCCACAACCGGTCCCCAGATCGCAGCTAGGAGACTGCAGGTAACATTTGTCTGGGGTTAAAACAAAACAAAACAAAACAAAAAAGCACAACAAGAACACACAAACAAACCCCAAAGTCTGGAGTTGCTTTGGACACAGCATGGTTGAAGGATCTTACCCAGGCAGGGCTGTGGGGGGAGCCCCCTCGGGGAAGCAGAAGCTTGACGATGTCCAGATTGTTGTGATGGACGGCCACGTGCAGAGGAGTCAAACCATTCTGCACAGGGAGAGCACAGGAGAGAGAGAGCACGGTCACCCCAGTGGGCTTTCTACCCAGGGCCCTCTAGGTGGCTGGCGCCCACTTTTCAACCCATAGCACTGCTTCTACATGGGTAAAATGTGGTTAAACAGCCACCCAAAGTTGGGCTGGGGAGGTGCAGCTCAGTGGTAAAGCACTTGCGTACTATGTGCAGAGCCCTGAGTTCCATTCCAGCATGACAAAACAAAACAAAAAAAAAATGAATAAATACCTTCTAATTAGGCCTGAGGCTATAACTCAGTGGCAGGGAGTTTGCCTGGCGCGCACACGCCCTGGGTTCCATCCCCAGCCCCCCACAAAAAGTTAAAAACGATCCTCCCAATGCCAGCCTAAAGACAGCCTCAGCAGGCTGTGGACCCATTTCCTTATGGTGGGGGGCTGCAGGGGACGTGGGCACTGAAATCAACACTCTTATTCTGAGAAGACCCCAGTCCTTTAAACAAAGGGTGACTTTCTCTACAGACCATTCTCCCTAAATGGCTGCCCAGGGCAAGGGGGCATTCCCAGTGGTGCAGCCTGTCCCTTCTCACTTCTTCTAATCCAAGAGGGAAATTCAAACTCACTTTGCCCGCAGCGTTGGGATGAGCATCACGTTCCAGCAGCAGCTCGGCCACCCGCACCTTCCCGTACTTGGCGGCCACGTGGAGAGGGGTAAATCCTTTCTGAGGAGAAACACAGACCATTAGCACCCAGGGAGCCAGCGCCATCGCTCTAGAGGAAGTCAGGGCCAGGGTGCTTCCCGCCTTAACCTGCACAGAGGTGCCAGTGAGAAAAAAAAAAAAAAAAGGCTCTGACCATTTTGACCCCTGCAAGAAGCCGTAGACCTCAGTAGTCAGCAGGCTTCCTATAGCACTATGTGGCCACCTCTCATGGAAGTAAGAGACGTTGGCCTCCTGTACTGTCAAGTGATTGCTGGCTTGCTAAGGGAAGGAAAGGGTTGTCTTTTTTTTTTTTTTTTTTTTTGAGGTAGGGTCTCACTCTAGCCCAGGCTGACCTGGAATTCACTCTGTATTCTCAGGGTGGCTTCGAACTCACAGGTGATCCTCCCACCTCTGCCTCCCGAGTGCTGGGATGAAAGGCCTGCACCACCACTTGGGGGCTTGGGGTTGTCTTTTGTTTTGTGTTTATTCTTGAGACAATGTCTCACTAGGTAGCCCAGAGCTAGCTTTGAACTTGATCCCCTTGCCTCAACCTCCTGAGTACTTGGATTACAGGTGGGTGCCACCATGTCCAGCAAAATTTTATTTACTTAGTTATAGTCTGAAGCACTGGGGATTGAACTCAGGGTCTTGCACGCGCCAGGCAAGCGATCTACCATAGAGCTAAATCCCAACCCTTGACTCAATCCCTTTATTCCAGGAACTTGTCTAATTGGTCTACAGCAAGTAACAGCTCCATGAGTAATGGATAAGAGCTGGGTGGGGAAGAGACTGGTATTCTGCCCTTTATAGGGAAGGCAATAACACATTGGGCCCAGAGATGGCAGCCAGTCATATGGGCGCCAGCTCTCTCTGCCACCTATAGCATCATTAAAATGACTAAGTGGCTCAGGCAGGAATCCTCTAGCCCCAGGCCCAACCTACTGCTCCTAAAAAAATTTTTATTTTTCTTGAGACTAAGTTTTGCTATGTTGCCCAGGCTGGTCTTGAGCTCCTGGATTCAAGTGATCCTCCTGCCTCAGCCTGCTGAGTGCTGGGACCACAGGCAGATGACAAAACCCAACCAGCCTGTTACTTAAGAATGAGGAAGGTGGCTGTACCTTGGTCATGCAGGCCTGGGATGCCTCCTTCTCCAGAAGGGCCAGCGCCGTGTCCACGTGGCCCTCACGGGCTGCAGTGTGCAGGGGTGTGTGGCCAGCAGTGGTAGCCAGGTTGGGGCTGGCGCCGTTCTCCAGGAGGAGCCTCACCATGGTCGTGTGGCCAATGCGAGCTGCGCAGTGAAGGGGCGTCTGGTCGTCCTGCACCCAAGATCAAACAGACCAGGAAACGTTAGCCTCGCCCAGCTCAACTCCTCACTTCGCAGAAGAGGGAGTGAGGCTTGGAGCTTAAGTGACTTTCTCAAGGTCAGACAGCAAAGACTCAAAAGAGCTGGGATTTCATCCAGTCTGTGAGTCACAGAGACCACGGTGCTCTATCTCATCTCATCCTTACAATTCACAAGGTTTGTGTGCTTTCTTTCTTTCTTGTTTTTTTAAAAAATACTTTTTCTTTACTTACTTATTTGAGAGAGAGAGAGAGAGAGAGAAAGAGAGAGAGAGAGAGAAAGACACACAGAGAGAATGGGTACACCAGGGTCTCCAGCCACTACAAACGAACTCCAGTGCATGTGCCCCCTTGTGCATCTGGCTTTATGTGGGCCCTGGGGAATTGAACCTGGGTCCTTAGGCTTTGCAGGCAAGTGCCTTAATGGCTGAACCATCTCTCCAGCCCCTCCTTTTTTTTTTTTTCCAACGTAGGTTCTCACTCTAGCCCAGGATGACCTGGAATTCACTATGTAATCTCAGGGTGGCCTCAGTCTGTGTTATTTCTACTGAATCGCCCCAAGGGTCGGCCTTATAACCTTACTGCATAGGGCTAGCATGCAGATCAAAGCAGCAGATGCATACAGAGTTGGGCACGTAATGCTCGGGAAACTGACTACCACTGTCAGCTTTGTCTCCCAAGCCCTTTCCGGCTGGTATGCTTGTCTTGACGTTTGAACTCTACTTTGATGTTTGCCTGTGCCAGAGGTCACAGGGGGAGTCTAAATCATTGAAAGGGGAAGAGAGCCATGTGTCCCACTCCTTTCCAACTTCCTGCTATGGCTCATGGTGCACAAGTTCATGGACAGGGTCTGTGTTGTTGAGCCCAAGGGGGAGATGCAGTCAGATGCGGTCCAAACACAGATCATGGCCTTAACACTCCGGGGAGGCTCTGCCACTTGTGGTTTGGAAGGTCTCTTCTTTGCCACAGCCCGTCACCAAACAAACTCAGTAGCTGTACTCTCGTGTCACTCACCTAACACCTCACATATTTATTTACAATAAAGGGGTCCGCCACTTTGAGACCTCGTGACTACTGGCTGTTTGTTTTCTAGTGACCAAAGTCTTAAAAACATCCTTTATTTCCTTCTGCCATAACTACTCATGAACCCAATAAACAATTCAGACCAGCCCTGCTCCCCAGGGCCTTTACTCTCTGCACAAACAGCTCGGCTGAAGAAATATCTCCGGCCCTCTTGAGACCTCTGCAAAAGCGGAATCTGAGTTTTCATGACCTAAGCGGGACTCTCTGACTGTGAGCCGGGCCTCTGGCAGAGCGACTTCCCCTCACTGTGCTGGCGTGGCCTGCATTCTGGGAGCCTCCTCTTCCTGCCTCCAAAACCCACCTTGGCCTTGGCATTGACTTTGGCTTTGTTCTGGAGCAAATATTTGGCCACTTCCGTGTGCCCTGCTCTGGCGGCCATGTGTAGCGGGGTCTCCACTTTCTGTAAAATAACGAAATGACAGAACTGTTAGCACACACTGGATTTGCAAAAGGACGCGTGTGGCGCTCCAAAGCACCTGCCTGGAGCAGCTTGGTGGGATTCTGTCCAAGAGGTGGAGCTGCCCAGCAAGCAGCTCTTTAGCTTGCGCCGTGTGTGTGTGTGTGTGTGTGTGTGTGTGTGTGTGTAAGTATTCTAGGTATACATGACAGTAAGTCTCAGAACTAATGAATATTCATACGTGTGAATGTATTTCCAAATAGGACTACAGAAGTTCCAAAATATTATCCAAAGTAAACCCCCCAAAATGTATAGGTGTGTGACAAGTTTAATCAGGAGAACATCAGTATATAGAAACCTTCTCCCACATCTGACCGGAGAATTCTGCCTCCGTGGGTAGGTAGAAGCTCAGGAGTCCCCACCACAGGTCCCCTCAGAGCCGTGGACCAGAGTCCTCGCCATCCCCACGGCTACCACAGGTCCCCTCAGAGCTGTGGGCCAGGGTCCTCGCCATCCCCACAGCTCACCACATTGGAGACGTTAGGCGATGCTCCCCGCTGCAGCAGGTTCTTCACAATGGGAAGGTGTCCCATGAAGGAGGCCACATGGAGAGGGGTCAGGCCAGACTAGAAGAGACAGGGTGCAGTGAGCTAAGCAGGAGCCGTCTCCCCAGAGAAAATCTAGCCATGGTATCTCATGCTCTTTTGCTGCTGGGACCATCCTGGTTGCCCAAGAAGACAGATTTAAACAAGATTTGAGGTCTCTTTTACCCCAACATGTCTACACACACGCAGACATAGCTATGAAGAACAGATATCACAGGGCTAGAAAGATTGCTCAGTAGTTAAAGACTCTTGCTTGCGAAGTCTGCTGGCCTGGGTTCGATTCTCCAGTACCTACATATAAAGCCAGATGCACAAAGTGGTGCATGCATCTGGAGTTCATTGGCTGTGACAAGAGACCATGGCATGCTCATACTTTCTCTCTCTCTCTCTCAAATAAATTAAAATAAATAAACAAATTATATATATATATAATATACATATATAATATATAATATAATATATATGGTATATATATAATATATATAACATATAATATATAATATTATATATAATATAATATATATAATATAATATATATATAATGTAATATAAAATATAATAATAATATCACACACACACACACATATATATATATATAGTATAACTATCTCAGAGAGGGTGATGGAAGGGGACCAGGACAGAACCAGGTGCATCCACGCTTTTTCCTACCTCAGTCACGGCGTCAATGGAAGCTCCGGTCTTCAGCAGCAGCTCCATGACCCGGATGTGGTTCTTCTTGCAGGCGATGTGTAAGGGGGTAAAGCCATTCTACAGCCACGAAGGAAGGACACACACATCAGGGGCTCACTCACACAGGAGCTCAGAACTAAGCTAAGGAAGACTACCTTGCTGTTGTAGAGGAAGTCCCTACCCAGCCCAGCAGCCCATGCCCACGGTTCAAGGGACAGATCCACATCACTTCATGAACTGACATAACTGTCAAGTGTCCCTCCCTTTAGACAACACGCATCTTCCCGAACATGATGCTTAAAACCTTTTTTAAAAAAGTTCTATCATACTTTTAGATATACCAAAAAACCCTGCTGTGTGACACTCCCTTAAGGGTAAACTTATACTGAAGAACACTGTCTGGAAACAAAATCACTCTTCCTTCTGACCAAAACTGCAAAACTCTGAGTGAAATGGATTCTGCTCTAGAGCCCGCTACACTGACCGGCATGCCCCCTCCTCAGGGGCGGAGTTTTGACTGTCTGTTCGTGTCTGTGTCTTTTCAGTGCTTTACCCTTCAGGGCAGTGGCTCTCACAGGGAGAGGGGGAATGGCCTGCACCTCCCCCATCGTGTCGACATGCCTGCAGAGGCCTTTGGTCACATCCAGAGAAGGAGAGCTACTAGCACCTAGCAGGGCGAAGCAGGGATGCTACCAGACATCCTGCAGCACTCAGGACGACAGGCATCCACCCTAATGTCAACAGGCCCGAGGCTGGGACACCTCAGCGACCCCAGAGGGCCCCCTGTGCTCCGTGCACGGCGCAAGCAGGTTTGAAGGAACAAGCAATGAGTAAGTGTTGAGTAAGCCACCTTCTTCCACCTCTGGGGAGGAGTTCTCCCCCGGGAATGGCCAATGGGGAGGCAGAGGTCCCAGGCATGCTCTGTGGCTCCCTGGACCAGCCTAGGGGGGGGGGGGTCTCTGGCCTGGGGAGGACGGTGAGGACACAGCCACTGGAGGACTGTGCTTTAGGCCTGAGCTGAAGAGCCATGGACACTGAGCCCTTCTGAAGGGGAGGGGTGCCTAGCTTGGGCCAGTGTATCCCTACGATACAGCAGGCCAAAGGCCAGATTGCTCCCAAGGCATTACTGCTGCTCAGCTTTGGGTCTGGTTTGGGCTAGGGTGGAGTGCCGAACCCACACGGATATCATAAATACTGTTTACAGAGTCAGGTCTCCTGGGCACAACAAGCCCACTCTGGACCTCAGCCTGCTAGTGAGGCTGTGGTCACTGGGTGCAGCTGACTGTGGAGTGTAGCATGGATGCCTACCACCCATGCCCACCTGCCTGCAGCAGCCACTCCCAGGTGCTGCCTACCCCGAGGCCCTTCCCATGAGCTCAGCCAGGGAGTCGCAGCTCTGGCCTCCCTCCGCCCTCACTCTGGAGGCCCCCCTCACCAGGGCTCTGGAGTTCGGCTTGGCCCCTTTATCCAAAAGGACCTTGGCCACCCTGTGATGGCCACAGTGGGCTGCCACGTGGAGCGGGGTCAGGTGGTCTAGGGTGATGTCATCAATCTCCGCATTGTATTGCAGTAGAAGCCGGACACAGTCAAGATGGTCTCCCTGAGCCGCCATGTGGATTGGGGACAAGCCGTTCTGGAGGAAGAGGGACAAGGAATCAGTGGCAGTGCCTTCTGGGGACGGAACGTGGAAATTCAGGACAGTGATGCCAATGTCACTTTTTTTAGTTTGTTTGTTTTTTACTTCTTGCCTATTCCATTCTTCAACACGAATATGCTGAATGAGCTTGGCTCTTGCTGGCCTCTGATGACAACTGTCTTCTTTCTCACCCAGTTGAGCCCTCCAGGACTTTCTAGCCAGGGCCACTCCTTCCCTGGCCACCCTAGGTTCCCAGGGGTCTTGCTGACCTAGATCACTCACTTGGTTATACCCTATTCTCCCCTTTGCCTAATCATGTTACAGTCACCGGCTCGGTACGTCTTTTCTTCTTACAAAGCTTCTTGAGACTAGGCACTCTGCCTAATGCTTCCCTAATGCCTCCAAAGAGCCCCACAAACGCACGCCTTTGCTTCCGTCATTTTGGGAACTAGGATGGAAACACAGGGACTGAGAGGAGCAGGCAAACTGTAGCTGTGGGCCCAATCGAGTGTGCAGCTTGGGAATGTAAATAAAGTTTTATTGGAATGTGAGCACTCATTTGGATATTGTCCATGGATTTTTTTTTTTTTTTCCATGCTCCACTGGCCAAGTTCAACAATGCTTTTGTTAAGGATTTTGTTACACCAGTGAGAAAAGCTGGCTGGCCCTGGAGCCTGGCCTGTCAGATGCCATCTCTAGGAAGGAAACACACACCTTGGTTTTGGCCTGGATGGGTGCCCCATGGTCCAGCAGGATCTCTGCAATGCGCACGTGCCCATTCCGAGCTGCACAGTGGAGAGGTGTCAGTTCGTCCTTTAAAAGACAGCGAAGAACAGAAAGCCCCAAAGGCAGCCATCAGTGGCCATGTGGTGGAGAGAAGCGTGTCTACGACATCATGCCCCGCTGTGGAAATGCTGAGGCTGCCTTCCGGCCAGCTTGACGTCAGCTCAGTTTCGCAACCTGTCTCCCGCTGCAGGTCACTCAGAGAGGTGGGTGGCATATTGCTAAGTGGGTCACTGAGAGCCCACCACCCGGGTGAGACTCTTGATGGTAGAACTTGTCCCCTGGCCTGGCCACGAGGGCCGCTGGTTACCCACCTTGGTCCTTGTTTCTATCTGGGCCCCTCGGTCCAGCAGGAGCCGCACCATGATCACGTTCCCCCTGCGGGAGGCGATGTGCAGTGGTGTGATGCCGTTCTAGAGGAGGAAGCAGGGGACACTCAGGGCTCACTGTCCTTCTTGGGAATGGAGCAGTGCACACACCACTTCCCAGCCCTGCCCTGCAGCTGCTGTGGCATAAGCAGCTGCTTCTGAACTGTGGGGGCATCTCTCACCTGAGGAGGAGTTCGAACCTTGTGAGGACCTGATGGCATGATGGCCAATCTGATCCTGCTGGCCAAGCCCACACACCCCCCACCCCCACAGAGCAACACAACACACAGGAGGAAAGCCAGTCATTTGAAAACCACCCTGCTTCTTACATCCACCTCAAGAATTGGCACGCAGGAGTAAGAGTTTTTTTTCCCCCCCAAAACCAGTGCAAACTGTGGGGCAGATAATCAGGAACCTGCCAGCAAGTGGCTTTGGGCTCTGGCCCCCATAGGCATTTCTGTAGCACAGGTAGATTCCAAGGTACCAGAGAAAGAAAGAGAGAGGGAGGCATGGACACCCCAATTCTAGACATCACAAGCCCTGGACAATGTGCAAAAGAATTCAAGATTACCTGAGGTGTGAAGTTGACACTGGCCCCCCTGTTGAGGAGCAGCTGGGCCACATTGAGGTTCTCATAATGAGCTGCGATATGGAGGGGGGTGAATCCCGTCTGGCACAATAGAGGGGAGGAAAGCGTATTACATGAGACTTATTGGTACCTCTGTCCCAGAACCGGCCCAAAGATTCTAAAAAAAAAACAAGTTGGTAGGGCCAAAGACCCAACACATAAAGCAGGTTTCGGCCAACAGCAACATCTGCGGAAGGGGTGAAAAGATGCCCTGTATGTAACAAGCTGTATGCCAAGGCTAGATGCCACCTTGCGGTGTTCTCCATCCTTTGACTCACGGCCATGGACAGTTCATAGACTGGGATCACCTCTAATTGACCTCTCATGAACCAAATTTAGTCATGAATCAAAAGGATTATGGGGGTCCATAGGACTTCCAGCACTCAAAAAGGGTCTGTGGCTGGGTTTGGTGGCGCACGCCTTTAATCCCAGCACTCGGGAGGCAGAGGTAGGAGGATCGCCATGAGTTCAAGGCTACCCTGAGACTACAGAGTGAATTCCAGGTCAGCCTGGGCTAGGGCGAGACCCTACCTTGCAAAACCAAAAAAAAAAAAAAAGGGGTCTGTGATTGGACTGGCCAAAGAGTCTACTGTCATTCTGATCAACATCCTTAGACCACATCCAGACCAACTCAAGGGCCAGGGGTGGGGTGGAGCAGGCTGGAGGAAAGGATGGTGTGGACACCCAGTACATGGAGCAGAAGCCAGAGCTCCTAATGAAACGGTAGTGGTCAGCCGCAGTGAAACTAGCAGAGGGTAGGCCCCAGGGACCCTGCCTTCCACCTCCAGCAAAGGCAGCAGAGTGGAGAGAGGCGACAGTCCAGAACACCCCTCCTGGGTCGAGCTTCTCTCTGGTTGGAGGCCTGCCTGCCTACCTGGGCACTGTCCTGGATGCCCCAAGCAGCCAGAGACATTCTAGCCCTTTACTAAAAATCCCTTGGTGAGCCAGGCATGGTGGCACACGCCTTTAATCCCAGCGCTCGGGAGGCAGAGGTGGGAGGATCCCATGAGTTTGAGGCTACCCTGAGACTCCATAGTGAATTCCAGGTCAGCCTGAGCTAGAGTGAGACCCTACCTCAGAAAACAAAGCAAAACAAAACAAAAATCCCTTGGTGTTCACCAGAAGATTAGGGTGGGGTTGCCCACCAAGCACTTCCACGTTTCTGCCAGGCAGCGAAGGCGCCATAGGAGCTGTCCTTGCCTTGTACCGCTGACCTGTCTGGGTTGGGCTCACTCCTGGGCAAGGGCTGGGGACTGAAGGGACTCCAGCCTGCAGGCCGCCGGTGGTGAAGCCCTCTCTCTCCCCAGCACCTTGCTTAGCTGCCTCACCTTGGAAAGCACGTCTGGGTTGGGGTCGTTCTGCAGAAGCACAGCAGCTGTCCGTGTGTCATCATTGCGGGCCGCGATGTGCAGGGCCGGGAGGCGCACCTTCCCTTTCGTCCCATAGTTAATGAGGTGGGCCACCACATTCTCGTGGCCCTGCTGCAGAGCCACAGCCAGGGGAGTGAAGCCATCCTGGCCAGGGGAAAGCAAAGATGGGTTTGGGAAGCCCTACGTTGCCTCCAAGCCCAGCTTAGGCGCCACCACCTCCCTGAAGCCTTGCCTTTTCCTGCTTCCTTGCTCTCGGTTCCCATGGGACCTGCAGGTACTCTTTGGCCTTTAGTTTCCTTTAGCATTTAGTGTTTGCAGTCTGAGTGCTATGAGGACCCTGTGAAGTCTGGTTTAGGTCTTTGTCCTATGAGAGTCTGACTTTGTGACTATGTGCTATTGTCCGTTTATCGTCTGCGCTATCCTGTTTACAGCCTGTGTGCCATGAGAATCTGACCACGTGATATCATCTGTTTACAGTCTGAGCTACGATCTGTCTCTAGGCTGACTGTGTGCTATCACCCCTTTTTGGTCTGACTGAACATTATCACGTGTCTGTAGGCTGACTGTGCGCCACGAGAGGTTTTCACCGCTCTGTGACATGCCTATGCCTGTCCTCTTCCTATGCCCATCCTCCAGTGCCAGCATCGTACTCTGCACATGACCATGTGCCACTGAGCACCTACTAGATGCTGGAAAGCCACTGGGCCCCGGGCATGTGGCTGCGAGTTACTAATATCGCTTGCCCACATTGGTTAACTAGCGAGGGGCGGGGAAGCAGAACAGTGAAAGCCACATGACGAGGGATCACAGTCGAGGGCCACATCTATGCTCGATCTATGCCACACCATTCACAGGTGACGAACCTCAGGAGCACAGCCAGCATGACTGTTCCAAGGGGTGTGTAACAGAGTCTTTCTCAAAAGTCCAAGGCACATGTCGGTCATACACGCGCGCGCACACACACACACACCCTAACCACCCCACTTGGTCAAGCCTTCAGTGTTGGTTCTAATGGGAACAGCACCCTCAGGTGTGCCATCATTCTCTGGGATGTGCTAGGCCTTCCTCAAGACTCCTGGCTGGCCCTCGCTCCGTGGCCTCCCGTGGCGGGTGCGGTGGCCGCAGGTCTGGAACACTCAGTGGTGCTCTGGGGCACTCATGACAGGAGTGGCACTCCAGGTCATGCCCCCGAAACACTTCCAGCAGTGAGGACATTTCCCAGGGGACTTACTTCTGTGGCTACATTCTGATTGGCTCCATTCTCCAGTAAAAACTTCACTACCTCCAAGTGGTTCTCCTGGGCCGCCATGTATAAGGGGGTAAAGCCTTTCTGTGAACGCAAAGAAGAGGCCGTTAAATTAGCCGCCCGCAGCGCGGAGATGTGGAGACAGAAGCGGACTCTGTTGCCTGGAGGGCAGTGCTCTTCATGCCCCTCTCACTCTGCCCCGTCGACCCCGGAAAATGACTACCAGAAGCCAGGCGTGGGGACAACTCTGCACAGAAGTGCTTGCCCCTCACCCTGGGTCAGGCCTTGGCTCACACATTCCCCTCTACTTCTACTCCATTCACTAACTGCCCAAGTCTCACACTCCCCACCCACACGAGCTACGTGGATTATGTGATCTGCCTGGCTCAGTGATCCAAGATGGGGTCTGCAGTGACTGACCCCAGCACGCTTGGGATGTATATGGTCTAACAGTGCAAAATTAATACAGATGCCTACCTCGGCACCACTACTTAATGACATGGTGCTACGTGTGTGTGTGTGTGTGTGTGTGTGTGTGTGTGTGTGTGTGTTATGCAGCAGCTAACATGTCTACTGAGTAGCAGAAAAAAGAGGTGTGGGCAAAGGCCTGCCTGGGCTGGGGTTACCTGAGACTGAGCATTGACGTTGGCGCCATAGTTGACCAGCTCCCGGACCACCTCATCCTGGCCAGCAAGGGCAGCAATGTGCAGAGCTGTGTTCCCCTTCTGAAACACATGGGCAAGGGACAGGGAAGGGTTTTCTCAGCCTTTCTAAGTGACTGTCACAAAGGTAGGGGAACAAGGTGATGGTTGGGAGGTCTGAGGCAGAAAACACCTGAAGGCCTCAAAACACTATTGAAAGCACAAAGGAGGAAAAGTCTTCTCTCTGACACATAATGTACACACATGCACACGCACATACATATGCACACACATACATACACACTGCCAGGTTCAAGAAGGCCCCTGGCCCTGGAGAGTCACAGGAAAGGGTTGTGGTCCCCTGTGTTTATAAAGAAACATGGCCTTGAAGGAGGAGGGATGCTTAGCTCTATTCTGATTCACAAATATCCCATCTTTCCATGTTCAAGGAGTCACAGCGTCCACAGAAGGGGGCTGGTTGAATCAGTGCTGTGTGAATTTGGGGAAAGGGGTGTGAAGGAAGACTTCTTCAAGGATATGAGAGGCCTACCTATTCCTTAACTACCCTGGGGCTGAGCTCTGGTCTCTGGGGGGGGGTTGTGCATTTTGTCTTACACCATTCCATTCATTTGCTGAGGAGCTAAGGTTGGTTTTGGCTTTTTGCTTTCTCTGTATTTTCAATCTTTCCCAGGCTGTGAGACTCATTACAGTTCTGCAACCTTCTCGTTTTCCTTAGCCCACCTGCCCCTCCTCCCTTTATGGCATTTGAAAGCCACACTGACTTGTAACATTTCCATAAATAAATCCACCAATTGCTCATTGCAAAATAACAACCAGAGAGGGGGATTCTGAAAGAGCAAAAGGCCAAAACATAATGTGCCCACAGTTCTGGGGGATGCCAGGGAAGGGTGGCTGCCTGGTCCACAGAGCCAGGTAGGTGGCCCACGGCTCACAGAAGGTATGTGAGAGCATCAGTAACAACTTCATCCCTTCATCACAGAAGGAGCAGGGTGGAAATGATTGCTCTCTGTTGCGGAGCTAGAAGAAAATGTCCACGTACAGCCAGGAAGAGCAACGCTGTTTACTGAACCGATGAGCGAGTAGAAGAATGACATGAAAATCACAGAATTTTACTTTGAGAGAATCCTACCTTCATAATATTTTGGAATTTCACTTCATACCCATAAATTATATATGTTCTCTACATATTGTTCAGCTGTGTTTTCTGCCTGAGGAGACAAAATGCTTACTGCACAGAACTGAAACTGAGGCTGTGCAAGAGAGCTCGTCTAATAAATAACAGATGGGAAACAAGAGGTGAGGCCAGCTCAGGCACAGAGAGGCAGCAAAGTGGGGAGAGAAGAGACTGAGGATAGAGGAGATGCACTTAGCTAGCAAAATGCAGATTATTTTTGAGTTTAGCCTAAAAATACTGTCTCATGGGGCTGGAGAGATGGCTTAGCAGTTAAGGTGCTTGCCAGCAAGGCTAAAGGACCCAGGCTTGATTCCCCAGGACCCATGTAAGCCAGATGCACAAAGTGGTACATGCATCTGGAGTTTGTTTGCAGTGGCTGGAGGCCCTGGCATGCGCATTCTCTCTCTTAAATAAATAAATATTAAAAAAATACTGTCTTGGGCTGAAGAGATGGCTCAACAGTTAAAGCACTTGCCAGCAAAGCCTAAGGGCCCACATTTGAGTACCCAGTGCCCATATAATGGCAGATGCACAAGGTGGTGCATGCATCTGGAGTTCATTTGTAGTGGTTAGAGGCCCTGGTGTGCACATTCCCTCTCTCTCTCTTTTCTCTGTTTGCAAATAAATAAATAAACCACTGTCTCAATCCTGTTTAATAAGCAACATATATATATATATATATATATATATATATATATATATGAAATAAAGCTTGTCTGGGCACTGTGGGGCAGGACTGTAGCATGTATGAGGCCCTGGCTTCCATCGCTGGCCCTGAAAAAATATTTGGATACAGATCTCTTCTGTACCCTCAATAATCACAGTCACCAACATGTCCTGCAGACTTCTTGTAAGCAAGATACTTCATGCGCGCCAGATGCTCCAGGGACAGCAGATACTTCATGCACGTCAGATGCTCCAGGTTCAGCAGATACTTCATGCACACCAGATGCTCCAGGTACAGCAGATACTTCATGCACGCCAGATGCTTCAGGTACAGCAGATATTTCATGCACACCAGATGCTTCAGGTTCAGCAGATACTTAATGCACACCAGATGCTCCAGGTGCAGCAGATATTTCATGCACACCAGATGCTTCAGGTTCAGCAGATACTTAATGCACACCAGATGCTCCAGGTGCAGCAGATATTTCATGCACACCAGATGCTCCAGGCAGAGAAGATACTTCATGCACGCCAAATGCTCCAGTCACAGCAGAAACTTCATGCACGTCAGATGCTCCAGGTTCAGCAGATACTTCATGCACGCCAGATGCTCCAGGCACAGCAGATACTTCATGCACACCAGATGCTTCAGGTACAGCAGATACTTCATGCACGCCAGATGCTCCAGTTACAGTAGATACTTCACACACACCAGATGCTTCAGGTTCAGCAGATAGTTCACGCACACCAGATGCTTCAGGTGCAGCAGATACTTCACGCACACCAGATGCTCCAGGTACATCAGATACTTCATGCACGCCAGATGCTCCAGTTACAGTAGATACTTCACGCACACCAGATGCTCCAGGTACAGCAGATACTTCATGCACACCAGATGCTTCAGGTACAGCAGATACTTCACGCACACCAGATGCTCAGGTACAGCAGATACTTCATGCACACCAGATGCTCCAGGTACAGCAGATACTTCATGCACACTAGATGCTCAGGTACAGTCAGGATACTTCATGCACACCAGATGCTTCAGGTACAGCAGATACTTCATGCACACCAGATGCTTCAGGTTCAGCAGATACTTCATGCACACCAGATGCTTCAGGTACAGCAGATACTTCATGCACACCAGATGCTCCAGGTATAGCAGATACTTCATGCACGCCAGATGCTTCATGCCCACCACAATCTTCATATTCACCACATATACTTCATGCCCACCAGATGGTTCATGTCCATCAACTCACTTAATTTTCACACAGATCCTGTGACTACTATACCAATGAGAAAACTGAGGCTTCCCAGTAACTTGCCTAAGGCCACAGACTAGGCAGTATCTCAGCTGGGACCCTGCAGCATCCAGGACTCTCGGTCCCCATATGAGGAAGTATGAAGCCACCAAGGAAGGTCATAGTTTTAGGACCTGGTGGTGAGCATGAAGTAAAGGCTCACAGAATCTTTCTGGAAACAGGGTGCTGGGTTTTAAGGCAGTGTCGGGGACCCAGGATGTGATGGGAAGGGTGAAGGAACCTGCCTGGGTTTCTTTCATGGGGGACTGGCTTCTACGGTAGAGTTTGGGAACATCTGAGAGGGACACATAGACTTGACCTTTCAGTGCCAAGAGCCCCTGCTCCCTGTGACACTCACCTTGGTGGTTGTTTCCAGAATGATCTCTTTGTGCAGGAGTTCAACCACCATCTTCACATGACCTTCTTTAGAAGCCAGATGCAAGCCATTCAGCCCGTTCTG
Organism: Dipus sagitta; assembly: GCA_036346955.1. NCBI lineage: Eukaryota > Metazoa > Chordata > Mammalia > Rodentia > Dipodidae > Dipus > Dipus sagitta. The sequence goes on from CM070783.1 coordinate 26,501,140, forward strand.
AAAGAGGCAGAGAGGGTGTGGTTATCAGGGACGTGTGTGTTCTATCATCCCAAGTGGCTGGGGCAAGGTGTGTGGAGGAGTTGCACGAGGAACTGGAGGTACACTGAATGGCCAGAGAAAGTGCAGGTTAAGCTGCCCTCGTGTAGGAGCACAGGGGACCAGAAGAGCAGACACAATAAGACTTCCATGCCCTGGGACATAAATCAAGTACAAGGATGCACTCCCAGAACCCATCAAGGGACTCTGAAATTCAGATCTCAGACAGGCTTTAGGCATTGCTGACGTTTGGATGTGTCTAAAGGCCTAGGTGATAAGGCTTGGTCATTAGCCTTTGATATTATTGGGAGGTGGTAGAACCTTTAAGAGATAGGGTAGTGGTGTGAGTGTGGGGGGGGGAGGGAGATGCAGGTTTCTTTTTCCTGGCTGTCAGAGAAGAGCAACGTTTTTTTTTTTTATCACAAAGTTACCCCACGATGTACTGTACGCACTACACGCCCTCATCTCCATGACCCTGGACTGAAACCATGAACCAAAATAAACCTTTTCCTTTTATTAAGCAGTGGCTAGGGAAGGCAGAGGTCATTACCAGTGCATGCTAACATCTGCAGAAATGGACATACACTTCACAAAGTCATAAACTGAAGAACAGGCTGTATGAGAACTAAGTATCCAGTCTCAGCTACATGATTTCCTCAACAGAGGAGCCAATGTTAAAATAGCACTTTTGCCAGCCTGCTATTTCAAATGCCAGCAAAGAAGCCCGCCTGCTAGTTACACTGCAGAGGATGAAAACAAAACATTTTCCATGCCCACCATCAGCCAGAGGAAGCAGAACTCTCACAGAAGTTCTACTTGGTCTGACTAGACTAATTAGGATGCTCCCCTCAGTCCCCGCACTCTGCATTCTGTCCTCTGACAGTGCAGGGCACTTAAAGGTCTTGAAGGTTTCTGGCAAAAACTGACATCAAAAAGTGATACTTGCCAGGCGTGGTGGCACATACCTTTCATCCCAGCACTTGGGAGGCAGAGGTAGGAGGATCACCATGAGTTCGAGACCACCCTGAGACTACATAGTGAATTCCAGTACAGCCTGGGCTAGAGCAAAACCCTACCTCAAAAAAAAAACAAAAAACAAAAAACAACCAACGAGATAGTAATAATAAATAAAAATAAAACGCTACTAGGAGCCGCAAATAATTCTGACATTATGAGGAAATTTCAGATCCAATGGAAAAGCAGATCTTGGCTCTGGACAGAAAGTGGTTTTAGTCAGTGGGAAATTATTGATCCTTTGCAATTTGGGCTTGTTCCTGTCTCCTCCTTCATAGCCAGCACTTCTCCTCCCCAAGATCTATGTGAGCCTCACTCTGTGAGGCTCTGGAGACATTGGGACCTGGCATCTATGTGAACCCCACTCTGTGAGGCTCTGGAGACGCTGGGACCTGGCATCTATGTGAACCCCACTCTGTGAGGTTCTGGAGACGCTGAGACCTGGCATCTATGTGAGCCCCACTCTGTGAGGTTCTGGGCCATGTTGAGACCTGGCAGCGGGGGCTTCTGGGACCTGGTGACAGAGCTCAAGGGTAGAGCTGCTGTTGCTGCCGCTAACCATTTTCCACAGGAGATGGCCCTGGCAGGGGCCACAGCCAGTGTGCATGCGGTGCTGGCTGTAGGCTCATTCATCTGCTGCCAGGCAACACTGCCACCTGAGTGGTAGCCCTGTACTGGCTCTGAAAGCCTCAGAGCTATGGAGCTGCTGAGGCTGGGAGTAAACATCTAAGGTGGTTTACTGTTTATGCTCTGGGATGACCTGTCCCTCCTCAGAGGCAGCGTGAGGACTCGGTTCAGAAGGAGGCTTACTACAAACTCTGTCTCACCAAAGAAAGGCGGAGTCAAATGGGAATCAGAGACTGATTCTACCTTTCCCTCGCAGCTGAGGAGACCAAGGCCCAGAGTAGTCAAATGATTACCTGACGTCACACAGCCCTTTGGGGGGGGGTATGGCCGCCTGCAAAGCCAACCAGGATTCCCTAGGGAAATGAATCTGGGTGTCTCTCTGGGGAGCTGACACACTTCTTCTATGTCAGATGAATGCAAGCACACTTCTCTTTTTCATCAGTCACAATAATCATCCCTAAGGATCTGGGTGTGGGTGTGGCTTCTATGACTGGTCTCTAGGGCTCTGCTGTCCGTCTTGGTCCACAAGAATCTCTTTTCCCCCTCATCTCTGGGTCACAAGCCTTCCCAAGGAGGCATTCCTAGCAGAGGTGACGGTCTTTCTCATAGAAGGACGCATCTGGTCAGGTCTGCATCTCACAGGGTGACTTGCCCTCTGTCCCAGGTCCTGACTCAATGATCTTTTTCGTCTTTATGACTTTATCTTTGTCACTTCATTGTTAACTTGTTTGCATTTAACACAGTCGCTGTAAGTTAGTTTCACATCTCTTACTAGGGTGATTTCAAGGTCCTCATCCGAGTCACAGAATAGAAACAAACCCTGTTAGGCACAGCCACTGCCAGTGCACAAGAGGCCTTGGAGCTAATGCACGCAAAAGCACACATGCAATAGGATGTGGTGTGTGCCTGTCTCCGCCTCAGCTGTCACCACTGTGCCACCAAATGCTCAGGTCTACTTAATTCAAATACACAAAACCTTGCCATGAACCTACATGGCCTGGCAGTGTGTTGTGGACGCCTGAGACAAATGTATTTAATTTATTTATTTGAGCGAGAGAAAGAAGTAGAGAGAGAGAGAGAGAATGAGCGTGCCAGGGCCTCCAGCCACTGCAAACGAACTCCAGACACATGCGTCCCCTTGTGCATCTGGCTTACGTGGGTCCTGGAGAATCAAACCGAGATCCTTTGGCTTTGCAGGCAAACACCTTAACCGCTAAGCCATCTCTCCAGCCCCAAATGCTTTTTCTTGAATAACGTGGTGTGGGTCTAAGAGGGTGAATAAACAGAAAATAAATGCCAAAAGTGTCCCAACTGTCATGCATGAGACTGTAGTACAGGCGAAGAGGTGCTGCTCTGTATAAGAAACTAGCCAGTATATACACCAGGGTGACAGGTTCACTGACAGTGTATAAGAGACCAGCCAGTGTATACACCAGGGTGACAGATTCATTGACAGTGTATAAGAGACCAGCCAGGCTGACAGAAACCTGGAAGAAGCCATTCTGCATGCAGTTCAATGGGAGAAAGAGAAAACACCAGTGAAGTGAAGATACTCAACAGTGGACACTGCAAGCCTTATAATTGGCCAGCCAGGCCAAATGAGCCAACCGGTGCAATAGTGGCACGTCTATCATAGTAGAAACCAACTGCCTTCTAATTGGACTGGAGGCCCACTCCGTGGGAGGGAATACATCCCTGATACTGAAAACTTAAAACAGGGGTAGTCGTGAGACCTAGGGGTGTAACATCTGCTGCTGTCTGGCTAAATGCATATACTATGCTTATCAAACTGCCCAGTAAGCACTTCTCTTAATGTTCATACCCTTATATTAATGCTACTCTCACTTTTGGTAGAGAATCTTCTCTTTTCAGATGGCAGTGACCTTGGGATGACTCAGAAGGCATCATGGTGCTGGAAAGAAGTGACAAGAGTGCTCAGCACTGCAATATCTCTATCACACCTTCCAAGGCTCAGGGTTTAATGCGGAAGAGGTGGCAGAAAGAATATAAAAGCCAAAGGAAGGGTAAGACTCCTTACAACGTGCTCCTCCCAGACACAAAATGGCCTGGATATCCATGACCTCACAGTGCCTGACACTACCTACACAAGGCCATCATAATAGTAGGAAAAAATCATGACATCAAAATAAAAGAGGGACTGATTGAGATGGGGAGAATGGAGTTTCAAAGGGGAAAGTGGGGGGAGGGACGATATTACCATGGGATACTTTTTTTTTTTTATAATCATGGAAGTTGTTAATAAAAATCTTTTTTAAAAAAAGAAGAAAGAGGAGTAAAAAAGTACATTATCCAGACAAGTAATAAGGCAGGCTGACCTTGAATTCACTATAGTTCTAGGCTGTCCTCAAACTTACACTGATCCTCCTACCTGTGCCTCCCAGGTTCTGGGATTAAAGGTGTACACCACACACACACACACACACAAAAAGAGACCAGCCAGTGTATACACCAGGGTGACAGGTTCATTGACAGTGGCAAGGTGAGAAAGCATGTGTGACTTGAAATTCTTAACTCACACATTAACAGGTTAGAAGCCATGCTTCCAGCCTCCTCACTGGGTGTCCTCCTCTGCCTTTCATGAGGAATCTGAGCACAATAGGTGCACAAATGACCCCGAGTCCCAGTGGCAAGTTCCCTCTGGCAACTGTCCTCAGTAGGTGGTTGTCCGGTCAGCTGCTCCTGTGCCTTGCCCAGCAGTTGCAGCTGCAGGATGCTAGAGAACCACTTTCCTGCCCCAATCCGTGAAGGATCTTCCTTCTTATTAAATGCATGACAAGGGCTTGAGAGATGGCTTAGCGGTTAAGGTGCTTGCTTGTGAAACCTAAAATCTCATGTTTGAATCTCCAGGTCCCATGTAAGCCAAGTGCAGTGATGCAAGTATGCAATGTCGTACATGAGCACAAGGGGGCGCACGCATCTGGAGTTCATTCACAGCAGCTGAAGGCCCTGTTGCGCCCATTCTCTCTCTCTCTCTCTCTCAAAATAACATACAAAAACACAGGACAAGGGCTGGAGAGATGGCTTAGCGGTTAAGCGCTTGCCTGTGAAGCCTAAGGACCCCGGTTCGCGGCTCAATTCCCCAGGACCCACGTTAGCCAGATGCACAAGGGGGTGCACGCATCTGGAGTTCGTTTACAGAGGCTGGAAGCTCTGGTGCGCCCATTCTCTCTCTCTCTCTCTCTGCCTCCTTCTCTCCGTCACTCTCAAATAAATAAATAAACAAACAAAAAATTAAAAAACAAAACAAAAACGCAGGACAAGCCACACAGGAGACGACTTCTGAGTATGCCAGATCAGATTCTCCTGGCTCAGCCTCTCACTGTCATAGGCACATTGAGATCACAGATGTCTGTGCCACTTTGCCTCCATCTTTTTAAGTGGGTGTTGGGGAACTGAACCCCGGGTTGGCAGACTTTGCAAGCAAGTGCCTTTAACCATTAAGCAATCTTCTCAGCCCCACTTGCTTTTTCTTTAAACATATCTTCATATTGCTCCAATGCAAGTGATGTGAACCATGTGTTCTTAGCTATAACTATGGACAGGGATGAACTGCCATTCACCACCCCTTCAAAACCAGGACATATTCTTTGTTTCAGTTAAATCAAGTGTAAGCTAGCTGCCAAAAGTGAAAGACAGACTGCCAGTTCTTGCCTCAGGATTTTTCAGCTACGCATCCAAACTTCACAGCACTTCTCTTAAAGCCAAATGGCAGAATGGTTGTTGAGAGGATTATGAGTGGGATTAATCACATATTTCTTCCTTCAAATAACAGGTTGTAGAGGAGAAGTAAAAGTGAAGTGGAGAGATATAAGATGAAATGTTTCAGCTAAATAAGAGGCCAGGGAAGAAGCCGTAGCTACTCGTGGCCATTTTCCAGCCACATGGTCCCTGCAAGACCCCAGTTCACTATCTTCTTCCACTGACCCCTCCTCGCTCTGGGCCGCTGCATGCCAGGCCACTTGAGAACCTGCCCATGCGCTTAGCTGCTCTGCTCGGCTCCAGTTCCCTCACTCTTTCTGCTCTTCTGTTCCAATTCCTTTCGACTTATCTTCAAGTTGGTTTTTCTTTTTCATTCTCTCTGCAGCTAGATCCAGTCTACTTGCCTGTCGAGGAGAGGTTTCTGTGTGCCTAACCTCCTAGCTTCCAGCCATCTCAGGTGTCTGTGAGTCAGGTAGACCCACCCAGGCCTCTCTGGGCAGTGACGTGGGCTTCCTGGTGACAACAGGTGTGGGAAGAATGTGGGAGAGGTTGGAACTTTGGGGTAGAAAAGCTAGCTGAGCACGAGCGTTCCTCATTCTCTGCTTCCTAACTGCAGATGCAACGTGACCAGCTGCCTCAGGCTCCTGCCACTATGCCTCCCGTCCCTCCCCATGATACACTGCACGCCACTGCAAGCCAAGATAATTCACGACTTCCTTCTCCTTTCTCCCTCCCTCCCTCTCTCCCTTCTTTCCTTCCTCCTTCCCTTCCTTCCTTCCTTCCCACAGCAAGGAGAAAAGTTAACTAACACAAAAAGTTGGTTTGGAAATGGGGCCATTGCTTTGATAAACATGACCAAATAAATGATTCATATGTCTTTGAAACTGGCTTGTGGGAGGAATGTAGAAGAGTTTGAAACTTTGGGCTCAAAAACCTGTAGCAGACTGTAAGCCAAGCTTAATGGACCATTCTGGTGGGAGCTTAGAAGACCAGAATGCCAAGAGAAATGCAGACAGCGGCAGTCTGGCTCATAAGGTTTCAGACGGGCACAAAGACTCTTTCTGGAACTGGGCGAGAGGCAGCTCATGTTATGTGCTGGTAGAGAAATTTGAGTGGAGCTACACTAAAAAGTAATGAACTAACTTGCTTGGTTGAAGAAATCTCCAGACAGGATAGCATTCAGGCTGATGCTGAAAAACATCAGCAGCATTGAAGAGAAACCCCATGCACTGCACTGAGACAAGAATAAAGATGCCCTGAGGGCAAGACCCCCTCTCTCTTGTGAAAAGTGCAAATTCATTTGAAAGAAGAGAGCCTAAGCCGGATGTGGTGCATTAATCCCAGCACTTGGGAGGCAGAGGTAGGGGGTTTGCCGTGAGTTCAAGGCCACCCTGGGACTACAGAGTGAATTCCAGGTCAGCCTGAGCTAGAGTGAGACCCTACCTTAAAAAAAAAAAAAGAGCCTAAACTGAAGGGGTTTCCCTGCTCAAAACACCATGGAAGTCAGGTTCGCATTGCTGGTAGAAATCACCCAACCAGAGCAGCTTGTGGGAAGAAAGAGGTTTATTTTGGCATACAGGCTTGAGGGGAAGCTCCACGATGGCAGGGAAAACAATGGCATGAGCAGAGGGTGGACATCAACCCCTGGCCAACATAAGGTGGACAATAGCAACAGGGGAGTGTGCCAAACACTGGCATGGGGAAACTGGCTATAACACCCATAAGCCTGCCCCCAACAATACACCGCCTCCAGGAGGCATTAATTTCCAACTGCCATCAGCTGGGGAGCCTACCATCCGGAACACCTAAGTTTATGGGGGACACCTGAATCAAACCACCACAATGGCCTAGGGAAATGTTTCACCAAGGTCAGCTTTTTTGTTGTTTGTCTTCTTTTTTCCGAGGTAGGGTCTTTCTCTAACCCAGGCTGACCTGGAATTCACTCTGTAGTCCCAGGGTGTCCTTGAACTCTCCACAATCCTCCTACCTCTCTGCCTCTGGAGCGCTGGGATTAAGGGCGTGCGTCATCACGCCCGGCTAGGTCAGCTTTTACTGACAAGGAGGGGTCTTCCTACCCGCACTCACACCTAGAGTTCTTCACGTGCCTTCGCTCTTTTTCAGGTAAAATGTCAATTAGAGAATTCTTCTGAGAAGCAATGTGTTTGTCAGGAGAGGGAGATCTTAGCCTGGCTGCTCTTCTTTTAAACATTTCTTTAGATGATGAAGACGAAAAAAAAAAAAAAAAGAGTCACATTCAGCCCTGAATGATTTAACTTGGAGTATTTTCTTGCACCAACTGTGAGAGATTCCATTGGCAAAACACACGATTCTAGACATTTGTTCTCAGTAAAGTATTCCTCTGTTTAGCTCCTCGGATTATCCCAATTACACTAATTGATTTCCAAATGTACAAATACATAGGCATGCCACGAGACATTTAGCTCTTATCCTGTCAAGAGCAGAAGAAAGAGTTCAAATAGGAAGGGTCTGGTGCTCGGAGGTCCCATACCTCACGGAGAATGGCAGGAACACCTCAAAAACAGATGCCCGTGATTCCAGGGCGCACAACCCTCACACTGCCCCTTCTCATGGCTGCCCACTTCATCTGTGTCCACAGGGCAGACAGTCTACAGCTGGGTCCTCTGACTGAGGACTTAAGACCTCCTGGCTCTGCCACCCTACAAGTCCAAAAGCTCATTGCTCCAGTCTCTCCTTTTCCTGTGAGATAAGCAGGGACTTAGGCTCGCAAGCCACAAGGCAGTCTCCAGGAAGCATGGCTTCATTCACCCACACCTACTATCAGGAAGTGACTCTGCTTATCAGATCAGCTGCCTGCTTCTAGCCATGCGGAAACAAGGGGATGCTGGTCAGGGAAAGTTCTGGAGTCCTGGGAAGGACAGCCCACAACATAGCAGTGGCAGAACAGCCAGGCAGATCCAGGAGCCTAGAATGGCTGAGAGATGAGAAAAGTAAATTCTAGATAATTTTATCATGATACTGCATTTCCCTTTACTAGCGTGGTCAGTAAAGAACCAGCAAGTATAAGTCTGGGGCTGTAGCTTAGTGGTAGAGCACTTACCTAGTGTGTATGAGGCCCTAGGTTTGATTCCTTGTAGTGTAAAACGAAGCTACAACCAAAACAAAACAGAAAGAACCACACAACTATGATGCCCATGACAAGGGCATGATGTCTACCCAAAATTTATGTGCCTAGGTATCCATATTTCATAGTCCACCTTCCTTATACATTCTGGATTCTCAGTCAAGAACCAGGAGCAATGGGCATCAAGGGGGAGCTGGTGTCTGACTTCTGTTCTCCACAGCAGGAACAAGGGTCCCTTCAAGAAACGACCATACAACCAACCCAGTCAGGTGTGCACGGAGCCAGGACTGGCCCGAGGAAAGCTCAAACAGAGCCCGAGGCAACCCGAGGCAAAAAGTAGGGGAAGAACAACAGGGGTGCAACAAAGAAACTGACCTGTGGAAGGGGCTCCACTGCGCTCCCATTCGACATTAAACCGTGACAGCATCAGGTTAAAACCCACAGAAGAGGGCTGGAGAGATGGCTTAGCGATTAAGCGCTTGCCTGTGAAGCCTAAGGACCCTGGTTCGAGGCTCTGGTTCGAGGCTCAATTTCCCAGGACCCATGTTAGCCAGATGCACAAGGGGGCGCACGCATCTGGAGTTCGAGGCTGGAAGCTCTGGCGCGCCCATTCTCTCTCTCTGTCTCTTTCTTCCTCCTTCTCTCTGTTGCTCTCAAATAAATAAATAAACAAAAAAATTTAATAAAAAAAAAACCCACAGAAGAGCAGGGAGGTTCAAACAGATGCAAGTGAAGAGAACCACTCGGTGGGGGAAACTGGAGAGCATAAGTTTGGTAGCACGGTGGCGAACACACGCAGACCCAGCGGGAAACCGCTGTGCAGAGCCAGCATGGTGGCAGCTGTTACAGGGGGGTCCTCGGTGGAGGCCCACGCTGGTGGCTCGGTTTGAGGAAGAGCAGATGCTGATGTCATGTGGGAACAGCTCTCTCCCCCACCCAAGCACAGGGCAGCTACAAGAGACACCCTGATGACTTTTCCACAGAGAGATGGTGACGCCTGCTCCATGCGTGACCGCAGTCTACCACACCAGGCGGGCAGGTGGCACAATTCACACACGGGGATGCACAGGAAGCACTATTTCCGCAGGACCGCGCTCATGGACTCGACGTCTCTCTGTGGCCACAGGAAACATCAGAGAGACAATGCTGAGGCTCGAACCATGGGATAAAATACAGCAAAAAACAAGAAAGACAGGCAGGGCCTGAGAAACGGTTGCAGACTGGAAGCCCCTGGCCACGTGACACCTAAGACCAAACATGGGCCTGGGAGATCCTCGGACCAGAAAGAGAGAAGGTAGGATATAGGGCGCAGGGAGGAGGAGGAAAGGGAGAGCGGAGAGAACGAGGCTTCTAGAAAGGAGGAGGCAGAGGAACAGAAAGAAGTTGCTGGGACAGCCAGTAGAAAGAAGTCGGATGCAGTCTGGATGGGGTGATGGTGTGCATCCATCCATGTGGGCACGTGAGCGGTCAGGTGGGAGGCGTCCTTACTCTTGAGTGGTGCACACTGGAATGTTTAGGGACAACGGTGTCATACGTGTTATATGTTACAGGTGGATGGATGGATAGATGGGAAGAGCGCATGGAGATAAAAACAGAAAGTGGGTGAGGGAGATGCAAGATTCTTTAGACTGTTCCTGCCATGTTTCCACAGCTGTGAAACCATTACAGTTTTGAAGAAGACAGGAGGAAGGGAGGAGTGATGGCAAGGGTTAAGAGAGGTTCTGGCTATGGGGGGCGGGACTGGTTGGCCCACTAGGGTTTCTGCAGGTCTTGGGACTCACATCCACCTGACCTATTTCTGCAGGACCCTTGAGGAGCAGCTTGGATCCGTGTGCTGATGCTACTCTGTCTATCACTGGTCCAGTGTATCTTTTTTTTTTTTTTTTTTTTGGTTTTTCTAGGTAGGGTCTCACTCTAGCTTAAGCTGACCTGGAACTCACTATGGAGTCTCACGGTGGCCTTGAACTCACGGCGATCCTCCTACCTCTCCCGAGTGCTGATTCTACTCTATAGGATTTATAGCTCTGCAGGGACCACTTGGTAGGAAAGGCCTGCTTAAAAAAAAAAAAAAAATCCCATCTTGGAATCTAATGACTCAGGAGGCAGACAGAGCTGAACAACTGTCCTTTCCTCCTTTGCAAACCTGGCTTCCTCTGGGGACAGGGGCAATTACAGCGCAGAAGGACCCAGGAGGCCGACGCCGAGTCAGAGAGGTGGCCAGATGGAAATGAACAAACCAGCTCTAAGCATTTTCTTTGCTTTGCTTTATTGCAATCTAAATTTAGCTTGCTACCCAGGTAGCTCTTAAGATTCACAGTTTACTAGATACTCATGAGGAAGAAACACCGTAATCCATTTCATTACCTTAAAGCAGTTTCTGAGCTGTGCCTGGAGGCCACCTCACCTCACCTCACCTTCACTGTGCTCTCTGACGGCCTGAAACTATCAGCGGCCCTCGCCCTCCAAAACCCCACGGGCTCAGCAGCAAATCCACTGCCGAGGCTACAGGGCCCTTGGGAGTGGAGGGGGAGGAAGTCTGAGTCCAAGTTAATGAGGGAATGGGCTCTAAAATTGAGCTTAGCAGCTAAGAATATTTCCCATGCACTAGAAATATTCGACGTCCGAGATCTCAGTACTCCTTTAAGAAAAATAAAGTGGACCAGACCTCTTGAAGAAGGGCAGTGGGATTAGAGGGGGAAGCCTGGGGAGGAGTACGGCCTCTAATCTATCCTTCTATCTGTCACCTCCCCGGGGCTTCAAACCGAGTGTCTTCCAAATGACAGGCCTGCTGACATTTCTCGGCTCCCTCCCAGTCTACATCCCAAGAATGGAGCTATCAGCAGCTGCAGGAAACAGTGAGACCGAGTTTTGCAGCACAGGGAACGACAGCATGACAATCTTCCCACTGAACTGCCAACTGTGGTTTGCAGAGCAGAAGCTGGGGGAGACTTTCAGATGTCGTGCATTTCTGAGGTTTTGGATTTTTTTTTTTTAAGCAAAAAGCATGGAATAATCTTGCTGTTAAATTTACAAAACAAGGGCTGAAGGGATGGCTTAGCCATTAAGGCACTTTCCTACAAAGCTTAAGGACCCAGGTTCGGCTCCCCAGAACCCACGTAAGCCAGACGCACAAGGTTACAATGCACACACGGTCATACATGCACACAAGGTGGTGCATACATCTGGAGTTCAAATGCAGTGGCTAGAGGCCCTGGTGCACCAATTCTCCTCTCTCTCTCTCATAAATAAATTAAATTTAAAAAATTTACAAAAAATATTAAAATTAGAGACATGCCTGTTACCAGTGAGAAAAGTTCCAAGTTCAACTTCACCATCAAATGTCCAGGTTTCCAGGCTAAGTCACATCCACCGTCTATCACCAGAGCAACTTGTTGTTCATCCTTCCTCTGCCAACCAGACAAAGCAGTCTTCAAGGCTGGGGTGAAGGGACATGGTCCTCAGCGAGAGTCCCTGCCTCTCTCTGCCATGCGATACCCTATTTCCAAAAGGTGAACTGCTCACTGGACCATGTTCTTATGGTTCCATTGCATAAAATCACATTTATCTGCTCTCGTACCCTTGTGCCCCCAAAGGCTTGACTTTTTAAAATTTATTATTACTAAGTAGATTCTTTGTATGGACGCATCCTATTTTGGCACGACCATTTCCCTCCTCCCTGCCCCCATTCCACCGAGGGGCCTCCTTAGTGGGATTGCTGGTATTCCCCATGCAGTTGTGGGTTATGAGCTGTGAAAACAGAAGTCAGCTATTGTGGGGGTGCAATGCCTCTGAATATTCCCTCCCACCACGTGGCTCTTCCTTCCGTCCCCTCTTCTGCAAAATTCCAGGGTCTCACTTTAGCCCAGGCTGAGCAGGAATTCACTATGCAGTCTCAGGCTGGTCTCAAACTCATAGTGATCCTCCTACCTTGGGCTGCTGAGTGCTGGGATTAAAGGCGTGCGCCACCACGCCCGGCCCTGTTTTCTTTTGTAATCAGGTCCCAGCCTGGGCCTGGCACACACATCCGCACACCCTGCTGCATATTCAGCCCTCTGTTTTCACTTAGTCTCTCACAAGTAAGAGGATCACATCTGCCCTTCACACTGTAAACTCACAGAACCATAACATGAAGTTTAAAGGATATGTGTTCCTTGCACTGCATTCTAGATCGCTCCTGACAATACTAGTCACCCTTTTCCTAGTCCCTAGGATGCAGGAGACATCTCTGTTGGCTACAAATGGGCAAGTTTATGTAACTGAGCTATTCAATTAACTTTCTGTTTCCTTCACTGGGTAGGAGGAAACAATGAAAGCAGTCTTGGCAGGTGTCTCAAGGTACAGTGGCCTATGCTTCAGCCTTCAGATGTGTCCTGTGGAGCACACCTTGCTGTGGGCTGGTAGTTGCAGGCCCTGAACCCACAAAACTCTTCACCTTCTCGGCCTCACCTGTCCAGCATCTGCTCTGGCCACCTTGTAAGGGAAGAGTGGGAATATAAAGTGGTCATGGCTGGGAATGGGCTTTGGATGGCCGAACAGAGACACTGTGGAGCTGTCATCTGTGGTGATCAAACACATGGAGTACTCCTCTGTGTGACAAGGAACTAACTTACTTTCCAACTGTCAGTTGGCTCTTATAATTAGCAAGATGAATATCAACTGGATTAGTTCCTAACCCGAACACCACAGCAATTCGTTTATTTGAAACAGTCTCCCAGAGGCTTCCAGTTCCCATCTTCTCCACTCAGGCTCTCTTCAGAGCTTCAGAAGGCTCCAGAACAGGCACAGGGGCCTTGTACTACTTCCTATCTCCCTGAACTGCAAGCCAGACTCTCACATCCTGGTGGAGGCTGCAAGGACAACTTCTTCTCTCTCTCCCTCGTCACTATTCCAGAGCTTAAGAAGGTTTAATGTCTCTCCAGTGTCACAGCATGAAGGTTTCCTGCATGACTGTGGCGTGCAAGCAGCATCTGGAACCATGTGGTCTACTGCTATTTCTATGCCCACCTGTAGTTTTAAGAAACAGATGAGGGCTGGAGAGATGGCTTAGCGGTTAAGGCGCCTGCCTACAAAGCCAAAGGACCCAGGTTCGATTGCCCAGGACCCATGTAAGCCAGATGTTCAAGATGGTGCATGTGTCCGGAGTTGGTTTGTAGTGGCTGGAGGCCCTGGCATGCCCATTTTCTCTCTCTCTCTCTCAAATAAATAAATAAATAAATAAATAAATAAATAAATAAATAAGAGAAAGAAACGACAGGACAGGACAGGACAGTAACAAGCTTTCTGTCCTGGTCTAGAACTGGCCTCCCAAGCTCAAGGGACACTCACGTCACCCTCCTTCACCGCATGCACCCCAGCCCCATGGTGCCCACCTCCCCACCCTTGTGCAGGCCCAATCTTGCCATGACCCCTGCTTCCCAATTCTGTATCTAGAAACTTGTATTCCCCCTTTGAGACCTCCCTTTCACTCACTGGCATGCCACCACCCCTCTGAGACCATGAACAGAGCGGGCAGGGGTTTGTACTCAGTGCAGCTCAGTGGTCCCGTGTCCCTGTGTGCCACGCAGACCACTGCGCCTGCAGCGCCCACGTGCACGCAGGCTTCCTTCTGTGTGTCAGTCTGTGAAGGCAACGTCTGAATTTACCATCGCTGGTCAAGCATAACGTGCAGCCGTCATACGTGCTCTCAGCATGTGCTGGCAGACATGAGCAAACGGATGAGCTCAGAAACTGCTTTTGTTGCTTCCGTTTCTCTCTCTCTCTGTCTCTCTCTCTCTCTTTTTTTTTTTTTGGTTTTCACTCTAGCCCAGGCTGACCTGGAATTCACTATGTAGTCTCAGGGTGACCTCGAACTCACAGCGATCCTCCTACCCCTTGCCTCTAGTGTGCTGGGATTAAAGGCGTGCGCCACCACGCCCGGCTCCTGGTATTGTTTTTGAGACCAGGTCTCACCATGAACTCAGAATCTTTCTGCCCCAGCCTATCAGCCCTCACCTGGATTGCAGGTGCAGCCCTATGGTCACCCTTGGGAGGCTCCAGAGCGTGGCTCCCATGGGGCATATTTAGAAATGAGCATGGGCTGCTTTGATGGCTCATTTCTTGCTTCTTTTCTTCTGGTTAGCTGGTAAATATGAAACGCCAATCACCTCACCCCAGAAAGTACTTTTTTTTTTTTTGTATGTGTAAGTTCACATGGTTCACATGTGTTTAGACAGCTCCATGTTGTTGAGATGAACATCCAAACCAGACACAGTTTATGGGAGGAAGGGGTTTATTTCAAGCTCACAGTTCTAGGGGTGAAAGCTCCATCAATAGCGGGAGAAGCTGCTTCCATACACCCAAGCAGAGAGAAACAACCAAACAGCCCTTAAAAAACCAAAAGCGGCAAGCGCAAGCCCTCGGGCTGCCCTCTCACACCTTTGGGCCGGAAATCAGATCCGCCCTCAGTGACACCTCAGGTGTGGACTCCAGGGTCTGTCCCCAGTGACACCACCTGCAGCCAGGCAGCTGGAGACCCAAGTTACAAGCTTCCATAAAACCCCTGAGTCTATGGGGGGCATCCATTGAAACCACCACCACGTGTATGTGTGTGTGCATGCTCTTGCGTGTGTGGGCGGACATGTGTGCGCTCGCGTGTGGAGGCCAAGGGTCGATGGGTGTCGGCATCAGTGGCTCTCTGACTTGTTTTTTTTTTGAGACAGGGTCTCTCACTGAATCTGGAGTGGACCAATTTGGCTGGACTAGCTAGTCAGCAAGCCCCAGGGATTTCCCCACCTCTGCCTCCCCAGCATGGGCGGCTGCTTTTACACGGATGCAAGGGATCTGAACTCGGGTCCTCGTTCTTGCATGCCACACGCTTACTCACTGAGTCATATCCCCAGCCCCCAGAAAGTGTTTCCTTGATATTATTTTTTAAAATATTTTTTGTTCATTTTTATTTATTTATTTGAAAGTGACAGAGAGAGACAGAGAGAGAGAGAAGGCAGAGAGAGAGAGAATGGGTGTGCCAGGGCTTCCAGCCACTGCGAATGAACTCCAGACGCATGAGCCCCCTTGTGCATCTGGCTAACGTGGGTCCTGGGGAATCGAGCCTCGAACCAGAGTCCTTAGGCTTCACAGGCAAGCGCTGAACCGCTAAGCCATCTCTCCAGCCCTCATTGTTATTTTTAATTGCCATAGTCTTCATAATAAAATACTTTGATTTAATGGAATGATTTCTGGTTGAGTCAGGAGACTGGATGTGTGAGACGGGGACTCGTGAGTATGTGATCAAGCTAGTGATTCCAGCAGGCATCAGAGCCCCTACTCATAGTGCCCCGTGCCAGGCAGGGTGGGGAGGCCAAGCCAGTGAGCTGTGGACTCAGTCCTGACATGGCTCAGCCAGCCAGACCACAGGCACGCCCAGTACCACTATGCTACAGAGAAGGTCCCACTGGGCCACAAAAGAGGCTTTAAGAGCTGGGCATAGGGGCCATGTCTGGGATCCCAGCACTCAGGAGGCTGATGCAGGAGTTCGAGGCCAGCCTGGGCTACGTAGCAAGACTTTGTCTCAAAAAAACTTCAAGGACCGGGCTATAGCTCAGTGGTAGAGCACTTGCCTAGCATGCGCAAGACCCTGGGCTCCATCCTCAGTATAGAACAAAAGGTTGGGGGGGGGGTGTTGGGGATACAGATCAGTGGTAGAGTACTGGCCTAACATTCAAGAGGCCCTGGGTTCCCAGTGCCTTAGGTTGAGAGGAAGAGTGCCTGATAAATTTCAAAGGCAGGAAGTACTTTAAACTGTGGAGACAACCGATGCCTTCATAATGGCTTTTGAGCTGAGAGTTGAAACGCTATGTGATTAATGCAGTGGCAAGAATAATAAGGGCTGAATAATAATAATAATAATGATAATCATCATCATCATCATCATCATCAACAGTGGGCTGAATGAGGGGCCCTGTGCTGAGACTACCACATCCAAGTCACACCTGAATATCCACTGATTTTCTCCCCCGCTTCACCATCTCACCCTTACCCATGCCACCACAGAAGGGAACACCCGGCCCACTGCCTAGGCCTCCCTGTTCTGCCCCTGGTCCCGTGGCCTGCAAGTCCCTTATAGACCCGTCTGCTTCCCTGATTCCCCACTGAAGCTTTTTCCTCAGATCACATGGCCCCTGACACTGTTGTTTCTGCTGCTCCTGTAACAAAACAGGTGCCTCCTGGCTCCGGGACTTGACACACCTCTTCCCTCTTCCAGAAACGTCACTCACAGACACCACATGGTTCTGCCTTCTTCCTCCAGGCCTCTCAAAGGTTGTCCCCCCTAACAACGCCACCTAAAGCAAGCCCTTTACCCTTCTCCTCCAGGGCACTTCTCCTCAGCTAACATTCTTCACTGATCTACTCTCTTCGGTTGGTGGCTCTCTCCTTTACCAGCCCACAAATGCCAAGAGCACAGTCTGCCATGTGTTCTGACTAGAAAGGGACCTGGCACAAAGGAGCCATTTAAAAAACTTGTGGCATGACCCACGTAGAATGACGGGCACAGACGTGGGTGAGGTTGGATTTGGCATGCCTTACGTCTGTCTCTCTTCATGACCCCAGCAAGCATCTAACCTCCTCAAAGGCCATGCCGCCTACGGGCACTATCTCTGCTTGGTCCTGCCATCCGGGTTCCAAGCTCAATACCCATTGTTTCATGACTCTACGTGGACTCTGAAGATCTCCCCACCAAGACACACACTGCTCAGCTCACGACTCCTCACCATTCACACGTTGTGTCTGCTTCCGGTATGCCCTGTTGCAGTGTCTCCCCGCCCACCCCACCCCAAGCCCTTGGGTCATTCTGCAAGTTCTTTCCCTGCCGTTCCCTGTCCAGTTCATCGTCCAGGCCTGCTGGCTCTGTTCCATACCTACAGCCATGGCTTTTATCCAAGCTACCAGCGACGTCCCAATGGCCGACTGTAACAGTCTCATGACCATCCTACATCACTTCTGCATCCAGCGTCTGTTTTCTACACAGTGACCAGCGTGACCGCTTTACGGGAGGCCTGCGATGACGGCGCGGCTGTGGGAGAATCCACGGTTCCCTTTCCTCAGCTCTCACTATAAAGACCAGAGTTCCTCATAAGGCTTCTGAAAGCAGTGGGGACGTCCAACCAGGACGCACTAGGAGCTGCACAGGCCTTTCACTGCCTGAAGTGCCTCTCTACTCCTCAGGGTGAGTAGCCATTGCTTCAAGCTCTTAGGCACTCCTCATAGCTGCTCCCCTGGCCACACTGTCCCTGCCCTCCGATTCATTCCCCGTCATCCAGAAACTCCAGGGTGAAGGTTAAGGACTGGAGCAGCAGGCAGGTGCGCGCATGCACACACACACATGCGCAGTGCACACACACTCACACACATGCTCCTCTGACCCTGGGGTGTTGTGTCCCCGTCGCTGGATGTCCAGCTCTTGCTTCGCCCCAGCCTCACCTCACGTGGTCCTTGGCTCTCTGCACTCACCCACGTTGGCCATCCGTAAGACAGACAGACAGACAGACGGAATAAGCTTCCTTTCCTTCACCTCTTTAACCCCAGCCTATCCCTCAGCTCATGGTAACCTCCGACTTCCGAGTCTACGTCAGACCTCTTATCTACTCTTAGAATATTCTGGACCTTGCCATCAAGACCTCAGTCATACATAATTATTCAGTTATCAGCTCTCATTGCCCTCAAGGGGGGGTTCTTTTACTCCTGTGTCTCTACAGTCTAGCAGTCCATGCGTGCACATGGAGAGCCATAAGGAAGACAGCTGTTATGGGATGATAGCACTCTCACTGTGCTGGGATAAATGAAAGAGTGAGGCACTTGTATAAAGACATTGGTGTGTGTGCGCGCGCTCTGGTGTGTCTTCTATAAACAGAATAATGATGTTGATAAGAATTCATAGATCAGGGCTGGAGGGATGGCTTAGCGGTTAAGCGCTTGCCTGTGAAGCCTAAGGACCCCGGTTCGAGGCTCAATTCTCCAGGACCCACGTTAGCCAGATGCACAAGGGGGCGCACGCATCTGGAGTTCGTTTACAGAGGCTGGAAGCTCTGGCACGCCCATTCTCTCTCTCTCTCTCTCTCTGCCTCCTTCTCTCTGTTGCTCTCAAATAAATAAATAAACAAAAAAAAAAATAAAAAAAAAGAATTCATAGATCTGATCCACGCAAAAAGGAGCCTGCCCTGCCCTGCCCTGGGGATCTGTGGCTCTCACATAAGCTGCGAGCTCTTCTTCGTACACTCTTTAGAGTGACTGCTTCCTCATGGGGCAAACACCCCTCATTCCACCCAGCCACGTGCTCCGAGAGTGTATTGCTCACACGAAGAGGAGCCTGGGTAGTGTTACGCCCAGCACAGCCATCAGCTCAGATCATCCAGAAGCAAATTCCCAGGACAAAGGCCTGTGTCAATCTGCCAACAGTGGGTGCAAATGTCACAGAGAACGTCCCAGCACTGCCACAAGGGGCTCTGGACCAGGGGAGAGCAGCAGCATTGTCCTCATGGGGCGCTGATGTCTGTAATGAGGCCCTGATGCACCAAACTGCCACCAGGGCTCTGTATGGCCATTAGCTTCATTTCAGGCCCCGCCCTGCTGCAGCTGTCATTGGCTACGAACCCGGCACAGAAGAGACCCAGGTCTGGGGGTAGTGGTGGGGACTGCCCTGGGAATAAACCCACCACGAGAGGCTTTGCACCATAGTGGGGTTCTCTTATTCTCTGCCCACCATTTCCTTGGTGAGGTGGGCAGTGTCTGCTCTGTAAGGAATTAAGACTCAGCCTGAGGCGGGAACCCTCCCCCAACACCCCCCACCCCCCACACACCCCTGTATACATGGCTAGCTACACCTTGTCACTGCTATTGAGCCTATCAGAAAAAGTGTCAACAAGGGGCAAACAATAACTGGACACCTCCACAGAGGACAAGGCAGCCAGAGGTGGGATGCTGAGCCCTAAGGCAGTTCCCCTGCAGGAAAGCCATCAAATCAGAAAGAAGCCATTGTCGGCTGTCACCAAACCCTCCATTCTCACAGATGACGAGCTAGGCTCAGCCCCCTGTGCTCAGCTGTCCCCACGTCAATTGAGTAGGTTTCTCTGTGAGTAGAAGCCTGACCCTTGGAAGGCTCCGGTGGGTGTCTGGCTCCCCCTAGAAGCTGAGCTGCCGCATGGACATGGCAAACCTCTCTGGACTCGCTCTGCAGCACCTGGCCACGCATCCTGAGAGGGGTCACCTGGGGGCATCTGCTTCTGGGGCTAAGGGTAGAGGATGCCAGACCCCTCTCTGAGCCGTGTCAACCAACACTTGTGTCTTGTCTGCAGGCCTTCCTTCTATAGCCTCCTTGCCCAGAGCAGAGCATTCAAAGCTCCCCTCCCTCTGCGAGGGGCAGTCGGCTCAATCCCTGAGTAGCTAGAAGTCTGTGTGTGCGTGCACGGCTGTGAGCCTTCCTGGGTGAAGGGGGAAGGGCTTCCTTGTCCTCACCCAGCCCGCATACTCAAGTCTAAACCTCCCTGCTCTGCCAATTCACTGCCACAGGCCTGGAATCATGTCCCATGCCCCATCACCTGCCTGACCCATCTGGTCCTCTCTGCTCTTTTTTAGCTGTGGATTGAAGCCAGCCCAAGACCCCCTTAGCCTCAAGCGGGTCCCAGAGCCTGGAGTGGCAGGGGCAGAGAGAGGACAAGGTGAGGAAGGAGGCAGAGATACTTAACTTTCACACTGGGCATTTGCCCCTACCAAGCAAGCCTCGACCACACAGGAGAACCACGAGGACACTGTGCCAAGGTAAAGAAGCCAGTCACAGAAGAACAAATACCGTAGACGTTCACTTCCGGGGGCTCCTCAGAATGCTCAAGATCCCACACACCGAAAGCACAGCATTGCCAGGGGCAGGGGAGTAGGCAGCGCTTATTTGATGGGGACAGAGCTTCCGTTTGACAGCATCAGAGGGAGACCAGGTACAAGCTACCAGGCCTCAGTCAGGATGGTCTCCTCCACAACCAAGAATCCTTGGTTACCTGTTCCCTTCCCTGCTCCCAATGGGAACCATCAAAGCTGCTGAGAGACCAAGGGCACTTACTGCATTTACTGACTTGCTGGCCCAGCACCCTTTAAAGGCCTTTTTCCACTCCATTTCCTTTTTAAAAATTTTATTTATTTGAGAGCAATAGACAGAGAGATAAAGAGGCAGATAGATAGAGAGAGAATGAGCACACCAGGGCCTCCAGCCACTGCAAACAAACTCCAGATGCATGGGCCACCTTGTGTAATCTGGTTTATGTGGGTCCTGGGGACTCAAGCCTCGAACTAGGGTCCTTAGGCCTCATAGGCAAGCACTTAACTGCTAAGCCATCTTGCCAGTCCCTTCCACTCCCTTTCAAAGGCCACGTTTCCACAGCAGGAATGCAGAGAAACTTCTAAGAAGGGAACAGCAGCCTAAACACAGCGCCCCCTGCAGGTACAGGAGGCAGCCTCTCTGTGGGGTCCGGGGCCACAGCAAAGTGAACAGAAGGCTGGGCCTCAGTAGGCAGATGCTCTGGGGACTGCTGAGGCTCTGGGGAAAGGTCAGCAGGGCCAGTTCCAAAGGTCTCAGGGAACGGTACCCGGCAGGAGCCCATTTTCAGAGAGAATGCTCTGCCCACTTACCTGGTTACAGGTGTTAATGTCCACCCCATTGCGCAGGTGATCCAGAGCCTTGTCCAGGTTACCTGAGCGCGCTGCCCTCAGGAAGCTGGTAGCAGCGTCCGCCTGTGGGGAAGACAACAAGCTGTGAGTGTCACTGCGGGATGAGTCCCTGTTCAGTGGCCTTTCCCCCCACTAGGGTACCTGATGCCCACAGCATCCCCAGGAGTCACGTGAGCACACTTTGGCCCTGGCTGGCCTAGGCTAGGGCCTAGATATGCAGCTGCCTTAGAGCTCAGGCTTCCCTCCTTTGAGTACTTAAAGAGAGCTTCCTTGGTAAGGTCGCAGGAGAGACTGGCCTTCGAGAGCATTCCCAAACAGTTCCAATGGCAAATACTCATGTTTCAGTGCCTTTGTGGGTTGTGTTTACTTCTTTCACTATTCGGGATTGATCCTAGACCCTCGCAAGTTCTCTATTATTGAACTGCAGTCCAAATTGTCCCATCCCACCCTTTTTTGTATTTATGTCTAAATGTTTGTTTGTTTTTTGCGGTAGGGTCTTGCTCTAGCCCAGGCTGACCTAGAATTCACTATGTAGTCTCAGGGTGTCCTCCTACCTCCTACCTCGACCTCCCAAGTGCTTTTTTTTAAAATTTTGAGACAGGGTCTTGATAAGTTACCCAGGCTGACCTTTGAACTCTCTCTGAAGCCCATGCAGGCCTTGAACTTGACCTGGCATCAGCCTTCAGAGTAGCTGGCACCATAGGCCTAGTAGGCCTAGCGGGCTTCTATTTTTGCGGAAGACCAGGCTATCATGCAGACACTACGGCCAGCAGTTGGTGAACACAGGGACAAAAGGAAGCTGGCCTGGGCTTTGGGGGGCTATCTTGTTGGAAATAAATAGCAAACACACACACACACACACACACACACACACACACACTCCTCCATCTTCAGTTAAAAGCCCAAGAGGCAAGTACCAGCGCAGTTCCCATTTTATAGACGAAGTCACTGAGGCACAGAGAGCTGAGGTGACTACGCAATGTCACTCAGGAGGGAAGAGGCACAGCCAGACGCCAAGGCAGACAACTCGGCTCTGAAATTCACAAGCGTAACCTCCCGGGTCTCCTGCCCCTTGGATGTGGCCCTTATCACATTGGCACGTTTCTTCTCCCCTTCCTTCTCTGTGCTTGGCCACCTGCCACACATATGGCAAGATCCTGCTGCCTCCCAGAGACCGAAAGCCAGGGCAGCAGGTGACAGGGTGCTAATGCAGACAAGGGCAGAGGGGAGCAGAGGCCTGGAGGGTGGCAAGGCTCAGAGCAGCTTCCCTGGGTCCAGCCAGCACCCTTGGCTCCCATTTCCTGATCTGTAAGATGGAGGAGAGAGGAACCTTTGCCTACCCTTGTGGGTGCTTCGGGAAAGTGACACACTGTAAGCAGCATGTGCATGGTGCTTGGCACGTAGGACCTACAAGACTGCACTGACCAAGTGAAGAGTGGCCAGGTGACCCACCACGTGTAGATGTGTACAAGCCATTCATGCCGACAACCCAGGCCGGCGGCTTCCTCTCTCCCAGGGGGCAGGTCTGTCTGTTTGTCTGAGAACATGCATCAGTACACTGGACGCTGTACCCCAAAGGTAAGCTGGCGCCCCATGCGCTGTGTCCTCAATTGGAAAAAGTTCCTCATGGAAGTCACGAAGTTGCGGCTCTTGAGATGAGATCAGCCTAGATTTCCTAGGCTGGCCCTAAACCTTGTGCCCAGTGTGCGGAGAGGACAGGAGGGGAGGCGCGCACAGACCAGGAAGCTCTGCAGACAGAAGAGAGATGAGGGACCGGGGCTGCGAGCCAGGTGGCCCGGAAGGAGCCTCCCCAGGCCCTTCACAAAGCATGCGGCCTTGCTCACCCTTCATTCAGATTTCAGGCTTCCTGGGAGATGACAAATTTATATATTTTTTTGTTTTGTTTTGCGGGTGGTGGGGAGAAGTTTGTATGTGTATGTACATGTTCACGTGTATGCAGGTACATATGCCCCCGTGTGCATGTGCGTGTGGAGGCCAGAGGTTGACGTTAGGTGGCCTCCTCAATCGCGCCCCACTATATATACACACACACACTATATATGTATATATTTAGAGAGAGAGAGAGAGAGAGAGAGAGAGGCAGAGGAGATAGAGAATTGGCACACTAGGGCCTCAACCACTGTAATCGAACTGCAGATTGTGCCACCTAGTGGGCATGTGCAACCTTGCACTTGCCTCACCTCTGTGCATCTGGCTAATGTGGGATCTGGAGAGTAGAACATGGGTCCTTAGGCTTTGCAGGCAAGCACCTTAACCACTAAGCCATCTCACCAGCCCTCCACCTTATTTTTGAGACAAGGCTAGACTAGCTGGCAATCAAGCTCCAGGAATCCCCCACCATCTCCACCTTCCCAGGACTGGGCTGACAGGCATGTGCTGCCACACTCAGCTCTTACATGGGTGCTGGGGATCCAAACTCGGGTCCTCATGCTTGGGTGGCAAACATTTTACAGGCTGAGCCATCTTCCCAGCCCCACATTTCTGTAGCTTTAACCCACCGGTTTGAGGCTTAATACTTTGCGCTTTGCTACAGTAGCCATAGGAAGCTAATACATGTCAACGTCCCTAAACTTGGAAGACTCAAAATCTACAGCCAGCAATCTCCAATAGTGTTAAGTAATGAAATTCAGATCAGCCTCAAAGGAAGCTACATACCTCTGATTTAATAGCAAGCTAGGCAGAAAACAATCATAAGCAATCCCCCCCCCCCACGTCCTCTAGGCTCACGTGGGTTGCTATTATTTGAATTTGAATCCAAGTTCTGAGGCTGCCCACTCATAGCTCGGGCACACTCCTTCTCACTGCCCACCTCCCTGCCCCCCCCCCCCCCCCCGCGCAGGTCCCAGGAGGCCTCCTCTTTTCCTTCTTGTCCCCTGTGGCATTTCTGAGCCTGGCTAGTGCCTAGTTCCCAGGCTGTGCCTCATGCTGGTCTGTGGATTCCATCTTCTGTCCTTCAAGGTTCCATTCGGTACCTCCATTCTTCTTTCCTTCAAGGTCCCATTAGGTACCTCCTCAGTGGACACCATCTTTGGACACTCAGCATTTACCATCTTTTTGTTTGTTTTTTGATTTTTCGAGGTAGGGTCTCACTCTAGCCCAGGCTGACCTGGAATTCACTATGGAGTCTCAGGGTGGCCCGAACTCATGGTGATCCTCCTACCTCTGCCTCCCGAGTGCTGGGATTAAAGGCGTGCGCCACCACGCCCAGCTTTATTTACCATCTTTTAAGTCTAAAACTTCAAGGCAAGAACTTGATTTTCAAAGTGTCTTTGAAATACATTTTTTGTAGTTATTTAATTTATGCAAATCTTGTCTCTCTAGCTAAATGGTTTTCTTCTTGGGGCAAGGACCAAGTCTTTTTGAATCCTTTAAAGTACTCCATGACTGCCAGGCCAAGGCTTCCCTTGACCTGCGGCCTGGCTCCCTCAGCAGGCCATCAGTAGTGGAGGGAACATTTCACAGAGGAGGACCTGCCCTCAGGCTCATCACAAGTAAGCTGGGTTCCCAGAGAAGTCAGACTCATGACTTCTCTCTCAGATGACAGCTATGAATACCGAGTCAAAGGGGCTTTCTGCATTCAACTGGGGGCGGGGAGGAGACACATAATATTATTCCCAAAAGAAAGTGTTAAGGAGGCGTTCTTCCCACCAGTGAACTGTATTTTATAGCACAATAATAGGATGCAGGATAAAAACCCAAGAATGGGGGGATTAAAAATAGACACATTTTTAGTGAGTGACGCTGTCGCCTGTTCAAAGCCCTGATGCCAGGATGCAAAACAGAGCATGACAGACAGACTGGTTTCGACTACAGAGAGGATAGCTAAACAGTTTCTGTAGCTCCTATCACATCATTATAAAATTATAACAGGAAGCCCTGGGCTGGGTGCATCTGGAGCAGCGGATCCTTGTGTTTGTTTCTGCAGTGCTGTTGGGCATTCCAGGTGCCCTGCTACTCATCAAAGCCTGAGAAGTAAGTACAAGTCACCCCCGTCTTATCTTATTTTAAACTGTTATTTGCTTGCGTGTGCATGCGCATGTGTGTGTGGGTACACCAGGGTCTTTTGCTGCTGCAAGTAAATGCCTGCCTGGCTTTATGTAGGTGGCTGGGGAATTGAACCCAGGCTGGCAGGTTTTAGGAGCAAGTGCCTTAAATCACTGAGCTCCCGTCCCTCACTCCCATTCCAGAGGTGCTAAAACCGAGGCACAAAGAGTTAAATGCGTTTGTCCAGTTCTGCAGTTAGTTAATGTTTGGGGTCAGCTACGCCTGGCTAAAGCCTGTGACCCCAACGTACATTCTCTGCTTTCTTCACCTGAGGCTGTCTGTCCAGTCAGCTTGCCAGATGTAGGGCAGGTGGGGTTATAGTTACGTCTGGGCAAGTCCCATAGATCCAAGCTCTGTCCCTGAGCACTGATTCAAGGCATACACAGGCCATTAGAAAGGAATCATCTAGGGCTGGAGAGATGACTTGGTTGTTAAGGCGCTTGCCTGCAAAGCCAAAGGACCCAGGTTCAATTCCTCAGGACCCACATAAGCCAGGTGCACAAGGTGGCACGTGTGTTTGGAGTTTGTTTACAATAGCTGGAGACTCTAGAATACCCATTCTCTCTGTGTGTGTCTCTCTCTCTCACACTCAAATAAATAAATTAATTTAAAAAGAGAAAGAAAAAAGAAAGGGAGGCCAAATGTGGTGGCGCACACCTTTAATCCCAGCACTGGGGAGTCAGAGGTAGGAGGATTGCTGTGAGTTTGAGGCCACCCTGAGACGACATAGTGAATTCCAGGTCAGCCTGGACTAGAGCGAGATCCTACTTTAAAAAAAAAATAAAATAAAAAGGAATCATCTACTTCCAGACCTTCCTTTCATAGATCATGCAACTGAGGTCTATGGAAACAAGAGCAATTGACTAGGGTCACCCGGATGGTCAGAGGTGAGGCGCTCTCGCTAAAACTTCTTTCTTGTGGCCTTCTGCAGGATAGAGTCGTCAGGACACGGGAGTATATCCAGGGCGTCTTAGAGGTGAAGCACACAGAATGATGTCACTTCCGCTGGCGACCGTGTACCGGGCACTCTAATTCTACAGTGGCTTCACTAAGATCCCATTCACACCCAGGATTCTGCGGGGTGAGGGAGGAGGAGAGGGAGGAAGGAAAACATGGAATGCAGCTCTCTTTCCTCGTGATTTGAAAAACGAAGCAGCTGAGTGACAGAGTGGTTATCGGTGCACACAGGGACCTGGCTTCATCCCATAAGCCTTGAGAGCCTCCCGGGAGCCAGCAACGGCTCTAGCTGGCATGTGAGACTCATCTTTACTATCTTGTTCTCCTAAGGCCCCCACTGTCCATCTGTCTAGTTCACTTTCCAGGCACAGTCTAAGCAACTCAACAGTCCAGGAAGAGCTCAAAGAACCCAGCATCTTTCCTTGCAGCTATTTGCCTGAATAAATACTGACCAGGACAGCAACGGCAACCAAGCCCTGAACAGACTGTCCCCGGGCTATGATGGCTGGAGCAAAGACGCTGGGCCTCTTGCAGTCCAACCACTGCCTGGCAGGCAGCCCCGGAAGGCCGTTATGTGAGAGGAAGCTAGGGTCCCTAGAGAAAGCCTGTTTCTTGTTACAGGAAGTCAGACTACTGAAGGCCTGTGCCCTCAGTTTGCCATGGAAGAGATCACACCCTTTGGATGCCCCACCCAGGCTGCCCTCTGGTATCTTTGTGCCTTCCTCCTGGTGAACTTCCCTTTCGTCTCATTTCACACTGTGTGTGGGGTTGTGGGGGTGGAGAGGGTACACAGCAAATATTTTGTTGTGTGCCTGTCCATATTCCTTTCTGGTCAATTCATGTGATATCCTGAACTTACCTTCAACACAAAATAAGGACAAAGATCTCACTGGGTTTTAAGTACCTAACACCAATTAATTCCTTGGCTTCTCCCAAGAATCTCACGAGTAGGCTCTTTCTTGTTTCCTTTTTCACCAGATGAGGTGACTGACAAAGAAATAACTTGCCCAAAGTCACACGGCCATACGGATTTGCCGGGGTTTGAATCTAGGGAGCGCATGTTCAAGGTCTCTGTGGTTGAGCAACAGGGATACTGGGAAGGCACAGGGCATCGAGTGCCACCATTTTCAAGCGTTCGGAAAGTTCCTCTCTGCTCATAGCTGGCTAGAGGAAACCTTCTACCTTCCAGCCTTCCGAGCTTGGGCACACACTGGGAGGAAGTAAACAGAGAGGAAGGAAGGGAAAGGAATTATTCCTGGGACTCGAGTTATCAGGGGTGTTCTGAAATGGGGTGAACCCTGGTTACCTGAGACACCCAGACTATTTTTAAACTTGCACTTCCTTAGTAGAATGGCACTTCCTGAGTGGAATGGTACTAATATAGCAATGGAAAAGCAGCCCATGGGGCCACAGTGTCCTGGAAAGGAGAAGCCGGAAGCATGCTGCTAAATATCAGCATGCTGGTAACACTTAGCGCTCCAAACCCACGGAAGATCAGGCCAAATTTCATTGCACCCCAGTAAAAGAGGCCCTGGGGGCTGGAGAGATGGCTTAATGGTTAAGCACTTTCCTGTGAAGCCTAAGCACCCCGGTTCAAGGCTCAATTCCTCAGGACCCAAGTAAGCCAGATGCACAAAGTGGCGCATGCTTCTGGAGTTCGTTTACAGTGGCTGGAGGCCCTGACGCGCCCATTCTCTCTCTCTCTCTGCCTCTTTCTCTCTCTGTCTGTTGCTCTCAAATAAATAAATAAAAAATAAACAAAATTAAAAAGAAATAAAAAAAAAGGAGGCCCTGGGCTTTATCGTGTCTCCTCTGGGGCTTGAGATGGCCCAAACTTCCCCAAAGGACAGGTCCTGACTTCTTTGCTCAAGGTCTTGGGTACCCAATTCCTGCCCACCATGACCGATGGCGATGAAGCTGGCACCCACATCTGTAAGCAGCCGTGAGCCTCCTCTTCCCCTAGGCATCTTTGACAAAGCCATTGTGGGAACTTCTGGGAAGACAGTCTTATTTATCCAAGAGGGGCTCAGCCAGCAGACCAAGGACGACACAGGCAGCAGGCCAGGGCTATGACTCAATGGTAGAGCGCTTGCCTAGTACGTGTGAGGCCCTGGGTTCTATCCATAAGACCCTACCCCCAGAGCTTCTTCCAGATCAGCTCCGGGTCCCTTCCTGCAGGCCCCCTGTCAGGCCTCGCACAAAAGACAGTGTTCCAGCCTTTGTGTGGCCCGGGCCTCTATTCCTCGATCACGCAGAAACCAAAGGGAGGCCTGGGCTACCTAGCATGCCTGCCGTCATTAGGTTTCTTCCATAAAGTTGGGCTGTCACAGCTTTACAAAGTGTCCCAAGGACCCCATCAGACCACCGCCGGCAAGGACGAAGTGGAAGATACAGCACTATATAACACGTAACTGCTGCCTGCCCTCTACAGGCCCTGCACCTTGCCTTAGAGGCCAGGTGTGCACAGAAGCCAAAGCGGGCCCCCCCGCGGGAAGACCTGCTGCCACTTGATGCCCTATGCCTTGTCAGTTTCCCTATTGCTCAGAACGGAGGCGATGCACAGCTGGGCTCTGGCACAAAACAAGTCTGCCTTCCTCTGCTTCCATTCATTTTCTCTTCCCCGGAGGAACCTGGGGACACTCCAGTTTCTTAAGGTCTAGGGGTCAAGTGTGCCTCTGTTCCAGCTAAGGCCAAGGCCCCAGAGGCGCCCCTAGAGCCGAACCCATGAGACAGAGCTCTACTCTCCGGGTGATGGGCGATGCGCCCTGACCCTGCTGCCCCACTGCAAGTCCTGGGGTGTCGGGGTGGGGGGAGAGGCGGACCACAGGTCGCACCCATGGGGACGGGGCCGCAGCCACCATGCGCCGGGAGGAATTTTCCTCTGGATCGTGCGCGCGCGCCGTGAGGCAGCAGAAGGGCAGCCCCGGGGTGTGTGTCCCGTCCACCCCCACCCCCACCCCGAAAGTTGGCGCTCAGGGGCCGCAGTCCGCAGCGGCGGCGGCGGTGGTTGGTGGGGTGCCCGTCCCACACCCCGCGAGGCCCCACACTCACCGCGGGGTCCGGCCCGGCCCGGCCCGGTCGAGCTGCCATGGTCGGGGCGGCCCGCGCTGACACCCGAGCTCCCTTTGCCGGCTTAGGTGCTGGGCGGCGCGGGGAGCGCGGGCAAGTTACGCGGCGGCGGCATCGGGGCTACTAAAAATACAGGCTCTCCCCGCGCGGCCGGCCCCGGGCGCCCGCTAAGCCGAGCCCTTCATGCCTCTCTCCATCCTCGTGCCGGGCGGCCGGGAAAGTTCATGCGAAGCGACACCGCCCGCCCCCCCTTCCGCCCCACCCCCCCACACCCCGGAGCAGGCCCCGCCGCCGGGGGTCCCCCCGCGCAGCAGCGCGCACCGGCCGCCCGAGCTGCGGATGCCCGGCACAGCGGCGGCGTCCTGCGGCCAATAGAGCCGAGGAGCTCCAAGCTGCATGGTGCATGCAACCGCCCTGCCTCTGGACGGGCTGCAGGCTGCCCTGAGCACGAGAACCCCCTCCCCTTTCCCCGGAGCATGAGCACGAACCCCCGCCCCCCCCCCCCACGGTGTGTGAGCTCAGCCCAGTCTATTTATGCCCCCATCCCCCTCCCGTGGCTAATGCGCAGGTTTCCAGCTCTTCCATGGTGTCCCAAGACGCGCTTTCATCAGCCTATTCCGGGAGTCCTCTGCGCCAAGCCACTGAGATGGGGGCAGACCTGTTACTACTGCCTCTCCCTCTTCTCCTCCCTCCTCCCCGGAGCCTGAAGTGCCACCTCCCCCGTGCTGTGGGCCTGGAGGGCGCGTGCGGCTTTCTGTTCTGGGGGCCTTTGACCTTGTGGCGAAGTCATTTCAGGGACAGATGTCCAGTGCATGTTAAGGGGCCTTGGTGAAGTGTTGGGAGTGACACAATGCACTGTCAATAAGCAGACTGGTGAGAAATGGTCGGGAAAAGCCGCACCAGGTGACTGGGCCCCAGGTAGTATGGTTTGCTGGTCGGGGAGGAGGTTTGTATCAGGAGCCCGGCTTCCTGCAGCTGCAGCATGGCTGAGTGCTGGTGGGGAACCAAACCCCCCCCCCCCGGACGCCTGTCAAACGGAGGATTTAACCCTGGTAGACAGTGCTGTTGTAGTGTTTTGGATGAAAACTCTGAGCCTAGACTAGAGGTTCACAGTGAGGGCCAAGGCCCACCGCCAGGAACGGTCGGTCCAACCAGCCGGCCCAACCGACCAAGGGCCGGTTGCAAGGCTTCTAAAGGAAGTATGCAATACCACGAAGAGAATGGGGGATGCACCTGGAGGTAGGAAAAACAGTGATGCTATGGGATGGAGGGGAAGGGGCTCTTCAAAGCCATGCAGCAAAGGAATCGCAAAGGAAAGGCCAGAATCTTCCCCTAAAACATATACCAATACAGCTAACTCTGCTGTGGGGGGTGAAAAATGATTTGAAGTCAGCAATATCACAGTTCTCCGAGGCCTGAGGCCCCCATACTGCTGGAGGCTGAATTTGAGGAAAGACACATTCTGGAAGGCTCTGGAAAAATGCTTACTGTGCTCTACCAAACTGCGGGCATTCCTGTCCTCCACCCCCAAGGTTGCTTAAAACTCAGGTCACCCTACAGGTAGGTCTCTTGCTTTCTTGCCTCTTAAACTGCCTCCCAAGTTTACTCAAACACACTGTACAGAGAGCTTCAATCGATAAGTTACGGCTACTAGAACAGCTCTGATCATTGCAGCCCAGTGGAATATCCCAGGGGACACTAAAGCATCCTCCCCACATGAATATTTAGAGAGGAAAAGCACCCTACTCGAATGGAGATGGATACTGTGGGTAATGCTTTAAAATACGGGTGTGATGACTTGCACCAGGCCCTGTTAAGTAGACTGTTTTCAAGCTGTTTGAGGCACGGCTGACATGTTAGGAATCGCATGTTTAAAATGCACAATTTAATAAATTTTGACATTGGCACATCTCTGTGAAACCATCCCCACAATCAAGATAAG
Organism: Dipus sagitta; assembly: GCA_036346955.1. NCBI lineage: Eukaryota > Metazoa > Chordata > Mammalia > Rodentia > Dipodidae > Dipus > Dipus sagitta. The sequence goes on from CM070783.1 coordinate 26,532,363, forward strand.
GAAAATGTCAATCAACTGCCAGTTTCTGGTGCCCCTTGGTAACCAGTGCCTGCCTCCTGCCAGCCTATTCACATCCTTGCTGTGCTTGGTACGGTCAGTCTCATTGCAAATCGGCATCCCAGGAGATATGTAGCAATACCTCATTATGGTTTTGATTTGCATTTACCTTAATAACTAATCCTGTGTCTTCTTTGGTGATACATCCGTTCATATCTTTTGACCGTTTAAAAACTGGATTGTGGGGCTGGAGAGATGGCTTAGCAGTTAAGGCACTTGCCTGCAAAGCCTAAGGATGCAGGTTTGATTCCCCAGAACCCATGTAAACCAGCTGCACAAGGTGGTGCATGTGTGGAGTTCATTTGCAGTGGCTAAAGGCCCTGGCACGCCCATGCCCTCTCAAAAATAAATTAAAAAATTAAAAAAAAAACCTGGATTGTGGGCTGAGGAGATGCTCAGTGGGTAAAATGCTTGTCACACAGCGTGAGAACCTGAGTTCAGATCCCCAGCACCCGCAGAAAAATGCCTGGCATGGGGAGTGCCTGTCATGCCAGTGTGAAAGAGGCAGAGACAGAATCCCAAGGGCTCACAGGTTAGCTAGTCTAGCCAGATCAGTGAGCTGTAGATTCAGCATAAGACCCAGCCTAAAGAATAAAGTGGAGCCTGGCATGGTGGTCTGCATACATCTTTAACCCCAGCACTCGGGAGGCTGAGGTAGGAGGATCGATTGCTGTGAGTTGGAGACCAGCCTGGGACTACAGAGATTCCAGGTCAGCCTGTGCTAGAGTGAGACCCTACCTCAAAAAATAAAAAAAAAAATTTTTTTTAAGAGAATAAAGCAGAGAGCAACTAAGGAAGACCCCTGATGTTAACCTCTGGCCTCTGTACACATGCACACGTATGTATGCTGCACACATATAAACATACATATGCACACAACACATACATACACAAGCACAGAAAAAGAATTTTACTTTTTATTTTTATTCATTTATTTGGGAGAGAGAGGCAGAGAGAGGGAGAGACAGAATGGTGCGCCAGGGCCTCCAGCCACTGCAGACAAACTCCAGATGCGTGTGCCCCCTTGTGCACCTGGTTTACATGGGTCCTGGGGAATCGAGCCAAGGTCCTTTGGCTTTGCAGGCAAACGCCTTAACTGCTAAGCCATCTCTCCAACCCAGAACAACTATTTTAAAAACTGGATTGTTTGTTTTCTTCTTAGGTTGTGTGTGGTACTGGGGATCAAACGCAGGGCCTTGCACATTTAAGGCAAGAACTCCACCGCTGTGCTCAACCTCTAGTCCTTGAGTTTTGAAAGTTCCCTATATTCAGAGTATCCGTCTCAAAGGTAACATTCACTGAAATTTTATGAGTGAAATATTCAAAGTTTAATAGAAAAATTCCCAGTCCAGTTTTGGTACCTAAGGTTTAACAACTCAAAAACTCGGTGTTCCTTATTTTATTTCATGGCATGGGTTATATACAGGCACACACAAGGGTGAGAACAGCCAGCACGGACCAGAAACTGAGGATCATGCACAGTACTACAAGGGTCATGGAAAAGATAAGCGAGAAGTTATCAAAGGACTTTAGTACTCTGCCAAGAATCCTTGAGATCGCTATGACCTCATTACGGTTGGGGCTCTGAAACATATACGAAAAGGGTCACACAAGAGGCAAAACGGGGAGAAATGACACACCTGCAGACACATGCAGTAAGGCCTGAGGTGAAGGAATTGAAATAGTCACCACAAAAGAAGAGGAGGCTAGTGGATACACGCCTTGACACAAGGACTCCTCTAGCCCCAGGGCCTGCAGTTGAGAGGAGTCAATTCCACGGCACCCTTTTCCAGGCATGGGAGCCGCCGTGCACACAGCTGAATTATCAGCTCCTCTCTCAGGGAGGACTGCATCCTCATTCTGTATTACCACTCCACTCTCTCACCTCCCGACCTGCTCCTTACGTGGCTAGCGCAGAGCCGGGAAGGCAGTGCTGGCCATGGTGTTAGCCGGCCAGTGTTTGAAGGTTGACATATAGGCCATTTCCACTTGTCATAAGGACGCTGGACATCTTGGGATGAAAGCGATGCACAGGCTGGACTGAAGTTTCCGACTGCGAGGGACAGACAACTGAACTCATGATTCATAAAGGGTGATCCCTGCCTGGAATACGTGCTGATATCAGAGGAAGCTAGCTCGCCATGGGAACAGGAATGGAAACTGGTGGATGGAACGACTTGAAAGGTTCTCTTTGGGCCCCGAGTCCTCCATCACCACCCCATCCTTACGCCACGATTACCACACTGCTCTTTCTTTCATCCTGCTTCAGGCCTCAAGCATCCACTGTGCCTGGGAAAACTGCCCACAGGAACTGTGGAATTCCCCTGCCTCCCCCACAGACCCACACTGTAGAACTGCTGGGCTGAAGCTAGGGCCAGTGGCCAAGAAAAGACTGCAGTAAAGATGGCTCTGAGAGCCTCACACTTTCATAGGCTCTGCAGAGTTTTCCCGGGCTTGCTAAGTACTTCCCAAACTCCTCTGAAGTTTCCTCAGCTCCCAAGGGTAACGAAGCACTGGGGCATTGGCTGCGGGGTTCTGTGCTCTGAGCCCCACGAAGAATGGGTAGGAGAGAATAAAGGGAAGAAATTAGTCAGGTGTGGTGGCACATACCTCTGATCCCAGCACTCGGGAGCCTGAGGCAGGAGTTAAGAGTCCAGCCTAGGTGATACAGGGAGACCCTGTCCTGATAAAACACAGAAAGAGAGGGAGAGAGAAAGAGAGGGAAAGGAAGGGAGGGAGAAGACCTTCACCGGGCAGTACTTAAAACTTGGGCTGTCTTTGGCTCAGTGAAGTGGGCTACCTTGCGGAAGTGGTGGAACCTGGGACACTCTAGGCCATGCCTATCATAGCTTAATGGGCTGGGCTGTTCAGACATTCTTTTTTTTTTTGAGGTAAGGTCTCATTGTAGCCCAGGCTGACCTGGAACTCACAGTGATCCTCCTACCTCTGCCTCCTGAGTGCTGGGATTAAAGGCATGTGCCACCATGCCCTGCTGTTTAGCTCCTAAACCTTTGGAGAATACTTCTGGCGTTGGTTTGTTTGCTCAGAAGCCTGGAGCAGAGTCCCAAGACACTGGGGCTCTCAGATGACCCTGCCTCCGGGACACCAGGGGAGCAGGAGTGAGCTGCGTTAAACAGCAGCTCAGCCTGGTATGCAAGCGGATCTTCTCTACAGAGCTGAGGCTCAGCGCAGAGACAGAGTCACAGAGCAGAGCCTTGTGGCTCCGCCAGTCCTCCTCAGTGGCCATCCTGCTCTGAGAAGCCCAGGAAAGCAACTCAAACCTGGGCCTCGCTTACAAACAGTGACAGTTCTACGTTTCTGGACAGCTTCATGCACTCTCCGTTAGCTGGTCTACTACAGTGGGCTGTCACGTTCTGATAAGGAAAACCACATTTCTGAGCATTGCCTTCCACATCAGCAAAATGAAAACAACTTGCCTACGTATCCCGAGAATGACAGGAAAATTCCTGGCACACAGTAGGTACCCAGCCAATAGCTGGCACTCCTTGCTCCTCTCCTTTCCTCCGAGGTCTGGAATATTTACTGATCGTGTTTATTAGACCCTGGAAATTTGGGCTTAATCCACAGCTGAGAAGAACAACTCCAAGAGTCCCCAGAGCTCTGGGTTTTACACATGTGGGCTTCTGTTTCTATCCTTTCTGCACGGGAGAAACAGTTCACAGAGAGCGGGGGTGCCTGGCGCTGCACCCCTCCCCCAGCCACGTCTGCGGGTCCCACTGCTACATCTGGCTGCACCACGGCCTGCCCACAAACCAACCGGCTTTGATCTGGCGGCCTCTTCTCTATCGGTCCTTCTCTCAACCATGCAGGGAGTCGTCCTGTCTTCTCGCCACTCTGGCCTCCATCGATAAGGGTGGGTACAAGGAACCCCACCCTTTACTAAGAAAGGCAGAAGTTTTATCAGCCTGGGGAGCCAGGCCTGAAACTACCCTGGGGAGTGTTAAGCCATCAGGAGCGTCACTGTTGAGACAGTGTCATTCCTCACATATGCACCTTTCCTCACCTCACTGACTTCCCCAACTAAGTAGGACAGCCCCTTTGGTGGACTGTTCCAGAGCTTGTTCTATTGAGTGGCTGGGAGTGCAGCTCAGTGGTATAGTCCACACTTAGCTAAGTGTGAGACCTGGGGTTCAACCCCCAATATCAAAACCAAAACCAAAACAAACAGACAAGCAAACAAGCAAATGCTGTGTTGAATTGCATAAGACATACAACCCGACTCTCTTTAAACCTGTGGCTCCTTCTGAACATTTACAGAAGGACAGAAAATACGAGAGAACACAGTCCTGGTTTAACTGTCTGCAGTGAGCCACCAGCGGCCAATAGATAGCCCTGGGCACCCAGCCTCCCTGAGTGAGGTGATGGCAAGCATTGGGGGCTATTTAAGGGAGGTGACCAATGCTAGGTATCATATCCCACCAGTGTTGGCATGGGCACTCGCCATGTTCCTTTTAAGAGGGTTGGGCACCTTGGAGTCTATTTTTAAACCCACGAGAAAAGTGCTGCATAGATTCTATGAGCCAGTAGTAAACCCGAGATGACTGTGGGAGCAGGTGGAGTGTGGCTGAACCTAGCATTCTCTCTTCACATACACGCAGGGGTTCCCCCACTCCGGGATCAGATATTGACACAGATGGTTTGGGTTACAGGCCCAGTGTTTGGCACCACCTCAGTGGAATCTGACTTCTAATGAGCTCATATGTTGGAAACGAGTTGTCCATGCTGGCTCTATTTCTCATCATTGAGCTTTATTTTGTAATATATATATATATATATATTTTTTTTCTACCCTTGGATCTTTGTGTGAAAAATCCATATGTTCTGGAACCCGCACTCTCTCCAGCACCACAGATACCACAGCCAAGAGTTTGCCAATAGCATCTAAGCCAAGTCTGACCTCCCCAACGGCTGCTGTGCCAAACACCCTGGAAACCGAGTCTCTGGGTTGGAGAGAACAGGACAAATGATAGAACTAGGCGGCAGGTCTGTAGGAGACACAGTTATGAGCCACATGCGGGCACCCCAATGTCACTGTGGCCCATCTAATTGCCAGATGAAGCGAACAGAATGTTTTTGGTACAAAAACAAATCGCAGCTTCAGTACTCCTTTCTCTTTTAAAATTTTATTTTCTGATTTATTTTTATTTATTTATTTCTTAGAGATAAAGAGAGGGACAGAGAGAGAGAGAGAGAGGGAGAGAGAGAGAATGGGTGCACCAGGGCCTCTAGCCACTGCAAATGAACTAAAGATGCATGCTCCATCTTGTGCATCTGGCTTATGTGGGACCTGGAGAATCGAACCTGGATCCTTAGGCTTCACAGGCAAGCGCCTTAACTGCTAAGCCATCTCTCCAGCCCTCCCTTTCTCTTTTTGACAGGAGAAGGAACTAGAACTCCTAAGGTGAGCAAGTCAATCCTTCTGCTGGGGCCATCTGGGATGTGAGGATCTTCACAGGCCTGCTCACCTGGGATTCCCAGGCTCAACACAGAGGCAGCACTCATCATATGGGCTCTTGAGGAGCTGCACAGAACGGACCTGAGCCCCAGCTCAGCTGAACAGGAGCCTCCGCCAGCTTGGCCAGACACGAATGGAAGCACTATGCTGGCCACACGCCAGACACTCCACACCTGGTAGCTAACCTGGAATCTCAAGGAATCAAATCCCTTCACGTTTTAAAGAAGCCACAGCTGAGAAAAACAAATTCGTCTGTCTTCACCGGCAGGCCAACCTGTTCATTGCCCCACCAGCTGTTATGTGCGGCCCCTGTGGGGACAGTCTTGAAACCATTGTCCTTTCTTTTTTATTTATTTATTTATTTATTTATTTATTTATTTATTTATTTATTTATTTGAGAGCGACAGAGAGAAGGAGGGAGGGAGGGAGAGAGAGAGAGAGAGAGAGAATGGGCGCACCAGGGCTTCCAGCCACTGCAAACGAACTCCAGATGCGTGTGCCCCCTTGTGCATCTGGCTAATGTGGGTCCTGGGGAATTGAGCCTCCAACCAGGGTCCTTAGGCTTCACAGGCAAGCGCTTAACCGCTAAGCCATCTCTCCAGCCCCTATTGTCCTTTCTAAGGTTGGGACCTTACAACTGCTTCCCATCTGAGCCTCAGTCAATGCAGCACAGAAGAGACACAACCCAACCTGCACCTCTTGGACCTTCCCTACGACCTCCATTAAGATAAAAGCCAGTAAGAGCCCTCCTGCTTCTTAACTCTTAGAGCAAGAGGCTCTTTGTTTTCTCATTGTTCCTACCTCCCTGCTGAGGGGGAGAAGATGTTGAGATGGCAGGAGGGTGCATAATATATCTTTCTAAAATTTTATTTTTGTTTATTTATGAGACAGAGATAGAGATAGAATGGGTGCGCCAGGGCCTCCAGCTGCTGCAAACGAACTCCAGATGCATGCGCCACCTTGTGCATCTGGCTAACATGGGTTCTGGGAAATCCAACCTGGGTCCTTAGGCTTTGCAGGCACGTGCCTTAACGGCTAAGCCGTCTCTCCAGCCACACACACACACACACACACACACACACACACACATTGATACAAGGTCTTACTCTGTAGTCCAAGCTACCCTAGAAATCATCATGTAGCTCAGGTTGGCCTTGAACTCACAGCAATTCTCCTGCCCCAGCCTTTTGAGTGCTAGGATTTCAGGAATGTGCCATCAGGCCCAGCTACAGATGCAATTCTGAGAGTGTCCACCACTGCACGTGCACTGGCTCATGTCATCCCTCTCTGCTTGTCCTCTACTGGGGGTAGAGCTGACACTTCAGAACAAACTGCTAAGCGGAACCAACAACAGCGAAATGACACAGTTTGGAAACCAGGCACGAGTGACTTTGCCAAAACAGCCCCATTTAACTAAGCTTCCTCTGGGTGTTTCTAAACATTATGGGTGCTTCCTATGCAGTCTGCTGGTACGAGAAGAGGAAGAGTAAAATGACAGCTACCATGCTAACACGGAAAGGTTTTTATTTTTAGGTGCTAAACCGACGTGAGTACTAGCAGTTAGGGGTAGAGAACACCCCGGGGGAAGCATCCAGAAAGCCCTGCCCGCACAGCTCCCCTGGGGCCACACAGGATTTGCCCTTCCTCAGACATGCAACCCTCGTCTACGAGGAATCATTGTGTGGAGCGGGCAAAGCTGACCAGTGACCCACTCAGGCCTCTCCTATGTTAGAACAATTGACCCCTGAAGGGACAGAAACAGGGCGAGTGGCCCATTACCTGGCATGCAGAGAGCTGTCTATGGCTTCCACAGGGGCCTGTGCCCTGAAGTGCGTCGTTAGGAAATGGGCCCAGGAGGACCACGCCTCGAACACCTCCCACAGCTCTGTAGTGACAATGACACTTGGGTGAAGGAGTAGGGAGGGCAAAAGGCCTTGACAACGATCATAGCTGAAATCTAGGAGCTGGACACTGTTTGAAGCACTTTAGTTTTCCTAACTGCTTCTTACCTGCCTCAGGAGGCACTGCTATTGGCCCTGCCGTACAGAAGCAGCAACTATGGCATGCTTAAGGCCACCCAAAAGTGCCATGAGAGTCTGGATGGCCCATGAAGAGGTGTGCGTGTGTGTGTGTGTGTGTGTGTGTGTGTGTGTGCGCGCGCGAAAAGTGAGTTTCAGGAGTATCCAGCAGGACTTGGCCGGCTACCTTCACTGGAAGACCCTACATTCAATAAGGACAGTTACAGTTAAATAAATAAATAAATAAAATAATGTTTAACAAATTTAAAAAGGGCTGGAGAAATGGCTTAACAGTTATGGCGTTTGCCTGCAAAGCCAAAGGATCTAGGTTCGATTCTCCAAGACCCACGTAAGCCAGATGCACAAGGTGGCACGTGCGTATGGAGTTCTTTTGCAGTAGCTGAATGCCTCGGCGTGCCCTTTCTCTCTCTCTCTCTGCTTCTCTCTCTCCCTCAAATACATACATACATACATACATACATACATACATACATACATACAATATTTAAAAGACATTTCATCCCCCCAGCCCTCTTCTTTTGTTAACGGATCCTGAATATATGTAGAGTTTGAAAGAACTCTGGGTTTTAGAAGGTTGGGGGGATCCATTTCAACACCAGCAGTGCCTCTTTGGAGCTCCCCCTGTGTTCAAGTACATTGATTCTAGAAACAACTGGGGAGAATACAAGCTTCCCGACCTAGACAGATCATGTGGACCTGTTTATTCAGTACTTGTGTTCCTCCTTCATAATTATTTAAATCAAAAGTTAATTTAGCCAGGTGTGGTGGCACACGTGAGTTTGAGGCCCCCCCCTGAGACTACAGAGTGAATTCCAGGTCAACCTGGGCTAGAGCAAGACCCTACCTTAGAAAACACACACACACACACACACACACACACAAACACACACACAAAATCAATTTATAATTGTCGAAATAAAAAGTTTACAAGCATTAAACAAAAAGCAAATACTTGTCAAACATATTGTTAGGTAATGCAGCACACACGTGCCAGGGAACTGTTGGCTACTATGTGATGGGACAACGAATTCCTAGGAAAGGTACAGCTGTACCAGTTTTAAACGTCTCCTGTCATGAAGTTAAGGCTTTTAGACAAAGAGGAGAGTGAGTGAGGTGAGGACGTTTAGATTCATTCATTCAGCACATGGCTGCCAGATGGGGGGGGGGGGGTTGCTGCTTTTATGGGGAGGCTCAGGGTGGGTGCTGGATGTGTTTCTTCTAGATCTCCCTACAAAAGCGCCTAGGTCCTGTCTTCCACGTGCTACCCCAGCACCACAGGGCAAACCTCCTCTGTGGGCCTACAGCCCAATGGGAAGGTGAGGAGTAGACAGGAGCACCGTGGCCAGAACCTGAAGACAAGTCCAGCACAGAAGGGACAGGAGCAGCTTCGGGGGTCAGACAGTGCGAATCATGGCTGGGTGAAGGCAGGCTGGGTGAGCAGGCCCCGAGTGTGGGCAGGGAGGTGGGCAAAGGAGTGGGACGTAGCTCTAGCAGGACACTGTAGTGTTACCCTCTGCCATCACTAGGGCATGGCCTCGGGCACGACCCATGCAGCTATTTAGACTGTCCTCATTTCTGCACATCTTTTCTTTTAATTTTAATTAAATTAATTAATTAATTAATTTTGGATTTTGGAGGTAGGGTCTCACTATGGCCCAGGCTGACCTGGAATTCACTATGTAGTCTCAGGGTGGGCTCAAACTCATGGTAATCCTCTTCCCTCTGCTTCCCAGTGCTGGGATTAAAGGCATGTGCCACCATGCCCGCTATTTTATTTATTTGAGAGAGAGATAGAAAGAGGCAGAGAGAGAGAGAGAGAGAATGGGCACACCAGGGCCTTTAGCCACTGTGAATAAAATCCATACACATGCACCATCTTGTGCATCCGGTCTACATGGGTCCTGGGGAATTGAACCTGGGTCCTTTGGCATCACAGGCAAATGCCTTAACCACTAAGCCATCTCTTCGGCCGTCTGCACATCTTTTGATGGCCATGGGACAAGGAATTCGAGGTACTGTGAGCCAGAGGGGTGGGTCTGCATGATGCTTTACCTAAGAGGTGTCGCTTGGAATGGATGACAGAGAGGGGTTGCTAGTCATAATTCCTGAGGCTTTCTAGGACTCTGGGAAAATGAGGGTAGGCAGAGGAGATAAAGAATGCTAGAGAGGCTTTTGAGTGTGCAGACCTCAGAGGAGCCTACCCCCTTCCTCAACAGAGCCCCTGCTCCCTGCAGCTTTTCAAACACAAGCCCCAGTTACAGGCGACGGTGGGATTTCGCACACATGAACCGGGCTCATGCTTGTCCCTACCTCAGAGCGGTTGAGGTCTGTGAGCTGCCAGATTCTCGACCTTACATCCAGGGTCCCGGGTGCCATGGAGGAGGCCTGGCTGGTACAGGATTTAGGGGTTCAGGAGGGGGTCTCCCAAACTTACGAACCCCAATTTTGAATCCTTATCCTATTTTTAAAAAATATTTAATTTTAATTTATTTATTTGTGAGAGAGAGGAAGACAGAGAGAGAGGAAAGAATGGGTGCACCAGGGCCTCTAGTCACTGCAAAGGAACTCCCGATGCATGAGCCACCATGTGCATCTGGCTTACGTAGGTCCTGGGGAATTGAACCTAGGTCCTTTGACTTTGCAGGCAGGTGCCTTAACCACTAAGCCATCTCTCCAGCTCCCTTATCCTACTGTTGTTTTTTGTTGTTGTTGTTGTTGTTGTTTGGTTGGTTGGTTTTTTGAGGTAGGGTTTCACACTAGCTCAAGATGACCTGGAATTCACTATGTAGTCTCAGATGGCCTTGAACTCACAGCAATCCTCCTACCTCTGCCTCCCCAATGCTGAGATTAAAGGCGTGTACCACCACGCCCAGCCCTTATCCTATTGTTAACAAAGTATTGATAAAAGTGGACTCAAGAAGGATAAATTATGAATCATTGAGTTTATTTAGGGAGAAATCCAAATTGTGGGGTTTATTTAAGGGAAGTCGGGGTCTAGGAAGAAGGCTAGAACAGAGTCATAAGCACATGGAAGACAGGAAGCAAACACTCGTGTGGAAGGCACAGCACAGTTCGTGGGGTTCATTTGAGAGAAATGGGGTCTAGGAAGAGGCTGGAGCACAGCCGCAGCACATGGAAGACAGAGCCTAGGAGCTTGTGTGGGGAGATTGAGAAGAAACACACATTCGTGGGGAAGGCACAGCATCTGCCCTGAGCCTCCCCAGGGGAAAAAAAAGTTAAGAGAGCAAGCTGGGCATGGTGGCGCACGCCTTTAATCCCAGCGCTCGGGAGGCAGAGGTAGGAGGATCACTGTGAGTTCAAGACCACCCTGAGACTCCATAGTAAATTCCAGGTCAGCCTGGGCTAGAGTGAGACCCTACCTCAGAAAACCAAAAAAAAAAATAAAAATTAAAAAAGTAAAAGAAGTTAAGAGAACAAGGGTTGATGGCTTAAGGAAGACTAGTAGAGGGAAAGTACCAAAGCAGAGACCAGGAAATTTAGATGAGAAATGGGTAGTAAAGAGAGTTACACCCATGGTTCCCCAGAGTTTAGAGAAATTACACAGGTAGCAGGCCCACAGTTTAGAGGAAATACCCACAAGGTCCAGGTAGAGTTTAAAGAAAGCACACATGTGGTAGATCAGAGGGAAATCATATGTTTCATTAAAGAGAGAAGTTACCCAAAGCATAAAGCAGAGGCAAGCAGAAAACTCCCCAGGCCAAGAAACAATGTTTTCCCCCACCTAGTCTAACTGGGTAGCGGAAAGGCAGATTTATGTGTCTAGACAGAGATCACAGGGCAGAGAGGGGAACAGAGTGGACAAGGCTTTGTAGTTGATTGAAAATGTATTCTTTTGTCAGACTCAAGTATATAAGGGGAAGATCTGATTGGTTTGCAGAGTCAAAGGGTTGACCCCAAAGGCCAGCCCACCTAGGTTGTCATGCGCTAGACTGTAGGCAGGATGGGATGCTGCAGTTGTTGTGGACGAAACTGAATCAGACACAGGTTCCATTTCTGCCAAGGCAGGGTGGCATCTTCTGGTTCTCTCTTTGGGTTCCTATCTTTCTCTAAAGCTACCTGACAGAAGCTAGCTTTCTCCTGAGTCTCCTTCATCACCAGGCCCTCAGGGTCCAGAGTGCTCAACTTTAAGATGCATCTCTCCCCTCTCCACTGCTGCCTTCTGCCCCCAAGAGAAGCACACAGTCATTCTCACCCAAACTGACACCCACCAAGTCTCTTGCCTTCTGTGTCTTCTAGCCCCATCATGTGCTCTCTAGAAGTCTGTCCAGATGTCATTTTCCCTGCCTGGAACATGCCAAGCAGAGCGGAGGACAAAGAACTATAGCTGCCTGGTGCCCAGGCCCCAGGTTAGAGTGTGCAGGGCACGGGTCTGAAGGCTGAGAGGGCTGGAAGCACAGTCAACACCCAAGATCCATTCCAGAACCAGGCGAGGGGCCCACGACCGTGGACAGAGCTAAGGTTTTAAGTTAGAGTCAGGCACACAGCAGCAAGAAACCACTTGGGCCAAAATGAGAAGTGAGTTAAGTAAACACAAGGGTCTTTAATCACGGGGGCTGCTTGAGTGGCTGGCACAGAATGGGAGAACAGTAGCTACATGCCAGGCCTGAGTTGAGGGCGAATAGATGGTTTAGGTGGCCAACACCAGCTTTGTCCCACCTGGCACTAGCCTCAGGGTACAGAGTCTGGAACGTCTACGCTGGCTACATGGCTGCCTAGTAGAAGAAGGAACCAAATACCTCCATGGAGAATCATTAAAGCAAACACGCAGCTACTTGAGACCACAAAGCAGGGCCAGAGGGGACGGAAGCACGTGGCGGAGACTCTGCCTGTGTGGGCAAGGATAAACCTGACCCTTCTCGTGTGGCCGATTTAAACTGGGAGAGCGCCACTGCTGTCCTCCGGGTCCCACATCTGCTCCTCACATGTCTCTTCTTTTTGCCACTAGTCATCAAGTCACTGGACCAGCCGCTCCCCAGTTTGCACCTCCACAAAGATGAGATCCCATTTCCCAGTGGAAGTGTTGTTTGGGGGGTGACTCAGCTCTGCTCTGTTTCCGGCAAGCCGGTCCCCTGTGGATCTGTAAGCCCCACCCCCACCTCGGGTCTTTTCTAATTCTGGTCGGGCAGCACCATTTCAGGTGATCTTGGAAACCCTTTGCATCACATAAACCAATCTTTATGTTGTCTTATACACTTGGAGCCGAGGGTCTCTCTACACGAACCTGAGGAGAACGAGGCGCAACATTGGATCCCAAAATGGACGAAAGAATTCCATCCTCCGCAGCTTACAAAACTCCAAGCGTTTGATTGGCTCGATCATTGACTGGCTGATCAGAAGAGCCCCAGGTCCACTCCTGTACCTAGGCAGTACCGACATCTCTAAAATACACCCATGTCTTTGCTCGTCCCATATCCATTCCGTCTGACTGAAAGAGTTTCTCATTCCCACAGAGAGCTGTTAGACCAACCATGCACACCAACACAGCCCCTCAGGCCCAGGAGGAGAAGTGAGAGACATTCCGCCGAGCCAGTCCTCTGCAGAGGAGGGCAGCCTAATGGTGCGCGCAGAGCTCTGTTAATGAATCTCTCTTCCCTGCTGCAGTTGCCTCGCTGGTAATGACCACTGGGTGGGGTTTCTGTCAAGGTCACCTGGACACGGCTCTTGGTTAGCATCTGCTCTTCCTGGAGAGGTCTCCTTGTTGGAAAATTCTCTCTCCCCATTTTCCTGTCACTCCCACGCCCCCTTTCCTGCTCCTGTGCTGGGCATATATACCACCGGCTGAGTTTCTTCCTTCAGAGGTAGCCTTGGGACAACTAGGTACACTTCTCCAGCCTCGTGAGTCTTGTTCTCTCCCCTTGTCCCTTTACGATTCCTCCCAGCCTGGTTCTAGTTCTTTCCCTTGCCGACTCCCTGCCCGCATACCTGCACCAGTTCTGACAGTGTCCAAGCGACAGAATGTCAACACTAGTGCTAGAGCCTGAGGTGGCAGTCCCCAAGTGTGTTCCCAGGAACACCAGCCCTGCACGCCCACCTACTGGCCCAAGCCAAGGGCTGCGCTGGAAGGCAAATGTGAAAAGCGTAGACCTTGTCCTCAGGGCTTGATGAATCAAGGGGACACTCGAGTCCTGAGCAATCTTAGGAAAAGAAACCCTTTGACAGCTTCCATACCAGTGTTTCCCAATAGTAATCGTCGTCAGCATCATCATCTCAAGGATTATCCTCGAGACTGGCCTCCAGCTGATGCAGTCCTAGTACCTTAGGCTATTCCTCCACCCTCTCTTTTACCCCGTCCCACCCCCAGCCTCCCTGGCCCCCAAGAGCCAATAGCATCAGAACAAGGATCTTCCCTAATAGCTATTGCACTTAGAGGATTCCTTCTTCAAGCAAAACATCCTTTTGGGATATAATTAACCAACCCCGGGATAAATCACATAGAGCTCTGTACGTGTGAACTTGAGTCTCTCACACTTTCCTCTCTTCACAGAGATCTTCTACCACCAGGACATTTTCAGAGGATGGATGTCTGTCACTAAACTCACTGGCAAATAGGAAAGGCGGAAGAAGAAGAAAGGGAGACATTCTTAGCACGTGATTCGATCCGAGTCTACTTCAAAGAAGCACTTTTGTGCCTCCCACAAGTTTTATGCATGATGTTCATAGGCACTTGGGAGCTAAGTACTTACGGAAACCACACAGTGACACTTTGGCAAAATTTTGCAAATTAAATAAACATGCTGTTCGGCAGCTGCTTTTGAAGCTTAGAAATATGCGGAGGTGTTTGGGGCTTTCTTTTGGAATGGAGGCGAGAGCTCTGTATTCGGTGGACCCAATAAAGCTGTGTGGAAAGGTCAGGTAGAGTGGATGGTGTGAATGTCCCAAAGGCAGATGCTTCCATCCTGCCCAGGACTAAGACTCCTGCCCCTGAAGCCATTGTTCAGCATGTGGGTCCCGGGAGTCCCAATGGGACGGCCCCACACGGAGGAGCCTTTGCCAGCTCTGTCTGTCCTGCAAGGCTCCTGCTTCTACTGTGTCCATGAAAGCAGAACAGGAGCTGGTTAAGAGCCCAGGCTGAGGACGCTATTCAAACTCTGCAGCCTCCAGCAAATGAAATCTCCCTGTGCCTTCCGGTGCAGTATTGTCATCTGCAGAGGTTCATGGAGCCGCAGCTGCGTGGACCTTAGACCACAGTCTCGTCCATGCTCAGGAGGCGTCCTCATGGACAACTTCCCTCTTCCTTGGCTCCCTGCACTTCTGCTGTCCACTCTGACTGCTGAGTCCTCTTCTCCACCTCTTCTGTGGACCCCTCACCTCCCAACTCACCTCCCTACCCAAGGCTTCCACCTGTCACATTCTCTATACTGATGCAGGTCAGTCAGCCCGCAGCCAGGATCCTGCTACCACTCTCCCCTCCCTCCCTCCTTCCTACCTTCCTCTCTTCTTCTCTCCCTCCCTCCTTCTCTCTCTTCTTTCCTCCTTCACTCCCTCCTTCCATTCCTTCCTTTCCTCTTCCCTTCCTTCCTCCTTCCTTTCTCTCTACCTCTTTCCTTCCTTCCTTTATCCTCCTCCTCTCTTTATTTTTCCCCTTTTTGAGACAGTTTCCCTATGTATCCCACTCAGGCTGTCCTCAAATTTGCAGTGATCCTCCTGCCTCAGCCTCTCAAGCGCTGGGATTATAGCCCATGATCCCCTGAGCTAGGAACCTGTTCAGAGCTCTCTATTGCTGCCTGCTGCTCTCTCAGACCCTTCAAACACTCTGCAGGGCCTAGCCAGGCCCTTGTGGGTTCCACACTCACGTTTCTCCTCTTCCTGGGCCTTCCTACTCCAAAAGCCTATGGCTTGCTTGGGGTCTTGCTTCCTGTGGTTCCCATCCACCAAATCTGTCCTCAGAGTCAACTTGGTGCTGCTCTCTTGGCAGAGCCTCCCTCGAACCCCTCCACTCGCAATACCCCCTTTCTGAGATTCCAGACCACTAACCCTGTGCTGACCCCATTTTCACTGCGAAACCACTGCAGGTTGGATAGCTGCCTCAGCTCTCCTCGAGGCTCTCAGGGCCTTCAGAGCCTCTATTGCAGGCCTCTCTGAAGCTGTATCACCACGAACTTACCCCTCTTGGAGGCTCAGCCCTTGCTTATCAGCCCAGAAAAGGCAAAGGGAAGGAATGAGTGGGAAAGTAAGTCAGGACAGGAGCCAGAGAACCCGGAACACCGCCGAGAGTGGACTTGGTGAGTAATAGACAGGACGAGATGGAAGTCTCCCTGAAGCCCTACCTGGAGAGGAGGCTGTTTCTACGGGAGATTCCAGATGGAGAAGAGTCAGGGTGAGAGGGGAACACGCCCCTTTAATGAATTGCTCAGTGCAAAAGCCTGGACACATTTCCATAGCCAAAACACACACACACACACACACACACACACACACACGTCATTCAGGTTTTAAAACTCTGCGTTTATTTAGTGCAAGAGGTGGCCGGTGATGACATCAGGCTACAAAGACTCATTTTCTATCCCCATGTTGCTGAGTCAGTGATCTGAACCAAGTGCAGTGCTCTGGGCGGCCGACGTGAATGATTCATCAGGCCGCGCCAGTCTTGATGACATATTCTTCAACATCATTTCCCCTCTTGTTTCTCTGATTGCTACTTACCAGGACATTGGCTCTAACCATCTTGCCATTCAAATTTTCTTAATGGGGCCAAAGACCACAGCTAAACAAGAACACAAAAGAATGCCAAGGCCTAGGAGCTGCCTGTCTGTCACTGTGGCTATGCTGACAGGAGCGTGAGACACAGTGAGGTGCGCTAGCACCAAGCCAGATCCCAGGCTCAAGATCCTCCTGCCACACCTCAAAATCAAGCCCCTGGGACTAGATTCAAGACCACCAGGGCACCTTTACAAGCAGCCAGCCCTATCTTATCACCCTTCCTGATTGCAGTGAGACTCCGTTTCCTCCTCTGTAGCACACACATGTAGGTATCCTGAGTACTAAATGAGCAGAGGCATTCAGTCACACGGTATCATGGCTCTAACGCAATAGCTCCTCAGTTAATGACTCCTCTTGATTGTGGGCCTCAACAATTTTTACCTAGATACTGGCAATATTTTCCTAGCTTCTTTTCACTCCCGTGGTCCCCTTCCTTTCCTGCCAGACTGATATTTCTTGAGCACAAGCTGGATCCTGAAACTATCTTACTCTCTAAAACCTTTACTGGCTCCCCAAATTTACCTGCAGGATGGAGTCCAAAGTCTTATACTGAAATCCAGGAACTTGTTGTGTGGTCCCTGCCTAGCTCTATCCCTATGCCCTGCTACCGCCCACTACCTACCTATGCCCAGGCACCTCCCGGCCAGGGCCATGAGGAACCTCTCCAAGGTCCACAGGGTCCATTCTGATTCCTCTACACTGAGAATCTCTATCTACTACCACAAACCACCCAAAGGCCCCCCCCCCACCTCAAGCCCCAGCAGAAGTGATCATTTCATCTTAGCCCCACCACACTAAATCCAATCCAGTAATGCACTCTTGACCACTTGTAGAAGGTCAGGGACTGTATCATGCATTGCTATTTCCAATTTAATAAATTCTGTTGGCCTGAATCAAAGTCATGTTGAAAGCAAGAATGCCTTAAAATTTTTTAAAGTTCTTAGAATGGTGAAAATTAGTGAACCAAAGAAGAAACTTTTGATTCCAAAGTAAAATTATAACAAGAAACATTTTCTAAGCCACATAGCACTGGTCTCATGTGTTCCTGCAGTTGACAGATGAGGACAGACGCTTGGGGAGAGGGTATCTCCAGCCCAAAGATAACGTCTAGAAACATGGCAGATCAAAGAATCAAAGCCAGGAGTTCCGGCTGCGGAGCCTCCTGACAGAGTCATCTGCTGGGCTCAGTTGCCACGGACGGGTCCTAAACCACAACCCTGGGCACGGGGGCTGCAGAGACACACTCATACAAAGCAACAGCTTCAGCATGCCCAGGATGTAAGGCAAAAAAAGATAAACACGCTGAGTGTTTGTCTGGAAAGTGAGGCACCATAGGCTGGGCTACACCCCACTCGGCCCTGAAGGACTATGGGAGGCAGAGGAGACATCATCTGCCTTGCTCGGCAGTGACCCACACCCCATGCGTAAGATGCAGGGCTAACCAGGTTAGGTGGTGTACAACTATGGTCCCAACTCCGGAGAGACTGAGGCAGGAGGATTGTTATAAGTTCAAGGCCAACACAGGCTACAGAGTGAGAACCTTTCTGAAAATAACAGCAGCAACCACAACAAAAACCAAGGCGCAGTACTTGCTATATTCTATATTGCAAAATCACCGTCAGGTACAGTAGCTCATGCCTGTAATCTCAGCACTTGGGACGCTGGGGCAGGAGGACTGTTGCAAGTTTGAGGCCAACCTGTGTGAAGGAGTATGTTACAGGCCAGCGTGAGTGAAGAGTGAAATGGTGTTTCAAACAACAAACAAACAGGGCTAGAAAAACAGCTGTCTGTAAAGTGCTTGCCTTACAAGCATGAGGACCAGAGATTGGTCCCCAGTATCCATGTCAAAATGACAGGCCTGGTCGTAAGCAGCTGTAATTCCAGCTCTGAGGGGCAGAGGCAGGAAGTCCCTGGAGCTTGCTAGCTAGCCTGGCAAGTCCCAGGCTACTGAAAGACCCTGTCTCAAGGAGGGACATCCTTGAGGAATGACACCTGAGGGTGTTCACTGGCCTCCACATACATGTGCATATATCCGCGCACATTTGCACCCCCACGCCTGCGCATGTACACATATTTCACACGCAAACCCTCGTTGGCTCCACGTCATGGACAACATCCCCATCAACCCACACACTCTACAGTGTGACAGACCTCACTGTTGCTAATCTGGATTTTAGGAAAGGCCCCTGAAGCCAGGGCCTCTGTCATAAGTAGGGAAGCAAGCTTGTCCTCCCCGTTCCCTGTCCCAGCACTGATCCTCACCCATCCATCCGTGAATCTGCCCGGAACTTCTGACAGAGGGTTAGTCAGGCCCGTGAGCGTTGGGATCCATTCATCCCAGAAAAGCACTTTCCTTCCTGTGTGGGAACTGTAAGTTCAGCAGAAAAATCTGCCTCAGCTCCCACAGCAAGCTACAGAGGAAGGGTGGTGGCCAAGGGTGTGCAGGGGCGCTGGCATGAGAGCAACTTTCCTCTCACTAGATCACTAATCTTGTCACGGTCTGACCGAGAATGATGACAAATTCCAAATTTGCCCAGAGTAGGGTCAGCAGTCAGTAAGTAGTCCAGGCCAGGGGTGTCTGAATTCTTGGCCAGCTGGGTCACTGGGCCCTTACGCTACTGCCGCCTGCTTCTGTTCAAGGCCCGCCTGGAAATTTATTTCCCAAATGAACAGTCCAGCCTCTGTCCCTGACAGCGTTCACAACCTGCGCGAGCAAGAGGCAAGAGCTCAGGCTCATTCACTGCTTTTAAATTAACTCGCTTGACAAATGTATTTTTTTCAGCTCCATGCTGGAGACCTTGGTGGATGCTGGAGGAAGTGACTCAATGATGAGTCAAGTGTGGTCCTCCTCCAGCCCAGCTCAGCAGATCGGTGCCATAGATGCAAATAAGTCTGAAAGTGTGGAAACAGAGAAGGGCCCCCGGGGAGGGCCTGGGAAGGTGCACCGGGTTACCTCAGGAATGCTAACACCTCCTCAGAGCAGAGCCGAGCCCGGCCTGTCAACAATCCTGTCTGTGAAACACCACAGTGCTGGCTTCAACGGCAGATGTCGCCACGCTAGGGAGCAGTCATCAGTCCTGAGGTGTTTTGCAAGTGATTTATAGTTCATTCATCAGTGTCACCAAGATTAATGCACCCTACTATGTGCCGGACACTGTCCTAGCAGCCAAGACCACAGCAGCCAATCTCACCCATGTAGACAGAGCACGTGAGCATCCAGTGCCAGAGGCCTGGGAAGATGCCAGCAGGGCCACAGCCGTGGTAGGGGAGACCGGAAGGGCAGCTGGACCAGAGCTGGAGGTGTCCCCTGAAGGAGGCTGGACTCACCCTCAAGATGTGGCGAAGCCCACAGAGGACTGAAAACAGGGGAGCTGCGAGGTGCTCAGGTCAACTTCCTCAGTGGCTGCGACTCTTTAAGTGTGGCGAGTACCTGCTGGAGGGGCCTTGGGGTGGACAGCTATTGTCCAATGTGTGTGCTTGGCCTACACGAGGCCCTGGGTTTGGTCCCCAGAGCATGAAGAATGGAAAACAAGACAAGCAGCGAGCGAGCAAAAGAGGGTGTGAGGGAAGCACCGGAGGGAGACAGATCCCCGAAGGTGCCACATTGTCAAACAGAGCAAGATCCAGGTTCCCTTAGTAGCTCTGCTCTCTCACGCTACGTGACACCCAGTGAGCTTTCTGGACCCTGTCATTCCGGAACACCACTCATCTTTTCCCCATTACAAGGTGGGATGACAAATGCATTGTGTGCATGCGCCGTGATTCCAGAGTCGTTTCTGCCTCCCTTTTCATCTGCCAGGAATGACGTTCTGCTTAGAGAACACCTGTGGCCTCTCTCACTTTCTCATTTCGTTGGAGAAGGTGGAGGAGAAGGCGATTGTCAGTAGCTGGACGGTGGCCATGGGAACTCACCGTGCATCGCTGTGTCAACAAGCAGCCCTACGTATCCAGAGGAAAAGGCTGAGAGCAGAAGTCAGCGACAGCACCTTTGCACTCTACCAGGAGGCTGGATTTGGTAGCACAGTCTTGGAGGTTGGTTTCAAAGACACCAGGAAGAGGTACACATAGATCGAAACCAAGCGCTATTAGTTCCACACCCAAACTGTTGAAAGCCTTTAGTCTTAGGGACAAAACAAAATTCCCACAATGATGTACAAGGCTTGGTGTCCTCAGCACCTGTTCCTCAACCTCCTTCCTGGCATTGCTATGACCTCAGCTCCCCCTGCTCCCTCCTTCTCCTTGCTGTTGCAGACACTCCAGTCGCCGGGCACTCCCATAAGAAATGCCTGCCTCAAAGCCTTCGCATGCGTAGTTCCACAACCTCTTCCTCTGGAGTGGTGCATGACTCCCCCTCACCTCCTGAGTTGTGCATGACTCTCCCTCACCTCCTGAGTTGTATGTGGCTCCCCCTCACCTCCTGAATTGTGTTTAACTCTCCCTCAACTCCTGAGTTGTATATAGCTCTCCCCTCACCTCCTGAGTTGTGCATGACTCTCCCTCACCTCCTGAGTTGTGTATAGCTCCCCCTTACCTCCTGAGTGGGCATGACTCTCCCTCACCTCCTGAGTTGTTCATGACTCTCCATCACCTCCTGAGTTGTATGTGGCTCTCCCCTCACCTCCTGAGTTGTATGTGGCTCCCCCTCACTTCCTGAGTTGTGCATGATTCTCCCTCACTTCCTGAGTTGTATGTGGCTCTCCCCTCACCTCCTGAGTTGTGCATGACTCACCCTCACCTCCTAAGTTGCGCATGACTCTCCTTCACCTCCTGAGTTATATGTGGCTCCCCCTCACCTCCTGAGTTGCGCATGACTCTCCCTCACCTCCTGAGTTGTATGTGGCTCTCCCCTCACCTCCTGAGTTGTATGTGGCTCCCCCTCACTTCCTGAGTTGTGCATGATTCTCCCTCACCTCCTGAGTTGTATGTGGCTCTCCCCTCATCGCCTGAGCTGTGCATGACTCTCCCTCACCTCCTGAGTTGCGCATGACTCTCCTTCACCTCCTGAGTTATATGTGGCTCCCCCTCACCTCCTGAGTTGTTCATGACTCTCCATCACCTCCTGAGTTGTATGTGGCTCCCCCTCACTTCCTGAGTTGTGCATGACTCTCCCTCACTTCCTGAGTTGTATGTGGCTCTCTCTTCACCTCCTGAGTTGTGCATGACTCTCATTCACCTCCTGAGTTGTATGTGGCTCTCCCATCACCTCTTGAGTTTTGCATGACTCTCCCTCACTTCTTGAGTTGTGCATGACTCTCCCCTCACCTCCTGAGTTGTATGTGGCTCTCCCCTCATCGCCTGAGCTGTGCATGATT
The DNA here is from genome assembly GCA_036346955.1 of Dipus sagitta. Taxonomy (NCBI): domain Eukaryota; kingdom Metazoa; phylum Chordata; class Mammalia; order Rodentia; family Dipodidae; genus Dipus; species Dipus sagitta. The sequence continues at coordinate 26,553,968 of CM070783.1, forward strand.
CTTCCTCACCTCTTTTAATGAAGTCTTTGCTCACTTCTTCTGAGCACTCTATTAACTTGCAGACTCTCTCCACACTTCCTCTCTTTCTCTGTTCCCTCTCCCCAATTCTCACCATTTTTCCTCTCTTTTCCATGGTACTGGGCACGTAACCCAGGTCTTTTCCGTCCTGGGCAAGCACACTGCTCCTGAGCTATACCCCAGCTTTCTTTTTCTAATTTTTGCTTGTGTGTGCGTGTGATATGGTGTATGCCCAGGTATGCGCCCTTGTGGGGATCCATACTCTCTCTGGCAGCATGGGTCAGTCGCCTGCAGTGGCTGGACTGGAACGTCTGGTGTTCCATTCCATTGCTCTTGTTTTTAAGCCTGAGTCTCTTCGCTTGGAGCTTGGAGTATGTGGGGCTCCACCAGTTCTCAGCTCTCTGCTCCCCTGCTGGATGGGGGGGGGGGGTTACAGGTGCACATGACCATGCCCAGACGTTTATGTGGACTCTGGAAATCTGAACACTGGGCAGTTTCAGGCCCCTTAGGTCCTCATGCATGTGTAGAAAGTGTACCTAACCGCTGAGCCATCTCTCCAGCTCTCCCTCCCCCCATAGCACCTCCCCTCCAGCTTTTAAATAAACATTTGACTTTCTCCTGTCTCTTTCCTTCCTGGCTTGGACACAAGCTCCTTCAGGGCTGCATTTCTGTTTCTTCTCCCTGTTTTGTTCCCACCACTAACAGTCTAACACTGCATAAACCTCTGCTGAAGGTCTTCGAACAGACCTTGAGGACAAAAGTTTTCTATGCCTTTGCCCTGAGGGAACACGCTTAGCTTCATCTCTTATTTTTGGCAATGACAATGAAAATGCTGCCTTTGAAAGTAGGCTTCACTTAGGTTATTCTCAAAAGGAGCCAACCGATTTTGCAAAGACACTGCCTGGCCTGTTCTGATGTGAACAAGGGATGGAAACTTGGCCTTAAAATCAAATTACAACTGATCCCTAAAGTCAACGGTTGATCCCTAAAGTCAGCGGTCAGCTGAATGTACTGGCCTTGTTTACCATCACCATCCTGAAGCTTTAGATTCCCTTCGCCAGAGTTTTTATAACCTCCCCTCTCACTTCAGCCTCGCAGCTGACTCATTTCCCAGATACAGAAACTGAGACACGGAGAGGTGGCTTTTGGGAGGCGGTTTGACAGACCAATGCATCGTCTACCGCATTGCTCACTGGGCCATTCCACACAGTGCCCCACACGGCTCTCACCACCGGCATCTCCCCTGGCTCCTGCTCTCTCTTATGAGAAGGCCTGTGAGACTCGGGGCCTGCTCTGGCACAGCAGAGGTGACTTGGGCCTGTGGGTCCTGCCTGCAGGGCTGAAATGGGAGTCTAGTCCCTCCTGAGCCACCTCACCGGAAGAAAGCAGCAAGACAAGGCAAGCTGGAGCGGCAAATGCCACACTAGAAACTCTCCCTTCATATCGTTTCCTGCTCCCTGTAACTTTTAGACATGAGGGTCCCCCGCCCCCTCCCCCAGTTAGAGCCCCTTCATTCACATTCCTCTGAGCATATGCCTGGCTTCCAACCTGGGGCTCTTGGTCCCATCACCAGCCTCCCCTAACACAGGACATGGAGAGATAGCTGGAAGCTACAGGTTTCCATGGGTCCTGTCATCACGGGTGTGTGTGTGGGGGGACCTGGGGATGGCGGGGGACTCTCCAGTACGACCTCAGTGGCACTCACCAGACCCCCCCATCTCCCAGAGCACACTGGCCGGCCTTTCTTTGTCTCCCTCCAGTGAGCCTCGGAAATACGAGGTCTGGCATTTCCCGAAGGCATGCCCAGGAGTTGGCTAGAGGCTTTGAGAAAACAAGCAAGCTCTGCTCCCCAGGCAAGCATGCCCACCCTGGGGGCTTTAATTCTCCTTCGAGGCCCCTGGCTCGTGATGACACCTCTAACAAACACTGCTTGCTCAGGAGAGTCTCAGCAGATTCGGATTATAATGCGACACCAACACTGCCCAGCCCCTAAAGGCGGGAGATCCCCCTCCCCACACCTCTCCCCATTCAAGTGCTGCTCCTAGGACGCAGTGGCACGAGTCCCCAGCGGGTGACCGGGACGCTATGCCCACCGATGCCCTCTCCCCGGCCCGCCTCGCCCGGCCCCCCGGCGGTGCCCAGGCACTCACTCTGCAGAAGCCCATCATGCCGCTCCCTCGGGGACCTGGGGACCTGGCCGCCGCCCGCCCGCCTGGGTGGGCTCCGCTGCGGAACAGCCTGCGCCGCCTCTGCCGAGGCCCAGGTCGGGTCTGGCCGGGCGAGGCCTTATCACCGCTCCCGCGTTGGCAGGGCGGTGCCCGCCTGCGGCCGGCAGATTGTCCCCGCTCCCTCCCAGGCCTCCGTGCCAGCCACCCCTCCACCCCTCACCGCGCACTTTCCGCGGGGCGAAGACCCTCCGGGGAGGCCGTCACTCCTGGAATCTGGCCCTTTGTTAATTTCTTTTTAACTTTTTGTTTGTTTGGTTGTTTTTTTCAAGGCAGGGTCTGGCTCTAGCCCAGGCTGACCTGGAATTCACTATGTAGTCTCAGGGTGGTCTCGAACTCTCGATCCTCCTACCTCTGCCTCCTGAGTGCTGGGATTAAAGACGTGCGCCACCACGCTCCCCGGCTTGTCCTTGTGTTTTTAATAGCTTTCGCTCGGGTTAGGCGGCTCACGTCTAGGGAACCTGCCACAATCTTAAAACTGGGGTCTCAAATAACCTCCTTCCTGGGAAGCAGAGGGACAGCAGCCAGGAGGGGAGGGAGATGAGGGCGAAGCGAGGGAGAGGTGAGGGAGAGGTGAGGAAGAGGTGAGGGTTGCTCCGGAGCCTATACAGCCAGCCGGGCACCGTCCATCCCAGACCACGCTCCTTGCAGGGCAGGCTGGCAGCCTCAGGGGCTCTTTTGCAATACCCCTCCGATCCAACCACGGGTTGGCATCTGCCCAGAGCGGCTTATCCAGTGAGAACAGTGGGCACTGGAATAGCAATTGGGCACAGGCAGGGAGGGGGTGGGGCGGGAGGGCGAATGGATGACCCAGAAGAATTGAGCCATGGAGCAGCGGTTCCTGAGCCCCGGGGCGTCCTCATGGGGCGGCTGCACCCCCCAGTGGCTTCCAGGTTCCTCCCGCGCTGCGCCCCCCCGCGTTCCTCCCTTCGCTGACCAGGGTCTCTGCAGCCTTCCTCATGCGACACTAGGTGGATGGAGTCTCGGCCAGATCCCCTGGCTGAACGACCATCTGGCTCCATGGCTCTGCTGTAGGAGCAAATGGGCCCCGCTGTGAGGGCGCAGCTGCCACGGAAAAACACCCTCGCCAGCCACACTGAGACCCTTTGCTTTTAGAGAGTCCCCTCCAGAGGCTGGGCCTTCTCCACGCAGCACGGCTTAAGAGGAAGGGAAGGGCTGACCCAGTCGGGTGCCTCATTTCCACTAAAAATAATGCAGTACGTTCGTTCTCAATGGCACGGGGCCTTGGGCAGACATCTTCTGAAGCACCGGGCAGCGCGGGTCCCTGCCTTCCTTCCGCCCAGCTGAGACACGTAACAGAAGCGGGTCTCAGCAGATGGAATTTCAAACACATCATCAGCACGTGGCCTTATTTAGCCACATGCGTGAATTTGGAAGCGTGGCAGACTTGGCAGGTAGTAAAGAGCTCAGTAAAAACTTCTGGAATTAATCCATAGTTGTCATCTATGGCCCAGAGCAAGTAGCCAAGTCACCAACCATGGAAGGGCATTTTTTTTTTCCCCTTAGGAGTTCCTCAGGCTCTGAGGGGAAGCAGATAATAGACTGTCACCGCGTTGTAGGAAATGGCCTTGGGTAGAAATTATAATGCTAATGGACTGGGGAGATAGCACCACCGTTAGAGCTTCTTGCAAAGCCTGCCTGCCTGCCCTAGTTCAAGTCCCCAGAGCTCACATAAAGCCAGATGCACAAAGTAGCGCATGCGCCTCAAGATCCTTTGTAGAAACAAGAGGCCCTGGTGCCTATCCCCCCATCTCAAAAAAAAACATTGTTAAAGAGAAATTATGCTAAATCTCACGTTTGCTCCTGTTAGTGAGACAGTTTAGGGTTAACAGGTCCCCAAAACTCAACTAAAATTGGCCAAAGATAAGAAATGTCCTTGAGTACTGGCTTTTCCTCCCCGCCCTCTTTTTTTTTTTTTTTTTTTTTTTTTTCATTTTTGAGGTAGGGTCTCGCTGTAGCTCAGGCTGACCTGGAATTCACTGCGTAGTCTCAGGGTGGCCTCGAACTCACTCAGGATGCTTCCTGTTTAATAGGAGCTCTGCCTTCTTCCCTTTTCTGATGCTTTGAATAATGTTATGCTCTGTTGGACTTTCTTTTAACTCTTTAATGGCTGGAGAAAAACGAACCCAACCCCTAGATAGAAACATTAGGTCTTCATGTGGTGCCTTTGGTGGCAGCAAAGTCCCTTTGGGTCTCTGAGCAGCTTGGCCTATCTGGGAGGCAAGCCATTTAATTCCAGAACTGTCCCTCCTGGGGTAGCAGGACTCTCCTCCCATGGATGTGCTCAAGAAGAGAAAGGCCAGCTACCCTCTGGGGCAAGCCAACCACCCCGGCTAGGGAGAGTTGGATCAAACCCCAGGAACCAAACTCAAGATGGGCTCCAGACATCCAATTCAGCCCTGGAAGCGGCTCTCCAGTGACAACCTCCCCAGGCTGAGCATGTTAGCTGTAGTGCTTTTTGGTCACCTCTTCATTAACAGACTGCCCCCACAAGCTTTCACACACTGTCTGCCATATAATACCCTTCTCCCCTTAATCTCCGGAAAGGAGCCTCGAGCTCCACCTTCATGCTTGAAGCTCAAGGCCACGGCATCCGGGTCGCTCTCTGAGTTGTGAGGACTCCTGAGGAGGTGGCACTCCCTGTGCCTCTTCACAAGCCCCTCTTCCTTTCGTCTCTTTTATGTATTTGCTTATCAAATGTATACACAGTGCCATGTGCTGGGCACTGTTCTAAGCATGGATGACAGACTGACTCCCATAATCCTGTGTTCACTGTCACTGGGTCCAGTTTTCAGAGGTGGAAATTGGGCATGCGTGGAGAGACCAAGACCTCTACTCAGCGGATGGGGCCGGAGCTCAGTGGTGGAGTGTTTGCTCTGCATGCCTGTGGGGTTCCCCAGACCACAGAAAAGGAAGAACAAGAAACAAAACAAGGGCTGGAGAAATGGCTTAGCGGTTATGCGCTTGCCTGTGAAGCCTAAGGACCCCGGTTTGAGGCTCAATTCCCCAGGACCCACGTTAGCCAGATGCACAAGGGGGCGCACGCTTCTGGAGTTCGTTTGCAGTGGCTGGAAGCCCTGGCACACCCATTCTCTCTCTCCCTCTCTCTGCCTCTTTCTCTCTCTGTCTGTCACTCTCAAATAAATCAATAAAACAAAACAAACAAACAAAAAGAAACAAAACAAAACCCAAAATCTACTCCAGAAAGGGTGGACCCAGGCTTCTATCCCAAGCAGTCTGGACAGAAGATCTAGAGGCCAAGCCTGCCCATTTTGCTTTCAGATTAAGGACCTTAACTTGGTCCCCAGCTAGGTAATATACTGTCTGTTGAATGTTTCAATGTTTTTGTCTTAGTGTTCAGTTTCTAGAAGATGAGAAGTAAAAAGAAGAGGTTCTCAAAGAATGATTATATAGCTATATACAAAACAATAAGACATTCTCATGGGGGGAAAATTGAACAAAGGAAGGCACTGTAATCTCAGTCTCCCTCAGTCCACCACAGCCACAGCTATCATTTTAAGGGTTAGCTCCCAGCCTTTCGCTTTATTACATTTTCCTTCTTATTGTAATATTTTGCTAAAATAGTTCAGAGAAAAATAAAATTACAGAGACCATCTATATGAATTTTCCCATGTCCTTTTTTTTTTTTTTTTTTTTTTTTTTTTTTTTTTTTTTTTTTTTAGCTTCATTAGATTTTACAGTTAGTGTCAGAATTTTTTTTTAAAGAAATAAAACCTGGGCATGGTGGCACACACCTTTAATCTCAGCACTTGGGAGGCAGAAGTAGGAGGATCACCATGAGTTCAAGGCCAGCCTGAGACTACATAGTGAATTCCAGGTCAGCTTGGGCTAGAGCGGGACCCTACTTCGAAAAACAAAACAAAACAAAACAAACAAACAAACAAAAAAAGAAATAAAACCTGATACAGACTGTCATGTTACGCTTTTGAGCCCATACCTCACCCCATTCTAGATTTAACTGATCCACTGAATTGGGTGAATGTAAGTATCATGAATTTTCTTTTTTAAAAAAAATCATTTATTTATTTTAGATAGAAAGAGGGAGAAAGAACTACTGAGAGGGAGTGAAAGAGCATAGGTGTGCCAGGCTTCCTGCCACTACAAACGCACTCCAGATGCATGTGCCACTTTGTGCATCTGGCTTTACATGGATACTGGGGAAATGAATACAAGGTAGCAGGCTTTGCATTCAGGTGCCTTTAACCCCTGAACCATCTCCCCCTCTCCCCAGCACAGTCTCATGAATTTTCAAGACAAAAACCATCTGTTCCCACTTGTCAGGCACAGAGACAGATAATGAAAGACCAGCACCACAGGCCCACGGCCCAGGTGAAAAGGCAGTCAGGGGTGTCCTGCCCTAGTCTTCTGGTTCCACGTAACCTCCTGCCCTTGTTTCCCTTCCCCACGCTGATGAAAACGCCACCCCGAATCTGCACCCATAATTCCCTTTCTTCTCTTTATATGGCTGCCACACATGTATGTATCCGTACACAGTAACTGCTTCGTTTTGCATGTTTGCTAACTGTGCACGCTGCACGCATTTTGATGCATCAAGATGCTGGCAGCTTATTCGTTTTCACCGTTGTATCATATTCCGTCACTGGAAAATGCCATACATTATATTAGTGCATTAGAGTTTGTACTGCTTTCAGCTTTTTGCTACTAAAACGCTGTGGCTGTGAACAGGCTCCCTGGTGCCCGCCTGAGAGATGCAGCGAGGTGTGTGCCTGAGAGAAGACTTGCTGAATTCCGTAACTTCAGCCTTGACAGATTACGTGAAGTTGTTTCTGTAATTTTTATTTATTTATTTGCAAGCAGAAAGAGACAGAGAGAAGAGAGACAGAAAAGAGAGAGAAGACACGCACCAGGGCCTTTAGCCACTTCAAACAAACTCCAGATACACGTGCCACTTTGTGCATCTGACTTTATGTGGGTGCTGGAAATCAAATCTGGTCATTAAGTTTTGCAGGCAAGCTCCTTAACCACTAAGCAATCTCTCCAGACCTGTGTAAAGTTATTTTTTTTAAAAAAAATTTTTATTTATTTATTTGACAGAGAAAGAGGGAATGAGACAGAGAGAATGGGCAGACTAGGGCCTCCAGCCACTACAAATGAGCTCCAAACGCATGCGCCCCCTTGTGCATCTGGCTAACGTGGGTCCTGGGGAATCAAACCTGGGTCCTTTGGCTTTGCAGGCAAGCACCTTAACCTCTAAGCCAGCCCTCCAGCCCATAAAGTTGGTTTTGAAGCTGGCTTTTCCAAGTTATGCATCTAATACCAGCATATGGACTTGCTTGACCCTGGATCCTGGTTGACTTGTAAAGCTTGCTAATGTGGCGGGTGGAAAATGGTATGACATTGTGCTTTTAATTGGCACCTGCCTGATTACTGATGATCTTAAGCAAATTTTTCACATATTTATTGGCCATTTCTGTTTTCTCTTCTGTGATATAACTGGTCCAGTCCTTTGCCCAGCTTTTGCTGTAACGCTTTTTCTTATTGACGTGTAGAAGTGTATCGCCTAGTCTGAATATGTTCGTTATGTGCATTGAAACCATATTCTGCTGGTGTGTGGCTCATCTTTTCACCTCATAAGATGTCGTGTTTCCACAAACAGAACTTGCCAGTTTTATTGCTGTCAAATGTACCAATTATTTTCTTTGTAGATTATCTGTCTTAAGAAATCCCTCCCAGCCGGGCATGGTGGCGCACACCTTTAATCCCAGCACTAGGGAGGCAGAGGTAGGAGGATCACTGTGAGTTTGAGGCCACCCTGAGACTACACAGTGAATTCCAGGTCAGCCTGAGCCAGAGTGAGACCTTACCTCGAAAAAAACAAAATAAAAAAGAGAAAAGAAATCCCTCCCTAACCTCATCTCAGCTTCCCATTACTATTAGAAAGCATCTGAGACAATCAACTGAAAAGGAGAAAAGGTTAATTTTGGTTCACAGTTTCAGAGGTTTCAGTCCATGATCTTTTGACCCTGCTGCTTTGGACCTGTGGTACCACTGCATGTCATGGCAGGAATGTGAGGAGTGATACCTGTGGCGTCACAGTGTGTCACAGCAGGAGCGTAAGGTGCCTTATTTCACTCCTCTTCGTGTGTGTGTTCATGTGGGCTCGTGTGGGTGTCATGACATATGGAACCTGTGTCTAGGTTGGCGTCAAGGTCAAGTGCCCTCCACCTTGACATAGGGTCACTCATTCACCAAGCTGCACTCGCCAGGCCGGCCGGCAAATGAGCCTCCAGCCACCATTGCTGGCTCTGTCCCTTTCTCAACATCTACAGCATCTGGCTTTTTCTTGGGCTCCGGGGATCCAAACTCTGGTACTTATGCTTGCATACAAATGCCTTAAACCCCGAGCCATCTGCCCAGCCCCTTCTTTTCCTCTTTCAAATTATAAGGCTGTCTCTTGGTTCTGCCAAACAAGTTTAGGAAAATTCCACAAAAGAAAAAAAAATGTGGGATTGTATTAGATAGGAAATGTTTATCAGTCTCGACAGAACTGACAGCCTGACATTATTGAATCTTTTCTACAGTTTCAAAACTATTGCAAATGAGATCTTTTATTCAATTTATGTTTTTATTTGTCCACTCCAGTCTATAAGATTATTATTATCATTTGAGGCATGTGTTTCTATATAGTCTATGTTGGTATCAAACTCTTCCAGTCTCAGCCTCCCAAGTCCCTGGATCTCTATACCCCAGCCTAAGAAGAATACTATTATTTTTTGCTTTTCAGACTTTTGAATGAATTATTATTATTTTTTTTTTTTGGTTGGGTGGTGGACTTTAAAGTAGGGTCTTGCTCTAGCCCAGGCTGACCTGGAATGAATTCACTATGTAGTCTCAGGCTGGCCTCAAACTCAGCAATTCTCCTTCATTGGCATGAGTGCTGGAATTAAAGGCATGTGCTACCATGCCCAGCTATTTCATTAGTTCTAGTAGTTCATGTATGGTTCTCCTTGATTCTTCTTTGCAGATAGTTGTTACTCATTAAGAAAGACAGCTTGGGGCTGGAGAGATGGTTCAATGGTTAAAGGTGCTGCTTACAAGGCCTGACAGCTTACATTTGATTCTCCAGATACATGAAGTGGTGAATGTGTCTGGGATTCATTAAAAGTGGCAAGAGGCCCTGGTGCACCTATATATTCTCTCTCCTTTGCAAATAAATAAATAAATAAATTTTAACAAAAAAGGAAAGACAATTTGGTCTATTGCATATTTGGCCCCTTCATTTTATTTATTTATTTTTTTGGCACTATCACCCTGGCTCAGATATTAACTATATTGTTGAATGGAAGCATATCTATCTAGCTACTGACTTCAATTGGGGCTCCTTTTAACGTTTCACCCCCACCAGGTATGATATGTGTGTAGAGTTTGGGGATAACTGTCATCAAAGAAATTAGCCTCTAGTCATCGTTCAAGGTTTTGATCATGAATTAAGACTTAAATGAGAGTTTTTGTTCTATTTTTCTGTGGAGGTAGTAATTAAACAACAGAGGTTTCTAACGGTAAACTGTCTTTGAATTCCAGAGTTAACCCCTCCTTGGTCATAATGCATGATTTTTAACACAGTCTCACTGAATTAGAGTTGTGATTTTCCACAACATTTTCTTTCTCCTTTTTCTTGTTTGTGTCTGTATATGTGTGGGTGTACCCATGTGTGCACTTGTGCAAGCACAGATGTATGCATATGTGTGGAAGCCAGAGGTCCACACGGTGCTCTCCTCCATTACTCTCCACCTGATTCATTGAGAAGGACGTCTCACTAAACCCAGAGCTTACTGATTTGACTAGTCTAGCTAGACAGCTTGCCGCAGGGATCCTCCTGTCTCTGCCTTTCAAGAGCTGGGATCGCAGGTGAGCACCGCCATGCCTAGAATGTATGTGGGGGCTGAGGATCCAAACTCGGGTCTTTATGTTTATGTGGCAAGGCAAGCACTTTACCAACTGTAACATTTTGTTTGCATCTGTACTGATAAGTTCTGGTCAGTATATGCTAATCTCACGTGACAAATTACCGTCGACTTTTAGTGATTTAAGATGCACTTGTATCATTTTACAACTTCAGTGGGTCAGGAATTTGGAGCAGTTTACCCGGTGGGTCTGGTTCTGGTCTCTCATGAGGCTGCTGTCAAGCTGTCATCTAGGAGTGCAGGCACCATTCAGCTCTTATCCTCAGATGGTTGCTGGCAGAGGTCTTAGTTCTGCACCTCATGACATGGAAGCTACCCCTGGAGAATGACCCAGCCACCGCCTTTTACAACATCTAGTCTGGACATGACATCTCAGCACCTTTCCATATTCAATTTGCTAGAAGCAAACTACTAGATCCAGCTCACATTCAAGAATTTGTGGCAGGTTTTAAAACCACCACATTTGATCTATTGTTATTATTTTTCCCTATTATCTTTAGTTTTCTTATCATGCTATACTAAGCTCATAAAAGGACTTACCTGGTATTCCTTCTCTCTCTCTTTTTTCTGCAATGATTTGTCCATGAGTAGCACCAATTGTCATCTGCAAAATAATGTGACCTACTAATGCTAAGGTAACTGTAAGAGAGGGAGCCGTTCCTTAATAATGTTATATATTTATTCAGGCTGCAAGTTTGCTAAGTTGACCAATATTTTGAAAACATATTTTGGGACTGGAGAGATGGCTTAGGGGTTAAGGCACTTGCCTGTGAAGCCTAAGGATCCAGGTTTTACTCCCCAGGACCCATATAAGCTAGATGCACAAGGTGGTGCATGCATCTGGAGTTCATTTGCAGTGGCTGGAGGCCCTGGTGCACCCATTTTCTTTCTCTTTCTCTCCAATAAATAAATAAACTAAAAAGGAGAAAGTTAAAAAATAAATAAAAACATATTACAGGGCTAGAGAGATGGCTTAGCAGTTAAGGCACTTGCCTGCAAAGCCTAAGGACCCATGTTTGACTCTCCAGGTCCCACATAAGCCAGATGCACAAGGTGACGTAATCATGCAAGGTCGCATATGCGCACAAGGTGGCACATGCATCTGGAGTTCAGATTGCAGTGGCAGGAGGCTTTGGCACACCAATTCTCTCTCTTTCTCTCTCTCTCTTGCTCTCTCTCATAAAAAATATATTCCAGCCGGGCGTGGTGGTGCACGCCTTTAATCCCAGCACTAGGGAGGCAGAGGTAGGAGGATTGCCATGAGTTCAAGGCCACCCTGAGACTACATAGTGAATTCCAGGTCAGCCTGGACCAGAGTGAGACCCTACCTCGAAAAACCAAAAAAAAAAAAAAAAAAAAAAATATATATATATATATATATATATATATATATATATATTCCAGATGCTGAAAACTTTACATCCATTCTCTTGTTTTTTTCATATACATATACATATACATATACATATATACATATATATGTATATATATGTATGTATGTATAGTGTATTATACTCTTATCCCCTCACCCTTGCTCCTGGTACCCTGGGGTACCTTCCTCAGTGGGCTTATCATTCTCTTAAATTTCATACATCTCCATCTACTTAGTCTCCTCCTTAGAGTGCTATACTATTCTTAGAATCAGACAAAATACTAAGAGAGGGAAGTGACCTCATTTATCTGCAAAAGTATTTCTTCTTAGCTAATAACAATAAAAATTAAGTAACAAGCAAACTTTTACTCACTTTCATGGATTTAGAATACTGACTACCAAACCTTTTGATCTCAGGACTAATTTACACACTGAGGACCCCAGATAGATTTTTCTTCTTTTTAAATTGTTTTCTTTTTATTTATTTATTTGTGAGCAGAGAGATAAGAAGGAGAGAGAGAGAGAGAGAGAGAGAGAGAGAGAGAGAGAGAGAGAGAGCATGTGTGACCCAGGGCCTCTAGCCACTGCAAATGAACTCCAGAAGTATGCACCACTTTGTGCATCTGACTTCACATGGATACCAGTACTTAGGTACCCAGGTACTTTAAGTGTCTGAACCACTAAGCCATCTCACCAGCCCCGGAAAACTTGTTCTTAAACGTGGGTTATATGCATCAGTGTTTGGCACAATAGAAACTAAAACAGAATTGTAAACACCATGTGTTTATTAATTCACTTGAATATGGCACAATAAGCCCAGTTTATATTACCATAGTTGCCATGTTTTCATAAAGAATAACTACATATACCAAAACAATAAAAAAAATTAGTGATGCGAGGGTGGTTGCTTTACATTTGTGCAATCTGTTTAAGGCTTGGTTTTTAAAAATAGACAAAGGCTGAGGAGATGGCTCAGTGGGTAAGGTGTTTGCTGTGCAAGTGAGTTTGGTTCCCAGAGCCCAAATAAAGCCGGATGCAGTAGTGTGTGCCTGTGAGAGCCCAGTTCTCCTATGGTGAGATGTCAGGCAGAGAGGCTCCTGGTCCAACTAGTGGGTGAACACAGTGGCAAACCACGAAGAGCCCTGCCTGCCTCAAAGTGAGGGCTGACACCCAAGGCTGACCTCTGACTCACACATGGAGGCTGTGGTGTGTGTGCACGTGTGTGTTTACACACACACACACACACACACAGGTGCTTTACAAAACAAATTCTCAGGGCTGGAGAGATGGCTTAGCGGTTAAGGCACTTGTCTGAGAAGCCTAAGGACCCAGGTCTGATTCCCCAGTATCCATGTAAGCCAAATGCACTAGGTGGTACATGTGTCTGGAGTTCATCTGCAGTGGCTAGAGGCCCTGGTGCATCCTTTCTTTTCCCTCTCTTTCTATCTGCCCCCCCCTCTCTCTTTCAAATAAATAAATAAAAATACGTTCTAAAAACCAAATTCTCACATCAACTACAGAATTTAGTGAGTGGTATGTCGTGGTGCACGACAGAGACCTGGCCCTACCCAGATATGCAGTTGGAAACAGAAGGAGTGTTTAATAACCTTTTCAGGTAGTTGTAACAATTCTTCTTTTTCTTCTATTTTTGATTTTTCATTTATGATTAATAACATATTTTGTATGGATACATCATGTGTTGGTACCCTCTTTTCCCTCGTCCCTTCCCCCATTCTGCTGGGGACCCTCCTCAGTGGGGTTGCAGGTATTCCCTATGGGGTTGTAGGTTATACATTGTGGGAGCAGCAGTTATTTTTTTTGGGGGGGAAGGAATGCCTCTGGGCATGTCTCAACCTGTGGCTCTTGTCGGAAGTGAGAATAGCATGCAACCAGTGGTCACTTCAAGACTGGCTGAGGAATAGAGTCTTAAACAGTGAAAGTGAAAAAGGCCAATACTATCATAATGTCCTAAAAAGAGTTTGGTTGTCGTTTCCCTCCCTCCCCCATTGAAAGTTCCGAGGGGTCTCCAGACTACACTCTGGCCCCTGGACCCACCCTCAACCTACAGCCTTGGAGACTCATGTTTTCTGGTGGTGAGTAGAAAAAAAAAATTCTCAGTGTGATCACTGGGCCAGAATTTGGCCCAGCCTCACTGGGAATATGGAAGTGAGGCCCAGGAAGTGACAGGGCAGAAGATGGAACTGTGGCTCGGGAAGTGACAGGGAGGAAGATGGAGCCGTGGCTCGGGAAGTGACAGGGAGGAAGACGGAGCCGTGGCTCGGGAAGTGACAGGGAGGAAGACGGAGCCGTGGCTCGGGAAGTGACAGGGAGGAAGACGGAGCCGTGGCTCGGGAAGTGACAGGGAGGAAGACGGAGCCGTGGCTCGGGAAGTGACAGGGACGAAGACGGAGCCGTGGCTCGGGAAGTGACAGGGAGGAAGACGGAGCCGTGGCTCGGGAAGTGACAGGGACGAAGACGGAGCCGTGGCTCGGGAAGTGACAGGGAGGAAGACGGAGCCGTGGCTCGGGAAGTGACAGGGAGGAAGACGGAGCCGTGGCTCGGGAAGTGACAGGGAGGAAGACGGAGCCGTGGCTCGGGAAGTGACAGGGAGGAAGACGGAGCCGTGGCTCGGGAAGTGACAGGGCTCATCTAGGGCTTTGGCTGGGCAGACTCATGAATTCCTTGTTTTTTTTTCTGCTACTAGGTAAAAAAATATCTAAGCCAGATAAAGGGAAAAAGAGGAGAAGGACAACACTGAGGGGAGCCATGTTCTAAGACAGCAGACTGTGATGAGCTCCTCTTGATTGATTGATATGATGATGAGTGGACTGTCAGATTTTCCAGACCTTTCTTTTTGCAAGTCCTGGTCTCTGTCTGACCATTGTCTTATTGTTAACAGTGCAAGCATGAGAATCTGAGTTTGGTTCTCGGAACCCACATAAAACCAAATATGAGAAAAGAGGAAAAATATCATTCTATTTATTTGAGAGAGAAAGAGGCAGATAGACAAGAGAGAATGGGCACTCCAGGGCCTCCAGCCACTGCAAATGAACTTCAGACACATGCACCCCCTTGTGCATCTGGCTTAAGTGGGCCCTGGGGAATTGAACCTGGGTCCTTTGGCTTTGCAGGCAAGTACCTTAATTGCTAAGCCATCTTTCCAGCCCCCTTTTCTTCTTTATATAAGGAGGGATAGAAGACTTAAGCACTGACCATATAGTTAACATTTATTAAGCACTTAGCCTGTGCCTGTTCATGCACTCATTCATTCACCATTTTTCTTTTTCTTTTTTTTTTTTCAAATATTTTCATTTATTTAGAAAGAGAGAGAGATGGAGAGAGACAGAAAGGAAACACTAGGGTCCCTTACTGGTCCACATTCCAGATGCCTGTGACACAGTTTGTCTGGCTTTACATGGGTACTAGGGAATTGAACTTGAGCCAGCCGGCTTTGTAAGCAAGTATCTGTAACTACAGAGCCATCTTCCCAGCCTCCATTTTCTTTTCTTTTCTTTTTAATTTTATAGACAACCTCCATATGTACACACAATGTACCCTGGTCATAATCCCCTCTCACAAGACTCCTTTGTCCCCCTCTCCCTTAGTCTCCCTCCACTAAGCCCCTTCTTCACTCCAAAGTCCCTCTTCTATTTTTGACATCACCATTCTTTGTCCTCATATCATGCAAATCTTATGTAGGAAGTTGTGTGTCCATTGTGAGGTCGTGAATGCATTGGCCACGGTGTGTCTGGAAGATAGTATCCAAAGCACTCATCCCCTTCTTTGGCTCTTACACTTTTGTCCGCCTCCTCTTTGGCAATAGTCCCTGAGCTTGGAGGGTGTCAGTCACCGTTTTTCTCAGCTTTACCGAGCGCCTATTCTGAGCCAGGCACGGTGCCGGCATACAGCTGGGATGAAGCCCCACACAGGTTAGATGGTCTGCGGCCCTTACTCATTGCTGCTCGGCAGGCTCTGTGACAGGTCATTTTACTAACACAGAAACCAAGACAGCAGAAGTCTCTGTGACTCCACAGAACTAGTGAGGGGTGAGGGCCACAGGGCATGTGCCACTCTGTAGTGGCCTCTTTACCCACAACACTGTACTCCCTCCAAAAACGGTACTGTCTTGTGACTTCAAATGACTCATAGTTTATCCGCCTGAATTTATACTTCACTGAAATTCAGCAAGGAAACTTGAGAGCCACTGTTATCCCATCTCTTCTGACCCAACGTTGTTACCTCATATCCAAGAGCAGTACATGCCACCACCAGTATGATAAAACGTGGGCTTGGGGGATAGCTGCATGGCACAGGCCGTTATGGTGAACACAGGCTGTGGTAATAACAAAGGTGCCAAATGATACTGCAGGGTGGTACTGATAACATCCTTCACAGACCAAGGCACTGGATCTTGAGGTATTTAGAAACCCAAGGACGTTAATGGGCTTCTTCTTGTCTTTAAATTTGAGGTAAAATTTTGGTGTTCAAGAAACCCTAGCTGCAGAAAGCCAGCTCCCTTGTCTGCTAGTGTCATTGGGGAAGGAGACTTTTCACCACAAGGAGGAGCAGAAGGAAGTGAGTTGCTTTTATGGAGAAACGGTTTATTTTGCCAGCCCCCCAAGTCAGCAGCTCTCTGACCCCAAATGTGTCTTCAGCTGGAGAGGGCATCAGTGCCCTCAACACGTGCCACCTCTTTGAGGGCTGCGCTTCGCGGCTCCCACAGCCCTGACTCGGACAACTGCAAATTCACCAGGCCTCCCGTGAAACTTTGCTTCAAACTCAGCCACCTTCCTGACAACGTTGGAAGAACGCTGGGCTAGGAGGACACAGCAGGGTTCCAGGAGCATCTGCTGTTGCTTAAGGCCACGGAAGGAAGCCAGACATGCTCCTTGCCCTCCCCTGGCCTCAGGATGCCTCCCCATTAAAATAAATGAACGAGAGAGACCCTGCTCTATCCACCTGTTGGGCACTGCCGGGCACAGGCTGGAGCCTTCAGGAGACGGGCCTGAGCTGCCAGGCATGGCTGAGGACCCCCGGGGCTACAGGAGGCTGCTCCCTCTCCATGCCCAGCACACCTGTACTTAGGCTTTGCCCTGTGACCTTTGGCCAGTTGCCTAGGAAACTCCTTATATGGTATCAGCCAGCAGCCTTCCACAGCCCAGCCCCCTGCGACCCTCTTCCCACCACTATGTAGACCACCTGACTCTCTCCCTACGTGCTGGAATGAATGTCCGTAGGCATTGGCTAGCAACCTTTGAACTCACCAATCCCCTTAGGACCCTCTTCCCGCTCATAACTGCTTATAAACCCATTTCCCTGACAAATAAACTGAGCTGTTCACTGAGACTGCCTCCCTAAAGTGGTTCTTTCATCGCACTCCCAACCTTGCTCTCCGTGGTTGCCTGGATGCCTTCAGGGAACTGCGGCACCGAGGATCCAGGGTACAACCTGTGACTGACCTGAGAGCCCTTCCATTCCTGAGGAGCTGCGGTGGTTTGGATCAGGTGCCCCCCCCCCCCATAAATTCATGTGTTCGGAATGCTAGGTCCCCAGCTGATGGCAATTTGGGAATTGAAGCCTTTTTAGAAGAGGTATGTTGTTGGGGGCATGTTTATGGGAGTTATAGCCAGTGTCCCCTTGCCAGCGTTTGGCACACTCTCCTGTTCCTGTTGTCCACCTGATGTTGGCCAGGAGCTTTTGCTCATGCCATCGTTTTTTCTGCCATCATGGACCTTCTCCCAGCCCCCGAGTCTGTAAGCCAAAATAAACCCTTTCCTCCCACAAGCCGCTCTTGGTCGGGCGTTTTCTTCCAGCAAGGAATAGTAGGCAAGTGCAACTGGAAAGACTTGCGATGATTAAGTTCTGTTGCCATCTTGATCAGTTTAGGAATCCACAGACTCCCCTTTGGCTGGTCTCCGAGGTGGCTCCCAAGAAGGACTGACTGAAGGAGGAAGTCCTTCCTTCAGAGTCGGCAGCCCTCAGGGCGGTGGGCTTTCTGTCAGAAAGCCCTGAGAGGAAGCAGCCCCTTGATCCCGGCCGGCTGCGGGCACTGCTGGCTGGTGAGTGCCTTCACTGGGACACACGTCTGCTCTGCTAGGCTCGCCTTCATCGGCACTGGAACTAAGTTTCCTCAACCCTGACTGAAGACTGTGGACCGAAGACCGGTAGCCCCCCAGGAAGCTTTCAGGCCTTCAGTGCTGGATGGGGACTGCTGAGGCATCCAGACATGTGGACTGAGAAGCTACGGGGTTCCTTGACTCTCAGGCCTGAAAACAGTCATTGGTGGACTGCTGTAAACTAAGCCAATAAGTTCCCTTAATACCAGCTCATTCGATCTGTTCTGTTCTTCTAGAGAACACTGACTGACTAACAAATGATCCGATGGCCCGTTTTAAAATTTATCATTAAATTACACAGATGCAGTATTCAAAATGCCAGTAGTCTCTCTTTAGGCATGGTCGTGTGAGTTTATCACAACATAAAATAATCTTCAAAATTAGATAAACAGAAAGGTTATAACTCTAAGTCTCACTCCTTGAGCACAGCCAGGGGTGTAACCGAAAGGTCATACTGTAAAAGGGTTATGAACACAGCTTTGGAGTCAGACATACCTGGGTGCTGTCTCTTGAAGGCTGAGTGACCTTTGGCATGTTTCTGGCCTGTCTAAACTCCAGCCTCGTCCACAGGATGAGAATGTTAATGCTCACTCAGGGGGCTGATGGGAGGACTAAAGGGAGAGCGCCTGTACAGCCTTCCTCAGAGCCAGTGCCCAATAATGGCAGCAGCTGCTGCTTTTCTACCGTCTATTCCTGCGGAAGCTAAGACCAGCACGCATAATACAAACCCACACATGGTTCCAAATCCAGTATTCACGGTCTCCCATAACCTACCCTTGTTAACTTAGCAACATATCAAGCGCATTTTTTCACAAGAGAAATACGTGTGTGTATCATGACTGCCCGTAGTGCCTCCTGGAGTTTACAATTCCATTCACCCACCCCAGCTGCTATTGAACAATAAGCACAGGTTCTCCCAATAATTGTTTGCTTTTGACAATGTAAACAATGCTACAGTGGACATGTTTGCGTTCCCGAATGTGATTAGTACCTTACACTCTCTGCCAGGGCCAAGGTGTAGCTTAGTGGTAGCACGTGCTTAGCAGACCTGAGGTCTTAGGTTCTATTTCCAGGAGAGAGGGAGAGAGAAAGAAGGAGGAGGAAAAAGAAGAGGAGGAAAGAAGGGAAAAGAAAGGAAGGAAAAGGAAAAATAAGATAAAAGAATAGAACAGAAGAACAGAATATGGGATAGAATAGAATATGGGATTAGATAGGATAGATCTGTCCCAGAGATTTTTTTCTCAGCTGGGTGAAGTCCCGGGACATGACTTTCACTAAGGCTTTCATGGGCATTGTTGATTTTCACGTAGAAAATATGTGTGACCATATCCCTGAGCCTAGACAGCAACGAGTTTTTGTTATTTTCACTTTTGACCATTCCATCCCACTCACCCAGCTGTCAGCCTGCCCTTTGAGTCTTGGTTCTTGCCTGTGGGCAGCCAAACCCAGCTGGCTGCCATGTGGCTCATCTGGACAGTATGACCCCAAAGCCTGCTCCTCACCCGGGGATTTCATCCTCATCCCCACACTGCTGTTCGTGCTGTTGCCCAGTTACAGGCAGGACCTCCTGGATGGCCATTATATACACTGGCTCAGCCAAGACTTACTTACCAAGCCAACCCACTCCTTTGAGATCCACAGAACAAACACTAGACTTACACAAGGCCACACCTCTGTGGAAACCTCCCCCACCGGGGAGAGATGCACGCCATACAGCATTTGAACCCTACAATGGGCGCTACCCAAGACCGTTCTGGAGTCTGTATCATCATGAAGATTACCATTACTTCTGTTTGAGCAAGGGAAGAACTGAAAGCGAGAAAATCAAACCAAGTTGCCCTGTGAGCCTAAGCTAACAAATGACCAAGAAAAAAATCTGTTTTTCTAGTGAGAACCCCGAGTCTCATATCACACTGCCTCCTTCATGAACATAAGTGAGTTGTGTCGCTGAGGATGGTCTGGTTAGTGGAACGCTCTCACCATCACTCACAGTGAGCCATGGATAGCTGAGGGGAAGGTGTGGTGAGAAGGGGCAGAGAACACACACACACACACAGAATTTTGCTCTAGGGCTGGAGAGATGGCTTAGCAGTTAAGGCGCTTGCATGCAAAGCTAAGGACTCATGTTCGATCTCTCTCCAGATCCCATGTAAGCCAGACACACAGAGGTGAGGCAAGCGTAACGTCGCACATGCCCGCTAGGTAGTGCGAGCGTCTGGAGTTGGGTTGCAGTGGCTGAGGCCTTGGCACCAACTCATTCTCTCTCTTTCTCTAAAAAAAAAAAAAAAAAAAAAAAAAAAAAAAAAAAGGAATTTTACTTTAGGTTATATCCAATTCTAGTTTTATCTCTGATTTGATGACAATAAAGTTAAATGTATCACAAATTCTTCTCAAAGGCCATCCGCTACACTGCAGGGTACTTGGATGACTTGGCGTGTGATCAAGATACAGGATCAGCTGATCATCTGTCTGATGACTTAAGTCTGGCATTTTCTCCACGTAGGCAGTGTGTGTGTGTGTGTGTGTGGTAGGAATAGGGTAGGGAATCATCCTGGCAAATGCAGAGACCTCACAGTGAGCCAAACAGCCAGTCCACCCAAAGTTCATGTTAGAAGGTAGAAAGATTGGTTGATTTGCCCCCACAAAGCTAGAGCTCTGACAGTGGCTCAGGCTTGCTTCTCCCCTGCCTCAGGTTTCAGCTGGCCTCTGTGAAGAACTGTCTTCACAGCACATCACTTGGGCTCCTCAGCAGAGGTAGCCTGTAGCCACATTAATGCCTTTGTTAATGGCAGGCAATTCTGTCCTTAAGCAGGGGACTGCAGATCCATTATTCACACAAGATCAGAGACCTTGAAGTCTAACAGACCTTGCAAGTCATCAGTGTGGAACCCCCTTACACGTCCCTGACAGGAAGCCTCCGCTGTCTCTGAGGGAGCATTTTGTCCAGGAGCCTCAGAAGTCCCACCTCATGATGCAGCGGCCTCTCTGTGACTGACACCTTTGCTCCTGCCCACCAGCCCCACTCTGAATAAACCCACCACCTTCTTCTCAGTTTGCACCCTCACAGAGCATACCTCCCACAGGGCACAGGCCCAGGACCCTGGGAACCTCTCCCCCCACCCCACCCTCTGCCACAGCTTGGATCTTGAATGACCCACAGAGGCCCGTGTGTTGAAGGCTTGGTTCTCAGAAAGTGGTGGTATTGGGAAACCGGGACCTAGCAGCAAGAGGTAGGTCCCGGGAGGTATACAGCTGAAAGGGACACTGGGACCTCAGCTCTTCCTCTCTCTTTGCTTCCGGGATGCCTTGCGATGAGCAGCTTCCTTCATCGCGTGCTCCCACCCTGATACGCTACCACACCACAGGCTTTGCAAACGCAATGGGACAAAGTGACCGTGCACTGAAACCTTGAGACCATGAGCCAAAGTAAGCTGGTCCTCTCATCGATTCTCTCAGCTTTTTTTTTTTTTTTTAATTGTGAATGATTAGTTTATTTAGTCATCTGCTTACAACTGAAACTCTGGGAATTCAAAATTAACATCTTTGCCTGTGAGCTTCTTATAGACACCAGAAAAGGTTTCAACCTTGTGCTCCACATTGTTCTGCTGGGCTTTGTCTAAATGAACCTTTATGAGCTCTCAGATTTTTTGACAGAGCGTGGTAAACTGACCAGCATGCTCTCTAAACCTCAGCGCATCCAACTGTACAGGGGAAACAAGAGTGTCTGCCTGCCAGGGCTTCTGTCAGGGCTCAGTGAGACATGTGCATGCCGAGTGTGGCCCGGTGCTCAGGACACTGAGCCATTGTTATTTTTACTATTGTCCTTTCTGTGCACAGCATTCCTCAGGCTCTACAGATGGTTTTGGATGCCAAAACCTGAGGATCTCCAAGTCCCCCATAGTGTTTACATATAACCTATACACAGTCTCCTATGCGCTTCAAATAATCTCTAGATTTCTTACAATATATAATGCGTTGTAAATGCCATGGTAATAGCTGCTACACTGGTTTGTTTTTTATTTTTTTATTGCTCTTACCCCTAAT